>OX401976.1:15830314-17164789 GCA_947859335.1 Tortricodes alternella
AAGAAAACAAGTAATGGTTGAGTGTCACGATTCTGCTATCTCGGGTCACGGCGGTCTAGACAGAACCCTACATCGTATTTCACAGCGGTTCTACTTTCCTGGCATGCGTCGTTATGTTGCTGAGTATTTGAAGACATGCATTGAATGCCAGAGGTATAAACCGTCTAATGAGAAACCCACAGGACTACTGCAAACACCCGTTCCAGCTCAACGCTTCGAGGTCTTGGCAGTCGACCTGTTTGGACCGCTTCCAAAAGGTGCCAATGGGGAGAGATGGGTGCTTATCGTAGAAGACACCGCTAGCAAATGGGTCGAGCTATTCTCTCTCGTTGAAGCCACGGCTGAAGCTTGTTCCAAGATTTTGATAGAGGAGGTCTTCTTACGCTTCGGAGTGCCTAGACGCCTTATTTCCGACAATGGTGTGCAGTTCATTGCGGATGTTATGCAAAAGGCAATGTTCGCTCTAAACGTGAAGCAAAACCTCGGGCCGTTATACCATCCAGAGGCAAACCCGGTAGAAAGAAAGAACCGCGATTTGAAAACGCAGCTAGCCATCCTTGTCCAGGATCATCACAACGAATGGCCCGAGTCCCTGCCTTTCATCCGTTTCGCTTTGAACTCTTCGCGAACGAAGTCAACGCAGCAGACTCCATCGTTTCTTACGTATGCTCGTGAGTTAAGGTCGCCCCTGGATGCTCATAGTGATCTTCGTGCTGTCATCATGGCTGAAAACTATGTGCCGCAGATTACTCCGTACCTGCTGAAGCTTGCAGACACACTTAAATCCAGCAAGGAGTGCATCGAGAAACAGCAGGATCTTCAGAAGGCAGCTAAAGATGTTCGTCGTCAAACTGATGACCTGTTGGTCGGTGACTTGGTCCTCATGAAGACTCACATGCTTAGCAATGCCTCGAAAGGCGTCACGTCGAAGTTAGCACCTAAACGTGATGGCCCTTATGTTATCAATAAAAAGGTGAGCCCTACTACTTACCTTGTTGCGTTTCCCGAAAAGCCTGATGAGGTCGTTGGGAAGTATCACATTTCGGATCTGAGACGTTATCACAGCCGAGAGGGTGAGTGCCTTGAAGTCCCAAAGCCGGTTGCTCCTGTCCGTCGTCGAGGCCGACCTCGTAAGCATTAGGTTTCGTTTTGTTATGTTTGACTAGTTGTGAGGACACTTTTCCTAGTCAAAAGGGGGAGTATGTAGGAATGCACGGCCGTTAATTTAAACGCCACGCCAAACGCGCATCAAACTACGCGCCTACAGCGCGTGAGACGGTTATTCTAATACGAACGTTGCAAACGCATGTTGTCTCACTCCATTCATTCGCCGCGCGCTCGCTCACTCACGCGCCGCGTTTGTCAGTCCGCCCGCCACCTTCATCGATACAAGTCATGTACTGTACTGTGTTCACTTTAATAAACGACTTAAAACCTACAAATGGTATAAATCAAACAATAAGGCCCAAGCCTCGTACTGGTTTTGGATTACTTCTTAAGGAGATGGTACTCATCGGTATTTAATGAAACACTATTAGGTACTAAGACTCCGTTGTCCGTCTGTCACCAGGCTGTATCTCATGAACCGTCATAGTTAGACAGTTGAAATTTTCACAGACGATGTATTTCTGTTGTTGCTATAACAACACAGTAGTCACATTTGTAAGGAAAAATATTCAAATCTTTAAATTCGTCCAAAGTGCCCGTCGAAACCACCTTTTAGCCCTCCCCGAACCTAAACTAGATCTTTTTAGAAAAGGACCTTATTACCGAGCCATTACAATTTATAATAAAATTCCTGATACTTTTAAAACCGAAGAAAAAGACAATATATTTATTAAGAAAATAAAGACGAAGTTAGAAAATAAGTGTTACTACTCTATACAAGAGTTCTAAAATTCAAATAAGAAACAATGACTATATTGTTTATGTTTAGCCCTAAGTTACTGTATTTGCTCCGCCCTAACAGGGTACATGTGTTCATACCTTAAATGTAAGACCTGTAAAATACCATGTTTGCAATAAAGATATTCTATTCTATTCTATTCAAATACTAAAAATTAGAATAAACCAAAATATTTAAAGGGGCTCCCATACAATAAACGTGACTTTTTTTGCTCGTTTTTATCGATAGGTATTGATAACGGCAACAGGTAGACGCTTGAAATATTCACAGAATATTAAGTTATATATTCACTTTAAAAATAAATAATTTAATTAAAATGAAACAAATATTTAAGGGGGGCTCCCATACAACAAACGTGATTTTTTTGCCGTTTTTATAGATAATGGTACGCAACCCTTCGTGCGCGAGTCCGACTCGCACTTGGCCGGTTTTTCGCAATTCACAATAGAGAGAAATTTAAGGTTAAAAAGAGTTTGCCAGTCTCCAGGAAAGAAAAGTAAATCTATCCCTTACCAACAGCGTTCTCTCTTTCTCTCACGCTCTGCTCCAGAAACAGCTTGGACTTCTTGGGTATGAGCCAGGGTTTCTGCAGAGTGTTGGGCAGAGAGGACTCCATACCGACGCCATGCGCGTTGAAATCTGCTGTCCTTTTTAATATCTTCAGCATTAAATGGCCACCTGCAGATACAATAACATTTTATTCAGAATAAAAAAAATTAAGACAAACTTTTTTTGGGTTCTATAACGCTTGGCCGAAATTTTTTAAAGCGATTGACGTCTTTCGCCTGAAATGATAATGATGATGATGAAGAGCCAAGGCTATAATTATAAGGGGAAAATATATTTGATGGAATTGACTTACTTGCTGTCACAATTATAAAGACGTGTTCTTCTTGACCGAGCTGCCCGAACTTCAATACTGATGCCACGTCTAAAATCAAAGTAAAAGTCGGACTGTCATAATGCCTTTATAAACTAACACAGCAATGTTTTTGTTCAATCGAAGAGTGAGTTATCAAAGGAAAAACGCATGAAAAGTACGCAAAATATTTTCAGTTAGTAGTTACGCAATATTCATCCTTATTGTCAAATACTTCACACCGCTACGTGATATAATCCAGGTCGAAAGTCCTTTGACAAAGATAATGTCTCTTGGCTACTGCGACCACTATTAGCTCGAAGATATACCTATTATTATTATAAAACGGCACAAGAGACGATGCAACCCGTCTGTGCTCTAGGTTTTTGGAGTTTACTCCTTAAGAATCGATTTTCATATAAGCCCGGGGTATAAAAAAATATGGGGAGTAAAATCAAACTACGATGTCACACTGTCATACGGTACAGAGTCACACGATGTTAGCCGAAGATGCGTCGGTCGCTTTGCATTGCATACAGATATAGTGAATGATATGTTTCCATCGGTAAAACTCGGATCTCAATCGGAAGACGACGGTACCCGAAGTGTCAATTAATTATTGTATTCAATGTCAACATGTTTACAATATATTCATTAATATGAAAATTTATTAATGTCAAATGTCAAAATGAAAAATGACAGCATGGTATGAATGGTATGATGGGTCCTGGTTTATTTTATAATTGTTCGTAAGGAGTAAACTCCTGTCGTGCGTCGGAGCTGACACACACACACTTTTTTTTGTTGGTGGACTTGTAGCCTATTGTTTTGGTTTGGTAGTTTGGTTAGACCACGACGCCTGACGAATGCCATCGGTGCATCCTAGTTTTACCATTAAATCCGCAGACTAAGTACCTACGCCTTTTTTGTACATGGGAGACTACGAAAAGTTTATATTGCGTGAGTGTCAAATAATGCTGAAATTACTTTAGAGTGGGCATGCTCGTTCCTTTAGTTACAATAAAGACTAGGAATTTTCTACTGTACTGTAGATTGATGGACCATGGCTGGCGACGTGCTACCTCTGACGAAGATCGTGTCTCTCCTCGCCTTCCCGTCGTACAGGTGCACGTGTCCGGAGGCCAGCGCGAGCGCCGCCAGCGTCGCGCCGAGGTGCAGCACGGGCAGCAGCGTCATGGCCACCGGCCGGTGCTCTAGGTTGACGGACCATTGCTTTTTGCCCTGTATTTGTAAAATTTCTATACAGTCATGGCAGTGATGTAGCTAGCCTTAGGCGGACCCTGTATCAAAGTTTGTTGGGGGACCCAAATGAAGGGTAATGATTTTTCATAAAAGAGCCCGTAGCCAGGGGTAGCCGTATCATAGATATGACTAATACGGCGGTAGCTACGTCCCTGAATCATGGCTCACGTAAAATTGTTATATAATTAATGATAAAGAAAGAGAAAGAAGAAAGAAAGAAAGACATTTATTCACTTCACAAGACACACACAATAATAAAAACAACAAAATAATAATAAAGAAACAAAAACGAGGGATGTGTCATCGCGGCAATGAATCGGTCACTGGCTCAGCATAATGCTGAGGCGTCAGACACCCGCAGCGCTGATGTTCAGCCAGCACCGTCTGTAGCAATCGGAGCGCTATACAAACACACTAAACACTAATAATTACTCAAAACTATTTGGATAAATAAGTGGTATCCATAAGTCTTTTTTATTTTTTATTGAGGCTTTTGAAAGAAATAACTAAAATAACTAACTAACTACACGCGAATAACTTACGTGAACATATTTACTATACAACAATATACTTATTTTGTATACAGCATACATATAGTGAGGTACATCAAAAATAGGTGAACGAAAAAACAAACAAAAAGTTGATAGATAGTTATACACATTTTTTTCTTACTTTGTTTATATTTTTGTTGTTATAACCGAGTGCTTTTTTCAAATTATATGTTTTCTTTGTTTCTTATCTTATATAATAAAATCTTGCTTACATTTATAATAAAAATTGGTGACATCTAAGGAGCCATTATAAAAATTGATAAATCATAAATAATTTACGAATTTTAATTATATACTTTTGGATTATGAATTGATATATTTTTTTAAGGACTCTAAATCTGTTATTTAAATGTGTACTAGACATGATTTTAAGTTGAAATTTTATTGCTGTGTAGTTTTGCTTTATTTTAATTATTTAGCTTTTAATTTTATCCGTTTAATTTAAGTTTGGTTTGTATTATATTTTAGTCATAATGTTGGTTTGTGTTAATAATTAATTTATTGTGTAGTTAAATATTCAAATACAACTTACATTGTTCATGAATAAACAAATTAAAAAAAAATAAAAAAAATATGCTGTTTCAATGTAATAAGGCTTAGCTACTCATTATCTTACCTTTTTGCTGTAACAAGTAAATGTGCTGTCAGTGCATATCACCAAGATGCTGTTATCAGCGGGCATCACTTCAATGGCAATTATGTGTTCATCGGTGTTCAAGAGAATGCGGCCCTCGCTACACTCCCTTTTCAGCAGGCAGATCGATTTCTCTCTAGAATTGGTAAAACCGGATTAGTCAATAGAGGATCTTTAATTATAGTGCACCAATGTAATTAGGAGTGGTAGAAAAGTGAGAACTTATCTTCTCATACGGAATGTATAAACCTATACATGGACCCTATTATTATTATTATTATTATTATAGATTTTATGCACAGGCAGCTTATAGCTGATATGTGCATAATCAGTGTCCACTTGTGTTTTTTAATTTAAAATGTTTATCAATACATCACACACACCTATGCATCTATTTGGACATAATCACAAAGTGTCTTACATTTAAATCTAGCGGTGGACCAACCAACAAAAGCATATAAAATATCCATTAAAATAAAAATAATGGTGAGCAAGTGGGATACAATCAAATCATTTTGTGCATTTGTGCCATTGCATAGTCATTACTTGTCACCTTGTTGCCACGGTGAATCTATAATCCACGCTGTACAATCCTGTTGCCACAATTTGATATGGGGTTTTCCTCACCGCACACAATTTTGCCTGCAGAAACCAGTAGGGGCTTTATTTCACTTCATACAAAAATGAAAATGAACTTTAAAGTACCAAGTGGATCCTGCTTACATTCTAGTATGTATAAAGTAATGACTGATGCAGTAACTGAACCAAATTTATGCGCTAATTGGCTGGTCTATTTTAAAACCATACAGTTATCTTACTACACAGAAAATGGCTATGTCCATGGAGGTAAATATTTAAAAAACAGTAAACCCATACCTGTGAAATCTGTGTAAATGTCTGTGATTCCAGCACAATCACATTGCCTTCCTCTGTTCCAACAATCAAGCAATCCACCGCATTTCGGTCTACTGAGCTCATCTTCATGCTAGTCACACAGGTAATCTCAGGAACATTTATTTGTGGCAACTCTGTGGTTTGCTCAAGGTAGTCTAACTGTTGGTCGATAGTCATGGACAGGAAGTTCCGTGACTGAAGGCTGAGGGTCTTTTCTGGGATAGATTTGAGGTTGTTGGTGTAAGTCACAACTGTTTCTGCTGTCTGGTTGAGTGGGTCTATAAGCTATAAAAAAATTATTGAAAAAAATGTTTAATATTTTCAGCTTTTCATTCAAAATATGTATTAAAATAATTTGTGCTAATAAATTTGAGTCAATTTCAAAAATAATGATAAAAATAAGTTCTCAAAATGAGAAAAACCAACAAAGAAATCACAAAACCTAAGGATATTTTTTAAGTTATTACCTGTTTCCAAATATCTGTTTCACTGGTACTAAGCTCCACACTAGGTAAGTAATACTTATAAAACAGCTTCATGTTACGATAGATATAAATGCAGGAACTGAATGCAATGGCAATGACAGGCAAACTCATAGGTTGAGTATGGCTCGTATGAAGATTAACTACTGCTAGTGGCAGGTCTGGCAGTACCATGTCTAATACTTGCGTAACACCTTGAAAAATCTGCAATAAATACAGATTTTTATTGAACTTTGTGCAGCCTTTATGTACTAATAACTGAATTTGTGAAGGTTTTTAATCAGAGTTGTTAATAAAACAGACACAAAAAGATGAACTTTTATTGTGCAAACAGCCATCAGAAGGTGATGGAAGGCTGACAGGTGGTTGCTTAACTAGACGGCACGTTTGCAGCCTTTGAGTATTTGATTATTACAGATTAACCCTCGCTTTAACGAGTTGTCCCAAGGACGCCAGCAGTAATTTCATGAAGTAGTTTAAAGTATAACCGTTCTTACCCTCAACTTCGGCCCCTCTTCGCCCCGTCCCAAATCCCCAAGTAGCAACCTAAACTCATTGTCGTTATGCAAATCCACGAGATTCAAGTTTGATGGCAGCGTGTTGAGCTCTACATCATCCGTTCCCACTTCCACGTCCAACCATCGAGTTATGGTGCCCATAACCGATACTCAATTTATATATCACACGGATATTTATTTAAGTTGTAATAAGTTTAGGTCTAGGTTATGTGGGGTTTGACTGTTTATGTTTTGTTGCCATGGTCACAGTGATCATCACATTTGTTTTGACGTTTACTTACGTCAAAAAAATCATACCTAGTCTGTATGAGGGTGCGGTCCGAATAACACTCACGGTATCACAACGATTAAGGTGGGCCGCGTGATTCGGATTCGGAATGCAACTGACCTATCAACGTCATGCGTCGTGAGGTTCCGGTTAATGTACATCCCGATATTGACCCGACCTGATAATGCGCGACCGTCCCATACTACTTACTGGTCAGACCAGACGCGGCCCACCTTAATCGTTGTGACAACCGTCAGTGCAAAGAGTATAGTAACTATATAGGTGTCAGTGTTATTCGGACCGCACCCTCATCAAGACTATGCTTTTTTTGACGTTTACGACCGGTTTAGTAACTTGACGTCACACGTGTAGTAGTAACATGGCGTTTGAGCGGCAAATTTAAAAATGAAATATAATTATGTATCAGTGCTTTTCCTTGAAAATGTGAAGAACTCATTAAGAAAATATTTTTAGATAAATCTAATCTAAAATGAGCAGCAGCCAAAGGTAATTTCTTAAATAAAGGTTAAGAACTGAATTGTATACATTTTTATCATCTGATTTATGAAAGCATTTCCAGAGATTTTGAAGTGGCTACCCCAGCAAAAGGGAAGAATCACCAGAAAATATCTTTTTAAAAGGCCTTGGATTCCCAATCCTTTTGATTGAGGCTGCCAGCCAGTTGGTGTCATTTTTGTCAGTTAATTTTATGAGGTTTCCATGAGATTCCGTGGTAAAAAGATAAATTAAAAGAATATAATATTTTGTGTGGTGATCTGTCACCCTTAGACCCCGCATGCTTTTAAAGGTTGACTATATTATCAACTTTTGTTTATTCCATTTTTGTAGTAGAAATCAAAATTAAATACTAAGTACTTTTCGACTAACTAATCAAAGTCACTTTAAGACCATTTTACGCGACAATTTTATTAGAACTTGATAGAGACACCGTTATATGATATAAAGTTAAGAACAGTTTAATAATATTGTTAATTATTTAACTGCTCACTTTACCTCATGTTACACTAGAATGGAATCTCAAACAAATGACAGCGAGCACTTGATGACGGAGCGGGCATGCGCGCCGTGTCCGGCGGTGATCGTTTTGTTATAGGCGTTTGTGCCATTTGGCCTCAACAGGCTTTACAAAAAATCAAGTTGAGACGTCCAGTCTAGTATATATTATTACTCAAAGCTTTACCTAATGATTTTTTGTTTAAACAGAACCTAATTCTAAGTTCAAGTGAGATGAAGTCACATTAAAGTCCGATTCATGCATGAATCTGACTTTGAAACTTTGTGACAACTTGTGTCGAAGAACTGTACGTATGCACGGACATTATTTTAATCTCAAATTGTATGCACCGAGAATTCCTGGTGAAATAAATTTTATCATAAGGAACGCGGGGAGGCTGTCGTTCACCTCATGTAATTCCACTTACTCCTACAATTTGCCCTCGTTTTATTTTATTTGTATCTACGAAGGAAATGGCCGCCGCATCCGTTGACTCACCAACCAGTCTGTTTAATTCTGATTCGCCTTTACGCGCGAGATTAAACATTGCTGTCTGTGGTTTGTGGTTAACCATATTTTAAATATCTTGAAACATTACCGTCGTAAGCAATCCAAATAAACAGACTTCGATAGGTTGCTAGAGTGTGCCCAGGTACAGTACAATGTCAATCGAATGCTGCAAGAAAGGACGTCGAAACAACGTAGCGAGGTATAATCCCCGGCGCATAACTACTAAAATGGCACTAACTGGCACACAGTAGTTACAAAGTACGGAAAAAAAGCGTCGCACCTCATACCGCACCTCAATTGAGACCCGAAAATGTGTTCTGCACATTCAAGGTAAAAGTTCAACTTACGTTCCGCGAATTATACGGGTCGCCCCGTAAAATATAGTACCGCCCCCTGGAAGTACTTGTCGCAAGACATTGCTCCTAAATGTGAGATGTGTTAAATAAAAACCCTTTTGATGTCCCTTCTCAGGGATACCTAACGTAAAATTAATTATGAAAACAAGGAACAAGAAATTTGTGTGATACCTACCGATAACGGTATGACACAAATTAATCCTAATTAGGTTAGGTATCAACCTAAACTAATTAGCTATAGATAGATTAGGATTAGCCATATACTTCAGCATTAAAATATGTGTAAGTAGTGGGCAAGGTGATGTTGAGATACTTTCAGCCCAGTGTTTAGTGGGCGCTAAAACGCAAGTCTCTTCTTGCACTATCTGGTATCAGTATACGTAGTTACATAAGGCCAGACCAGTTCCACCAGGCCCCCAATTCTTGGTGCATTCGAGATAATGTCGACTGCGAGATTAAACGTCAGATTCATACAGTTGTGTCAAACGACTGTATGCACTGACGTTTAATCTCGATTGTGAGATTATCTCGAAACTACCGAGAATTGGGGGCCTGGGCCAAAACCTTAAAAATTGCACCCTTCTTCAATCGATTAGGATGTCAAGACACACATTAATTGCCATGTATGACTGTGGTGCTCGTGGCACTTTTTGTTTGTTTTCCGCAACACAAGGATAAGTTATCTCCGTCTTATTTCTTATATAAAGTACATTCCTTTCATCGATACTGTATGATAGAGACCAGTGGCGAAGCGTCAAATATTTCCTAAGGGAAGCCGGAAGAATTAGAACTGTACTGTACGTGCAAGTCTGACATTTAGTTAGTGTAACATGGACTTCACTGGCAGCTAGCCGTAGCTTTCTAGCTTGGTAAAGCCGTCAGGAATCGGCTTGTAGGCAGGCTGCCCCACTGGCAGAGACGCACTTAGGGATAATTTATCCTTGAATCCTTATGTCATTCTTACTAGGGCCACTAAACTTAAAAGTTTAAAGTGACATTCAGTGAGAGGAAAAGTGTATTCAAATTATGGTCACATACATACATACATACATACATCACGCCCGAAATACCTAATGGGGTGGGCAGAGCCACAAGACTACTTGCGGCCACGCTCGATCAATTAGTCCTAAGATGGTATGATGAACCGTATGGTGACAAGTGATCAGCCCATCGCCCATACAGAACAGATAGTCCACCATGTTAGAGAGGACCCGTCCCTTAGTCGACTTTTACGACATGCCAGGATGATAAGCATCTGCACACATTCTATGCTATTTCTTCACTCCCAGTGCAGCAGAGGAGCAAATTATGGTCACGATCATTGTAATTTGTGTCTTAATGGTTGCAGTTAAGCTTGCATTTGTTATACTAATAAATTAGGGGTTAGTCTACTTTTACTCTCTGCCTCATGTGCGAGATAAAAGCTAGTATGCAAAGCCCTCAGGGGTCACGCGACGAAGCCCCAAGGCAAAACGATCAATCAATCATTTATTTATTTGCCTCAAGTACAAATTATATCTGCAAATACAATTATTATCTACATTGGTCACCTACATTATTACAGATAACCATATAAATTATGTCAACTATATTACAATACTGATGCATTTCACAGACTAGGCCTATATGCTTAGAGTATAACAGCGAGATCGAATTAGAAATGAAGAGACCCGCAAAAGATCTAGAGTAACCGACATAGCCCAAAGAATTGCTATACTTAAGTGGCAGTGGACTCGGCACATTGCTCGTAGAACTGATGGCAGATGGGGCCGGAGAGTTCTTGAGTGGCGACCACGTACTGGAAAGCGCAGCGTGGGCAGACCACCCACACGGTGGACTGACGACCAGGTGAAGATTGAGGGACTCCGCTGGCTGCGAGCAGCACAGCATCGGTCGTTGTGGCAATCATTGGGGGAGGCCTATGTCCAGCAGTGGACGTCTTTCGGCTGAAATGATGACGATGATTCAAATTGTTAATTTAAGAGCAGTGTGAACACACCTTAAATGGTAACCGATGTTGACAAATTTTGGTTAGATTGTCAGTCAGGACAAAATCTAGGTCTATACGTTTTGGGTTTTTCACTAAGTATCTACATATAATCAATAAATTCAGTTTTATTGTTCATACAAACCTAATTTTAGAGATTATTTGACTTTGTTGATCTTTAATCAATATTCAAAAAACGTACCTACAGACCTAGCTTTTGTTCTGACTGAAAACCTATAAAAAATTGGTCAAAATCGGTCAGCATTTAAGGGTTGGAAATCATTACAGCTTTTTGTATAGAAGGGTGATTTTTGCCGTTGGTTCACAGTCCTCTTAATGCATTGGCAAAGAACCTTAATCAAGTAATAAGGTCTAGATATCAAATATTGCTTTAAAACATATGAAAAGTTTTTAAGTCTTTTCAGTCCTTGATTTGATTATAAACTTTTTGTAGACTTTGATTGCTATGTTGTTGAAGCTGTTGTTAAAATATGAAACAATGGGAAAGCGACCTCGATATCTCACCATTGCGTAAGCGCAATCGACCTTGCCTCCGTTTGTTTTGAGCTATTTGCATGATTTAATATACACGACGACAGCCCGACTAGGTTGATTTGTAATTACGATGCACGCGAAAAGGTGGAGTGGGCGTGTAAAGCCCGGGGGCAAATAATTTGTATTAACCTATGGAATAGGTCTCCAAACACGGCCCGAGAGGTGTAATCCTACCCGTGAGCACTACTGATAGGCCCCCCAATTCCCGATGCATTCGAAATAATGTCGATTGCGAGATTAAACGTCAGATTCATACAGTTGAGTCAAACGACTGTATGCACTGACGTTTAATCTCGATTGTGAGATTGTCTCGAATGCAACGAGAATTGGGGGCCTGGCCCGCGACATCAGGACTCCAATTCTCGTTGCATTCATCGACATAATGTCACAAGTGACATTAAACGTCAGTGCATACGGTTATTTGACACAACTGTAGTGAATCTGATATTATCTCGAATTCACCGAGTATAGGCTAGTTTCCTGAGAAAATGTAGTTAGTCCGTCATTTGCATTACCAAAAACTATTGAAAACGTATTTTTTTAACAATAAATTACGAAGATATAGTGCGTTGAAGTTCCGCGTGACGTCACGACTTTGCAAACTTTTTACGATAAGTGACGTCATGAGCCCCATGACGCCATGATTGATAGTATCTTGTATTTTGTATTCTACATAGGTACTTCGTACAGGGTATCTTGTAGATCTCTGATTTTCCGCCAATCGTACGGGCCAAGAGTGTCAAGACCTAAAAGATGGTATACATTATTTATTTTCTTGGCATGGCCCAATGCCAGGTAAGCCCATCACCAGTACAGCTGCTTGTGCTACTTGGCAGCCTATAAACGACCGGATTATCCATAAGGCAGTGCAGGGGCCCCGCAACGGTTAGGGGCCCTGCGAACCAAGAAAAAAAAAAGTCAAGTGAAGATTTAGTTTCAAAGGTTTGTATGACAATATTACATACATACATACATAGCATCACGCCCGAAATCCCTAATGGGGTGGGCAGAGCCACAAGACTACTTGTGGCCACAATTAATTAGTCCTAAGATGGTATGATGAACCGTATGGTGACAAGTGATCAGCACATCGCCCATACAGATAGTCCACCATGTTGGAGAGGGGTACCCGTCCCTTAGTCGACTTTTACGACATGCCAGGATGATAAGCATCTGCACGCATTCTATGCTACCTATTTCTTCACTCCCAGTGCAGCAGAGGCAGAGACCATATTAAATTAGCGTAATTATGAATATAATTGCATTGTGGTACAAAATGTTGTTCACGAAGTTAGAAAAGGATTAAGAGGCCCCGAGAATTGCATTGCCTAGGCCCCCGACATGGTTAATCCGGCCCTGCGGCCCTAACATGCAAGACCCAAAGATAAGTTAAACCCGTTTATCTCTACGACTATCTTTTTCATCAGCACTAGTGTGAGAGAGACGCACTTAGAGATAAGACGGTTTGACTTATCCTTGTGTCTTGCATGTAATGTTGTTGTATGATGTTTCCTGGGTAAAAAAAAATCGAATGAGTCCGTCTGTCAGATTATCATAAAATATTGAACACATCTTTTTTGTTTTATCAATTCAATCAAAATTGATAAAGATAACGCGCCTCAAAGTTCTGGAGTGGGGGCTCATGACGTCACTTACCTAATGGTAATAAGTGTAGGTACAAAGTCGTGACGTCACGCGGAACTACAACGCAGTATATCCTCGTAATTTTTTGTTCAATTGACAAAAGAAAAAATACGTGTTCAATATTTTTTGATAATGTAAATGACGGACTAATTGGATATTTTTAGGAAACTAGCCTATTCTCAAACTTTTGGTGAACGCTCGACAGCGAGTCTCATACCAGCTCAAACCGATTTTCTATACGACAGATAAATCTTCATCGGTGAATGAAGCGCTTTATAAAAGAACATGGGAACATTACACTTGCAGAATCGACTTCAGAAAATCAGGCTCTAATCACAGTAAAATAAGACTAATACTTACTCTTCATTTTCCAAACCTCATTCCTTCCGTTACCTATTTGAAGCTGTACTTGGTGAAGTACTTGGCGTGAAATGAGTGTAAAAACACGAATAACTGATAGCGAACTTCCTGTGGTAACATGACACGCTTTCTTGCATTGACATCTATCATATTTCAGGTGAAACTTTTCTAATCCCTAAATAGGATCTGAGCCCTATCTTGGAGTTAATTGCAGAACGAGTAGAATAGATAACATCAACGCTTTCCCGTCTTGCTGTTCACGGACCATTCTTGGCGATTTCAAATCGTTCAAGCAGTCGATAATCGAACACTGACGCTCACGCACTATAATTTGTTGTTTGGGCTACAGTAGGATCTCTCGCTCTATACGTCGACGTTGGTGAAAAAGATCCGACTGTCGCCGCTACAAAAAATCGTAGTCCGCGCTTAGCCTGATTCGTTTTGCAATGGAGACAGACACGACTGAAATTATATCAGAATCACCGTCAAATTGTTCACTAATGGCATGGAGACGGTATCGACTGAAATTATCTGCCGAAATGTTACCTCATATTTTTGTATTGAAGTTACAGTGCTTCAAGAACTTTAACTTAGATCGTCTGTATTCAAATGAATTAGATAATGAGAGAAATCGTTTCAGGAGCAGGGTTTAATGGACAGAAAGCAACGGAGAAACTGCAGATTCTTCAGCATACATTACAGTAACAATGAACCCAAGTATGTAAGATCTTAGAATATACATATTTCAGGTTTTGCCGAAATAGAAAATTCAAACACTTGAACTTTACGCTCACCCAATACTTATTTTTTAGGAAGAGAGACCACACTGTAATTCTGCAAAGTGCGCCCCCAGCGGCTCTAGCATGCCAGACACGGGGATAAATACCCGTTTATCTCTCTGACTATCTTTTTCGTCTGTCCTAGTATGTGAGAGACGCACTTAGATGAAAGACTGTTTAACTTATCCTTGTGTCAACCTTGCTCTCAGAGGGCCGCAGAGGTGATGTTGAGTTCACGCCCCTGGCAGCCGCCCGCCAGGCCATCCCCCAGCTATGAAGCTGCAAATAAGGACCGTTTATTAGATACCAAAATTTTCCGAGGCAGCAAAAACTCCATAGTGGGATTCAAGAGACAGGCGCAAACTTTGTTGCTGTTTCAGCCAGCGTTAGACGGAGAGCTACAAGTGGGAGCGTGCGAAGAATTATCGTAATTTCTAATCAAGGATTTAAAAAAAAACTTTGTTTGTGCAATCAAAGTGCTTCAGCACCTTATTTTGGCCAAATGTTTCGAAAAATTGCAGATAATTAGCAGATATTAATTTGTACCTACTCTTAAGTTGCTGATGCAGATGACCTTTTTTATGACGAAATCTGCGTTGTGGATATAGTTTGTATGTTTATATCTGTAATTTGAATTCGAAGCAACGGTTACTGATATGGGATAAAAAGTCAATTAATGGTTATTGCATCCACTCTCCGACAGGAAACGTATAGCGATCATCGCATTCCGACGATGTATCGATCTGGATGTATTAGCGTAAAATTATGCCTAGTGCAAGTAGCTCTTCATTTTTCTCGTTTCTATACATCACTTTAATATCCGTGCTACGTTTTTATGTCGGGACGCTCTTGGATTAAAAAAGGCTTTTTACGAATTATATCGCATTGCTATATTGCCAGCATTTATATCATCATTCATATCATTGTAACGAACGACGCTAACACACGTTTTCGGGAAAACGATTTTGTATGCCACTAGATCTGCCACCGATGGCACAAAACGGAATAAAAATAAACAAACCTAACCTAATCTATCATTAGAAGGTGACAGTGGCACTAAACGGTTTTTTTTTCCGTTTTGAGCCATCGGTGGCAGATCCAGTGGCATACAACAACGCGGACTGAATCACGCTGTGTCATGCAATAGCAAGACTAGTTTAGAGAAATGAAATACGTTAACCCAAGGATCGACCACTGCCTAAAAGTGCTTAAAATACGCTGACGAACCGTTTACGCAGTTTCACGAATATTATCGAGTGGGGCATGCACCGTCTCTGCATATTTTAAGCACTGGTTTGGAAGGTAGGCAAGCGTCAAAAATGTGACGCAACTGCGTCACAACACTACCACTACGTCAGAGTATTATGAGCTCCGGTGTGGAAGGTCGTCACTGCGTAAACGGTGCGTCGATCCTTTCCGCTCACCCTGCCAACCCTTCTCTAAACAAGTCTTGTTATTTCATGAAAATGCAAGATTCAGTCCACGTTGTCGCAAAAACACGGGATAAACGTCAGTATAGAATCCGCAGTATCTGAAATCCGAATGTCTTTTCGCGAAGCCCCTCGGTTTTTTGCAGAAGACGGATTACGCAATCCTACTATATAAAGTAGTGGTATTGTACAGCCAATCCTACTTTGGGAGTAGATAATGTGTGCAAGTATCCAAGATATCATTATTATTATGTAACAACACAGTGTCGCAAAGATACTTATTACACAGTCACGTCCTTCCTGAAACAAAAAACCACGTAAACTTTTTTCTATCTAAAACCGTAAACATTTCACGCATCAGCTGCAGTGACAATGAACTTGAGACTGCCGACTAACTCGGCGGAACATCTTTGTTTCATAATGCTTCAGTGTGATGGATCGTTTCCCCACAGGCCAATGTACTTTAAAATTAAAGCTTGGAACTGAATTAAAGCAAGCACAAATTATTTTACTATGGATAGTTTCATGTATTTGTGACTCTTCTGGCTAACGCGGAGAATATCAACGCAATCGTTCGATTGAAATTTCTTATACATCATTTACATGCAACCACTACCACTGCTGCTCGCGCTGCCAGAAATAATTCCCGCATACTGCTTTCGAAGGCAGTGGGTTTTTACATGCTGCTTCCTGACTCACTGCGCGCCGCGACGCGAGTAGCAGCGGCAGCAGCAAGAGAAGTGACCCATTTACATACTCCCGCTGCCCACTTCCATGCCCACTGTCCTGCTCACTTCGGCTGCATGTAAAGAGGCATTAGGCCTTTAAGGCTATATAAAAACGTTCTAGATTTGTCGGAGTCGGCCGCACTAAGCGCTTGACGCCTTGAATAGTCCCCTGACTCGCTAGGCTATAGGCGCTTAGCAACCCACCTGCCAGTGCGACACGTGTCTCTTTGTTAGACTGGGCCGGCCTATGCTGTGCAAATCCGACAAAAATGGGCACGAAAGATACAGGGCCTAAGCATGTACGTAGGAGAAGCCAAAGAAGTGTCCCAAAAAAATAAGGAACGAGCCTTACAGTATAGTCGCATTTGATGTGTAACATCTGACATCTCACCTTTTATTCATGTACTTTACTGACGATTACTTATACCTACTTTACTACAAAACAAGCACATTTTATACACAACACAACACAGTAGGTTAAGCGCACTGCTGACGCGGACTCCGTCTCTATTTCCTTTTTTCTTTCTCGTCACACATAGGTACACACTGTTGGACGACATTCTGACGGCCAACTCTACCATCGCGCGCGCTCATTGGTCAAATCAAATAGCGCGCGCTTCCCCGGCTTCCTGTTATACACTTCCGTCCCTTTTCATGAAATCACTCTCATGGATTGCAGGAAAGCAAGAGGAAAGATGTTACACATCAAAAATAATTGGCACGCAAATACAATTGCATCCTAGTTAATTAAAGGTAGATTTAACAGCGGAAATCAGAAGTGTAATTATTATTAGCGATAAGACTGCAAACGGATGGAGTCTGAGGTCCTTGGCCGAGTAAATCAGTGTTCTGATTGTCTTATCACACGACCACCAACCTAAAATTAACATTTATACGTAGCTGTTGATGTTTTCAATAATTATATTTTTGAGGATTTCTTTCCCCATAGAGATAACTAATATTTATCTCTGGCATCGTTCTTCTGTCTGTGACACAGGACTTTACCTCACAAACAGTAAGTATAAAGCAGAAATAAGCAAACAAAATTAAATAACCCGAAATTATATAAATATCTACCGGACAGTGGCCGGCTAGTATTTAAAGTGATGGCACTGATGGCAAAAACATAACTCTCCGTTTTGCTTTACTGCAGTCGGATAAAAATAAACATTATTGACCTTGTTTCGCTCTCAGTCATAACTCATAACATAACAACATATTTTTTTTGTTATTTTACCAAACACCTTTAAAAATTAAGCCGTCTTTTAAGGGGTTCCTAAACGGGTTAGATTTTCGGCAATTCATTGCTGCAATTCGGGCTATCCTCAAAAGCTTACATTCAAACTTTTTGTCCCATTAATGATGTCACTGTAATCTTTTTGGGAATAGCCCGAATTACAGCAATAAAATGCTGAAAAACTAGCCCATATACGAACCCCTTTACTCATTATCATCATCTCAGCCGAAAGACGTCCACTGCTGACATAGGGTTGCCCCAATGATCGCCACAACGACCGATTCTGTGCTACCGTGTGGGTAGTATGCCCGCGCTGCGCCTTCCAGTACGTGGTCGCCACTCAAGAACTCTTCGGCCGCATCGGCCATCTTTTCTACGACCAATGCGCCCCGGCCACTGGCACTTATGTTAAGCAATTCTTTGGGCTATGTCGATTACTCTAGATGTTTCCCGTCCGTCAAAAAGTCTAGTTAATAATAGGTAATCTGAATTATATTATTTACGTACCTACATGGTAGGTTGGTAAAAAAAAAATAGATATTCGATTATAATCACAACCTTCACAACAATGTTTAGTTACGTACTGGAAGGAGGTACTACCTACATAACTAAACATTGTGGTGTTTATATAATCAACAGTCTGTTTTTTTTATCAAACTGAAAATTTCCGCGTATTCCGAGTAAGTAAGGAAGTAGTATAGATAGGAGCATAAATTAATAAGAAATGTGCTGAAAAGTTATCCAATACTGATAGCAAAGTATTAACGAGCGGGAGATACTTATTCACGACTTTCTACTATCATTTGCGAGGTTGAATGAAATTGTAATGGCACCGTAAGAGAAATAAAACTACATTTGGTTACATACAAGTAAAAGGCTTGGTTGATTATGTAATGAATTGGCAACATTGTTCATCCATACACCGGTGAAAAGAATGGCATCGACAAGAGGAAACCGTCAGGTGAAAATAATAATAATCTGGACACCACTTATGGTTTTACTTATGATAACAATGATCCAGGATTCGAAGAGATATAATAAAAATCATAAAGTTTAGCGGCCCCTTTATGTTTAAATTTATTGACAGCGCCAAGGGACCGTAGACGATATATATCAACTCTCTCTCCATGGATCTTGACAGACAGACAGACAGACCGACGGACAATCGGAAGTGATCCTATAACCACATAATATAATATCTTGAAATGAAAAAAACTTAGCTGACTATAAAGTGGAGGATTATACGTCAACTTTCATGTTCTGATTACCAGGCTGACGTATAATCCACCTCATTATTTCTATAGTCACCCGACTTTTTTGCCCTGGATATCACTGCAGATTTCTTTAGTTTCAAGTACACAGTTTACGGATATATTCATGAAAGTACTGAAGTGGCTCTTGTCTTTTTCATGATTTTGTACCAAAAATTGTTTCGAAATTTGTACTACACTCCGTCCACACGGCATCAAGTTTTGTCGGATCTACTAACTATTGGATCCTGCAAAACCGGATAGTATGTTCACATGGCTGTAAAACCGGACTCCGTGTGAACACACTATCCGTCGTCGGCGCATCTCCGAACGCGCCCGTCCACCGTCCGATATACCGGATCCGGTTTTTTATAAGATTCTTGTACCGAGCTTGTGTGAATACAAGTATTGAAATACTGTTACCACTTAATCGAATCCGACATTTTATCAAACGACCGGACCGATTTTTAGTCGCAAAACTCGGATGACACATTTTACAGGATTTGTTTTATCGCCGGACCCTGCAATCGTATGCGTTCATTGAAATACTGTTGCCATTAAATCGGATCCTACAAAGAAACAATTCCCGCAAAAGATCGGGTGTCTCCGTGTGAACGGGCTCTTATTATTTTTGCAAATATCATCGTGAACTGTAATGAAATGGAAATACACAATAATCTTAAATGGACTATCGCTAATTAATGGAGTGGCTCTTCCATAATTAATCATCCAAGCTGCCACTTAAACATATAGCACTCATATAAGCGAGTGAAATCCAGAGTGACTGCAAGTATTCTCCTATCAGCTATCTATGGTGTGTATCAACCAATACAAAACCTTAATTCAATGTCTTACGGACTTTGACGAAGAAAAGTTTGTAGACCTATACGGTTTTAACATCAAAGACGCTGAGCATTATGGAGAGTTTATCTAATGCATATGAAGCGATCAGCGTCCAATCGGGCGTCAAATTGGATGCGCGCACGCCGGATGTCGGCGCAAATCAGCTACAGAAAATGTCTGCTTTCATAAGATATAAGTATAATCTTGAGGATAATCATATCGAATTGTGGATTATTCATTTGGAAAGTTTCTCGATGATAGTTCGTTAAAAACGTAAATTACTCGTAGATATACGTAAATTAGATTTACCGTCCTGGAATAGCTTTAACTAGCTGTGATAGAGACTTTGTTCACGTGGGAATAAGTTGAAAAGTATGCTATGTTATTTGTCTTTCGAATTTCATTCAAATCCGTTCAGCCGTTTGCGCGTGATTAAGGAACAAATATGCAAACATCAAAACTCCAACCATGCATCGTCACATAGGTATAACATGCATCTTCACGGGTAGAAGCTGGTTGATTTATAAAACTGCTAGCTTTTGCCCGCCAACAGCGCCACCTACCGAGAAGCATTTCTCATATTTCCTGTATTTATAAAGATTCATGAAAATCGTTTCCGGATGTTAAGTACTTGGCCTATGTCCTTCTCCGGCCTTCCAACTATCGCTATTCAAAAAATCAGTCAGTCTGTCGCAGCGTTTTAACATAAAAAGTAACAAACAACTAACTTTCGAATTTGTAATATGTATTAGTAAGGGTGTAAGACTAAATGTCGCAAATGTAATATAGGGATCTTATCGGATACAGAACAAATATCCTCAGTTTCACCGGTTCCTTAGTAGAAGATCCTACATGCTACAAGCAAGGAAGTCGCTATTAAATTACATAGTGCCTGAGACAAAGGTACGTTCTCGACTTAAACACATCGGACGTGCCCGCGAAAAACATTATAAGGTCGAGCACCTGAAGGTTTGTTGACTTGAAAGTTACTCTGTTCGCGGAACTAAATATAGTTTACCAAGTACTTACGTTGCCTGAGTTATGAAGTATTTACGTCTTGTATGTGTAGGTATGAGGGCTGTCAAAAACCTTTGACTTTGGAGCGCCAGCGTTCTTGCTTGCAGCAAGATCATCAAAGAACACATTAACTCACGAAATTGGTGTTTGTCAATCTATATACAATACATAGAAATAACTGTAACGCAACCTATACTGCATGCTATCGTTATCGAAATCGATCGGAAATACTGCTCGTTGCCGATTCAAGTAAAAGGGACCGAGCGATAGTTTTTGATAACGAGAAAGGTTTGCGTAACCTCATGGTAATGGTATTGTCACCTTGTTGCTACCTGGGGGGCTAGCACGACATGCCCGCGAGCCGTTTGTCGTTCGGTGCGTCTCTGTCCAACTTTTCAAATATGTAAGGGACGCACTGAGCGACAAACGACTCGCGGGCAGGTCGTGCTAGACGTGCTGAGAATCGTATCGCTCTCCCTATCACGATTTTAAAAGTGAAAAAACTAATTCAATTCTTGCCAATTACCTAATCAATATCCGTTAGTCTAGTAAATTGTGTAACTATGACTAATTTACATGCATAATTTAGAGTAAACATCACTGCGATAAGATTTGTGCACTTTACCTACTCGAAATGAAGTTTGTATAAAAGATCGCTTCTGGGTTTATAACGACTTAATTTCGTTTTACTCTTTTATCAATACTCCAAGATCTCAAAAGGACTAAGTGTCAAAATACCTAAATCCCAGAATGCGTAATTTTTTTCTCATAACACCGTATTCTTAGTATCTATGGCTGAATTGGTTTTTCGGGAATGTGACGTTTTAGGTCAAAATCATTATGACATTCGTTCATTTTTAAAATGAGATAATTTGATATTTAGGTATTGTTGGACCATGGCAATTTGAAATTTAGACAAATTAGTGAATAAGGCATTATATAATTTAGTTGTAATGAACTCAAAGCAAAATAACAGCCCACATTCCCTGCAATACCACGCTACTTGTCCATGTAAAACACGGTTCGACCACTCGTGATGCCGAGCATGTTATCGAGTCCAACACGTAAATAAATAGACAGACACCCACATAACACCCTGTATACGGTATGCGCAGGCCATCGCCCGTTACGATCGTCTTGCAAAAGAAGCTAAACATTAGCTTTCGACTCCCGCGCAAGGACATTCTTATTTCAAACGCGCAATTGTGATTCGCGGCGAGTCTTCGCTCGCGGACAGCGCGCACGCATACATGATCCGAGTTTGTTTGAATTAGGTATTAATTATCGCCTTTCCCGTATCGTTAGCTGCTTTCAAGGTGCCAACAGACCGCCACTTTCGTTTTTTTTGCTGACATCTTTGACAGGTAAAAGGCGAGGCTTGGACAGGGGATGCAGGTGAAAGCAGCTAGCATAACAATTACGCAATCTTTATTTGCTCCTTAAAACCCGTACGCCAGTTGCATGCAATTTGGTTTAATCTGCGCCCGCGGCATTGTCATCGCTTCCTTATCTGTGTTTGCCGACTTATGTGGAACACACAATGAGCTCATGGACCAAATCCATGTGTTGTAGTGAAATTAAATTGTGTTAACCTATATAACATTTGCGATAAATTCGCAATTCTTCTGATGAATTTGAGATAAAGCGGGAGGCCGGAAATCCAATTGAAACTACGATCAATGGCATAGATTACCCTGTTACGAGAGCCCTAGGTTGACGGGAACTTACCCCTCAATGCGTCTCTCTTACTAGTATCGAAGAAAGAGATATACTGAGAGATATCATGGAGATAACTTAATCTCGTGTCAAACTTGCTAGGGCCACTATTGTGCAAAATAAGTTCATCCACATTGTTTACGTGTCACCAAGTGCCAAGCCAAGTGAACCGGCGCTTAAACTCCAAATGTAGTGCCAAAAGAGGTCCATTTCATTATGTAAGCGTCGCATTTGTGCTTAAACATCATATAATTATAGTAATTATTAAGTGGAAAGTTTTAAGCTTAAGAGCCCTGTCCTTGAGGAGCGCTTCATACAAACGTAGTTCAGGTGTGGTTTAGATATTTTTAGCCTGATTGGATTGAAACTTTGCAAGGATATAGATAAGTATAAGGCAAATCGAGGTATGTACTTTGCGTGATTGAGAAAAACAAAATATGTATATCTCTCAACACTCGCAATGTATAAACCTAGATTTGATTAGATAGATGCAATCCAGCTAAAAATGTCCAAACCACAAGACCACAACTGAAATATGTTTGTATGAAGCGCTTCTCAAGGACAGGGCTCTTAAGTAGGGATAATTAAGCATTAAAGTAAGTAAATGAAGTAATTTTGGGTAGGCAATTTGTCACGTTTTGCCGTTTATTTGATGTTGAGATTTTTAATGGCACCGGTTTTGTTTCCGCGTTTCCTTCTTACAGAGCGTCTCATCTCTGAATCTGCAAAATCAGTGTCATAGTCTAATGATAAATTATCATGGCTTTTTAGATTCATACCTGTTTTATTTTTAGGCCGGGAAATCTTGAAGTCTTTAAACTTTTGCTAACGGTACAGCACCGTGATTCTGACCTTGATACATTAAAATATCGTCACTACTAAAAAGCTCATATCTCGAAACCAAGCTGTAGCAAATTGAACATTGCTGCAAATATATATTAAGCTTATTCTCCCACGAACTGTTTTTAAGATACGAGGTTTTCCAAAGTTGTAACGATATGTAAACGCCTGCGCGTTTTTTGGAGTTCCGTTACAGAATGCCCAAACAAAACTGAATACGGCTTTTATGTCACGCAGGAGATTACTTTGTCGCACAATGTTACGTTCAATTATTATGCAGTTCTGTTTTTTCGAAAGTATATCGATAACCTAATAGTCCCATTCTACATTTACTACCCAACTGAGGAGCCTAAAAGGAGGGTAATGTTTTTGTTTACTTTCGTTATAACAGACAACACTAACAGCCGAATTCAGAAAGGCCACTCAAATTGATCTTTAATTAAAGTGACGTTTCAGTGACGTTTCTGTATAGGTTGACAACTATTTGGGGGACATTTAACTATTTAATATCTTATCAAATGATTAAGTGGCGTTTCTGAATTCGGCCATAAGTATTATTTACAGGTTTGGTAAGGATCTTAACGCGATAGAAACTCACAAAAGGTACCTAAGTAAGGTAAGGTAACATGTGTAGATAGTAATCTCGAAATAAATAAATAACAAACACTAAGTCATAGCTGGGCACAAGACCGTTAATTAACAAAGTTAATATTTCGAGTAACGGATTAACTTTTAAGTTAACTTTTAAAAATGTTAACGGACTCATTGACTTCCGTTAAAACAATTAAAGTCCGTTAATCGTTAATAAAGTACCTACTATTTCCCAAAAGGACACCGCACGGACTATATATATTGATATTAAATCTCTAAATTATTAGGTATTATTACAAAGTCTAATGTTTCACCCTTCTTTTATAAATTTTTCATGTCCGGCCTGTCCAAACCAATTTACTAACGCAATGATGTACAAAGTGCAATTTCTACCACGTGTTAATGATTAACGTTAACTTACTGCGCCCAGCTATGCACTAAGTATAGCCATGATAATTAAATAGGTACTAAGTATATCGTCGCTAACGAAACCCGCGGCTTCGAAGTCATCTAGAACTAAATTGCAATTGAAAATTATTTATTTTGCAAGTAGGCCACACGGGCATATCTGAATCTACCAGCGCTTGGAAAGGTGACATCTGCTGAGAAGAAGCACCACAAGAAACAGCAGTAAGTGCATGATTTATTAATGTCTCATTAAATCCTACGAAACCTTATTAAGCACAAGAACGTGATCATTGTTTACACGGCTTACTTATTATCAAAGTGCTTGCGTCATTAGTCAAACCCACAGCTCACAGACCAGGTATCCTATAGATTTCGCATAGCCGGAGACCCTCGCTCCCAACATTAGAGTGAAAACAGAATCAATACGCGGCGGAGCGGAGTTAGACCAGGGTAACGCATAACCTCTATATGGTCTGTGGGCAATCTGAGTCAAATATAATATTAGACTTACCGATAGGTATAATAGGTTTTGCCAGTGACGCAGCTGACAGTCGTACGTGCTTATCACTGTACAGACAACCACTTCTAAACTTAGACCAAATTGGTTGACTGTAATGTCGTTAATTATAGACATTCATAATTCCTTTGCTACTCAAATGTTTACTTCACTTGTAATGTTGCAATCATCATCTTTCTACTGGTCTCCTTTACAAAATAAGGTGGATCTCAAAATGCTTAGTGTCGGTCTTGTGCCGATTATTGAGGGAGGTTTATGTCCAGCACAGGACGTCTTTCATCTGAAATGATCATGATGATGATGTGTCGACAGAGCCGCCCTCCTGACACAAACTTGTGATAAATTACCCCATATCTACAATTTTAATATTATATCTGCAATGTTACTTATATCAACGCTTCGAAGTTACTTTTCAACAAAAACATCTTTCCTCGGCCATAGGTTGTCGCAGGGCAACCCGCTCGGGCCAGCGCTTTTTATCCTTGCTATTCACCATATCATCACAAAGTTCATTTCCAAAATGGTATTTCGATGACGGCACCTCCTCAAAGGTGACCTAAGCAAAGTTCTCGAGGACCTCTACGTTTTAATCGAGGAATTCTGTGATATAGGATTAGAACTGAACTTTTCGTAATGTGAACGTTTCTTTTCAGATTCATGTACTTGTATATACAAAGCACTCGCATTGTCCAAATCCCGTTCCTTGTTCCAAACATTACAATTAAATAGTAAAACTGGCTGTATTGTTATTATTATAATAACATTTTGTTATATGTAGGTTAACCTATATTATTCCCCTTCAAACATTATACGTACATCGGTTAGCTATGTGTATGCGCAATTTTCCTCGACAAACCAGTTCGCCCAGATCGATGACATTTAGGCAAGCGTTCGAACCACATAGCTTCTCGTGAACCGGTGATAATCATCATTCATTACATTACAATAATACATTCCAACCGCCAATTATCCGTCAGAAACAAGAATAAATGTTGGCCAATGAATAAGCCGGCTATAAAACCACCAATTAACGGTTTGTCCTGAGCGCGTTCTATATCAGGGGTGCTCAATAGGAGTCCCTTATGGCCGAATTCAGAAACGCCACTTAAGCATTTGATTAGATATTAGATAATTAAATGTCCCTCGACTAGTTGTCAACCTATACAGAAACGTCACTGAAACGTCATTTTAATTAAAGATCAATTTGAGTGGCGTTTCTGAATTCAGCCATTAGGCATGCTAAGTTAATCACTTGTTGAGGGCCCAAAGCAAAGCAAAGGAAAAAAATGTCCTGAGCGATATGTGATTCTGTGACGCGTGCACATGGGAGACATTCAAATTTAGACCGAATATATTTGTTCTTACAGTCTAAATTAATAGTTTCATTTATTCGCTGATCAGCCAACATGCACGTTATCGAATAACACCACTGATGGATTTGGAGTGCGTAGGCAGATAAACATTAATTGGGAGCAATATTATATTTACAATTGTCCCAACTGTCTCTCTGTTCTTCAAGTAGTTCATCTTTTAATTCTGCAAATTCATCTTTATAGGTAAACTTGCGGTCACTACCGTGACTTCGAATAACTTTTACGGAATTTTATGGGGAGTCACAAAGAGTTCCCGAAGAACTATAACCGAATTCCACGCGGACAGAGTTGCGGGCAGAAGCTAGTCATATTATAAATGCGAAAAATGGTGAGTGCGGGTGTTTAGTAGTATGTTTGTTAATCCACCAAGCTTCAACGGCCGTACCGATTTGGATGAAATTTAGAATGAAGATAGCTGATATACTGGAGGCTCTTATCACGGAAGAATTCAAAGTTCCCGAGGGTATAACTATAACCTAATTCCAGGCGATTGAAGTCGCGCCCACTAGCTAGTTACACGGACAAAATTATTTAGAAATAGTTGCTAAACTCGATTTTGCAGAAAATTTCTTATCCGTTGCGTATAATATCTAAGAAACCTGAGCAGAGCGTTGCCTATAACAACTAAACCATTAGGTTGATCTTGAAAATGCTTTGCAATGATAGCTAAATTTGTTTAGCAAACAATGGTGTTTAGTAACCATTGCCAAGTTTTTCTTTCCGTGTATGTTCATACGTAGCTTTGTTCCGTTCCTTATAGATACCATCTTTTGTTCTCCGTCTAGAACCTCACTTTCATGCACTCCATGGGTGGTAGCTCTTAATTCCAGGCAGTTTCTGTCGTAAATCGTATTATGAGCGAGCTTAGAGGCCAGCTTTAGAGCGCTCATAATACGAATTTTCCAGGCAGTTCAGTTTACGGTGGAAACAGCCTCGAATTAGGAGCTTATAATACGACCCTGTAAATGTAAATGAAAATCTCTAAAACAGTCTGTCCCTTTCTTTGGTTACTTTCATATAAAGTATTGTACAACGTTATTTTGGCTGCTCTTACTTTATACTTTCGAAAGACATAAAATACACTAAAAATACTTTTTTACGACGAGTAATCAACTGTTTCATTTTAATTTCAGTTAAGCGTTTTTTTTCTTAGCAAGTCCCTCAAACGATTATATGCTTTATTCCATTTAAAAAACGGAGACAACCCTATGTGTAGGGCTGGCAAACGGTCTGGTGCAAACCACTTTCTGGTTCGCTTTCGTCTGTAATAACTTTCCAACGACGGGAATGTTGTAATATTATCATCTTAGATGTAAGTACTGCCGATTGCCGGTATCCGTCCCAGTCGCTGCTACTTTTTCATTGACAACGTAAAATTGATAACATTTTATAGATACCTATTTAAAGCTTTCAAGAACCTTCATCGCTATTCGCAAGCCACACCCTTTCCTGGGCCTCTATTTTTTGCCTAAGCCATATCGCGATGGTAGTTATTACCGTATTACAATGCCGCTTTTGCTGTCATGTTAATAACTTGCTATCATATCGTAGCAAAATAATTTGCAATACCGTTTAAGCAATGTTGAATACAGACCCTGAATTCCTTAATTCTCTTAAAGCAGCCAAATCGGACGAGGCCGCTTTTTTACCACGTTTTTATTAACTCGTCTGTCTGTTCGGTACAAACTTTGCCTTCGATTATTTTTTCAATGTAGCCCGTCAAATTGCCAAACTTAAACTTTGCTTTCAATACAGGTTATAAGTAAAAAGTTCATCTATCTCTATGACTATCTCTTTCGTCGGAACTAGTGTGATAGAGACGCACTTAGAGATAAGACGGTTTAACTTATCCTTGTGCCTTGCATATTAGGGCCGCTGCTTAAAAAGCATTACATTACATCGGTACATTAATCATGATAAATAATTATACAAAACAAATCTCTAGCTTCTGCCCACGACTTCGTTCGCGTGGAATTCCGTTATAAAATGAAAATATTTATTTACTTTGCAAGTAGGCCACATGGGCTCTTTTACAAGTCTGAAGCTACCAGCGCTTCGAAAGGTGACATCTGCTGAGAAGAAACGCCGCAAGAAACTCAGCAGTAAGTCTTTTTTTCTCCAACTTTTACATTAGAGCTTTAACTAAAACTAACACATGAAAAGGGCAGCAAACAATCCTAATGGGTAAAAATTAATTCTAATAAATAACTAATAAGGGAGATGTATAGTCTCCGCGTCTGGACAAGTTAAGTGACTTAGAAATGTATAAAGCCTCTAAGGGTCATAATAATATTAATAATTAAAATAAAGAATTAATGAAACATCTAAATTGACTACCTAATCTAGGTTAAATGGCCACACATATTACACTACCAAAATTTCACATTTATAATATTACTAGTACTAGGGACTGGGATGAAAGCTATCCTATGTGTTAATCCAGGGTATAAGCTATCTCCATTCCAAATTTCATCCAAATCCGTCCAGCCGATGAAGCGTGAAGTAGTAACAAACATGCTTACTCACACACACACAAACATTCTCATTTATAATACTAGCTGTGCCCGCGACTTCGTCCGCGTAGAGTTTGATTATCTTTATTCCCTCGGGAACTTTTAAATTTTCCGGTATAAAAATTAGCCTATGTGTTAATCCAGGGTATAGGCTATCTCCATTCCAAATTTCATCAAAATCTGTCTAGCCGTTTTAACGGGAAGAGGTTTCAAATATACACACAAACTTTCGTATTTATAATATTAGTAAGATTAATGTGAGTATGCATTAACTACCTATTCCTATTATGAAAGTGTGATGCAGCTGCAGCCGTCCCATTTTATCCCAGTTCCCACGAAGTTACAGCACGATTGCATCACACATTGTTTTACTCATATCACCAAAATGAGATAACGGTCCGTCCGTCACGACTCTTTGGGAACCACTTTCCTCGTTCAATAGATTTTTGTTGTTACAAACTACCGCGTAATACTCACCATTGTGCTGTCTCTTTCCATTATTAAATCACTTGTCATTAATGTCATTATCTTTACTATAAAAGGTGTTATGAGGTATTTACTTTTTAAGAATGTAGATTCAATCCGGCGATACATTAGGATAAAGCGTAATTATATCTTATGCTAGCGAAAGTGGAATCGCAGCTTTATTATAGCTTGGTCCACAATAGACCTAGAATTTTTTGATTTAAATGATACTGAAGTTATGTAACAGCTCTAGAGATAAACAACGTGGCTGTGTGCTAAGCAGACTACTTTCTTTTCTTAAAAATCTGTTATTTGCTTAAAAAGTCGTTTGCGTCTATCTAAACACCACGACATAACTATACTATAAATATTAAGAATAAATAACGTCACACATACTCGACGAGCTAAATTAGGATAATCTTGGGTCTGTCCACAACGGGGGCCGGGGACGGGGCCGGCCTGGCCTAGGTGGCTCCCAACAAGCCCGGACGGGACGAGAGCGTGGTACCGTGGTAGATGGTATATAATCGGAAAATAATGAAATATATAAATTATTAATTATCAACGATATGTTATTAAACCCTGCAAGCCAGGCCCCTGGGGCGCCCGCGCAGACTAGGGCCCGGCTGGCAAACACCACCTCTCCGACGCCGATCCATAAGTAAACACAAACAGACGACCATGCAGACCCCAAAACAAATACCGTATTTTTGTGATACGGGTATCTTGTCACTGACGGGAATCGTACCCACAACCTGATCTAAATATTTTAACCTTTTAACCATAATCAACGAACTGTCATATTTTATTTCTCAAATCCCATCAATCAGCATGTACCTTATACCCAGACTTTAAAATTCCTTCGATCTGAAATGGGAAACAGCGCTAAGAAGATGATGACTTTTAAACATGATTTTTAATACATAGCCTCAACATACAATACGAAGACCACATTTTGTAGCGATATAGTCGCACGTTTTATAAACGCGCAGCTTCATCGCGCGCGACGTGGCCGCTTGTCGCATTTGCAAGGCATCGCTTCTGTATCGATGCAAACGATGCAACGATGACTGTATCGGGTGCTATCGGGGCGGGAATAACGCAGGTGGGCCGCGGGCAAGTCTCGATGCTGCCTTGCGACTGCGTCGCGATCAGCGATGTAGGATCGTGTATGCGGTTTCTATAGGTACACGGCCAGCGACAAAATCGCGTTCGTTTCGCGACTGTATCGCGACTACTGTATCACGACTGCATCTCTGAGCGCCCTAAAGGACTTGGACATACTGTTTGAGTAGTCGAATGATAGCATAGGGACAAAATGATATCAAAATGAAAACGTCTGGAAGCGTGTTGCACAGTCCCTGTGGCTCAATGAAACGCATCCAATTATTATTTATCTATTTCAGATAAAATTTAAACGAAGCACACGCTTTTATGCTGATTAAAAAATTACATAAGTGCCTTGAAAAGATAAACAACGCTCAGGCTAAATAAAAACGAGATAGCAATCTTATGCATAATCGACAGACGGTATATGTAAAATTGGTAGAACTGGCGCCTCATTCGGGAACGTTAAGTGATTCTGTAGCGACTCGTAAGCCAGATTTCTCATTCCACTCTACCGCACGACGCCAAATGCGTAAGAGCGAGATGAGAGATCTGGCTTACGAGTCGCTACAGAATCACTTAGCGTTCCCGAATGAGGCGCCAGGTTCAAATATCGGGTTGGCACAAAAGTAATGAGACACTTGGTTTACGTTTTATATTTTTTATTATTATTACAATACAAAAAGCTTAGTCAATGATGTAATCACCATTAGCATCTAAGACTTCTTGCCAACGATCCGGCAAAGTTTGGATGCCTTTCGCCCAGAACTCTGATGGCTGTGCCTCGAAAAAGTTGTTCAACTCCGCCTGTACAACATGGAAATCATTAAATTGTTTACCCCGCAAATGTTGTTTCAGGGCTCTAAACAAATGATAGTCTGATGGTGCGAGGTCTGGAGAATAAGGTGGGTGGGGTATCGTCTCCCAGCTCAAGTTCTGCAGCTGTTGGCGAACGGTAGATGCGACGTGAGGTCGAGCGTTATCATGTAGTAAAATTACATTGACTCGTCTTCGTCGTTTTTTCTTGATAGCAGAAGATAGTTCGGTGAGCTGGGTCGAATATTTGTTAGCGTCTACAGTTTCATTGTGTAATAGTTCATGAAACAGCATGCCTTGCGCGTCCCAGAAACAGCAAAGCAGAACTTTTAAGCGATACTTTTGACTCAGCTTCGGTTGAGTTGGTGGCGTTTCTTCTCGAGGCAACCAAAAAGCACGACGTGTATCGTTCTCATAATAAATCCATGACTCATCTCCCGTAACCAGATCAGACAAAAACTCTTTACGTCTGGGTCGCAGCAAAAGTGATTGACAGATGGCGACACGGACTGCACGACTGGCGTCGGTAAGGATGTGCGGTACCCATCGAGTCAAAACTTTTCGATACCCAAGCTCATGCAGATGGTATTCCACAGCGTGGTGACTGCAGTTAAGTGCTTCCGCTAATTCACGAGTGGTAGCATCCGGATTCGACTTCAGTTCGCGGCGTAAATCGTCATCATTGAATGCAGGTGGTCGTCCTGAACGTGACTGACTTTCAAGGCTCCTGTCTCCTGATTTAAAACGGCCAAACCATCTGGACACCGTGGCATGGCTAGTACTTCCAGCGCCCAATGCAGTGTTGATATTGTCAGCCGCAGCCCGCGCACTGTGGCCTAACAAGTACTCGTATAAGTATAGTGTTCGAACTTGTCGCTCGTCCATTTTTCTTCAAACTGACTAAACCAATTGCGAGGGCGGCTTTATATACCCTCACATTAGAAGTACCTAGAATGTTCTACAACATACTAGAATATTATCGAAAACAATTAACTTAAGAAAGGAAATGTCTAGAGTTTTGTAGAGTGTCTCATTACTTTTGTGCCAACCTAATATGTTTTTATCTATACCCATATCATAAAACCTCCATTGGTTAATCAAAAACCGTAGGAAATGACCACCATTTTGACAACCAATTAGGAAAAACCAGTGCTGCGATAAAGAAATAACATGACTTCTTTATCGTTTTTAGTAAAGAAATGAGATTAAATTTGGAACAGCTGTCAAAACTCAAGTGGGTCTCTAGTATAAAAACAGTTATTGATACGAAACGTCAATTCAGTATGTTTTTTTAATATAAACTGCACAATATTTGATCTCGAGTGACGTGAGAATAGAGACTTCATCCGTTTGTCTATGATTTAAAAAAAAAATGGTCTTGACGGAGGACGCCGCCATATTGGTGTTTTGCTGAACGAAAGTAGAATTGTTGTTGAATTGAATAGAAAAAGTTGTTTGTAATTTACATTTTAGTTGAAAATATGAATAGTAAGTAGTCTTCTCGGAGTGTGTGTGATGTGAAAATGCGCCGGATATCGGAAATAAGGTAAAGGCACCTATTAACGACCCCATCCAAATCGGCACCCATTATCGTGGTGTTTTTAAATACGTGTTTTATTAGCAAATGGATTGAATGATTAAGAATCTTTTTTCACAAGACCAAAGCGTACTTAGTTGTCTATTGGATTTACTGGCACGGGTACGTATGCATCAAGCAAAGAACTTGCAACTCGTCCGTCCCGGCAACGGCGGCGCATGAGCAGCTTATCCCATACAAACACGTTAGGCCACACGTAAGGGAACTCGCATCTTACTTAGCGATTTGCGTAATAATTGTAATAACTAATCTTAGGCTATGTTTATTAAAAGATTTATTATAGTTTCGTTTGCGACTTCGAATTACTATTTTTCTAATATTTTGTTTGGGAATACGTAAAAAATAGAATATAAAATACCTCGGTATTTGGATCTATTTTTCACTGTGGCTCCTAATTCCGAGGTATACCGCGGCAATACGTAAATACTTTAGGTTCAGTGGGCATTATTTTTTAAATGAATTATCGGTTAAGTATCTAAATTTTTTGTGTTATTGAAATCTTCATCTATCTAAGCAGCTAAAGAGCTATATCCGTCGTATGAAAAATATACAAGAAGGTCTTAATTTTTGATAGAAACGTAAGCACTATATTAGTGGTTTCTATAGACACCCTTAAATTAATAAGTCGTTTAAATATGCAGATAAAATCAAAGATTTACTTCCTAGTTTTATGAGTTTGGTTTTATACCTAAATGGAAGTATATATTTTCGATTTGTTTTAAAAAAAATCACTACTTCTTATTTTTTTATGGGTCGTAATTAGGATTTACAGCACTGTTGATTAAACTAATTACCGATGGTATACACAGATAACCCTCGGTAATAGGATATATGGGAACCTAATTCCGACTTACTCATGATTAGTAAGAGTCGGAGATAGGTTCCTCTAATATTACCTATTACCGAGTGACAACGTAATGAAATAACTAATTTAGGGTACCGTGGTTCTGATTTCTTTGAAATAACCATTATTTTGATTATGGTAGTTTCGCTTATTTATCGGAATTTGTTCTTTTTCCTTCTTAGCAATGATTTTTGTATGAGTGGGACTAAGACATATATATATATTTTTGGACTCAAATTTTACGGCAAAGTCAATTTAAATTCTAGTGTAAAGTCAGTATGTTTTTGATTTGTTATTAATTATTATTAGTTACTTTGATGGATTTTTCGATTTAAATGTTTGATTATTACAATTGTATTGATATAATTATAAAACTTTAAGTAAGTCTTCATTTTTATTTCAATATTGTAAAAAAAAACATAATGTCAAAAAAAATTACGGAACCAAAACTATCATTAATTCTTACCCTCGGTAATAGGAACCAAATTCGCGGTATTAGGGTCAAGGTATATCCAATACCACGGTAATAAGGGATTTCGACATTTTGGCTTTAATAAATATTTAACCATTAGTAACTACCTATAATTAGACCAAAAACCCACAAAATAACAAGTTAAATCTATATACTTTCATTAAAAAAATCCTTACCCTCGTTACGCAGTCTTGATACTCTTAATTTTTGCCTCTTACTTGAAAACTTGCTTAACTACCACGGTAATAGGTGCCTTTACCTTATGCAGCCACGATTGCAACAAATAACTTGTTGCCAGAAAATATTGTTTCTGAACCCATCATGGAGGATTTATAATATGTGTGTAGATAAAGTTATGTATGCAACTCTGCATAATTTGGCCTTAAAACACACGTGCGATCTTATTATGAAACTCGCTAAAAGCTCGTTTCATAAAACCGCACTAGTGTTTTAAGGCCTATCATTATGCAACCGTTGCATAAACTACTATTATTATATAGTTACGTTGTGAGGACTGGCTGAAATTCGGCAAAGGAAAATGGCAACATTTCTAATAATTCTTTAATTCTTTAAATTATATCGTAAGAAAATGTACAATAAAACCCCGATGCAAACAGAGGTGCATTATGAGTTTAATATATGTATATGTGTATCTATCTGTCTGTGGCATCGTAGCTCCCAGATGGGTGAATCGATTTTGATTCAGACTTTTTTGTTTGAATGGTTCCTTTCTTAGCTATGCTTCAAGAAAATCTGTTCTTCCGTCTGAAAATCATTAGCTCTTTTCTAGTTGATGACGACGCTGATGAAGCAACTTCCACAGGTGTGATCAATTCGAAAGATATCCTGTTACTTCAATGATATTGCAAGAACATTTTGACCTGATGCTGCAGCATCACCTGCAGACTGCAGGGTCCCGAATTCCGGGTTTTATTTTTATTCTAAACTACCTGCCGCCCGCGACTTCGTCCGCGTGGAATTCGGTAATTATACTCTCGACAACTTTTGAGTTATTTGGGACAAAAATGACCCTATTTTCTATTCCAGAAGCTAGGGTCTAACTATATACGACGTTTCATGAAAATACGTTCAGCCATATGGAGCTAAGTTGTAACAAACACACACAAACACACACACACAATAATTTATTTTAGAAACGGTTACCTACCTAATTATTTGTTTTGAACTGCATATATACCAAGTTTCAAGTCGATAAACAAATGGAATCGGTTTTTCCAATACAAAGTTTAACGCCCCAAGGCCCCCTTTTTAGAGGTAGTTTCATATTGTCTTATACCGCATACCTATTTTTCTATTTTGAAGAGTATTTATACCAAGTTTTAAGTTAATATATTCATCCAAACAGTTTTTCGCATACTAACTTCCACCCCCTCTTTTACCCCATTCCTGTCCTGTCCTGCCTGAAGTGTTCCTGGATATATTATCGAAAACCGCATTGAAATCCATCCAGTAGTTTTAAAGTTTATCGCGAACCTACAATCAGACAAACAGACAAACAGACATGAAATTCAAAAACCATTGGGATTTGTTCGACTTCGATATATTTAATTTATTACTGAATTAACAAATATATCTGATATCTAGGTGTTACTAACGGCCAGTCTTTATTTCTTAGTTTTCAAAGGGTTTTTGGAGTCGGTTTTGTTTTTTTATTATATGTATACATGTATTCTTGTTCAAATGTATGACTGACATGATTATGTTAGACACAATGCAAATTTCTTGAGATAAAGTTTAAATCCGTAACCAAAGAACACGTTTAGAAACTGCACTCAAATAACATCGGTATTATTCGTGAAATCATTGACAACCTCACAGAAATACAATACCTAAGTATACTGCCAGTGAGCATTGTAGTGTATTTTCGCTTTTACTTATTATGAAAGTTATTTCACGACGCATAAAACTGCGAACGACTCCGGCCCAACATTCACTTGGGATGCACAACAGCAACATAATTCAAACAATCTGATTTGTTGTTGTCACCTTAAGAGGAGTATAAACCTACGGCTTTTCATACAAAAGGCGATAACGATTTCCACCCCTTAAATGTCAACCGATTTTGTCCAATTTTTGATAGATTGTCAGTCAGAACAAAATCTAGGTCTATACGTTTTGTTTTTTTCACTATAATCAATATTGTATTGTGGCTTCAGTTTCTCATACAAAACAAAGTTCGGCGATTATTTGACTTTGTTGATCTTTAATCAACATTCAAAAAACGTATAGACCTAGATTTTGTTCTGACTAACAACCCATCAAAAATTGGTCAAACTCGGTTTACATTTAAGGGGTATCGTTAACGCCTTTTGTATGAAAAGTTTGAGTTTTGCCGTTGGTTCACAGTCCTCTTAATGAGCGATGATCCTGTGGCGTGGCCAGTGCTGCAAATCCTCCTGGATTTCCAGGAGAATTCATACTTTTTGGTATTTTTCTCCTGGTAAGCCAGTAATTCATACGCTTCAAATGGCGAAAGCCTAATGACAATTTATATTCCATTTGTCACCCGCCAGGGCCATCGGTGGGTCGTAACGTAAGCTTCATTGTTTACATTTGCCTACGTGATAACTTTCTCTATTACTTGAGTGGGTGTTTAAATACTGATGACGGCTTCTGCTAGGTACTTGAGTTTATAAAGGGCCACTTATATCTTGCGGGTGATTAATTTCATTTATTACGCCTATTAGTAAGGTTGATTGAATAATATTTTTTTTATCATTGAAATAAATAGTTAGGAACTGCTCAAAGCAATTCTCGCGATGCTTACTTTTGAGGTGTCAGAACGCGAATCTGACACCATCGCACGTTCAGTTGCATTCGTATGGCAACCAAGGTCCTTGACACCCGTTTAAGTGACACAATTATAATGAAATTAAGTAGGTATCCAGTACAATTCCACAACCTGTTAGACCGCACCACCGAACCCACCCTCCACAATCATATAATAGCGTGTGACTCGAGCAATATCATAAGTACATATTTTTGTAGCTAACTGTAAAGTTAAAAGAATCATTTGTGGAAACTTAATTGGCATAGTTTATTAGCCAATCAAGTTTCCACAAATAATTCTATTTATTTTAACATTACCGCTCCCGGACGCTCCCCCAAATATGACCACTTTATGGGGAGCGACCTGGATTTACCATTTAACATTAAAACCCGGGCTGTATCAGTGACAACACCGCAAATTTAGTGTAGAATACATCTCATTTTTTTTTATGTCAATTTGCTGACAAACGAGCTGACGGCCCACCTGATGGAAAGTGGTCACCGCCACCCATGGACATCTGCAACGCCAGAGGTGCTGCCAACGCGTTGCCAGTCTAGGGAGGATGGGGAATGGAGATAGGAAGGGGATGACTGAGATGAGGGAATAGGCCTCCGGATCTCGTCACTCACCATACGCAACGCAATAGCAAGCTATTACTTTACGCCGATATTCTGTGACATCTTCTTCTGACTTTTGTAAATAAAAGCTACTGACTAGTGACTAGCAAAGATTACATAGATTTTTATGCATCACGTGATTTAAGTGACACGATTTGATTAATAAATTACAAATAAAATTTTAACATAGTTCAAATACTTGATCAAAAACTAAACAATTTCAAACTTAAAGAGATCTCAACCGGTTCGATGCTGAAGTTATACGAATCGTGTCGAAAAACATCATTAAAACCACGAAACTAAAATTGACAGCCCTGTTAATAGTGCTACATACGTTTGTGTTTTTTACGGAAGTCGTTATTAGGTTGGCGCCATGGTCGCGCAACCACCGGTATAACTCTGACAGCAGTCGAACTACTACTTTTTATTTTAAATAGTGATACGGCTGTTTATTATGCTTTAAACTTATTAATTATATTAATATGCGCCTATATCAGAAATTATCAATTAATTTTGGCAGTGGCTTGTTACAATTTAACATTCAGTGGTTGAGTTGCTCAAGTGTTGCCATACAAACGTGTTGTTCTCTGTCGCTCGTATTGTCACCTAGGGGCCACTGAAAATCAGCGCCGAGGCTCGCCACGGCATAACGCTGAGTGGCACCCTCTTTGGCACCGTTCGGCACAGCTTCTTATGTTCATTGTTTCTTTGTTGTGTGCTTTTCTAGTTATTTGTCTGTGTCTAATGTGTGTTAAATAAATGTCTTTATTGTTATTATTATTATTATTATTATTACATGGTTTGTTTGGTAGCGATAAGGAACAGGTGTTAAGGGCCTAGCACACTAGCTTTTGTAGCGCACATAAAGCAACTGTCACTTTTTAACTAATATGCGAGTGCAAAAAGGACGAATGCTTTATGTGCGCGATAGAAATTAGTGTGCTACGGGGGCAGCAGATGTGAGGTCGCGCAGATAACGTTTCAGGCAGAGTGGCGCTTGGACATCGATAACGGGATATCGATTTAAACACCATAGAGTAGAGCATATTTTTCTCTATATTATGAGCAAGTTGCAAAAGGGTTGAGAACTTTAAGTAGAGCTTTACAAAAAAACTTTAACCATACGATATTGTCATAATAATAATAATAATAATAATAATAAATCATTTATTTCTGTTATTTTACCATAATATGTTAGTCTGACCAAATATTTAACCTATCACTATGTTAGTAAGTACTTAAAAACTAAAATGGCATGGCATGGAGTGTGACCTTGCAGTCTAGATTTTATTCGTTTACTGACGATCCAAAGACGTGAATCCTAGTCATAACTTGACTATATTATTTATGCTTATGACTCATAAGCATAAATACCTATATGGTCAATATTGCAAAAAAATATTTTTCAAACTTCACGCTTCTTGCCATTGCAAGAGAAGCTACAACGTTCCTAATGACTTATTAACCAGAATGTTACTTAATTTCTTAGTAATTAGAAATAATTAGAATTGATGCTAATTGCTCCTAGTTATGATTAGCTGCTTAATAATTTTGAGTTACAAGCATAAACACAATTTATATTATTCACATAGCTTTAAACAATAAATGTTTTTTTTTTATATAATAAATTACAAACATATTTATGGTATAATTATAATATAAACACATTGCCCTCCTTTGCGTTGCGCAGTCGGGTAAAAACACATCACAAATGTAACTTCTAAAATCAAGTAATAATCAATTGTAGGCTTATTATAAAAAGCCATAAACAAAAGCCATCAGATTTTTTTATAACCGTCGCTATCGATTCTAATTACATTCATATCGAGCCGGTTGGTATCGGTTACGCAAAACCAATATCTCTAGTCCTACCAATTTAATTAGAAACATGATTTAATTAAAAATAGCCTTTATCTTAACGCTATAAGAACTTCGACGCGTGTCTTATTATTATGGTTCTCATTTATACAGCCTTCGGTTTGAAGCCTGTCTCAGTCTCCAGTCCTCCGCTGTTAGCGCGCAGGCGCACTCGCGCGCGACGAGTTCCAATTTCGAATTTGAACTTTTTTCAAACCATCGACAAGTGCAGTGGCCAGTGACTGTGGTGTGGAATCCTCTCTTTATTCCAAACGATAGAGGGAAAGATGGATTCGTTTTGTTTTGGATTCTGACAATGGATTCGATTCAGCTTTTTATGGTGAGTTATGTTTGGACCGTTAATGTGGCCGTTTGAATAATTCATATTTATGAATTTGTTAGAACATGGTGCTGGCAGGTTTGCCGCATGATTTTGCGTATTTTTCTTTAAATTTCATGTCTTTGAGCTTTTTATTCGTTTTGTATTATAGGCTAAGAGAGGGACAGGATAAAGAAAGGTAATGCGTACTGTAAATGAGGATGATTCGCACCTACTGGAATTTTTTGTTATTTATTCAGGTGTCTCTATTCAGGTCTACTGTCATATTGTTTAAATCAATAATTCTAGATTAATCTGCGTCTTTATAAAAACGAATTATTTAAGATTTAATAGCTTACATAAGCTACATTTAATTTTAGTCTTGTGGTTTTTGAATCGAAGGGGTTCATTTAGATTAACTAATTTTACCTAGTTTTAATCAAGTGACCCGTTGAAATTCTGGGGTGTGCCAGAAAGGCTTTGGGGTGGGCCAGGCCCATCTGGATTTAATTACTATAAAATCAAGCCAGCGAAAATGCACATTTTATAGACTGTACTGTACAGGACTAGGTATTCAGTGGTACAACAATGTTTTATACCTCAACCAATGTAAAAAGAGCGCTGACGGTCATACATTTCATATGGCCGTCAGCGTTCTTTTTACATTGGTCTAGGTTTAATATTAAGCATGCTTGGTAGGTACTGCATATAATAGGTATATTTCATAGCTACTGTCTGTTAAGTATCTTTCAAAATCATGTACCAAAAGTATTAATCCCTTGCCAAACCATTCCTTTAAAATTCCACACATTTTTACAGTTTCGTTGTAATATACCCTCCTCCTTTTTCGAAGTCGGTTAAAAATTAAATTCATCACAAGTACCTACCACAACCAACTGTTCCTATTATTTTTCCGGCTCACCTCGCCAGCACGTGACAAGCTGAGCCAGTACGGCATGTCGCTACATCTTGGTAATCCTACCAAATTACATATAATATATAAGAATGTTATGCCTGAGAACATAGAGATATAACGACAAGAGATTCTTAATTAACAATGCCAGATGAGGGTTGAGAGAGTCAGCAATTCTATACTTGCTTCTTTAGTTCTAGTGGGGATTCTTTCTTTCCCCTACAAGCCTCCATAACCACCCCTTACAGCTTGCCCGTACCACCGTGTCTAACATTCTAATACCCAGATCATTCCATTGGAATAATCAGGGCCTGTTCTGTACTGACACAAATTCTACTTCTATACACACCTCTGATTGCTCCATTGGGGCAATCAGAGCTTTCGTTCTATAGGTTCTATACGCATATATATATACTAACTGTCTCAGTCCCTCTCTTTCATCGTATATCTTCTTAGTATCAATAGTTTGGACTTACATGATCCTTATGTTAGGTGTTACTCCTCACTTCTTACTTCTTTAATCTCCCGCTCTTTCGCCAGGTGTCCCGCCAATAAAAAACGTCTTCACAACTGTCAATGTCAAAACTCACCATCATTTTCTGCCTGACAGGGTTACCAACGTAATAATAAAATCAGTTCAGAAACTTACCAGTTTTCATCGAAGCTCGCGTTCGTCGCGACACTCCCGACGGCGAAGGAACGCTTTATAATATAGCGACTAGTTGTCTAGTCCATAGAGCAATTTTTTCTTTTGCTCTTAAAGCCGCTTCCCTGGGTATTCTATTCTCAGTTATGAATTCACTTGTTTCTCGGTTCTCGGCTTCGCCATTAGATTTCTCAATATTCTCTCCATCGTCTGTAAGTAAGGTACCTCCTACTGGTTCTAACTGGGGCACGGGATCTTCTGCTTGAGGAAGAGGATTTTCTTCCATGTCTTGAAGTACTTCTGCAGGTGTAGTTGTTTCACACCTGTGTGAAGATTGGTACCTTTCACGAAGGCTGCATAAGTATTGTCCCATGAACATCTTTTTAAACTCTTCTAATATAATTTGACTTTTCTTCCAACTTTCTATCAGATCACACTTCGTTACCGTCCCTCCAGGTCGCAATTTCTGTGTTGACGGTGTGATAGTAATACAATTGCCGAATGATAGGAACTCAGCTGGTTTGAGAACATATTCTAATTCTGTGCCAACACTTGTCAAGGCCCGAGTATTAGTAACTGCCTCAACTTCTTTGATAATGGTGTTTAGCTGTGTATCGGATAGTAACTGTTTCCATAAAGTTCTTCTAAGGCAGTTTTTAACCAGTCCTATTAGCCTCTCGTAATCCTCCGTGCCACGGGTTTAGTTGAGGTACGAATTTCCATCGTATTCTGTTTTCTATACAGTAAGTGCTCGATAATGTTTCAGCAGATAATTTAAACTGTAAGGCATTGTCAGACATGATAAGCTCTGGCAGTCCCCTGGCTAATATGAACCTTCTAAGTGCTAGTATACACTCTTCAGCTGTCAGATTGCTCACTACCTCCATTATGAATTGCTCGTACTACGAGGCAGGTGTATAAGCAGACACACCTCTTTTCTTGTGTGCCATCTACCTTTACATATATTGGCCCAAAATAGTCTATACCTGTGTAGGTAAATGGTGCACTTTTTTGACCTTTGCTTTGTCTCGAGGTATCCAGTATGTTTGGCATATGATGTTTAGGCTGTGTGAAGCTCCCACATGATGGTTTCTTTCATGAATGTTCTGTATCAATTGGTCTGTGAATTCAGAGTCCTTGGGAATGAGAACTTCCTACTTCATGTCATATGAACACATTGTGTTCATCATACGACCTTTTCATCTTAGTATTCCTTCCATGTCCATGAACAGCCTCAGATTTCTCGAAACGTGGGCAATCTTGCCTACAACCTCTTCTGGAAAATGTAATTCTTGTAAGTTCTTGACTTCTGCTAGACTAGGTTTTATCCAGTTTGTTTTCTATATCTTCTGTATAGTTAGTCTGTCATTTCTGTATTTATCGCCTCAATATGTTGAGTACAAAGGTCATCTCTTGACTCTAGTGCTTCCATTTTCACGTCTTCTATGGCATCGTTCACGTCAAGACCCTCCGGCGCAACAAATGAGGTGGTAATGTCGCTCTCTGATAAAACAGGCCCATGGCTTTCTTCTTCTAAAAGGTTGAGGTCCACGAAACCACAATTTTTTCTTCAGAAGCCAAAGCTCTGGATGTGTAGCAATGTCTGCATGATTCATTTCTGTGCTTACATAATGTGATTCTATGGTTCTATTTTCTTTAAATAATTTCAGTTATTCTTCTAGCAACAAATGGGGTTAAAAGTTTTTCTGATTTCATCCAGTAAAGGACTATTACGCTGTCTGTACACAGGCATTGCCTTATCGTTTCTCAATCACGTACCCGAGAAGCTCTAGTTTAGGTATATTTAGCTCTTCATTCTGATTGATTGGAGTGACACGTGACTTGGCCATGACAAATGTTGTCTTTATGGTCTGTTCCTTTTTGTTGGATATTCTGAGGTATACTACTGTGGCAAAGAAGATTTTAGCCGTATCGGTGAAGCAGTTAAGTTCATATTCTGTTTCTTCTGGATGTATGATTCATACGAATCTCGGAATTTCTATTTCTTTAGCAGCCAATAGTGCTTCCACAGCAGCCTCCCATTGTTTTTCTAAGTCACTCGGTAGGACAGTATCCCATTTTGACTTTCTCTTCCATAGTTCTTGTAGAAGAAGTTTCGAAGGTAAAACTAAAGGTGCTGCCAATCCACATGGATCATACAAGAAAGCTAATATTCTTAAAACCCCATGTTTCGTTTTATTCTTCTGTATGTTCTCTGGTTCTAGGACATTGTTGTTTAGCCTGAGCTTAAGAGTGTCCGTTACTATGTCCCCTTCTCTCGTAATTTTAGGAGAATCTGTAATTCCAATACTTTGTAATGCCCATAAGAACTTTATGTCAAGTCCCTGAAAGGGTAAATCAGGCGCCATAAAATATGGTCCATTTGGCTCCTGACATTGGCAGAATGTCATCACAGATAGTGTGTTTTGCTTTTCTTGTCCTATAGCCTTACCGGTGACCATCCACCCGAATTCAGTGTCGACCAAAAATAAGTTGTCTTGTATCTGTACAATATTATTTCTGATAAATGAGAAATAGTAATCATTACCGAGTAAGACGTCAATTCTATCTCCAGCAGATCCATCATCAGCTGCCATGTCCACCAAGTCTCTATCTAATGATAGAGGAGGGAGAATCCGGTCCGTTATGTGTGGTACAATATTTACTTGTAGATTTCTTTTAGAACCCCTTCTTGTTTCAATTTCAATTACAGTTGACAGGTATAGATCTTTGGCTAGGCGTGCTGTAATGTAGCTGCGCTGACTACCGCTGTCAAGAAGAACTCGTACTTGTTTATGTTCGCTTGACATCGGCCGCCGCACTTCTACGATGGCTGTCTGTAGAAAGGAATAACCTTCATTATTATAATTGTTATGGCTCAGCTCAGGTCCCTTGAATAATAAATTGTTACTTTGCTTGTTTTGTGGATACAGGGTTTGATTATGGTTACCCTTACAATAATAACAAAATTTTCGGGAGGAACACGTAGTAACATTATGGCCTTCTTTGAAACAAAGGTAGCATCGCCATCTCAGTCTCTTCTTCTTGTCTTCTATGCTTGTTATGCTTTTGCTAATCAATATTGTAATGATCCCCATCACAGAAGATACATGATTTATTCATCTTCTTTACAGATCTGTGTGGTGTCCCCTGTCGTTTGCCATTTTCTTTTTGAATAATTTTGAATGCAGGGTGGTCCCCTCTGCCTTTGATCATGTTTTGATTTTATCAGTGACGGTGGTCTCCGTTCTGTGCGGATTTGAAGCAATCTGACGCTTATATCAGGTTGAGATCCACTTGAAGTTGCATCTGCTTGTGACACTTCTATGGCGGTTACAATTCTATCAAGGCCAGTATGAATAGCTTGAATGCTTTTATCTTCTGTAACAAGATGAAGTTCATAAATGATCTTTTCAGGAAATTTTCCCCCGCACTGCTGCGCAGAACTGATTACCCTCTATCTGCTCTCCTAATGATTCAGGCACTCTGAGGTGGCGTTCAATGTTATTAAGTGTTGCCTGGCACTCTAATGCAGTATAAGTAGCTTGTGGTAGTCCGTGTAGGGCTTCATAATGGGTATCAATAATCTGCTGTTACTTGCTAATATTAATGGAGTGTTTATTGCAATTGTGTAGTTGGCTTATGTTATGCTCAGCTAAGGTTGCCAACGGTACTATAATATATAGTATTGTACTATATTTTGGATCTTGTGTACTATAATATACTGTTGAATAAATATATAGAACACAAAAAATACTATATTTCGATCAGTTCTTACAATGGTATTTGAACTGGCCAGCTCAATAGGAATTTTCGCAGCTTGAATCACCACAAGATGCGCAATTAAAAAAGTATATGAATTTGAATATGAATTTTGTGTATTATATTTAATCAATCATACCTACACTCTTTTTTTTTAAAAAGGTGTTTCTTTAAAGTAAGTACTATATTTTCTTTCAGTATACTATTTTATCGATGCCTTTGACTGGAAATTACTGTATTTGCCCCATAATTAGTTGGCAACCCTATGCTTAGCCCTTCTATTGCCTTCAAGGCTTCTCCTTCTAAGCATCCTAACAAATATGACAGTTTGTCTGCTTCGGGCAAGTTCTTGTTATCAATATTTGTTTGGAATCGGTCCCAGAACTCACTCCAATGCAGTACTTCTCCCTTGAATGTGGGTAATGCAAGCTTTGGAAGCTTGGTGTTAATTTGGACTGATTCCTTGTGATGTATCAGTAGTGACGCTTCAAGTTCGATTGTCAGTCCTTCCGCTTTGAGTTGGGTCGTTGTGTATACTTGGATCTTTTCTTTTGGAATCTCAATACACTTTTCTATGCACACGCGCATCTCTCTTTCAAGGCGCCTACAAGATACCTCGATTAAATTACAGATTTTTTGAAGCTCATTTACCGATACCGTCTGAAGTTGTTCGGCTTGATTCACTAGCTCCAGAAGCCGCTCGTGCATGGTATTTAACCGAAAAACCATGGCTTCCTCCATCTTGTCACTGAAATTAATTCAACAATCCTTTTGATACGTAACATCGTTAACCTATATTGTTCATAAACAACTCTTTAACAATACAATAATAGTCTAAATGATACTTCTTTTTAAAGTGTGAATTTTCTGAGAATAATTAGTTAAACTTTAGTTTCTACAAAATCATGTAAACTTACTGTAGATTGTTTCGGTGATTTCACTGAACTATGAACAATATAAATGCGCCTTATGATTCCGCGATACACTATCCACCATTAAAATACTCATTTACGTAGCGCAGATCACCTTTTCCAACGTTTTATAACAATTTCGTACTTTCTAAAAACACTTGTACCGAGAACAAAAGCAAAGCGAAGATACCTACAATCGCGCGTTATAAAATTTTCGGTGTCGGATTCGTACCACAACTACTGTAAAAATTAATAAGTTTGTTCCCTTTTACAATTATTTATCATGAAGCGTATTCGCTTGTCAGCCAATCTCATTCGCTGATTTCACTGTACGATCCAATCAGATGTCCGCTTATTTTGATTGAAGAAAGATTGACGTAAATGTCACAACGAGAACTAACCCAATCAATGCTACCACTATAACGCAGCCACAGGCGTTTTTCGACACTTAACTGGTTCGTCTGGAAACATGACACATTTGCGATTTATCGCTTATCGCGCCGCCACCTTCATAGCATCCGTCACTCTCTAACTAATCTCCAAATAGCTGGTGCGAGAGGGATAAATGCTTTGTATATTAAAAGTAGTCTTCTTGCGAAAAATATTAGAGCAAGAGATACATTAGACACAAGGTGCGTTATTAATTTATTCTCAGCTATATAAATAAAACAAAACATACCATTTAATTATTGCATATTCTTTTCATAGTTATAGGCGCAAATAAGGCTCCCTAGACTGCGGGACCACATTTAAAATACACCAAGTAATGAGTTTCTTGATTTCCACCTAAAATGAAAATTTGTAACCCTTTATTGTAAATTAGCCAAACTATCATCAAACAACTTTTCTTAGTGAGTAGAAGAACAATTATTTTTTACAGGCTTCTGCATTCTATTCCACATACCCTTGATAATGATAATAACTATTTTTCTGAGATTCTAAGTGAGTTTCTAGGTCTCCACCGTTATATTATAAGTTTCTTGGTCTGCACCGCTGTGAGTTTCTAGGTCTCCACCATTATATTATAAGTTTCTTGGTCTGCACCGCTGTGAGTTTCTAGGTCTCCACCATTATATTATAAGTTTCTTGGTCTGCACCGCTGTGAGTTTCTAGGTCTCCACCATTATATTATAAGTTTCTTGGTCTGCACCGATGTGAGTTTCTAGGTCTCCACCATTATATTATAAGTTTCTTGGTCTGCACCGCTGTGAGTTTCTAGGTCTCCACCATTATATTATAAGTTTCTTGGTCTGCACCGCTGTGAGTTTCTAGGTCTCCACCATTATACCACACGAGTTTCTTCATCTGCTCCGCTGTGAGTTTCTAGGTCTCCACCGTTATACCACACAAGTTTCTTCATCTGCTCCGCTGTGAGTTTCTTGGTCTCCACCATCCTATTTCTAGGAGCCTCCCAAGGCCAAGAAATTGTGCTTCGCTACACATTTTTTTTTTTTTTTTTTTTATTATTATTATTATTATTATTTTTACTCAGATCTCCACCAATTTGTCGCTACATCTTGGTAATCCTACCAAATTACATATAATATATAAGAATGTTATGCCTGAGAACATAGAGATATAACGACAAGAGATTCTTAATTAACAATGCCAGATGAGGGTTGAGAGAGTCAGCAATTCTATACTTGCTTCTTTAGTTCTAGTGGGGATTCTTTCTTTCCCCTACAAGCCTCCATAACCACCCCTTACAGCTTGCCCGTACCACCGTGTCTAACATTCTAATACCCAGATCATTCCATTGGAATAATCAGGGCCTGTTCTGTACTGACACAAATTCTACTTCTATACACACCTCTGATTGCTCCATTGGGGCAATCAGAGCTTTCGTTCTATAGGTTCTATACGCATATATATATACTAACTGTCTCAGTCCCTCTCTTTCATCGTATATCTTCTTAGTATCAATAGTTTGGACTTACATGATCCTTATGTTAGGTGTTACTCCTCACTTCTTACTTCTTTAATCTCCCGCTCTTTCGCCAGGTGTCCCGCCAATAAAAAACGTCTTCACAACTGTCAATGTCAAAACTCACCATCATTTTCTGCCTGACAGGGTTACCAACGTAATAATAAAATCAGTTCAGAAACTTACCAGTTTTCATCGAAGCTCGCGTTCGTCGCGACACGGCATACCTTTGGTAATTGCGCTGCGCGTGCGCTGGTTTCCTTGCGAAAGGTCGGCTGATTTTTAACGGTTTTAGATAAACACTTGTGTCTTGCTTGACAAGCAGAATTCCGTGACAATTAACAGACAAGGGCAATGAAAAGTGAACGTTCCAATCCAACATCATCAGCTGAAGTGGACTCCCGGTAATCCGGCCCCTATCTAATCCCCTCGGCCCTGTAATCCGACATCCTTATAACATGTATGTACAGTCGAGTTTCGTTATGAAGCCCCAAGGGTGTCCTTTGCGTTTTTTTTTTTGTATTTTCTACGGCATTAAGACGCTGACAAGAGCCAGTGACTTTGAGCGATCGGTCACTTCACTGTCTGTTTGCACTGGAATGAACGAGAAGCACTGTGCGGTTATTTGTATGGGGAAATTATGCATCAAATTCTTAAATGGTCATACGAAAATACTCATTTGAATTTAGTAGAATTATTTGTTAGACCTGACCCAAGTGTTACAAAACTTCCATTAATTTCCCTTTTTCTCCAAAGTGGATCAACCCACATCCTCCGTTTACGTAGTTTACGTTTTTTTCGTTCATATTCTTCAAGAATAGGTAAATCATAGTATAACGGCGGTTACGACAGACCGATCCTTTTCCGTGACTAACTCCAACTGTGACGCAGCCTAAATGGGTAATACACACTTGTAGAAACAAAAATTGTCCCTCCTTTGACCAAAAGTTAACGAAAACAACTGCTTAATTGTACGGTTTCTTCATGCAGGCCAAAACTATGCCGGATGTCCTACATGCGGATATAGTCCAAAAAATATCTTATTATTCATTGAAGAGTTCCGGTGGTCACCCGTGGTCTTCATCATCAGTTCCACTTCACCAAATAATGATTTTAAATCGTAACTGCTTGAGCCATGAAAGAAAATATCAAAATTTCTATATGCGTGCCTATCAAATTTGAGGAGTTCCTTCGATTCCTCATAGATCCTGTCATCAGACCTCGACTTTGATCACAACGGGACCAACTTGGAGAATAACCCTATCGTTTAAAAAAAAAGAATTATGCAAATTGGTCCAGCCATCTCCGAGTAATTGGTGAACATACATATAAAAAAAAATACTGTCGAAATCAAGTTTGACGTTTATATTGTTTTTAATTTAACTACTTAAATTAAGCGAACACGCATTGGCCCCATTGTATTACACTTTTTTTAAAGAAAATAAATGCTTACCATACTAGAAAACAACGTGATGCGAAAATGACATCAGCATAATGTAATACCAACGGGTGGGGGGCATAACGTTGGTTTTCACTGAACCCACAACCCAAATATAGGCATATTGTGAACTATGACGCTATAATAAATATTAACTATTAAAGTTATTTTACAGCTGAAATAAACTATTGAAACTTTTCATTTATGTGATATAGGTATTATATCTATTGTAGGTCTGTACACAGTTTTGACAATTAATTCTAATGTTAGGTGTCTTATAACTTTCTTAATTAATTCGAAGGATCATAATTCAAGTATATAACACAATTGACATTCGGGTCTCAAAAGGATGCAGTAAGTACGTGATTATATAAAAACAAAACCAAAAAAAGCATTTTTATTCATGTTTTTATTCAATTTGCAAGGTTATTATGGCAATTCATGACGTATTGCCGCGTATGTACTTGTAAAAACAAATATACGCGTCGAATTGAGAACCTCCTCCTTCGGAATTTTTGAAGTCGGTTAAAAAATGATAAGATTGTTTAATGGGCAATCTGTCTGGATGATGAATAAGTATACCTACCTATTAATAATTATACCTACCTATTAATAATTATACCTACCTATTAATAATTATACCTACCTATAAACTGCTGTGACAGCGAGAACTTACGCACAGAATAGGTACATCCGTTTTTACAGTCACCTTAACTTTAGCTTGATGACTTGATTTTTGCATAGTTGGAAGGCCGAGGAAGGAAAGAAGAAAGAAAGAAAGAAACACATTTGTTCTCTAACACAGAAGACACAGTAATATAAATTAAGGAAACAATACAAAACAAAATGGGGGTGCGTGTGTCCTCACGGCAGTGAATGGGACACTGGCTCAGCATAATGCTGAGGTGTAAGACACCTGTAGCGCCGATTTTCAGCCAGCACCGTCTGTGACTCAAGGACATAGATAGGCAACGTTTCATCCCGGAAAAATGCACAGTTTTCGGACACCGATAAATAATATCCATACGGACGAAGTCACCGACAACGGATATTTACACCTAAACAAACGAACTGCTGCCAATTTCAAAATTATAGGTTTAGGAGTTCTTTCTTATGAGTCAGTGAGATTATAGTGAGATTTTATTTATTTATTTAAACTTTATTGCACAATATGCGAGTGTACAAATGCCAAAAGGCATGCCGAAAGGCATTCTCTACCAGTCAACTAGGCCAAACTGAAACATGTTAAGGATGGTGCAGGACTTATAGACCGTAAAGCAGTAATACACGCTAAGATGTATATTACTATTGGTACTAAGTAATTTTTATTCATGAATAATTATTAAAATAAAACGGTACCAACTAACACTAAAAAAATAGATAAAAACTAAAACTAGACTAAATTTACTAAAATAAATTTAAAAAATCTGGTCCCCGCGGCAGGGTGCCCATCACGCAAGCTGCATTTCCACGCTGAATGGCTATGCTTAGCCTTTGTGCGAGGTAGCAGCCTGCGCGAGGGTCACCCGTGGCCTCCCTGAGACGCTTGCTGAGCTCCCTGAAGAGCCCATGCGCGCCCGGGCCCCACGGACCTAGTGTCTTACTATTATTATTGGAGATTTTGCTTATATTTTTCTTTTCTTGTCTCGTAATTCTCTTAGTTTATCTTTTGTTTCTCAATAACATGAAATATCTATATCAGGTGTTTTTGTGTTTGTCGTTTATGTGAGGACGTGCCTATTTCTAGTTTTAACTTCCGCTGTATCATAATGTTTATTTATCTTATCTAAGACAAGTATTTTACCAGCAAATAGGATGTCTTAGGATTTCCTAGAACATCTATGATGAGTGATTTGTAACATCGTTACAGATTTCAATCGTTTTTAAATTATTCATTGAATCAATCTCCAGAATCAATCATTCAATTCACTTACAGTCATTAATTTACATATAAAAAAACCACACGCTGTCTGACCATGTCGAAAAATATTTGCTCTAATGACATTAAGATTCTGGTGTTGCGGGTGTCCATGGGCGGCAGTGATTGCTTACCATCGGGCAACCCGCAAAAAAAAAAAAAAACAGATAATTTAATCAAGTTGAATGGTTACCTATCATTTACTCCCTGCGCGTTTTCAATGCTAATCATTTTAATTTTTCCGTTATCTTAGCGGATGTCCATTTACGTGAGCACAAAATGGGAGGGAGAGGTCCGGCACTATCTCACCAAATCTCATTTACCTAAATGGAGAAGAGGCAAATGAAAATCTCAAGTCAACTTTTTAATTCAGAGTATTTAGATTACAAGTATTTATTACAATTCTTATTTTACGAGAAAATTTAGTAAGTACATTGAAATATAAAGTAAGGAACTGCTCAAAGCAATTCTCACGATGCTTAGTTTTGATGTGTCAGAACGTGAATCTGACACCATCGCACGTTCAGTCGCACGGCAATCACGGTTCTTGACAACCGTTAACTGACAGTATTATAATTAAGTTTGTAGTACCTACAATTCCACAACCTGTGAGACCGCACCACAAATAAATGTAATGGTTTACAAAGTTATTGGATAAATCTCACGTGAGGCAGATGACTAAGTGTCAAAAGTAATAAATACCCTTTTCGTAATACTTAAGTAACCGTAACGTCAAGCGGTTAAAATGCCTGGAGACTAACCGAAATTTGCGTTCACTGCTCTATTTTGAATCACTTTCATTTCACCAATATTATACAAATATGGCAAGGCAACTGCGTGTTATAAATTGACGCTTGTTCTGTCATTTATCATTATAATGAACAAAAAGATAAGGATAAAAGTTTAAACTTATGTCATTTAACGAGATTTAAACAAGGAAAACGCGTAAATCCAGCCTTACATAACTACTGGAATCGGTTACAGAACTTAATTACATATTCATTACGCTGCATATGACGTGGGGTAGGCAGAAGGGAACATGCCACTTACGGCACCTTTCGCTGTCAATAGTTGCTGTACGTGTGTTTACTCAAAACGTATGGTTAAGAGAGATCTTCACATCCTTAGCTTCAGGGGAAGAGGGGGTTCATCACACATCGACCTACTTCATAAGGTTTTGTATGAGCTGTGTATGAACATAAATATCTACATATACATCACGTGCTATCGATTCCACTCTTTACGTCTTACCCGGTAACGCATGGGTTTGGGTATGAATCAATCTTGGTGTGTTCAAGGTAAGAGTGAATAGGCATCTTCTGGGCAAGCATGTTCTATCCTAGACCCTGTATCCGCTTTCCATCAGGTGAGACTAGGGTCAAACGCATGCCCAGTCCTTTATAAATAAAAAAAATAATGTAATAACTTCACATTTGGTGTATAAAAATACCTATATAAAATTATACGCTTTTGAACCCAAAAGTATCTATAAAAATTCTGTTACTTCCTTAGGGGTCATCCATAAAGTACGTCACACGTTACGAGGGGGGGAGGGGGTCAAGAAGTGTGACATTGTGTGACAAGGGGTGACTGTGATTTCAAAAACGAATATATCTAAGTGTTAAAATGCCAAATTTGAACTAAGTATTAACGAGTAACTTAAAAATATTTCCAATTCTTTCTGTATTTGCATAAGGAATAAATCGTTTTGTTGGTAAGTTATTAAATTAAAAAATAAATTGAATATATAAAAAATAATTTATTTATTGATTTCGGAACTGCTGTTTTAATTTATTAATTTCTAGTTGTAAAATTGCAAATATGTGACGTCACAATAGAGGGGGGGGGGTCTCACAAATGTGACCAACTGTGAGAACGACGGGGGAGGGGTCAAAAAATCACGAAATTAGTGTGACGTACTTTATGGATGACCCCTTACGCATTCTCAGACCATAATGCTAGAGAAAATTTTATATTGGCCGTAAACAGACCATTATATCCAATAGACTCCGCCTGGCGACACCCGCTGCCAACTTTAGAGGTAAAAAGCCATAAGCGGTTGGCTACAAGCAGGCGTCGGCAGCGCATATCCCCGAACGCACCAATCACATCGCTCTAAAAACCCCGAGCGCCCCGCAAATTTGGCAGCTAATTTGCTAGTAAAATGTAGGCCTAGGATATGTGGTATGTGACAGAAAACGATAAGATGATTCTTCCAAATTCGAAATTTAAAGTAACGAAGTTCTTTTTAGTTCACTTGATCTTTTCACGACTAAAGAGTACCCACGAAAATCATTGGAAATTTTGTATTTCAGAACACGTAGAGAGTACGATACAAGCCATTAAATTAACATCCATCGATCGATCTTATCGATCGATATGTAAATAAAATGAGTTAATTTTATATCGACACATCGACTACGTGAAGTAGAATCCTTTGTAGTTCTGTGTGAGCGCTGTTCCGGTTGGAAAATTTAAAATTTGTTTTTCACACTATGTAAAGGCTTAGTTTAGCAAGTAAGGGTTATACTGAATTCTGCAATGCGTCTGCGCCGTTAACTCTTATAATTTAAAGGAAAACAGTTTAAATGTTTACAATAGACAGTTATTAAGTATTAACATTATCTTTCTGGGATTCCCTTAAATAAACGTGTTGCAAGTAGACAGAATTGTATTTCAAATCACATGAAGTATTTTTACTGCGGCGATTTTAACATTCCTGCCACTCTTGCACGAAGGTTGGCCTTAGGTTTTTCTGAAGGTCGAACTGTTGATGAATATTTTTAACAGTTCAAAGGTATGACCTAGGTGACTAGGATTCATCATTTACATCCCATTGACATAAATGTGATGACATTTTACATGTCTATTTGTAATTAATGCTATTTTAAGCTGTTCGAAGCTGAGAGTTGAATTTTAATGACAGATTACATCATTTCTAAACGACGACAATAAAAAAGAGGTTCTCAATCTGTCGGTTTTTCTCTATAGTTACTTTTTTAAATGTTTGCCCTCATAACTCCGAAATTTATAAACCGATTTATTTTGGAAAAAAATGTTTTAACTTGAAATAACACAGCTTTAAGTACGCACGATTTATTGTCACAAATAGCCCGACATGTTTCGGTCTCGTATGGAGTCCTTCTTCAGGGGTTGAGTGCTGTCGCGTTCAAAGCAACCCACGCACAAAGCCAAAACCTAGGTATTTCAAGTTTTCATAATGTCTCACGAAAGTTTTAATTTTTTTTTGGTCTCGTTTGTGAGAGTTGGTGTCTGATGATAGGGTTTAGGTATTTACGGAACTCGTTAAATTATGTGTAGAAATAAATACCGTCTTAACCAATTGCTAAGATGATATAATTTGTACTAGAGCAGCACTATTTCGTCATTTCAATGCGTCACGTCGTGATGTTCAATGATTTAAAATAAGTACCTAATATAAGTAAGCCACTAAAGCCACAAACAGCCTTTGTATTTAATGTGTCATTTCATACACAATGTATATTGTTATCGAATAAACTAATACAACAAAATATACAAATACAAGAAAAGCTGCATATTAAAGAAATCTCAGAGAACCTTCTCACAAATTCATAGAAGTAATGTTAATCCTGTTCATGTCCTTTTTTATCACAAAAAGGGGTGTTTCTAGGATATAATTAACGTATTTTATAAGGGCCCAAGCATAACTTGACTGGCAGCTTATAAAAACCACAGATTACATAATACTCAGATACACAATCTCATACAAGAAAATGGCACCTGCATAAGCCGTGCTATTCTCCGAGCTATTTTATTTTCCCCTTGTTATATACTAGAGGGCGACAGTTTGCTCGCTGCTAGCTTAATATTACTTTGTAGAGTCACTAGATGGCGTTTGTCTACATTTTAATGATTTTGCGGGGAACGATTGATACATTATGATCCGGTAGCTGAAGGTTTCTCAATTTCAAGACAAACATAAATTGACCCACGCAATCGTAAGCTTTACGCGGATTTAGGTACCTACGTCAATGGACAAGGACGACGAATGTTGAAAGACACGCACGAACATATGATTTATACGCACTGGCGATTCAAGTTAGGCTCGTTGGTGAGGTCAGGAACGAAACTGTAGGTACCTATATCTTACGTAAGTTGAAAAGATGTATTTTGTTTGAGTAGATATTGTGTGGTTTTTGTCATGCCTAAATACCTTGAAAACGATACCAATGACCAGTTTTGACATGACAGTGTCATCCGCCATCTTGGATCCAAAAAGTTACATCGGATTTGGTTTTGTCATGTCTAAATACTTTGAAAACGATACCAATGACGGTTTTTGGCATGACAGTGTTATCCGTCATCTTGGATCCAAAAAGTGACATCGGATTCGGTTTTGGCATGCCTATATACATTGAAAACGATACCAATGACGGTTTTTGACATGACAGTATTATCCGCCATCTTGGATCCAAAAAGTGACATCGGATTTGGTTTTGCCATGCCTAAATACCTTGAAAACGATACCAATGACGATTTTTGACATGACAGTGTCATCCGCCATCTTGGATCCAAAAAATTACATCGGATTTGGTTTTGTCATGCCGAAATACCTTGAAAACGATACCAATGACGGTTTGTGACATGACAGTGTCATCCGCCATCTTGGATCCAAAAAGTGACATCGGATTTGGTTTTGTCATGCCTAAATACCTTGAAAACGATACCAATGACGGTTTTTGACCTGCCAGTGTCATCGGCCATCTTGGATCCAAAAAGTGACATCGGATTTGGTTTTGTCATGCCTAAATACATTGAAAACGATACCAATGATGGTTTTTGATATGACAGTGTCATCCACCATCTTGGATCCAAAAAGTGACATCGGATTTGGTTTTCTCATCCCTAAATACCTTGAAAACGATACCAATGACCATTTTTGACATGACAGTGTCATCCGCCATCTTGGATCCAAAAAGTGACATCGGATTTGGTTTTGTCATGCCTAAATAACTTGAAAACGATACCAATGACGACTTTTGACATGCCAATGTCAACCGCCATCTTGGATCCAATTGACAACTGACATCCAATTTGTCAAAACAGCGAACAAAAACTAATAATTATTATAAATGCGAAAGTTTGTGTGTGTGTGTGTGTGTGTGTGTGTGTGTGTGTGTGTGAGTTCGTTTAAATAGTTATAACCAAATTCCACGCGAACAAAGTCACGGGCAGAAGCTAGTACGTAACCTTTTGAACGCCACGGCTAACGGCTAAAAAGTGTGCCACGAGCACTCGACGACGGCTGTAGCCGACGCAAATGTATGGAAAACGGCATATCGTGGCGTCAGGGGCACGGAAAACTGCCGACGGCCACAGCCGACTGTGGCGGTCAAAGGGTTATTAATTCGCGCTGGTAAGTCTACTATTTAATAAACCAAAAAAATGTTCTAAGTAATAATACTTTGGTTAAGACTTTGGTGTTAATACATTAAACAAAATAAATATCCTCCCAGTGCCATGAAACAAAATAAATAGGTGGAGAATCGGGCGGTCCCGAAACCAGAAGACCCCGGTTCAAGACCAGACGATTGTTTTTTTCCCTCTTTTTTTTTCTCAAGTTTTCCCTATTATTGGGAGCCCTTTATCGTCGCATAAAAGTTATATCGAAGTTTAATTTCAAAAAACACGATTTACCAACAAATCGGTCATCCAGGTACTTTTTATATATAAGCGCCATCTAGTGTGACGCGCCTAAACAAAAAATCATAATATAATATTTGTTATTTTTAAATACATTTTGAATTAGCTTTAACATTCATTTATTTTCTTTAAATATGCTAGTTTTAGTTTATAATTACCAGAATTCTATTAAATATGCCGTATTTGCGAAGTTAATTTAAATAAGTGAATCGTTGCGCCATCTATGATACATTTACTGTACAATAGATAATTTGTATGAGATGTAAAAACGAAGAACATCTTTTTAAAAATGGCGTACAATCATCTCTGCTAATAATAAAATGGCCGCTGTAAGGAATTCCCGCGCATTCGAGTCACGCGCACAAAACCGCAGTCGGGTTGGACGAACTGCAATGCGCCTACGCTGACAAGAAGACACTATTGTGGGTTAGTTGCGGTCATTTAAACAAGGCCCAAGATCTCAATGCTCATTCAAAATGGCATTCTTTCACTTGTCTTTTACCATCAAAATCATCATCAACACCCAATTGGGAATGTCGACGAATTCCTACCTATCACTAATTCTAATAGAAATCATTTAAAGTCGTTTCTAAATGGACTATATATGTATTTATGTATATATATATACATATACAGCCAGTTCCCAATTCCCAAATAAGCCCGGTCTCGGTTAAATTTCCAATATTTCAACCAGCACCTCCGAGCCTGATACGGGTAAAGATAAAACAGACTCTCAAACTCAACTAGTTATCGGGCTTACATACATAATAAACATCCAAATACTTTTGCCATTTATTTGGAATAAGGCTGGGTGTGTAGACTAGGCACGCAGCCAAGATATCGGAGGCGACGTGAGCGCACTCCGCATGGCATTCCGGGTGAGTGCCACTTACCTTTTGCGACATCTCCATTTAAAGCACGTAATCTAGTAGAAGCGAAAATTTTGTCAACTTTTGATCAATCTTTTCCAGGACGAGTCTGATGTGAGCTTATATGTATATGTACCAACTCAATAGGTTGCTTAAAAGTCGTATTAGATTGAGATGTTTTTCAAATAGTGTTGTAAAAAGGAAGTCTTATTTTTGCGATATCCGCTCCGTAATAAAGGGTTTGATAATGCAACTTTATTTGATTGCCGAAGCAAATCGCAATTTAACTAATTACACGCATAATGAACACTCTTTGCGTAAACTGCATACCTACGATTGTAACGCTTTAATTAATATAGATTTGGATTTTGACACCAACTGTAGAAGAATTATATGTATAGTATAGAGAGAGCTCTCACGTGTCATTCGTGTCGGGCATGCGGCGGCATGCCAAAATTATGTCAAAATAGTATGCAAGGGATATTTCGTTTCGTTGCGTCGAGCATTTCGTTGTTTCGTAATCAAGTACTGGGTTACAGGCTTAAAAGCAGATCCATAATATTTTGTTCATAAACGGTGAATTTTCCGCAATATTTTCTCCGTTTCGTCGAATGAAAGCTCGATGAAAATATCGAGTCTGTCAATGTTGCCGTATTAATAATCGATTAACCTGTTATCTGTGTTTTGTGTGCGCTGCTGATATTCATATCACATCTGATGTGTCACATTATTAATGCCGTGCTGACAACACATAGTTGTGCTAATGAATCTGCCTTTTTTAATTGCCGACCGGTTGGCCTTATGAATTTTAGAGATAGTTAACGATTAATATACTAATGATAAAAATAGTTTATGGCACATTTTAGATAGTTCGTCAAGTGTCCTAGAATCAAATAATTAAATAATCATGATCGACGAAGATTTCTACACCTCTGTGTCTACACCACATCGAATATGAATGCGTTATAAAAATGAAAGAAAAAGATGAAAGGTATCTCCACGCGGTTAAACAAAAGCATGTAGGTATGTACCAATAGCTTAGCAAAAACTACTCTTAGTTACTTATGTTCTGGTACGTATTACTTTGTCTTGTTCAACCCTAAAGCTTGTTCTAGGGCGTGGTACTGGTAGATCAATGACACTGGTCAATAGAAAGTGCTCTGTCTGGAATACCTTTATTAGAAATTGCTAAGTCTAGTATTTGTTAAAGTTGTTTTACAATGTTCATATAAGCACATCTTTCTTCTACTGTTGTTTGGTTGTTAACAGTGGTCGGAATAGTTAGTGCTTATTTACCAAAACTGAGCGCGGAGGTAAGATGGAGTAGTTAAAAAACCTGCGATGGGGTTTGCCCTAATACTTTATGCACATGAATTTACTTACAGTGTTGGATATTTTAAGCAGATATTTTTTGCTCTAGCTACTAAAGAACTACCTTTTTCCCGAACAGTATAATTTGGACCTTTTCAAGTTGAGAGTGAATAGACACTATCTAGTCTAGGTAAATATGTTCCATCTTCGGCCTCATCGTCACTTATCATCAGTTGAGTGTGGTCAAAATGCTTACTTATTTTGTATAAAAAGACCCTGCTTTAATGATGTACCTTACGCACTAAACTACTTAAAGCCACGCTTACCAAGCGTAGGCAAGCGTGAGGGACAAAGCTATTCGATCGATGGAGAAAGATATTTATTTCACTCAAACATACATAATATTTATACCCGCGTCTCTAGTTCTTCCCGAAGTGCAGACGTGTAGCTCACTTTAGTGATTACAAAACTTATTCTATTGATTATTCTAATTCCACGGATCGTTATCACATCTCGAAACTATTCTATCTACATTCGTTCCTAACATCGACGGAAGCACATTCACTTTCGAATTATGAAACTGTTGTGATTGATAACCCGCGTGTGCGCAGATAACGCCGCCATCTTTGATTTATCATCGCTTCAAATCGATTTTTGATTACAATTCATTAGCTCTTTTTTGACAGCTTCATCTAGATAGCAAACTGGTCAGCGAAAGTGCTTATTATGAGCCTTACGATTTACGAACTTGGAACGAAAAACATTTGTTCTTGTTCCATTGTATTTCTTTGTTGTATTGTATTTGTTTTCTTTAGCATCACAGATATCCGTCATAATTTCAAAGAGTGAGTTATGTCTAGCGTGATCCGTTTTTGAGATATGACAGATGGTGAGGTTCCTCTCAGTCTCCTTGTTGTATGGAGTCCTTTCTAGAATAATAGGTGTGTTTCCTAAAAAAAAATCTAATTAGTCCGTCATTTAGATTATAAAAAGTATTGAACACATATTTTTCTTTTGTCAATTAAACAAAAAATGACGAAGATATAGTGCGTTGAAGTTCGGCGTGACGTCGTCATGACTTTGCACACTTTTTACCATTAAGTGATGATATTATGAGCCCCCGGCCCGAACTTTGATGCGCGCGTTATCTTTGTCATTTTTGATTGATTTGATACAGCGAAAAATACGTCTTAAATATTTTTTGATAATCTAACTGACGGACTAATATTTTTTTTTTTCCCCAGGAATCGTCCCTATTTCGGATACCTCGATTTTTTACATACGTTAACGTACTCCAAATTTTCGGGCATTTTTGGGCAATATCGTTGGGGACGGCACATCATACGTAGTTTGTTTGTTCTGTAATTCTACAAATCGCAACTTTTATGCCGCCCGTTAATTTCTCCCATGCGTCATCATCATCACAATCAAAAACCTCATCACACAGGTGTAATCGCTCGTATCATAACGCACCCTTGCATCATAAACGGATCTACGTCACGAACATTGACCCACTCCCTGCTTCAGCCATTTATGACTCACCTCAGTCAGTTACATGGCCATAGGTCAGCAAACCTCACTGATAGACAGTGCAAATTGTGTCTTATTGGCAAAAACTTGTGATTTACAACGGCTTGATGGGCCATTCATCCGGAGAAATGAATGAATCATTGAGTACACTCAGTGGTTTTTAGAACGATATCCGGAACGGGGTCGAAATATCGTTATGCATTTGGGAGTTTTCTTTTACAACTCTCTAAAAGGATAATGTATCCAACTCATTGTTAACTTCGTAGAATACTTCGTTACATTAATTAGTTCTACTTTTACTATCATAATTGCTATTAAGTATTTTGTGTTAACATAATATATAGGGACCCGCCACAGCTTCGCCCGCGGTATTTTCCATACAAACTTTATCACCGCTCTTCACCACTTTAGGAATGAAATTTCAAAAAATCCTTCCTTAGTGCTCCTCTAGGGTACTCGAGAAATATCTCCTCCAAATTTCAAACCACTAGGAGCACTCGTTTAGGCTGTGCATTTTCTATAAATGAGTCACGGTACTGTTTTATATGTATTGATAATAACTTTGGGCTATTGCCTGATGCTGTGTTTTTGAGTCCTCCTGAAAGCACAATTTCAAGACAAGGCCTTAAATTTCTCCGGATAATTGTTAATGTTCTTCTATAGTACTTGACTATTGTATGCAATAACTTTATAAGTACAGGTAACTTTGATAGGGAACGATACTCACATGTATAATATGTCTATCATTTGATATTCTCGTTCATTACATTATTCATACTGTATAACTATAAGTACTGTTTCCTTGTTTGGAACAAGAGTTATTCTCGCGTTGAGAGACATGGACCAAGCTGGTTAATTGTGCTAAGTGAAATTAAACTGCATCTGAGCCGCTGCCTTCATAACAACATATTTGTGGCTTGTGGGTTTTGGAGTAAAGGGCACTTTAGAAGAAATTTGTGTCAGTTCGAGAAAGTACGTGTTAATGTTGATGTTATGTGGTTAATGTGCAGATTTGATAAATATTTGATGCAATGGATTACCTAGTGCTAAGTTTTATATTCAAAGTAAAACTAAACGTTGATAAGAAAATAAGTAAATAGCATCTCTGTGGGTAGGACTTTTGGCCTGGAAAGGTGAGAGTTTGTAAAAACGAACATTAACAGCGCTGTGCATCCAACGTGCGCAACGGCTGATGAGCGGATAAATGATACTATTAATTTAGACTGTAACAACCAAGTAATTTGGTCTAAATTTGACTGTGTCCCGCATGGGTGATCAGCCGCTGTGTACGTTAAAGAATCACTAGCAGATGAAACGTCTATTTTGTTGCTTACTCAAGCTGCAGCCCTAGCAACGTTGAAACGAGGATAAATTAACACTTTCTTATCTCTAAGATAGTCGGAGAGATAATATGGAATTAAGTTATCCCCGTTTCAGCCATGCTAGGGCTACTGATTGACTATAAGGTCATTAGGGCCAATTCGAAAGTGTGTTCGCTAAATTTAAAAGTCGCTAAACTTGAAATAAGAAACATCAACCTCGATTTTGACAGCTCGGTGCTAAACAAATTTTAGTTTGACGTTTCCTATTTTAAATTTAGGGAAGAATTTTAGGCGACGCTGTTTTGAATTGGACCCATTGTATAATAATTAGCTAATGACATCATTATCCACTGCAAGTCGCCTATTTCTCTGAATTGGGCTTCGCTGCAACATTCGAAAAATAGTTATTAAATGGAATTTCGAAATAGTCATTATAGTTGATTGGAATAATTGTACTCTATAGTAGGTAGATTGCAATTTCATAATGTAGTAAGTGCAAAAGATCAATAAAACTATTAGACACTACAAAGTTAGAGAGAGGAGGTCTTACTGTTTCATTTACAATTAGTCTTCTATTTAAGATTTAGTTACCAGTGTTGCTTAAGTTGTTACTTCATTAACGGGCAAGTCTCCGCGTTCTTTATAGAATTCTGTACGATTTTCAGGGTTCCAGGATATATTTGCACGGAAGAGTGAGCAATTCGTGTTATTAAAAGTAAGGTCACTCAAGTACTCAAGTAAGGAAATATGCGGCACGGCTGCAGGAAATCTTTATATACTTAGGCGGGCTTTCCAATCATTTTACTGCATTATTGACCTCTTAGCCTAACCTAACTTCTTATTTGGCCTGGAAGATTCAGAAATCTGAGCTGTAGACCTCGCGGGTCTACGCGAGTTTGCTTCTTAATAAGGATAGCAAAAATGTATCGTGACATTTTTGACCTTTTTCGAAATGGGTGACACATGGTTTTCCACCATTAAAATAAAAAATAAAAATTGAAAAAACAATAAAATAGCCATATATTTATCGAACCTGGCCCCCGAGTTCTCGGTGCATTCGAGATAATCTCACAATCGAGATTAAACGTCAGTGCATACAGTCGTTTGACACAACTGTATGAATCTGACGTTTAATCTCGCAATCGACATTATCTCGAATGCACCGAGAATTGGGGGCCTGCTCACAAAGAATCGTCTGATAAATGCGACCTGCGCCTCTATTCGAGAACGTCCAAGCGATATTGTTGCGGCTCGCGAGCGAGATTCACATCCCACTGTTACGCATGAGTGGGATGAGAATCTCGCTAGCGATAGCGCTTCGCTACAATATGGCTTGGACGTTCCCGAATAGTGGCCCTGTAGAGAAGTACAGCCGGACATCCGGACATACGAAAGCAATTTCTCGAAGGTGAAATGAACACGCTTCGCGCTCACTCGGTCATATATTATGAATTTTAATTCTTAACATCGTTGATACAAGTGTCTTGACGCGTCGACAGTTCTAGACAAGGTGTCCTTAATCCTGTGGTGTATAAGCAGTTTGTGCTCCACTTAACATTGCCTCGTAAGGCTTCCTAGGAACATGGATATCCCCTTAAAGGCCGGGGCAAACCAAACGCGGTTGCGGCGCGTTTGCGGCGCGAACGCGGGTCCGCGCCGTTGTCGAACGGCGCGGACGGATATACCATGCCACACCGCGGCGGCGCGGGACCGCCGCGGTCCCGCGGCTACTTTGGTGTGGCATGGTAAATCCGCCCGCGCCGTTCGACAACGGCGCGGCCCCGCGTTCGCACCGCAATCGCGCCGCAACCGCGTTTTGTGTGCCCGGCCCTTAAGTATCTGTTTGTTTCTAAATGAACAGCATGAAGCACTATGACAGAACTGTCTCAAGTAGCACGCAGGCTGTATAAGAGCTTATACAGCCCTTATAACGGCCAAACTAGAGTAGTAATAGCTGCATAAGCTTGTACCTATATAGCTTATGTGCTATTTGGAGTGGATACAATAGGAAGTTTGTCACCCTCCGGTTTCAAAAATCTTGTTTTTAAGTAGGTATTAAATAAAAACAACCTTAAACTTCGAAATCTAGTTAAAATATATAAAAAAGGCACCCGTTGCATTCCTAAATTGCAGCATTTCCTGGCAGCTTCGCAATACTGATACGTTGAGCGAGGAAGCTACCAGCTCTTTGGTCACCCGTGGACCCAACTCAGACGCTAGCTCTATCACGAGGTTAAGAGTGGCGTGACCCCACGGGCTGAGGGTCTCGTTCGACTCCCAAGGCAACAAGGTTATATTCGGAGCCTAGACCCTGGTATTGTAAGAGCCTTGTTTAGTTTAGTTGTTATCTATATACCTACTATTTAGATTTTATTTCGATTTATTCGTTTATTTCAAAAGTTGCCAATGGTATTGTAATCCGATTTTCCCTGAAGTTATCATATACATAGTATTCAAATGGTTTTCTCTACAAAATATGTAAAACATAACATATTAAAAGTATGTATATAAATAAGCAAAAAATATGAAGCACTCGCGAACGCCTGACGCCGCCATTGCATATTGCAACGTTATCGTGCAGCCACTGACCGCGCATGCGCGTGACCAGCTATGCATGCAAAAAATAGTGCCACGCAAAAACCAACCTTAACTCTTCACTAAAGAGCAAAACTAATAACAATGTAGTCTCTTTTAATTTTAGCTCATATTTCTGTTGAAACTAGCGGCGCGGCGCCGGCGCGAATATGGCATGTTCTCCCACATGGTCTTCTGTTACTTCATTGAGAAATATATCACTATGGTAATATGTTGCGATATTTCTTAAGGCAGATTTGTTATAATTGTTAGATAGCCTGAAATAACGCCGTAATTACAAGTCTTTGTTTTGGCAACGCGACGTAATGAATGAGTCCAATTAAAAAATAATCTATTTGTGTAATCTGTGGTCATTTATCCAGTGCGTGGAAGCAATTTTTTGTTCATTAAGATAGCCTGCTAATAGAACCAGAAACATTTAGCCTGTTTTATAAAAAGCCAATATAGCGCGATTAAACTAATATTATAAATTTACTTTTATCAGTACTAGCAACATTGTAGCACCTTTCTCAGTTCTATTATAACAAACGTGTATTAACATAGGTATAACATAACAAATAAAAATGGAAGTGAACCACAATCACATTCATTCGAATTATCTAATAGTTGGAGACAATGACGCAAGACGAAAAGTAAAAAGTAGAAGAGAGCTTCAAACTACCCATTAATTCAATATTATATTGCGGAAACGTGTCAAAACAATTAAAGACGTAATTCCTTCATTGCAGTCAACAATGGTTGCACTTCCTTTGCCAACAAAACATGTACCACAGATTACACACATCAGCGTTCCACGAAGATCGATGATTTCTTGCTTGCTATGTATTTGGTACGCTTCCTCATCACTCCCTTCCGTGTCTCTAACAAAAACAAAACATGTGAATGTTTTAAAACTCTCGCTTCGCTCGCCAGCCTCTCGGTTTGTGCCGGTATGGCGGACTCGATGGCGCAGTGGTAGTGCAACTGCCTGCTATACTAAAGGTCACGGGTCCCACGAGCCCTGCTAGGGACCAACTTTGTCCGATAAGTATGAATGTTTGTATCAGTGTCATGGATAGAAAACTATCGCTCAGTCCCTTTTAGTTATATCGGCAACAAGCAAGATTTCCGATAGATTTCGATATGAGAATGATTTGCATTAATGGTAATGGTACTGATAATAAAAAAAATAACGATAAAATTGTTTACGAAGAGCGGTTTTGCATAACTTGTTGTTGTTAAAATCAAGGTTTACAAATTGAATCGACGTTGCCATATCTTAATGTATTTTTAATAAGAAGCTTTAATGGTTATTAAATAATTTAATAGTTGTTTTTGTTTCAGAATCTGCTGTTCTTATGTAAAGCACATGACTTCAGGTGAGAATCGCTTTAATTTACAATGGAAAATACAATATACGACTTGCAATGTATAAACACGATAGCATTATGTCTTCCACGAAAGACGTAAAATGCGAGTCATCGAAAAATTTTAGAACTCTAGGTAAAACTCAACTCGCTGCATCAGCAAACAATAATCCAACATTTCATGATTGCTCGTCATTTGATAATTAGCATACCTACTTATTAAAAAAATCGTAGTCGTATCTAAGATCAATCGATTCACTTTTTAGTCATCTTCTAAATGTGTGAAACCTGTTGAGCGAGTTTTTCGAGCGACGCATTCACCGCCGAATATGGCAAACTGCTGTTTCGTCGCTAATACTAGTCGCTTTGATACCAGTCGATACGATATATATGGACGATTAATTTACTTATAAGGACTTAATTGTCCTTCAACTTGGCTTCTAAAATTGGATAAATGTTAGTAAACTTAGCCGATAAAGAAATTATTTTTAAGGTGTGTCATGAAGATAAACCGATAATTAAGATTGATCTATATCAATTTTAATTAATCTTTCATTGGGGTATTTAATCATCATTGTGCTGCTAACAGAACGCAGTTAGTTGCTTCAAATTAGCATTTTCTATTGAGAAGACTCCTGGCAACCCTTTTTAAGGTATACAGGTAGGTCGCAGTATTAAAAAAATATTTCGTAAAAGATTACGATACAATGTTGATACTTAATTTCATTTTACAAACATAGTCATAATGAGGGCCTTTAAACTCGGCGGCCGACGCAAAATGTCATCTCTCATCTGTAATTAGTCGACGCCATTTCTCGTAGAAACTGACTTAATGCAACCGGCTGTTGTCCAATTATCCGATGTTTTTGGGGAAATTTTAATGTCATTTTCTGCAACTATGTTGTCGACTGGCTTTATTACCTGTAATCATTACTCGCCCGATTGTTGTTACGCAAACTGATTGATATCTTCGATTATATTGAGCACGTTTGCAATTCACTCGGCAATTTTGGTTGTTGGTTTAGGTTATTTTTTTTTGTTACCTGCTAATTACCATGTTTTACCATTAGAGCGGCCCATGAGAGTCTACTTTTGAAAACAGATGCCGATGATTTCGATGTGTGTTCTACATTCTTGAGTATCATTATCACGACCGCAGGTGGTGTCTTTGATAAATATGCTCTAGCGTTTTCTCTTCATTACTATTACCATAATCTTGCTACTGAATCGGTTCCACAAGACTCATCTTCAATGAGATATTCGGTGTTTTTTTTTCTTCATGTTACATCATTGAGAATACCACTAAAACAAATTGTTAATCTTATGATTGTAACACTTTCTCGGCTGCAAATAAAAAAACGTAACTCGTGTGAATTTCTTATGTCTAAGTATCAAAAGACAGTTCTCGTTTACTAGGTATTTATACAAAAGCCTTGTAAATTTTTTGTGGGCAATTATAGTATTTTCTTTACAGGTTTAACTTATTTCTGAATATAACAAAGGTGAAGTAATTTCAATAACGTCGTAATAACTTGCAGGGTTTTTCCTGATAAATAATTATCGTCAAGTCAAGTTTTAAAATTGTATTTAATCTTACTTTTACTTTTAATACCTTCTTCAATTTGTGGAAGAACTGAAGGAGATTGCACTCGTAAGATGTTTCGTCAAGCTATTGTTTCATTTAATTATACCACGAATCTGAGTTTATGTCTCATTAATTATCATAACTTGTCGGTAGAGTTCTCTTCATGTACTGCACTTCAGACCTCCTTGTGCACGAAATTAACTTTTCTTCCTTTACCTGTTCATACTTAGTGTAGGTCCTTCAAGGTCTTTCTCTTCCTTCTATGTTATATATATTTTTCTAGGCTCACAATTACCCTCTTCGTTACTCTACTGTCTTACATTTATAATCAATTTGTGCCCATAAGGTTTGTCTGTTGCGTTTTATGTCTTAGTTTTATTCACCATTGAAATCGTTACGATGCATGTGGTTTTAAAAAGACTTACTGCTGAGTATCTTGCTGTGCTTCTTCTTAGAAAACGTCACCCTTCGAAGCGCCGATAGACATGTGAAAGAGCCCTACTTGCAAAATATGTATACCTACATTTTTATTTTTATTTTCATACATTTCATTTTACGTTTATGTACCGAGATTTTTACGGCTCGTACTTATGAACATGATTCAAATTTATCGATCAGCTTTCCCCTGAATTCGCCTGCCAAAGGTCACTTAGGAATGATTGAACTCTCAATTTTAAAGGTAACGCTTTCTTTCTCACGCTGTACTACATTACCGTATGTTGTTTTTTAATATCAGATTTCGAATGGCCTGTCAGAAATATTGTAAGGTTCCAAAATAGCTGAATCATGTATGTGGCAAACATACACAATAACATGGCGATGAGGATCTGCCAAATTGAGGCGGAGTTATTATAGTTGGTTAAATGAATATTGAGAAAGATTATTTGCCTATGGTAATGATTCAAGATTGCTTGTTAAATATTCAACTCATGTTTTTATTTATCTTGCTTGCCTTCATCAAGATAAGCTTAGATCTCATGTCCTCAGACACATTTATCATATACCTACTCTTCTTTAGTTTTACGGTACTGGCTAGTAGGTACTGCATACGGTAGTCATTGAGTAACTTTATCCTGCACAAGAAGATACAGGCTTTTTGATAGGATCGATTCTGGTTCTGTGACGTCACCGTATTCATCGAGAAGTGGAGAGTAAACGTATTTTATTTCAGAGGAATCGACTTTTTGCGAACTTCGATTTAGTTGCAGGAATTCCCGTGGTGACTAAGCCTCTTAGTTCGGTTTAAGTCATACTTGAAGAATGCCACTTATAAACTAGAAAACAAACTTAAATATAATTTTACATTCCTTTATATTACTAAAACATCTGCACCGGCTACAAGAATTGCTAAAATGCTTATAAATATCATCGTGAATGAATCATTATCATTAGGTATTAACATTGACATTTTACTTTGTAATGAAATTTATGGTTTCAGTCAAATGCCAATAATAATTATAAAATCTACGTCAGTAATTGAAAGGAATTATGACACATAAGTTGACATTTATTACTAATTAAAAACAACAACTTTGTGCCAATATTATATTCTTGAAAACTCCTATTTTAACAAAGAAAAATATTTTCAAAAGTCGTTAACGCAGACACTGTTCTGAGCTGTGACGTCATTCAGAGGATACACATACAAGATATGGGGTATACATTATTGAAGCCGCAATAGCATCCGGACGAAAGCAGGATACTGATTCTTCCCGATATAGGAATATTTGTAAAGATTTTTCCTCACATGCACATGTGCCAAGATGTCTCTAAAGCCAATATGGATAATCAGCAGAAGAAAAATCTTGAGTACCTACTTGTTTTCTTTAGGTTAGGTCTTAAGCACGGTAGCGGACCGTATTACGGCTCCACATCTAATTAAATTCCCACCCAGCTAAAACTGCAGCTATGCAGTCTGGCTGCATTGTGGGAACAGGTGCAGCGTCCGTTGACCCTTCAGTCACTTTCCCCTGTAAAACATAGCATAGCCTTTTACAGCTAATGTACCGGATTCGATGACCAGATCTGTTAAAGAACTTGAATGGTATGTCCGGTGTTCGCGGATATAAATTGATAAAACTATGTAATAATCGAAATACATAGGTGGGTGTGTGTAAATTTGTTAAAAGGTGGTGTGTGTATTGATAACCTACTCATCTTTACATACCAAATAGAAGATATTTAGAAACATACACTGAATGAGATCCTCACGTGCCACGAATGAAATAATGCCATTTATAACTTTTAATATACCTAACTGCCAACATGTGATGTCATGCGCTTAAAGGGTCATCAATATTGATGAAATTATGATTTTATGTTTTTAATTCATTTAAAGCCCAATAAAACGGTTAAAACGGTTACTTAACTTTTCGTAACATATTAAGTTATGCACTTCGCTTTCTAGTCTTGATTTTGATTCATTGCAATCGATATGTTAGAATCGATACTCGAGTACACTGGCCCAATCGATTACGACCAAGTTGGCGCGGAAGGAAACTCTATATGGCGAATCTGACTGGCTTCCTTATTGTCCGGCTTCCTATAAAAAGTAATCTAATATTGGTGCTGGATTACATGGCCCTTTTTCCAATAGCTGACATAAAGGGGCTCCTAAGCGGGCTAGTTTTTCGGCAATTTATTACTGCAATTCGAGCTATCCTCAAAAGTTTACATTCAAACTTTTTGTCCCCATTAGTGATGTAATATGTAATCTTTCTGGGGATAGCCCGAATTGCAGCAATAAATTGCCGAAAAACTAGCCTGTTTACGATTGCCTTAAAGGTTCAACAATTATAGAAAGCGATTTAAGTTAATCCAAGAACCAAGTGTTGGTTTGAATCATAAAAAACGTCTCGAACGCGTTAATCGTTTCATCCATAAAGAAATAAAGACTTTGACGCAAACGCATTCGAGATGTTTGCTATGACTCAAACGTACCCTAAGTTTTCAGTTACACGAATTTAGTGAGGGTAAATTTATGAAAAACTCATACATTTGCACAACCATTTAGAATTTAAGATCACACGGTCTTTATTACAGTTAGTACGAAAAGAGCGGAAAATGACTTAGTAGTTAGTAGTAGTAGTGTCATCATGGTGTCACCATGGATCCTTAAATGAATTAAGTAATATTAACCAGAACTAAATATAATTAGATACAACAAGACGGTCAAAGTAAAGAACAAAGGTTAATAATCATTAAAACATATTTATTACATTTCACAGGATTAACAAAGTTCCGTTGTATTTAATTGTCAATTAGTGACTAACAAGCAAATTAAGTCATTCGTACCGCCAAAAAATTATCAACTGACACACTCGGCATATCAATATCAATTGAAAAACTCAAATTTGTGATTAAAAAGACGAATGACGCTTCATTGCCTTTGATTTGACTCACAACACAACATACTTTCTTTTAATAAACGTCTGACCACTTCCATAGCTTTTCCACTTTTGTTTACATTCAATAAGAAAGAGATAGCGAGATTAACTTAAGAATTTGCATATGGATTGGAGGATTGGATTGATGTCATGCTCTTGTGAAGAGTAAACTTTGAAAACTTTCTGCCAGCGGTAAAATTAATGACTGGCTATTTAGAAAACGCTTGGTCAAAACAAATGAAGTTTAATATCATGGCCTTCGAATCGAACATCAAAAAAAAGGTTACAAAAAAAGACGATCACGGGCTAAGCAAATAGTTGACTCGTTAATATAAGCCAGCGTACTTGTTTAAATATTACTTCATCATTTAAAAATGTGTATTGTGTGATGTCGATAACGGTTTTTGTTCAGTTGATTTCATGCGCGTTTGAAATGATAAATGCTAGTAATAAATAGTATTGTTTCTGTTTTATATAGGTCAGTAAATACTGAAATATACTTGTTGTGTCCTTTAAGACTGTCGACAGTTTTTTGTTGATTTAATTAGGTCGTCCCTATTTTCACATAGGTATACACATTGCGTATAAGAATGTAATCGTTTCAACTGGTAGCCATGCTATTATTTATAAGAACAGCTTCGGCAGCTTCAATTTCTCAATAGATTCAGATAGGTATGTACTTTGTGATCGAGTTCTTTGGCCTTCTTTGGTATAAGAAGTCGGTTACATAGTTAAAAAACAAATATACGCTTCGAATTGAGAACCTCCTCCTTCAGTTTTTTTGTAGTTGTTTAATAAATTTGTCAAAATGTATCGTCCTGGTGTATTCATTTTGATTTGACTTTGGAATTTAATTCTTAGCTAACAATGAAGCCAGTAAGAGTGACCCACATACTCCCGCGCCTACCGCCGCGCGGCACGATTCAGACACCATCCATTGTTCGTTGCTCCGCTTTTATACCTACCTCTTTAATGGATCTTGTTAATGACCAATAACCAAATTGCTTCTTCAGCTGCAATGATTTAACCCTTATCATGTAAAGGGTCACCAAACGTTATGGGGATATTGAGTATAAAAAGAACTTAAGAATCATCATCATCGTCAGAAGAATAAGTGCAGCGCTTTATTCAAATCTTCATTTTTTGGTATTTCTTTATCTTTTAATTGATCCTTTTATTTACTGTTTATAAGCACCCGGTTTTATCAATGGAAAAATGCCTAAAATAAAATCCATATCGTAAACCAAACGAAGTTTCGAAGTGTTAATACGCAACTAGTAAACTTCTTCGGTCTAAGTGATGGTGCGCGTTGGTATGTCGACCATCGAGACGAGGCAAGTGGACCGTAGGTTTGATGCAGGTTGAGGTCAAGACGTGGGCGTCGAAAGCCACGGAGTGACGAGAGACCATGCAGTCATAGGAAGCCCTTCACTATGTTGTAACTTTTATCATCTTTTTGTACATTACGTTTGATTAGCAATAGAATAAGATTACCTGTTGATCACACACATCATATTGGAAACTGCTCTACTTGGATGAGGCATCGGTATTCTAGTTTTAATTGTTTTGACAGAAAAGTTAATTCATAGGGGCTGGTCGTACATAGCTAGACTCCTAAATGAGCCGCTGAAAGAAAACCTAGTTTATAGCGCAATTTTTGATGAAAACGCGCAAATATTAAAATGACACGTGGTTGGCTTTCAATAACATATTTTTTATTGTGTCCGGTTGTTGTGTTTTACAAAATAACATTATTTTCTATAAGTATCAATTTGTTATTATAAACTTTAACTTTGTTCAAATAGGTACGTATAATTCTTTAACTTGCTAGGTTCTCGTCTTATCATCGTATCTACCATGTTTTGTTTTTAATCTTTGTCGCATTCAATGCCAATATTACCTTCAAAATCGGCCTTCGGGTCAGTGAACCATAAAGTTCATAAATAATCATATTAACTTTCTTTCATTAAGAGATTAAGCAGGTAGCCCTACGCATTCCGTCCGTACAACCGCCCACTGGGTCACGTCAGCTCCGTCTGCGACGTCGGAGGCGTCAGTTCAGATCGGTTGCGAACGCCAGCAAGCGCGCACGAATGCGCCACGCTCGCTCGCATCGTTTATTTACGTTATACCACCACCCGCGGAGACAACGCTTATAATAACCTAATAATAACAGTATTAATCATCAAATGAGTGAGAATGTTCGAATAGTGAAGTGAAGTGATGGACAGTGAATTTGGATTTCCAAACCTACTCGAAGGTATTAATTTTTCCTCTTCTAGTGATGTAAGCGAGGCAATTAATCAAAATTAGCTATTAAAAGTTACAAATACAAGCGAAAGTCCATTAACTTTTTATATTATGTCACTTGGTTCAGAAATACGGTTATTGATTGAATATAATTGAGGTATGAGTATCGCTCGATTGTTGGTTTCGTGAGCGGTTTCTACTTTTGTAATTGATTCTGATTGTGCATTATATTGATTACTTATCAGTCGTAGAGGAAATTGATTTGAGTACTTGCATCCGGTAGCATTGCTTTTACAAACATCGGACCTAGTAATTGTATTTACTACTTTTATTTCAAAGAGGAAATTGACTTTGTTCTCTCTAAGGCAAATTTACCCAAATCAAAAACTCATAATACCTATCTAAGTACCTATTCGGGAATTCAAATTCTTTCGTAAATTAAGCGCCTTACTATGCACTTATAAAAATAACATTGAAAAAAGCGGAGATTAGTAACTTACTAACAGCAACAACAGTTCCTTTACTTCAGCTTATCAAAAATACGTCTAACGTCCGTTCTAACGGCAGCAATAACTTCGAGCAGACCACACTAATTAACCAACTAGCGGCTGGTCGAGACCGAACATAACAGAATAAACAAAAATAGGTGCAAAACTGCAAAGCTGCAAGTAATCCACATGTGCAACGCTAAGTTATTAAGGTCAGAGCGGGTTCCGCGCCACTGGCTGCAATTACAGAGTATAGGTACGTTATTAACAATATGAAGTAACGTTACAGATGCAATGTCTGGCGTCTTGTGATGCGCGGACGCATCGAATTTGTGTTTCTATGCATTTCTTGTCTTTTCTAAGGTGAGAATCTTTAGCGTTTAGTTTCGCTATCAAGATTCCTTGCACTTGCGTGTTTGCTCAGATTTCTCTGCAAAATAACTGGGTAATTTACAATTTTCTGCATAACCATTTAAATTTAAATGTTTTTATATTTTAAATCTAAATTGTTACGTTAAATAATTCTGGAGACATCACCATGGCATCTGTTCTATTGTCTCACGATACAATACCTATTATGTCTGTCTGAACGTCCGGCTCCTTTGTCTGCCCAACCTTGGGGATCCCTTCCTCTTTATTCGGAACTCATTAGGTGGATAAGCGGGGAATACAGAAGTTTACCTGCTATTTCATTTACCCTTTTTTATATTTACTAATCTCATAATAGGATGGTTTTTTCCTAATTCTGTTTCAATTCATTAGTGCTATCTTATCTTAATTTTTATCTCTCTTCGTCATTACCTCTGATGTTTGAAAATATAACTGAATGAAACTGTTAATTTAATTATACTTTATATCAATTGCGACTTGCCGTAGCGGTTACTACTCTTTAGCAGTAATACTGTTTACAATAATTAAACAGTAATGGTACTAATAAGTACCTTCATTTATTGATAATATACTCCTCGATCAATAACATTGACATGCAATTGAAATTCATTCCGGTCATTGTCTATGATATCATAAGTCAGTATTCTAAGAAATTTAATGTTGATAAAACAAAGCTCTTTGACACATGTAATTGCTATAGCATACAATACAGCGATGTGAAGCAGCAAAAGGTCGCCTATGGTACGAGTTACTTGCCAGATCCTATCGTTAGCACCTGCTTGAGACCGGTAGACCTCCATAATAGTAAAACAATGGAGACAATAAGTCTACTTATGTACAACGGGGCATATGTTCTGATGCCAAAAAGCGCACATTGACTTTTGCGAAGGTAATGGCTGATGAACCATTTAATGTCACTTTTATGTAAATTATTGGTTTAACCACTTCCTCCCTTTGTATTGAAATAATGGCAACAAGATTGGTGTTATGTTATATATATCGGAGATGTTTCAATAAGTGCTTGTTTTCCTACCTTCACCCTTTGTGAGGTTTTGTTAATCAATGTCAGTAAAAGATGAACAGTAACTCTGATTATAATATGTGTTTTATGGCCTGTTTCACAATGTCCGAGTAAAATATATCTGTCGAGTAACTCATACAAAATTCGCCGTTATCTGCCAAATAACGCCTTACTTGGACATTGTGAAACAGGCCCTTAAACTAATAAGAAAAATACCTGATGGCATTATCCATAACTTCGAAGTCAGGTTCGTTTGTAGAAATTTAAGCAATGTGGTATTGTAGATACTATACCTGATAGTAATCACATTGTTATCATTTACGGTAGCCTAACGGGCTACGGTAGTCTTAAGTCGTGACATGACATGTTTAAGAGTTTACGTCATAGTTATTAAATGTTCTAAGTCGTGAAGTCCAGATCCTTGATAATCGGTAATTTGCCATAAGAATTAAACGGTGACGCATACGTGTTTAGTATGGTTGGTTTGTAATAAAGTTTCCTCCCAAGTGAAGCTGTGGCAAGTGCAATCGGTAAGAGGACTAGCCGTCGCATTCCTTCCCAAGGCTAGCGAGATGCAGTACCGCATAAAAAAGTAAACACCTCATTTTAAGGCATTGACAACACCTAAATCGGCTTTACTTAAACAGTAATTTAACAAAACCTATTTAATTTTGCAAAGCGCAAAAAACATATGTTCATATTCTTTATATTATTGAAAACTTAACTAATTCCAAAACACGATTCGATGAAATCGAAACTATACAAAAAAAACGTGAATTTACGTCTGAAATCCTCTTTAAACAGTTCTATATCTTAATTTTTTTAACTCATGGGACTATAATTAATAACACTATTACATCACGCCCATACTCAAATATTTACTAATGTATGTTTTACGTTTAGTGTGTTTACTTATATAATTCAGCCGTTTTTGATTTTCCCCATACATATAACCGCACAGTGCTTCTCGTTCACTCCGGTGCAACCAGACAAAGACCGATCGCTCAAGGTTATTGGCTGTAGCCAGCGTCTTAAGTGACTTTATTGCCATCCCAATATGTAAAAGTAATTCCAATGTTGTTGTTAAACAAACACCTCATAGGTATTCTGAGTCCAAGGGTACTATACTCATTTCACTTTTTCTTGATCATCAGAAATTTGATTGCCTCAAGCGATTTCGTCATAATGTCATACATTATTGAATACATTTTCATTTCTAAAGTGAAAGTGTTGTTAGTAAATTATCAAGTATTTACATGTCTGAGGTTTCGCTGTTGGCGTAGGTTACGGCCCTTTGTATTTTTATGCGTTTCTCCGGTTCGGTGAAATCTCGGAAACAATTACACAGATTATTAAGATGACCAGACCAGACACGCGAAAAGTGCATGCTTTACAAATTTGAATTTGAATTTCGTAATATCATGATACTACAAGATAGCACCCCGACGAGATGCAAGATCTCACTGCCCGAAGAATCTAGAACTTCCTAGATGCAACGGGATTAAGCAGTGAACTATAAGAAAGGGTTGCCACAATAGATCAGCAATGGTCAAAGCGGTACATATAGGTATGGCCCAGTAACCAACAATAATAATAAAACTACAAGATAATTCCATTCATTGTTAAAAGAGACAATGATCTAGCAAGAATAGCTGCAACCAATAATTATAATAAATAGTCTTTCAGCATGTGGGGTATCATTACATTTGAATTCCTCGAAGTCATGGCATGATTGTCTTTAATATTTTCAAATCCTCGCTTGGTAGTTTTAGAAATTATTCTTTAATCCATGCCATTAGACTCTAATGCTAATGCTTTTACTCTAATCATTAGAGTAAAAGCATCAACATTACATACATTACCTTTAGCTCTTGAACGTGCTATGAAATTGTGTATTCTTGATGTTCGTTTGTTTGAAATGTGCCCACAAAACCAATGTTTACAATTCCAACTCTATTTTCTTTGAATTCTTGTACAAAAGCCGGATATTTGTTTTGGCTTTCCTATTTAAGTATACTTACTTCATTAACTTCCGAAGAATCTTGTACAATCATTTTGGTAATCAAAATATGATATTTGATTAGTATTCCAATAATTGTTGTGGTGATGCTTACAAGCTCCAATCGTATATGTTTACTCATAACACAATACACATATGCGGATGAAAGTCATAAAAAGATAAGATTAGAGATGCACGCGCGCATGTGCCAGTAATTAGGGTCATTTTCTACAGCAACACGGTCGTGCACAACTCATATTATTTGTATGTAACGTGCAGTTAGCATACGAAGTAGTGTGACGCTTTTCACTACCTTAAACAGTTCACAAAAGAAAAACATTGCGTTCAAACTTTGAAATTGAATGTGGTTTCCTTTTAAAACTGTTCATGTATATTAAACTAATTACGTTTTTTTTTTCAAATTACTCACCCGTTCAGATTTGAATGTCGCTAAAACGGGAGCTAAAATCATTAATCGCTTCAGCTAACCCGTTGGATTAATCAAACCATGCAGCTTCATTTCCTTAATCATCGATGATTGTGGCGAATTCTGCTCTTTCATTGGCTCGTCGACCAGTCCCGTTATTGGCTGTACTGTACAGTTATGAACGGACCAATGGTCTCGGTTTTACATGTTTAGGGAATTTCTCGGCCTTCGGAAATCGCCGTTTGAATTTTGAATGCGTTCTTTTGTCGGGAATATAGGTTTGTGTGTCAGTTCGTTATTTGTAGGCTGTTAGTTTCTCCTATGCTTTAGGTTCGTTGTTTTGGTAACAGGTGATATTGTCTGCCTTTAAGTATGAAACCTGGCGTTAGCAAACTGATTTGTTTTTATTTACAACTAAAAGTTAACTTCCGTAAAGACTAATCTTTTCAATCGCTCACCTTCAGGATGACCTTTTTGAAGATCGTTAATTTATTTTAAAATACGTACATTTCGGGGTTACGTATGAATTTGATGCAGTTAATTATATAATTGCCTATTTTGTTATAGATACATTTATTTTATAGGGAGAGGATTTCCTAGGCCGATTCTCAAATTATATTTTTTGGATATTTCCGACTCTTACGTTCATTATAATACTGGCTTTTGCCCTCGACTTCGTTCGCGTGGAATTCGTTTATCACTGCTCTGTGCATTTTTTCGGGATAAAATAGCCTATATGTCACTCTCCGGCCCATTAACTATATCTTTGCAAAAATTCACGTGTATCCATGCTCCATTACTGCGTAAAAGAAGGACAAACCGACAAACGGACTTAATTATAACATTAATGGCGATAGATTTAAGGGCTTATATAGGGTAAGTATGCCGGTAGCGCGGCCAGGGTCAGTAACCGGCCACTTGGCCGGCAACGTCTCTTAAAATTAAGATAATAGAATTAATACGGCCAATAATAATAAAATGTTTGTGGTATGCCATTCTTAAGTAGCCGTGTGATAACAATACACCAAATTTAAAACGGAAGAGTCTACTCAAAGCTGGGAATTAGCCGTTCAGTTTTGGCTTTTAGTCAGTGGTGTGAGAACGTGCAATAATCTAGAAGAAAAATAACGACGCGGCGCTCGGCGTAAAATTAACTGTGGTCATTCTTATTTATTAATCATGAACGTTAGATGTCGATGAGGTCTAATAAAGACTACTAAACGTTCTTTTATGGTTGTTTATATGATTTATGTTTTATTTTTCCTATAAACGCAGTGGCCGGCTTACCGGCATGCTTCTTTTCATTTATTCCAGTATGCGGCCACGTGGCCGTTGACTGACATGATTATGTGAATATTGTTTTTAAATTGGTAGTTAAAGTATATTAATTAGGGGTTGCAAAATTTTAAATATGTTGTTATTAAGTGATAAATAATGTATGGTTTAGTTTGCGGCCACTTTTTTTTTGATAAAACCTTGTTAAATGGAACTTCAAAATTGTGTACAAATGTGTGTCCGGAAACCGACACTCCGTATAGGAGCAGTGTGCCAGTTTCTCGGCCAGGGTTAATTAGTTTTTATCTATTTCATATGAACGTTACATATCAATGAATAAGTCTAATATTCAATTTTAAATGTCAGTTTATGGATTTTTTCATGTTTTGTACTTTATTTTCCTATAAATCCAGTGGCCGGTTACCGGTTTGCATTTTATTCATTTATTCTAGTTGGCGGCCACGCGGCCGTTAATAGAAATCAGCTAGCGATTTTTAGGGCTCCGTAGCCAAATGGCATAAAACGGAACCCTTATGGATTCGTCACGTCTGTCTGTCTGTCTGTCCGTCCGTATGTCACAGCCACTTTTTTCCGAAACTATAAGAACTATGCTGTTGAAACTTGGTAAGTAGATGTATTCTGTGAACCGCATTAAGATTTTCATACAAAAATAGAAAAAAAAACCAATAAGTTTTGGGGGTTCCCCATACTTAGAACTGAAACTCAAATATTTTTTTTTCATCAAACCAAAAAATGTTGTAGCTCTTAAGTGGACTGTATAGGTGTTCCTCATATACTCGTAGTCTTCTTCTACAAAACGAAAGCTGAGCGGAATAAGGCGGAATGCCCACAAAACTGATCGGGAGTATTAAATAACAATAGCACTCACCAAAATTCTGCTCCTCGGCGCTGATAGGTCTTCAAAAATGATATTGAGGTTTCAAGCATATTTTTTTTTAAACTGAATAGTTTGCGCGAGAGACACTTCCAAAGTGGTAAAATATGTCCCCCCCCCCCTGTAACTTCTAAAATAAGAGAATGATAAAACTAAACAAAATATATGATGTACATTACCATGTAAACTTCCACCAAAAATTTATTTGTTTGAACGAGATCTAGTAAGTATGTAGTTTTTTTAATACGTCATAAATTACGGAACCCTTAATGGGCGAGTCCGACTCGCACATGGCCGCTTTTTTTTCTTAACGTTAATTTACAGGTTAACTGGTTTTACACTGATCTAATCGGTAATTTACAGATTTATTTTATAGAATATTTGGCAAAAACCGGAGTGGCCGCCAACCGGCATTACCGTGGCCGTTAACTGACTAATGTGGCCGTTAACCGGCATTTTGACTACTTTTTTACTTTTCTTGGATTTAATTAGTTGTCACATGCAAGATAACAAGGTACCTTTATATTTTCTCGAAAAGACTATATTCTTAACATATTTATGCAAACAACAACTATTTTGCCCATAAAGAACACATATTTTCAAAGGTCTGAAGTAGGCAACTCAGCTAAGTGGCCGTTATCCGGCATAACGACCCTACGCTTATTTATTGTGTGCGCGTGCGGCGGTGCCTAGCTTTCGGCGCGCACACATTTAAGCCACTGGATGGATTAGACTCTGGTATTATTGACATCACTCGGACCATTTATTACTTCTTATTCTTCTTTTATGTCCATGTTGATTTGCGCTAAATAAATAAATAAAGTGTGATCTGTCACGTGCAGAACTTTCTAGAGCGTTGCGTGCCTAAACCGCCGAAGCCCATTCCCCGTAATGTTGAGCGGAAATCGACGCACGTGCGTATTGTGCAATGTTACAATTTTAAACACTGGAATAATAATTTAGGATATTTGTATGCAAATGCTCCTCGTATAAGTGCATTACGAGTTTCATTTAAAGTGATCGTCAAAAATAATTCCGAATCATGATGGATGTGTTGTTATTTCATGATCACAGATCTTTCAAAAACTTTGATTTATTAAATGGAAAAATAACCTGCTGAGAATTGATAAAAACTGGGCATTTAGTATCTTTTATATAGCTTAATAATGAGTGTTAACCAGTAAGCTTCATGTTGTAAACCTTCTCACTGGGTCCCAAGATACAGGCTCAGCCTAGTTTGGGGTCCCCTGGATACCGATCAATGTAAACATGTCTGTCTCAATAAATATTTTTTCATTTTTTCATTTGTTGTTCTCCAGCTTTTATTTAACTTTACGTTAGGCCTATGGCCCATTTATTAATCACTTAGAACATGCAACCCACAATACGATCTTCTAAGTTAGTTAGTTCGTTTGTCAAATCTTTCAGGTTGATTTTTACATTTCGACCCACTTTTGGGTACCCCAGTGCTTGAAATTTGACATGCACGTGTACTGATGAAAATGCAGTAACATGCGTCAGAGAAAACTAATGTTAAAAATATTGTGCGACAACCTATTGTCATTTCAATTGGATTGGTGATATATCCAATAATAATAAATGCCCTCAGAAATATTATAAACGTGTGTGTAAGTAGGCTAGAAGAGTAATATGTAAAACAATTGTTTCCTATTTTCTCAACAAAACCTAATAATTCCCAGTCCTCGGTGAAAGTTGTTCACGACTCCGTTTGACCCCACTTGCACTCTTGCTTAGGGCACAGGTACACACGTACCTAATAAGGCTTCCACGATGTACGGCATTAATTAGAGGGCTTAAGGGTATCTTGGTATGCTTGTAGAATTACTGGGCTTAATACGGCTACTAACAAAGAAAAACCGGTCAAGTGCGAGTGAAACCCGCGTGGAGAGGGTTCCGTTCCATACATGATAAACTGAAATGTTACTTTAAATACTTAGACTTCTTATAGATTTTCCTGTAATGTATAGGTAAAAAACTATTTTCTGTATTTTTTCCAAAATTTTAGGCCCGGTAGTTTCGGAGATAAGGGGGGGGGAATGGTCAATTTTCACCTATTTTCCTAAATAACTTCTAAACTATTTGACTTAAAATAAAAATAAAATTACTTTAAGATCCTCACAATAAGCCCTTTCATTTGATATGTACACGATTTCAGTTGCACAACTTTTTTTTTTATTTTCTAATTTATCCCCCAAAAGTGGGCCCCATGTTCAAAATAAATTAATTTACGTTACGCATCCCTGTTGCGGTCACCAATTTACATATGTATACCAAATTTCAAATCAATCGGTCCAGTAGTTTCGGAGCAAATTGGCTGTGACAGACGGACAGACAGACAGACAGACACACGAGTGATCCTATAAGGGTTCCTTTTTTCCTTTTGAGGTACGGAACCCTAAAAACGCCTCCAAGGTAACAAAAGAAATCGTCAATGAGAAGCGACTCAATTTTCAATTCGTATCGTCCGTGTATAAGGAAATAATTCACTAAAATGCTCTTAGTATCAATAACAAAAGAATACATCAACATTTTTTTGCAGACAGCTGTATTCAGACGTTTTGTAATAATTAACAACAAAACAAATCCTATACGTATAGAAAAATTCTATCCACAATGCATTGCACGGACAATGTCTTGTATGCGTCAACACGTCACGTTGCCACGGCTATTATCATTGAAAAACACTTACAAGTCATAAAATCAAACAGGCTGGAATCAAAGGAAACTGTAATACTCGACACATAAATATTTTGCAACTAGTATAAAAACTACGGACGTATGTAGTACAAAACATATCGTAATCGCAATCTCGTGGGAACGTAGAAGACAATAATGCCGGTAATCAAGCGACGTCAGTCCGTACTTTGAGACTGGAAACATACTTAGCAAAGAAACATGCACTTTCCCCGTACAATCTGGTGTCTATTTCAACAAACTAGGTTTATAGACGTCAATTAACGGCAACACTACAATTCTATGACGTAACAACTTATAAAACGGCCTTTACTTAAATTAAACTATTATTGTTTCAGATGGCGTAGAAAAGCAGTTTGAGATATCCATCACAAATGTTATTAAGCGGTCTAATGGAAGGCGAACCGTTAGCCAAAAATAACTTGATATCGTCGATCAAGTATCTAAACAGCGACGGGAAAGACGGAACCATAAGCGCCTTCATGAACTTAATCTTACCGGATACAAACATGGCTATAAAGGACAATAAAACTAACAAGTACGTGTACACAGTACCTGTGAAACCACCTGTATCATCAACATCCGAAAGGAAAAAGTCAATTAATGACGCAAAGCAAGCATTTTTAAATTCTACGGTAAACCCACAATCAGCTCCGCCTAAAAACGACACTAAGAAACAAGAAGTAACGTTACATTACGCTCAAATAGCCATTACAACGGAAAGTGAAGATTCCAGAAGTACTGGTGGAGGTTCTGATTTTAAACAAACCATCAATCATTTCAAAAGTAAAGAAACTGTAGTGCCGAAAAATAGTTCACCGAATATCAAGAAAATAATGGAACAACAACAGAGGAAAGTCAGCTTTAAAATAAAGAATGCTGCGTCTTCTCATAGACGACCACCTTTAGCAGCAAAGACAGTCACGATCCAAAGCAGTAAAGTGACCGAATTAACCAAGAAATTTAATGACCTTGTTGTCAGCGAACCTCATAAAGGCTCGAGAAAACAATCAAATTTGGTTAAAACCATTGAAGATTTACAGGCAGTGTCACGATATTCAGCAAGTAATAGCTCTTCACCGTCGTCAACACTTAGTTCTAGTCCGAATATCAAAATAGTTCTTCGACAGAGGCGAGGTTCTAAAAAACGAAATAATAGAAGGAGATGCTCAAGTATGGATTCTATAGATAAACATGTTTCCGATAGCTCGTCAACCAGGATGCGTGTCATACGCTCCAAATCTGACGGTATGAAAATTCCAAAGTCTCCCAAAAAAAGATCTAAATACCCAGGATCTAGTGAGCAAAGTGGTTCTGATTCGGTTGACGGGACTCCCAAAAAGAAAAATTCTAAACATGACGAACCACCTAAAGAAAGAAAACCAACGGAAATCAATGTAGTCAAAAACGTTATTAAAAAATTTGAATGCGAAATAATTGCGCAGACAAATTCAAGTAACAATAATACATTAAAACGACCTGTTAAACCTCCAAAACCATTACCTTTAAAAGAAAAACCAAAAGTACCTGAAAAGAAATCAACTCTAGTTTTAACAAAAAACATTGTAGTTAAAGACGGTGTTCCAAAACTTAAGACTATAAAACCTGTTTTACCAGAGCCACCAACAAAACCAATTAGTATCAAAACTCCCGTTACAGAAAATCTCAAAAGAAAAGAATCTCTTTATGATAGAAAGAAATATAAAACTAATTACATACATTCCGATAAAATGCCCTTACATGTCGTTGAGATAATCCAAGAAGATATCAGTGAAGATTATCTGACACCGACCAACTCTGACCAAAAACTAATTCCATCTCCAACGACAGAAACCTTGAATACAGAAGAAGAGGTGGCTGATGCAAATTCTAGTATAACACCAAATGAGTCGTTCCTATGGCGAAGAAAAAGTAGCACTCAAATTTATTCGGATAGTGAAAAATCTATATCAGAAAGTCCGTACAGCGTTAATAGTTGCAGTCTTAATGAGACTGTAGAATATTGTGCCGTGGAGCCACAAATAATCTCACCAAACGAGGAATCTCAAGGTAGTCAAGTAAGTATTTCTCATAGTAATGATGAAAACAGAACGGAACAGAATAAAACTGACATAGATTTTGATTTTGAGAGCAACTTAGTTGAAGCTTATAATAAAGAGGTACTAGTCGGATTCACGTCTAAACCAAAAAAAGAGGAAGTTGTAGAAGATGATTATGAAATCTTGGAACCAAGAGATACAGAAAATGTTGTGGTAATACCTGTTAAAACGTTAGATAGAATATCAAAAATCAACTGCCCATTGCCTGAAATCCCAAAGGAAGAGCCAACGCAAATAAAAAAGTCTGACACAGATGAAAATATTTATCAGTGTCTATTCGAAATGAGGTCACATCCAGAAGGAGATGAAAGCAGTTTACATAGTTACGAGCTGTGTGACTCGCAGTTAGAAGAGCGAACTAGAGGAGACGGAGACAGCGACGATGGCTACGAATACTGCAAATCGCCTATTAAACCTTACTGTGTCACCTCTAGCTCTGGCATACAAATAGCTGAGAACTACCAACCGTATCAAAGTAAAACTAATCTTAAAAACTACGAAGTATCTAAATCCGTCAGTGGGACTTCCACAGTCAGCTACGAAAAGATCGGGTCTGATAGAATTTATGAGAGAATCCCAGCTAGGTCACCAAAGTCGAAAGAGAGTAGTCCCACGGATAGGAAAAGGCATTCCTACGCTTCGGATTACACGAGCTACAATGACACAGAGAACATTTACGACACGATCAAACACGGCGACGCGAATTCCTTATCGCATTGCTACGAGAGCATTCCTAACAGCCCAAGTATGGTGAAACTGAGGAACAACCTTAGAAAGCAGTTGGCGTCTACTGTTCATAAGCGTCTGTCGTTTGATACTGTATCAAATATAAGCCAATCAACGATGTCCAGCGAGCAGAAGACCAATAGCATTTACGGGCAGCGGTCGGTGACGAGCTACAATGGGCAAGAGATCGCATTCCAAGTGCCGAGCAGCGAGACAAGTGTCAGCGACAGGAGTGACCGCAGCGATGAGTGGGTCGACGTCTCCGATGAGGAAAAGAATGAACAGAAGATCATTATGTAAGTATTAAACTCGTCCAAAACAAATGTCAAGTTCGAATGGCCCACTAACCTTATCGAAATTAGATTTTATAATTGAACCTGCAGTATAATCTAATACAATGCGGTTATCTTTTTCAAGGGTGCTATATTAATGAGTTTTATAGCCTTATATATTCGATAAGTTATAAAATGGGGTTATAAATAGGTCAAGTGTTATAAACAGAGCAGGATCGCTCGTATAAAACTGGCAATTACAGTTTCCAAAGAGAAATGTAAACATTCTTATCGAGGCTGATATTCAAGCGCGATTGGTTCAGTGTAATATATGAAGGGGGAATGAGCTAACGTTGTTTTGGTGCTAACGATTTTTCATGCTTCAGTATGTATTAATAATGAATTATTATTGCAGTGTGCGGGAGAGAAGTCGTGGTAGGAAGAGCCCTATCAGCTGGTCACAGAAGGTGCGACATCAGAGGCATCAAACTCCTCAGGAGACTGAAAATGAACAGGGTATGTTGCATGCTTCATTAATTCATTATACTCGTACATCATACAAATTAAAATATGCTGCTGCCTAGTAAGAACTATTTATCGTTGAGAAGTACCCTCAAGATTTTGAACGTACAGCGCCATCTATTGTCATAGCCAGTTATTAAGTCGAACGGAAGCGGCATACGTAAGCAACGCTAACTGAGCTATTGCAGTTAGCTTTGATAACTAATGCCGTTAGATGGTGTAGCAATTATCGATAATCTGTTTTAATATTATTCTTATTATTATGACCCTTAGAGACTTCATACATCTCTAAGACACTTAAATTTACTTGTTCAGACGCGGAGACTATACATCTCCCTTATTAGTTGTATACTATAATTAATTTGTGCCCATTAGGTTTATTTGTTGCACTTTTTATGTAAGTTTGAGTTATTTGTAATTTTAAAGTGGAAAAAAGACTTACTGCTGAGTTTCTTGCGGCGTTTCTTCTCAGGAGATGTCACCTTTCGAAGCGCTTGCAAAATAAATATTTTCATTTTCATTTTCATAATCGTTGAACAGCTTGACAATGATAATGTACCTAAATTAGCTGTTTATACTCGTATTTTAACAATGGTAATGGCAATAGAGGCAGAACTTTTAAGGTATACTAAGGTTAGTCTGGAAAGCCACCTGGTTTAATTGTGCAATAGCATGGCATTGCCGCGAGTTGCGCAAAACTTGGCAACAGGCGTCCTACGCTTGCATTGTTGTCACATTGTGTATCATTCACATTTCAATTTGTAATATAATTAGTCTCCTAGATTTTACGAATAAGAGTGTTACAATGTGGAGTTGCCATTTGATTATAAGTAGCAAACAATGAGACCTGCACCTGCAGCATTAGGTACCTGTTTTTATGAGGTTTTATGGTGGTAACAAACAACAAGGTCATTTTCTCATCATGACAAACTGGATCGAAATAGAGTTTTGGTACTAGTGAGCGTAAGAAATCGAATTAGGTGCGCAATTTATTTATTTGCCAATATCAAAGTCGATAATTTGGCGTGTAAGTCAGTAGGCAAGGCAATGTTGCAACAAGTTCACGAACCGCCAGTGTAGGCGGTCTCTAATTGTTGCCGGATTCCTGCGCGCGCGCTGCGCCGCAGCTTACAGCAGCCGAAGCTATTTCAAAATTAAACACTTACATATATTTTTGCTTTTAACGAACAGTACTAAAAATCTCGCATTATTTTCGAGGTTCTCTGAAGCTCATACAAAATTAAAATACAAAGCGTAATTACATGGAAACCTACACATTTTTAGATGTCAAATGAATAAAATATAAATAAATAAATAAATCAGGGGACAATCTTTACACAAATCGATCTAGTCCCAAAGTAAGCTCTAAAGGCTTGTGTTATGAGTACTAGACGACGATATAAATACTTATAATGAAAATGAAAATATTTATTTTGCAAGTAGGCCACCTGGGCTCTTTTACATGTCTGAATCTACCAGCGCTTCGAAAGGTGACATCTGCTGAGAAGAAACGCCGCAAGAAACTCAGCAGTAAGTCTTTTTTCAACTTTGGCAGTACAGTTTTATCTAAAAACTAACACAAAATGTGTAACATAAAAACCTAATGGGTACAAATTAATTCTAATAAATAACTAATAAGGGAGATGTATAGTCTCCACGTCTGGAAAAGTTAAGTGACTTAGAGATGTAAAAAGTCTCTAAGGGTCATAATAATAAAATAAAAATTGAAGCAAAGAAACATCTAAATAGATTAATCTAGGTTAAATGGAGGTGTAGACAGTCTCCACGGTCAAGTATAAAGATGGAGATGTAAGGTCTCCAAATATCAAAAGAAACAATTTGAAATATAACATTTCATGTCCTAACAATACAAATATACGAATATGAAAAAGTATCAAATATAGTATAGAGAACACTATGAAGTCTCTCTAGTCAGGTTCAGATATCGCACAAAACTAATAAATTAAACACTAACCAATTTAAATGGTCCTTGCGAGCATGAACCGTCCGGACCCCACAGACAGCGCCCGTTCACGAGTATGACGCGTATCTCAGCCATCGTCTCCCTCAACCATGTTTTAGGGAAGGTGGCGACCCGATCAACGACGCCGCCGTAAGCAAAGACCTTTGAGCGAGCATGACATGCTCATGCTGCCGGACAAGAATGAAATAAATCAACGCAGATACGAGTAGCCGTCCGACGAGAGATGTCACAATGGGCTCACATGATAAAAAATTAGCATGTGCGATATAGGTACATATACAATAATCTTACTAACAAAACAATTATACATGATTATACACGGTATTTATTCAGATTTATATAGATAAATAAATACTTAAATACATAGGAAACATCCAAGACTCAGGAACAAACATTCATGCTCATCACACAAATAACCCTTACCCTTACCGGGGATCGAACCCGGGACGCTTGCGTCGGAGGCAGGGTCACTACCAACTAGGCTATCCGCGTCGTCAAATACCGTAAATGTTCAATATACCTCGATGTATAAAACTGCTGTCTGCTTCAGTTTTTTTCTTAATGAAAAGAAATACCATAACATAAGCATGCCCAGAAGAAACCAGTTACGCCCCTGCCCCTGCTGTAGGAGGAGAGGTTTGATGGTTTAAAACCTTTCCAAAATATCTGCGTCGTGTTTTTTTTAACGTGCTTTAAGGCGCCCACTCTAAAACCCGCATCGATCAGTGAAACCCCGCATAAAACGAATCCTGGACACGGGCCAGTCAGTAATGGGTGGTAATGGTCAGAAGCACCTTAACGTACGGCCCGAAATATACAGGTATCCACAGTTTCACATTTTCTCCATCTCATGCAAGAGTCACCTTTATCCAAGTAGGAATGGCGGCATTTAAAGAGATGTTACGTATAACCTTACATTATACAAAGGGCTCGTCTCGCGGCTCCTTGGAACGTTACAAATGAGAGCGACTTAAGATTGGTCTGACTTTAACCTGCCCTATTCTCCGAACTTCATCCATCTAGGTGTGCATGCTCCATCGTCGGCCTCATCATCACTTTCCATCAGGTGAGATAGAGGTCAAATGCACATCTATCTTCTATAAAAAAAAAACTTTTATTTCGTTCCCTAACAGTATTTCTAAGTAGACGTGCAGGGACTTATAAAGCACACTCTCTGTCTTACACTCCTGTGTTGTACGCCGACGCTTTCGCGATCTACATCATACATACATACATATTATCACGCCCGAAATCCCTAATGGGGTGGGCAGAACCACAAGACTACTTGTGGCCACGTTCGATTAATTAGTCCTAAGATGGTATGATGAACCGTATGGTGACAGGTGATCAGCCCATCGCCCATACAGATAGTCCACCATGTTGGATAGGACCCGTCCCTTAGTCGATTTTTACGACATGCCAGGATGATAAGCATCTGCACGCATTCTATGCTATTTCTTCACTCCCAGTGCAGCGATCTACATCGCTAGCTGCATTTGTTTCATTTCTATGCAATTAGGAAGGAAATGAGCTGACAACAAGGTAACTGAAGATTTACAGATGGAACATTCGCGTAACAATTTATGTGAGCAATTTGACATCATTTTAGTAATTTAAAACAAAGAAACTGTTAAAGAGATAGAATACGCGAAGATAAGTTATATTTTACTGTGAATTGCAAATTCGTTTAGATATCAAGATAAGGACTCTCGATGGAATGAAATTCTGCAAAACGACGACGATGGAACATAGTTCGACTATATAAGTTCCCCCAATTTAAGAGTAAATAAGCATTTTTCAAACCCCAATCTCTGAAAATTTGTAGTTGGGTAACAAAGTATTTTGAATGTAATACCTGCCCATGTTTAACATACGAATTTAGCTATTAGCTTGTCTGTTGTTTCATGTGTTACGATCAAACTGAAAAGTTAGTTAGCTTTCTTTGATCAAGCTAATTCTTTTTCATCACACTTGCTCGGAAAGGCTGTTATTATACGCAGGCATACAGAGCAGCTGTAGCCTACTTACCTCCCAAGGGCAGTTATGGATTTTGTATGGGTTATAACTCCCGCTGACGGCGGGGCGAGCCGCATCCGGCGGGGCGCGCGACCCGCAAGCCGGCGGAGCTGCCCCGCGCTGATCGCAACGTACGCTCAGTTTATGAACACCCACCTGATGGTAATTCACGATGTAAAATGGGAATAAAATTAATATATATACTTTTTTTGTCTAATTTTTATTTCATTTCCTCGCAAATAAAACATTGTGTGTATCACGGGCAGTAAGGGGATAACAAACTCGAGTCATAAAAGCCCTCGCCTATCGGCGTCGGGCTTCTAACAGACTCTCGTTAGTTATCCCCTTCTTACGGCCCTAGATGCACAATGTACTATATTGTATCATTTGATAACTACGTTACACCTGCCGTATCGATCTGATAGTACTCCTGACCTACTTCGCTATCGTCGATTGCACGCGACATATCTTTGTGATACGAATTTGTTTAGAGAACATTTGCTTTAATGAAACAGTTTTCAAAGGCACAGTTTGTTATAAACTTGTTAGATAGTGACGATAGTGTCCTGAGTTATGTTATTGTAAGTATGCTTTTTTTCTAAAAAGTAATATTTAAAATTATCTTAGCAAATCGTGTTACTTAATAAACAAAGATTTCATTTCAGTTTAATATTACTTATACCTATATTTTGAAATCATGCCGTGTACCCAACCCATTAATTGAGAAATAATTCTCAGTTTAGCCATAGACACAGAACTTATATTCTTTTTATTGAGGTTAGAAATCGATTCCATTCTTATAATAATGCTTCTTTTTTAAATTAACAACATGAATTTAAACAAAGATTTCATCAAAATAACCAATCATATCAATCATATCAAAAACGGCTGAAGTTCTTTCGATTCGTGTCACTTAACAGTAGAAGAAAAACATTGGACCTTATGTTTCTTTTTAAATTAATTAATTATAAAGGTCTGGACTGTCCTGAGCTACTTAATCGGATAAAAATAACTGTGCCCACAAGATTGCCTCGCCCAGGTACCTACAAGCTGTTTAAGGATCCGTTTAAAAGAACAAATGTGGGTCGTAACTCTGCCATCGCAAGAATGGTTAAATTATATAACCATCTCCCGAGAACCACAGAGGCTGATATATTCCATGACAATTTAAGAGGATTCAAAAGAAAAGTCTTGGACTATTTTAGCTGGTTGGATCTCGTGGGGTAGTTCTTTATTCTTCTGCAAACTTAATCAATTAATTAATAAAACTGCACTGTATTAGAAATTAGACATAGGTGAATATTTATTTTGTATGTACTGTAGATTTGAAGACACAAGTAAAAGCTGTGGTTACCTATAATTAGGTAAGCATCTGTCTGGAATGTAACATAGAAAAGTGAAAATGTAAGATGTATTATCTGTTGGTGATCCTAAATAAATAAATAAATAAATAAATAAATAAATAAATAAAATAAAATAAATAAAGTATACTAAAACGAAATACAATTGAATTAAATCTAAAAAAGTGCCGAAGATGCTGGCAGCGTTTCCTCGCTGAATTGCTAAACTAATTCGTTGAGCGAGGAAACTGCCAGCTCTCCGGTGTCCCGTGACGTCTACAAGCCTCGTCGCAATGTCTTCGAGGAATTTGTTTCTGGGCAAACACACTTTTAAAATCGTATCTATACCTACATTAAGCTAATGACGGCGATTTGTATGCAAGGAAGCGTTCATACGCGGCCTGTAACAATGCAATGAAAGTAAAAGGAACAATAACAAGAGCTCTTATTACTTTACATTAATGGGACCCGCATTTGTTTACTACCGCGTTACCTGCTGTACTTATGTTATGTGCGTGCATGCGTTTTACAATCGCTTGTATAAGATTGGGATGATATAACAATTTCTTATAATTATTGACGGCAAAAATTTTAGAAATGTCTTCAATCTTGAGCAGTAGGTTAATAAAACCGTGTTTTCTTTGACCAAAAACTTAAAAGACAATCTTAAAACCAGCGATGCAGTGATTAAGGAAATTATTTTTGTACGTTAGTTTCCATCCATCAGAACGGTGTTAGATGCTTCAAATAAATATGTAATCACAATTACGACTCTGTTATTATTAAAGTAGTTTATGATATGTACAGGAAACACGTCGAAAAAGATAAAAATGCACCACGTGATCCAACTCTAAATCTTACATATGTCTCCTGAACAATACCGACAAATCATAATTGCTACAATACAGTCATTAAATGAACTCTAATTTGGGAGGCTTAAAGTTAATTTAGGCTCGGCCATTGTTGTAAATAGTAATTGTTTCATAACAATAGATGCATTATGGCCATTAAACGATTGTGCAGCGGTAGTGAAGTGAACTTCCTTATTGGGCGTAGAATGTACTCGTACACAGAAATTTTAACCCTCCTTAGTTGCTGTCTCACTCTTTCTCGAGTTCAGCCTGAATCGGAAGAGCGGGATGACCAGAACAGAAAACTTTATAGAAGCATTGCTTGAAGACGTAGGCGCAGTAATCATTGTTTCCTTTAAATAGGTTAATTATCATGATTATGGAGCCGGGAAGTGATCTGGTATGGTAGTAATTTTTGATAATAGGCTCTGGTGAATAGCCTTCTTTCTGATGTTTTATGGTCAGTATCTTGTTTAATAGTTTCTTAACAAACTTAGGTTCCTTTTCATCTTCATTGTTCTCCCATCAATATCATATTTCTTTTATTAGACTCGTAGAATGGCATAGTGTTCTTTTACTTATTTCTAAAATTAGGATATTTATTGATTGACTCTTGATGCGTTGATCTTTCATTATTAATTTATTTTATCTACACCCACATCATAAAACCTCCATAGTGTAATCAAAAACCGTAGGAAATGACCACCATTTTGACAACCAATTACGTAAAACGAGTGCTGCAATGTTATTCCCGTATCGATTTTAGTATAGAAATGAGATTAAATTTGGAACAGCTGTCAAAACTCAAGTGGGTCTCAAAACAGTTATTGATACGAAACGTCAATTCAGTATGTTTTTTAATATAAACTGCACAAAATTTGATCTCGAGTGACATGAAAATAGAGACTTCTTTCGTTTGTCTATGTTTTTTTTTTAAATGCTCTTGACGGAGGATCGAATTGCCGCCATTATGTTGGTGTTTTGCTGAACGAAAGTAGAATTGTTGTTGAATTGAATAGAAAAAGTGGTTTGTAATTTACATTTTAGTTGAAAATATGAATAGTAGTCTTCTCGGAGTGTGTGTGATGTGAAAATGCGCCGGATATCGGAAATATGCAGCCACGATTACAACAAATAACTTGTTGCCAAGAAATATTGTTTCTGAACGCATCATGGAGGATTTATAATATGTGTGTAGACAAAGTTATGTATGCAACTCTGCATAATTTGGCCTTAAAACACACGTGCGATCTTATTATGAAACTCGCTAAAGCTCGTTTCATGAAAACCGCACTAGTGTTTTAAGGCCTATCATTATGCAACCGTTGCATAAACTACTATTTCAGAACAATTCATGATTATTAAAATGTCCAAACACCTTGTCGCATTGGAATGAATCATAACTCAAAGAGTTTGCTCTTGAAAATCAATCACATTTGGTCATGTAGGTCTCGGCCGCTTTCGCGTCTTAATCGTTGTCGTAGAGGGAAAAAGCTGGTCCAATGGTGACTAAATGCCGAGACTGTAAACAAGTTACGATGAATCCGTGCATCCATGTAATTCCCTAACGTGCGAAGCGGCTGATCAGCGATGGAAACATTCAAATTTAAACCGAATGAGTTTTTCCTTACAGTCTAAATGAATAGTTTCCGTAATCCGCTAATCAGCCGCTGAGCACGTTAGAGCATCACAACACAGGTTACCGTCGTGTCGTGACGAACTAAAGGTCGAAACAGCGTGGGATAGAAAGAAATCAATTATGTTCATTTGAACATAAAAATAAAGTAGTAGACGTCGAAATTAAGCAGGTCGTCAAAGAACGGAGACGATCTATCTTGACATGATATAGATAAAGTAACAAACCTACTTAACTAACTAGTTAATAAAGACACCTCTTGAACTACTCCATCATTATCATTAGTTATTTTTGACTTAAATTAAATCCAGTTTTAGATTAAGATCATCAATCAAAGAACAGGTGAGGTATATGTAGGTAACTACTTTTAACTTCGAACAAATCATATTTATAATTCAATGCCAATAACAATAATATCAAGTTAGCCTTCGTGCCATTATACACTTGTTTCGCCTTCCGGCTTCGCTCGGAAGTGCAGGTATGCATTAGCATCAGGAGACACGACCGGTTTGCTTGCACTTTTTAGTGAAAGTGGTGCTTCCTCCATTGAATAAATTATATTGTTGATAATAATATTAAGGTTAGGTGCATTGTATAAATCTATGTTTGTATATGTTTTACCTTTGAAATATAAGTAGGTACTGTATGAACTCTTGCAGTTCAGCGGTGGCAAACTCAGCTCAGTGGTAGTTGTTAGATGCAGAACTGGCTCGTGGGGACTACCTACTTCTGCCTCTTGTAGGTAAATTAATAACCTTTTCTTTCTTGTTGGTTATGTTATTTATTCAAGGAAATATAATACTAATTCGGATCGACTGCTCAGATTAAGCTGTTCCTAATTCTGGCGCTGTACTGACGTGGTCTCTTATTTTTTTTAATTTGCATATCATAATAGTAGTTTATGCAACGGTTGCATAATGATAGGCCTTAAAACACTAGTGCGGTTTTCATGAAACGAGCCGACAGGCGAGTTTCATAATAAGATCGCACGTGTGTTTTAAGGCCAAATTATGCAGAGTTGCATACATAACTTTATCTACACACATATTATAAATCCTCCATGATGGGTTCAGAAATAATATTTTCTGGCAACAAGTTATTTGTTGCAATCTTGGCTGCATATTTCCGATATCCGGCGCATTTTCACATCACACACACTCCGAGAAGACTACTTACTATTCATATTTTCAACTAAAATGTAAATTACAAACAACTTTTTCTATTCAATTCAACAACAATTCTACTTTCGTTCAGCAAAACGTCAACATGGCGGCAAATACGATCTTCCGTCAAGACCATTTTTTTTTAAATCATAGACAAACGGATGAAGTCTCTATTCTCACGTCACTCGAGATCAAATATTGTGCAGTTTATATTAAAAAAACATACTGAATTGACGTTTCGTATCAATAACTTTTTAATATCTATGGATACTAGAATAGAGACCTACTTGAGTTTTGACAGCTGTTCCAAATTTAATCTCATTTCTTTACTAAAAACGATAAAGAAGTCATGTTATTTCTTTATCGCAGCACTGGTTTTTCCTAATTGGTTGTCAAAATGGTGGTCATTTCATACGGTTTTTGATTAACCAATGGAGGTTTTATGATATGGGTGTAGATAAAGTAAATTTCAAAACTGCCGAAGCAATTTCACGGATGTGGTCGGTATTGCCCGATGTGTCATGGCATACCTTTAAAATCAAAGGTTGTGAATGTCAAACTTGGCAAACTTGGCTGAGGGCCAATATGAATAACATCCTCAGCACTCCATACGTAATACCATAACTTATTTATTCAAGGGCTTATCTAAATACATCATCTACCTCTCAGATCTTTTAAAAATACCATAGGTGACACGTCATAATTTCAACGCTCGCCTAGTTATGCAAATCAGGCACGAAAATCATATCCGAAGACTAAACAAAAGAATTCCTCGCTAAGTATTGTGACTGCATGTTTAATGCGCAAATACGTTCTCACGACTCATTGTAGAACCTAATATTGCTGAACCTTGACCGTAAAATTGTTACCTATGGTTTATACTCAATGTGCATGGCCAGTGGTAGGAGATCTCTTGCTTAAGAGTTTCTCAGATCATTATCATTGCCAAATGGCTCTTGCGGTGGGTCACCGTAATCTGGAACGTTAAGCGCGTGATGACTCGTATGATCACAGTGATATGCGTTTTAAAGATAATCTATGTTCCATTGAAATAAAATTGAGCGGTTATTCAATAGATTATTATGGCATTGAAAATTTCAGCCTCGCCGCTCTGTATCATTCTGAATGACTTAACGAAATCTGTGAACGATTTGAGACACAAAAAAGCGGCAAAGTGCGAGTCGGACTTGCCCATGAAGGGTTCCGTGATTTATGACGTATTAAAAAAAACTACTTACTAGATCTCGTTCAAATCAATTTTTGGTGGATGTTTACATGGTAATGTAATCAACAACAACGACAACTAATACTGATAGATTATTTTTTTCTCTTGAAAGTCCGGAGTGTATCATATAAATCATAGAAAGCCAATACGTCACATGAAAGGTCTCGACACCAAAGAACCTTGCGTACAATGTCACAGCAAAAAGCGCTAAATGGCTTATAACGCGGGAAACTGTATCAGATCTCTCGAAGGAAAAAGACAATTCCAATAATCGCTTCTAATGCAATCCGTTCACGCGCGCAATTTTCATATACCTAACCAAACAAATGGTTATTCAAAACAATAAGTAGGTAAGCTAGAGAAACTTAAATCCAAGATAACGTAAACAATGAAATTTGTCCAACGATTACAAAACACAAGTTAAATACGAAATAATTATAATTTATGACTTTCGCTTAGCAATTTGAACAAACAGCTAATATATAATTGTGAGAAACGTTTTTGGAGACAGATACAATAGACCGATTACGTCACCAGTGCCGTGCATGGGTCTACAAAGGCTACCATTTGAACAAAGTATATGATAAACTACTGTTTAGATACCGAAGCATAAATGTCGAGTATAGCTTTGTCACAATTGTCACGGAAACCAGACATTAAGATAGGTAGCCTTCGTTAACAGTTGAAAGCTACGTCTCAGATAACATGCCACTCTCCCAGAATAGAATGCAATTTGAAAGCAATCCAGGAGTAACTGCACAAAATCTCGACGGAATTGTGCAACCAGTTGCGCAACACACAGTCAAAATCACCAATGAAGTCGAACGTGGGATCAATTATTTACCTGTTCGCGCTGTGGCGACTTGTCGGCGTTATGTCACTTTAGACACGAGAGCATTGCTCTAGATTTCTTGTGCATTACAATTAGGATAACCTGCTCCGCTCAGGTCTTTAGCTAACTAACTGACGTCACCTCTTTGCTATTCCAAGGCATGTCTGTTTCAGCATTTCTGGCAATTGCTGCCTTCATCTTGCAATGATATCTTTTTAGTTGTCATGAGACTATCGGCATTGTCTTTGATAGCTTAGCCACTTCATTATTGGCTTGTCTGTAATGAAATTTATAGCTTAATTGATAGCGTTTCGGCCTAGATTCTCGTGGTCTCACCGGACCAGTTTTCTGAAATGTTGCTCCAGTTCAATTGCTTCGTTTCCTATTGTCTCCGATCTAGTTTTAGACCAGACATTCTCCACGAATCGAAAGCTGTAACATTTTACATATAGGAAGCATTTACATTAATTGTTTCTTATAATATTAAAACAAAGTAAACTAAAATATATTTATCTCAGTACTTTTAAAATAAAATCGAGATGCAATATCATGAACACTGCTTCTGTACTGGCTTATCAAGTACAAAAGATGATTCCCTGTAGACACACTGGGCTATGCCTATGCCTATCCTGTGGGGACCATAAATTAACAAACTTAAACAAAATATACACACTACCAGTGGTAAGGTTTCGGCCGCGGTTAGAAACACCCCCTTGGCAAAGCAATGCCGCCAGCCAAGCGACTCCAATCGTATTCCGACATGATGTACCATGGTAGCCATTAGGAGACGGCGGTCTGAACACTTGCACCGAACAAGCGAGCGATCTTTAAGTTCCAGTTTCGGTGACTCATCCAACTTCCTTCCTTTACATGCCTATTTAGTATTAACCCTTACAGTAAAAAGGCATTTCTTGTTCCATCAGAGATACTATGGAAAAGTGAAAGCCCATTAATAATAAAAATAATAAATTAAATTTTGATTTATTAACAACTGCATCTGAGACGCAAAACTTCCGTGATTGATCAATGATATAAAACAAAACTTGTTTTATGATGGACACTAATCATGTCGTTAAGTCTTATACTGAAGGTTGCTTTGGCATCTTGTGGCGAGCATTCTTTCTTATACAGTGAACTGGTCTGTGACATCTCTTTGTTTAAATCCTGCTTCTTAGCACATGAACACATTCGGGGTGTTACCTAAATGGCCATTCTGGTACGCCGACGCTTGCTCTTGCTACAGTTGGCACGGGCGTGGGAGAGGGACGGCGCGGTAGGCCGGCACCGGCGCGCGAGTCAGCCTAGCGCCTGCCCGCGGACGGACGCACCGCGCCCGCGCAGCCTCGCGACAGTGAAAGTGCCTCGCCTCGCTCGTGCCCCATCATCCACTCAAATGTCGAGATCTTCATGAAGCTTGTTTATATACACGTGCCTTTTTAGTACCTCTAATGGTTCTAGTGATGAAACAGTGAATTGTCATTGTGTTATAGTGTCGCAAGTGTGTGGTCTGCCGGCCGGTTGCGTTGCTGTTGTTGCCTTAAATCTTAAATCACTCGCACCCGTGAAAACATATATTATACTTACCAAATATTTGTAACGAACAGATAATTCTTACTTTGGAACGCTTTGTTTTACTTTCTACAGTTTTTGTATCGCTAATTTGCACGTTATCTTTCGTCACGCCTCGTTTCGGTCCATCAATATTTAGTCTTGCTCTTATTACATACATTTTCATTTTTTCCCATGACTGTGCTCGCTCGTTAGTTAATTCAATTATTTTTATGACATTGTCTTATTGTCCACGTTTCTTTGCAAAATATTTAATGATACATCATTTGGATTCCCCAACCTCAATATTGCGTAGTTCTCATAACTAACAATAGCATTAGGAAAAAATGTTACTTATTATAAATAATTGTTTGTTTGTCTTCAATCGCTGTTGGGCCAGTAGGGAACACAGTTTATTTTAGTTTACTAACAATACACTTTTGTGGCGTTAAAGAGTCCTTCCTATCCGCCTCTAGCCAACCGGAACCAGAACATGTCAAAACAGTCAGGTACCTACTAAGTATTCAAAGATACAAATAACATATAGCATTTCGTTTATTTTGATGTAGCATTAAAGACAATTACTTAGATAACATGTTATCTCATAATTTGATACGACATCATCTTTGATTTTAACTAAAATCCTTTTTGATTACTCTGGCTGGAAACTGTAAATCCTAACAAACTTTTTCAATGCAGTTACATTTATTGCTTTCGTGTTTTACAATATCGAAACAGCTTACGTTGCGTCATTTTTGCGTGCTGCTTCGCAACTACAGACGGTTATTTACTCATATTTATGGTCTGCAGAGACAAAACAAGCGTGTTGACGGTTTCTATCGCTTACTGTTTCTTAGAAAGTGATGCGTGCTCGATATGGGGCGCCGATAAAAACACCAGCGCATGTGTGAAGCTAAGCTATTATCTTTATCCAGACTCATCTTTTGAGCTTCTATCGGATGCGCTGATTTACTGTTTTCTGTTCTATCAAGTTTATATTGCTCATCTTCTTTATTTTCATGTAGCATTTCAAACTGAGTGCCACCGAAACCATCCAACGTATCAAATGTTTAAGCATACATGTCTCTATTTTTATCAACAAATTGTGCTTTTCATAATCCATTATTCGCGGTAATTGATTGTTCTATTCTCCTTTTGCGGAACAGATTATGTTAGGCCTTCATTGTTTCGCAACCCGCAATGCTCTGATTGCAAAGCCATACAAACACATGCTTATCTTCATTTTGCAACTGTACCATAGCCGCTTCACGATTTGCACCTGTGAAATCCATTCTATCCATGTCAATACGCAAAACGGTTTGTCCACACTTAAGTGCTAACCAATGTCATTCCAATAAAAGTGATATTTTGGTTTGTTTGCAATCACGTAGCATTGGAACGAGCAAAAAACGGCTCTCGATTCTAGTTGAAATAACCAGCTTGTACCAGTTGACCCTGAAGCTCCGAGCACGGAGCACAGTGCCGGCTCACTTCGTTTTTTATAACTTGACCATTTAAAAGTGTAGGAAGCAGCTGGCAACAAACGCGATCGAACGGCCACACAAAGAAATCTGATCAAAATTTCACCGTTGCATTTCTGTTCACATGTCTGATAGTTGCAACGCAACGGCGGCTATGTGAACCTAGTGAATATGTGTTGTCCGAGAATAAAGGGTTTGATAAACAAAGTGAAAAGTGCGCGATAAAGTGAAACGAGTGATGATGAAAAATGGTGGCGGAGAGGCCCCCTGCGAGCGGCGCCGGCCCGCCGGTCCGGCCGCGGACTTTCCGAAGGAACTGCGGCGATCAAGGTTATCTAGACTGTTATGATATTGTTCAATGCTTGAGACACGTATGGGTTTTTGACATGACTCAATTAACAAGGCAATGTAGCAAGATTGCCGGATATCGAAGATGTTTTTAAGAAATCCGATTGCCGTAACATCTGAGTGCGATAAATGATGATTAAGCTGTTAACTCCTTACAGTTTTAATTCCAAAACAACTTGTATAATCCTTTGCATGTTCCTCGCTAAAGAATTCCACAATAAACTTATAGGTACCTACCCAGCGATAACGCATTGTTCTCGCGAGTATTTTCAAAACCAACAAGCGTTGAAGCCTTTGATGCGCATCTTATCTGCATACTTAAATGGATATTATCGTTCTAGTCCAAGCATCGTGATCTCATAGCATTGTTTAAGGAATTATCAAAACAGTCCGCATCTTGATCCCGCATTCTTTTATAGTTTCCATATCGTCACCTACGAGTGTATACATCGGAACAAGCGCCAAATCGCCGCACTACAGTAAGAATGATGAAGTGATCCAAGATGACCCGGAGGAGGTGGAAACGGTGAAGATTATAGAAGTTATAGAGCAGAGGTGCTGGCTCAGCATTAGGACCGTGTTGCGCGATGGGGAGTTTGAGATACAGGACCTCATCGCATTCATTGGTAACGTTGTTTGTTTTTTCGTAGTTTAATTAGATTGAAACTCAAAATCGGTCAATCTCGTTTTGTGTTCAGTGAGATCTACGAATATAATTCGCAAATATTCGAGTCTCTTTGTTATGATGTTCTCCATTAGAATTTAATATGCAGATGTAGATGCATAAGCATCTGCACAACCCGCTTCCAATTCTAAATTCTAATTAATTATAAATATTTTTAGGAGTACCAGAACTTTATTCTAGCTATTACTCTCAAATAGTGACGCGGTAGACTGAGCCTTATTTAATTACCGTCAAATATTATCAGTACGTGTTGACATGAGGTTTTCCACAAAAACTTGTTTTTCATTAACTCCGATGCCGTCAAGATAACCGTCATTTTCACCTGATAACGTTGCTCCATTACGGATAACTTGTTCATAACGCAAAATGTCTGGTTTCATTTCATACACTTTCTCAAGCAATAAACTGTTTAGTATTAGCAAACGTGTTTGATTTTATTTGAAAACCATTTGGTTTTTATGTAACTTTTCTTAAGATTAGTTTGTGGTCAAAGCTTCGTGGTAGGTAAGTAGCAATAAATGATTAGACAGACAAAGCAAGAAACTTTATCCCGCTTAGCTATTTTATTTTAAATTTTTATCGTGGTAAAGGAGTTTGACGTTATGAAGTAATGTAATGAAATATTAAATTAGCCCAAATGTATAAATAAATTTCAAACCAATTAAAGTAATCAGAAACACATTGAAATGTTTATATTAGCTCGTCATCATTTGATAATTTTTACCAGCCTCCGGCGTAGTTTATAAGAGATTTTTTTTTTACATTTAGGGTTAATAGTTCAGTACGATACGGTAAGAAACTAGTCTTTCCTGTGCCCATGGCCCAAAACTTAATTATTTTGGCCGAAACATGCCTGGGTTACCACGATCTTTAAATGCGATTCCCTTTAAGTCCTAAACTGAACTGTGTCGCTTTTACATGCCACGCCATATATTTTAAATATCTAAATACAATGTCGTGGTATGAAATAGCAACGCAATTCAGTTTAGAGCCTAAAGAGAAACGCTTTAGGAGATCGTGGTACTTGATCCCCTTAATGCGAGTAATAAATTAGGTAAAACAAACAAAACATGCCATAACACTTTAACTTTCGAGAATGGAGAGAAAATGTATCTATTTTGTAAGTTTTTACGTCGTGCATTTGATGTACGATAAGTAATAAGATAACATTATACCTACATATAGTATGCATAACAATTCTGAACCTACGTACCTACGTGTATAACCATTTCTACCACGATCCTTCTATGATACATCCTTTTACGTGGTAACAGCATTCTGAGATAGTCGTGTATCGTGATTTCCGTTCTTAACATAGGTAAACGATTTTTTAACCATAGTAAGCCGTTGCCAAATAGGATGTGATTCTCTTAAATAACCGTTCATGAACTCAACAGCGAGCGTAACTGGACCTGTCGGGCGTATTTTTGCGACCCTGGTATTCTGCTCTGGAAGGGTCGAATCACGATAATGGCCAAATGCAAGTCTGTCCTTTTACCTTTCCGTGCAGGTGCGTTGCAGGCAATGTGCGTTTCTGCCGACATGAGAGCTGTCGAATCGCGATAATGGCCAGATGTGAGTCTGTCCTTTTACTTTTCCGTACAGCTGCGTTGCATGCAAAGTGCGTTTCTGCCGACATGAGAGCTGTCGAATCGCGATTATGGCCAGATGCGAATCAGTTGACTACGTTTCTGTCGAAATGCGATTAATCCACGAATACAGCTCATTAATTATAGTAACAGCTACTTTTATTGCAGTTAAAATCGGCTACCTGCGGCGCTAGCAAGCTTGACGCGAGGATAAGTTAACACCGTCTTATCTCTAACTGTGTCTCTCTCACACTGCCGACGAAAGAGATAGAAAGAAAGGACGGGGTTAAGTTATCCTCCTGTCAACTTTGTTAAGGCCGCTGTGGGCTCTTCTTATGAATAAAGTAAAATAGTTTGAATCTACCAGCGTTTTGCTTAGAAAAGTCAACGTGAGTTAAAGTTTTGATCGAAATATCTGACGCAGGGATAAGTTTACCCCGTGTTATCTCTCTGACTATCTCTTTCGTCGGCGTCGTGTGAGAGAGACGCACTTAGAGATAAGACGCTAATAACATGTAGCCAAGTAATAGAATAACTGAGGCCGTCCACTCATACCTACAACACATCTGTGCCTATTTGCTGACATTATGCTAGTCTGTATCGTATCGTGTTCAACCAGCTAATCCAGTCGAACAATAACCGTACGCTGAACGGCGCGGGCGCAACGGTACGGCGGCGTCGTAATACAGCACCGGTTATCTCTTTAATGGAGTCACTGAACATTTCGCTAAGATACTATCGTAGTGCAAAGGTAAAAAGGCAGGTTCTTTAACTCTCTTAAAGTTCAAAGATGGAATTTAATTCAGCTTATCCACCCTTCTTTAATGATTGGTGATTGTTCCTTCGGTTTCTTTGGAGTGTTATCTTTTTTCCAAAAATTATCAAAGAATAGATTAGAGTATTTGCATCGGTGAAGGAAACCATCTGCCAAGTAATTCAAAGATGTTTGTTAAGTCCCCAATGCACACTGGATTTGCTGCCCCGAAGCGGATCTATCTACTGTCCTAGGCCTATGCTGAGCCGTGGCCCTAACATGCCAGACACGGGGATGAGTTTAACCCGTGTATCTCTCCGACTATCTTTTTCGTCGGCACTAGTGTGAGAGAGATGCACTTAGTGATAAGACGGTTTAATTTATTGCTAGAACCACAGTTGGACTTATATAGGCCGTCGAATAAATAGCATTTATTGTTACACCCGAGCGTTGATATAACATGCATAATGTTTATATATTCGTTCTCGTGACTGTACTATTATTGAATGCAAAATACCTAGTCATTTCTGAAGTAACTTTCATTATTCATTCATGACACCAGACTTAGCCCAACTATAATACTAGTCCTGCCTGACTTCCATACGAGTATACACTCAACCCACAGACTAATTTATTCAATACTCTCGGCATATTCGGGTGACCCCCGCTGCCAGCATTAGAGGCAAATGACCATAAGTTGCGGGGCTACCAGTGGCGAAGCGTCAAATATTTCCTAAGGGAAGCCGGAAGAATTAGAACCGCACGTGCGAGTCTGACATTTAGTTAGAGTAACATGGACTTCATTGACAGCTAGCCGTAGCTTTCTAGCTTGGTAAAGCGGTAAGGAATCGGCTCGTAGGTAGGCTGCGCCACTGCGGGCTACTAGCAGAAGAGGACGCATAGGGTTGCCAACAATTTATGGGGCAAATATAGTATTTTCCATTCAAAGGTTTAAAACAGTACACTGAAAGAAAATATAGTACTTTAAAGAAATACCATTTAAAAACAGTGTAAGATATAATTGATTAAATATAACACAGAAAATTCGTCTTACTATAACATTCTGATTTTGCATCTTATGGTTATCCGAGCTGCGAAAATGCCCATTAAACTAGCCATCTAAAAGCCCGTTAATAAGGACTGATCGAAATATAATTTTGTTGCGTACTATATATTTCTTCAACAGCATATATAGTACACAGAGCAAAAATATAGTCGGATACTATACATTATACTACGGTTGGCAACCCTAGGGGCGCAGAACCTTGAACGCACCAATCACAGCGCTCTAAAAACGCGTACCTCGCAAGCTTGGCATCTTTATTGGCTAGAAAAAGTTAGGCTAACCGGTGTCTTTAGGATATTTGGTCTGTGACTCAACCAAATAAAAACTTACCTTATAGTATATTGTTGCAACCGAACTTGATATTTGAATGTAGTCCTAATAAGGTCGAGTTTAGAAAGTTAAGTTCTAAGTAAGGTAGGCTACATGTGGCCATAAGCTGTCACCACACTACCGGCAGGTGCTTATGTAACGAGGGGTCGAGAAGCCTTGACATTTTGTATTGTGTTTCAAACATGGCGTTGAAAAAGTAGCATCTGATGACCTTTGTGTATAACTGCTAAGTGTAACCGTTGTGTTATATTTTTTATCTACACCCATATTATAAAACCTCCATTGGTTAATCAAAAACCGTAGGAAATGACCACCATTTTGACAACCAATTAGGAAAAACCAGTGCTGCGATAAAGAAATAACATGACTTCTTTATCGTTTTTAGTAAAGAAATGAGATTAAATTTGGAACAGCTGTCAAAACTCAAGTGGGTCTCTATTCTAGTATCCATAGATATTAAAACAGTTATTGATACGAAACGTTAATTCAGTGTGTTTTTTTAATATAAACTGCACAATATTTGATCTCGAGTGACGTGAGAATAGAGACTTCATCCGTTTGTCTATGATTTCTAAAAAAAGAATGGTCTTGACGGAGGATCGAATGGCCGTCATGTTGGTGTTTTGCTGAACGAAAGTGTAGAATTGTTGTTGAATTGAATAGAAAAAGTTGTTTGTAATTTACATTTTAGTTGAAAATATGAATAGTAAGTAGTCTTCTCGGAGTGTGTGTGATGTGAAAATGCGCCGGATATCGGAAATATGCAGCCACGATTGCAACAAATAACTTGTTGCCAGAAAATATTGTTTCTGAACCCACCATGGAGGATTTATAATATGTGTGTAGATAAAGTTATGTATGCAACTCTGCATAATTTGGCCTTAAAACACACGTGCGATCTTATTATGAAACTCGCTAAAAGCTCGTTTCATAAAACCGCACTAGTGTTTTAAGGCCTATCATTATGCAACCGTTGCATAAACTACTATTACAGTGCACCTATTTTCTTATGTCTCCCGGCAATCACCGCATTTCCGAATACAAACGAATGCAACTAATAGAAATCCGACGACTGACGAAACAAAGTTTGCCGACAAACATGAAGAAAATAGATGCACTGTATATTAAACTATACGGATTACTATACAGTGTTGCTCGTTTCCTTTAGTCACAATCATAAGTTATCCCAAATGTATCTCTCAGTACATCTCTTTTTCGATACTAGTATGAGGGACAAGATGAGGATAACCTATCTTGGTGTTACTAAAGCTGCATTATTTTATATCTCGAGTCTATTTTTATAAGCTAATACAAGTTAAAAAAACTCAAGTTTTATATCATTAAAAAGACGTAATTTAGAAACAAATCGTTGCCTAGTATCATTATTATCTTTCAATTATCAAAGTGGCATTGTCACTGCCACCCCTTATCAGTGGGTTTCTTCAATGTTATGCAAAATATAGAGCATTTATCATCGAAATTAGAAAAATAATAACGTTATTAAATGTCCCTATGTGGTTTAATAGCAACCGCCCTATCACTGTTTACAAAAAAAACTTTAATTCTCCGAAATAATAATAGTATGCTAAAATGAAAGTTGTTATTTTGTTGTTGACATGGACCCTTATGCTAGAATAAATAACGTGTTTCATCTATCTCTGTTTTAACAATTTTAACTTTTCCCACCAGAATGTGACAGCGGCGATTCCGGGCACCTGTACGAGTCGTTGGAGCCGGCGCCGGCGCTCCCGGTGCACTCGCGCCCGCACGCGTATCCGCCGCTCGACGACGACTTTGACTCGTTCGACAGCGATACTGACACCGAGGAGCTAGAGGTACATTGCAATCTTAAACAATGAAGTGTTAGAAAAAATAAGCTTTTATAAAAAAAATCGTTTAAAATTTCTATAAGTACTTAACAATTTCCGAGAAAATCGTCTGTGACGGACGGACCGACAGATATATGAGTGATTTATAAGGGGTAAACTTATTTCTTTTAAGCATCAGATGCCTAAAACCATACGACAGGCGCGGTCCGAAGGGGGAGGTCACATAGGACAAAATCCCCCGCAAAATCGTACACGTCAAATTGAAAAATCTTCTAAAAATTCAATCAAAATTCATAAAGTCTAGTCTAAAACTAAAGTCTAATTTACTCGACATAATATTTTATTATTAGTGAATTTTCAGGCTGCGGCCGCGCCTGCTATGCGAACTATACTATAATTATTACGTTATCATTGGCATTGACGGACCAGTTGGTTCTGTATTTCCACTGCTGGCCTACTTAGCTTGACGTTGCAGTTCGATGTATTTGTCTGTCTGTCCCCCAAATCTCGCGTGAATGAGAGGAAGTCATGCGGAAGAATCAAAGCAACTATGCAACTAAAATTCTCGTCGATGTCGTGATTTCCAGATGCCAAAATTCGGGGCATGCTTCGTCTATTTTTCACGAACCGTTAGTTTGGGACGGTACGTTATTTATATTATTTTCTATTTCAATTTAAGGTCCAGAATCAAGCGCCTGCGTTACCAGCGTCCAGACTCCCGGCCCCGCCCACCAGCACGTACACACTCACCAAAATAGCCAGCGTAGCTCACAAAAAGATGCGAGAGCTCAAACGGAACTTTACTAAAAGATGTTCTGGTATGTATAAATAAGGAAATAAAAACGCATCGAAAGAGTATGTAGTGGAGAAAGAGGTAGTTTGTAAATTTATCGAAAATATATTTTCTGTGTTCCAAATAAGCTGTTCCAAGTAAGAATGTTCGGATCATTGAATCTTGAAATAGAAAAATCCGCTAAAATAATAATTACTGAAATACTAAATCCAAAAAGATATTCCGATACCGGGAATCGAACCCGAGCCTCCTGGGTGAGAGCCAGGTATCCTAGCCACTAGACCATATCGGATGTTGAGAATGGAGGCGAAATTAGTAGTCCAACGAAATAACCATATATTCACACATTTTATTTTAAACTTTTGAGGATAGCCCGTAAATAAATTGTCGAAAAACTAGCACATTTACGAGCCCCTTAATAGCCGAACCAGTTTAGTCATATTACGCTCGTTTAGCGACGAGCCAAGCATAACATGTCGGTTACTGGGTTGGTTTTGTACGGCGTGATCAGTAGTAAGTGAACAGCTGATAAGAAAAAAAAAACATTTATTAAAAAAAAACTTGCTAAGGGTACGCACCGTCATTTTAATTCATTACATCATCACAACACGATCGTGTTATAAAAAAAAAAGACATTCCGATACCGGGAATCGAACCCGAGCCTCCTGGGTGAGAGCCAGGTATCCTAGCCACTAGACCATATCGGATATTGATAGCTAAGCCGAAATTACTGTTTTAACCCCATTTTATTGAGATGTAATAAAAAACAATCTTATCTTTTCAGTGGCAATGGACGGGAAACCGTTTACGAAGTTATCGACGCCGAAAAACGGCGCATACGACACGGTCGAAACAAAGAAATCACCGATCTATGCCAACTACGAGCGCCCCGATACGCACCCTTACAGCAATATCAACTTCAACGATTCGCGGCCCACACCCAATAAGACTGAAAATCCCGTAAAGATCAACGGGACTTTTAAGGAGGAACTAAAGACCGTGATAAGTGACAAACGGTTTAGTAATGGGGATATGCCTCCTCCTTTACCGGAGAAACTTTCTCAGGAGAAACCGTCTACACCTACTAGTGAGACCAAGAAGGATAGCGGTACTTTGTCGAGGAAGACGTACTTCTCCTTCAAGTCCCGGTTCAGGAGGGCGACCTCCATGGCTGTGGATATCAACTCCGACGTGCCGAGTGCTCTGAAGATCACTAATTCTACGTTTTACCTGACCGACTCAATGGATGGCGACTCCGGGTTCAGCAACTGGTAAGATCTGTTTGATTTTATTTGCTTTATATTTAAACAACAGGCATGTTACCTGGATTAAAAAAATCTAATTAGTCCGTCAGTTAGATTATCAAAAAATATTAAACACGTATTTTTGCTTTGTCAAATCAATCAAAATTGACAAAGATAACGCGCATCGAAGTTCGGGAGTGGGGGCTTATGACATCACTTAATGGTAAAAAGTGTGCAAAGTCGTGACGTCACGCGGAACTTCAACGCACTATATTTATCTTCGTCATTTTTTGTTTAATTGACAAAAGTAAAAAATATGAGTTCCGTTTTTTTTTATAATGTAAATGACGGACTAATTAGAATGTTTCAGGAAACACACCTATTGATTTGATTATCATCGGTACCAATATCAGGACGCTTTAAATGGAGGTCTGTCGTCGAATAGTCTACAAAATAACCGATCAAAAACGTGTTACACGATAGGATTCGCGAGCAGCCCATTCTCTTCCATCCTTTATACAATCCAAATTACTTTTTGTGAGTGGCACTATTCTGGAAATGTGTAACGTCCAAACAAAATATCATTCATAACATTCATCGTCATTGTCATTATTATAAAACTATGGATGGTAGTGTACTTACTGCACAGACCATATCAAATGGACTCCGCATATCTAGGCGACTGCCGCTACCAGAATTAAAGGCAAAACATCCTCGATCGCACCAATCACAGCACTCTAAAGTCCCCGCGCTCCCCGCAAGTTTGACAGCTTTATTTGCTAGTAAAGTCAGGCTTAGCGGTGTCTTTAGGATATTCGGTCTGCGGTGCACCGCTAGACATAGGCCTCGGAGCATGCGTCAGTTAATCCAACTTTTACTTAACAACCTTCCTTCAGCAGCGACAACGGGCAGGGGAGCGTCGAGACGCTGTCGCCGACGGCGCCGCCACGGCACCGCGACGGTGCGCGCGCGCTCATCTCCGCCTCCTCGCCTTGCCTGGCGCCGGGCGCGGGCGAGCGCGCCGGACCCCCCGGGGAGCGCGCGGGGCCCCCCGGGGAGCGCCCCGGCGGCTCCCCCGGCCCGCTCGAGCGCCCCGGCGTGCCGCCGCCGCCCCCGCCCGGCCGCCCCACTGACATTAGCGCTGTCAACGAAGGTAACGGACGTCAACTGTAGCGACTAACTTTTGATGCCAGTTCGCGGTATGATGCTATTGAAATTCAGATGTGAGCCCGCTACCTGTGATCTGTTTGGATGTCTTGCCAAATTATGCGGCTCGTAAACGATTATTAGTACACTATCTAGCTTACAAAATACCGCGCTGTGGTTTGCCACTATTGCACTAATGGATAGGATAGTGGTGTAACTGTCAGTAGCGAAACGCCGAATATATCGTAAGTGACGCCGGAGTAAACATACCTTATGGGTAATTTAATTGTTGGTGTTGAAATAGCAGTGTAGAAATAATGCGTGCAAATGTTTCTTCTAGGTACATGCAACCCCTTGCAGTTAGTATTGACCACCTTCACCATACATGACATCATTGGTGTTACATAAACACTGTATGTCGAGTGGCAAACATGCCTTTGAAGAAAGCTATTGTATTGCGATCACATCACACACGTTAGGTAGCCGTTAAACTTTCATCAAACATAGACATTATCTCGTTCATCATTGTTTGAAACTGACAGCATACCAGCTAAAGTATAGCGTATTTACGGTCCTTGTGGTAAATTCCAGCGTGTTAGCCCCCGATATCTTTTTATGCTACTTGAGTGTGTTTGATGTAGGTAATGCCACCCAGCCACGTGCGATTCAAAAACAGCAAATTCAAGGCGTCGAGTTCTACATCGAGCGCTTTTCTTAAGATAATGTAAACCTGATGGGGAAAGTAGTGTCAGTGTCAGTTCTCTGGTCAGAAAATAAGTATTACCGTCCCATTAAAGAAATAAATGTAAAGTCTCTCTCAAGCTGCGCGTCTCATTTGGTCCAACAGCGAAACGGAAATTGGATGGCGGGCTTAACTAACGTTATGGAACCTAAAAGTAACTTAACAACAGAAACAGTATACATTTTATACTATAATCGAACTTACATCAGCGTTTTGCAAAGTTCAATAAATAAAATCATTACGAATTGTCATTTCCATGTAGTCTTTTTTATGACGTCGCCTATGACACGAGGGCCACCCAAACACCTCATATGTTAAAATGCGATAACGAGGGAATAGATGAACATACATACCCACTAACACATACTGGGGTAGTACCACACTCTCACACTATACCGGCGTAAAGTAATAGCTTGCTATTGCATTTCGTACGGTGAGTGACGAGATCCGGAAACTTATTCCCTCGTCCCCATCCCATCCCCATTCCCCATCCTCCCTAGACTGGCAACGCATTGGCAGCACCTCTGGTGTTGCAGATGTCCATGGGCGGCGGTGTCCACTTTCCATCAGATGGGCCGTCTGCCGGTTTGTCAGTCAATTGACATAAAAAAACCGGACAAGTGCGAGTTAAACTCGCGTGGAGAGGGTTCCGTTCCGTACATGATTATCTGAAATTTACTACGTTACTTTAAATACCATAGACTTCTTATAGGTTTTCCTGTAATCTATATGTAAAGAACTACTTTCTGCATTTTTTCAAAATGTTAGCAGCCCCAGTAGTTTCGGAAAGAAGGGGGGGGGGGGGGGGGGGGGAATGGTCGATTTTCGCCCATATTCCTAAATAACTTCTAAAGTATTTTACTTAAAATTCAAAAGAAATTATATTTAAGATCCATACAATAAGCCCTTTCATTTGATATGTCACACAATATAGGACGCAGAACTTTTTTTTAAATTTTCTAATTTGCCCCCCGAAAGTGGCCCCCATGTTTAAAATTCATATATTTACGTCATGCGTCCGTATTGCGGTCACCGACTTACATATGTATACAAAATTTCAACTCAATCCATCCAGTAGTTTTGGACCAAATTGGCTGTGATGGACGGACAGACAGACAGACAGACACACGAGTGATCCTATAAGGGTTTCGTTTTTTCCTTTTGAGGTACGGAACCCTAAAAACATAATATTGCTAAAATTTTAACCCTAATATTTTTGCTTTGTCGTAATCGGGTATAAAACGACACACAAGAGCAGAGAGCAAAGATAATTCCGATTAATCTGTGGAATCCCATTATTCATAACGTCGACTTAACAAAGCGAAACTGTAGTAATTTCAGTTGACGTCTGTTAGCGATGGTACATACTCAGTACTCAGTACAGTACGCAGTAGTGCTCAGTGCAGTACTCAGTACAGTACGGAACAATAATGACAGCGCTAAACGGAGGTCAGTGCCTGCGACTCGCTGGGAATTACTATCAGTTCCTTTAACAAAAAGACCAATTATATCTCCTTCTTCCTTGAATATTTTCTAAATAGGCAAGATATATGACGGCTAATAAACTATATAGAAACATTCATTCGTTTAGATTAAATGGAGGAATTAGTTACTACTACAGGGTACTAAGGGATTTTCGTAGCGTCCCAAATGTTATTGCGTAGGTATCATCGCATCGTCATACGCTATTTATAAACAGACTGTAGCCAAGTACCTGCACCGAATGACATGGTGTATGGTGTAGAGCCAACTTCACTAAGCAAATTCAGAGTCAATAATTTGGGCACATTCATATACTATTTACCGTTTTAAATTTTACAACCGGCCATATCTGCGGATTAGATATAACTTAATTTAAATTCCAATTGGCTTTGGTATGATCGTAAATGAACTCTATAGTCATTTCTAGCGAGCGCAGGGTGGTTGTGGTCTGGGTCACGTACATGTTCTTCGACTGCACTGCCTCTGTTCCTTACTATTACGCAATCTATCTTCAAGGGCGTAGCAAGGGGAAGCAGCTCCAACCCTTCTGGCCTACATCAGAATTTAAAAGGATTAATTAAAAAAAAAGTCTGTCTACTACTCTTATGCATAGAATATTATTGCATGCCACCAGAATAAAATCATTGCTACGCCCTTATCCATCTTGTTACTGTATATCCATTTGATAAATACACTGCACTATTCACAATGTACTAAACACTCATCAACAAAAAAGTCGTGTGGGTGTTGAAGTGAGTCATGCATATAATCATCTACTCAGTGTTATAATGTATCTTTACTAATATAACAATTGGGGATAAAGGAGCAATGGATTGACTTGATTTCTGATGGTTGACGTAAAGTTTCGAAAGGAATGGCGATAAACGAACTCCAGAACATAATCAAGACCACCTATTTTTGTATCTGAAGTTAATTTAAACCTGACTATGCTTAAAGATAATTCTTCACACATAAAACCTTCCATTTTCCTTATACTTGGCATTGACATAATCCCAAGACTAAAGCATTAATTCAAACCTTATTGAATTCATTCAGAAAGAATCCCATTTAATTGAGATTAGTAATTATTTAAACAGCTTTGTTAGCATTATTTATCAGTTATCTGTACCTAAATCCAAGTGGTGAACGCTGTTTGTGTTCAAAACTCGTAAAAATGGTTGTCACGTTGCGAAGCGTGACTTACAACTTGAGTCGGCCGCTGCTGGCATTTCTGATAAAAATAAAGTAGAACATGATTTCAGTTTAAAAAATCATACATTCCTTCTTTTTAAAACCAATTGGGAAATCTATCGAATATTATAAAACAAAGTTCGCTAGTTTTGTTTGTCAGTGTATTCTCCTAAAACGTGTAAACTATTCTACGGATATTGATGCGGTTTTTAGTAACATTTAGAAAACATCACACCCGTACGAGGGCGGGTCGCTATTAATTTATTAAAATGTGTCGTAGAGCCCCCCGAGTAATGAACAAAGACACTTTTACTCCCTAGAGTAATAATATAAGGTCGTTATTACGAATGGCTCTGACGATATTTTTTGCTTCTATCATCACAAATGGTTTATGACATCAGCGACCTTCCTGCATAGCAATTATCTAACAGCCCGCGAGTTTGTCTGTGCGATTATGTACCGTTGTTAGTAATCCTCGCGAGCTCCCATACTGAGCACGTATGTTTGTCCGTCCGTGTGTTGTTTGTGTTATGTGTTATGGGTAGTGAGTCCACTTTAACATCCTATTGACGCACTAACATTAAATCGTTTTCGTTTCAAATATCATTCTGAAATCACTTGATTATTAGCTTTTTGTGTTGCAACTCTTTGTAATAACCTCATGCACAGTTAACTTGAAGGACAGCTAGTTTCATAAGCGGACCTTTGTGGTGCACTTGTAAATAATATTGTCATCTATAAATAGCATGCGCAATTTTGTCAGATTTATCCCACGCCCGTTAGACATGCACAGCGTTGTGTTATTACTTTTACAGTAGTTCAAAACAAGAATCACCTGAATATCTTAAAGGATACGAGGAAGATGGAGGAGATACTTTTCAAATACTATTCCGTAACTAGAATTTTGAACTTGGAATAAAACTTTTTTTCCGAATCCACTCGCGTGTAATAAATAACTCGAACATTTCCCGACGTTTTGATGCCTTTCCAGTTGCCTGGGATTGCGAATAGACTGAGTCCTTATTAGTCTTTGACAGATTGGTTACTTACAAACTACCTCATTTTAAAATAAGAGTCAAAACGTCAATAATGAAATTTTGAGTTTTGAATTGATTTGTATTTAATCATTACTGACTCTATCTTTACCAGCGTTTCGGATCAAAATGTGATATGATCAGAAGAAACGCTGCAATAAACTCGGCAAGTCGTTTTATTTCTTTGGAAAAATTAAAGAAAAAAGGATTTTTATTAAATGTAACTATAAAAATCGCGCACACCCGAGAACTTAATAGTATTTTGAAAGTTGTTTCTGAAGTTTTCCTAGCCTACTTTTTTATTATTTTAATTTTCTTTAAGCAAATAGTAACACACGATGTGGTTGTAGTTGTATAAAAATACCTATAAGGAAGGTTTACCGTTGAATCTGGTCTTTGAGCTCTCTGTACATTCAGTTAAACAAAATAAAAGAACGTAAAATACTGACCGGGAGTCATTTTGTCGCTCAGTGCATTCCATACATATTTGACGAGTTTGACAGAGACTCGCGGGCATGTTGTGTAAGCACCCCTGATTTACATATTAACTACAATCTATCGCGTGTTACTTCAACAAATGAACTGCAATCGTATCGATGCTAAGCAATAGTTATTTCACAACAGAGCTGAAGCGGCTACTTCCGACGCTAACGCGCAAGGACAAGGCGCCGCGCGCGCGCACCTCTTGGTACGCAGAATGTGGCTCCGACACCTCGACGCATACCTCCAATACATCTTGGTAAGTCCTTTAAACTTTAGGTACCTGGATGACCGGTTATTTTTTTGGTAAACGTGTTTTTTGGAAATTATAATTAGATACGAATTTTATGCGTTGATAAAGGGCTCCCAATAATAGTTTATCTCACAAAAGAAGGAACTTGAAAATTAAAAGGAAAAGAATAATCTGCTGGACTCGATCCGGGGTCTTCTGGTTTCGGGACCGCCCGATTTCCCGTCTGAGCTATTATAACCTTGTAGATGGCGGGGAAATTTACCTTCGTATTCTAATAATATCGTAGCAGTTTTTCATTGCCTGGAAACAATTATAAAACAACGTTTTCTAAAAATGAAACCTAGCTATCGCCCCCGAATTCCCCTACATACTAAATTTCATGAAAACCGTTTCCGATATTCAGATTATATATATATATACATACAAGAATTGCTTGTTTAAAGTTATTAGATTCATGTGTGTGTAAGGATAGTTAGAGGTGACTCTATTTAAGTATCAAAAAATATTGTCAGGTAATTTTGAAATCTGTGAGGTACGTTGATAAATGAGAATTCACAAAACCGCGGGGCTCGGAACCATGCTTGTTCATGACGTACTGATAACACTTCCTTCACAAAACCAACCATTAGACTGACGGACGTTGTAATCAGTGGTCGCTCTAACTATCATGCAACTTGTAATTTTAATGTGAAAGTGAGAAGTACACTTATTGGACCAATGAAGTTAGTCATGCTCGCATTAGATACTTATTTCCGTGGGAAATGCGGAAATAAGTGCGGCTAGAAAGAAATAAGTTTGCTTGTTGCTTCTGGCATAAACATTATCCAATACTTTTTGAGTAGTAGGTAGTATGTAAGGAAGAAAGCGTGTTCGTGCCAACTTTGGAGGTCCAAACCTTGCTGATGGTGCTTTATGAATTTTTATGCGTATTTTCCTTCACAAGTGACGAACCCCATTTACCTCTGCAAAACATTTGCCAAACCGCAGATTTTCGAGTAGTTGCAAGAAGAATTTCCAAGTGAATTAACATCACGAAAAGTTTAAGGATATAGTAGACTCTACCATCAATCGTACGTATGGAATATTTTCATATGGTTGCGAGTAATTTATGTATATGAACATTCGTCATTGGCAGAAGCGATTATCTTATCGGACATAGTGCTCATAATTATAATCGCAAACGTATCGAGTTTGATTGAAATTCCATAGCTTCGAAGCCGACAATGGAAATTTAGTAGCGCGTTTGTTTTCGGCGGGTTTTGGCAGATGTTAAGTGACTTTCATTTTCAAACTCCTTGGACAGTGTTAGTGACGTGGTGAATTAAAAAAAAAGTCATTATAATGCGATGTTTTTGCGGCAAAATACGCTTCACTGTCTTCAAAAAATTATACACTCAGTGCTATGAAGGAAGATATATCGTTTTACATGTAAGTACCCCAATATTGTTTACAATTGCTAGAATATACCTAAACGCTCTGTACTTCGAAGTAGCTAAAAATATTCACGTACAAATTTCCCCAGTAGAGTCAGTTTAAGTAATTGTAATAATCTGGTAGAGGCTATCAGCCTACTTAAAGAAATAATGACCACCACAGAATTAACGGGAATGGCATATCCACTCGTGCGCAATTAAGCTTTTACACAGACGCACACTTCTGCAAAGGGTTCCCCGGCGTACTTATGACTACGTTTGCACGTCCGTGTGACTCTCCGCGTTAGTCAGGCAGGAACGATGCGCCAGCGCAGCTTATCGATGACTCACCGGCCAGTTCTACCACCGTTAAGTTATGGCCCAAGTTATTAGCGATCACCTTTGTTGTCATATACTAACTAATCCAATAAATTATACGTATGACTAAACTTAAATACCTTTTATTTATCTATACTTAAGTATTTAACAGATGTTACGTTGAATCTGCCATTTTGTTGTAACATAAAATAGCTAAACATTATATATAAACGGGCTCTTTTGAGACGCCCCGATATTTTGACGATGGCGATTATAAATAATAGCTCATAAATAAATCAGGGAATAACCTTAACACAAATCGATCTTTTCCCAAATTAAGCTCTAAAGGCTTGCGATATGAGTACTAGACGACGATATACTTATATACTTATAAAGATAAATAAATACTTAAATACATAGGAAACATCTAAGACTCAGGACCAAATATTCGAGCTCATGACACAAATATTTGCCCTAGCTGGGGATCGTATTCGGGACCGCTAGCTTCGGAGGCAGGGTCACTACTCACTAAGCTAATCGTTTCGTCTACGCGTAAAGCACCACCAGTCTTAAATTTAAAAATGCTATAATCTTTTTTCTGTCAGTTCATGGCAATGAAATAACCATTTGATCCTGAGACCTCCCTTAACCCACTTGTTAAAATCCTATCTAAATCACCTCAGTAATCTTCCTGTGATACCAGTTCAAACAGACAGACAAATTCTATAAACGAGATTTTTCCATTCTAGGTATTCTATCACTTATTTCGTGCCCCTGTATATATTTTTTTAGCTATTTTTAACGTCATTTCTACTGATTTATTATATTTAAGGATAACCGCGATAGTTTAATAAAGTGTATCAAATCGCTATTTTCCTGTACATTAAACCATAGTTGTGGGGATCAACGTTGAACCGACGAGTTTTTAACGTAACCGCCTTCCGAACAGACGTTAAAATCGGTTACAATTTAAAAACAATCAAAATCCTGCTTTTGTATTGGATATTATTCTGCGATGAATTAATATTCTTAAGTTTTTTCTGTTGTCATGTTAGAATCTTGTGCTTCGTGTTGGTTGATAAAAGATTGTAGTGACGTCGTTCCCGCGCTGTAAGTAATCGCATAGTGTTAAGAACAATAGAATTGACTGCATATAAATGCACTTCAAGTGTTTACGAATGTTACGCGAGGCTACAAGGACTGTAGGACGTTCGTAAAAAAACAAAGCACGTGTCGCAGTTTTTATGTAAATATTGCAGGTAAAAGGAGGTCGCTGTGCATGGAACCGAGTTCACCTTAGATTTTACTGGTCTTATTTTAAACGAGATACTTCCAAATGTGTGTGAATAACGTGGCCCGCAATGTCATATGATGCATGGTAGACTCTTTGCTTCTAGGCATGTCTAGGCGTATTTGGATCATACACACGTTTAGAATACGGCGCCAGGAGTGATGAACAAAGAGTATAGTGATGACGCAAAGGAGCCACGCTTTTGCGTCACCAACATAATGTTAATTTAAAATTATGTTTTAATTAAATATTATTATATAATTTATGTATGTATATGCCTGAAATAAATGTGTATTATTCAAAAATGTCCCCTCCTCTTCCCGAAAGTTAAGGACCCTGAGGCCCGATTTTGTTTGGCCTACATCCGCATGTCTATGAGGCAACTACGCCTGATGTCCTATCAGGCATAGTTTTGGCCTGCATGAAGAAAACGTACAATTAAGCAGTTGTTTTCGTTAACTTTTGGTCTTAGGAGGGACAATTTTTGTTTCTAGAAGTGTGCAATACCCATTTAGTGGTGAGGTTTGTGAACTTAGGAACCCTTTTCGCTTGTCGTTCCATGAACGTTTTACACCTTCATAATAATAAATAATGCGACACATCCCCAATATGTAAGTGGGAATCGAATCCACGACCATCAAGTTCCGTTGTGTAACAGTGGGACCACCAGGCCAACAATTGAATGGTTGTTACAGGTACGCGGAGGCCGGACTGTACCAGGCGGGCAACATCTCGTCGTCGTCGGGGGCGTCGTCGGGCTCGCACCCCGCCTCGCCGCTGCCGCACTCGCTGTTCACGCACGAGCCGCTCTACCAGTTCTACAACGCGGCTAAAGTTGAGGTCAGTGACGGATTATAAGGCTCCTTTTGTAGTCAAATCCTGGGGGGCTTTTGACTAGGTACAAAACCTGGTTCGCGACTTTGATAAGTTAGAACCACTGGAATCTGGGACATGGACGTTCAAAGGGTTTAAGGGGCCTATCTATAGATAAACGACTCCATAGTGGACGGTCTTTATATTATAAATAATAGTTATAAAATCACTTTTTATCCATATTCGTTCGTAACAAACAAAACACATAAAAGCTAGAGTTATCACACTAATATTATAAATCCGACATTTTGAGTGTGCGTGTCTGTAAGATAGTATGTTTGTTAGTTACTCTTTCACGCTTCAATGGCTAGACGAATTGGGATCAAGTTCGGAATGGAGATAGCTTATACCCATAAGCTTTAAATCCCGGATAATTCAAAAGTTCCCGAAAGATTAATTAAAACCAAATTCCATGCGGAAAGAGTCGCGGGCAGAAGCTATTCAGTACATAAAATAATATAAATAAATGCCAACAGTCTTAGCTTAGCCCGCCTGTCCATTGATGCTGAAGTCAGTGTGCCTGGACGGATGGTAACCTGTTGGCTACAACTTCTAAGGCCCGATCACATTGCAGTCAGTTGTCTTGTATAGGCAGTCGTCACACAAATCAAGCGCGCGCCGCGCTCGGATTGGCTTAGTGTGACCGCAAAATTAATATTAAATACTTTAGTTTTCGACTTCGTAAACAAGGATGTTTCCTTATGTTTTTGGTATTTAGGCAATGAGTTAATTCTGTGAAGAGAATTATCTATTCTAACAATAAAAAATAGCGCAACATGCTTAGTTAGGTTTAGGTTGGGTCCTTCAGTGATGCGATTCTCAAACGTGCGTTGCGTCTGATCAGCGATGAGAAACACATGCTTTAGACCGAATGACTTCGTCCTTACAGACTAAATTAAGAGGACTATAAACCAACGGCAAAAGTCATCCTTTTCATACGAAAGGCGATAACGATTTCCAGCCCTTAAATGTTAACCGATTTTCACCAATTTTTGATACGTTGTCAGTCAGAAATCTAGGTCTATACATTTTTTGAATCTTGTTTAAAGATCAACAAAGTCAAATAATCGCCGAAATTATTTATGTATAAGAATACTGAAACAACAATAAAACTAAATTTATTGATTACAGTGAAAAAACTTAAACGTATAGACCTAGATTTTGTTCTGACTGACAACCTATCAAAAATTGGTCAACATCGGTTAATATTTAAGGGGTGGAAATCGTTATCGCCTTTTGTATGAAAAGCCGTAGGTTCAACCTCCCCTTAATAGTCTGTTTTATCCGGTGATCAACCGCTGCGCACGTAGTCAAATTAAGTGCGTATGAAATAAAATCAAAGGTTACATTTTAACGTAAACACTTGCAAACTATCCTAAATAAACTTTAATTTGGTAAACAACCTTAGCATATTCACAAGGAAATAAACCAGTCAAAATTTCGCAAATATTCGCATTCGCTAATGAATTGCGACCACCGATCTAATTGAACGGTATAATTGCAACGACCTTCAGAGACCGGTGAATTTATACGTCAGTTTGACCTCACCTTAATTTAGTTCAACACATTAATAAGAGGATTAATTACAAGCATTATCTTGCAACAAACCGGTGCAGCCTTGTTTACTTTCCAGTTGTGTTTGTGCGTTCCGCGGAGCATGTCTTTCCAAGATGAATGCGCACCGTAAAGGGATATTGCGTAAGAATAGTGTCAAAAAGACTGTTAATCACCCTTTGAGTGTACTCTGTGCTCAGTCTCTAAAGATTTTAGAGAACTCTGTGCCTAATTGTGAGTTAATCGAGTCATCAGAGGATTTGGTATGTCGATGTAAAGTTTAGATCATCCTTATAGATAGCTAGTTGAAAGTACAAACTTAGTCGTGCATATGCATTATCGTAAATTAATACGTGTTAATTAATATTTTATGGAAATGGGCGAAGCGTCTTCAACAACGTTGGATTTGATAAATGTTTACTGCGACATTAATTCAGTAACGCGTAAAGACCCGATCACATTGCGAGCGCGGTATCAGCGCAGCGTGACCGTATTAACGTGACGCCAGCGCGGCGTGATAATATGTGTGACGTCTTTTACGACTTCCAATGTAACACAACATATAGCGCCGCGCCGCACCGCGCCCCTGACGCGTTTTTTATGGAACATTTTGATCATGCGATGCAAATGACAATCATAAAAGCTTCCACACACCGTAACGCGGAACGGAAACAGAGCGGGTTGGATGAGGGCCCGCGTAAGCGTGTGCCACAGGAACTAAAATGGAAGTTTTCACATCAATCCGCGCGGTCACTGGTGTGAAATCTTGCATTTTAGCTCCTGTGACACTGCTTGCGTGGGCCCGATTACGATCCGCTTGGCCTCCGTTCCGCGTTTCGGTGTGTGGAAGATACTCGAACAATTAGTTGTTCTAAAAGTTGATCAATGTGGCCATAGATTTCATTTCACAGTACAATGGCGGCCTTGTACGAATAATATCAAGGTGAAACTAACATTTAGCCATAGAAAATAATGAAGCTGACCCCGACTATATTACTTGCAGTCTCTGTGCCGCGACACGGGCGACTCGGACTCGGACGCGTACGACGCGGGCGCAGCCCCGGCCGGCGCGGCGCCCGCGCGCCCGTCCGCCATGGCGCTGGTGGCGCCGCGCGGCCCGGCGCGCACGCTGTGGTGCGAGGTGCCCGAGGTGCTGCAGTCCGCCGTACTCAGTGAGTGCCCTCAACATGATCATAACTTAACTAATGTGGAATCCATACTTGTCTTATTTTGTAAACAAGTTTATAACCTCAAAATGTGCAGCTGCAGCAACAGCTGTTTTTTCCTAAATAAAGCAATGCGAGGCCAACAATTGGCAAAATGACGCCTAAAATATTGTCTCCGGTTCCTTTATTTGCAGCTGTTTTAGCCAAAAAAAGGTGCATTTCGAGGTTAGAAATTTGCTTACCAAATAAGACAAGTATGGATGAATCCACTGTACACAACTTAGAACTTTGTACAACCCAATCCTGAGCTTTAATTTTCATCTTAAATTGTGTTGCATTTTAATGTGCGCGATCATTTCCGATTTACAAAAGAGTATCTCATAAAGTTTCAGAAAATGAGGTCTCAAAATATTTGTCTGATGTCGCCAGTTAGGAATGGATTGGGTGATTTCGACGGTTAGGGTAAATTTGGTGCCCAAGCCTGACAGATTTGTACCTAAGTCGCCTCTATGTCAATTCTGTTTCTTATCCACCACATTACAACGCATCCCTTGCATAAACTGTCATTGCTCCAATATTAAAAGTAACTTTATATTGCCATATTACCTAATCTTCGTCACGACTCCTCAGGTTCCCTAGCCCCAGCGCAGAAGCGGTTGCAAGAGGCCAAGTTCGAGCTGCTAACGTCAGAAGCCTCCTACCTGAACTCTCTGAACGTGCTAGAGTCCCACTTCATCGCGCACCCTGCCTTCCGAGACCCGCAGGTCCTTCCGCGTGAAGAATGGGAGATGCTGTTCTCTACCATATTGCCTGGTGAGTTTCGATGATCTAATCGGCGTGAGACAGAACCTGAGCTAGGTAAGATAAAAGCGTAGTAAGATGGTTTAAGCGAATTCTTCGTGGCAATTTTTTGACTGAGCCCTCTAAGAGTCAAGTGAAGTTATATCGTACAGCCTACTTTGTGTTCGACCCAAAAACTGAGGTGGCCATCATCAGATTCTCATTGAAGTGACTCACAGCGGCCCTAGCAAGGTTAACACGAGGATAACTTAACCCCGTCTTATCTATCTGGCTATCTCTTTTGTCGGCACTAGTGTGATAGAGACGCACTTGGAGATAAGACGGTCTTAACATATCCTCGTGTTAGTCTTGCTGCAGGTCCCTTGCCAAAATCAAAATTACCGTTTTTATGAGTCAGTAGACGAGACGTCGGATTTACATTCTTCTATATTACAAAAATAGCACTTAATAAAGCTTAAAGTTGTTGTCTGAAAGATTTGATAAGTCCCGTAATCTTCAATGACTTTTCTTCGGCAGTGCGCAAATGCTCGCAACTCCTGATGGTCGAGCTGGAGAAGTGCTGGCAGGAGAACATCCTGCTGAGCGGCATCTGCGAGCTGGTGCGGCGCCACGCCGAGCTGCACTTCCACTCGTACGTCAAGTACTGCTCCGCGCAGGCGCTCATGGTGCGCACGCTGCAGCGCATGCGCGAGCGGCCCGCCTTCGCGGCCGCACTGCGTCGGTACGTCTATACATATATGTTTAGCAGTAATCAAATAGTTAACTTCGTTAATCGCTACTCCGTTACTAAAAAAGGTAACTTCGTTAAACGTTTAAGCGTTACATTTCGGAAGATTTAACGGAACTTAACGTTAATCGTTAACTCGTGATATAAATTGTATTTATATGTCGTTGCGTTAGTGATTGACTTATAGAAAAACGTTGGTTTGGGATAAAAAAAAACGGTAGGTATAGGCTATGGAAGTTTGAGCAGGACATGAAAATTTTATAAAATAAGGTTGTAGTAACATTAGTTCGTAATAATACCTAATTATTTAGAGATCCAATTCAAATCAAAAACTATCTCACATAAGCCACGCGGTGTCCACATGGCAAATAGTTGGTACTTAATTAACGTTTAACGGACTTTGCACGAATGTTTGTTCCTGAGTCTTGGATGTTTCCTATGTATTTAAGTATTTATTTCTCTATATAAGTATGTATATCGTCGTCTAGTACCCATAAAACAAGCCTTACTTACTTACTTTGGGACTAGATCGATTTGTGTAAAGATTGTCCCCTGATTTATTTATTTATTTATTATTTATTACTTTAATTGTTTTAGCGGAAGTAACGAGGCCGTTAACAATCTTTAAAGTTAACTTAAAAATTTATCCGTTACTGGGTATGTTGACTTCGTTAATTAACGGATTAACGGTTCGTTGCCCATCTATGATGTTTAGGCACAACCTCGTCAAGCACTGTTTCAACCGTACAGAGCTTGTATGTTTTCAAGTTCCACAGTTAAGGCTCTTATTGCCGACTTAATCCCAGATTTCTGTAGTGGTAGAGTCAAACAGTAATCCTCACTAGATGATTACTGTTCGAATGGGCCGGCTCGACCGGGGTAGTACCACACTCTCACAGAATATCGGCGTAAAGTAATAGCTTGCTATTGCGTTTCGTACGGTGAGTGACGAGATCCGGAGGCCTATTCCCTCATCCCCATCCCCCATCCTTCCTAGACTGGCAACGCATTGGCAGCACCTCTGGTGTTGCAGATGTCCATAGGCGACGGTGTCCACTTTCCATCAGGTGGGCCGTCTGCCTGTTTGTCAGCCTACTCTTTTCTCTTAGGGCCGGCAACGTATCCGTGATTCCCCTGGTGTTGCGGTAGTCCATGGGCGGTGGTGATTGCTTACCATCAGGTAACCCGCCTTTCGCTTGCCCCCCTATTACTATAAAAAAATAAAAAATAAGAGGGCAATGCTGGCAGAAAGTAACTTGAACGTTATGACCGATTTTCTAGCAAGCGCCGGCACTGACATTGCGAATCACGCCACTGCGATACACGAAGTCGCAAACCTTCCTCAACTCAGTGATCAGCAATCTCGTCTCTAGATTTTCTGTTTCTTACTCACACACGGCTACGAATTTGTTCTCTTCTAGATTGGAGAGCCACCCAGCGTGCCAGAGCCTGTCCCTCCATTCATTCCTGATGCTGCCGATGCAGCGGGTGACGCGGCTGCCGCTGCTGCTGGACGCCGTGCTCAAGCACCTGGCCGAGGGCGACAACGAGCGCGACGGCTGCATGCTGGCGCTGGCCACGCTCAATCACGTCAGTATACTGCACCCACTAATTGATGATAGTTCAGTTCACTGTCATTAAAAATCTGTTGAAGATAACGCTTTCCATACTTCAGCTGATTCAAGAGATGCAACGCTTCGGCTTCTCGGCAGGCCATATTACTTCACGCGATCTTACTAATCCGTGACTCCCAATCCAACATTTTGATCTCCCTAAAGAAACAGTCTTAATAGGGATGTTTCCTGGGTGAAAAAATAATAATTCTAATTAGTCTGTCAGTTAGATTATCAAAAAATAATGAACATGTATTTTTTGCTTTATCAAATCAATCAAAATTGACAAAGATAGCGCGCATCAAAGTTCGGGAGTGGGGGCTCATGACGTCACTTAATGGTAAAAAGTGTGCAAAGCCGTGACGTCACGCGGAACTTCAACGCACTATATTTTCGTCATTTTTTGTTTAATTGACAAAAGCAAAAATATGTGTTCAATATTTTTTTATAATTCAAATGACGGACTAATTAGAATTTTTCAGGAAACACGCCTATTCGGTAAAAAGGATTGTTTCTCGCGATTTGCCCCTGATCCCGTTCTAAATTGGCTTCTATTAGGCCGTGACACGTTCCGGCCAGGGTCGCTCACTTGTCCCGCGTGTTCCAGTTCGTGTCGCAGTGCAACGAGGGCGCGCGCAGCACGGAGCGCGTGGAGGAGATGCTGCGGCTGGCGCGGAGCATCGAGTTCCCGCCCGCCGTGCGCCAGCCGCCCGACCTGGGGCCCGCCTGCTCGCGCCGGGACCGCAAGTCAGTACTCAACCCCAACTTAAGGTCTCTACCCATTAGAACTTATCATACCATGACCGTGCTAGGAACGTGTCAGGTAAAAAAATATTATATGTATAGAAAAATATGAGACTATAGCCATTAGATCGTTCCGTCACCGACCGATACCGTGGCGGGCCATGCACGGCGCGTCAACAGTTGTCGGCGAGAATACTTTGCCGGTCCTGATACGCGCCTATAGCCGCGGCGTGCAGGCGCAATACGGGGAAGAGAATGAACTGGTGCGGCACGTTCAACAGATTCAATACGGGCATCATACGGGTAACATACGGGTTGCATACGGGCACAGAACGCCATCGATCCGTTTCAGTGGGCATAGTAGAGCGTATTGTGTAGCTTTCCGTGCCTGGCACGTTCCTAGCTAGGTCATGATATGATACGGTCTAATGGGTAGAGACCTTTAAACGTTACGTGAATACCTGTAGGTCGATGTTTCACTGTACGTCCTGTCAAGCGTCTGTCAATGGAATACGATCCAGAAATACCTAAGTCACAGATTTAGCGTAACCCGAAATAAATATCCCGAAGAAGTAGTAAGTAGTATTATATGGCCAGCAGCCCTAGCAAGGTTGGCACGGGGAAAACTTAAGCAGGTCTTATCTCTCTATCTCTTTCATCGGCACTAGCGTGAGAGAGACGCACTTACAGATAAGACGGTGTTAAGTTATCCATCCTCATGTTGCCATGCGAGGGCCGCTAGACCCCAAAGCGTACTTGTAAACTTCTTTACTTAGAGCTAAAATCAGCTTCTACTAAGAGCTCATTCTGTGCAGGCCGGTGCGCTGGCTGGTGCGCTCGGGCGAGGCGACGCAGCTGGCGTGGAAGACGGACGAGTCCAAGCTGACCTTCGGCCGCAAGTTCCACAAGACGCCGCTGCATCTGTTCCTCTTTAATGACTTGCTCGTCATCACCAAAAAGAAAGGGTCAGTACATAATCTACTCACGTTCTTTTCTTCTGAGCTGGTTATGACTTCAAGGGATAGGAGCAACGAACTCGCTATACAACATACAGTAGAACCGCCACACCTTGGCCCGCGGTATTTTCCATTCAAATTTTATCCCCCCCTTTTCACCCCATTAGGGTTGGAATTTCAAAAAATTCCTCCTTAGTTCACCTATAGGGTACTCGAGGAATATCTCCTCCAAATTTCAAACCCCAATTTAGGCTGTGCGTTGTCTATAAGTGAGTCACGGTACTGTTTTATATGTATAGATGACGTCATTTAATTTTATTATTATTTCAGTATTTGTCATTTATACAATAAAGTTATTTTACATTAAAATGTGTCCTATGTGCCTGCGAGCCCTAATATGACTGTCATTTTATCTGCCTAACCTACTTCTACAGCCCTATTATGAATAACACAAGGATAATTTACGTCCATCTTAAGGCCGGGGCAAATCAAACGCGGTTGCGGCGCGAACGCGGGTCCGCGCCGTTGTGGAACGGCGCGGGCGGATATACCATGCCACACCGCGGCGGCTCGGGACCGCCGCGGTCCCGCGGCTACTTGGGTGTGGCATGGTATATCCGCCCGCGCCGTTCGACAATGGCGCGGACCCGCGTTCGCGCCGCAAACACGCTGCAACCGCGTTTGGTGTGCCCGGGCCTTTATCTCTCAGTGCACCTCTTTCGTCGATACTAATATGAAAGAGCGATAGAGTGATAACTTATCCTTGTGGCATGGTGTTGACCGTTGACTTTGTTCTCAGAGAGAACAGCCACATCGCTGTGGACTTCTGCGCGCGCTCGCTGCTCGAGGTGTGCGCGGGCGACGCGGGCCCGGCCGGGCTGGCGGCCAAGCATGCGCTGCTGCTGACGCTGCTTGAAAACCACGAGGGACGCACGCTAGAGATGGTGAGAAATTATATGAAAACTTATATTGGTTTCATGCCACAATAATTTTGATAAAGAAGACCATCCGACTGACATTTAATTTTTAAAAGAAGACGGCCAAGTAAACTATCCTTGCTTATAATGATAAGTAAATATATATATTACAAAGCCATAGGTAATAATAATATTGGGTATATTTTCAGATTTAGTTACTTGGACGGACATACTGGACTGAATACCAATACTACCTAAAAAATCTCGGTTTTAGTACGTAAAAGTTTTTCAACAAAGTACCTAAAGCATGACATTGCACATACATATATAACTGTTTGATACATCTTAAATATAGTTAAGTAACATAATTTATTAATATACCTAACCAACGTTTCTTAAAATATTGAATTACTATAGTAAATTGTGCATCTAGGGCCGTAAGAAGGGGACAACTAACGAGAGTCTATTAGAAGCCCGACGCCGAAGACGGAGGGCTTTAAATGACTTGAGTTTGTAATCCCCTTACAGTCCGTGATACACACAATGTTATTCATCACTCTCTACTCTACATTGCATTGACTCAACATTGACACTCTACATTGATTCTACATAGGCTCTACATTGACCTTACATTGACTCTGCATTGCCCCTTTACTGACCTCATTGACTCAACATTGACTCTACATTGGCTCTACATTGACTCTGCATTGATTCTACATTGACCCTATTTTGAGTCTACATCAGTGGCGCAGCCTGCCTACAAGCCGATTTCTAACGGCTTCACAAGTCCATGTTAATCTAATTAGATGTCAAAGTCGCACGTACGGTTCTAATTCTTCCGGCTTCCCTTAGGAAATATTTGACGCTTCGCCACTGGTCTATATTGACTCTACATTGGCTTTGCATTGACCCTCTACTGACCCCATTGACTCAACTTTGACACTCTACATTGACTCTACATAGGCTCTACATTGAGTCTACATTGAGTCTACATTGACTCTACATTGACCCTACATTGACCCTACATTGACTCTAATAGGGTCATAGGGTCTGGGTAATAGGGGGAATGGGCCCCACTGCTTCCTTCTTGTGAACATTACGGTGAAAGCTACCATAATCATCAATCAACTATAATATCGATATGACTTGATCGCAGCTGCTGTCGTGCCCGTCGGAGACGGACGCGTCGCGCTGGGCCGAGGCGCTGGCGCCGCCGGCGCCGGGCGCGGGCGAGGCGGTGTACGCGGGCTGGGACTGCCCGCAGGCCGTGGCGCTGTACGCGTACGCGCCCGCGCAGCCCGACGAGCTGCCGCTGGCCGAGGGCGACGTGCTCAACGTCACGCGCAAGACCAGCGAAGGTAGGCGCACTCGCTCGCTCTTCTACTGCTCTCTCTAGTGGCGGTCTGCTCGGTCTCCGAGGTAACACGTGGAGCGGGCTGGGGGCGGTGCAGCGAGTGTTCGAGTAACAGTACACTCTCAATTGCGCTGTATACCTGTCATAGGGCCGGCAATCCCGGGCGGCTATTTTAGTGGTCGCTAAATTCATGTGTTTAAAAAAGCTTGTTTCACTAATGCTGGAGGGGAATGGAAAGACGAATGTCAAGTTTTTGCCGCGGCTCGGAAAAATCGTAGATCCGGAGCTGACCTCTCAATGCGGCGTCTAGGCGGTGCCTACAATCGCTCCCGTTCTGAGTTACCGTGTCAGAATTATGCTGTATTGCAATTTATTCACCAACGCGTGGTCCTGTCCTTATCCCTCGATTGACCCGATTTGTTTGCCGGACAGGTTGGTACTACGGCGAGCGCACGCGCGACGGCGAGGCGGGCTGGTTCCCGGGCGCCTACACGGCCGAGGTGGCGTCGGCGCACGCGCGCGCGCGCAACCTGCGCCAGCGCTACCGCCTGCTCGCGCTCTCCGGGACCTACCTCGGCCAGCGGAAGAAGCCCTGATGGAACCCGGCGCCTCAGGAGCGGAAGCGACGACCCCGATCACGATCGGTCTAGAACGAGGCTCTTACGTACCGACTGAAGGGATGACGGGACTGGTTTGACAGCCAACATCTGTTAACACCCAGAAATGTTGGCAGCTAAATAATGCGAAGACTGAGAAACCGACGACAGCATCGCAATATTATCAGCTGACAGGACCGGTGGCTCTAGCAGAATAGCGATTATCATCAGCTAAGAAACCCAGGTGCCACAGCTCTGATCAGCTAGGCACACTAAAGCTGTCAAAGCCCTGACTGACAAGCTGGAACGTCTCAAATGATTGTGCTATCAGCTGAGACATCGAGAAGAAAACGCGATAACCTTGAGGCTATTCCGATGACAGTCAGCGGATCAAAGACTGAGGACCCTACCTATACCCATATAGGCATAGCAACTGTAAGGCCATAGCACCAGATCTCGTGTGTCCGAATGAACCAGTTCAGTGAATCAGTTCAGTCCAAGATTGCTGTGTGAATCTAACTTCATATAACGGTGCTTATAAGAAAGAAGTGAAATATATTCTTGAAAGTATTTCATGCGGAATGTTTGCATAATGATCTGAGCTGAAAGGGAGTCTCAAAACGATACGCCGGGACGAGAGTCGGTCGGTAAAAGACTAGGAATGTCCGTCCAGATACTGCCTTAACTTAGTATAAGTTAGTATTTTTGAAGCATTTTAACCAACACGATTTTATTTGCACCTTACAGTAGGCAGGTGCTCGATTATAATTAGTTATGATGTATTCATATTACACTCTCAAAGAGTATAGAATGTATAGTTCGGATATTGTGAAATGTACAGTTACGTATGAGATTCACATGTTTATTGTACGGATTATGGAACCGCTGATTAGTTATAAGTATACGCGTATCACATACTTCCTAACGCATGCCCCGCCCGATGCGTTTACTAGTCATATAGGCAGGCGGGGCATCCGCAATAATTGAAGTTTTATAAAAAATATCACAATTATTATGTTGTATTCTAGAACATTCCGATGTTTACCATAATTATTTTTATTAATGTTTAATTATAATGATTTAATTGTATCATTGTATGTACTTAAGTAAATTATTGTTTTTTAAGTGTACGACGCGAGCAATCGCATCGCCTTAGGGATTATTTATAGTGTTATCAAATATAACTCCGTACATATCAGAAGTTGTTTATATTATCCTAAAATCCTATTATTATAAAATTCATACCTGAGTGCCGAGTAAAACGGGCTATAGCGCCCTCCTTTTCCCTCTTAAGGAATTCTATGTAGATTTAATAATTTGTAGATGTGGCAGAATAAAAGATATAAAGATACATAATTAATTAATTTATTATAATCTCCAAGTACATCGTACTGTACGATTCAACCACAGTCAATAATTACAAATCTCATGTCAGCCGAAAGGTTGCTCACAATATATTATTTATTATAGTATCTGATTTAAAAAAACATTCAATAGAAAAATTATATTTATGCGTCAACGTCGTATCAATAAAAAAAGCTTACTCATAAATTTATATAAAAAATAAGTCTTTATCCAGATCAGCAGCAATATTCATAATGAATTTCTTATTACCGAAAAACACGATCATGTCATGGCCAGGTATAATTGACTACTTGACTATTAGTAACAAATATTCATATAAGTATTTCTGTGGAACGGTAGCTTAACCCTCAATAGTACGTTATAGAACAGGTTTTATGTAAAAATAAATCAAGATTATTTAGAAGTAAATAACTGAAACACTTCAATTTTTACTTCTAAGTCACGTGACTTTAAAATAGTCACGACGTATGACGTTTGAATAGGTCAGTTGCGTTCCGAATCACGCTGCCCACCTTAATTGTTGTTACACCGTAAGTGTTATTCGGACCGCACCCTCATACAGACCAGTGGCGAAGCCTGCCTACAAGCCGATTCCTGACGGCTTTACCAAGCTAAAAAGCTGCGGCTAGCTGTCAGTAAAGTCCATGTTACTCTAACTAAATGTCAGACCCGCACGTACAGTTCTAATTCTTCCGGCTTCCCTTAGGAAATCTTTGACGCTTTGCCACTGATACAGACTATGCTTTTTTTTTGACATTTACGGCCGGTTTCAGTATGTTGACGTCACACGCGACGGCTGTTAGTAAGATAGCGTTTTAGCGGCAAATTTAAAAATGTTTAATATTATTAGTGCTTTTTCCTGGAAAATGTAAAAAAATTCACTATGAAAATATTTTTGCAAAATCTAAAATGAGCTAACAGGCAGCCAAAAATATTGTTTAGAAAATGGTTAAGAACTTCCGTTCTAACCATTTTCTAAACAAAACGTTTACAATTCCATGTAAGTAACATAATTGAAGCACTAAGAATAGTCGTCCTTCGAAAATCCATAGAAATTGAATAGATACGAAAATAGATTTATTTATTCTTTTAATTATTATGCTTGGTATAAAAAAGTAAAAAAGTGGGTCTTAAACTAATCATGATGTACTTCCTTCAGCAAGAAGATCACAAATATAAAGCTCGAGTATTTATTTTATTCATGCTGAAGGAACAGTACGCTCAATGGAGTCAATAGTATTCATCAGTAAGGCTCATGAAATTTCTGTCAAAACACCACCTCAAATCACATTCAAATGTAAGCTGTAATTGATCTCACATAAACTACAAATTTGGTTACTCAGTCATTGAGAGTTATCTCTTAAAAATCACGTACCCTTTAATATTTAATTTTGTCCTAATATGAGGTGGTGCCGAGACAAGATATGCAACATCCTCTCTTATAAAATGGTACCAACACAAGTTTGTTATAACATAAAACAGATCAGAAGAGATCAAATGAGTGAGAAATAAGGAATGTAGAATGTGGAAAGATAACAAATGCATCGTTTACAATAATATAGTTCAAATAAAACAACCTACTCACCACATGATAGCGGGATTGGTACTTCAGGTTCGTGATACGTTAAAAATAATTGAATTCATTGATTTGGGTAAGTAGCCATTGAATAGGCTGTGCTGTTTGAGCCGTGTTACGATTCCCTTACAGACTAATCAAATCCTCGTTTTGGACGAGTTGTCCTTCACTTCAAACAGCTTCCTCAAGAAGTACACTTGCAATGTCCCAGTCGCTGTTATGGCCAGGATCTGAATGAAGGACCACCTGGAATACACAACTTTATTTATTTATTTATGTCCTGAAGGCAAACAATAGCACAGAATAAATAATAATATTAAGGTACAGAAGAATCACTGTCTAACAATACTGGTGTTTAGATACGAAAATATACCTAATCATGCCTTCTCTCTCCATCTCATAATACGTGCTCGTTCGTCTACGCTAGGGTTGTCAGTTTTTTATCCACGTCACCGAACAACACCAAACACGTAGGCTACTTGATGACGCGCGAATCGACCAGCGAGCGAGCGAGCGGCAACCTACTGCGATTTACAGCTCCGAGCTGTCCGGCTTCCGAGCGTACCTAAAGTGCCAAATGAGACCCCTGACAATAGAATCTATTCTATCAAATTTTCTTATGATGGCACTTAAGATAATCAATCAAGTCAAGTGGCTCAGAAATAATTGAAAACAAGATTCCAGGAAGGTAATTAGTTACTTATGATTCAAATGAATAAGAAAATTGTGTAACTAGGACGTTTTGCACATCTTCATTGTTATAAGCAGAGCAATACAGGACTTGGATATCTCTCAATTTAGAACTATGTAAGCAAAGAGCCCAGCTCAACTGCTTCGTGGGCACTAGCCAAAGGAGCTCATGCATAAAGATGACCCAGTTTATTTATTAGGCATTTAACCTTTTGAACGCCACGGCTAACGGCGAAAAAGCGTGCCACGAGCGGTCGACGACGGCTGGAGCCGATGCAAATGTATGGAAACCGGCATATCGTAGCATCAGGGTCACGGAAATGTGCTGTCAGCTACAGCCAACTGGGCGGTTCAAAAGGCTAAGGACTCTCCTTAGCCTCAGACACTCATGAAATTGAGTGAATCGTTAATTATCTCACAATCACATATATGGACTCCATTCCCAATTCAAGCAGACACTCACCTAAGTACATAAGTGTTATTATCCATAAGCAGGTTGTAATCCCTCGACTCTCGTGCCCTGGAGTGGTACTGATACTGCAGGATGTCGTTTATATTGCGCTCCACAAACTGGATCCCAGTCTGCAGGAAAGACATTTCAATTTATAAGAGAAATTGCCAAACAGTTAATATTTTACACTTGGTTTCATTTTTGTTTCCTCATGGACTAGTAAAAGGTAAAACTGTAATTATATAAATTGAAACGTACAGTGAAATTTTTAATGTTCATGTCTAGTTCCTCGACTTCCTTGGCGTACTTCTCCCACATGTCGTACCGGATGACAGACAGGTACAGGTTCACCAATTTCCCCGCAAACCGCGAAAACTGGTTGTCAATACACACAGCATAATAACTGTAACAAAAATAAATATGATGTTTCTTTAAAGTGTATAATATTTTGGTTATTTAGAAATGCAGTTTACAAATTATAGGTAATTAAATGATTAATTTTCTAAACCAAATACTTGTATTCACTTCTTTTCATTGCAATTAAAATAGAAAAAGATCCAATGATGAGGACTTTCAATGCAATCAACTTAAAATGAATAAGAAAAAACAAATATATTTGTTTGAAGTGGAAAACAAAATCATGTACCTTAAAATCTTAATTTTAATATAATCTAAGTATAAATTTTAAAGTAAAGAAAAATATTAAATATTAACCAATTATTTGATTTTTACTTTTACTCTGAATGGCTATATTACATTACGTATGGTGCCCTCTGCTGAAGCATGAAATAAACTACTGTTGGGTTGCCAATTAGTGTTATAACATTGAGATGTTGATAACAATCACAATCAAAATAACAATAAAATTAATCTTTAACATGAACTATCTCACTAATACATCTATTGCTAACTTCAATGTAAACAATGGTTAATTATCACAGTACCCGCCTGATGAAGACTGGTCCGCGTACTCCGCGCTCTGTCGCCACTCATACGGATGCACTATCTGCCCGTTCGGGTGCCGCACCGCGAACCCACACATCCCGTCGCCACCTTTTAGCACCTACAAACAAATTAGAAAGTGTTTCAATACTATTACGAAAGCTTACCGCAAAACTTTATTTAACTGGATAAATTCTTACTTAGCGAATCAGACCATGAAGATATGCAGCATAACATATGTCTGAAAGCGAATATAATCACTAATTACCTGATAACTAGCGTAAAAAGTGGCTCCCGGCTGCACGTATTGAAAGTAACAGTCTTCTTTGCCCGCGTCGACATGCACTTTGTAGTCCATGGTTACCGCGGGCAGGTTCTCGTACCACGGCGTCGGCGATGAGGATGAGGATAACACATCGCCAACTAGTGATAAAACCGTCAATAATAATGATATCACAGTAAACATATGCCACGTCCGTCGAGCCATTTTTCAACTGACAACTGAACTGAACTAATTACCTACTTTACTAACTGACATGAGTGAAAGGGAAACATAAAATATCGTCGAGCTGTTCGTGCTCTTTGGAGTTAAATTTATCATGAAACGGCGTTTTTCTCAGCAGCTTAAATAATGCTAATGATAGCTTTAAGACGTTTTTTCAAATGAGGTCAGATACGCATATGTATTATTTTTTATGTCGTACATAAAAATCCCCAAAACATTAGTGGCAAATGTATGAACGTCTATGTTATGTCACAGAGTCAATCGCTACTTTACTCTTTGGTCAATCGGCTCGAGCTGCATATCAGCTGTAAGGCTAACCTTATATATAATTTTAACTTCCTGATATTCTAACTAACGAATGGACTGCTAGACGATATTTGATTAAATGTTCATAAAAAAATGAAAGCCAGATACTTGACCTTTTTTTCATATATAGGTTCCACTTTCAGGTTTGTAACATAAATTGACACCGCCTCCTCTAATAGCTTTGAAATTCTGGTTCTTCATCTGCAACTTCCAAAATACAGGTCCTCAGAGAAAATATGGTTAAAGGAAGGAAAAAATTACGCAGACCCTGAAAGTATTCAAGGCCGTTTGGAAATAGCGCTTCTTGGTTTACGGTCATTGGCTTATCCTAGCGTTGTGCTATCCAGCCGGTAAGTTCTGATTCAATTCTATTATTTATAATCCTGATTGAAACAAAACTAAAAAGTACTTGCAACAGATACTAAGAAATGTATCAATGGAAGTAAATTAGCTACTTTTTTCCTTCCTAATCGTTTGCATAGTAGTTTACGTATTAAATTTGCAGAACAGATGGCGGAGTTCACGCGTTGAATTCAAGCGCTCATTTCGACCTCGATAAATTCGGCGCGAAGATCTACGAGCCGCATCAGATCGCGTATACTCTAAACAAGCACTTCCTGCGCTCTAACACTCCTATTTACATTAAGGATTGTCTGCGAGTCTCCGACAATTTTCATGCTCGGTTTAAGGCACTTTCAAGGACATATCTTTACAGGTAAAGTCCCAGTATGCATTATTTTAGATAAAAATATACAAATTAAAGTTACAAAAATAAATAGTTTTGGCTGTTCAATGTCTTATCTTATCTCAGATTAGAGTGTGGGATCCTTTGACTTTGGCATCTTTTATTTTTTTACCCCTTTATTTATTTACCCCTTTACATTACCCCTCCTAAGCAGGCATGCAAGCCTGGCATCCTCCACCACTTCAATGAAGCATATTATGGAGCACAATCAATTAGTAGATCTAGTAGTCCCTTGAATCCCTTGGTTCTGAATATCCATTGACAATAATTTTCCTTAGTCAGCAGGCTGTTTAATGTCTAATGGGGTTATAAAAAATTACTATTTAAGATATAAACTCAAATGATTTCAAAAAAATAATTGTAGGTTTGTTGATGTTATTGTTTTGTAGTAATTTGAGTACCTATCTTCTATTTTAGATTTGCAGTTTTAAAGAAGGATGTTGTGCTGCCAGAGTTCACAAGTATAGCTCAGCACATACCTGTTGAGGAGTGGAAGAGGTGCCACTTTATGAGGTAACTATTAACTATCAACAATATTGATTTGAAGTTTTACTAGAATTGATTTGAAGTTTTATTAGAAAAACGATAGCATACAGACACAGTTGTGAGGGTCTTATCTTCAAAAGTTGATATTTCATTGTAAAGCCTGGTTATTTGAGACAGAGTTCATATTGTCACTAGCTTTTATTAAGCAAATTTATTATAACCTGCTTATAGCTATCTACCAAGATACTGTTAAATACGGCTACTTACGAATGGAAAATAAATAAATATTAATGTTAATATAAATGTTTATTTATTATCCATTCATAAGTAGCTGGTACGTTACAATACCTAACAGGCAATGTTGGATATAAAGTCTAAAGAGCTGAATTTACCAATCAGAATGTTGGAAATATCAGTGACAATCATATGCAAATTTGTTGGTCAGCTCGGCTCGGTTCCACTTCATTGGGACCGCATTGTTAACCTTAAGAATGTTGAGTTAATTTTCAGTGATACATGCTTTATTAATCTGATTCAGTTGCATTGGGCCTTTTTATTTCAGAGCACCAGAATTCGACATAGAAAAGTTCAAAGAAGGTGCTAAATACTTCATAGGCATTCACGACTTCACGACATTCAAGCGTTTCGACCGTCTGAAGCAGCACAAGCACAACCGGCGCGAGATCAAGTACATTGAGGTGCGGCGCGGGCGCGCGCAGGTCACCAGCTACGCGGCTGCGCAGGACACCGCGTGGGACTACTGGGACGTGGAGTTCAAGGGGCGGGCGTTTGTGCACAATCAGGTATGGGAGCGTTCAAGTATAACGTAACGAATTTGGGGGGAGGGGGGGTCTTGTAAAACGCTACGATGCGTTACAGGAGCGGGAGGGGGGGTTTGAACTACGCGTTACGTAACATTTTCTTAACCCTTCAGAACGGTCGTGTAGAGAGATTCTCCCACGCATATTTAATACGTTTTTTTTTTTCAAAATTTTAAATGTTATGACCACTTGAATTTTTTTTGTTAAAAATGGTTACTTGGTTGTTACGTAACGTTTTACTAGGGGGAAGGGGGGGTACAGAAAAACGTAACGTACGTACGTAAAACGTACACGTTACGGCGCGTTACAGGGGGGGTCAAAAATCTCCAAAAATTGCGTTACGTAATACTTGAACGCTCCCTAACTAACAGTCAAACAGCATTTGGTAAACAAGTTTCTAACCTCAAAATGTGCAATTTTATCCAATATAAAGCAATCCTAGGCTAAACATTGGCAAAGTGACCTCTAAAATATTATCTCTGATTGCTTTATTTGCAAGGAAATTGCTGTTTTACAAAGGTGCATTTTGAGGTTAGAAATTTGTTTATCTACACCCATATCATAAAACCTCCAAAGTGTAATCAAAAACCGTAGGAAATGACCACCATTTTGACAACCAATTAGGAAAAACCAGTGCTGCAATGTTATTCCCGTATCGTTTTTAGTATAGAAATGAGATTAAATTTGGAACAGCTGTCAAAACTCAAGTGGGTCTCTATTTTAGTATCCATAGATATTAAAACAGTTATTGATACGAAACGTCAATTCAGTATGTTTTTTTAATATAAACTGCACAACATTTGATCTCGAGTGACATGAGAATAGAGACTTCATTCGTTTGCCTATGATTTAAAAAAAAAATGGTCTTGACTGAGGATCGAATTGCCGCCATTATGTTGGTGTTTTGCTGAACGAAAGTAGAGTTGTTGTTGAATTGAATAGAAAAAGTTGTTTGTAGTTTACATTTTAGTTGAAAATATGAATAGTAGTCTTCTCGGAGTGTGTGTGATGTGAAAATGCGCCGGATATCAGAAATATGCAGCCATTATTGCAACAAATAACTTGTTGCCAGAAAATATTGTTTCTGAACCCATCATGGAGGATTTATAATATGTGTGTAGATAAAGTTATGTATGCAACTCTGCATAATTTGGCCTTAAAACACACGTGCGATCTTATTATGAAACTCGCTAAAAGCTCGTTTCATAAAACCGCACTAGTGTTTTAAGGCCTATCATTATGCAACCGTTGCATAAACTACTATTACCAAATAAGATGAGTATGGATGAAACAGCTGCAGCTACGAGTCTTGTTTAATAACAACCTAACCTGCTTTTATAATAGATAATAGTCACGTATGTGATAACAGGGCTGCACATATCACAAGACAGATGTAAGCACTAAGCAGGTTCCATCACAATGTTTTTCTTTACATAATAGTTAATGGTACATTTTTGTGTTTATTTAAATCCAACTCCTATAAAACTACGAGATACAATATCATTATAAGATCTCTATATTTTGCAGATTCGTCGGATGATGGGAACACTGAACAGCGTAGCTATTGGCAAACTGCAGCCCGAGGAGATAAAGCTAATGCTGCAAGTGCCTTCCAAACACTCCTGGCACAACTTCATCCAGAACTGTCCGCCGCACGGACTCTATCTCTGCGACGTAGCATATAACCCAGAGGACCTGGTCTACAAACCAAATACGGATAATACAGTTGTTGAAGACAGTGAAAGTGAGGAAGAATGAGTTTCCTAAGTGAATGAAAAAAACAGAAGGACAAACTTAAAGTGATAGAGACTGTAGTGACAAATGCAGATGGACAACGATACACCGAAAGAGGAGGTGCTAAGATTCATCTCTGCCCGAGTGCGTATGGCTTCATTGTGGACACTAAACCTGACAATATTCCAGTACAAATCCTGGATCACCTGTACATAGGCTCACAGGACTGTGCTCTCACTGATGTGGTGAAAGCTCACAAGATCACACACATCCTGAGCATTGGAGTAGATGTTGAAGTTACCGATGTTCGTCATAAGTTCGTACAGTGTTTAGATCTACCGGAGACTGATATAAAACTTGTGCTGGCCGAGTGTCTGCCGTTTATTCGTAGAGTTGTGGAGTGTAGAGAGAATGTGCTAGTTCACTGCAATGCGGGCGTGTCGCGGACCTCAATGGTGGCGATAGCTTACCTGATGCACTTCGAGGGAATGTCTTTTGATGATGCATACGCTCTGGTTAAAGAGAAGCGACCCTCCATACAACCAAATGCTGGCTTTAAGAATCAGCTAAAAACCATGAAAACCGGTCAAGTAATTTAAGCACAAAGGTATTATTAAGTGTGAAATGAAACAGTGTTTACAAACAGAACTATTTCTTTATTGACTAATAAATAACTTTAAGTACATGTGAAGTCTGTTATAGTATATTTATTTATGAAACTGCATTCGACAACTCCAGGGCAAATTATGATACTAGGTATGCGGAAATTACAAACCATATCCTATAGACTCCGCCTAGCCAGGCGACCCGCGCTGACAATATTATATATAAAGAGTTAAAAAAAACTATAAGCGCAGGCAAAAACGCATAACCTTGAATTCACCAATCACAGCGCTAAAAACCCCCGCGCCGGGCCGCGCCCCGTAAGTATGGCAGCCTTATTTGCTAGCCAAAGTTAGGCTAAGCGATGTCTTTAGGATGTATAGTCTGTGGCGAAAATATATAAAGGTGTAAATTTAAAATTCATAAGAGAAATAGCACCGAGTTTCCTGAAGCTAAACTTAAACTTAATCAACATGTATAAAATTGTATAAACATCTCTGTACAAAGATCTGACCACCGAGCGTCGCGAGCGGCGCCGCCGGGGGCGGCCGACTCGCGCTTGGTCAAAAACAATATACATACTTACATGTTAACAAAACGCAAACAAAACCTTTGTACTGTTGAGTTCTAGAAATTCGTGTACAACATACATGAGCGTACATTTCGTTAATTAATCAGTTAATTTAATTTGCACAAAAGTTTCCATTTGTAAATCGACAATGTAACTTACAAATCAAAATAAAACAATGGCGCCAGCAGTACAAAATTACAATTAATTGCACAGAATAACTTCACAGTGGTGAGCAAGCATTCGTAAAACAATATATAAATGCCATTTGGCGTTATTAAAAATCGGAATACCGGTACAAATAAAAACCTGTTAATATCAAACTAGTAAATGTTATGTAAATGGACGTTACTGTTCTCTAACAACTACCCTAAGCTAAGCTCGACGCTACGCTGAGCCACATTACCACAGTGAAAAAAAAAATATATAGCCGTCGCACGCGCCAGTCGCGACAGATCATCGTGCGGGGCATGCGGGGTGAGGGGTGCTGAGGTGGCCCTAGCAAGGTTGCCACAGGAAAAACTTAACCCCGTCATACATCTCTTTCGTCGGCACTAGTGTAAGAGAGACGCCCTTAGAGATAAGAGTGTTAAGGCGCTGACAACACCTAAATCAGCTTTACTTAAACAGTTTTTTAACAAAAACTATTTGATTTGGCTAAGCGAAAAAAATATATATTCATATTCATTATATTATTGAAAAAAATAACTATTTCCAAAACACGATTTGATGAAATCGATACGATAGAAAAAATCGTGAAGTTAGTTACGTCTGAAATCCTCTTTAAACAGTTCTATGTCTTAATTTCTTTAACTTATGGGTCTATACTATTACACCACGCCCATACTAAAAAAAATGACTAATTTATATTTTACGTGTAGTGTGTTTACTTATATAATTCATCGGTTTTTTATTTTCCCCTTACAAATAACCGCACAGTGCTTCTCGTTCACTCCGGTGCAAACAGACAGTGACTGATCGCTCGAGATCGTTGGCTCTTGGCAGCGTCTTAATTTATCTGTGTCAACCTTGCTAGAGCTGCCATATTGCCGCCGCGCGTGTGGGATCGCGCGCGTTCATAGCAGATTACTATATTTAATTTTTTTTCACTATCACCTTACTGCAAGTACGATAACAAGAAAATAAACATTTCGATTAAATGAACACTCAATATTTGGTGATGATTCGATACATTAAGGTCGGACAAAGCTACTTGAGCTTAGATTAATTCATAATTCTATGATTAATTTCATTAGGTACCTACCGTTGTACAGATATCTACGACTACACCGATACATAAAGATTGTGCTTTCAAAATGCGAAATGGCAAGTCAAAGAACTGGGAGTTAAAAGAATATTCAAAACTAACGCACTAACTAATAATAATGTCATTTCATACACTAGAAATAATAATTTGAGACCACAATAATTATTTAATAATTATCAAAACTACTGTCAAACAGGACGGGAATGTCAATTTTGAATCACAAACATTTGGTCTCACGAAACAATATAATGACGACAAAATATGACCAGCATTCAGTCTTAGAGCTTTTCATAAAATCTCAATGTCAAATCAATTATAATAAATTATTATTTTTATATAACGAACGACAATCGGTTATAAAAATGTCAATACAATCATAATGGGGAAGTACCACGCAGTCAATTGACAATACAGTACTAAGCGAAACACTTACAAACAAAATGTATATAAATTCATTGTACTTGAAGCTCATTCAGCACTCATAAAGCTACACGAATACGCTGTATATACACAAGGCACTTGCTATAAAATACTAAACGTTTAATTAATAAACACACAACCTATTTAGTTAAAATATGACGGTCCTTTTCTATCAAATTCGATTTTCTCTTGGGCTAAAGCCAAAACACATTTTAACGACTATTAAGTACTTTATTTCACGATTATACACTCCTACACAAAAAGTAAGTACATCGAAAAATCTTATGTAGTATGTCATAATTAAGGGCCATTATTGAATGGAGCAACAACTTATAGAATAGGCATGTGATCGACGCGCTGTCACATTTTAATTATAGATATGTAATGAGCATTTATTATTCCGCCTCTTAAGTACATAATGCAATTAACTCATACATGAGTTAATCAACACAAACAGTGTAAGCAAAACTATCCATAATGTTTTTTGTACGAGTACCTATACATTATTTCGTATTTGTTTCGCACACAGATAAAAAAAGCGGCGGCGATATTGGAAGGCGCGTCACGTAAATTTGAGCATTTTGCTCATATCGAGGCGACACGAATCACGCCCCCACCACATCTTTATCTATGATCACATAACGCCTATCACCTCTTATCCATGGTGCACATTACGACATATACAACTACCTAGGAATTCTAAATTTTATTGCAAATGTCAGTTCAACAGAGATCCTCTAGTAGATCTTCTAGTAAGTATTAGGCTTTCCCATGCGAATACAACTTATTCCGTTGCTATCCTAATCTTGTCCTTGTGCGTACTGTCAACAAATTCGATACGTAGGTCACTGTAGAACCTTGTCATAATGACATAATAGGGAACATGCATGAAAAACCGGACAAGTGCGAGTTAAACTCGCGTGGAGAGCGTCAAATTGTCTCACGAAAGTTCTAAATAGAGTATAGTGTCATAGTATAAAGATAGGAAGTAGGCTATCTCCGGCCCAATCCGCGATATAATTGCCTACTGTCTCAGGGTTGACAGATCAAAAGTACCTAATACATTCTAGTGGGAAAGTAGGCCTATGTACTTCCTCTGCCTGATAGAAAACGAATATAACAAAAAATAAGTAAGTAGGTATCTCGTCATCGAGTAAAAATTATATGCTAGAATAAGTGACTTGCTTACCTTTCTCGTTCAATAGGTAATCTGAACAGAGACAGTTCTAGAATCGATGGATTATTAAGACACCCAAACACACAGCAATACGTTCTCGTGCGATTATCACACATTTTTTATTCATTTAGCGGTGCCGAAAAGCCGCGACGCGCGAACCTCGTGCGGTGTCAGCCCCGACTGGCGCACTGAGAAACACGTCGAGATTTTGTCAAAGTGTGCGTGCGGCGACGCAGAGATACTTTGGCGCACACATACAAGCCGCGCGCGGTGCGTTTGTATGAAGATAAGTTACTCCTATCTTTATACTATGCCAGTGTAACATACGGCTCGATCAGAAGCTCTTGAGCGTGAGGCCGCGCGCGGGCAGGCTGTTGGCCTTGGCGGGCGAGCGCGCCTGCGAGTGCGCGACGGCGATGCTGAGGCACTGCGCCCACTGCTCCGCGTCGCCGCCCGTGGGCTTGAGCAGCAGCGTCTGGTCGCCCGTGAAGATCTCGAAGGCCTTGGGGATGTTGCGCGCGCCGCGCGACACCTTCACCGACCGGATCTGGTTGATGTCTATGCTTTCGCCGCCGCTCTGCGGGGCGGAAGTGTGCGGTTAGATCGATTGAAAGCTCGGATCGTTTAGCTAAATGGTAGCTAGGCTAGCGGTTAAGTGAGCCTTTCAGAGGGTCTTCGGTTCAAAGCCCAGCCCGCACGAATTTAAGTCGATATTTAACAAGAGCGTTTATGTCTGAAACATCGCAAGGAGAGCGAAGTAATTATAAAAACTGGCCAAGTGCGAGTTACACTCGCGCTCGAAGGGTTCCGTACCATTATCTTAAATATTTATTTTATTCTGTTTGTTAGTATTTGTTGTTATAGCGGCAATAGAAATAAGTCATCTGTGAAAATTTCAACTGTCTAACTATCATGGTTCATGAGATACAGCCTGGTTACTGACAAACAGACAGACAGACTAGCAGACAGACGGACAGCGGAGTCTTAGGATTAGGGTCCCGTTTTACCCTTTGGGTACCATAAAAATGGGAATCAGTAACATTTATTTAAAGCAAATACAGAGAAAGGTAAAAAAATCACAGTATTATAAATGCGAAAGTTTGAGAGTGTGAGCGTGTATGTGAGTTAGCGTGTCTGTTACTCTTTCACGCTTCAACGGCTGTACGGATTTTGAAGAAATTTGTAATGTAAATAGCTTGTACCCTGCTGCGTGCTGTGTATAGTGCGAGTGGGCTCACCGAGCCGCGCACGCTGAGGTGCGCGCCGGACAGCGTGAAGTAGCGCGTGCGCCAGCGCCGGAACAGGCGCCAGCGGCCCTTCTTCTCGCGCAGCGTGCCCTCCATCACGGGCGCGCCGCTCTGCACGAAGCCGGGCGCGCGCTCCGGGTGCGTGCACAGGAAGCAGCCCCACGCGGGCGCCGCGCCCCCCGCGCCCCCCGCGCCCCCCGCGCCCCCCGCGCCCCCCGTCAGCGAGAACACGTCGAAGAACCCCGCCACGCGCAGCTCGCTCAGCAGCATCTCTTGCTCCTGAAACGATACGGTACATTAGCATTTCGCAAAATGGCGATAGGTTTTAGCAGCGAATGGCCGAATACAGAAAGGCCACTCTAAATGAGATTTAATTAAAGAGACGTTTCAGTGGCGTTTCTGTATAAGATGACAATTAGTTGAGGGACATTAAACTACTTAATAACAATAATAAATTAAATAAAAACGAGTAAAATACTTAAATGGCGTTTCTGAATTCGGCCATAAGAGGCCTATTACATAGCTGAGCTGTCAACGTCGCACTTTTCCATAGGTCATTGGTTCATATCCGGCTCGAAGGACCGATTTGTTTGGAAGATGACGATGCGAGGCGAGATATTGAAAAATAACAAGAATTACTGAAGACTTATTTAATTATATTAGGACCTTACAGAAAAGAGCCAAACGCGATCAGCCACCATGAATACATAAATCCAAGATCATAGTCATCATCATGCAACGATCATTGTGGTGCTTATACACAAATTAAAATGTCAGTTAAATAAGCGACTAAACTTGTATTAATAATATTACAGTAAAGTAAATTATTATACGACCTTGATCCCGGGGAAGGCGCTGGTGACGAGCGTGAGGAAGGTCTTGTTCTCGCACTTGAGGATGTCCCAGCAGTGCTTGAGGCTGGACACGGAGGCGTCGCGCGACGACAGCGCGGCGGCGTGGCGCGCCTGCAGCGCCAGGAACATGAGGTGGATCCACACGCGCGGCGCGCGCGTGCGCATGGAGAACAGCGTGCGCGCGTACAGGCAGTGCGGCCCGCGCGTGCCGCACGCGAACTGCAGCCGCGCCTGCTTCTTGGAGCGCCGCTCTGGAATAAGTGTTCATAGCAAAATTGACGTTTGATATTAACTGACGTTTACACCCTGCGAACAGGGACGTATTTTCCATGGACCGGCCGTCCGTGCCTAGGAGCCTGGTATGAAGAGAATCGGTACCTAAACTGGTACCGGTACTGTAGTAACTAAACGCACCCTCCCCTCCAGATTCGCTCTCTTGTAGATAAACTATAAAAGTGTATTTATCACTCCAATATTAAAGTCGTGATTAATGTAATTCATGGACTATTTATTGTGTGCACCTCACTAGACTCATCCTTAAACAAGATAAATAACATACAAGGAAAAAAAAATACTATAGGTACCATATCAAGCTCAGAGAAACCGATTCCTGAAAATACCACTTTGGCAACGATTATTTGGGAATAGTATACACTGAATAACAGTTCCAGTGTTTTTTTTTTGCAGTTGGATCTGCGCATACCTGCTGCTGCAATTAGAGCTATTCTCATAAAGATTACATATAACATCACTACTAGGAACAAAGTGTAGTTTTGGGCAGTGGCGGCGTAGGGTACATTGGCACCCTGGGCGGTTTTGTATTGAGCACCCCTACTTAAAACGAAACACCAAATACTAAACATGCTTATGGTGTCTGGTGTCATGTCTTGTCATTTATTGATATGTCTTCAAGGAGGGAGATTTTGTGCGCCTTCTTTGTATGTACGAGTGAGTGGTCGTTGTCACCCCTTGGTGCTTGGCACCCGGGGCGGACCGCCCCCTCCGCCCCCCCTTTACGCCGGCACTGGTTTTGGGGATAGCCCGAATTACAGCAATAAATTGCCCAGATAGTTGCAGGTTTACAAGCACCCAGTGTTAAATTGAAGTTTACAAACCTTCAATAGTACATTTGGCCGGCGGCGGCAACCTCAGCGACACCATGTCCATGTACGCCTTGATCTTGTCCAGGTGCTTCTCGCAGAAATGCTGCACAGTGTCCCTCATGGGGTACGGCTCGAACACGCTGATCCTGTGGTTCTGGTTGTTGCTCGTGTTGATGATCGTCACGCTCGTGTTGTTGCGGCGCGCCGTCACGGTGACGGGGCTCGGCGTGACGGCGACGGGGCTCGGCGTGACGGTCACGTGGCCGAGCGGGCCGTGCGTCACGGACACGGAGGACGCTAGGGGGAGCGCGTCCGCGGACTTGCCCGTCAGCGGGTTCACGGAGATCGACTGCGTTTGGAGAGGCGGGTTCGTGATTATTGTCGGGGCGATGCTCTGAAATTAAACAACCATTCAATATGTACTAATTTGAAAATGAAATTGTTGCTATAAACGAAATCCTGTACAGATATAGTGAATAATATGTTTCCATCGGTAAAACTCGGATCTCGATCGGAAGACGACGGGACCCGAAGTGTCAATTAATTATTGTATTCAATGAGTGACATGTTTATATTCATTTATATGAAACTTTATTATTTATTGTCAAATGTCAAAATGAAAAATTACAGTATGGTATGATACTGGATACTGGCCCCCAATTCTCGATGCATTCGAGATAATGTCAATTGCGAGATTAAACGTCAGATTCATACAGTAGTGTCAAATGACTGTATCCACTGACGTTCATTCTCGATTGTGAGATTATCTCAAATGCACCGAGAATTGGGGGCCTGCTGAAGCTAATTGAGAGAGCACAATAAATACGAACTTTTCCGATAAAACACGATGGAAACTAATTATGCACTACATCTGTATCCACGCCTACCTTGCTTTTACCTGTACAATGTTTTAATGTAAATATCTAAAGACGTATAGTAAACTCGAACTGGGTTGGATATGCTGTTTGTATGACTGAAGGATAAAAAGTAGTTAATTCGTATGAGTAAGAGTACATATACGTGATTCAAAGATTTTTTTAAATCCCGCCTCCATTTTTTTTTGTGGATGCCTTATTAAAATATTACATGTCACTCCGACAATTAAGACGAATCCAATGATACCTCATATGTTGAAATCCGTCCCGACGTTTAGGCTACACATGGCGACAAAGAAATAGACATACATACGCTCGAATAGCATAACCCTCATTCGGGCAGTCGGGTAAAAAATTACCCCTGCTAAGACCGATAACCTAGTAGTATGTGTTTGTCACGGCGCGGTACTCACGTGGCTGTTGGTGTTGGTGCTGGGTCCGATGAGGATGCTGTGCGTGTGTGTGTTCGTGTTGGTGTGCGTGTGTGTGTTCGTGTTGGTGTGCGTGTGCGCGTGCGCGAGCGGCGCGGGCGCGGCGCGCGCGCGCGGCGGCGCGGCGGCCGGCTTGCTCGGCTTGCTGGCCGGCTGGCTCACTACAACATACAGACATAGTCCAATGTTGGGATAGATTTTGTACAGTTTAACTTCGAGCAAGTCTTTGCTCGTGCGTTACCCAAATAGGAAAAAATTATATTCTTCAAGTTGATGATATGTTACGAAATGATCAGAATTGATTAAAATTTAGTGCTTTCTCTTTTTGTTCGGAAAATATTAGACAGTCCATCCTCTTACAGTGTCAATATTTATTTAGCAAGTTGCCCATCTGTGGGCTTTTACTCGTCAGGTGAATAAAAAATTTTTTTTACGAGCGCTTCAAACAAGGCAATCATTATTAGAAGCACAGCAAAAAAATCACCAGAAAGTCATATTTTCAATCATATTGGTTTAACATGATGTAAAAATATAAATTGTTTGTTTTAGTCCAACTTTGTTATCATCTGCTCTGTTAAAAGACTCAAAACTGGATCTCGAAATTCTCTCTTCTCTCAAAATTCTTCTAATGATTACCTATTCTTATTCTACTCTTAAATAAAATTACTTAATTATAGTTCGTAACAATTTCCGTATCTACCTGCGTTGGCATTTGAATTCTGCTGAGAGTTGATTTGTTGCGACGAAGAGAGACGAGTCATACTCTTATGCAGTCCACCCACCGACCCACCTGCAACGAGAAATAACATTAAACAAAGCTCAGACCCGGTCCTCAAATAGCGATTAATATCGTACATCAATTAACCGGTAAATTAAAGGAACGGTTTTAAACAAACCAATCATATTGGTTACCAGTAAAAATTAAGAACAACATTTAAATACCGATACCGAAACTAACCGGTTTTTGGCGCGTATTCGTTGGCGTCGTAGAGCAAGAGATCGTAGTGTCAAACATATGGAATATGACTGTTTCAACAGTAACTTAATTCATAAAAATACCGGTTGCTCAATCAACCGGAAAACTGAATCAATTTCGGTTCAGGTTCAATGACCGAAACCGGTATGAAAAATGACTGGTTTCCGAGACCCGATATTAATTGAAGACAATTTGCAATGTTGTGGTCTTTAACAGATGTTAAATGTAGTCTTCGACGGCACGGTCGAAAGTCTATAGACAAGAGGAACCAGCACTCACCAGCGACGTTGAGCCTGGTCATGGAGCGCGGCTGCGGGCCGGGGTGCAGGCGGCCCGTGCTGCGCGAGTCCCCGAGCTTGGCGCGCCGCGTGTAGCCGCCGCTCCACGCCGCTACACACACACACAAACAACACGCACACGTTAAACATTACAACCAGTCAACCAATGGGAGCATCAGAGAGCTGAAAAATCGCCGGATTTATTTTCGACACAGTTAGAAAAACGGATCGTATGACTAAAATACGAGCCGCGGGCGTGATGGATTTTGTATGAGATGTTACGTAACAATTCTTGTGCACGGCATTATTTAGAAACTTTGCTATTAAATAGTAAGCTTTAATTAGTATTTATAAAGTAAAGCTTACTAGTGACGTGCAAGTGACGAAAAACATTGTGTTTAACACGGGCGGTGCGGCAATTATGGATGTTCGCTCGGGCTTTGAGTATCCCCTCGTTCATAATTGCTTCTTTACCGCCCTTTTTAGAAAATATTTATTTATTTATATTTATTTTGCAAGTAGGCCACATGGGCTCTTTTACATGTCTGAAGCTACCAGCGCTTCGAAAGGTGACATCTGCTGAGAAGAAACGCCGGAAGAAACTCAGCAGTAAGTCTTTTTTTTTCAACTTTTACGTTAGAGTTTTAACTAAAACTAACACATGAAAAGGGCAGCAAACAATCCTAATAGGTAAAAATTAATTATAATAAATAACTAATAAGGGAGATGTATAGTCTCCGCGTCTGGACAAGTTAAGCTACTTAGAGATGTATAAAGCCTCTAAGGGTCATCATAATAATAATTAAAATAAAGAAATAAAGAAACATCTAAATTGATTACCTAATCTAGGTTAAATGGAGATGTAGACAGTCTCCACGGTCAAGTATAAAGATGTAAGGTCTTCCTTCATACACAATGTACAGATGTAGTGCATAATAAATTAGTTTCCATCGTATTTTATCGGAAAAGTTCGTATTTATCGTGCTCTCTCAATTAGATTCAGCAGGCCCCCAATTCTCGGTGCATTCGAGATAATCTCACAATCGAGATTAAACGTCAGTGCATACAGTCATTTGACACAACTATATGAATCTGACGTTTAATCTCGCAATCGACATTATCTCGAATGCATCGAGAATTGGGGGCCAGAACCCATCATACCATGCTGTAATTTTTCATTTGGCATTTGACACTAAATAATAAAGTTTTATATTAATGAATATAAACATGTCACTCATTTAATACAATAATTAATTGACTCTTCGGGTCCCGTCGTCTTCCGATTGAGATCCGAGTTTTACCGATGGAAACATATTATTCACTATATCTGTACTATTATTCCTATATATATCATGGACGGAAAAACAAGCAGACTAAAGGCCTTACATTATCAATTTATTTATTATCAATTTAGAATATGGATGTATCCTGGGTAAGAAAAAAAAATAGTCCGTCAGTTAAATTATCAAAAACTATTGAACACGTATTTTTTGCTTTATCAAATCGATCAAAATTTACAAAGATAACGCGCATCAAAGTGTACTAAAGCGTGACGTCACGCAGAACTTCAACGCACTATATCTTCGTAATTTCTTGTTTAATTGACAAAAGAAAAAATATGTGTTCGATATTTTTTGATAATGTAAATGACGGACTAGATAGTTTTTTTCAGGAAACTAGCCTATTACATGGTACTTACATGTGGTTTGCGAAGTAGCATTGGTAGCGGTGACGACGGGGGCGGGGGCGGGCGCGGGCGCCGGCGCGCTGCCCGCGCCGCCCAGCTTCACGATGGTCACGCCGCCTGAGGTGCGGTTCACTTCGCTAAGGAAATATTGCCGGTTAATTTTATCCCCACTATGTGTAGGTCATCACTTTTAAAAATGTGGAAGTGGAAGAAACGTTAACCAAAAGAGAGCGGCTGCATTGCTGAATATTGCTTGGCACAGCAATTTACACCTATATTCAAATCTGTATAGAAAAAATATTACTTAATCGAGAAGAAGAAGCGTGGATCTAGAGAGGACCCCTGAGGAACAGCTGAATTTTAATACGGAAACATTAATTCAATTGATATTATATTAAGCCCGCCCTACAAAAATATGGTTAAAACTTGTCTAAAACCTAACTTATCTAAAAGCAAGAAGGTTTCAAAAAGCTATCTATAAACGATAGTGTGATATATAAATAAACATCTGACCATTGAAATATACAGTAAGGAATTGCTCAAAGCAATTTTCGCGATGCTTATTTTCGAGGTGTCAAAACGTGTATATGACAACAACGCAGGTTCAGTCGTATGCCAACCACCATCCTTGACACACATTTAAGTGACAGTTATAATTGAAAAAATGCCCTCCCGCATCGTGCGCTGTGAGACCGCACCACCGACCCCACCAATCAAGCAATATTAGACTTTTGTGTGTATCTAGTAAGAACTAAAACATCAGCAATAGGGTGTGGTTAAGCCATGGCGCTGACGTTTGACAACCTTCTATGAGACTTGCTACACAAAATTGTACTGATAGGCATATCCTTCTTTTGAGATGTTTGCATCTGACGCATAACAGAGAGATGTGTAATTAACCCATTGAAATAGTTGGGTTCGTAGTTATTGAGATATTGATACAAGGCAATCCGTAGCCTTAGCCTTAGCCTTAGCTACGCAACAGTAGCGGCGGTACCTGTGGTGGGCGCGCACGGCGCTGAGCACGCGCTCGCCGAACAGCGCGGGGTAGGCGCTGCACAGCGCCGTGCACTCGCGCAGCAGCGCCGCCTGCGCCGCGCCCCCCGCGCCCCCCGCGCCGCCCGCGCCCATCGCCTCCAGGATGAAGTTCAGCGCCTCCTGCGCACGCTCCTGTTAAGGGTTTCATAATCTTAAGGGGCTCGTAAACGGGTTAGTTTTTAGATAATTGATTTCTCCGAAGAGATTGCAAATAACATCATTAACGGGAACAAAAAGTTTGAATTGGAACTTTTGAGTATAGGCCGAATTGCGGCAATAAGTTGGGTAGGTAAGGTTTTTCGAAGACATGCATTTTTTGATAGTGGACGTCTCAGGGACCAACAATCTAAAGATAATAAATTTCTATTTCATATCGTTTATTCACAAGATTCTTTTAAATGACTGCGATGACATTTGCCCCGTTCCAGCCGTTTACTCGGCTGTTTGATTAAATCTTTGCCTTAAGTTAAATAAAGAAAGAGAAAGTTCTTCTCACTGTTCTTCTTCACTGAGCTGTCACTTTCTTTTCGACGAAAAACTAACCCGTTTACGAGCCCCTTTATTACAAAAAAGCAAATCTTGTCTATGAATTTCTTTCGTGTATCGTTAGGTATCGATATAGGCCTCTTTTCTAAAAAACGCAATTTTACACAAAATAATTTTTCATTAACTACCAGCTCTCATGCTAACAATGTCATTTAGCGCCCTCTCGTTAATTTGTGAGGTACTTTTATTAGTTGCTATTCGATGTTCGCCTACTGGGATCTCAAAACTTTGCTCCGCCACGCACACTATCAGCTGAGCTAAAGGGGAGTCGTCATACCCTGCCAGTGGCGCCGATCTGCGCGAGCGCCGCGGCCACGAGCGCCACGTGGCGCGGCGACGCGTGCGGCGGCCGCGCCGCGCGCAGCAGCGCCGCGCCCTGCTCCGCTACCAGGGTCGCGCGCGCGCGCGCCACGCACACTATCAGCTGCCGACAACACGAACACAACATTACTACACTGTTACAAGGGCGGTACGGAGGTAATCTAATGGAAATTAGGAACCCGAGCCGCAGGTGAGGGCTTCACTGACACGACGTTTGCGATTACCATACACTCCATCATGGCTATGTTTCAAAACGCGCTCAAAACGCTTACGACGCTCACGATGCTGACGGCCGTTCCGAATTGATTTTGGTACTATTGGTGCTTATTACACTATAGCGAAACGGAACACCGTTCAGCAAATATCAAACAAAGGTGTCAGATTTGACCACACTTACACTGCATACACCTACACCTACATACACCTATTTCTCTGAAGCACCGCGAGCGAAAAACGATAACGTCACTGATGAAGTCTGATGGTTTACACGTGCGCGCTATGCTTGCGGTCAATTCGAAACAAAAGATAGCGCGCTCTCGGCACTGTGAACACGCTTTTCCTGCATCCTGAAACGTAATCACTTCCATTACGTTTCAAGACGCGCTAAAAGCGTGCTTACAGTGCCTAAAGCGCGTTACCTTCATATTTATAAGAAACAAAATATAGTGCCATACAACGATCTGAGGGCTGAGCTCTTAGTTCCAGGCCGTTTCCGCTGTAAAGTGAGCTGCCTGGAAAATTCGTATACACTCATAATACGACCTGTATTCTCACACTCACCTGCAGTAGATCAACGCACATGCACCCCGGGTCGTTCTGCGCCGTGGTGTTGGGGCACAGGTACGACAGCAGCTGCGGTACGCTCGTTTTGAGCGCCTCGGGACGCCTGGCGGCGATCTGCTCGAATAGAGCAAATAGAGAATTCTTCTCCACTTGTTCAGCGTGAGGGAGAAGGGATACGAGAGCCATCACGTGCCCTTCTAGGGGCTCCGGGCAGACTTCATATAGATTGGTTAATATACGGCTAAGAGGGTAGTTTCCTGAAACAAATGATTCAAATAATGTCGCGTTATGGCTGATGTACACAACTTATATAAATTTTAATCAATACTGTGGACAAGGATGTGAGTTAAATAAGTACCGGTATGGTCCTGATCTCTTGTTCGACAATAATGAATTCTCACCAGTCATGATAGAGTCCATGATGGTCTGCACATGCGGTTTCAGCAGCATGGCATGGTGCACAGCAGCAAGAGAGAGGTAGCGCGCCATATGACGTGATATTTCCCGGTTGCCTTTATGTAGGAACTGCACCGCAACCGGCAGGAATAGCTCCATTACATTCTTGTTGCCACTTATCTCTTTGTCTGATTGGATTGGGAATGAGACCTGAAGGAGAGGTACGAATCTTGAGTATTTATTTATTTGATAAATATAAATAAGCGGTTACACTGGCCACTAGTGCTAGGATCATTCCGAGTTGGCTATTTGTGCCTATGAAAACTTACCAAAACAATGCAAGCAATGACATCAGATGCAATTTTTGCATGTGGTGGATCATCGTCCCGGAGATGCCCTAATGGCATCAGATTGTGGTGCAAGCAGGATTCCAGTAGTGCAACCAGAGCCCCGCAGTATTTCTCCAACGTCCCAGTCTCCTTCACGCAGGATGTCACTCGCGTTACGCATATCTCTATCAGTGCTTGGTCATGGTCATTGCGGACATAGTCTGGACGCGATGAGATCTCAGTTATTTGCTTTAACTGCAAGAGATAATTAAATCTTTAATTATGTTCTACTTATTTTATATATGCAGATAGAAAAAAAAATGTATTCATGACTCATATGATTCTTAGAGTACTAAAAACAGTTGGACCCAAGCCAGCAGTATAAAGCCTGCAATGTAGTTTTTTTATAGTGGTAACACAGCATTACAAGTTCATTGTTTATCTTGGATTCCGTTCGATGCTAATGAGGAACTCAAGCATGCAGTCCTTAACTGCTAAAATGTATTTAAGTATTATACATAAAAATGTGCTTAAGATTAACAGTTATAGTAATTAAGGTGAACAGTGTGAAACAATAAAATACTTTTAATGAATACCAGGAGCGTAGCTACCTACCGCCATATTTGCCATATCAATTAAGCGGGGCCCCTGGAGCACGGGGGCCCCCAACGTGCGTGAGCAAAAAATCTTTACCCTTCCTAAGGGCCCCCAAACAAATTATAATACGGGGCCCTGCCAAGGCACGCTACACTTCTGATGAATACACAAATGAGTGAATAAAGGTTTTTTGGTGATTCACCACAATTGTTTTTTAAAATGAGGACAAAATAGTAATTCAGCAAATAGTATACTAGGGCAATCTAAATTTGTTTTATTTTAAAGTGTTCACTTAAAAGACACTATTATTGCTAAGAAATATTGCAAATAAATATATTTGAATAAATGAGAACTATAAAGTAAATATAATATACAATAATAATAGAAAATTATAAAGACAACTAGTATGTTGATGAGAAATAAACAAACAACTAGTCAACAATAAATAGCAATAAAAGACCTGTATAACTGGTAATAAATGGATGGCAACATGACTAGTGCATCCTAAGTACTGATTACAAAGATAAATACAACACCTTAAGCTTATACTCAAGGAAATTAATACAAAACAATACAATATGACTCCTGATGTACAAACCCTAAGAACACAGATGTACTCTAATACTACTACTATTAGATAAGCTAAGGACTTACCACATCGTTCAGGTCATCGACGATTTCCGAGTCAGGGATCGAGAAAAGGTCTCCGGCGCGGGTGAGGTCCCGCTCCGTGAGGACGTGCTTCAACAGCTCGTGCATAGCGACTCCACCGGGCGCTCGCGGAGCCTCCTCACCAGCAAACTTGCATAGCGCTCAATCACCACGAACCACTACCACATCACACTCGCTCCACAAAGTAGAGATCACCATACATTCTCTTTTGATTTTGTAGTCTTTCAGAACACTGAAATGTTGCTGTAAAACATTTTTTACGGTGTTTTAGCGATTTTAAAGTAATTAAAACCTAGGCGAGCGAGATCGTACTTTCGATAGGAAAAGTAGCAGTTTCGTTTTGTTCATCTAATGATTTATTTACGATTTGAGTAACTTTTTGATAAACTTCAATGCTAACAATATCGAGAAACGAAGTATAATTTAATACGGTTTTAACTTAACAGAAGCTATCATGATATTTTCGTATATTATTCATGGCAGATTTTGGTAAAATTCACGTTAAAGCTGTGGTTTTTCTTTATTTTGACCATTTTAATGCTGTAACGGAACGAATCTTGAAACGTCATCAACATTCTTATAGGTCTTTTATTAGTGCAACTTTCTCTTTACTCTACTCTTCCTAAATTTTAATTTTAATGGGTGTTGATACATTTTTTCGTAATCCTCAAATGACGATAAGTAATATATCTTGCCATATTGAATAATAAATGCCATATGTTTGTAAAGAAAAGACTAGTAATGTCGAATATTACCATCGTTTTATTTTGAAGCCAGTTGATTAGCTCCATAAAACACCTGTTTTTCACCAAGTTTCATACGTACCATACGGTATAAACATTACGAAATTTAAATGAAATTGTTTTAAAATAGATTTTTTAATTAAAACTCAAACTAACAATGCCCGTGGCATGCAGGACGGGTTGTGGGAATAACGCTGTGTTAAAGGTTAATAAGAAAAAATATTTAAGGTTATAATAAGGATTTATCTTTGCAGTGTTGTTTATTTTGTTATATTTATTTTCAGCGTCCAAAAACTGGCGACGCGTTGTGCAAAGAATGCTTCTATTGGGCTTTTGAGACAGAAATCCACTACACAATCATAAAAGGGCAACTTTTTAACAGAGGAGATGCTGTTGCAATTGCTGCTTCTGGTGGCAAAGACTCCACAGTCCTCGCCCACGTAATGAAAACACTCAACCAACGGTACAGCTATGGCTTAAACCTCATGCTACTGTCTATAGATGAAGGAATCACTGGATACAGAGATGACAGTCTAGAGACAGTCAAACAAAATCGAGATGACTATGAAATGTCACTTAAAATTTTATCCTACAAAGACTTATATGGCTGGACAATGGATGAAATAGTTGCTCAGATTGGTAGGAAGAATAACTGTACTTTCTGTGGAGTTTTCCGGCGTCAAGCACTGGACCGAGGAGCAGCCATGCTTGGAGTGAAGTGTATTGCCACTGGACATAATGCTGATGATATTGCAGAAACTGTGCTCATGAATGTTTTACGTGGAGACATTGCCAGGCTAAAGAGGTGTACAGCTATATCAACTGTAAGTACAATAAGTAGCGTCAACAACAAAACCCGAATCTTCATTCTATCCTCAGAGCGGAGAATTATGATTTTGTTTGTTTTCTTTGTGCATGAGAGCTCTCCAAGTAACCCTATCTTTGGGATACCTTTACATTAATAAATTAAACTTTTTTATTAACAGGGCAGTGAAGGTACAATACCTCGGGTAAAACCCCTAAAGTACACATATGAGAAGGAGATTGTGATGTATGCACATTATAAGAAGCTGGTCTACTTCTCCACGGAGTGTGTGTTTGCTCCCAATGCTTACCGAGGACACGCAAGGGCACTTCTTAAAGACATGGAGAAAATACGGCCCACTTGCATTATGGATATTATTTATTCTGGTACCTATATATTTTACTTCAAAGCATTATTTCATTTATCTAGTTCTAGCGATCTGCCCACTCGACTCCTCGCACAAAGGTTTACTATACTTTAAAACCATCTTCAAGAAGTTTCTTAAATGATGTTGAAAACCTTATCAAAATCCATTTTGTAGTTCAAGTTTCAAGTGAATACAAGGACAAACAGAATAAGCTACTTTATTGTATTTCTATTTTTTGGTGTAGTCCACGTTCCTAGTTTTAAAAGCTTACCTGAAGATGAAGGTATAATGCTGCATTGGCACCAGCTGAGCAGGTGCTTAATGTGAATTCTTGATCAGTAAGAATCATTGCAAACATAACCAACAATTTGTTGATGCAAATTCATTTATATGTAGTTATTTTACTTCTTTTATTACAGGTGAAACAATGGCAGTGAAAGAAGAAGTATCCCTACCATCCCAGAGGATATGTGTCCGGTGCAAGTTTGTCTCCTCCCAGGAGGTGTGCAAGGCGTGTGTTCTCCTAGAAGGTCTCAACAAGGGCCTGCCTAGGCTTGGCATAGGCAAGAGTTCAAAAGCCAAGAGAATGCTGGAAGAGTACAACGCAAAGCAACCGAGCGAAAAGTTAGGTGTAGCCATAAATGATTTAAACGATCAATCAGATGTAAATAGTAATCATAAAAAATCAGGTAGATGTAAGAACAAGCCTCATACCGGTAATGGTAAAGAAAATTGTGGAAATAGCTGTTCCGGAAAATGCTCTAAGGAAACAAATGAACCTAGTAACTCTAAAATCAATACATTGCTAGACGAATATGGCTTAGATGAGACAAGTCATATAGAAGGATTAAGTATAGCTACAGTGAATGGAAAGCAAGATTCTGACAACTCTGATGATGAACTGATTTCAAATGAACAAGATGACGGCTGTTCGGGAGCCTGTGGTACAATGGGGTCGCTGCAAATTGGGTTTTAATGAAAAATATTATAAAAATATTTTAATATACAATTTTATTAATTCATTTTCATTTCACACTCAAATATCCTAGCAGAAAATACTTTCAGAATTCAGAAACCTATAAAATAGTATAGCTTCTATATAATACAAGTTAGGATTCAAGTTTGATCAGCAATTATTAAATAAATAAACTACATATTAATTGTTTTGCACCTAAAGTTGCAACCTCAAGGGATCACTATACTCTGTTCGTTTAGGTAGTGAAATCAATGTAATCAAGCTAACCCACGTGACTCAGATAACCAGCCAATCCAAGTAAATCTTTTTATCTATGGTATGTCATGATTGGCTCTTTTTTGTCTTTGCCACGTGGGTTAGTTTGTTTATTTGGGTATAGTAAGCCCAATTATTACGAGTGTGACGTTCGTAATTCCAATAAAAACGCGTTCCAAAATGGGTATGTAAATTCTGTAGCTATGAAAATTTGCTAAATAATATATGGTTGAGCGAATCCGCGAGCGCTATAACATAAGTATCATGTTAATACGTATTCAATAAAAACCAGTCAACATCCTAATGGCACTCTCTGAAAGTCTGAGAATACCTCGCACGCGGTGCTTCCTTAATATGAAACCTAGTCTACTACCGACTTTTCTGTGGACAAAAATGATTTTTAAACCTCAGAAATGTTGGTAGACCTTTTATATGTGAAGGCAAATGCAGTCTGAATAGGAAGTCAAGGGCGGTTGACCCGGCCGCAAACTAGTCTATGTTATAAAGGCGGGTGCGCGGGAGTGTATCCGCTCGCGACAGATCGGGCACGCCTCCGTGATGTTGTCGGAGCAGTCCTCGCAGAGACACACGTGGCCGCACGGCAGCAGGATGATCTGCGGATAGCGATATTGTCAGGCGATTGCGAAACTTTTATTCGAGAATGACGGTAGTTGATAATTTGTCTTGACACCAATGTTAGAAAAGATAATTTCCTGAGAATAGAAGAGCTATACGTTGACCATTTAAATGAGTCGTCGCCCGCGCGGCACAGGGGCGCGGGGGCATGGCGACAAAGGGGACCGAGAGAGGTGCGGGCGGCAGGCGCATTTTTCTTTTCATTCATTTCACGCCGCCCGCACCTCTCTCAGGCCCCTTTGTCGTCGTGCCGCGCGGGCGACAACTCATTTAAGCGGTCAACCTATACATATTTTTCAACTAGCAGCTAGTTTCAACAAAACAAAAAGAACAGGTATAGGGGTCTCGGCTCCAAATATAAATTTGTACCTTTCGGAGTCGAGACCCTCGGTCCGTCGGGTCCTAGCGCACTACGCCTCTTCGGGGAAATCTCGAAGAGGCTGGTTGAGACAACCGGGGACCGAAGAGCTGGCAGCTTCCTCGCACAACGCATCAGCATTGCGATAGGTACAGCGAGGAAAGGCTGCCAGCATCTTCGGCACAATGCCACGGGGACCTCTTTTAGATTTAATTTAGTTTTTACTTAGATTTAATTAATTTTATTTAGTATTATTATTATGTTGTATATTATATATAAATTAAAATAATTTCAACTAGCTTATTAAGTCAGCTGAGTTGACGGCAGTCCGCATCGAAGTAAATTCAAAACTTTAACTTTAAAATTTACTTACTAAGGTACTCAAAATACAGGCAAATGAAAATAAGATCATCCAAATATGTTTAGATCGGCTTGCGGCTAGATCGGCGGAAATAAGGGTCTAGCCGAGGGCGTTCTTGAATTTAATACCCACTTAAAGCACACAGATAAGGTCCAGAAGTTCCACTGTCATACATTGTGTCAAAACATGTACCTTGACCTTGAAACGAGCGATCATGTAAACTAGCTGTTTTTTGCGGAACTCCTTTTCAGTAATGATGGTCCCGTCCGAAGAGCTGTTAGATTCAGCCCATTTTAATTTATTGCTGTGACTAAATATATGATTTGATTTGCTAAAGTCAACCCAATTTCAGTGTTCGGTATGCTCACAGTACAATAATACGTGCATGTGTTAAAAAAATAGCTCTTAACGCTTTATCGTAAGCGCCCGGCTGGGAGATTTACTTAAACTAGCAATTTTTTTTGCAATTATTGCTGTAATTCTGGCTATCATCAAAAGTTTACACTAAGTTTTTGTTACCAGTAGCGTTGTAATATGTAATCTTGCCCAAATTGTAGCAATAAATTGCAAAAACTCTAGCCCCTTCACAGGGGCTCGTAAACGTGCTAGTTTTTCGGCAATTTATTGCTGCAGTTCGGGCTATTCTCAAAAGCCTACATTCAAACTTTTGTTCCCATTAGTGAAGTAATATGTAATCTTTTGGGGATAGCCCGAATTGCAGCAATAAATTGCTGAAAAACTAGCCCGTTTATGAGCCTCTTTAGAAGCGCTATCAGTGGCGCAGCCTGCCAACAAGTCTTATTCCTAACCAAGCTAGAAAGCTACGGCTAGCTGTCAGTGAAGACCATGTTACTCTAACTAAACGTCAGACTTGCACGTTATTTACACATTATTCCGGCTTCCCTTAGGAAATATTTGACGCTTCGCCACTGAGCGCTATGCGGCATGAACGCGACAGATACCTCTTTCGGGTTCTCGGCGCAGACGACGCACAGCTGCACGTCGGCGAGGTCCTTGTCGCGCGCGCGCGCGCGGCGCTCGCGGCGGCCGGCCGCCAGCGCGCGCTTGAGGCCGTCCGCGCGCGCGCGCCGCCGCCGCCGCTTCAGGTACTTGTACGCGATGCGCGTCGACGCCAGCGCCGCCACCGTGCCGAATATCACCAGCAGCACTCTGCGGGGGCGACCGTCGCGCTCATTACGATGGAAGGGTAGCGAGGAGCCGCTCTAACCAGGAGGTTTCGAAAACGAAAACGGCGCAGGTATAAATAATAATAATAAAGTAACATGTCTGCCAGCGGGGTAGCGTGAGGGTAAGCCGCCATACTTTCTTAACTCAAACATTATAATATTATTAATTATTATTAATTAACATAAAAATTGCATATTAGGTACATATTTTTTTTATGTAAATACAATATTTATTGAGTAATTATGTAGTAATATAATATTTATAATAAAAGAGAAATGATACAACGGCTTATCCTCACGCTACGCCACTGACGTCTACGCAACATTTGTTGCTCATTGCAGTGTGTCCCTTTGGCAACACTTTAAAGGACGCACGGGGAAAAAATAAAGGAAAAAAGATTCATAAAAATGTCCATTCTCATTTCATTTTATTTGCTTAATACACATGAAAACTGCTGAAAGGATGTTGATGGGATGTTAGCAAGTCGATTCAGGATGATCTAAGGATGTATGATGGAAAAAAGTTACTGCAGTTTAAATTTATTGTCAGGATAAAGATGGGTGGCGCTTGGCGCCTACTTACTTAGCCGCGGGCGAAGCGAAAAATATGGTACCTAATCGGATACTCGTCCGATTCTAATCGAGGTAGACAATCGCCCGTGGCGCCGGGATCTACAGGGTGCCGAGCGGCCCGGCAAAACTTCACCACATAATTTTAATATAGCTAATAAATAATATATCTATCTCTATCAATATAAAAGAGCGCCAATGTATGACTCGCCCGGGGCGCCTAAACGGTTAAAGCCAGCTCTGCCGAGGGTAGAAGGTAAAAACCTTCAACGGCCCTATCAAGGTTTATTTATTTCTTTATTAAACATAGAAAGTTGACACGGGGATAACTTAACCCCGTCTTATCTCTCTGACTACCTAATTCCTCGGCACTAGTGTGAGAGAGACCCACTTAGAGATAAGACGATTGTGTTAACTTATCCTCGTGTCAACCTTGCTAGGACCGATATAATGGATGTCTACCTACATAATGTATTAAAAATCTGTACGGTTTCTTTAGATCTATAAAGGGGCTCGTAGACGGGCTAGTTTTTCGGCAATTTATTGCTGCAATTCGGGCTATCCCCAAAAAGATTACATATTACCTACATCACTAATGGGAACAGAAAATCTGAATGTAAACTTTTGGGGATAGCCCGAATTGCAGCAATAAATTGCCCACAAAAAAACTAGCTCGTTTACGAGCCCCTTGTAAAGCACGTAAATAGTAAGACTTACATGACCGTGTTAAACATTCTACGTACACAACAACACTTAATAAAATATACGAAATCGTATACCAAACCGGTTCACTGAATGACGAACAGGAAGCATTTTTTACCACGAACCTAATTACACATTGCTCAATGTTTCATAATTAGGTTTATTCATATTTTATACAAAATATCAAGGAAATCGGTGGTAACATTTAACTGACATTCAACCGACGGCATCTTGTAACAGAGCAATGATTACGCTCAAAGATCATTGCGATCAATAAACCAAATTCAACTATGGCAAAAGTGTCGAAAGTTAAAACAATTTTTATGTATGGCATTGCACTATCTATTCGCCTATTCCGGTGGCCTTATTATGCACAAAATAACCGATTTGTTAGGACGAAAACCGGTTTAAAAAATAAATTTAAAAACAAACTCACATGGTCGTGACGAACATGTGTGCGGGCCGCGGGAATTTGCACTCAACGAGCGCCAATTAAGTCCGCCGAGCGTCCAATCGAACGCGCGTCAATCGCAAAGGTCAATCGCTCACGTGTAGACGTGAAGTTTTGGACTTAGCTGATGGCAGCTAATTGAAAGAAACGTTATATTTGCAACAGCTGGGTGATGTTCTTTAAAAGGTACATGCCTTGTATTAGAAGAGTTATCTATAGTTAACTGCCAAAAGGCCTCATCTGAGTCGTCTGGCATCTGGGGTTGAATTTCGAAACATCCATAGCTGGGCAAGACAACGGGACAAGACTGTTAATCCGTTAATCGTTAATTAACGAACTTAACATTTCGACTAACGGATTAACTTTAAAAGTCCGTTAATCGTTAATTAAACTTTAATATATTGATGTTTATAAAGGGGAATATGCATCTTATGTCAGATAGCTTTTGAATTTGATCTCTAAATAATTAGGTATTATTACAAGCTCTAACTAATGTTAACCCTTGCTTTATAAATTAACTGATAACTGATCTGCCTTAATTCCCATAGCCCGTACCAACATTTTTTTATAAGTAAATCCGCAACGCAACGACATAAAATGGAATTTATATTACGAATTAACGAGTAACAGTTGACTTTAACTTCCGTTAAATCTTCCGAACTGTAACGCTTTAACGTTAAACGTAGTCAACTTTGTTATTAACGGATTAGCAATTAACGAAGTTAACTATTTGATTAACGGTGCCCAGCTATGGAAAAATACTTACGTAGTAAGCGCCTACACCCTAAAAGAGACCGACTTGAAAATTTTCACGCTTCCAAGTTATAGATCTCGAGATTTGTTGATACGTGAGCACAGACCAAATATCCTAGACACCGCTTAGCCTAACTTTTATTAGCAAATAAAGCTGCCAACATGCGGTGCGCGCGGCGTTTTTAGAGCGCTGCAGCACTGTGGTTGATGCGCGAATGGCGCCCGCCTCTCCTCTGCTGCACTGGGAGTGAAGAAATAGCATTGAATGGGTGCAGATGCTAATCATCCTGGCATGTTGTAAAAGTCGACTAAGGGACGGGTCCTCTCCAACATGGTGGACTATCTGTATGGGCGATGGGCTGATCACCTGTCACCGTATGGTTCATCATACCATCTTAGGAGTAATTAATCGAACGTGGCCACAAGTAGTCTTGTGGCTCTGCCCACCCCATTAGGGATTTCAGGCGTGATGCTATGTATGTATGTGTGTATGTATGGCGCCCGCCTGATAGCCCCGTTGCTTATAGCTTTTTGCCTCTTGTTGGCAGCAGGGGTCGCCCGGCTATGCGGAGTTTATTGGATAGATGGTCTGTGCACGTGAGTTAAGTGTTATTACTGTTTATATAGGTACTAGCGACCCGCCCCGGCTTCGCACGGGTGCAATGCTGATACTAAATATACCTACCTACTACAGAATGTCCTTATAAACAACGTTTAAGGCCGGGGCAAACCAAACGCGGTTGCGGCGCGTTTGCGGCGCGAACGCGGGTCCGCGCCGTTGTCGAACGGCGCGGGCGGATATACCATGCCACACCGCGGCGGCGCGGGACCGCCGCGGTCCCGCGGCTACTTTGGTGTGCCATGGTAAATCCGCCCGCGCCGTTCGACAACGGCGCGGACCCGCGTTCGCGTCGCAAACGCGCCGCAACCGCGTTTGGTATGCCCGGGCCTTTACAGCTTATGTTCCAGAGAGCTCCGATAAACGCGCATCCGATCGCTGTTAATCATAAAGTGCTATGTCCCTGCATTTTAAATCTGTAATATCTTCGGAAATATTCATTTAAATTACATGCTGTAAAGGGCCATATTGATCTATATTAAATGGATAATGTATTTAAGGTACTTAATTGGATAAGGATTAATGCTGTATTGCTTAAAATCACTTTGTAAATAACCCATTTTTCCCGAAAAATGTTAAGGATAAAAAATGGTTATTGTGGGTTATCCTTAAGAGATAGACATATACCATCGCGGACTTTTTTGTTGACCTTTTTAAGGTGTACAATACTGTAGTACATTATTTTGATTTATCTCGTGGGGTACAGCCAGCGTTTGCAATGTAAGCGCAAAAAAAATAGTTTATTTACGACATCACATTAGAAACCTCTAAATGTATCAGTGTTTCTCTACAATATTATGCATATATTATACACATAAACCTTCCTCTTGAACCACTCTATCTATTAAAAAAAACCGATTCAAAATCCGTTGCGTAGTTTTAAAGATTTAAGCATACATAGGGACAGACAGACAGCAACAGCGACTTTGTTTTATACTATGTAGCGATATAGATTATGACCATGTGCGAAAGACACTCACCTAAAGTCCTAAACATTTATTGATGCAGAAGCGTAATGTGAAGCAGAAACGGCATTAAAAATTTCCAAATGCTGGAGAAATCCATTCTCAATTGCTTTAAATTGGGAACGCCTATTCCAGTACCTTACCTCAAAAAGTCTCTAGAGCTGGCCAGCCTCTTCAGCAAACTGGACTTCGTAGCCGTGGTCAAGTACAACGGGAGACCGTCCTTCGGGGGTTGTATCTTCAGCGCACCAGCCTGGCTACTGAGCTCCCCAACGGCGGTGATATAGGAGCCGTCTCGCAGCATCTCCTCCATGGTCTGGAGCCCCCGCTGCCGCACGCCCGAGAAGAAGCCCCACACGTGGTCGATGACGCCAGGCGACATGGGCTCGAACTTGTCCGAGACCACGTCCATGTCTGAGGGGATAGTTTAACCTCAGCATTGACATGTTTTTGGTTAAGATTCGATTTTGGATAGCATTCTAGTTCCCCCTTGGTGGGAGGACGAGGGTTTTGGTTGCGTTTGCGCAACTTAAAGTGTCACTTAATCATCTTCACAATATGAAACCTGCCTTCCCTAATGATCTACTGGTATTAGCTATCACACTAATATTACAAATCTGAAAGTTTGTCTGTGTGTGTGTGAGAGTTAGAGTTAGTAAGTTTAGTAAGTTTACTTAGAAGATGTCACCTTTTGAAGCGCTGGTAGATTCAGACATGCAAAAGAGTCTGTGTGGCCTACTTGCAAAATAAATATTTTCATTTTCATTATGGTCGTCTTTAAAATAAAATATGATAAGTCTACCTAGGCTCTACCTATCATATCAGATAGTGATATTGATGCCCCTAATTATCTTGTCACCATCCCTTCATTTCTTACCAAGTAATTCAGCAGCCAGAGCATCCACAACTTCGATGCTGTACTTGCCCTGGCTGAGCACAAATGGACTAGAGTTGCACACTTCATGGATGGTCCTGGTCTGGTCAGACCAGAAACCAGCTGACGTCCTGGCTATGACATGCTCTTTTATAGTTAATCTGAAAATTTTAATCTTAACTGAAAAAGACTTTAGGAAAACTATTCTTATGTTTTATCATAGAGAAGTGGTAAAAAAACTCTATAATGGATGTGATGTCAAACACTAAATCTTTTAGAAGACAGTTTTGTCAGCTTTTATCGACCACATACATCTATGTATAATTTCAACTTTAGCAACTAAAGACTATTATACAAATATAATTGTATTTACACCAAAAATGACTTGCTGTTAATTGATTGACAAACATCAAACTGTATTTGAATTTTACATAGCATATATGTATGTATGGGGCCCGCTTAAGGGTTAAGCTTCATATTCACCTTTGAATGACTCCTGTCACAGAGTTATTGTAGTTGCTAGTGATGGGAGTACCGAGAGGCTTGACCAGGCCTCGCACCACCACATATGGGATTGTGTTGTTCGGGTACTTGGCAATCTCTTTACTTAGGGATGAGTCTATGTCCAACACTGGTGCTGTCTAGAATGGCACTTGTGTTAATTACATATGGAAAGTAACATTCCAAAAGCTTCTTTATTGTCTATACAAACAAGATTAGACATCAGAAACAGTAATTTAAAAAAGTAGATACAGTGAAAATCTATTTTTTCGGCAATTTATAGCTGCAATTTGGGCTATCCCAAAAAGATTACGTATTGCATCACTGATGGGGACAAAAAGTTTGAATATAAACTTTTGAGGATACTCGAATTGCAGCAATAAATTGCCGAAAAACTAGCCCCTTTACGAGCTCCTTTACAGTCAGCCCATTGTTGTCTAAAACGACACATGCGAGGTTAATTTTTAACTAAAGCATAACCTGTACTGGTTCAAGTATTTGCTAAAAACTGGGGCTAGTAATTTTCACATTAACTATTGTCAATAAAAATTGCGGTTGAAATGCCCCAAAGGAATCACTCTATTGCTTTTGTAATACAATCTGGTGAATTTAATATTAACATAAAATTTTAACATTTATCTTTTTATTATGCAACTGTTATGTTTAAAATTGATAACAATGGCACCGGAAAGCAGACGATTGACATAAAATATCATTTAAAGGATGGTTTACCTGTAGAGCATTCAATATGTGTTTGCATTTGCTCAGTTGCCGCACGCAAAACCCAAGAATGAGCGAGTCCAGGCCCAACACCACGGTTTCGCCGATCACTTCCGAAAGGAAATCCATGGTTTGGTAAATGATATACTACTCAACCAGCAATTTTGATAGAACCCCGCCAGTTATACTAAACTTGCCTTAAATATAAGCCCATTTTACCACAATATTGTATTGGAAAATCAGCTGTGAATTCTAATTTGACATTTGGCGTTTTGTTCTTGATTGGATGTTGGTAGGTTGGTTAAGTTTCATGTTAACTGTTTAGTCTTCGTTTATTCAACCAATAATAAAACTCATTGAAGGCAAAATAATATATTTTTTTATATTATGGACAGTCTATCTAATCCCAGTCTCAAAACTAGGATTTTCTGTTTGTACTGTACAAGGTCAAAGGCTTAGCAATGTGTTTTTTTTTCGGGGGGTTAAATAATAAGTGTACCTGTCTGTACATAGTTTAATTTATGGCCTGGGGGGCTAGTACAATATGCCCGCGAGTCGTTTGTCGCTCAATGCGTCTCTGCCAAACTAGTAAAATATGTAAGGGATGCACTGAGCGACAAATGACTCGCGGGCATGTTGTGCTAGACGTGCTAGTTAAGGATCCCATACATCTATCTGCCTTGCAGTGTTGCCAGTTTAGGCTGCAAAGTTGTAACTTGTATAGTTCGCGGAACGTAAGTTGAGCTTTTGATCTTGAATGAGCAGAACTCATTTTCGAGTCTCAATCGAGGTGTGGTATGAGATGTGACGCTTTTTTTCCATACTTGAACCTGCGCGGCAGCTGTCATTTATCTGTCTTATGCGCCGGAGATTATAGCTTAGAGGAACGGGCCACATGACTTGGGTTCAAACATTAGTGCTCATCACTCAATGCTTGCTCCTAGCGGGATATAAACCAGCGACCTCAGGCACACTAGGCAGCTAAACTGCGTGTGCCATGCCATCGAGACAGTTAATCGTCGATTTGTTACCATGTAGTTCTAATTACTCCAAAAGAACGGCATTACCATTGAAATTCATATCATTACCCGATTACGCAAGAAGGAGGGTTATTTTCCCACCTTATTTTGTGTCTTCAGAATTGTTAAAACAACGTAAACATTATTATTATTTTATTGGTAACCTATTGGTTTATCGCGCGCAGAGGGTCGCGGGTTCAAATGTCCGGATTTCATGTGTGAAATTGAAATTTATAGTCACAAGAGTATTTCGCTTACAGAAATCGTGAGGAAGCTCGCTTATACTACGCCACACGTAAAAAGAGCGCTAACAGCCATATAAAATGTATTGCCGTCAGGGCTGTTTAGATGTGGCGAGGTATACACCTGCCAAGTGATTCAAAGGTGTGTGCAGTCCCCTATCCGCACTGGGCCCGCGTGGGGACTACTGCCCAGTCCCTCTCACTATGAGAAAATATGAAACATGATTAGTCTGCAATATTTATTTCGTCTTTACAAATACATAAATCAGAGCAACAGTTCTAATTTCTCCTTCGGCGCACCCTGGATATCCTCCACGCGTTCGGCTCCTCGTACTTATTGTACAGCGGCTCCAAACGTTGGTTCTTCTTGAACTTGGACAGCTTGGTCGGGTCGGAGAACTTGAAGAATGCTGGCGCGAACTCCACCAGCCATTTAGGATCTATGGTTGTTACCTCGCGCATGTACTCCTTGGTTGTTTGCACCAGCTCATGGTAGATAACCCTGGAGCAAAAATTAAAATTTAAACCAAGTTCGAAAGCTGTTGCTGAATGATTGTTACTGGAGACAAGACTTTTGTAAGTTCGTGGCTCAATTATATTAGTCTTGCCGATGTATACGGCGATCGTATCAGTTTCCAAATTTCCCCTCCTCCCCCAATTAATGCCACACCGATTGATCTTATGCTGCTCTCATTCAACCTGGAGACCTTATATATACATATTTACATTTGAGCTTGGAGACTGTCTACATCTCCATTTAACCTAGATTAATCAATTTAGTTGTTTCTTTGTTTTAATTATTATGACCCATAAAGACTTTTTACGTCTCTAAGTCACTTAAATTAACTTATCCACACGCGGAGACTATACATCTCCCTTATTAGTTAAGTATTTATTATAATTAATTCCTGTCCATTAGGTTTGTTCCTTGCACTTTTTATGTGTTCGTTTTAGTTAAAACTAATGTTATTGAAAACAAACTTACTGCTGAGTTTCTTCTCAGCAGATGTCAACTTTTGAAGCGCTGGTAAATTCCGACATGTGAAAGAGCCCGTGTGGCCACTTGCAAAATAAATATTTTCATTTTCGATGGAGTCCTACAATTTTCACCAGGTCATCCAGGCTGTGTGGGTGGTCTGCCCATGCTGTACCTTTCAGAACGCAGTTACTACTCTAGAACTCTTCGGCCCCATCGGCCATCTTTTCTAGGAGCAATGTTTGTTTGTTCATCTCCTATGAACAAACCACAAACAAACTTGCTATACCATTCATCAAATTACGATGAAACTTTGGAGAGTTGCTGTGCGCCCGGGAACGTTTGTGACCAACAAAAAAAAGGCCTTGCCATAGAAATATATAATACGGAACTGCCCAACGCGATTTTCGCGATGCTCACTTTTTTGGTGTCAAATGACACCAACGCATATTCGGTAAATATTGCCGACATCGACGTTCTTATTACATTGAGGAAAGGACCATTATTGGCCGATTCATGCGTTTTGTCTTTGTGGTTCGTAGCTCCTAGCGAGCAATGAAAGACAGCGATGAATCAGGCAAAATAAGACTGTGTAAAATTTCATAAGCACTAAGACATCGGCAATAGAGCTTCGTAGTTTATAAACTTCTAAGTAGATGGCGTTACCATGACGAACTAAGTCATTTGTTCAACGCAGTTGTATTGAATGCATATCCTTTTGAGATCGATCGTTGGGCCTTGCTATGCATGCCAGCCACAGCTAGTATTCAAATGTAAAGAGCTCTTACCATTCAGGCTGCCGGTTAAAGAGCGCAGACGAAGGATGTATGTAGACGACCTGGCTGTCGACGAGGGTCCTGTACCCTTCCTGGGGGTCCTTCTTGGCGGCGTTACGGAAGAACCCGGAGCATATCGTCTTCTGGACCCGAACCGTGTTCTTAGCTGCGGATACCACGTCCAGCTTATGTCTGGAAAGAAGACATTGCCAAAATGACATGATGTTTCAAGTGTTCAAATGTGTGCAAATCAGCGTAACGACAAAAGACGAGAAGCTACGAAGAATAATCCATCATTCGCATTCAATCAATCAATACTATTAGCAAAACCCATCGGAACCCATTATCGCTAACCACTTCAGAAAGGTGTCACCGGGGTGCGGGGGCGACCGGCCGCCATCTTACTTCTCACCAATGATGTGGTAGATCGGCTCTTTAAACTTTTAATTAAATAACATGTAGACCTGATATAAACTCATAATACCAGTCCAGGTTACCTTTGCATACACAAACTTTGGATAGCTTCAGAGCAGCCATAAACTTCTTCTAAAATGTGCGCAAAAAAATGTATGCCACACCCACTGGCCGATGTAACATGATAAATCAGTCATTGTGTAGTGGTATATTAGAGACGCAAAAAAAAGTTTATCTACACCCATATCATAAAACCTCCATAGTGTAATCAAAAACCGTAGGAAATGACCACCATTTTGATAATCAATTAGGTAAAACGAGTGCTGCAATGTTATTCCCGTATCGATTTTAGTATAGAAATGAGATTAAATTTGGAACAGCTGTCAAAACTCAAGTGGGTCTCTATTCTAGTATCCATAGATATTAAAACAGTTATTGATACGAAACGTCAAATCAGTATGTTTTTTTAATATTAACTGCACAACATTTGATCTCGAGTGACATGAGAATAGAGACTTCATTCGTTTGTCTATGATTTAAAAAAAATGGTCTTGACGGAGGATCGAATTGCCGCCTTTATGTCGGTGTTTTGCTGAACGAAAGTAGAATTGTTGTTGAATTGAATAGAAAAAGTTGTTTGTAATTTACATTTTAGTTGAAAATATGAATAGTAGTCTTTTCGGAGTGTGTGTGATGTGAAAATGCGCCGGATATCGGAAATATGCAGCCACGATTGCAACAAATAACTTGTTGCCAGAAAATACTGTTTCTGAACACATCATGGAGGATTTATAATATGTGTGTAGATAAAGTTATGTATGCAACTCTGCATAATTTGGCCTTAAAACACACGTGCGATCTTATTATGAAACTCGCTAAAAGCTCGTTTCATAAAACCGCACTAGTGTTTTAAGGCCTATCATTATGCAACCGTTGCATAAACTACTGGTGTGTGTGTGTCAGCTCCGACGCACGACAGGAGTTTACTCCTTACGAACGATTATAAAATAAACCAGTACTCATCATACCATGCTGTCATTTTTAATTTTGACATTTGACAGTAAATAATAAAGTTTCATATTAATGAATGGAAACATGTCATTCATTGAATACAATAATTAGTTGACACTTCGGGTCCCGTCGTCTTCCGATTGAGATCAGAGTTTTACCGATGGAAACCCATTATTCACTATATCTGTATGCAATGCGAAGCGACCGACGCATCTTCGGCTAACATCGTGTGACTCCGTACCGTGTGACAGTGTGACATAGTAGTTTGATTTTACTCCCCATAATTTTTCATACCCCGGGCTTATATATGAAATCGATTCTTAAAGAGTAAACTCCAATAAACACTTTAATTCTCACCTGTCCATAATCCCGAGCAGCTGTTTCCTGACATCCTGCGCTCTCTTCAACGTCCGAATCTGCACGAAGTTCTCGTAGCACCACGCGTTGGAGAACTTGTTGTTTCTCCAACTGTTGAACACCGCCAGAAGCGTCAGATGGTCACCTTCGGGCTGGTTGAACTTGGCCTTCTTCTGGTCAGCGAGAGCCTGTTTGTCCTTGGGCCGGTAGAACACGTTCTGGACGCTTATCATCGACACGATTGTGAGTATCTCGTCAGAGCACTGCAGAGCCACCGACATGATGAGGATCTTGGAAAGATTCGGTTCTAGGGGGAATTCGGCCATCTGGAACAATGGAAGAAATGGTAAGTTAAACTTGTGAGGATTGCAGATGGAAGATATTTTTTTGAATATTTTTTACAAGCTTTTTCTTAACTTGCAATGTTTGTATATAACTATATATGTTCGGGTTAAATCTTGCAAGCTGAATTAGAACCACTTTCTCTTATCCTACGGAGCTGAATTTATACATATTGCTTCAGTTTTGATAAAAATGCATTTTTATGGTACGCATGATCAACATTCAGGGTTAGCTCCAGATAAAGGAACTCTTCAACGGTGAACAGCACAGACACGAAATTTTGTGTACGCATTTTATTGCAATCATTATCATCATCATTTCAGCCGAAAGACGTCCACTGCTGGAAATAAGTCTCCCCCAGTTATCTCCACACCGACCGATTCTGTGCTGCTCGCATCCAGCGGAGACCCGCAATTTTCACCAGGTCGTGAGTCCACCGTGTGGGTGATCTGCCCACGATGTACCTTCCGGTACTATTTATTGCAATATTAAAGTGCAATGGGCAAAAAGGCTTGTTATAAAAATGCAAATAAAAAAAAACTTATTCTTTCATTCAATACATTCGTTTGTCGCAGTACCCTAACTGGCATCTCCTTTCATTTCTAAACACTTATTTTAACAAAAACCCTGATATATAAGAGTCGAGCACAATATGTACGTACCCTGCGGCCGAGGCGCGTGAGCAGGCCCTCGGCGTCGAGCGCGGACAGCGAGTGCAGCTGCTCCAGCGCCATGATGAGCGACTCCACGGGCGGCGCGTCCATGAAGTCGAAGTGCAGCAGGTCGTTGATGCCCATGGTCTTGAGCTGCAGCACGGTGGTGGCCAGGTTGGTGCGCTGGATCTCGGGCACGGGCGTGGGCAGCATCTCGTCGCGGTAGGCGCGCTCCGTGTACAGCCGGTAGCACTTGCCGGGGCCCGTGCGCCCCGCGCGCCCCGCGCGCTGCTTCGCCGCCGCCTACACCAACAAACAACTTTATGTACTAATTAACTATTAACCTTTTGGCCGCCAAGCACGTCTGAGAAGTAACACGAATTTCAACTTTAAGTCAAGGTATTGAAGGACTTTTTTACCCTGTCACGCATAGTCGACAACGGCGGCCAAAAGGTTAAACTACTGCACTAAGTAACTTAGTAAATATTTTATATTTCTACTATACTCTATTTGTTCAGGTACTTAGCTAAATATAAGCAAACTAACCCACTAACTCAGATAATCAGCCAATTGAGACATACCATAGATTAAAAAGAGCCAATCAACACATACCATAGATAAAAAAGATTGGCTGGATTAGCTGAGTAAGTAACGTGGGTTAGTTTTTATGTTTACATTAAGGCTGGGTTTCATAGGAACTAGGAATTTCAAAAATTGCACTGATATACCAAAATTTGATCTGACATTGGGTCTGACGATTTTTTATAAAATCCGGCCGGATAGTTCAAAGCTAGTTGCCGTCTAGTTTCAGCTTTCTTCCAAAGATATGTATAGGATATATATCTAAAGGATAATTTCGCTAAAGGCTGTATTAAGCATGAATGTTTTGTAACAAACTAATATGACTAGCAATTTTTTGAGCACTAATATTACAATACGCATTGACGAAAAATAACGGATCGTTTCAGGTTAGAATGACGCTCACCTAACACTAAGAATAGTTATTTAACTTTCCTTACCTGTGAAATAGGCGTGACGACCAACGAGTCCATACCAGTCTTGGAATTGTAGACCTTCTGCTTCACAAATCCAGGGTCCACCACGTAATAAATCCCATCAATTGTAAGCGAAGTTTCAGCAATATTGGTAGCGATCACCACCTTTCGGGAGCCGGGCGGAGCGGGGTCGAAGATACGCGTTTGCATTTCAGAAGGCAACGCGGAATATACAGGAAGGATAATCAATTCTGGCACATCAGGTCCTAAAGATTTCATCCGCTCGTAAAGGATCTCGCAAGCCGTATCAATTTCCTCTTGACCGGTCAAAAACAGCAGAACATCACCCGGTGGTTCCCGCAGATGTATCTGCATGATCGTTATCAACGAGGCATCCAAATAGTCCGTCTCTGGTTCTTTAGTGTATAGCACTTCTACGGGGAAGGTTCTTCCGGGGATGGTAAAGATAGGAGCTTCAAAGAAGTACTGTGAGAATTTGACGGCGTCCAGTGTAGCGGATGTGACGATGAGTTTGAGCTCCGGTCGTTTCTGCACGGCTTGCTTAAGCAGACCGAATAGTACGTCCGTGTTGATCGTGCGCTCGTGGGCTTCATCCAACATGATGACGGAGTAGGACTTAAGGTCTAGATCCATCAGGCATTCGCGAAGTAACATACCGTCTGTCATGTACCTGATGACAAAGTAAGATACTTTAGGCAGGGCCTCAGGAAAGCGAGGAAAAATAAATTTGATTAAAGCGACTCCAGGATATACGAAGTAGTCTGAAGGTATGTTGTTTAGAGAACTTTGACCAAAAAAAAGTTTTGTCACCAAATTATCAAATAGGTAGTAGTTTACGCAACGGTTGCATAATGATAGGCCTTAAAATACGAGTGTGGGTTTATGAAACGAGCCGACAGGCGAGTTTTGACAGCTGTCCAAATTTAAACTCATAACGTTACAAAAGTTGATACTGTAATAACATTACAGTACAGATTTTATTTACTACCACAGCTCATAGTAAAATTGGTTATAATAATGCTGTTAATTTCCTACGGTTTTGGAATACATTATGGAGGTTTTATGATATGGGTGTAGATACTCGTAAACATAGTTTGCAGGTACTTAAAGGCAGAGATGACATGATGGAATTTAGGTTAACAGCTGAAGAAATGATAGACAGCGTTGATGGACAGGTGTCGGGGTATCAGTTACTTGATGACGGTCTCGGGGCTGGTGCAGTCCTCGAAGCGGATGGTGTAGCCGACCTCCTGGCCGAGCCGGCAGCCGAACTCCTCGGCCACGCGCTTGGCCACCGACATGGCGGCCACGCGCCGCGGCTGCGTGCAGGCCAGCTTGCCGCGCGCCGCGCGCCCGCTCTCCGCCAGGTACTGCGTGATCTGCGTCGTCTTGCCCGACCCCGTCTCGCCGATCACGATCAGGATCTGGTTGTCCGACACAGCCTGCGACAGGAAAATAACGAACATTCGACTCACCCGTTTTTAAAAACTGAACATTTATTATTTATGTAATAATTAGAAGGGTTTTAAACCGATTACACTAATTATGAGATAAACATGAGAGAACAAACATTACATAGTACGACATATGTCATTGAAAATTTGATAAATTATGATATTAATTATAGTCCAAACACTCTAAAATAAAATTGATAATTTTTTTTTTTTACTTTAAGTTACTTGAGTCAAATTAGCTTAATCTAGTTTTAAATTGCATTTATCACTGTTTTAAATCACTATGATTAATTAATTAATCAATTATTTGTAATCTATCGTGCATGCTGTGGCCGCCTGTAATTAGTGTTGCATCTCGCTCTAACTTGTATGCTTGATTTGATGTCTCATTGGTGTAATAAGAATAAGAATAAGAATAAGAAAAAAATTATTGCTAACTGTGTACATGTGGTATGGAATACTGTTGTTGACCCTTATAAATAAATAAATATAGTCAATAAAATTATGTCAAAATAATTCATATAAGCATTTTCATTAATGTCATGAAAACTTAATCTTATAACAAAAACTTCTTTCATTCATCAAACTCACAGAAAACCAGGCACACCAACATCATCTTCCACTCATCTGCAAACACATTGCACGCCGGGTTTTTGTCTAAAAGGTTGTTCAAGGCAGAATGCGTAGCAGCGATGAGCGAGCTCTGGCTAGAGTACGACACGAAGGCACAGAAAAGAGCCTGTGACTTCTTGCTCGGAGGTAATTATACGGGACAGATAAACGGAGCAAACTGTTGTGAAGATCGGGTGCGTCAATTATTCCGCGAAGGATCTTACAAATCGTTGCTAGCTGATCGCAAGCTCTCCTTGTTTTGAGGGAGTTATAGCCGAGACATCCTTCGAGATATTTGATTGCATACATAAAAGGATAGTATCATATTTAATTCAACATTATAACAAACGTCGATCTATTGAAGCCCTCGCCTTTAGCTCGGGCTGTCAATAACCCTGGGTTCGTAATAGCTTCCCTGTCACCTTCAAAACACAATGCCAATTCGCTGACAACATTTCCGATAGCATCGAATTTACCAAACACAATGTCATTTACAAAAAGTTATGTATCATTAAGAACGATTTCTTGGATGTCAATTTGACATTTTGAATACATTCAAACTGAAGGGCTTTTTCCGAGCTTGCAATGATACAAAAACACACAAACAGCTTACCTTAATCAACTCATCCTTCAATTTATATATAGGCAGCGACTGCCTTTGTTCCAACAGCGACAGATTCGTCTTCTTTCCAAACGAGGACTTCTTTCCACCTATCACGTGTTTCTTCCACTCGGGCAGGTCTTGCGGAGTTATACCTGTCCCTCTCATATTCGCAGCTAAAGTCCTTCCGTCCGCTTCGGGTAAAGGATCTATCCAGTTTTTGTTAAGACCAGTGGGCAGGCTTTCCATTTCTTGCTCTCGTTGTATCATTTTCTGTTCGCGCCGCTCTTTAGCGAGCGCGGATTGCATCATGGCGGCTTGTGCGAGCGAGCCGTCAGGATTCTTGACTATTCTGACGGGGGAGAGGTCGTGTAGGGCGCGCCCGTGACCCTGCAGGAAGGGTGGCTCGTCCTCGACCAGCTCTATCTCTATGTCGGCTTCTCCGTCTTCCTCTTTCGGTAGGAGGCCAGTTTCTTCATCGAAGTCGGGCAGCTCACTCTTGTCTATTACTCCGGATGATATCATCTGTGAAATATTGAATGTTAAAATACTTTTAACTATAACACTTTTATATAGCACCTAAAATTAAACAGAGTTCAGCATACCGGTAATGAGTCGTTACCTGCTTGATCTCCCAGCGCTCGGGGCTGGAGAGGCGCGTGACGCGCTTGCGACTGGCGCCCTCGCCGGCGCCCGCGTCGGGCGCGCCCAGCCCCGCCAGCGCGGCCGCCGGCGCGGGCCGGTCCGGGTTGCGGCCCTCGCGCTCTGCCTGCCCACCAACAAAACAACGTGTGGTTACAACCAACCCTCACAAATTACAATTCATGATAGCCATAAAGTGTCCTCTTCAGATAGTAGAATTGGGAGAATACAAAAATAAATAGTGATTTATTGTATTGTAACAGCAAGTTGGAGGGTATATGGTAAGAGGAAAAGACAAATGGAGCAAAATTGTGACATGATAGTATTTTAGAGAAGGTAAAAGGAAAAGAGGTTGACCGCAAAAATTATGGGACAATGACATAAGACAAGTGGCAAGCGTCACATGGAACAGAGTGGCTCAAGAAAGACATGAGTGGAAAAGGTTGATGGAGGCCTTTGTCGACTGGCAAACGGATCTACAGAAAATAAATAAAATATAAATAAGAGACTAGATTAAGGTTTACATTCAATTCAAGTTTTCTATATATTTTAATCATATAATTGTAATATGAATCTGAATAAAAGGCTATTATACTTATTATTATTAACAGCAAGTTGGGAATAATAAAAAAAATCTTTTCTCTTATCATGAAAGTCTAATTTACCTCTAAATGCGCATGTGAGGTGGGGTTCAGATCCTTGCCGGTCTCCTGGCAGACATCCTTCATGGTGAGAGATACCTTCTGTCCAGTTACAGACAGGACTTTGATCTGCAATAACACAAATGTAATCTTGTATTTAGTTCAACAAGTATATATATTATACTTTTTACTCTGACCAAAATACTACTTCATTACAGGGCAGGAATGAGTGTAATAGTAAGCTAAGCACTTACTTTAATTTTGTCTCCTCGGGATACAACATCAGAGACGTTAGTAACACGGCCCTCAGCCCGCAACTGTGAGACATGCACAAGCCCCTCCCAGCGCTTCCGCACACCTTCGATTTGGGCGAAGCAGCCAAAAGGCACGATGTTGGCCACCCTGCCATTGTAAATCTGCAAATGATTTTATTGTTTGACGACGCGGATAGCCTAGTTGGTAGTGACCCTGCCTCCGACGCAAGCGTCCCGGGTTCGATCCCCGGTAAGGGCAAATATTAGTGTGATGAGCACGAATGTTTGTTCCTGAGTCTTGGATGTTTCCTATGTATTTAAGTATTTATTTCTCTATATAAGTATTTATATCGTCGTCTAGTACTCATAACACAAGCCTTTAGAGCTTACTTTGGGACTAGATCGATTTGTGTAAAGATTGTCCCCTGATTTTTTTTTATTTATTTTATTTATTATTATTATGATAGATTTTATGCACAGGCAGCTTATTGCTGATATGTGCATAATCAGTGTCCACTTGTGTTTTTTAATTTAAAATGTTATCACGTCTATTTTTAAAAGAGTTAACTGAGGGTGCACTTATCACTGTCTCGGCAAACTGTTCCACGCTTTTACTATGCGGTAGTTTGTAACATAATTAACTGTAGTTTTAGGATAACCTATTTTTTAAGTTCATAATACTTCATAGCAGCATCACAAATCAAACTCGCGCCTCATTCGGGAACGCTAAGTGATTCTGTAGCGACTCGTAAGCCAGATTTCTCATTCCACTCTTCCGCACGACGCCAAATGCGTAAGAGCGAGATGAGAGATCTGGCTTACGAGTCGCTACAGAATCACTTAGCGTTCCCGAATGAGGCGCCTCTTCTACTTCCCATTAAGTATGAGGAATTAATATAGTTTATAAATGAGTACAAGTGAGACAATTGAATAATGGAACAATAGACTGGATTTGGTCACAAAGTCAAAACAGATCACAAGAATACTTTAAAATAATTTAAAAGAGCAAAACTGTGAATAAATCTTTGTTTACCTATACTTAAACAAGGCATAAGATACAGGTTTAAAAAACAGACCTTTCCGGGCTCTGGGTCATCACTCATTTCAACTTCAGGAGACTTCCTCTTTGCTTTCTTACTATAATCTCCAAATCTGTGATCCTTTTGGTCTCTATCACGGGAGTGAGACTTGCGGTCTCGAGATTTGGATCTTCTACCTTTAGACCGTGATCTTCGCTGCCTATCTCTAGACTTAGATCTGTGTCTTTGACGGCTCCTAGACCTCCTCCTTCTGTCTCTACTTCTGCTCCGTCTGTCCCTGCTTCTGCTTCTTCTATCTCTGCTTCTACTTCTCTTATTTCTACTACGACTTCTATGTCTACTTCTACTTCTCCTTTTCCTATCTCTAGAACTATCTCTTCTCCTACTTCTACCCTCTTTGCGATCCCTACTGCTACTGCGAACTCTTTTATGATCATCCTCTTTTTTCGATTCCTCTTTTGTGCTGGATTTGGATGGAGCTAGGGCTTCCAATTCAGCCATGGTTTGGTCAACCACATTGTCATTTGAGGATTTATTTTTTTCATCTTCAAATTTTTCTTTCATAGTCAATCTAGGCTTTCCTTTACCACCTGTCTCATTCTCACTTTCTTCATCTGATGAAAACACTGGTTTCTCATTACGTATAGCTAAGCCTGGAAATTTGTTAGCTAGAGGGTTCTTGTTTACAGCCTCGTTTATACTAGATTCTGTGTTACAGGTAGTAGGTTTCATATGCTGTATTATTCGTAGCAGATTGGTCATGAATGAGTCTGAGAATTCCGCTCCATTCTCGGTAAGGGCCTTTTTAAACCCTTCGAACGTGGGATTCTTGTCAGCCAAATCTATTATAAACTCCGCTGAAACAATTGAAGTCGTAAATTAGAAAGATTGACGAGGATAATTCATTTATAAAGTCAAATAAGGAAACAGAAACTAACCCAAATCTTTGTCATTTAATCCCAGATGGTTGTCCAACTCGGTACATATTTTTGAAACTAGGGATAGGTGTTCTAATTTTGCAACTTCTTCCATTTCTTAATAATACAATTATTCTATTTTATTAAATTAAAAACATAATTTACGCCACAGCACGCAAGAAACGAAGGCAGGCATTTATTTTGACATTTGACAAATTGTCAAAAATTGGCAAAGCTATAGCAGTTTAAAAAAAAAAAAAGCAAACGTATGTTTTTTTTTTTTTTGGCCTGGTTTGAGGGACTTTTAAGCCTGGCTTCAGATACTTTTAAGCCAAAGCAGATGTATGGGATCCAATGGGATCTGACAGCGGTGTTGCCAGTTTTTGCTTGTAAAATTGTAACTTGTAGCCAAAGAGTATTGTACCTTCGTGAAACGAGGCACAGTCCACAGTCCACCACCACAGACACCACAGATTACATCAGCACAGATAAAACATAAACTACTACGCTCACAGCTTTGCTACATTTGTAGCAAGCTGTTCAAATCAACATAAAAGCTGCTTTTATTTCTATATTTCTCTTGTGTTATTAAATAAATCGCAGCTTTAGTTGGACAGTGGCATAATTCGAAATGAAACTCTATTATTTTAAAAGTCTTTAAACTATTCTATTAAAGTCTCTAATCGTGGGCCACTATGGTTGTGTCACTATTCTACTAAAGCAGCGAGATATATTCTAATGTTCGAGGTGACGTTATTGACGTGACATTTGACATTGCGGTGGCCGCTGGTTGAGGCTTTTTTTATGCAACTGTCTGATTTCGTTTATCCAGTTTATTCTCTTCTCTCAATGTGAACGCGAAGTAATTTGCGACTATCACAAAGTTTCTCAATTTTAGGCAAGTGATTTTTATATTTTCTGTTCACATTCCTGATGGTATTGTGATTGTATGATGGAAAACAATTCAGATCACCCTGAGCAAAACAACTTCGCCCCGCTATCTGTGCCAGAAGTAGACGTAGATTTTTTACCAATTGTATACGAAATAATAAGAAGGTATTGACATGTAGATGTTATATTTAGCTTGCCGTGACTCGTTTTGACGCTTTTTATTTAACGCTTCTCTTCGTTCAGTGTCGAGCGGGATTTCCACGACAACTCCGCGAAGGCGCGGGAGTCGCAGGACTGCAGCCAAAAGATCTTGGAGTTGCAGAAAAAGTTTGATTACGCTAGATCACAGGTATTACTAATATTCAATTATCGTTTAACACATCCAGTGCCGAAAACCCGATATCGGGTTTTCTATTTGTGGCCACGCCGAACGACTCGCAGGTCGCGTTCTTGCTGTAGCAATTTTGTACGGAGGCAATTCTGCGGCGCCTGGGATGGAACTTGTTTTTTGGGCTGGCACTGAAAGTCTTCATGAATTCTATATTAGCTGATTTTGAAATAGAGCACCATTGATGCTTTTGCTAGTAATAGTTTAACACATTGCCTGCCAACTACGAGTATACTCGTAGTTTTTCTATGAAAATTCTCATAGTTGGCAGGGAACGTGTTAACATTGATTGTCAATCTTTAGGATTTAATAATTTGTTATAGATAAGGCGCTTACCAGGCATTGAATACAATAAACAAGATCAAATAAAACAGTTTGAGGTGCTACGGGCTCAGCTACAACTGAAACGGGAACTGCTGCAGAAGTATCGAAATATGTGCTCTGAAACATCCTTCAAGTGATTTAGATACAATGCCATTCAGAGCTTTGCTGAAGTACTTGGCGAACAATGAACACCTTGTCCAGAAACTTGCAGACTCTTATCCTGTAAGACGTGCTGCACAAATGGCAATTTCCATCTTTTACAGAGGAAAAGAAAAAGCTTCCAAAATTGACCCTGAACAAATAAACAGGGCAATGTCATTTTATAGAAAGTTTTCTCAGAATCTACGTGAAGGTATCCAGGATGCCAAAAAGCAACTAAAAAAATAAACTGTCATTATGATTTAGTGTAAATAATATTTTGTGTTTTGAATTATTCAACTGGGGCATTAATTCAATGAAATAAAGTATCAAATAAAACACATGAATTGTTTCGAGCCATTTTAATTTCTCTCACTCAGAACAAATCAATAAAAATATTCTCTCACTTAAACTAGAAAATCACATGAGTAAATGGTACTGCAAACACAAATACTGAATACAATTATGATATGAATTAGCAGCTAGCTCTAAACAACTAATGTACTATGCATTTGTACATTATAAAGTTAGCTCTCAGTAACTGAGTCAATCAAGGAAAAGTACAGTAATGACTATTGTCCTAGTGTAATGTTAGGCATAGTGGAATATTTATCTTATAGTTGTAGATTAAACTAAATTGGTTGGGATATCAAAATTTAGATATGATGATCTTAATTTTAACGAAAAGATCAGCTTTCAAAATTGCTCACAAAATAAACATGGACAATAATCATTATGACTTCCAAAGACCCTGCTCTCAGCTTGTCATTACTACCAATGTCAAAACAATATCAACTATAATCCCTTAATTAACAAAAAATCAACACAAAAACCCAGTGAAAGCCTCCCATTTCACATCAATTAATAAACAATTATTGCTTTAAGAATACTGGAAAGACAATAATTTCAAATCATAAATTGTGAACCAAATAACAAATTCAAAAAACAAAATGTATTTTCCAATAAAATAAAATCATATGCCAAAAACAAAACATAGTTCGATCTGCCCTTCACATTAATGAATATTCTATGACTTTATTATAATACTACGACTTGGCAGTTTCCAGTGCAATGACACACCACGTGCATAAGATACGGAAAGCGCTTCTTGCGCGCCTAATGTATTAATAAAATATATTCTGATGCCATACAGGAAGAATTGATATCAAGAATTGAGAATATTTATTATTTATTTTATTACTACCATCTAGGACACAAATGTAAATGCCCCTATTTACAGCAATATGAAAAGTAGTCGTCAAAAATATGGAACTATAATATAATAATATCTTGAGGCAATGTTTACATTACACAACCTTGAAAAGCTGCCGAGAAAAATATGATGGTATTACAGGTGTCATGCGTTTCTTATTTATTCGGCAGCCATTTGGGTGCATGTGAAGACAGCCTTGTATTAGAGATTGCTCTCTCATCTATCTAACTTGTGTAAGGTTAGAAGCTGGTACTTAAAGTGCTTGAAGACTAAAATCCACACTGTGTCATTGGTGTTTCCGGGGGCCAAGTTTTTTTTTTTATAAACAAGTAATTTGAGACCCGACACATGCTGCGGCTTGGTATCTGTCTGGTTTTATCCAAAGTGTTTGTAATGTTTTGTAAATTTATTTATATGATGAGTAAAAGAGCAAAGATGTGGCCGTTTTGCTTAATAGTATTTGAAATTTATGTAAATAGAAGGATTATATTGGGACAAGCGCGGATCCACGGTTGTGGGCACGATGGGCATGCCCAAAACCCTAATAGACTTGCGATATCCTTTGTAGGAATGCACTATATCGATCGATCATGAGCGAGTTCATACTCCGATTCGCACTTGGCCGATGTTCAGATGGCTGTGCCGACCACCTTTATTGATGGTTGGATCCGCGCCTGTATTAGGACTATAAACTGAATATTACAGGCCGATCCAGAGTGAATAATAAATGTTCAAGTATAAAGTATAACATCCCCCAGCACTCTTCTGAAGTGAATTATCAATTATTTGGTGAAGTGTGATCGTCAAGCAGAATAAAGTAGTTCGAAACAAGATTTACGATAAGACAAAATATTAGTGTTCTAGTCAATTATTGATTTGATCATACCAACACGGTTGCGTTCAGATCAGTGCTCTTTACATCCATTTTTGTGTTAAAAAAACAGATGTTAAGAGGTATTAAACGCCTATATTCTCTTAGATACAGTCGCGGAACGAAAAGGTTAGTCACTTTCCGATGTAACGTCAAGTGAATAGAGTTCAAAAGTGATGCATCGTTTCATTCCGCGCCTATACTAATTGTCAGTAGAGTGGCCAATGTAATAAATCTTTTGCACACTCCATAACTGTAGAATGTATTTGGCTGGTGGTCCTAAACTCTTTTCACTGGAAGTGAAGGGCGCTCCAATGAAATTAGATAACTGTGTTACCTTCGACTTAGCTTAATTTAGGGGAACAACCAATGAATACGTGTTCGACCGACAGCGGTGTAAGGTCCCGTCAAGAAGTCAAAAATAAATGACGTATACCATAAAGTGGCTCCTGCACAAAATCGGTGGATCTGTACAGGATGTTCCAGAAACAGTCGACCGTTGAATTTAGTTTCGCCGTTACCCATAAGTAAGCGGCCGGCGCTCAGTTGGCGAGCAGCGCGGGCGCGGGCGGCTCGTGGCGCTTGCGGCCGCGCCGGCCCGCGCCGCGCTTGTCGGGCTGCACCTCGAAGGGCGAGTCCACCGTGGTCACGTCGCTCTCCTGCGGAACGAAACCATACAATTCGGTTCTTGACAATCTTTTAAAAACAAAAAGCGGACAAGTGCGAGCGATAAACTCGCGTGGAGCGGGTTCCGTTCCGTACATGTTTATCTGAACTTCTTATAGGTTTTCCTGTAATCTAGTAATATAGAACTATTTTCTGTATTTTTTTTTCAAAATCGTAGGCCCAGTAGTTTTGAAAATAAAGGGGGGGAATGGTCAATTTTTAGCCTATTTTCCTAAATAACTTTCTAAATATCTTCCTAAATATTTAATTTAAAATTCCAAAAAAATACATTTAGGATCCTCACAATAAGCCCTTTCATTTGATATGTCACACCGATACAGTTTACATAACTTTTTATTTTTATTTTCTAATTAACCGCCCAAAAGTGACTTCCATGTTTAAAATTCATTTACTTACGTTACGCGTCCGTGTTGCGGTCACCGACTTACATATTATGTATACCAAATTTCAACTCTAATTGTACCAGGAGTTGGCTGATTGGCTGTGATAGATGCTATAAGGGTTCCGTTGTTTCCTTTTGAGGTACGAAACCCTAAAAATATTTTTATATAATTGTTAGCTCATATTAGATTATGTTTTTTTTTTTTTTATATAGTTTGATTTGCGATCAGTCCCACGGACTATAAGCAAATATGTTGTGAGTACGTCTGGGCTTTATGAGCGATCATCCATCGACAATCGTTCTAGTATAGATGCAGAGCATCTTCATTGTATACTCTAGAACCTAGAGTCAGATGTTGTGTTCGAGAATGTCGCGTCTCTTTAGTCTCTTAGTGTAGTTCGGGACAGTAAGGTTCACTGCCAGCTGATTTGGATGGTTAATTAGGCGGGTCTTGTATCGTTTGCCACATTTGTCAATTTCTTCCTTGACTGTGTTCATGTTCAGATACTTGTGCACTTCTGCGTTTGTGATGAACCAAGGTGCATTTGACAGGTTTTTCAATATGCAGTTTTGAAGACGCTGTATAATGTTGACATTGGATGTACATGCCGACCCCCACAGCTGAAGTCCGTAGGTCCAGATTGGTTTAATTATTGTCTTGTATATTAAGAGTTTGTTGTCGGTTGTAATCTTTGAGTTTCTGTTCAGTAGCCAGTATAGTCCCTTATACCGTAGGTTGGCTTCATTTCTTTTCGACTGAATATGCTTTCTCCATGTTAGTCTTCTATCCAGGTGCATACCTAAGTATTTGACTTCATCGTTGTGGGGGAGTTCACTTTCGCCCAGTTTGAGTGGTGGGCAATTTCCTCTTCTAAGAGCAAAGGTCACGTGGATCGATTTGGTGGAACTTGCTTTTATACGCCATTTTTTTTGCCACTGATGTATTTCGTCGAGGCTTTTTTGGAGTTTTTCTGAGGCTTCTTGAGCATTCTTGCTACTAGCAAGGATGGCTGTATCGTCGGCAAATGTTGCCGTGGTCACTCCAGGGACCTCTGGAAGGTCTGACGTGAACAAGACGTATAGCACTGGGCCGAGGACCGAGCCTTGGGGCACCCCTGCGTTGATGTCATAGAACGTGGAAGTACTGTCACTTTCCTTGACCTGGAAAATTCTACCACGTATGTAGGATTCTAGCAATGTGTAGTAGGTGTGGGGTATCAGAGTTTTTATCTTGCACATTAGACCTTTGTGCCATACCCTGTCAAATGCTTGTTGTATGTCAAGGAACGCGGTGGAACAGTATTCTCTTTGTTCTAGTGATTTCCTGATGGTGTGACAAACCCTATGGACTTGTTCAGTTGTTGCATGGTGTGCCCTGAATCCGAACTGATGCTCTGGTATAACCTTTTTTGCCATTAGGATAGGAGTTAATCTATTAAGGAGAATCCTTTCGAAAAGTTTTGATAAAATTGGCAGCAAGCTAATTGGTCTGTATGAAGCTATCTCGTGGACAGGTTTTCCGGGTTTGTGGAGCATTTGTATTTGGGAGACTTTCCATAATTGCGGGTAGTAGCCTGTTCTAAGTATGCTGTTGAAGATGATGGTGAAAAGAATTAGAGCCTTTATTGGTAGTTCTTTAAGGACTTCCTTCGTGATTAGATCAAAACCTGGTGCCTTTTTGTCCTTAAAGAATTTTATGTTTCTTGATACTTCTCTCGGGTTTGTGGGTTTTATGGGTAAATCCATTTGGAACGGCTGTTTAAGTATCAGGTCTATGTCATATTCTGATTCTGGGGGATTCGCTTCGTTGGGTATGAAGACCTGGTATAAGTGCTCAGCGAATGAGTCTACTTTTTGTTGGTTTGTCCTGGCCCATGAGTTATTGGATAGTCTCAGGGGTGGTTTAGTGTTTTGTGGTCTGTTAAAGTTTTCAGTCATTCTCCAGAGTGAATAGTTGGTATGGCGTGTTGCTGTCAGTGTCATCAATTTTGCTTGAGAGGTCTCGTTCTCAGCTGTTTTGATCATGTCACTCAATTCGCGAGATGCTTTGTTAAAGATTGCTTTATCACGTGGATGACGACTGGCATGCCACACTCGGCGCAGTCTTCTTTTATCTAGAATTTTATGTTTTATTTCTAGCGGAACGGATTGCTTGTTTGATTTGGGTTTAAGTTCTGGTGTACATTCCCAACAGGCTACCTGTATGGTGTTTGTTGCATTTATAATAGCTTCTTCGATATCATCGTGGCTTGTGAGCGGGATTCGAAGTTCTAGTCTTTCGTCTAGGAGCTCACGAAACAGGTCCCAGTCGGTGTGTTTATTGTACAGTTTCATTTGGTTTTCGTATTTCAAGACCATAGTACTAACTGTTAGTATAACTGGTACATGATTAGATGAGCCGTCCATGCATGTTTCTGCTTCTAGGAACAGGCTACTTAAGCCTTTGACGAGAAAAAAGTCTATCAAGTCCGGTAACTTGCTGGGATCAGTTGGCCAGTGTGTGGGTTCCTTTGGTGTAACTGGAGTAATATGGTTCTGGTCAAGGCTCTGTTTCAGTTCTCTGCCTCTTGTTGTTGTTAACCTAGATCCCCAGTAGACATGTTTGGAGTTCCAATCGCCTCCAGCTATGAACCGTTGTCCTAAGCTGTCGAGGTAATTTGTAAACATTGCTTCTGTTATCTTATGTTTCGGCGGGCAATACGCTGACGATAGGTTTATGTTGCCGTTTTTAGTGCAAATAGCAATCGTTGTTGCTTGTATATGGTCTGTTTGGTAACATGGAAGTTCAAAGTGTGCTATGCTCGACTTTATGATGATAGCTGAACCGCCATGAGCTGTCCCATCTGGATGGTTTGTGTGGTAGATGTTAAAATCTTTGATCCGAATAAGGTTTCGGGTGCAAGGCCATTTATGTTCCACGTTGCTATTCTTAATGAGGTCATTTTGTCAACCGGTCTACTAGTTTGATTAGCAGTCCCATTAGAGAGCTTATTTGTTGTAATATGGTATCCATCTTCTGTGATTGGTTTATAAGTAAGTCTTTTATGACTTCTGTTGGCTCCAAGTCATGTCGACCTTGGTTATTACTTCTAATAATATTCGCGTAGGTGTAGTTGGCATCAGGGTTTCTGGGTGCATCTGCAGGCTGCCCCTGTGGTATCTCATTCCTGATAATATTCGGGAATGTTTTTGAATCATTTATATCAACTGGTATTTGAGTGTTTTTCGGTCTAGTAATAGGTCTATTTCCTTGTCGTTTTCTGGCCATTATCTCTTTGTAGACTTCGCAACCCCTGTAGTTTGCTGGGTGGCTTCCGAGGCAAAGGGCGCATTTAGCTGGAGTGTTTCTGTCTTTTTTCGGGCAGTCTGATGTTTTGTGTGCTTCCGCGCATTTCACACAACGGTAAGGTCTAAGGCAATTATTCTTTGTATGTCCATATTGTTGACATTTGGTGCACTGTACTACAGTTTTGCTTTTTCTTGGGTCTTCTATTTTCACCAGGGTATTGTAAATGTATTTCATGTTCTTGACTTCTTTATTATTAATGCCTGGCACGATATTAACAAAGAAGGTGGTACTTGGCCTTTTTTCTTGGCCTATACGAGCATTTATAATTTCTCCACTAACCATATTGCCCGTTTTCTCTATTTCTTCAATAATGGCACTGTGGGGAGTTGTGTGGTGAAGGTTTTTAATGACGATCCTATAGCATTTGTCCTGCTTGTTGGTAAAAGTATGTCCAATAATATTTTTTTCTCGAGCTAGTGTTACAAGTTTCTTGTATGATTCTACAGATGCGCAGGTGACTTTCAGTTCATTTTTATTTAGTATTTTAAATGTGTATTGGTTTTTTTCCAGGACATTATTAACTGTATCTCTGAGTTTGCTAACGTCCTCTATCCCATAAAGTATAAGTGGAGCTGGTTTAGGATCCTTTTTTGTCAATTCGCTGTCCCCAGGTATGTCTAATGGTAGTGCTGCATACCTGTTTCCGGTTAATGATTTTTGTTGTTGGTGAGGCGGCGAGTCTGACAATCGCTTGCGTTTAGTGCTTCTCAAAGTGGGTGCTCTTTGCCACTCCGGTTGCTGTTGCGAGTTCGTCTTATCAGAAATTTGTTGCTTTCCTTGTTTGTTCTTCGTGGGTTTATCAATTTGTACATCACTTAGGGAATGGCTTCTTTCTCTCCTATTAAACATGCTGCTGTGAAATACTTGCTGTGTATATGTTTTGCCGATGTTAGTCGCATTTCCAGTTTTATCCTCATGGGATAGCAAATTTTCGCCCCCCCCAGAATACGAGGGGCAGCCTGAGCTAGGCTCAGGGAGGGATTCTCCGGCATTACCGGTACCCTCCTGGGGTATGTTCTCTTTAAAACTTGCGTCCATTCTCTTTCTCCCTTCCTTCATCTCCTCTCCTCCTGTTAAACTAAGATTTTATTTTTTTGGAGTTCCTTGATTATCCCCATTTTTCGGGGATTTGTTTGGGGATGTCTTTTCCATAAGTGGCAACACTACCTAGACGTCACTCATAGTTTATATTGGCAGCTCAGAAAAAATTGAAATATTGAGGGTATTTATATATGTTGAGTCGAATGTACAGAGCTATTTATTCGAGTTATCACATTTTGCACTTGTTATTTCACGAAACTAACAATGTATGTGGTTCACTTGAACTCAGAGTACACTTTTCTTGTACTTTTGCGACAAAACGCGCACTTTTAACACAGTTTCACATTAAGATTGGAACACAGTTGTTTTCGCGTTGACAGTTGACAGATCAGCAATTTTTATTAGATTATGTGAAAATATTTTCGTTTTCTATTTTTCATACTTCAAAGATTATTCGTAATAATATGTTTTCATCAATTGACGTCGTGGACTCACAGTGAGCTGGTCCGCGTGCGCAGGCGCAGGCGGCGCGCGGCGCTCGTGCTTGAGGCGCGCGTGCGCCGGCTTGTGGCGCGGCGCCGCGCTCGCGGGCTCGGGCCGCAGCACGTTGCCGACGGCCTTCGTGCGGCCCTCGCGGAACACCTGCCAGATAATACAACATCAAAATTGTATCATATTTAAATTATTAATAGGCTAGTTTCCTGAAAAAACAAAAAAAACGATTTAGTCCGTCATTTACACTATCAAAAAATATTGAAAACGTATTTTTTCTTTTGTCAATTAAACGACAAGTAACGAAGATATAGTGCTGTCTCTGGTCTTCATCATCAGTTCGACTTCAACAAATAATGCTTTTGGAACGCAACTGCTTTAGTTGATACAGAAAATACCATACTTGCTATATGCATGCCTATAACTGGATATGAATGATATATTATAGAAAGACACAAGACACGTCATATCCACAGTCAACGCGTTTTAAACATGTGTCACAGATATTATGTGACATTTGACGCGCACATATAAGACATTAATTTGCAAAATGCGCTTGTGTATATGAACAAAACTAATAAATTTGTTTCGCCGCCGTCCGCCCGGCGCGACACCGTACATGACAACATCTGCGTCCCTCGTACCACGAAACTCAACGCACGCGAAGATAAGCGACAGTTGTTATTTCGAAACGATATCATAATATTTATATCGTATTGAACTCAAGTCTCGCGGAACAGACACTCACCATCCTCTGCCCCTGCTTGAGGTACTCCGGGTGCTTGATGAAGCGGAAGCGCACGAGCGCCTTGTCGCCGGTGCGCAGGCAGTCGCGCGACATGGACAGGATGGACGCGGTCTGGCGGATGGAGCCGCAGTGCACCATCGCCTGGTAGCGCGACGAGATCGTCGTCGGGTGGTGCAGCACGAGGATCTCCCCCTCGAACTGCCAGCAAGCCTGAGGCTCCAGTAACGGTGACACCATCACCATGCCCTGCGGAACGATCGACATGTCAAGAGCAACTCGGAAAGAGCCAATCACAATAATTCTGTCAGCGAAGTCCAGTATGCTTCCGAGGACTGTCAGCTCTCGATAACAATGTCTTGCGTCTAAATGGTCCCTACACTAGAGAAGCAATGGTCCGGTTACTTTCTGGTATCCGGCCTATCCGGCCACGATTTTACTATCCGGCCGATTATCGGATAGTAAAAGCCTGGATCAGAAATAGGATAAAACAATAGTAGTTTATGCAACGGTTGCATAATGATAGGCCTTAAAACACTAGGGCGGTTTTCATGAAACGAGCCGATAGGCGAGTTTCATAATAAGATCGCACGTGTGTTTTAAGGCCGAATTATGCAGAGTTGCATACATAACTTTATCTACACACATATTATAAATCCTCCATGATGGGTTCAGAAACAATATTTTCTGGCAACAAGTTATTTGTTGCAATCGTGGCTACATATTTCCGATATCCGGCGCATTTTCACATCACACACACTCCGAGAAGACTACTTACTATTCATATTTTCAACTATTTCTATTCAATTCAACAACAATTCTACTTTCGTTCAGCAAAACACCAACATGGCGATCCTCCGTCAAGACCATTTTTTTTAATCATAGACAAACGGATGAAGTCTCTATTCTCACGTCACTCGAGATCAAATATTGTGCAGTTTATATTAAAAAAACATACTGAATTGACGTTTCGTATCAATAACTGTTTTAATATCTATGGATACCAGAATAGAGACTCACTTGAGTTTTGACAGCTGTTCCAAATTTAATCTCATTTCTGTACTAAAAACGATAAAGAAGTCATGTTATTTCTTTATCGCAGCACTGGTTTTTCCTAATTGGTTGTCAAAATGGTGGTCATTTCCTACGGTTTTTGATTAACCAATGGAGGTTTTATGATATGGGTGTAGATAAATAAAATTCCATCAGAAAAAAACAATCAACATCAGTTATTTAACTAAAGCTAAGTATCTTTTTACCTTCACTATCACTACATAGTATAAAACAAAGTCGCTGTCTGTCTGTACCTATGTATGCTTAAATCTTTAAAACTACGCAACGGATTTTGAAGCGATTATTTTTAATAGATAGAGTGATTCAAGAGGAAGGTTTATGTGTATAATATATGCATAATACTGTAGAGAAACACTAATAAATTTAGAGGTTTCTAATGTGATGTCGTAAATAAACAAATTTTTTTGCGCTTACATTGCAAACGCTGGCTGTACCCCACGAGATAAATCAAAATAATGTAGTACAGTATAGTACACCTTAAAAAGGTCAACAAAAAAGTCCGCGATGGTATATGTCTATCTCTTAAGGATAACCCACAATAACCATTTTTTATCCTTAACATTTTACGGGAAAAAATGGCTTATTTACCAAGTGATTTTAAGCAATACAGCATTAATCCTTATCCAATTAAGTACCTTAAATACATTGTCCATTTAATATAGCTCAATATGGCATGTAATTTAAATGAATATTCCCGAAGATATTACAGATTTAAAATGCAGGGACATAGCACTTTATGATTAACAGCGATCGGACGCGCGTTTATCGGAGCTCTCTGGAACATATGCTGTAAACGTTGTTTATAAGGACATTCTGTAGTAGGTAGGTATATTTAGTATCAGCATTGCACCCGTGCGAAGCCGGGGCGGGTCGCTAGTTATATATATAATTCAACTGTACGTGTGTATGTCACTGAACTCCTCCTAAACGGCTGGACCGATTTGAATGATCTTTTTTGGGTGGCGCCCTGGATGGTTTAGATTCAAAAATCAGCCCGGCAGATGGCGCTGCAGGACAACGTCCGACGGGTCCGCTAGTTTAAACATAAAATTTTACTTAATTTCACGTCGTGCATATTTGAATATTCCCAGCTGACGTAATAAAGCGCGTATTGGACCTCATACGGCCTTCCCATGCCACACATTTAAAATTCGTAACTAGTGGAAAAAAGTCCTCAAAAGTGTACACTTACAGATTTTGTTCCTAGCAGTGAAGTAATAGGTAAGGTGTTTGGGAATAGCTCACATTTTTTTTTTTTTATGAAGGACTGGGCATGCGTTTGACCCTAGTCTCACCTGATGGAAAGCGAAGACAGGGTCTAGGATAGAACACGCTTGCCCAGAAGATGCCTATTCACTCTTACCTTGAAGACACCAAGATTGTATAATTCAGGAAATACAGACGCCGGGAGGTGTTCCACACCTTAGCGGTGCGAACCAAAAAGGATTTCGCACACCGTTTAGTACGGCTCCTAGGAAATTCAATTACATGTGGGTGAAAACCCTCCCGACGTCTGGTGGTACGGTGGCAAAAACGGTCACATTGCTATTTGTAATAAATTGCCCGTCAAGACTCTTTAGAGATAGCTCACGCGCTGCCGGATATCCGGCCAATGGCCATGCCGGATATACGTTATCCCGCTAAAACAGTATCCGTTGCATCTCTACCCTACACCACACTCGACCCAAGGTCTCTCGTACCTTGCGTATCTGAGAGCGTTTGATCTTCTTGAGCGCGAAGGAGGCGGTCTGTCCGCCGCGCACCTCGGCCACCTGCATGCGCTTGCGGTGGATGCTCTTGACGGTGATGGGCGAGAAGCGGCCGAGCGGGTCGGGCCCCAGCAGCAGCGTGTCGTTCAGCCGGATCACGCCCGCCAGCGTCGTGCCCGACACCACTGTGCCCACGCCCTGCTCAACACACCCGGGAAATAATGACGTAAAGACACCAGTCGGGTGGGATTTGGACATAATACCTCCCATAACCCTATCGCGCATTAGGCAATCGTTCTGTGGTAGTATGGTGGCGCTGGAATGCGCGCAATAAAATAAAAACCGGCCAAGTGCGAGTCGGACTCGCGCACGAAGGGTTCCGTACCATTATCTATAAAAACGGCAAAAAAACACGTTTGTTGTACGCGAGCCCCCTTAATTATTATTTTTAGTATTTGTTGTTATAGCTGCAACAGAAATACATCATATTATGTGAAAATTTCAACCGTCTAACTATCACGGTTCATGAGATACAGCCTGGAGACAGACGGACAGACAGACGGACGGACAGCGGAGCCTTAGTAATAGGGTCCCGTTTTTACCCTTTGGGTACGGAACATTAATAAATATGTTGTTAATATGTCCTGATTTCGTTTCTTTTGCTGTTTTTAATTATTAAATAATTGTTTACCATAATGAGTGTTCTGCTGGGTGTTTACCTCTGTTATTATTGTAAGAAGAGATACAAATAAATAAATACTAGAGTGGTGACACCGGTCCTTGGAATGGGCTGTGGGGATCTGAAAAGTTCAATCTAACTGGAGTAACAAATATGACTCACCGGCACGGAATATGTGTCGTCGATCTGGAACTCGGCGGGCTGGTCGTCGCTGGCCGGCATGCGCGTCTTCAGCAGGTTGAGGAACATGGTGAGCAGTTCCAGGTTCTCGCCGCTCACGTTCGACACCAGGAAGATTGGGCATAGCCTGGGAATAACACAACACCCATTGGTGGGAAGTAGTTGGATAGCTGATGAAGACGCCAGTTTCGTATCAATAGGTAAGGCACTGTACAATAATAATAATAATAATAATCAGGGGACAATCTTTACACAAATCGATCTAGTCCCAAAGTAAGCTCTAAAGGCTTGTGTTATGGGTGCTAGACGACGATATACATACTTATATAGTGGTAGATCTAAACCGTACTCTTTGTATCTCAAAAGCACAACACTAACTTTTAACGCCCATCTTAACTCCCATCCCTACTTATTCAAACTACCCTCTCATTTCTTACCATTTTCCTTCATCTCTTGGGACTGACTGGGGGGTAGAGAGATTCCGGAGTGACAGCAAGTTTGTTAACGCGTACGTCGGGTCGAGCACGCGCTCCCTTCGCCACGGTCCCGAAATACCATCAAAAAGCATCAAGTGCTATCAACCTTATACGCCCTGGGGCAGGAGAGGTGAAAGAGAAGTACGCGCCGCGTCCATCACCAGCTAGCGCCGAGAGTCTGTATACACGGAACCATGTCAGACCCCTAATCCTCTACATCTTTTCTTCGCTCTTCTTAAATACATAGGAAACATCCAAGACTCAGGAACAAACATTCATGCTCATCACACAAATATTTGCCCTTACCGGGGATCGTACCCGGGACTGCTAGCTTCGGAGGCACGGTCACTACCAACTAGGCTAACCGCGTCGTCAAACTAAAGACAATAGAGGCAACTCGTCATGCTCCACATGATGACGGAAAAGAACTACGCGAAGCTAGCCACAAACTGTCAATTTTGTTGTATTTGTGGCTAACCTTGTGTTAGTTATCTTTATATATATAATTCTTCTGTGAGTGTGTATGTCACTGAACTTCTCTCAAACGACTGGACCGATTTTGATGAAATTTTTTGTGTGTGTTCAAGGGGATCTGGGAATGGTTTAGATTCACAAATCAGGCCGGCAGATGGCGCTGCAGTCCGTATGCAGGACAACGTCTGACGGGTCCGCTAGTATATTTATAAAATAAATTATTATTACGTAGTTTTCAACACCCATATAAGTGACACGAGAATGGGGGATATCGTGAATTGAAGATATCCCACATTTCTGATGATTGTTTTCTTTTGGGTGGTACCTGGGAGGCCGGGATGTGGTTAGTGCATGACGCCTTTTTATCCATACCATATAGTTAGATCTGCAAACGTAAGGTCCGCGCCTTTTTTCCAGATGGGAGATTGATCATTGTATTGCGTGTGTTTTAATACGGCTGAATTTACTTTATAAGGGGGAATGGAAGTTCTAAAGGGGGCGGGGGAGGTGTTTTTTTGCGCTTTGGTATCCCTTTTTTTTGACCTGATGATTGGCTGAAAATGATAGAACTACTACACTGTTCACTATTTCCCTAATCAGAGGCGTAGCTACCAAAATGCTAGACGGTGCCGTGCGTCGGGGCCCCCAAGCTCAGGGGGCCCTCGGACCCTGACCAGCAAACCTCGTATTGAACTAGCTGAAAATTCTCCCACCTTCGGAATGTAAATAAAATAGTTCGCAACACGTCTTTAATCATTGGCAACTCATTTGAAAGAATATAGTTTGGGCCCCATTTTCTCTGGCCTCTGGCACTCAAAGCGAATCCCCTGGTGTTAATGTTCATTGCACTGCGGTGCTAATTTCTTAGCGTCATACAGCGTATACTCTATTGTAACCTCATCTCTTTTGGACGACACAATTTGTGAAAGCAAACTGGAATGGTTTTATACAAACCTCTGCGACACGAAGTTGGTAGCGCTGACTATGACATCATCTTTCGTTTTCACCATGACGGGCACCTTGCGGCAGCCCGAAGACTTCAGGATCCTGATCAGCAGCTTCAGATTATCCTGAGGAGATGACACTTTTTAATATTCTGAACATGGGTGAGTCGAGGAGTAAATTAAGGTTATAATAGGGGTCCGTCGGGGGCTACATAGGGGCGAGTGGAGGGGCAAACCGGGGGTTTAACAAGAGTGAGATAACGGGTGATTGATGGACTAAATCAGAGATATAAGAGGGGTGATTTCAAAATAATGATAATAGCGAAGAGCCTTGACAACCATCTGAAGAGGCTCTCGCTAAGTGGTTAGATCAAGGGCTGGCCTCAGAAGGCGGTACTCCTGGACTCGGCTCGCATCGTCAGGAGGTTCCTCTCTCTGCAGCCCTAGCCACCGATCGCTTGGGCCCTGCTCCGCGGTCAGTGGTTCACCGTTTTTAGGGTTCCGTACCCAAAGGGTAAAACGGGACCCTATTACTAAGACTCCACTGTCCGTCCGTCCGTCTGTCCGTCTGTCACCAGGCTGTATCTCATGAACCGTGATAACTAGACAGTTGAAATGTTCACAGTTGATGTATTCATGTTGCCGCTATAAAAAATACTAAAAAACAGAATAAAATTAATATTTAAGGGAGCCCTTAGAAGAAACGTGATTTTTTTGCCGTTTTTATAGATAATGGTATGGAACCCTTCGTGCGCGAGTCCGACTCGCACTTGGCCGGTTTTTAAATATATATTTTTATTTTATTCGTTATTTTATAAAATAGAAAAAATGTGTAAAATGAGAATTTATGAGAAAAAAGAGGAAAAATAGTAATATAATTTATTCCCGAATTAGAATTTCATTTATGATTTGAAGTGAGTAACGGGTATAGTTACCTGCAGCACGTTGGGCGGGCACATGTCGATCTTGGTGACGACCACGAACACGGGCACGGAGAGCGCCAGCGCCAGCCCCAGGTGCTCCTTTGTCATGCCCACGATGCCTGCGTTCGCCCCTATCTATGAACAATACAAAAAATATGCTGTAAAATCGCCAAGCACTGTAATAGTAGTTTATGCAACGGTTGCATAGTGATAGGCCAAATTATGCAGAGTTGCATACATAACTTTATCTACACACATATTATAAACGGCGACGATGGGGCCCCGCCGACTGCGGCGACGGCGGCGCGCCGGCCTGTAGCTCATATCTGTATCGTTATGACCATTACGATACTAAAATCGATACTGTAATAACATTACAGTACCGGTTGTCATAATGGTGGTCATTTCCTACGGTTTTTGATTACATTATGGAGGTTTTATGATATGGGTGTAGATAAAACTACTCAGCATATCCCTGGATCATATCAGACTCGTCGCCTGGACTATCACTCACCATCAGCATGCCGAAGTCCGGCGCATGCCCTGTCATGCCGAACACGGTCGTCTTGAGGTAGCGCTCGTGGCCCGCGAGGTCTATGAACGTGATCACCTTCGACGACTTCTCGCAGATCTTCACCCAGTCCAGGGTTCCGTGGTCTGGTTTGTTCACAACATTGCCTGTAACAAAGGATTAAGATGTATTCTTATTAGGGATCCGCACATTAAAGGTAAAAAATAAACCGTTAAGGTGAGACTTCATAGTCTGTCCGTCGTAGGTCCGTTCATTGCATCAACTACGAATGTTAAGGGTCTCGTAATCGGGCTAGTTTTTTGGCAATTTATTGGTGCAATTTAGGCTATTCCCAAAAAGATTGTATATAACATCACTACTGGGAACAAGAAGTTTAAGTTGAAACTTTTGGGGATAGCCCAAATTACAGTAATAAATTGCCGAGAAAATTTCTGGTTTACAAGATTAAGATAGGCAATTCAAAGAACGATACAATATAAGTCAAATAACAAACAACAACAACAGGAACACTACGAATAAACTCCGCTTAACTCACGAATTATTGTCAGAAACAACAGCAACAACAATAAAACTCTCACGAAAGTTTTAATTTGACTAACAACAGGAACCTTTAGGAACGCCCTTGGAATTAACCTTGCAGCCAAAAAAGGGTACAATAAACTGTTTACATGTGGACATTCCTGTCATACTAACGGTCAGCGCTACGGTGCTCCAATACGCCAACGTACCATTTCTAAGCAACAAGTTCACTGATTGGGAGTCTTTCCGAGAGCTTCTTGATCTGGAAATAAACTTGAACGTAACACTGAAAACAGACGATGAAATTGATGACGCCGTTAAAAACTTTACCAATGCCATCCAAGTAGCGTGCTGGAAATGTACACCAGAAGACAAAACAACTAAACCACGACAAAACCCTGTCCCTTGGGAAATAAAACAAAAGATCCAAGTAAAGCGTAGACTTCGTAGAATTTGGCACACAACTAGAAATCCAAATGACAAGACAACTCTCAATAAAGCAATTGCGGAACTTAAGGAGATGCTAACCAGCTCAAGAAACGCAACTATTGAGGCCCAAGTAGAATCACTTACTGCCACTAAAGCTACTAACTACTCATTGTGGAAAGTTATTAAATCCAACAACAAACCTCAGAGCGTGAAACCTCCCATTAAAATGAATGACCATTGCTGGGCTAGAATACCACAACAAAAAGCAGAAGCCTTTGCAGAACACTTGTCTAAAGTGTTTGTACCGAACCAAGCTAATCCTGGCACCGTAGAGACAGACATCGACCTAGTAATAAATCAAGACTACCAGCTGGACTTACCTTTAAAAGCTACGAGCCCACACGAGGTCTTTAATCATTTAAAAAACATGGACGATAATAAAGCTCCTGGATTTGACCTAATAACTAAAAAAGTATTGTTGGAGCTACCAGGAAAGGCATTTGTATTCCTTACCACCCTCTTTAACAGCATGCTCAGAGCAGGTTACTTTCCAGCACTGTGGAAAGTTTCACAAATCACTATGATTTATAAACAGGGCAAGCCAATACACGACATTACATCATACAGACCAATCAGCCTACTACCACTCATGTCCAAACTGTTTGAGAGAATTCTTCTGAGTCGAATCTCCAAAGTATTGAACGAGAAATCCATAATACCGCAACATCAATTTGGGTTCCGACAGAAACATTCAACTGTAGAACAGGTACATAGGGTGTGTGATGTTATAAGAAAGTCCCTAGAAGAAAAGGAATATTGTTCAGCTGCCTTCCTTGATGTACAACAGGCCTTTGATAAGGTGTGGCACAGAGGATTGTTGTTCAAGATAAAATGTCTACTACCTCACCCATTCTTCGGAATACTTCAATCATACCTAACTGAGAGAATATTTCAAGTCAGGGAAGTAGACTGTACTTCCCAATTTTATACAATTCTGGCAGGAGTACCTCAAGGGTCGGTGCTTGGTCCTGTACTATACTCGATATTTACGTTTGATTTACCACAAACTCCTGACGTCACAGTTGCGACGTTCGCTGATGACACAGCAATCCTTGCATCAAACCAAAATCCAGTGGCTGCGTCAACAACTCTTCAAACCAGTCTTGAACAGATCAACCATTGGCACACAAAATGGAGGATCAAAGCAAGTGCATCTAAATCAGTCCAAGTAACATTCACTCTCCGAAAAGAAACTTGCCCCTCGGTCAAGCTTGGAAGCAACACTCTGCCACAAAGCATTACAGTGCGATATCTTGGCATGCACTTAGACCGCAGACTGACTTGGAACACCCACATCAAGTCAAAAAGAGACGAGCTGAACCTAAGATACAGAGGACTTTATTGGCTACTTGGTAGAAATTCAAAGCTGTCAATCGACAATAAACTACTGATCTACAAAACCATACTGAAGCCAATATGGACATATGGGATTCAACTCTGGGGGTCTGCCTGTGACTCTAGCATAAACATACTGCAAAGGGGCCAAAACTCCATATTAAAACAACTCGCGAATGCTCCTTGGTTTATAACAAATTCCGAAGTCCACAACCTATTAGGCGTAACGACAATAAAGGAAGAGATAAAAAGCCTGGCTTGTAGCTACAAGCAACGACTCGAACACCACCCAAACTCACTGGCCATGCAGTTAACGGTGACGGATTATACAAGGCGACTCAAGAGACGTCACATAATGGAGCTAGGCAGCTCAGATCAGCCTGACTGACTTCAATGAAGGGAAATCCTGATGGGGATGACACCCTGCCCGCCAAAATCCTATCAGCCCATTTGCTCATAGTATTTCTAAACTGATTGCAAATTAAATACATAAAAAAAAAAAAAAAAAACATGTGGACAGTCAACCTACTGACCTATGCTGTCGAAGCCGAGGATGTCGTTGCCGACGGAGCTGGTCCGGCCGCTCTCCATCTCGTGCTTGTGCCGGAACAGCCGCTGGCGCGCGTAGCCGCGCCCGTTGTCCAGCTCGCCGTGCGTCAGCACCCCCAGCAGCGTCGACTTGCCCGCGTCCACGTTGCCCACTACCGCCACCCTGTGGACAACATTTAGGTAACCGCTGTTCTATTCTCCCAAATTATATTCATGAATAGTCATAACAAAAATGTAATCTTTTGAAACATGGAAGATTTTTTTGCGGCGCGGGGCGTGTGTTTTGCAGGATGACCGGGGAAGATGTTACACTGCAAGCAGGTCTACTGCACACAACTTATGTTTTAGTGTGTAATACAGAATGTTATACCTGGATAGTTTCAGAAAACGAATGGTTTTGGTTATGAATCCAAAACCAAAACACACATAACATTAACATAACATAACACACACACACACACACACACACATAACATTGTTATAATTTGAGATCATTTGCAAGCGGCAAATGTCAAATTATAACCATACTGATTTGTTAAAGTGGACATTATATGTAGTTAGGCAGCTGCACGCACTGTGCTCTCCCGGTCAGCTCGCTGGTGCGGTACCTGATCTCCATGAAGTCGCTGTGCGGGCGCTCGGCGCGCAGCAGGTACTGGCCCGTGACCCCGTCGGCGCCGCCGCAGCGCCAGCGCCGCAGCTCCACGCACGACACGCGCCGCTCGCTCACCAGCGACTGCAGCGTCGCCACTGACGCGTTGTACTCTTCTTCCGTGAGCCCGCGACCATCTACAAACCACGATACATAACAGCCACAGCTAGACTAAGCGCAGGGAGCGCAAAAAAAATGTTAAAGTGGGTTCAGAGAACTACTCTTATGACTGTCAGTGACGTAGAGTCTTATGTAACAATATAAATCTATGTTTTGGTTTTACAGCTATTCTTAGAAACAGTCCGTCTCCGATCCATTATTGTCTAAACATTTCTCTAACAATAACATACAACATCACATAAATAATGATAAATCATTGAGATAAGATAACAGTGCATTGCAAAATCGTTTTTTTTTTAATCTGTGTTTTTATATCCTAATAGCCTTATCTTTGTCATTATTGGTAAACATGACTTCAAATTACAAATATAGTAATTTAAAATCAAATTACATTTTAAAAACCGGCCAAGTGCGAGTCTGACTCGCACACAAAGGGTTCCATACCATTATCTATAAAAATGGCTAAAAAATCATGTCTGTTGTATGGGAGCCCCCTTAAATATTCATTTTATTTTGTTTCTTAGTAGTTGTTGTTATAGCGGGAACAGAAATACATCACCTGTGAAAATTTCACCTGTCTAACTATCACGGTTCATGAGATTACGGCCTGGTGACAGATGGACAGTCGGACAAACAGACAGCGGAGTCTTAGTAATAGGGTCCTGTTTTACCCTTTGGGGACGGAACTACTAAAAATAGAGAGCTTTAAATGGAGAAAAATTTAAGGCAGATACTAGACCTTTTTTTAAGGATATAGCACTAAATATGAATATGTATCTTTATAACACACAATTTACTCCTTATTTCTTTATAATTCATAATACCTTCTCCAAGTCCTATGTCATATATGATCTCTCCATTGCCGGCTTCCAGCCTCTCCATCAGCTGTTTCCTGAGCAGATCATACTCATCTGCGGTGGGACTCACAAGCACCATCTAAAACAAATACTGACATTATTTTTAAGCTCTTTGAATGCACTGCAATGAATTGTGCTATGGGCCTAGTGCACTAAGCTTTTTTATCAACATTTCGCAGAATCTGTTACTTTTTAACCCCTCATATGCTTCTGCAAAGTTCCATTATTTTTCTTTAGGGCAATTTTTGCATTGTTTTTAGTACTTCTTGAATCCAATGACATATTGACTATTACAGGTTTAGACGTAAATAATAAACATGTACCTATGTTAAAAATATATGTGTAAAGTATTCAAAAACAGTTTGGTAGGTACATTTTCTACTTGTATGATAGATAGCTGATACACAATAGCCATAAAAGATATTGCATAAGTGATTCAACTTTTACCTATATTTTGTAATATACCTAAACAAAGTATTACTGTGATGCAACAACAACATACAACAATGTGTAACTTGTTGATGGAGTGCCCGTACCATAGATAATTGTGATAACATTTTTATGCACAAGACAATTTAATAACATAATTATTAGCAGATAATCTGATCATGATGACATAATAATGACTGGTCAATGGATATTTTAAGTATGGTGCAATAACCACTGTAAGAAGTATATGTTGCGACAGTGCACTTCATATTGCATATGTATTTTGTTATTTTCATCATACTCTTGCCCCCATTCTCTAATTGTATTTTTTTTTTGTTTAATAAATATACTAATTTCTTCTATTCATTTCTGGCAAAAAATGTTAAATAGAGCCTGACTTTTGGTCGAGATATGAATACAAATAAAATTGATGAAATGCGATAAATATATTGCCAATCAAAGTGAGGTTCGGAAGTGGATTAATTCTCTTTGTTCCGCGTCTGAACCTGAAAACGCGGCACTTTTAGCGGGAAACATATGTTTGTAAACAAATGCAACAACTCACCTTTCCTCTGATACTGGAGTAGTCGGTGTCGCTCTCTAGGAGGGCCGCCACCTGGGGCGCCTCCACCAGCGACGGGGACTCCGCCTCGGGGTCCATCTTCACTTCAGATATCGCGAGTAACCACTTTTTATTACACAATTATGACATCACATAACTAGACACTTCTTATACTCCCACGCTCTGTATTTGCTACAAATAAACAAATAAAGATTTAAACAAGTCAGCCAATGTCAACGACACAATAAATAGTGGTCAAATTCTACAAGCAGTGACGATAAATACCACGAATATATAACATCGCAACAAAATGAAAATAGATTTAAAAACGTATACAGATTTTGGCAAGCCTCTAATTTAGCGTTGACATTAATTTAATTCAACTCACTCGATACAAAATGACCAACGAATTTATTGAAAATAGCTCCACTTGACCAATAACAGATGGAAATAATGCCAACTTTTTGACAACTCAACTCGACATGTTCCTTTCTAGTTCGACGTGTTTTGTGATGATTGTATGTTATTTAATGGAAACGTTTTAATAAAAGGCTCAAATAGATGTTTTAAACTCATTTTGAAGTATATTCAAGGTTACCAATATTATTTTTACAACACATTATTTCTACAAATTAACCTATTATACAAGGTCTGTGGTCTCCATTTTAACTAATCTGTGACAAATGGCAAAGAATAAAAAAAAGTTCTTCCTACTACGAACGAATGAAATGTCGAAAAAGTAAACAAGTGGAGGATGTGATTTCTAATATATTTATTGAATCTTATGCAAGAAAGAATTGTAATTCGGCAAAACGTTTCGATAATATGATACTGTGGATACTGCTGTCCCTGAACAATCAATATGGGTGAAGATTTCGGCGCATCCGATTGTTCCTGGAAGAAAATGGTAATAGCGAAAGCGAACGACGAATGGATCTCTACAATCAAATCTGAACAAATACAAGCAAACAGGGCTATGAACACCTCGGATTTCAGCATGGACTCGATCCAGATGCCGTTCGGAGGCGTGAAAACCGAGAGGGAGGAGCCGATTGTCGAGCAGAGCTACCAGTACGAAGAGGAGGGGTCGGCGGCGGCGTTCGTGGACCCGCTGCTTTTAGAAGAGGCCGGACGACGCCGGCGGCGCAAGGGCTCGGGTCCAAAGAGCGAGACAGAAGACGAGCGCGCAGCGCGGCTAGCGAAGATGTCGGCGTACGCGGCGCAGCGCCTCGCCAATGAGTCGCCCGAGCAGCGCGCGCTGCGGTTGCGGCGCATGTCAGAGTATGCAGCGCGCCGCCTCGCGCACGAGAGCGCGACGCAGCGCGCGCGGCGCCTGGCGCGCATGTCGGCGTACGCCGCGCGTCGCCTCGCGAGCGAGACGCCCGAGCAGCGCCGTGCCCGCCTCGCGCGTATGTCCGCCTACGCCGCGCGCCGCCAGGCCCTCAAGAAAGTCACCCCGGCAGCTCCGCCCTCTCTCCAGTCTGACTATGACCCCATGGTCAATGAAGATATTGTAAATAACCAAAGTTGAGAGTTCATTTTGGCTGGCTACAGAATTTGTCTTGTAGATCTTTTCAGGAGTATCAGAAAGTGTTGTCATGGTGAAAAGGAAGTGTAGAAACCAGTAACTATGGCATTAAATCAGCTCTGTAATTTAAGGACTTAGATATTGATTATGGAATACATTTTTATTTTAACTATTTAGAATGTGTATTATGCAATAACTGAATTTAATATTATATTAGTGTTGTGAATAGTTATCTGCTTTTTGAGATATTGGCATATTCTATGTTTTTATAGAGTATAAAATATATTAGAGCAGCAATATTACCACATGTGGTATTCTGTGTTTGTCTACGCACATCTTTTTTAGGAGTTCATTGTATTTAAAAAATTGTCATGTGTACCTTAACAAATCACAATAAAATGCATTTTGTATGTTTTAGTGATACCCAATGTTTATCTTTAATGTAAATCTTTGTACCGATTTTTCTGCTACAATTTAACAGTTTAATTAAAGTAAAATGGCCACTAAATCAATTTGACTTGGACAGGTCATCGGCAAATATAAGGGATCCTCTTTTTTGCTCTTGCTTGGTTGATATTATCATCATCATCATCAAGCCATTATGCATGGCACACTGCTGCTGCATGCTGAGCACACGCATCCTCCCAGAGATGAGAGGGACTGGGCGGGCAATGTCTGCGCAGGATCATTGCAGATTGGGCTTCCTCTTGATATACTGAAGTAGAACAATTGCGAAAGCAACCAAGAGCCACACACACAACAGCTTGCTGGAAAATAAGAAGCAATTTGATTGCTTATCATTATCATTATTATTGGGCCAATTTTAGGTTGTTCATCATAGTCATCATTTCAGCGAAAGACTTCCACTGTTAGACTTAGGCCTGCCCTAATGATCGCCATAACGACTGACTCTGTGCTGCTCGCACACAGGTGTAGGTTGTCTAGCTAGACTATAATTCAAGTCACATAGTCCAGTTTTTTTAAAATCTAAGCAACAAAGGTGACGTAGGTATATAAACAAAACAGGTAACAATATTAAAGTTTATTTAAATACATTGCTAAATTGACTATGCATGATGTGCATAGAGATTACAGAGTTATCCTTAGGTCCTAAACTAGAATTCAACAATAACGGTAATATGCCTAATTTACCTGAAGTTTGTTCCTCAAAGCTGCAAATGAATTAATGAACTGCTGTCTGAATGTACAATGTTCAAGTTTAGGCATCATTTTCAAACCCTTGAATTCATGAAACTGAAAACATTGACAATTCTAATCTCATTACAAGTATAACCACCCAAAAACTATAATAAAACAAAATAAAAAACCGGCCAAGTGCGAGTCGGACTCGCGCACGAAGGGTTCCGTACCATTATCTTTAAAAACGGCAAAAAAATCACGTTTGTTGTATGGGAGCCCCCTTTAATATTTATTTATTCTGTTTTTTTAGTATTTGTTGTTATAGCGGCAACAGAAATACATCATCTGTGAAAATTTCAACCGTCTAACTATCACGGTTCATGAGATACAGCCTGGAGACAGACGGACACACGGACAGCGGAGCCTTAGTAATAGGGTCCCGTTTTTACCCTTTGGGTACGGAACCCTAAAAAAGACCTTACAGTACAGTCGAAATAGAAATATCAATGGGGACAAAGTGGTCCAAAATATGTAAACACGACTTTATTGTCATGAGCGCAAGAGCGTTAGATATTTTTGCTTCTTTGCTAACGTGTATATATTTATGACCTCGACTGTACATGTGCATATAATAAATGTTCTTTTTTTTTTTTTTTTAAATGTATCGAAATTTCAGTGTTTTGCAGAATTGTTATAAATTGTAAAGCAACATTGAAGAACATACTTCTAACGCACACAACCCTGAATGATTCCAAGCGATCAATCAGATGCTATCATGGCTAGACACAGTAGTATAAACGCCGGCGTATAAGTTGAACTAAAATGGCGGCATGTAAAACCGCACCTCTATTGAGTGAGACCCGAAAATGTGTACTGCGCAAAAGTTCAAAGTTCAACTTACGTGCCGCGACTATACCCATCTGTTAGGCTAGGCTACTACCTAGAAACATCAGACAGAGAGGGCACTAGACACCTACACCTCCCGCTCTCTTTTATGTCAGGTTGTGTCATTGTTAATAGATTAGTCGAACTATACCTGAGATTCAGTGCTAGATGTGAAGGAATGTGATCGTCAGTCTATTTACCCTTACATACCTACGTTATATCATATATGCATAGCTGGGCACCGTTAATCAAATAATCGTCGTTAATAGCTAATACGTTACTAAAATTAATTTTTTCACTCTTTTTAGTGATTATCATATGTGATTTAACGACACATTTACTACATCAAGTATCGATAGCATAATGCCATTGCTCATCACCCTGTATAAAATGTCGATATCCAAGATGCAAGGACGTCAATCGTTGAGGAGTTCTCCTGCTTCTTCATCACCGGTTCTATTTTACCACTTGAATTTTTACGAGCATAATTTGCTTCCCGACCTTATATAGAAATCTAATCGCCACCCGTGAAATACTTATAATTGAAGAGTTCCGGTGGTCACCCGTGGTCTTCATCATCAGTTCCACTTCACCAAATAATGTTTTTAATACGTAACTGCTTGAGTCATGAAAGAAAATATCAAAATTTCTATATGCGTGCCTATAATATTTGAGGAGTTCCTTCGATTCCTCATAGATCCTCTCATCAGACCTCGACTTTGATCACAACGGGATCTGGACGGGACTTGGAGAAATACCCTATCGATTAAAAAAAGAATCATCCAAATCGGTCCAGCCATCTCCGTGTAATCGGTGTACCTATACATATACATATAAAAAAAAATACGCGTCGAATTGAGAACCTCCTCCTTCGGATTTTTTTTGAAGTCGGTTAAAAAGTTAACTTCGTTAAACGTTTAACCGTTATTTTCGGAAGATTTAACTGAAGTTAACGTTAATCGTTAACACGTGATTGAAATTGCGTTTTATATCGTTACGTCAGTAAAAGAATGTACTAATAAAAAATTGTGGTATGTGCTATGGAAGTCTAGGCAGGGCATGAAACATAATAAAACTAGAATATTTCGTTAAGGGTTTCTAATAATACCTATTAGGTATTTAGATTAGAGATCATATTCAAATCAAAAGCTATCTGACATAAGCTGCGCGATGTCCTTTTGGAAAATAGTAGGTACCTATGTAATTAACGTTTAACGGACTTTAATTGTTTTAACGGAAGTTAATGAATCCGTTAACAATTTTGGAAGTTAACTTAAAAGTTAATCAGTTACTCTAAATTTTACCTTCGTTAATTAACGGATTAACGGTCTTGTGCCCAGCTATGCTTATAATATGTATAATCTACTCCGCATAATGAATACATCAGTAATTAATACATAACTTGTTTCACCTAAAATAAAATTCGTCATTTTTAAATCTTCTATAATACGTCATAGGACCCGCAGCTAGAGTTCAATTTAAGGTAGGGCAGAGGTGGTTTAAGGTAGGGCAGCGGAGTGGTTACAGGTACTATCATACTATCAACAAACAAGTTGATGGTATATTTTAAGGTAGGGCATTGGTATTTCAAGGTAGGGTATTGCCCCACAATGCCCCCTCCCCCCCTAGCTACGGCCCTGACATACATACATGCTATAATTACATACAGCTTCCTTTCCATGCCTAATATATACCCACACATTCAGTACCAAGAACCCGACTATCGAGTTCTCTATTACTTTGTCACCGCGCCGGACGACCCGCTAATGGGGTTCTTGCTATAGTCATTTTATATCCAGGCAATACTGTGGCCTTTGCTTTGGGATGGAACTTGATTTTTGGGCTGGCAGTGAAAATGTTAAGAGAGTAAGTATAGCAGAGGATAGAGAGGGATGAAGCCAAAAACCGACTGCCGCTCACGCTGTGCACGGAAAAATATATTTGGGTGACTTAATCAGTTTACACTTATAGATTTAGCTTCGCTTTTTCTCAAATTGTAGGTGAGATCACCCAAAGTTACGTGTCCGTGCGCCTTTAATGTGAACCACACGGAATGAGCCTTATAAAGGTCCATCAGACCGAATCATATGGAATGTCGTAGTCTTCCTCTAAAGTACGAAGTTAGAGTAAGACAGTTATAGTTGCCAGCTATAGATTGCCGTAAAACGTTGCTCGTTTACCAGCACTTTAAGATCAGATCTTTATGAAACCCGGCATTCATTCAAACTATACCCATCTCTCTCCGTTTTGTGCTGTGACCATTAAGTGAAAGAGAGTATGAACGTGTTGTCAGCTAGCAGGCGGTGTCGGCGGGCATCGCAGCGGGCGCCAGCAGCTGACGCGTCGACGACGAGGAGCTGTAAGAGTCGCCCGAGGAGCGCACGCTCGCCTGCGACAGCGGGGTTCCTGACGGAAGTTTTACCAAATCAGTGGGGCCAATAAGGAAGTTTTGCTAAAAATTTCTAATTAGTCCGTCATTTACATTATAAAAAATATTGAACACATATTTTTTCACTTTTCAATTAAACAAAAAATTACGAAGTTATAGTGCGTTGAAGTTTCGCGTGACCTCACGACTTCGCACACCTTGTACCAATTAGTAGGGACTTATGACGTCATAATTCCCCACACCCGAACTTTGATGCGCGTTATCTTTGTCAATTTTGATTGAATAGATAAAGCAAATATTACGCGTTCAATATTTTTTGATAATCTAACTGACGGACTAATTAGAATTTGTCAGAAAACTTCCTTATTGTGTATTCGCTAATTTTAAAATTCACTAAACATGAAACTAGTGTCTCTGTGAGCTGTAGACCTCGCGAGTCTGTCTTTGCATAGCTTAAATTTAAATAAATGGCTGAAATATGTTTTATTTTTTACGTTTTCAATCCACGTAGCTCCGGCGTTTTGAAAAATTGCGAAACACTGAATAGAATAAAAATCCATATACTAATTATCGAACCTGCTCACAAAACTTCACGAAAATCGGTTGAGAAATGCGACCTGTAGATGAGAACAGCCGGACAATGCAATAAACAATAAATAAATAAATCAGGGGACAATCTTTACACAAATCGATCTAGTCCCAAAAAGTAAGCTCTAAAGGCTTGGGTTATGGATGCTAGACGACGATATACATACTTGTATAGAGAAATAAATACTTATATACATAGGAAACATCCAAGACTGAGGAACAAACATTCGTGCTTATCACTCAAATATTTGCCATTACCGGGGATCGAACCCGGGACGCTATCTTCGGAGGCAGGGTCACTCCCAACTAGGCTAACCGCGTCGTCAAAATTTACATTGTTTAATTTAATTTGCAATGTTTACATTTAGTTAACACACGCACTTACACAAATATAATTTGGTCGTTACTAACTAATCTCACCGGGCAACGAGGTGACGCGGTGCGGGAGCGCCCAGCGCGCCGGGGCGCCCTCGCCCGGGCCGTTGGTCGCCGGCTCCTGTTATCACAACGTGACGTCACACAACTGCAACTATTACCCCAATTACATCAATGATTTGCTGCTCCTTCAACTGTACCAATGCACTATTCTCCAAGATATTGGCATAGAACTGTTCATGAATATATAATACCGTCTTAAACGCTAACAATAGACGTGACATTTTTTAAGGCCTTGTCACCTCAGCGGCTCTAACACGCAAGACACAAAGATAAGTTAAACCCGTTTATCTCTATGACTATCTCTTTCGTCGGCACTAGTGTGAGAGAGATGCACTTGGAGGTAGGATGGGTTAACTTATCCTTGTGTCTTGCATGTTAGGGCCGCAGTTCTGACTTATGTAGTCTCTCCGGAAATAATACATACGGGCTGTCCCAGGTAATAGTGACAACCGGAGGCCCAGAGGTATAAATATACGGCTGATCACCGCTATCTATCGCTTGTGACATTATAATAAGTTATGTAATTTATTTATTCATTATTAGAACAAATCGCTCGTTTAAAATAAAAAAAGAAATAACGTGAAATAAAAATCCATTCCAAATTCAATTTTAACGCAGTTGAGTAAAGTTTAAAATAAAAGTGAATTTCATTTGGACTTGTTCCCTTTTATTTTAAGACGTGCGAAATATAGTCATACTCAAAAAAATACATAAAAGCATGTTACGCGCCAGAAGTGTAGCGTGCCTTGGCGGGGCCCCGTATGATAATTTGTTTGGGGGCCCTTAGGAAGGGTAAAGATTTTTGCTCACGCACGTTGGGGGCCCCGTATAATTGATACGGCATATACGGCGGTAGCTACGCTCCTGTTACGCGCTAAATTATCTAACAAACAGACCTACGGCCCATCCCCATCTTATCTCTCAGTACATCTCTTTCTTCGATACTTGTATGAGCGAGACGCACTGCAGGATAAGATGTGGATAACTTATCTTCGTGTCAACCTTGTAAGAACCGCTGCAGGTTCTGAAGGAAATATATTACAATACAAAACGATATGACTGTCTATTAGTTTACATATTTATTAGTTTTGAAGGAACACCCTCAGTGGCGATAGTAAAGTGTGACAAGAGGATAACTTAACCTCGTCTTATCTCTTTCTCTTTCGTCGGCACTAAACTGGCCGTCAACCAGTGATGAGCGGGGCAATAGAAAATTCCTTTGTTCCCTGCAGATTTGAGTCAGAGTCACGCTCCATAAGACCATGCAAGTGCGAAGCAGATAGCACGATTCTAATGGTTTTATGCCCAGTCGTAACTCTGACGGCACGTGTGAGAGAGACGTACTTAGAGATAAGACGGAGTTAACACCCCCGTATCAACCATGCTAGTGCCGCAGCGGTTAGGGTAGACCGGGGACAATCGGTCCATTTTTTGTTTGACAGCTATTTGCGCCTTAACTAAAAGCGTAACGCATTAGTGTCATATACCGTTGCATAGAGAATTTAATGAGCTAGGAAATGCAATGTGCAACATTCCTTATTATTAAGAAAGTAACGAGATATAGTCAATCAAACACGCCGGGGGAAAGTGGTTCAATTGACCCCGTTACGGGGTCACTTGACTCAAATGTTTAACGTCACCTAACTAGTACTTGTAGTATATTTTGCAACTACATATTTACACATAAAAAAGGTTATAGTTCAGATTACCTGCATTAATGATAAAAACTACAATATTCTTGAAACAAGTATCAAAAAGGATCGAATAAAAAGTTTTCCTTTAACTTTTTAACGGCCGGTTATATTCTTATTTTAAAACAAGCGAACTTTTTAATTTAAAATTGTACATAGAATAAAATACAATTTAAGTTATTTTTATTAGAAATTGTAATGTTATTTGAAGTAATGACTTTGTATGAAAACGAGCTAGGTTCATTTGCCCCAGTGGTTCAATTGCCCCAGTCACAATTCTAAGAGGTATGTATTAAAATTATAATTATGGAAAAGAACAACTTTTATTTTTTAATACTTTAATTTACAATCAGTTTTACATTGAGTTGCAGAAACATAGATTAGGGAGCTTTTACATGTCAGTCGGTCTTTTTTTTCGATTACGAGGCATCTGCATTATAATTATTTACTAGAGAAACTTTTAAGTACTGTTAATAAGATAAAAAAATCCGTCAATTACATGGTACTACTAGACCAGGTACTGAACGATCATGTATCTTAACCATTTCTGAATACTCATTAAAATGTTTTATAAATTAATATATTATTACTTTAATTAAACAATTTATCAGGAAACAGACACCTTGCTATGATCCTTAAAGGGTGGCATGTCATTAACTCTCCATTTCAGACAGTAATTAGCAAATTACAAATGGCGAGTTAAAAAAATAGATATAAGTATGCATGCATACAGTTTTAAGTACTTATTTAGAAACAATAAGAATATAAAAAAACAGCCTAATGCTTATTTTTCAAAATCGTTCCTTTGCTGGTCCAAAGCCCCTTTCAAGTTAGCAAATTAAAGTAAGTTTTTCTTTACAAATAAAATAATAATAATAAGTTAAATTCTCTTCATGCGAGATTTTTCACGATGCATTGCGAATTACAAAATTACGAGTATAAGGGTCAGTTGACCCACCGGGGCGATTGAACCGGTTCAATTGACCCCACGATTAGTGGACCAATCCTCTCGGCAGACCTTTTAGCAAAAATAATTATTTACTCGGATTTAGGCAGCGTTGCGACCATCACTTTTATAACAACGTAGGCCTAAATGTCAAAAGAAATCAACAACACACAAAACAATCCAAATACACTGTTATTTTGCATAAAAATGACCATATAATACGGGTGTATTATTTACCGTGAGCGTCCTAAAACTTCGTTGCCCTCTAGTACGCATCCGCGTTGGTCTGCGCCCGCGGCTGACTGTCAGTTACGTGCCGCGTTTTATAAGAGTGTGCTGAAGGTACACGCACATTGATAACTTATTTGGTTTCTGAGAAATCGCGTGTGGAGCACTTGCCCCGCGGTTCAATTGTCCCCGGTCTCCCCTACACGTATTGGATTATTCGCTGAAAATTCTACGTCACAAAGTACTCCTAAAGTGGATTCATCCATACGTGTCTTATTTGGTAAACAAATTTCTAACCTCAAAATACACTTTTTTTGGCTAAAACAACTGTTTACTTGCAAATAAAGGAACCGGAGACAATATCTTAGACGTCAATTTGCCAATTTTTTACTTTAGTTAGCTTCATTTAGGATAAAATAGCTGTTTCACCCAAAAACTGCACATTTTGAGGTTAGAAACTTGTTTACCAAATAAGTATGGATGATTTTATCTTACATCCTCGCTTAGCATTAACACTCAATAAAAAGCTTCTGTGTACGCAACTAAAACAAAGAAACAAGAAACAAATAATCACAAAACAAATGACGAATTACGTGAAGAATGGAGCGCAAATGAAACAACAGAACGCTACAAAACAAAATGGAGGCTCAATGACGTCATGGACCATGAGGCTTTTTATCGCGACGGTCCGCTGGGGTTCCTACGGCAAACTTTACTTCATCTTCATCGTTAGTCGTAAAACGTCCACTGCAGGACTTAGGCCTTCCTCAAAACTGGAGGGTGTTGCTAGTCGCCACGCTTGGCGAGTTGGCGACCGCAGTTGACATGGCTGGGCACCGTTAATCAAATAGTAAGTTTCGTTAATCACTAATCCGTTACTAAAAAATTTAAACTTCGTTAAACGTTAAATGTCGGAAGATTTAACGGAAATTATCGTTAACTCGTGATAGAAATTGTATTTTATATGTCGTTGCGTTAGATTCCGACGAATTGAGAACCTCCTTTTTTGAAGTCGGTTAAAAATTATTAAAACAAGAGTGTAACATTAGAGTTTGTAGTACCTAATTATTTAGAGATCAAATTCAAACCAAAATCTATCTGGCATAAGCCGCACGGTGTCTTTTTGGCAAATAGTAGGTACTTAATTAACGTTTGGCGGTCTTTAAATGTTTTAACGGAAGTTAATGAGTCCGTTAGCAATTTTTAAAGTTAACTTACGCTGCTGCCCATCTTTTGTTTGGTCGCTCTGTCGCTTTTTACGACACCCACGGGAGACTGGGTGATGCTATTCTTAATCGGCACTACACGGACAAACTTTAGGTGTTTTAGGTGATCTTACTGTAAACATGCGCGAATAACGGCAATTTTTGATCTATCTTAAAGAAAATACGTTCTAGTAAGTTAAATTTGGTCAAGATAAGGTGCGGTCCTGAGTCAATTCATAGTATGTGATATAATCCGAGGAGTGGAACACGCGTCGCCTACTCATCGTATATTTGAAAACCCACGTACACGACAAGATATAAAGCTCACATTTCAATGATTTACTTTGACGGCCAGCGTTGGTTTGACGTGGTGGTCGACGACCACAAGTGTCGATAGTTTGCGGCAGGAACCCCAACCCGCACGCGGACTTACGGCGTGTTTGTGTTTGGGAACGGTCAGTATGGTGATCGCGGTGTCCTCCGGCGTGAAATAGTCCGAGTCCTCGGCCGGCGCCGGCGACGCCGCGCTCGCTGCCAACCATTACCAACTTTACCAACTGGAGATAGGGTGCTGTATGCCTTGACGACGCGGTGGCACTTAGGAACAGTGCTAGCACGCTATCACCTTATTTATCTTCTTTCTCTTCGCAGTACTATTAACATAAGTTCACCATTCGGCCATCCTCGGTTATTGTCGGTATCCCTCGTTTTTCACATAGAGTATATCAAATTACAGATATGACCTTTAAATATATTAACCGTTATCTTACTAAACACAATGCAACAGAAGGATATGAGCAACAAAACCTCCTAATAGCTCTGAAGTAACACAATCTTTATATTGCAATAAGAAGAAATATTAGTGACTTTTTTTTGACAGTATGACACGCATTACGAATATCGTACTGGTAACTATTGATTAATAAAGAACCTTTTTTTTTACATTACAGTTACATTTACATACATAAATAAATAATTCATGTCCATATCGCTTCTGTTAACTTCTTAGGTCTACTGGTAAGTAATGTCATCATGGCAGGTGATATACATTGCGTTTATGATACTTTAAGTTGAATGCTACCTGAACGAAATCGCAGCAATGTAACTTGTGTCATTCTTGTCTCTGGCTTTAGCCGATAATAGCCGAGAAAAGTCGAATCGTTAACTGATTTTAAACGTACTGTGGGAGGGAATTGGAGATATTTGCCATTTCATAAACGGCAGCGTGCTAACACATGCGCGGTTACAGTACGTCCCTTGGAACGAGAGATGCACTGAGCTAGAAACGATTACCTAAAAAGTTGCAAATAACTGTCGTACCTGAGTGATTTTTTACGAAGAATCCACTGCAATTACAATTGAGTTATCAAATACCCAGCTGATATAATGTTCTAATGGGTATTCGCCATGATAAGCAGATGACATAAAATCAGGATCGTCAGATGTGATCTATCGAAGGATAAATTTCATTCATTTAAAGCGTTCCCATTCCCGCATAAGGCCGAGGCTATACAGTGATTTTAAAAGGTGGTCACCGAATAATCACTACATAATAAATATTACAATACTTTTGTTTGTGTGGCGTCGCCAGCCTTACCGGTGTAACCTCGGCCCTATCGTACCATCAAAATTAGGTATTAGAACAATACACTGTTATTTAGGTTCAGTTTCGTCTGATTTATGAATGACACACATCTATCGCATCGGCAACAAACTCATCACAAAATTCACTTGTGTGTTTGTGTGTGTGTACTTACAGGGGCGGGGCGAGTCGGGCGCGTCGTCGGCGTCGGGGTCGTCGATGTGCGCGAGCGCCGGCAGCGGCGAGCGCGGCCGCCCGCTGCGCGCCGCGCTCTTTACCAACTGCGTACACGAAATAACAGTTCAATAGGAGAAGCTACGCTAAACTGATGCTCTATTGGCCAAATTCAGAAACTTAAGAATTTGATTAGATATTAAATAGTTAAATGTCCCTCAACTAGCTGTCAACCTATACTGAAACGTCACTTTCATTAAAGATTCAAATTGACTGGCCTTTCTGAATTCGGCCATAAGTCATTCTAGTCTTTAGATTTCTGTAAGGATCTATCTGTCAGTAGTCAAAGTCTGTCTGTATTTTATAGTCACTTTTATTCAAAGGCTAATAAAGTTATAAAGCTGAAATTTTGTACGATTATTAATATTTGTCCCGCGCAAAGATAAAGAATAAAATATAGAAAACAAAATATGTAAGAAATATTGGGACCCAAAGATTGAAGAAATTTCTTGATCGTTGTCTCTCCTGGTTATATGTTTCCTGTATTTTGTCACATAAATGAAATTTTGTTAGGTAATAGGTAATAAAGAGTGCAAATTTATTCACCCGCAAAAAATGCCACCCCTTATATATTTGTGTTTTTTTATATCAACTTACCTCAGAGGGGGTGCACAGTGACTTTCCGCCCCGGTTCAAAAAAGTCGTAGATCTGGGGCCCTGTGGGGCCCACTGTGTGAATGTGGGGCCCACATTCTCCAAAGGCAGGGTAATAGGGAGAATGAGTAATAATAGATTTATTAACCGATTTCAAAAAAAGGAGGAGGTTCTCAATTCGGTTGTTTTTTTTTTATGTTTGTTACTTCAGAACTCCGTCATTTATAAACCGATTTTGTCAAAGTCGAGTTATGATCAGAGGGTATATGAGGAATCGATGGAACTCTTCAAATATTATAGGCAAGCATAGAGCAATTTTAGTATTTTCTGTAATAACTCAAGCAGTTACGTTCCAAAAGCATTATTTGGTGAAGTGGAACTGTTGATAAAGACCATAGATGATCACCGGAACTCCTGAAATGTTGAGTATTTCACGGTTGGCGATTAAATTGCTGTATAAAGTTCTGAAGCGACTTATGTCCATGAAAATTCATGTAGTAAAATTGAAGAACCAGGAGAACTCCTCAACGATTGACATCCTTGCACCGTGGATAGCATCAGTTTGTAAATGGTGATGAGCAATTGGCATTATGCTATTGTTACTTATGTAGTAAATGTGTGTCGTTAAATCACAGGATAACAAATAAAATGTGAACAAAAAACTTAAGTACTTTTCAAAGGCTATTTGAAGTCGGTTTATTTTATTTTATAAATTATAGAATATTAATGTCTAATGTATTTTTCATCTTAACATCAGGTACGGTAGACGCTCAGGTGGTCTGTGACGTCACTCACCCCGTTGGGCTGCAGCGGCGCGAGCGTGAGCAGCGGCGAGAGGCGCTCGGCGTCGCTGTCGGGCGCGGCGTCGGGCTCCGCGCTCGGCTCGCGCGGCTCCGCGCCCGGCTCGTTGGAGCTCTCGTCCTCCGAGCCCGACGGCTCATGCAGCGACACCACATCCGGATTATACTCCAGGCTAAGTGATGACTGGAAACAAAATAGGGATGTTTCTTGAAAATTTCTAATCAGTCCGCCGTTTACATTATAAAAAAATATTGAACACATATTTTTTCTTTTGTCAATTAAACAAAAAATTACAAAGATATAGTGCGTTGAAGTTCCGCGTGACGTCACGACTCCTCACACTTTGTATACTTCGTCTACAGTAAAATGAGCGCTGACAGCCATATAAAATGTATGGCCGTCAGCGCTCTTTTTACTGTAGACGAGGTATACCAATAAGTGACGTCATAAGTCCCCACTCCCGAACTTTGATGCGCGTTATCTTTGTCAAGTTTGATTGATTTGAAGAGCAAAAAATGCGTGTTCAATATTTTTTGCAATATAAATAGTTACTAAAAAACATTACTTGATTATCCCGGCTCGCAATTCTGAGCCTCTAGCCCAGCAGTGGGGCGTATAGGCCGATAATAACACGTACTTTTAAGGGAGCAAAATACTAGGGTTTATAAATAATAATAATAATAAGAAATCATTTATTTTCAGGCATCTAGTGGCCCATACATAAACCTTACAGATTAACATACATATTAAAATACAATTTAAAATTTAAAACTCATAAATAACTAGGTAACGAGTTTCGTCTGTGACGTGTGACACAGTTTCGCGCCCAATGTAAAAAGAGCGCTGACGGCCAAACATTTTATATGGCAGTCAGCGCCCTTTTTACATTGAGTGCGGTGATAAATAAAGCACCATTATCTAAGTGGACGGTTACCTTAGTGACGGCCTCAGGGCGCGTCAGTATTGCAGGCCCGCGCAGCAGCGGGCTGGCGGCCCGCTCGGCGCATCTGCCGTCCTGCTCGCGCGCCAACAGCACCGACATGCGGAACTGAGACATCATAAATAGTTCAGTCATTTTACACTGCAATATATGTAAATATATTTTGCTAAGGAACCTATAAGGTGTTGCGTCGGTGTTTCATTGTTTCCCGACTGCGTAGATGTTCTACTTTAGCTACTGAATTACTGAACCGATTTTAATAAATAGGGTATAATATGATTTGTGAAAAACGTGCGAATGTCATGGGCTATATGAGAATGGGGAAGATGCATGAAAATCAAAATGAGGTTTAAATGATATATTATGAAAGTAAATGTAAACAAAAGCATATTACAGAAAAATTAGATCATATTGACTATTCATTTTTATTTTATTAAGGGTCAAAATTAGTGAAAAATGTGTATTGGTTCATAGTTCCGATTTTAGTTTTTTGGACATTTAATTTTTTATGTCATGTTTTATTTCTACGATGTTGGTCTAAAAACAGTATTTACGGAAATAATTGTAGATTTCGTTGAAGCGCCATACAATTTGTAGTCTGATGAATGCTGTGACGTCATAGTTGTCGTCTATTTTGTATGGAGTGTTTTTGCGAGTGGTATGAACAATGACTTTTCAAAGCTTCATAACTCATAATATAAACAACATAATAATGTGTGCGTACACAGATCGGTTTCTATTACACAGCACTTTCCAATACAACATGAAAAAAAAAATATGCATCTTCCCTATTGTAAGCTGTGTCATAGTGTGAGTAAATGTATGAAATACGCCGCCGTCGCCAATCGCCTTTATATTTTGTTTGTTGAGTTCTATAGGTTGTTACCTCTGGAGTGAGCGCATGCGCGTGCGGCGCGGGCGCGTGCGGCGCGGCGGGCGCGCGGCTGCCGGCGCTGCCGAGGCTGGTCGACGAGCTGCGCTCCAGGTTGCAGCGGTTCAGCGCCTCGGCCGCCTGCGCACACGCACAATGCACATTACTACCGCAGACCATATACACGCCCGGATCTAGGGGGGCGGTGGCAACGGTCATCAGTTTAAAAAAGAACTTGTTTTACTAAATTCTTTGACATGAAATACCGGAGGGGAGGGGCGCAAATGTCAAGTTTTTGCCCCCGGCTCGGAAAAATCGCAGATCCAGAGCTGACCAATAATCCTGTAGACGACACATAGGTGGGTGGTCCCCAGTGCCATCATTTGTAAAAAACTATAAGTGACGGGACTACAGACGGGCAAGGGGGGTCATTGTTGTCCTGTATCGCAGCCATTCTTCCATCTGTCATCCTTTCCCTCAGCTCACTTTTGTCCCTAAAGGGGCCTGTTTAGCAATTTATTGCTGCAATTTGGATTATTCTCAAAAGATTTCATATGACATCACTACTGGGGAAAAGAGTTTGAGTGTATCTGTTTGGAGATAACCCAAATAGCAGCAATAAATTGCCAGAAAAATTGCTGTTTTACAAACACCAGCTCATCCAGAATGGAGAGCTTTATAACAAAGAAATTAATTTATGCTAAAGTTTATCAAAACATTGAGGCCAAATCAAAAGTGTGTTCGCTAAATTTAGAAGTCGCTAAATTTAAAATCTTGTCAAACTTGATTTTGACAGCTTGTGCTATACAAAACCGAGTTTGAAATTTTAAATTAGGAAGACACCGTTTCGAATTACAACACGGGTAAATGAAACATGCGACGAGTTGAGTGTTCACCTGCGACGCGGTGTCGGTGTCGGGGCTGGCGATGGCGGGCGCGGGCGCGGGCGCGGGCGCGGGCGGCGCGCGCGGCGCGTGCGGCCCGTTCAGCGCCTCGATCAGCGACACCGACTCGTAGCCCGCCGGGATGTTCTCCATGCTGCCCTGCACGACAATGCCAAAACGGGTATAACAATCAAAAATATGAGACTGTGCTGATTTTTATGCAATTAATGGCCGAATTCAGAAAGGCCACTCAAATTGAGCTTTAATTAAAGTGACGTCTCAGTGACATTTCTGTATAGGTTGACAACTAATTTGACATTTGACACTTGACATTTGTCAACTTAATATCTAGTCAAATGCTTAAATGGCGTTTCTGGATTTGGCCATAAGTCCCATTTCATAATATATATAAAAGTAAACCAAATGATAATTTTATCAACTATTCACACATTTGATTAGTTTGATAGTGACGCACTGAGCGACAATAGACTGGCGGGGATGTCGTGCTAGCCTCCCTAGTGGAAACTGATATGATGATCTATGGTATCAGTTACAATGTATGTATTTTTTTAATTTCTATGCTTTCCACGCTGTGCTGCTGAGGAAACAAGCGTGAACTAAGCCAAAGTACAGGACAAACATAGGGCGTGGACTCACGAGCGGCGGGCTGGCAGGCGCCAGCGGCGCCGTAGCCTTCTGCAGCGCCCTGATCTGCAGCAGCGCGCGAAAGGGCGCGCGACAGATCGGGCAGTTGTTGGCCTGGTAGCGCAGCGAGTCCGCGCACGAGTTGCACAGGCACAGGTGCCGGCACGGCAGGATCAGCGTGTCTCTGACGTCGCACATGCAGATCACGCACTCCGAGCCGCCCTCCTCCGTCTCCTCGTCGCCGGAGGGCTGAGGGACCGACTCTTATAGCATACACGTAGGGTACACAGGCACGAATTGCTTAACCGTGCTCAACGCAAAGACCGCCAGAGTGATCCAATCGGACTGCATTAAAAAAGTTTTATTCCTAATATTAATATCACTGACAACTGATCCTTTTTTACAACAAGACAGTATTAAGTTCAAATCAAATCAAATCAAAATAATTTATTTATCAGAATACAGTATATATAGGGTCTTATAATTATTGTTGAACTTGTATCCAGCATGCAAGCATGCGTACAAATGTTGGTCGTAGGTACATTTATTCTATTTTTTATTTCACTTTTTATTTTTTAGTTCACTTGTGCTATATGTTGCTCTGCATAGTTTCTTGCGGGGTTTCTCCTCAACAGGTGTCACCTTTCGAGGCGTTGGTAGATTCAGACATGTGAATGAGCCTATGTGGCCCACTTGCAGAATAAAAAATTTCATTCTCATTGTCATGTATAGTGTATACTTACTACAATAGACGCAAATTTAGCGTTTGGAGAGCATCCATATGGCGCGGCACACGTCTTGCACATTAAATATTACTTTAAACAGAGCACACGGATCATACACAATATAATGTGAATTTTGCCACTAATCAGCAAACTGGATTCAACTCCATTAGGACAGTTCTCTTACCTTGGTGTCGAGGTTTTTATTCTCGATGCCATAGATTTCCTGCAGCAGATAGCACAGTCCGTCCACGAACAACTTCTGTTTAAGCGCTTTCAGCACAAATGTGCCGTCAGAGTGCTTCTCCACAATCGCTATTGTTGTATGCGACTGCCTTATTTCTACAAGAAGAGGAAGATGTTAAAAATTTTGATTTCAATACTTTGCCGTAGAAATGATTTAAAAAAACTGGTTGGAGCCATGGAAGAGCACACAGCTTTACACCTGCATTCTTGCACTGCAAACATGTCAGTCACCACAAATACCCTCGATTTGCAGAACTGTTGATTCCTGCTGACGCTTACCGTCCTGACCCTCATCCACGACGCAGTAGATGGCGACAGGGATGAGTTCCGTATCGGCGCTGAACACAAGCTCTTCGTCCGAGTGCCGCGACGGGTCAAACACGTGCGCCAGCTGGCAGAACTGCTGGTTTGCGCCTTTCTTATAGTGGTATGTTTGTGATGTCATCGCCGAGTCGCGCGGGTAGTACCTGACACGTGAAAATCCCTTTGAAACTTACTATTAAGTGCCATGAATGTAAATTTACCGTATATAACATACCAATTGATAGGGTATTAGCACTGTAGCAGCTAAAACTAACCCATTAAAAATACTAAAATGACAAACTGATTGTAAAATCATACTTACACAACACCAGTCGGAGTCACTTCTTCGGTGCAGAAATAGAAAATAGTGATAGCAATTCTTGCATCACAATCGAAGGTAAACTCTATATTATAGTATGTGCCCTTGCCATTGTTGTCCACGGGTTTGATCATGCCGTCTCCGATTTTGTTGTTTTCAACAAGCTTGCCCACTGGCTCCGGGCAGCGGACAAACCGGAGGGACTCTTTGCGAATGTTCACAAGGCTTTTTAAAGTTTTTGTTGGCTCATTGGACTGTGGTGGAGGATATGGGAACTGTGGAGAAGATAATCAGGGTAATTTAAAATAAAAATGTACGAAATATTAGATGATTATTCTAAACCACTCAGCAAATCAATGTTAATAAGTTTATCCAAAATGTATAATTTAAAGCCTTTCTCTACACCCGTGTTTTTCCAACTTTTTGACTTTCGATTTTCCCTTTACAAGTGAAATCTGGCAACCCCCATGGCTGTATTAATACCATTTCAGTGGTTTCAACAATGAGGTATTCAGAACCCTGGCTTGCGCCCACAACCCCTGAGCTAGATTTTGTGACCCCCTGAGCAAGGGCTACCTGGGGGGTCACGACCCATCGGTTGAAAAACACTGCTCTGCACAATGTATACCTAGCCTATATTGATAGACAATTATTTGGCTGAAAAGTAAAGATCCAAGAAGGAATCTAAACCAGTCACTTGACAAATGTAGGTCAACAGGACCAACTTTCTTTGCTTTAAGTATTCATAATATACTTTATAGACTTTTTTTTTACCTTTTTGGGAAATGTCGGCTAATAACATTTTTAATTTATAGTTCAATTCAAATACTAAAAATCTTATATAAATATATGCATACTTACGGGAGTGGGCCTGCTGCCCAAAAAGTTCAAGTCTGCATTTTCTCCAAACAGATAGGCCTCAGGCTGCGGAGTGTCGAATCTCTCGCCACCCATAATGAAGTGGCTGCCGAAGTAATTACCTGAACAAACAAAGCCAATATACTTCAAGTGCCACAAACAAAACGAAGTACTTAGCTAAAATACTAAGTTCGTGGAGGACAAAAGCCTATTTGTATGCAATGGTTATCCATTTGTACATAGTTAAATGAATAAACGCAGGACAACAATTTAATGAACAGTAAAAGGTCACCAACTTTACCTGAGCGAGGAGGATATTTATATGCATGGTTTGACACCACGTCGGCCTCCTCCGCGCCAGCGTGCTGCCTGCTGGCTAGAGCACCCATTTTTAACAATTATCACAATTCTACTTTTGTTTAATATATGTAGTATTTATTTTGCTCTCATGTAAGCAAAGTAAGTAGCAAACACTGCACTGCCTACAGCAAAGCAGAAATGGAAACGATTGACTGTCAATCACTGTCAGTGTCAATTTGACAGCTGACCTAACATGACAGTTCTAAGACGTTTTCTTAAAATCTAAAAATAAATAAAATGAGAACCTCCTAAAACTGATCTTTCATAGTTTAGTTACCGAAAAAACCACGACATACGGCATATCAAAATTTTTATCCTAAATTTCCACTAAGGAGCATGTTAAACACTTTTTTACAATCCAAATATAATTAATTTCATTTATTTTTAAGAATACAGTAAAATACATGGTCTTATAATTATTAAAACATCTTCGGTTCATGAATAATTCCATGAAAATAAACAATTCATATTCGAAATCATTTCAATAATTAATGAAACAATGCTTTCCACGACTACTTCAAATATTGTTCGAGTTTATGTAAAAAAACGCTTCAAACCAGTAAAATGTGCGTATGTGTGTAGTTTGGCAACATTATCCTACAAACGTCAATTAGATCTCTTCCTGCCTTCTTTCGAGGTTAAGGTGTCACTTTGTGAAGGTGCATTACATTCTTCTTCCTATAAAATCGCTAAAAATCTTAAAAAGTGCTTAATAATTTAATGAATCGTTTTACAGGGGACATCAGTGAATATTACTAAGTTCTTATTTTGTATTATTTCAGATCACAATGGGGCGCCGTCCCGCAAGATGGTAAATAGTTTACGTTTACGAATTCGTGTGTTTTCTCAACAATCTCGACCTATATAATCACTTGTCTTTATTTATTTCAGTTATCGGTACTGTAAAAACAAACCGTACCCCAAATCACGGTTCTGTCGTGGTGTCCCGGACCCCAAGATCCGTATTTTCGACTTGGGCAAAAAGAAGGCACCGGTAGAAGACTTCCCACTATGTGTGCACTTGGTGTCGGACGAGTACGAGCAGCTGAGCTCTGAGGCGCTGGAGGCGGGCCGCATTTGCTGCAACAAGTACCTCGTGAAGAACTGCGGCAAGGACCAGTTCCACATCCGTATCAGGCTGCACCCCTTCCACGTTATCCGCATTAACAAAATGTTATCGTGCGCTGGAGCTGATAGGTAAGTCATCCACTAATATATATATATTAATACAACTTTTAACTTATTTTGAACTACTTCAAAACATGTCTAATTGACAAAGTTTTTCTTAGAATTTGCAACTAACAAATAGAGTCAGTGTTCACAACCTGAAGCCAGGCAGCTATCGTACTAGGGCCATAAAATTATCGTATTATGGATCAAAATTATCATATCCATCAGGAAAATGGTTATGATACATAAAAAAATCATATGAAACGTGACAATGATATGTTGCAAATGCTTTATAAGTTAAATCTTTTAAACTTCTGTTTCTTAAATTGTAAAAAATATATATATACCATATCGTTGATGTGGGTTAATTTTGTACGTAGTTATGAAATTATCGCACATGTACGATAATTATCGTACGGTTCCGAATAGAGTTATGAATTATGATAATAGATGGCATTGTGCTATTTAGATGTTTCAAACAATAAGCTTTCAAAGAGTTTTCCCATTTTCTCTGTCAATAAAGTAACCTAAAAGGTGCATCCATATTACTTCTTCATCCTTGTTTGTCCATGTAAATGTTACACAAATTTATAAAGCATGTTATGTGCAATAAAATACTATTAAAATAATTTAAAAGCAAAAATTATTTGTGCACCATTAGCAAGTTATTTTTTAACATAAGTCATCTAGACTTATGTTAAAAAATAACTATTGCTAATAGTGCACAAATAATTTTTGCTTTTAAATTATTTTAATAGTATTTTATTTATTGGCCACTGATGCCTGAAATAAATGGTTATTTTTATTAAATGTCTATGTAAAATGTCCAGATACCAATCAAAAGAGTTTAGTATAAGTAATGTTTGAGTATAAAATTAGTCATCTGAAGGACGAATACTATAATTCTAATGATTCATTAATTACTTGCCAGTAAAGCCGTGACAAGGCACTTTCAAAAGCAGATTTACTAATCTTGTGCTATGTTAATCACCTTTATCTCAATGTAACCTTTCATTGAGTGATAAAAAAAATGTGTTTTTTTATTATACATAATGTCTATGTCAAATATTATTTTAAAGTAGATTCATCCTTGTCTTATTTGGTAAACAAGTTTATAACCTAAAAGTGTAACTTTTTTGGGTGAAACGGCTAGTTTATCCTAAACAAAGTAATCCTAGGTGAAAAATTGGCAAAGTGATGTCTAAAATATTATCTCTGGTTGCAAAGAGATTGTTGTTTTAGCCAAAAAAGGTGCATTTCGAGGTTAGAAGCTTGTGTATTAAATAAGACTAGTAAAGATGAATTGACTTTACACATTATCATGCTTTGACCATTCAAGATAACAAATTATAGCAAAAAAGCAAATAATTACATCAACATTATTAAGAAGTGATATATCTATCAGCCTAAAACAGTGTACTGACCTTTGGGCGAAATATTTTTCACCAAATATCACTTTCCAAAAAACATATCGCAGCAGTACCAGTTCCCAAACGAATCTTTAGCACATTTACATTTCGCATTTTATTCATTTGGTCAAATCATCATTTGGCATCAGTTTACTTTGTCAAGTATATTAGAGACAAATATATTATTGGTAGGTAGACAAATTGTATTATTGGTAGGTTAGGGTTAACTTGTGTCCCTTAGGGCGGAAATAGGAAATAGGGTGACATGCTGGCGGTTAGGATAGGTTAAAATACAACTGTTAAATTGTATAGTATAGTTTTATAAAATAAGTTTGAAAAATAACAATGTAGCTGTGGTTAACAGTCCTCTTCCATTTTTTACCATAAGCCAATTGAGTGTAAACTATTATATTGCTTTGAGTAGACAAATACAAAAACGGTGTCCTATCTGGTAAGTAATATTATGTCATGTTTATTCTAGGCTCCAGACTGGGATGCGCGGCGCGTTCGGCAAGCCGCAGGGGACAGTGGCGCGCGTGCGCATCGGCCAGCCCATCATGTCCGTGCGCTCCAGTGAGCGCTGGAAGGCGCAGGTCATTGAGGCGCTCAGGCGTGCGAAGTTCAAGTTCCCTGGTCGCCAGAAGGTATGAAACTTCCTAATGCCTTCCCTACATTTTTAGTGATCATGTAGATGGTTGAGTTTCGGCATATTGACAACCTGCCCAGTTGTTTCTTTTAGAATTAATGCAAAATAGAGACCCACAACGAAAATGCCGCTAATCTGTCTTTTCACGCAATTTTTTCATAAGACTAGTGAAGTTACTCTTTGATTACATACCCTTCTACCATACAATTATTTACATACAAATAATCATTATTGTGGTATGCTTAGTGTTGCTACACAACTTGGTCCCCCTATACAATGGTTACGATTTGTTAGTATCAAATAATTTGCAGCATTGTTGTTAAACCATAAATCCTGTTACTTAGTGAGTCCTGGCGTTACATTTTTATGTTTACTGTTTGCATGTCTCAAATAGAGAAGTGCAGTCTCGTTAAGCAAGGAATGTTTGTTAGTGCCTTGGTGACCCTAGCAATATTTATAACAATTATTATCTCAGCAATGTCACCGAGTTCAACATTTCCGTTTCTTCCAGATCTATGTGTCCAAGAAGTGGGGTTTCACGAAGTACGAGCCAGAGGAGTTTGAGCGTCTGAAGGAGGAGAACCGCCTCGCCTACGACGGCTGCAACGTCAAGTACCGGCCCGAGCACGGCCCGCTGGACGCCTGGCGCAAGGTCCAGAACGAGCTCTTTGCCGTTTAAAACAACAATAAACGCTAAAAGCTAATGGATTTTTTTTTCGGTATACCCTGCTTCCCTTATTTGAAAAAGCGAGAACTTTTGACCGTTGCTAACGGCGAAAAAGCGTGCCACGATCGCTCGACGTCGGCTGTTGCCGACGTAAATGTATGGAAAAACTGCATATCGTGGCGTCAGGGGCACGGAAATATGCTGTCGGCTACAGCCGACTGGGGCGTTCAAAAGGTTATAGGTTAAAGGTCTCTGAAGTACTTGTGTAAAAGATCATGAGTACTGTGAAAATCTACGACTTGTCAATTATCTACGGTCAAGGCTGGCTGAAGAAACTGAATGAGATGCAAATTTAGCACTCGTCCTCACTGGCATGCAGTATTACGAGAGAACTGTATATTCCACTATGGGTGTTGACGCAAAAAAAAAGATGGTAGGTAGTAGAACTACCAGGACGATGGAAGTCAATAGAGTACAGTCGAGGTTAAAAATGTCAATGGGGATGTTGTCGAAAATTTATGGATACTTTATTGTCAAGAGCGCTTAGATATTTTTGTCCCTTTGGTAACGTATATAGATTTATGACATCGACTGTTATCAATAGTTACGCGTCTCAATCTTCTCCCACGACTTGCTCACATGCTAAATGCCAAATTGTACCTACTTGCTCGCGCGTAATATTTCTCTATCCGTTGCCCGACCAGCAAGGCCATTAAATTCGTTTCTACGCAAGCGCTGGCAACTAATTAATAAAATACAGATATCTATCATTCGATCATTGCTTATGTCCAGCAGTGGACATCTTTCAGCTGAAATAATGATTATCAGTAAGGAAAGCTAAGACAATTTTCCGATAATTTTACATTCGAGACCTTGACTCATTTACGCATGTTAAAATACAAAAAAAAAGTAAATTAAATAAAAGTTTTAATATAAGTAGATAACATATTTACATTGTATAGATTTATGAGTGGAGGAAGTGAACCTTTAGCGCAGTGAACTATGCCATTTCAAATCATAACGTAGACATAACGTCATTACGGTCTGTTTCCGCTAGTTCCTTTTTGATACTATGATGTTACATTAATAGAACTAAATTGACTTTATTTGTATGGGGAAACTAGTGAAAACCAAAAGACCGGCAGGGCATTTCACAAAGAGTCAAGTCAAAAGACGTTCAAGTGAATCTTCATCACCTATTCGACCCAAAGAAAGACTCGATCGATTTACAAGGCAATTTTGGTTTCTTTACTGGTGACGTCGATCTTTTCCTTTTGGTGGCAGGAACAGGAATGGGTTTTTTATTCAACTCTCTACTGAGTTTTTGAGCTTCATGGAAGTCTAAATGTTCGGCAATTTTCTCCACTGGGATCCTCTTGCCACATTCAGGACATTTCTCCATAGGCATGCTATTATCGACTTTCACGAAGAAGCTAGCTATTGATACCGTTTCATGTTTGCTCTGGTCAGGTGGCACCGGTTTCTTTTTAGTTGAGTCTTCTTTAGTTGTAATAATTTTCAGATTGGATTTTTGTTTAATTTCATCACGCACTAGCCGTCTTTCTTCATCTCTGAATTTTAAAGCAAGGTGGTAGTCAGCGTGGGTGTCGAATATATCTATTGATATCTTTTTCATACATTCTGGACACTCAAATACATCTTGTGGCGAATTGTTAGGAAGGGGAGTCTCTGTTGAAGCTACCATGGGCTCTGGACAAACCAAATCCGTTTCTTCCTCAACTACTGTTTTGTTGAGTAAATCTCGCATACTGCTCACGCGCGTAGCTTTGTCAGGTTCATCTTCAAACAATGCAATACTTTTATTGATCTCCATATCGATTGTTGACCCGGAGCAGTACGTGTCGTTGCTATCCTCTCCACAGGGGATTACATTACAGACAGGAGTCGTTGGCCGGATCTCTTCTGATTTTAATAACTTAGCAAAAAACGATTCTTGTGTGTCCAGTGTTGATTGTAAACCAGTAACGTCACCATGATCAGCTTCAAGTCTAATTGAGTTCTCTGTTTCTTCAACCTTTGTTTGTTTATCATCGCCCGTGCGAAGTTCAGATACAACTTTATCACCAATGTTGAAAAATTTATGCATTATGTACTCCTTATCACTTTTTAGCTTACTTTTGGGTAATATCATAGTTTCAGTTTCATCACGTGTAATGTTTTCTTCTGACGTTGATTCATGTATACTTTCTTTTGTATGAATTTGAGTGTTCTCATCTTTTGGCTTTGTTTGTTTATCTTCAGATTTAGAACTGGATGTTGCTTTATCATCAATCTTGAAAAACTTTCGCATTGTGTTATCGTTTCTTCGTTTATCTTTGTTTAATGATTTTGTTTCATCAGTTTGTGTAACATCTTTGTTCTTGTTTGCAATTTCTTTGGATGAGCCAGCAGCAAAGAAATCCATTATATTCTTGCTTTTCTTAATATCCGTATGGTCTTCAAATTTGCCCACACTTATTCCTAGAAAGGTTATTGCTGCTTTAAGTTTTCTATTTTTATCCCCATCTGAAATGAAAAATGTTGTTTTGAGGTTCAGCACAGAACGTACAATGGATGTACGGATGGAACATACAAGGTACAATGTATCCTGTCCTTCTATCAAACATAAACAGCAGTGAAGATAAGCTAAGCATTTTTAAACTTACCTTTAACTTTGACACCTTCTATACTCTCCATGACCAGCTCTAAAGCCTTATTTGAAAAGAATTCAGCGCACAGCTCCTCATCATTTACAAAGTTATAAGACCTGGAGCTGCTAGTGCCTCTTCCATCAGCCAGCTGCGTGGAGAAGCTAGCCACCATCTGCTTTGGTGAACGATTGTTGTCCACAGCATCCTTCTCCAATCGATCCTCGATCTCGTCACCTAGGTCTTTCAACCATTTCCTCAGGCTCTCCAGGTCGAGGAGAGCGGCTTTTCCTTTGAAGTTCTTGCAGCACCCTATGCTTTTTGGATTGAATTTGGCTTGAACCGGTTCCAGGTCGGTTCCGCGCGCTATGTTGTATAACCATGTTCTGAAATAAAATTCAATATCAGGTTTATTGAACATCGAACGCAAACTAAGAGTGAATAAGTGTTGCTATATCAAAGACATTTCAGCAGGTAATAGTCACACGCTTTTATTATCCGTAAAAACATTATGGCAGGCAGCCACACCATACATACATGTCGGATATGGTCAAGAATACGGAAGCTCAACAAAACAAAGGGCGCCACGCGAAGTCGACACCAGAGCCATCTACAACATGTTTGGCGCTTGACAGAATCATGGCTTTGCTGTTGGTCACCGTCGAGCGCACACGTGCCCTGGGACTGTCGTTTCGTTATGCTTTGACACCTCCTGCTCGGTGCACCACCTGAGATGGCATCCTGGCGCGCACGTTTCCCCCTCTTTGTGTTTCGCCGACATATATATATATATCTCCTTACCCATTTTTTTCGTCAAATCTAGCTTGAAGCTCTTTCTCCGTAAATTTCTGCAGTTCGAACATGTTGCTAACTTTGAGTACTTCACAGACTGTACACCCAAATTTTCCACCGAGGTGTTTCACCTTCTTTACTGGCAGAGTCCTGGAACACACCAACATCATCTCAAATAAACCTTATCGCCGTCAGAATAAGCAGCGCGCAATGGCCTGAGCGCCAGAGCCGGATATTTACTGTTCCTTGAAACTTGCTTATAAACTTGTACCTTCAAAATTATCAATTGTTTCTTAATCATAACCATGGCTCCCAAGACTTTTATTGCGTTGTTATTCTACCATGACTGAACCGAAAATATAATAACAAAAGGATTTTAAAAGTGTAACAATGTAGAAACTTACTTATAAAGTATGTTAACCGTGTGCTTGGGCAAAACAGACTGTTTATTGGGTTTGTTCATACCGCAGACCAGTTTAGCCAGGATCTTGTTGTGAGCTATGCCAGCTGAGCAAGTGTAACCTGTGGAATAACATCAAAGGTAGCAGTCATATTGGGCGGAGCGCGGCAAGACCTCCCCAATTCATATTCATCTTTTGTGTCCGAGTATCTTAAATTATCTCAATTACCAGTTTCCCTGAATACAGCAGCTCTGATCTCGCTCACGATGATGGCCCCAACAAGCAATTCCTTGGCATGTTCATGGTCAAAGTCAATGCAGTCGCTCCCGTAGTCCAGGACATCATGTATGAAGACCTCGATATCGTCATACCCGAGGGCAAAAGTGTTGGGCAGCATATCTGAGGTAATTGTGTTTATGCTTATTGCTTTCAGCTTTTCGTTAACCTGAAGTAATAAGGAAAGATTAGTTTCATTTAGTTTTACGTATGGCGAGGTATACCACCTTACTGGAATTTATCTGACTCAATGGAATGTTTTATTTATTCCATAACTTCATAAATATTGTTTATTTTAACTTGTCAACTCACAGGGGCAGTGATGTCCAAATAAGCTTCATCAATGGAGGCCCGCTCCAGGAGAGGAGTGAATGTTTGCAGCACTTTAGCCACTTCTATCCCTGCATCTCTGTACCTTAAAATAAAAGAAAAAAAAAGAAAAATTGGTCTTGGTCTTGATAGAATAAGTCTGTATCATAACATTAATAAGCCTTTTTTAATGTCCTTGTTTTAATGGAATATAATGAATATAATGACAGAGTTTAATAAAAACTTAACTTTGCCAGGAAGGAACATAGTTTGGCCTGTAACAATATGAGCTTCAACCAATTGCTTTAACTTTGATAATCCTTATTTGTGACTAACAACCTTCCTCTTGTATTCCATTAACCCCTCCTAAGCAGATGGTAAAATAACTGACAATCACATCTCATTGGATTCATTGAAATTCAAAAAGTGCATCAAAACAAGCATAGATCCATTACTGAGACTTAGACATGTGATTAAAATAACTAGAATATACCTAGTAAGAAAACTGCAATACTGGTAACATAATTGCAATATGCTTTTACTTCTTTGAGTAATTATGTATACTAGAGTGGACGCCTCAACTTGATTTTTTGTAAAGCCTGTTGAGGCCAAATGGCACAAACGCGCTCAGTCTGTGCCAGACAGCTGTGACATTTATTACTGTGAGTTATCCCCTCCACTCACCCTCGGCGAGCGCACAGATTTCATTTGTGTTGTCAGTTCTATATATTATACTTCAATGTCTTACTTGGATATATTTGCCTTGCCCCTATTGCATGGCACAGAGGGTAGTTGAATCTCCGGACACTTCTCCTTGGCTTCATCGCCGCGCATGTGTCGTGTGACTCCTCTGGCTCGAGCTACGTAGTTAACAGCTATAATTCTGAGGAAAAAATATAGTAAATTATTACTCATAAAAAAAAGCTTTCTTTTAAAAAGGAGTCATGTACCATTGTAAGTTTTTGCTAGCCATGTTAGAAGTAGAAATTACTTTTAACTTTGTTAGAGAAAGTCAGTGTACAACATAAATTAAATTGTCCTATTTCATAAACGCACTTCAATCTGTGCTTCAACACAGGTTCTTTCTCAGTCAATGGCATTAATTGTTCTCAAATCATAAGTGAACATAGAACATTTATAAAAATAATAAACTTTGATTTGTGAAAATAATGTGTTGCAATATGAGCTTGCTGAGACATGTCTATTACACCAGTTTAGATGTTACATGAATGGCTCTGTATGACGATGTACTAACCCACCACCCTTCCAGGGATTATACTGCACTACAGCTATCGGCTGTCCTTTTAATTCTGGGTTCAACTTCTCCTCAACTTGGCAGTAGAAACAGTCCATATCTATCAGAACCACCACGCGATTATCCTGTTCCATTCTGTTTAAATATAGTTTTTAGCTAAGAAAAAAATTATTTTATTCAGAATAAGACTAAATATTGAATAATAGGGCAGAATTATCATGTTTATGTTTAATGCGCGGCAAATAAAATTCACGTAATGTCACTTTCAGCTGGTTTTGTGAAATGTTATGTCAAACTCATGAACTGTTTCAGTCACAATTAAAACAGCTTATAGTTTTGTGTTATTGTTTATAGAATAAATAAAACTGATTGAATAGTATTGCATGCCATCTCTTTAATTTTTATTATATTATTTTCTTTACTTTTATTTTAGCAATATCTCATGCTGATGATCTAGAACAGGTATAATCAACCTGCGGCCAACTAATTAATCTTTTCTTGACGGCCCGAAATAATAAATGAATACATTTAAATGTCGAGTTTTATTGTAATTGATACAAGTTTTTGCGATTCTCCGGATGTAGCAGTCACACATATTTGGCCCAAGAAAAAACTAGGTTGAGGACCCCTGATCTAGAACATAGTCCCCAAATGTTTTAGCGCTACATAATAGATTTTTTTATATCTGGAAGATGAAATGCTCCTTCGTTTATACGCATTTTGCTATGAAGACTTTTACTAGTGCAGACTAATAAAAGTGTTTTAATAACTTAAGAACTAAAAGAAGTAGACAAATGAGAGAACAATTATATTTATTAAATGCCATGTCCGAAAGTCTGGTTCCACTTGACGTACTGCCCGAGGTCGTCCTGCGAGACACTAGGTCGGACTCTTTGAAGCGCGTTCTTAAAGTCCTGCGCGTTAACGGGGCGAACCTAGAAACAAAATAATAATAATAAATATTCTAATTTCACTAAAAGTCACAACTTTTATAAAGTAGTGGTCTAACATAGCTCGCGAATGAGTTATCTTGAAAATTGAACTTTATTATAATATAGTCAAGGTTTTTTTTGCAACTTCGGGTGGGACAAGAACTGAGAAACAGACGAAATGTTCTGTGGTGAGCGCGCTGTGTACCTTATCCCGGTGGATGGTGCAGATCAGCGCGCGCGGCACGCTGCGCACGGGCCCCATGGCCGCCTCGGAGCACAGCGCCTGCATGTCGGCGCCCGAGTAGCCCTCCGTCAGCGTCCCCACCTCGCCCACGTCCGCTGGGGTGAGCGAGTGGTTCTCGTTGGTCAGAAGGTTTGTGATTATTTGCTTGCGGGCCTGTTGAAAACGTCCGTATGTTAGATGAGATTATTTATTTCAAGATGAAATACATTATGAATAGCGCATTTCAATTAAGATCTTCAGTAAATAAATTAAAATAAACAATTAACTTTTTTGTTGGAAATTCCATAACAGTCGGGGGAGGAGGCACGTATCACCCGTCACCTAGACCTAGATCTTGTTCTGTCTGACCACCTATCAAAAATTGGTGAACATCGGTTAACATCTAAGGGGTGGATATCGTTATCGCCTTTTGTATGAAAAGCCGTAGGTTCACACTCGTTAAATTGCCCAAAAAATTGGTTCAAAATGATCCCAGTATCGACCGGGCATTACCTCGCGCTCGGGCAGCGGGATGTAGAGCCTCTTGACGAGACGCCTTCGCGCCGCCTCGTCCAGCTCGTGCGGCCGGTTGGTGGCGCCCACGATCAGCAGCCGCTCCTCCTCGCCTGCACGTGGACAATTGGAGACATCTTAGAGTATGCGAGGACTAATCCACCAATGAAGATTTTACGTGCGATGATAATCAGGAAGACGTTCAATCTTATGGTGCTAATTCATAGCTGGAAACAAGACCGTTAATCCGTTAATCCGGATTAACTTTTAAGTTAACTTTAGAAATTGTTAACGGACTCATTAACTTTCGTTAAAACAATGAATGTCCGTTAATCGTTAATTAAGTACCCACCAATTTTGTAAAAGGTCCCTTGGACGCCGTACCGCGAAAAACATGTTCTGACATGTACGTTGTCGGCGGTAACCGCGCGCAGTCCCTGCTTTTATGAATTTTTCATGTCCTGCCTAAACTTCCATAGCCCATACCCAATTTTTTTATAACCAAATCACTAACACGACGACATATGTAAGGCAATTTCTACCACGAGTTAACGATTAACGTTAAGTTCCGTTAAATCTTCTGAAATGTAACGATTTAACGCTAAAGAAGTTAAGTTTTTTAATAAGAAATCAATAACGGATTCCCGATTAACGAAATTAACTATTTGATTTACGGTGCCCAGCTATGTACTAATTACAGTTTCATTATCATATAAGGTATACATATACCTGTAGCGGCTCCATCGAATTGCACCAGAAATTCAGTCTTGATCCGTCGAGTGGCCTCGTGTTCAGTGTCACTGCGCTGAGTCAGGAGAGAGTCTATTTCGTCGATGAATATCACCTGAAAATTAAATTATGCATTCATTTTTCTACCATCAGAAACCTCATTATTCTGCTTGAATCTGGTCTGTCAAAGCTCTAGGATTATTTTATCTTACAGAAATCTCTCACTCAAATGTAAAGATAGACTGGCAGATAAAATATTGGCCTAAATGAAGTCAACTATTGGCTACTATGTTGTCAAATGTCAAGATAGACTGTCAGATGACATATTGGTCTAAATGAAGTCAACTATTGGCTACTATGTTGTCAAATGTCAAGATAGACTGTCAGATGAAATATTGGTCTAAATGAAGTCAACTATTGGCTACTATGTTGTCAAATGTCAAGATAGACTGTCATATGAAATATTGGTCTAAATGAAGTCAACTATTGGCTACTATGTTGTCAAATGTCAAGATAGACTGTCAGATGAAATATTGGTCTAAATGAAGTCAACTATTGGCTACTATGTTGTCAAATGTCAAGATAGACTGTCAGATGAAATATTGGTATAAATGAAGTCAACTATTGGCTACTATGTTGTCAAATGTCAAGATAGACTGTCAGATGAAATATTGGTCTAAATGAAGTCAACTATTGGCTACTATGTTGCCAAATGTCAAGATAGACTGTCAGATGAAATATTGGTCTAAATGAAGTCAACTATTGGCTACTATGTTGTCTGGGTCGGATCAAAGTGACACTCACAGCAGGTTGATGCACGCGCGCCACTGCAAATAGCGCGCGCACCATCTTCTCGCCGTCGCCGATCCACTTGGACGTCAGCGACGACGCCGAAATGCTGAAGAACGTCGCGTGGCACTGCGCCGCCACGCACTTACCTGAAAACATAACATACTATTTACGAGTAGTATTTACGAAAGGAAAAAACGGAATCCTTATAGGATCACTCGTGTGTCTGTCTGTCCGTCTGTCACAGCCAATTTGCCCCGAAAACAACTGTACTGATCGAGTTGAAATTTGGTACACATATGTAAGTCACCACACTGACATGTATCGTAAATAAATGAATTTTAAACAGGAGGGCCACTTTTGGGGAGAAAATTAGAAAATTCAAAAAAAAAAGTTTTGCAAACTATTTTAACTATATCGTGTGACATATCAAATGAAAGGGCTCATTGTGAGAATCATATATATATCCAATATATATATATGATTTTAGAATTTTAAAATAAATAGTTTGTAAGTTATTGAGGCAAATAGGCAAAAATTATTACCCTTATGTTATGACCCTTATCTCAGAAACAACTGGACCTAAGATTTTGAAAAAAAAAATACAGGACAACCTATATGAAGTCTATGGTATCTAAAGTAACAGGAAATTTCAGATAATCAATTCAATTCAATTCAATTCAATTCATTTTTATTTCGAATAACGAAGATTCATAATTATTACAATAATACTATCATTAAAAATTAAAGATTAAATTAAAAATTAAAATATGGCATTAAGACACAGAATAAAATAAAATCACAAATCACAATATCACAATAATCATGTACGGAACGGAACCCTCTCCACGCGAGTTTAAATAATGGCTGACCAGAATGCAGAACGAATTTGAAGTCTATCCAAGATGGTTTGCAGACTAACTAGGCAAAAAACCCACCTATAAGAGTTTTTCCAGTTCCCGGTGGGCCGAACAGCAGGATCCCGCGCGGCGGGCGGCGCAGCCCCGTGAAGATGTCGGGGCGCAGCAGCGGCCACACCACCGCTTCCTGAAGTACCGACTTGGCCAGCTCTAGTCCAGCTATATCATCCCAACCTGAACATTCATCATTAGCAAAATATTTAGTTTGATATATCTTCTCGTCTCTCCCTTCCTTGCGCTTTTTCCAGTCCCTCATTTGGGGTAAAGTGACTGCTAACCTCTGTAACACTATATACCTTTTTGACAAGGGAACCAGAGCCATTGGATCATGATTACACATTTAGTTACCCAAATGTGCAGGTTTCCTCGCGATGTTTTCCCTCACCGTAAGAATATATCTCCTTGTAAGCCTACAAATAAAACATTTATTTTTGGAAATCTGTTTTTTTTTTTTCATGCTAACGTACAATGGATTTAGGCTGAGCCTGTATCTTGGAAGTAATTTCTTACCAATGGGAGTTCCTTTTACAATGATTTCACTCTCAATGAGCTCAATCATTTTGGGGTCCAGATGCTTGAGCCTCTCATCAGCGATTACTGGAGTTTCTTCCACTGGCTCTTGTTTATCCCTAATAAATGCAAGATAAGATAAGATTTTCTGTGCAGTTGGTTAACTAGAGCTCGTGAGGTAAAATCACCACACAATGAATGCAGCCCATAGTTTTTGCCGCCTTTTCAAAATGTAGTTAAAGATGAGCAAATTTTGCACACCATATCACTTCATCATTAGAAGAAAGAAGAAAGAAAGAATCATTCATTCAGTGCACACATAGCATTAGCACTTATTAATTTCACATTGTACAAAACAAAAACAGTATTAAAAAATAACAGGAAGATGCAGTTATAACGATGCACACCAGTGTGCATGAGCGCCCAGCAATGTGTGCGGATGAAAAGGTTCTGGCTCAGCATGTGTTATGATCGTGAGGCAATCCCAACACTGTTATTCTGCCAGGACCTCGAAAAGGGAAGGGATTGCAAAGGAAAACATTTTTTTATGAATAAGATTGTGTGTGTATGTGTTCTATGTTCAAGTAATGTGAAGAAATGAAATATATGATGAATATTAAAAAAATAAAGTGAAACAATATATACCATTTAGATGAGAGATATAATAATAGAAACTTTAAAGACTAATGAGTCCAGTATGGCACTTAATGGTATTATTTTTTATTTTTTAAATTACTTATTTTATTCCCATTGTACACCATGAATTACCATCAGGTGGGTAGAATAAACTGAATGTCGCGATCTGCGCGGGAGCCGGCGCCGCGCCCCGCCAGCCGCCTTTTGATCGACACTTTTGATCATTGTCAGGTATTATTAACTTTCTGGTGACTTTTTAAAGATGTTATGGCGACTTTCCATATCATTTTTGAGAAAAACAAGTAACATTACTATATTACTTACTGAGCTCCTATCATGGGTGACACAAACTTGGCTTGAGCCTTCCTGGAAGTGCCCAAGGTCCTCTTAGCAGCCGGGTTAGAAGCCAACAACTGCTCCTTTGCAGTTTTAAAGGTTATCCTAGCTACATTAGCTTTGTGGGCTTTCATGTCTTCCTCCTCCTTTGTTAGATCTACCTCCATTTCTTGTGACAAAGCTGTTCTTGACACTGCTGGCTGATTTTTAACTACAGGCTTTGGACGACCAAATTTTGGTTTAAATATATTTCTCTGATCTTCAGATGATTTTATTTCAAAACTTGAACTATCTGAGTTTAAAGCCTTAACAAATATGGATTTTTTATGTTCCAAGATATTTTCTTTGTGAGTTCTTTTGGTTTCTATAACTGGTATATCGCACTTGCAAACAGTTTTCATAAATGATGTTAGGAGGGTATTTTCTGAGTTGGAACTGCAAGCACTGCATGGAGGTATTGAACGTTCAAATAGAGTTTCTGGATCAGTGAATTTGCTGAAATATGTCAAATTTTAATAAAGGTTGTATTTCTAATTGTTTCACAATAAAATGGAATTAATCATTTACCCAAGTGAACTCTTCCATGTCTTAATGTTACTCATATTGTTATTTGGAAGTAAACAGCTAACAGAGGCAGATATTTGTTCAACTGCTGTGTCATTGTACAGTTCCATGTGACTATTCCATACATCTTTCAGCAGAATATTAGACAACGCATTAGATGAACTAAGACGAAAAAAAAATATATTATTGGCAAACATAAGATAATAAGAGAACATTATATTCTTAATATTTGGTAAAAGTTATGTAATTATATAGACAAACAAACCTTTTAAGGGAAATTTTGTATTGCTGCAAAGAAGTCTTGTTAACGGTTGATAAATGATTGGCATACGTATCTTCAGGTGCCGGTGCGTGGTAAGGTTTTGAATTATACATTTTATTTAAGAGATAACCAGGCACACTGCCTTATGCTCAGAGTCGTAAGTCGTGTACTCGGAATTTAAACTGCACGACTAAATTAACAACAAAAAAAGCACTCGAGCTGCTAGCTGCACTTTTCAAATCATATTTTGTCAGTCCCTTGAAAAATGTCTCGACAGTCTCGAATGACGTGAGTGACAGGACGGGACGGGACGGACAAATTTCCCGCTAATCCACTTCCACAGATATTTGTAATTATTTTATTTATCTATGGAATTTGACTGTCAATTTGGTCAATATTCCATTCAATGTATACCTTATCATATCACCCTACAAAATGAAGCCACCATTGAAGTTTAGATATTTCAAAAATGTTGAACATGTTACTACTACTATACTATTGTTCACATTTGATGAGATCATAGATAAATAAGCCACTCTTATATATGAGAAAATAAAATGAAAAGAATCAGTTTTATAGACTTATTTGGCTGTATGGGCCAAGTTCCTTTTGCCTTTCTTAGAAGGTTAAATTAATAAACAAAAAATATATATATGAGATAAGCTGTCAAACACAATTGACATCACAAAATTTTTGGTTTTTTTTTGTAAATTTCTACAATGTACTGTGATTAAATTATCCAATAATGAAGTCTAGATTTGACGGAATATTTACTGGTAAACAATGAGCCAAATCAAAGCCATGTCTTACTATTGATATAAAACTATGTAAAAGTTAATTTACGCGAAATGTCTTCAAAACCGACTATTTATCATGAAAAACAAGTTAAAGAGCTTTGCGCCTTGCACGCGCTGAACAATCTATTCCAGGTTAGTGTACTCCATATAATTTTACACACTAAACACTAATTGATTCGAGAAGTTTATTCGTACGCGTATGTAAACATCGCGTACTTGTTGCTAGATGCGCGGGAGTTTTTCTAAGACGGAGCTGGACACGATCTGCAGCCGGCTGTCTCCGAACGTCTGGATCAACCCGCACCGCTCGCTGCTGGGGCTCGGTAATTACGACATCAACGTGATCATGGCGGCGCTGCAGAAGAAGGGGTGCGAGGCGCTCTGGTTCGACAAGAGGAAGTGAGTAGCGTGATTAACGCGCGAACAGACCAAGGTCGATGTTATTAGCGACTTGTTTACTGTTTATTAGCATGAATGAGTTTGAATCTTGTTGGTTTTTTTTTAATGTGTGCTAAACTGTAATGACAATAGAATTTATTCTGTTCGTAATTTTGTTAGTTGAGTTGATACCTAGTCCTCATAAGTTTTTAATTAAAATATACTTTTTTTTAAATAAGGGCCTGTCTCTTAGGATGTGGTTTCATAGTTGACTACTGTATATTATACTTAGGAACCAAGTTTAAAACTTTTTGTTTATGTTCTACGATTTATGATATCAACTGCAATGATGTTTCCAATTATATTCACTAAGGCACAAAACAACAATGCAACAAAACAGCAAGAGTCAAATCTGCCTCGAGAATGATCCGCGCTTGCTATGTATCATTGTAATTAGTTCGAGAACAGGCAGGGTCGCAGCCTGAAATTTTGGGGGGGGGGGGTCACTAATAATAAATATGCAGAGTAAATTTGATATGTATGCTTTTGGGGGGGGGTCTCGTCCCCTGTGACCCCCCCCCCCCCCCTCCCCCCTGCGACCTCGACTGTTCCAGACAAAGTAACTGAGCGCCTTAAAATACAAGCGCCTGGAGTGCACGTTTCAGGAGCTGGTTGAGTTTTGTGCCTAGTGTTAGACTAAATCATTTGAATGATGCAGATTATTTGTTACCTATAAGCCTGTTCTTTATGCTTGTACACATTTTGCCATGTATTCTCATTCTTGTATTTGTTTCTAGAGATCCAGGGTGCCTGGATCTGTCGAACATCTGCGGGTTCATCCTGAATGTGCCATCTGACTACAAGCTGGGCTTTGTGATGCTGCCGCTGCGCCGGCGCCACTGGATCACCATCCGCCAGATACAGGGCAACTTCTACAACCTCGACTCTAAGCTGGAAGTGCCCCAGCTTATTGGCCGAGTGAGTGATATTTTTAAATCCTGAATATTTAACATCATATTCATATTCATTTATTCATAATAATAATATTATAGGTCATAGTAAATTATTTTAAAACATTAAATTGAAATTAAAATTAAAATTAAATTAATTGCACAATAAATAATAATAAAAATGATTTACATAAAATTAATTGTGATAAGTTGATTCTCATATTCATAACATAATAAAATTAATTGTAACTATAGAATGTGTCATCATATAATATATTTAGGAAAAAAAGTCACAAATGACGGAATTATGAAGTATGTACTATAAATTATTTTCTTAAAACACGCACTTATCCTATTTTTTAAGTCTTAAGGAGCTGCATCGAAAAAGCGATAAAATCTTCGCTCAATACTTTTTACTTTGGCGCCGTTATATGACAGTGTCTTCGTTCATGGTGATTTTAGTTTTGCAAAATTATAATTAAATGTTCTGGTAGCTCACTTACCTACCTTACCTTGGTTTGTTTCTTACAGACATTTAATTGATTTAGCGCTAACACCAAATAAATAATGCCTATGCTGTCCCTTTCTTTCATCCACAGAAATAATTATAATCCATCACTATGAGGATTCACTAATCGTTATATGAGGAACAGCAAATTCTCCATGGAAGACCTTAGAACTAAAATTATTCTTCTTCCATTTCCAGAGTAGCGACCTAATCTCCTACCTAAAAGAGCAATTGGAAAGCAAAGAGAAGGAGCTATTCGTCATCGTAAGCAAAGAAGTGGAGGAGAAACAGCTGTGGATGAACCAGTATTCTGCCAACAACCAGGAGTGTGCGAGCCCTCCAGCCATCCGCTGTGATAGCTTCGACAGCCTGTCGACGGGCTCAGCATATGACTCCAGAAACCGGGATGTGGACTGCCTCAAACTTAACCAAGTGCGGAACTGTATCACACAGGATAACTATTGAAAATATACAGAAGTGAAGGACACCGAGCAATTAAAATCAAAACTGAACTTGTTGAGGAGTTGAGACATTGGCTATTGTGATACTATGCCAATGAAATTCATCACATACCTACATATACATATAGTACATAATTATATTCCCAGTTTAGTCGGACACTTTGAAACAACAATAGACTGCTAGTGTGTATTTAGAATAAAGGAAATTTTGGCGCGCAACAATAAAAAAAGTGTACATGTGGCTTTTAAGGTACAATGAAATTTCAGTCTTACCTCACACATGATAAGGTAGCTTTTGTGGTGGATCAATAACTAAATAAATCTTAACCATTTGTTCAGGGTCATGTATTTATTGGCTAAGAAATATTTTATATGTTAACACCATAGATAAAAGAAACGGAGACGTGGTAAGGGGGCGTGGTTTGTGTCGCTTCGGAGTGATCAAAATGCTCATATTGACTGACACTGCCGCCCGCACACACACACAGAGCTGCTGTAAAACCTCAAAATGACAGTTTATAGTGTGAAAGTTTGCAAATAGTCAAATTTCAAACCAACTGGGATAACATACCACCCGTAAGTTTCATCATGGACCAATAATACAAGAATACTGTCAACCTCTGTACATTTGAGCGTACATCGGAACTTTGAGCCGACATCTATTGACCAATTCTTAAATTTAAACCGTAATTCGTTCAAACAACTATGCTTTCTTCCGTACAACTGATAGTTTTTACCAAAAACGTGAAAAAAAGCACTTTGCTGACAAAAATGATTTAGTTTAATTTAATTTGATTGAACATCTCCCAGGCTAACTCTAGTAGCGTCATATAGTGACAAGCTTCCGAACTACGATCCAATACATTTTTTGTAGCGCCATCTAGTATTAGCCAGCGCCCAAAGTCCTCTTGTATTAATTGGTTATTCGCTTTTTATAGTTTGTCACCAAGGAACTTTCTAGAGCTGAATGAGTGCTGGGATTTGATTTAAGCGCCATCTAGTGTTGAAAGGCAGCATCTATAAGACTACTAGCGCTTTCTGGCGGCGAGTGGCTGAAACAAAATATAAAAATGCGATGTAAACCTTACGCAACTGACTGACAGTTTCATTTAGTTAAAATAGTAACTTACGTTACATGGTTTTCACGCTCTGAAGTTCTGAACCCTAACCAACTAAGATATGTTTATGCATTACAGTTGGAATGTGATTGAGATATCTAACGTATTGCGGCGTCCCTCTCGTAACTGACTAAATTTAGGAAGGTGTGATAAGCCCTTAAATCAGATCACGTGTGTTTTAACACTTACTCTCTTACGGAATGTGTAATAGGCCCTTTAGCGGTCATCACACATCTCCCTTGTTTCTTATATCTATGGTTGATACTTTTGGTGCCAAGGTGCTGCTCTCATACTAAATGAACTTGATCCCAGTTCTTGGCAGTAATAGTGTTAAGTATTAGTTTATCCGATATTAAATTAAGGCGACGCCTGTCGTCAGTACTTAGTGTAATACGCTATTTATTATAATGTTAAATATTTAATTTATTTTTGTTTTGGACTTGTTGGGTATCAGTGTGTTTAATTTAACTATTGTCTATAAAGGTAATGAATTACGTCGTATGGCCTAATATTACTGTTTAGAGTTTAAGACTTCTTAATATTCCCTTATAATATAGGAGTGTCAATGCGGATCATAGTACATATTGAACGCTAATACGGGTGTATCTGACGGGACGCACAGTGCAAAACCGATCTACATGCATTGGCGTAATGTTTAAACTTGCGTAACACTGTAGTTGCGCTTGGCGGTGGAAAGGTTGTCCAAAGGTTTCGTAACGCTTAGGCCCGGTGCCCTCTAGCGGGACGGCACGGCAGGTGGGGGTGAGGATTCATAATATAACTAGGTGGGTTTCACTCTGCACTTTAGGTACGCTCGGCCGTCGCGTTGCTCGAAGGTGTAAATCGCAGTAGGTTGCCGTTCGCTCACTCGCTGGGCAATTCGCGCGTGATTGTCGTTGGATGACGCGGATAAAAACCGACAACCCTAGCGTACACGAAAAAGCACGTCTTATGCGACGGAGAGAGAAGGCATGATTAGGCATATTTTCGTACCTAAACACCGTTTTTTGTTAGAGAGTGATTCTTCTGTACGTTAGTACTATTATCTATTCTGTGATAGAACTTAATAATATGATATTATAGTTGAAATTTCGGAGACGGAACGTAACTAGAAAAAAAAGATGCGGAACGCTTTGGGATGCCGTGGGACGCCTCAGGAGTTTGCGGCATACAGTATAAAGTTTAGCGTCTTGGTCTTTTAGTTCACTGATACAATCTATCTATGGCCTGCTCCCGACAGCACGGCAAGTCAAAATTTCGATTCGCTTGCTCCCGCACAATTGCATATGCATATTTACTTCACGCACAAGAGCGGTCAGTTTCCTTCCCTCTTGCTATCTTGCTTAGACAGCCAATGTGGATCCGTTCGGTCGGTCAATCGGATCGCTTCGCTGTCGCTGCACGCTCCGGGCATTGTACTAATTCTACTAAAAGCAGAAACGTTACGGAATAGTTCTTCCTAGTACAGTGACGGGAGTTAGTTCTTTTTAGTTCATAGTACAAGTCTTGTACTACACAAGCCTAATATAGTAAACCATGGTGCCTGCGGTGTGCGCTTACATGTAGGGATGCCGAAGGGTCCCTGGCCGTGCCGTCCTGCTAGTGGGCACCGAGCTTTATCGTTGTTTTATCTTTAAAATTCAGTATTATAAAATCACATCGAGTCGTTAAATGACTTCACTAATACTTTCTAACGGAAATTACCAGTGTATTTAAAACTGAAGCTTGTAATAAACAACACAGGGTCTATAACGAAACGATGTTAAAATAAAGAGCCTCACTAATATTGTGTAACGGGCCGACCTTAGTACCACCGCGACCATAACTCACTTCATTTGTCTTTGAATTAGCGATTAATATTATGAATGATATTCATTCGGAGGGAACCCTTACCTTGCAAGTTATCGATATGGCAAGGTACAAATTATTGTCACGGGGTGTCGTTGCAAACTAGGGTTGCCACTTTTACAAGTATCAAGTATTATATGTTTCAGGCATTTCAGCTGTTCGTTTTTTATAATTTTAAAACACATAAAAGTACGCTGGAATACTATTTTGGTTTCAATTTAGCAAAGTATTTTTTTGCTGCCTTAAATGAATATATACTTTATTTCATTTTAAAAAAGTGGCAACCCTGGTATAATACCCCTTATGTGAAACAATTTTTTAGATGGGTTCCGCGAACGCTCTATTTTTGTGTAGATTATTTCGAGTCTCATTTTCCCGCGATCGTTTTCATCTGAATTTTACTCGTAGCTTTCTTCAAAGTCGCATTTTTTCGCGAGTTAAAAATGTATTCATCGACATTCTACCTACCTACTCGTAACTTTTTTTATTGACGCATTTACTTTCACTTTCAACATGTATACGCAAATAATGTTACGGATGGAAGTTATTTACGAATGTATCATACCTACCTACACTTGATTTTTGTCAACATGTCCAACATTTTATCTGCGACTTTTGATAACATAACCACAATTTTGTTTTATTTCTACGAGTAGAATGCTGATGAGTAAACTAATCGATCGCGAAAAAATGCGACATGGGAAAAGCTACGAATAAAATTCCGATGAAGTAATAAATCGATCGCGGAAAAATACGACACGGAAAAAGACTACACGAAAATAATGCGGTCGCGGAACGCATTTAAAAATCTGTGAAACTGTCCGAGGCACAACAAACGCGCCGCGACAAGTTCGTGATCGGGTATAAGCGATAAATACCAAATAAATAGGTTAATTTATGACAAGCATTCACAATTTGTTTATATGCACTTGTACAATACTATAGATATCCTTTTGGATACCGCATTTCCGATGTATTTAATGGCAAGCAACTCGAATATTTCCGTTGTTTCCTGATCCAAATATCACATGGACATACTAGTATTAACTTTTACTATGCGTTGTAAATATAAGATATTTTTCCATAAAAAAGTAGGTGTGATGGCAGCATTTGTTTTATTCCATTTCGTTCTAAGCGACATTGACCACCGCACCAATACCATGAGTTGCGCAACCGCTCTCGCTAGCGCAAACCTATCGCTCGGTCCCTTTGTAATCTATAGGTAAAGAACTATTTTCTGTATATTTTTTTTTATTGTAGACCTTTAGTTTCGGAGATAAGAGGGGGGATGGTCAATTTTCGCCTATTTTTTAAAAATAACTACAAAACTGTTTATTTTAAAATTATAAAAAACTAATATGTATTTTAGATCCCAACAATGAGCATGTCACACGCCATAGTTTGCAAATCTTTTTTTTAATTTTCTAATTTATTATTATTATAGATTAGATATAGCTGATACGTGCATAATCAGTGTCCACTTGTGTTTTTTAATTTAAAATGTTTATCAAGTCTATTTTTAAAAGAGTTAACTGAGGGTGCACTTATCACTGTCTCCGGCAAACTGTTCCACACTTTCACTACGCGGTTCGATAGGAAGTGGCGCCTGGGGTTGCTAGTGCTCAAGGAGCTTGACAGCTTCAAAGAGTGCCCTCTCAGGGTTGTGTTTTTATTCTTTATGAATAGTTCATTCAATGCTGGTACATCATAGCATCCTTGCAGTATCTTGTAAGTCTCGATCAAATCACCACGCTGCCTGTGTTGTTCTAAAGTTGTTAGGTCTAGTTCTTTCAGCCTTTGTTCATAATCCTTGTCTCGAAGACAAGGCATTATTTTTGTTGCTCTCCTTTGGAACTTTTCTAAAAGATTTTATGTCTTTTTGGAAATATGTACTCCAAATTTGAAAAGCATATTCCAATAATGGCCTGACATAAGTCTTATAGAGTCTGATGAACAGGTGCTTATCGATATATGAAAACGCTTTCCGAATGACAAACAGCAAGGAGTTAGCTTTTTTGGTGATACCTATTATATGTTGTTCCCACTTTAGGTTATAAGTAATGGTAACACCTAAGTCCCTTTGCGATGTGACACTCTGTAATGTTTGAGAGCCAATGCAGTATGTGTAATTCGGATTGTTGTTCCCTATATGGAGCACAGTGCATTTATCCAAATTTAAATTAATAAGCCAATCCTGAGTCCATTGCAAAATACTGTTCAAATCCTGCTGTATGATATTATGGCTGACAATAGGATTACCCATAATTTTCCCTAAATTTACCCTCAAATGGCCCCCATGTTTAAAATTCATTTATTTACGGTACACGTCCGTGTTCCGGTCACCGACCTTCATATGTGTAACAAATTTCATCTCAATCGGTCCTGTAGTTTTGGAGCAAATTGGCTGTGACAGACGGATAGACAGACAGACAATTACACGAGTGATCCTATAAGGGTTCCGTTTTTCCTTTTTGAGATACGGAACCCTAAAAAGAACAGTTATCCGGAATGACGATTATAAAATAAATGATTTGACCGTTTCGGATAAACGGTTCTAATTTATCTTTGTGCCTTGCATGTTAGGGCCGCTGGTTATGGGACTCCATGTCAGAGTTGAATATTTACATCAAAACATACTTTTATTTTACTTGGGGATTATGCATCGTTGTACGTTGTTCACGTACGCAAGAGGTCCTAGTTTGGGCCGTTAAGTATGACCTTAAAAATTGGGCGTTTATACTCCCGCTCATAACGGTAAAGCTATACCTATGGATTGAAAATAAACTCAATATTAATGAAGTATTTATAATAATAACAATTCGCTGTGTGTGTGTGTGCAATTGTTGTTCTTGGAGAGCAGCAGCCGGTCTGGGTCGAGGCTCAGCTCCCCGAGCAGCGAGTAGATGCGTGCGCGCAGGGCGGCGCCCAGCTCGCGCGTGCGACCCAATACCCACATGCGGTCTGAAATTTTGTTTAAAAAAATGAATTGTCAAGAACTTCATCAGTTTAGGTAGAGCGTCGGAGGCTTAGTGGGTAAAGATATTGTCTCGTAATCGTGAGGTACCGAATTCAAATCCCATCAGTTTTTTTAACTTGTGTACATTTACTTGCGAATGGCTGTAACCGATGCACTTACGGTGAGAGTCAACATCGTGTGAAAACCTACATACGAGTCTACGCGAATTTGCGTCCAAATAAGGCTAACAAAAAAGTTTTGTGACATTTTTGAAAATACTTTTCGAAGTGGCTGAAATATACTTTTTCTCGTTTCCAACCCCCATATATCCGCCGTTTTGAAACATTTCGAAAATTGAATCGTCAAAATAAACTATGCATATATCGAACCTGTTCACAAAATTTCACGAGAATCTGTTGAGAAATGTGACCTGTAGAGGAGGACGACTGGACATCCGGACATACGAAAGCATTTTTGGCCAAGCTGAAGCAGAGACGCTTCGCGCCCGCTCTGTCAATTATGTAACTAACATGTGTAGGTAGTGTAACCACGCACGATCCAGTCGGTCGAGCTGTTTTCACCTGTCACGGTAAGATCTAAATATTTCTGAACGCAATCTTCATACTGGCAACACAGATGATGACAAAGCACCATGTGCCAATTAAGTCGTGGCTTAAAGGTCTCGAAACCAGGCCATAAAATCCAAAAAAAAAAAAAAACCACCATGTGCAAACAGCGTTGTACAGGCTGTCTGGGTCAATCCCAGCAGGTCCACCAATTTTTTTCGCCACGTCTAGTTATATCGTATATCACTTAAATATTCAGGAAAAGCGACAAAAGTGCGAAATAAAAGGTCTCTCGCAGACGCCGTGCATTCTATCACACTGCGGCCTAGCACGGTGACACGAGGCTAAGTTATCCCCATTTTATCTCTGAGTACATCTCTTTCTTCGATACGCACAGAGAGATAAAATGGGGATAGTTTACCTTAAATCTTTAGACTTTGTTTCACTTAAATCATTCATCTCAAATGCTGGATTTGAGATTGGAAGGGAGGCGAATGTCAAGTTTTTGCCCCGGCTCGGAAAAATCGTAGATCCGCAGCTGCAGGCTCATGATCATAATGATGACTGTTTCTGACCGGAATGCGCTATGGACACGCTGGCGCACGACCAAACAATGGCGAAGCGGTCGTAGTCGGTGAAGAGGACAGAGTACTGGCCGGCGCCCGGCAGCAACCGCCCGATCAGGTACGGCATCCGGTTGTTCAGCTTGTACCGGAACGACGCCGAGCCGTTGTGGCTCGGGATGCCGAGGCCGTACGTCGTGGAAGGCATGCCTGTCCTGCAACGACAAGTTATTGCTATTTCTAATCTTTCAGTCTTCATAGCATCAGGCCCCCAATTCTCGCTGCATTCGAGCATAATTCGAGATAATCTCACAATCGAGAGTAAACGTAAGTGCATACAGCCGTTTGACAGAACTGTATGAATCTACCGTTTAATCTCGCAATCGACATTATCTCGAATGCACCGAGAATTGGGGTACAGTGCCGTAGAAACCCCCTTTTCTATGCTATGAGGAATGAAAGGCAAGGTGGGACAATTCCCTACCATAAAATACCTTTTTTTTGTCATTCATGTTAGGGCCACTACATAGCATAGGTGAGATGACGGACCAAGTATCCTTATCCTATAGATTCCGAATAGCTGGGTGTCCTAAAACGAAACCGGGCGGGGGGTACGGGCAGGCAAGTGTCACGCATAACTTTGAACGCACCAATCACAACGCACTAGACATCTCCCGCGCTTTTTTATTTGCTAGTAAAAGTTATGCTTAACGGTGTATTTTAGATATAATGATCCGTGGGTGAAATGAACGGTAATCTAGGGTTTACTCTTCTGATAGGTTTCATTTGTCATACTTAAAAAAACACCCTTCGTCACTGAAATACTGCAGGACATCAATTTAATCGAAAATTCTGTTTATTGGCGTCGGTGACTAATAATACATGCTGATGCGGTGGTCCCCATAACAATCAGCTTCCACAAACGTGTATCGAATCCACTAACCACCGGTTGATGGTGTTCACTGTGATGAGGTAGTGTCCTCGCTCGTTGACGGCCACCTGCAGCTCGGTGCAGCTCGCTCCGATCTCCATCAGGTAGAACGAGCGCTCCACCTCGTACCACGTGCCAGTCATCTGAACAAACAATTTTGAAATAAAATAAAAAAGGCATCTTTGCATGGCGTTCCCAGCCCTTAAGGGGCTCGTAAACTTCTTCGGCAATTTATTGCTGCAACTCGGCCTATCCCCAAAAAGATTACATAATTATTACATCACTAATGGGGACAAAGTGTTTGAATGTAAGCTTTTGAGGATAGCCCGAATGCAGCAATAAGTAAATTGCCAAAAAACTGGCCCGTTTACGAGCGCCTTTCGAAACGCGGAACAGAAGCGGAGCGCGTCAGCGGTATTTTTGGTGGTGGTGGTGGTGGTTGTAGTAGCGTTTGTGTTGCTTATTTTATTATATGCGGAGGGAGGGTGGGAATATTGCATGAACAAAAAATATTCAACACAAGCGCCGCTATTTGCACGATTTACCCTACTATTTTCGCGGAATAGCAAAGTTATTCAATATTTCTAGTATAATATGGATTTCCGCAAAGTAACGCCTGAATCTATTAACCACCTCTAGAGTACTCGAGGAATGTCTCCTCTAAATTCCAAACCTCTATAGGACCACCCGTTTAGGCTGTGTGTTGTCTATAAGTGAGTCACGGTACTGTTTATATGTATAGATGAAAAGGTGTCGGTGTTGAGCTGATTTGATAAGGCCTGTCCTCGGCCATGCAGTTGCAATGACCATCCCCTTTACGTCAGCCGACGTGCAGTTGTTTATCAGATTTTCGCTCCCTCGACGTTCATTTACATGCTGCATATGATTGAACGCGGGAAGGTCGCAATGGCGACGTGACTGCGCAGTGTCTGCGCTCCTGACCCCTATCGTGTTTACAACAACACTCAACAGTGCTATGGCTGTGCTTATGACAGTGACCAACGAACACGAACAGACAACATTGAAATGTGAGATATCATTATCGTGTTTTTGTTCGTCGAATAGCCAAAACCACGCCCCTTTTTAGGGTTTCGTAGTCAAACTATGAATAGTATTACGTTGGCCGTGTCTATCATCTGCCGTACGTCACAGCAACTTTTACCTACAGCGGCCCTAACATGCATGACACAAAGATAAGATAGATCGTCTTATCCCTAAGTGCGTCTCTCTCACACTAGTGCCGACGAAAAAGATAGTCATAGAGATAAACGGGTTTAATTTATCTTTGTGGCATGCATATTAGGGCCGCTGGAAGAATATTGAAGCAACAAGCTCACATCTATGTTTTTAGGGTTCCGGACATCCGATGAAAAAACTGAACTCTTATAAAATCACTTTCGTGTCGTCGATGTCTGTCAGATATAGTCGAGCGCCCTTAAGGCCCGGGCACACCAAACGCGGTTGCGGCGCGTCGCGTTTCGAACGCGGGCCCGCGCAATTTGTACGTGGCACACCGAACGCGGGCGGCGGCTTCAACGCGTTTCGAACGCGGGCCCGCGTTGCTCACGCCCCGCGCCGCTTTCGCGCCGCGTTCGCCCCGCTTTCGCGCCGCGTTCGCCCCGCCTCGGTGTGCCTCTGGACATGGCGGCTATATTAAATACAACTTCGCGTGCCCGCGCCCGCGTCGCTTCCACTTCGCGCACGCCCCGCGTCGCCGCCGCTTCGCGCACGCCCCGCGCCGCTTTCGCGCCGCGTTCGCCCCGCTTTCGCACCGCGTTCGCCCCGCCTCGGTGTGCCTCTGGACATAGTGGCTATATTAAATACGTAGGATGTTCCATAAGTATTGCAATAGAAAGAATGTAACAAGTTTGGACATATATGACTGAGAGTTATATTAGACAAGCAGACGACTGTCAATGCTGGTACACTGATGTTTGTTTGCCGCAAGTTATCCGCGAGCTGATGAAACTGCGACCAAACTCACGTCTGGGCAGTTGGCACTTGCACCATGATAACGCTCCTGCTCATCGAGCGACCATTACTCAGGAGTTTTTGAAGCAATCTGGGCTTACTGTGCTGGACCACCCTCCTTATAGCCCCGACCTCGCGCCATGTGATTTTAGTCTCTTCCCGCTGATCAAGAGCCAGTTAAAAGGACGACGATTTGCAACTGATGACGAATTAATACGTGCGTGGAATGAGGCCTGTGCCAGTGTCACAAAGGATCAGTGGAAGATTATGTTTAATACGTGGTTTGAGCGCATGCATAAGTGTATTAACAGTGAAATTTTGAAAAAGTTTAATAATAAGTAGTTAGATTTTTGCAAGATTTATGGAACATCCTACGTTAAACTTCGAGTGCCCGCGCCCGCGTCGCCGCCGCTTCGCGCACGCCCCGCGCCGCTTCGCGCACGCCCCGCGCCGCTTCGCGCACGCCCCGCGCCGCTTCGCGCACGCCCCGCGCCGCTTTCGCGCCGCGTTCGTCCCGCCTCGGTGTGCCTCTGGACATGGCGGCCATATTAAATACAACTTCGCGTGCCCGCGCCCGCGTCGCCGCCGCTTCGCGCACGCCCCGCGCCGCTTCGCGCACGTCCCGCGCCGCGCTGCCCGAGTTGTCTGCGGCGAAAGCGGCGCGGCGCGGGCGCGAAGCGTTTTGTACGCGGGCCCGCGCAACTTTTTGGTGTGGCATGGTAAATGCGCCCGCGCTGTTCTACAACGGCGCGGGCCCGCGTTCGCGCCGCAAACGCGCCGCAACCGCTTTTGGTGTGCCCGGGCCTAATCTGGGTTAGGAAAGACCAGCTCGGCCTTGTCTAAGGAATATATGTCCCGAATAAAAGCGGAGATAGATTTAATCCCGAAATCTGCCCGCCCACTCGCAACCCGCCTGCTCGTTTGCCCCCCTCTTAACATAAAAAAAAAAAAAACTGAACCTTCTCGAGAGGCATAGTGTAATCTTTTCCCAAACAGGGGAAAGGCAATGAATTGTTGTAGGTACAAATCAAATGTGCCGCGACGATCGTGACCCTCGTGACATAGCGCTAGAAAAGACAGCCTAATTAGAATTGAATAGTGTTTGGATTGGTTCTCTAAATAATGAGCGGTAAGAGAATTGGAAAGTTGAAAGAAAGAAAATACCTACATTAATTACTTCACATACAGTTGGACACGTGTCTGACTGCGTTCTACCGCCCGCGCCCCATGCAGAATATTATGCCAGTGAAATAACACAAGTGGTAGCTTCAGACATGTGAAAGAGCCCATGTGGCCTACTTGTAAAATAAATATTTTAATTTTCAAGAAAACTAGCGTACTTAGTGTTTAAAGAACGAGGGCGTTTGGCGCAGAGGATGTATTCTATCTGAGAATTTTATGTAGGTAATTAGTATAGGAAATTAGTCACTTTGTGACAGGCATTGCCTAGTGAAGGGCCAAGGGTCGTATTATGAGCTTTTAATTCCAGGCAGTTTCCGCCATAAACTGAACTGCCTGGAAAAATCGTATTACGAATGAATTTATAAAGCCAGTTTTTTTAGCGCGCACATAATACGAATTTTGCAGGCAGTTTCGTTTACGGCGGCAACTGCCTGGAGACGACCCAAGTGTCAATTCTTATTGTACAAGTTCTCTTTTAAATAAACCAATATAACTTTTTATTTTTTATGAATATTTTATACTGAGATGAACCAAACAGCACAGAAAATATGAACGTCTAGGCGGGACCGGAGGAATTTCACTATGCTGCGGCTAGCAAGGTTGACACGAGGAATAATCTATCCCTATCTTACCCCTCTGTGCGTCTCTATTATACTAGTATCTAAGAAAGAGATGTATTGAGAGATAAGTAGGTTTAACTTATCCTAGTGTCAACGTATTTGACGACAAATGATCGTTAGCGCCATCTATGGGAACAGACTAAATAAAACCAGTTAACCTTTTGAACGCCACGGCTAACGGTGAAAAAGCGTGTCACGAGCGCTTGACGACGGCTGTAGCCGACGCAAATGTATGGAAAACGGCATATCATGGCGTCAGGGGCACGGAAATCTGCTGTCGGCTACAGCAGATTCAATGTTCAATGGGTTAAATCCATCTAAGGCCTAGTTTCCACTACGCGACGATTCCTATTTGTTCAGATAAGTCATAAGTATCTATAGGTACCTACCATACCTATTGACGCGGCCGCGACTCTGAAGATAAAGGAGTCGCGCGCGGCTGGTTTCGTAGTGGAAATTAGGCTTAATGAAAGAAAGAAAGAAGAAGAAAGAAAGAAACATTTATTCACTAACACAGAAGACGCACAGAGTAACATAAATAAAAATAAAAATTAAACAATAAAAACAAAATGGTGGTGTGTGTGTCCTCGCGACTGTCGGGTGTCGTGTCATGGGTTCGACCCCTTCTAGACGTTAATTTTTCTACTTATCATTATAGTAAAAAAATAGAACGCTAGAACAACCCCACAAAAATATACTCAACTTTGGGAGCGTTCAAGTATTACGTAACGAATTTGGGGGAGGGGGGGTCTTGTAAAACGTTACGATGCGTTACAGGGGCGGGAGGGGGGTTTGAACTACGAGTAACGTAACATTTTTTAAACCTTCGAACGGTCGCAGAGAGATTCTCACGCATTTTTTAAAACGTTTTTTTCTTTTTCTCAAAATTTCAAATGGGATGAACACATGAAAAAAATTTCACTTGGTGGTTACGTGACGTTTTACTAGGGGGGAGGGGGAGCACAAAAAAACGTTAGGTACGGCGCGTTACGTGGGGGGAGGGGGGGTCAAAAATCTCAGAAAATTGCGTTACGTAATACTGGAACGCTCCCTTTTACGTAGTTATGCAAAAAGGATCCGTAACTACGTCCATTTAATAGTTATTTATTTAATTACCAGTGGTGGTTATTCAAAATATTAAGCAGCGGCCCTAACATGCATAAAGATAAATTAGAACTGTTTATCTCTGAGTGCGTCTCTCTCACATTAGTGCCGACGAAAGAGATAGTAATAGAGATAAACGGTTCTAATTTATCTTTGTGGCATGCATGTTAGGGCCGCAGCGTACATAAAGGCCAAGTTCGAATAGACCAGCCGCAAGCACGCCAGGCAATGTTTACACAAACTGCTTCGACCCATCATACACACCCAGCGGCTCTAACAAGGTTAACGCGGGGATAACTTAACGACCTATTTCTCTGACTATCTCATTCGTTGGCACAAGTGTGAGAGAGACGCACTTAGAGACAAGGTGTTAACTTATCCTCGTGTCAACCTTGCTAGGGCCGATGTTGTTGTTATTTTGGTAGGTTTTAACTGTAAGTATAGTTAATTGTAAATTGTTGTTATTGGCAAGCCAGCCTCATATCTCATAAACACATCAGCGGCCATACAGCGGGATAAGTTAAACCAGTTTATCTCTCTGACTATCTCTTTTGTTGGCACTAGGGTGAGAGAGACACACTTAGAGAACTTATCCTTGGGTCAACCTTACCTGCGGCCCTAACATGCATGGCCGTTAGAACCGTTTATCTCTAAGTGCGTCTCTCTCACACTAGTGCCGACGAAAGAGATAGTCATAGAGATAAACGGTTCTAATTTATCTTTGTGGCATGCATGTTAGGGCCGCTGGGCCGCTGCAGAAAAGTATCGGACATATTTCCCGATGAAAAATGTCGACAAATATGTCAGCAGCATTGAAATATATAAGGAACTTATCACAGCAATTTTCGCAATGCTTACTTTTGAGGCGTCAGAACGCGAATCTGACACCATCGTAGGTACAGTCGCATGCCAACCAACATCCATGACACCCATTTAAGTGACATTGTTATAATTGAAAAAATGCCCTCCCGCATCGTGTGGTGTGAAACCGCAGCACCACCGACCCCACCCCTCACAATGATATGATAGCATGTGAATCAAGCAATATTAGACTTTTGTATGTATGTCGTAAGAACTAAGACATCAGCAATAGGGTGTGGTTAAGCCATGGCGCTGGCGTTTTACAACCTTCTATGGGACTTGTTACACGAAATTGTACTGATAGGCATTACTTCTTTTGAGATCTTTGGTCAGCCGACTAACATGATTGATATTTTTAGTCACATAAAACCGTTGTTAGGTATTGTTTTTAAGCATGCAGATTGTGGTCTGGTCAATTAAGTATAAGAACTGTACTTACTCTGTACATGTCAAAGTGTGGCAGCTGCGGGTAGACGGGGCACACCCCGAGCTTGGTGCCCGCGCCCGCGGCGCCCCACGCCACGCTGAACACCACCAGGTACATCTTGCACTGCACTCGGAAGTCACCCATACCACTCGCAATTTCCCGTTCAAATCGTCGGAGCTAACTATAATTTTCGGACTGCGATCCTTGGTGTAATGAAACCTCACGACAATTGGAGATTTCAGTTAACTGTATGTTTATTTAAATTAAACCCGTATAGACACAGAGGTGTTAATGGCGTTCATCGGTCGAGTTCGGTCCGAGGAGGATGTTTGGTAAATATATCGATATTTGTACAACAAGCGCGCGCGCAGCGGCCGCACTGACGTCTGCGGCACGCCTCGCATCGATTATTCAAATTATTCCAATTAAAACACACGATGTGACGTTTAATGCGTATGTGGACATCGATTTATAAAGTTTGTCTGTTTACAGAAAACATCAGGTCATATTATGTTACGGTTAATGACAGTCGTTTTCGATTGTTCGACAGAAGCCGCTTGCTTGCATAATACCTACATTTATTTTTATAAGCTATTTTTAAACGGTCTCAGGCTTAAGGTTTCCACACACCGAAACTCGGAACGGAAGCGGAGCGCGTCGGAAGCGGATCCGCGTAAGCAGTGTCACAGGAACTAAAATGGAAACCTTCACATCAATCCACGCGGCTGCTGTCACTGATGTGAAGGTTTACATTTTAGTTCTTTACACAAGCCTTACGCTGTGTGCGCTGCCTCGCGATGTTCGCACACTGGTTGAGCCAGCCAGCCAGAGCCATTCGCGGCACACCCCGAGGCCTGTCGAATTAGGCCTTTATAGCTAAAGTAAGCATTGTAACTTCGACAAAATAAGTCGTCAAATCATCATCCGTCATTTAAGTCAGAGAGTAGGAACTTGAACGATCACTATAGTCGCTGTGAACCAAAGTGACGACTGGGGCTATAAAATCATTCGAATAGGACTATCTCTTTCGCACTTATAGTGCAGGAAAGAAAGGACTGTTTTATTGGCCCCGTCGTCACTTTCGGTGACACATAATAGGTATGGCGCTAATTTCAAGACAGACTTCACAATAAAATGTGAACAGGGCGTCTATTTGGGAACGTCTAAGTGATACTGCAGCGACCCGCGAGCGAGACTCGCATCTCGCTCTTACGCATTACGCGTCGTGCGGAAGAGTGGGATGAGAAATCTCGCTCGCGAGTCGCTACAACATCACTTAGCGTTCCCAAAATAGGTAATTATCAACTCTACTATAGAAATTAAAAAGACAATTTACACTGAGTAAAGTCGCAAGTCAAAGTTACACCCGACGTACGCTGCGCACAACCCCGTAAGTGACAATGCATAAGTCATATCATAAGTTATTCCGCGGAGGATAGTTTTATCTATACGAGCCACTACGTATGTATAGTCACCTTGTTTGCCAGAGGGAAAATAAAAATAAAACATTTTGTTAAATGGAGATATATAATAACATTTTGCTCTTAACATATATTTACAGTAATATATATTTAAACGTAAATAGCATTTTCTTAACCAAAACGATAATCACCCAATTTTGTTTTTACATACTTCAGAGTTTGTGGCTCTGTGTATTTGTTATCTATGTTTTATTATAAGTAATCTAAATATCGCAGAAAGATGGTTGAATACCTATGGATATAGTTATATGGAAGCGGTTAACTGCCTTACTTGGAATTAGGTTAGGTTAGTATCATAGTTATATTCCTAGTAGTCCTAGTTATGAACCGCTTCCATATTACTTTAGCGTGATATAACATACCGTAATATTTTGCTATATTACGGTATGTTATATCACGACTTCAACCATCTTACCCACGACATAAACTTGTTAGGAAGTCGCGTGTCCCGGGACATTGATCATTTTTGATCCAATCATCATCATGGACATCGCCATTTTATTTATTTAATTGCTTAACATTTTAGTAAAAGTAAACATAGATATTAATTGAAAATAATTTTGATTTCCATTCTAACATTTTGTACAGAAACTGCAGAATATAATGAAACGTTTTTTTATGAGGAATTATAACTTGAGTAACCATGATGGCCGAATTCAAAAACGCCATTAGATCAAAGATTAAATAGTTAATTGTCCCTCAATTAGTTATCAACCTATAATTAAATGTCACTTGAATTGAAGATCAATTTCAGTGGCCTTTGTGAATTTGGCCATGAGACGTTTTTCCCCGAAACTTCGCTAGGAGCCGTGTCAAATCACTAGGCGAGGCTTTTTATCACATTTTCTTATAAACGAAAACTAAACTAAATATTGTGCAATATCCCGAATAGATCTGCGCAAGGTTCGGGTCGTAAAAATTCCCCTGAGTCTTCAAAATAGTCACTTTCCAGACGATGAGATGGCTTTAATTATAGGCCGCAGACCATATGCCTATAGACTCAGACCTGGCGATCCCCGCTGCCAACATTAGAGTCTAAAAACTATAAGCAACGGGGCTACAGGTAAGCAAAGGTGACGCATAACCTCGAACGCACCAATCACAGCGCTTTAAAACCCCCCCGCGCCCCGCAAGTCTGGCAGCTTTATTTGCTAGTAAAAGTTAGGCTAAATGGTGTCTAGGATATATGATCCATGTTATAGTTTAAGGCGCTTGTTAACGCACTTTAAACATAATATTTCGGAACATGAATTTAAATTTAAGCGTTCCTAAAACAGCTCAATATGATCAACCCTCACACATTTCTGAAGACATTTCTTTACATCGACATCACCTTTCGTTAACTATTAAGTAAATCAAACTTCATTGTGGGCAGCGCAAAGCTCCTTTTGCAACAACTTATTTATAAATAACAAAAGTATAAATAGGGATGTTACCAAGGTAAAAAAAATAATAATAAGTCCGTCAGTTAGATTATCAAAAAATATTGAACACGTATTTTTTACTTTAACGATACTTTTGCTTTTAAGATAACGCGCATCAAAATTCGGGAGTGGGGGGCTCATGACGTCATTTAATGGTAAAAAGTGTGCAAAGCCGTGAACTCACGCGGAACTTCAACGCACTATATCTTCGTCATTTTTGGTTTAATTCACAAAAGATAATTTGTGTTCAATATTTTTTTATAATCTAAAAGACGGACTTATTGGAATCTTTCAGGAAACACGCCTATAGAAACTATATGAATGGCTTTTAAAGTCCAAAATCCCTCACCACTTGATATTGAGCGCTACGTCGGATTTCTCGACCGCATGGTAGGTTGTATGCAGCGTGGCTTGCGCCTTGTCGGAGTTTTGCCCGTGCAGCCAGTCGGCGTACAGCGTGCGCACGAGCGGGTTGTCGGCGGGCTTGGCTGTGGGCAGCTGGTTGTAGAGCGCCTCCAGTCGAGCGACGAGCTCGCGCCCGCTCTCGCCCGCTATGGGGCGTGCCTGCGCGCCGCCGTTAAGACAACCTGAAAGAAGACGTCAAGTTCAGGCCCTTTCGACGCATAATGCCAAAAAAAAAAACACGCATAATACCTAATCCGGACGGTTCATGCTGGCCAGGACCATTTAAATTGGTTAGTGTTTAATTTATTAGTTTTGTGCGATATCTGAATCTGACTAGAGAGACTTCATAGTGTTCTCTATACTATATCTGATAGTTTTTCATATTCGTGTATTTGTATAAGTAGGACATGAAATTTTATATTTCAAATTGTTTCTTTTGATATTTGGAGACCTTACATCTCCATCTTGACAGTGGAGACTGTCTACACCTCCATTTAACCTAGATTAATCGATTTAGATGTTTCTTTGTTTCAATTTTAATTTTTATTATTATGACCCTTAGAGACTTTATACATCTCTAAGTTACTTAACTTGTCCAGACGCGGAGACTATACATCTCCCTTATTAGTTATTTATTAGTATTAATTTGTACCCATTAGGTTTTTATATTGCACATTTTGTGTTAGTTTCTAGATAAAATTGTACTGCCAAAGTTGAAAAAAGACCTACTGCTGAGTTTCTTGCGGCGTTTCTTCTCAGCAGATGTCACCTTTCGAAGCGCTGGTAGATGCAGACATGTAAAAGAGCCCAAGTGGCCTACTTGCAAAATAAATATTTTCATTTTCATTTTCATAATACGCAGAATGCCAAATACGCATAACAGCTACACAGTACAAGTCAAGGCTTACGTAATAGCGTTGCGCACCAACAATTCGTTGTGTTGGTACTACTATTATACCTCGCCCAATTTAAAAAGAGCGCTGCGGCCCGAACATGCCGGACACGGAGATAAGTTAAACTCGTTTATCTCTCCGACTATCTTTCGTCGGCACTAGTGTGAGAGAGACGCACTTAGAGATAAGACGGTTTAACTTATCCCCGTGTCTGGCTTGCTAGGGCCGCTGACGGCCATATAAAATGTACGGCCGTCAGCGCTCTTTTTACATTGGGCGTGGTATATGGACCTGTCAAAACAGATTGCGCGCTTGTGATCGCGTCGTATTTCATTACAGAATTTGCTTTGTACGCCCACTTCTATTTGTAAGTACGCGAAGTTATGACGTCACGTTATAATCGCCTTGACGCGCGCTAAGTACGCGTTAACCTTTTCGTCGCGTTCCGAAGCCCTCCCGCAGTCATTTTAAGATAAATAAATTATAACATTTAAATGTTAACCTTTATTGCAATATAGGTTTTTGTAGCACGCCTGATGTAGCAGTCACACATATTCAGCCCAAGAAAAAAAAAAGAAAACCCTGGTCTAGCCACACTAACTTAGCAGCTTGCTGCGGCTAATCTTGTAAAATTTTGCATTTTCTGTCCTTTATATGCAGAGTAACAAAGTAAAAGTCAAAGTCAAACTATCTTCATTAAATTTTGGCTTTTACAAGCTCTTATGAAGGTCAAGAAATGAATCTACCACCGGTTCAGAAAAAAACCCTCTACAGAGAAGAGCCAGCAAGAAACTCGCTGAGGTATCATTTTTTTTAAAACAGTACACATAAGATAGGTATTTTTAATGTTACTTTATTTTTAATCCGGTCCTTGAAAAGTCTACGCGAGGGCCGCAGCTATACGTTAGAGCGAGACAAATATTTCCTAACCTGAAGGGCAAGCCATGACCTCGACGTAGTGGTAGGGCGACTTGGCTCGCTTCAGCTTCTGCACGAGGTTCTGTATGTTGCGGAAGCCATTGGCGACTGCAAACCGGAGGACCTCCTTGCCGTCCTTCTCGAGAACCACCTCACGGAAATCTGGATTCCTGGAAGAAGTGCCCGTGTTATTTTGTGTGGCTCTAGGAAAAAGATATACAAAATACGGAATACGATATTTTTACAGAATGCGATATTTTGATTATATGGGGTCGTATGATAGTGATATTGAAAGGAGACCGAATGCTGGAAACCAGGTGAATGGAGCTTTGCATGCGTTCATGGAGAGCCAGAAAGTGTCCAAAAAGGCTAGTCTGGCTGTTCATAGAGGTGCTGGTTCCAACACTGATGTATGGAAGTGAATGTTGGGTATGGCAGAAGAAACATGAAAGTAGAATCAATGCAGTGGAGATGCGAGCTTAGAGAAGTATGTGTTTCTATGAGTGACAGGATAAGGAATAGCGTGATAAGAGAACGGTGTGGTGTGGAAGAAGATGTAGTCTAGCTAGTAGAGATGAAAAACCGGTATGACAGCGGCAGTAGCAAGGTTCAAGGGAGGATAAGCGGTCCTCTTTTGTACCTCAGTGCGTCTCATTTACATTAGTATCGAAGAAAGAGATGCAAAGAGAGAAAGACGCGATTCAATACAAGAATATTATAATAAACTAAAATTGAGATCAAGATAGATGAAATAGAAACGAAGGAAAATAAATAATAGTATGTCTTCATGCTGGAGTTTTGCCTACAAGCGCGTGTCCATGAGGTTCGTAAGATTTAGGAATTTTTGAATCAGTGAGCCCCTGATTCGATTTTATTTATTGATATCAGCTGTCTATTAGTATACTAGTATGGCCGAATCGGGCCTTAATGAAACAGTGCTCCTGTGATTGCGATAGAAGTTTCGAGAGCTTTCCACAACTAACAATGGCCGCGTTGTGAAACTGACCCGCGCTCGCACCCGATCCGCATTTGCATTCAGTTACATATCTACCCGACTACGGCAGAGCGCGGGAGGGTCACCTCTTTGCAACGTATGGATATATCCGCGCATATTCCGTAGTAAAAATCGAGCTCTCAACTTTCTACGGAATAATAGCTACCCTTGCTGTGAAATAAACTTAGTTTTAATAGAATTTTTTACAAAATTATTTGTAGATTAGCAAAATATGGAGCAACGCTTTGCAGATATTTCGTTGTGTCGATAGGTCATTTAAGTCAGCAAAGCTTAAGGCGCTGACAAGACCTAACTCAGCTTTACTTAAACAGGTTTTTAACACAATTATTTGATTTAGCTAAGTGAAATAGGTATATGTTCATATTCTTTATATTATTGAAAACCTAGCTATTTCAAAAACACGATTTGATGAAATAGATACGATAGAAAAAAATCGTGAAGTTATCCAGTAATCCTCTTTAAGCAGTTCTATGTGTTATTTTTTTTTAACTTATGGGTTTATAATTAATAACACTATTACATCACGCCCATACTAAAAACTTGACTTATTTATATTTCACGTGTAGTGTGTTTACTTATATAATTCATCAGTTTTTGATTTTCCGCATACAAATAACCGCACAGTGCTTCTCGTTCAATCCGGTGCAAACAGACAGTGACCGAATACTCAAGGTCATAGGCTTTCGTCTTCTTAAACATATACGTACGTACGCGGTGCAGATTGGGGACATGCACATCGTAAAATTATCGCAGACTGCACAGGTCACGTGGGTACCTAAAATACTAACCTCAAATTCCTATAAACGAGCGGCGCGTCGCTCTCCCCGAACAGCTGTTCAGCCGCGAACAGGAAGATGTTGTCGGCGTACCCGCCGGAGCCCGAGCCGACGTGCCGGCGCAGCCCCGCGCCGCCCGCGTCCCCGCCCCCGCCCCCGCGCGCGCCCCACGGCCAGTCCAGCGCGGCGGCCGGCGCGTCCAGTGCGCGCCCAGCCGCGCCCAGCATCTGTTCCAACTCGACTGTTGAACACCCGACCGGTTAGGGGAAACTGAATTACAGGCGGCTCCAACTATATTCTTGACTACTTTGAAAATGAAAATATTTATTTTCCAAGTCATTATTCCACATGTCTGAATCTGCCAGCGCTTCGAAAGGTGACATCTGCTGAGAAGAAACGCCGCAAGAAACCGAGCAGTTTTTTTTTTAAAGTAAGTAAGCAAGATTAATTACTGATCCCCGAAGTGAATTACACAATCATGGCAAAATTATGCGCTCAAACCATTGGCAAAACTTATTCCTGCCACGATAACTCTGTAATATAATTAACTAGCTTCTGCCTGCGACTTTATCCGCGTGGTATTCGGTTATAGTTATTTCCTCCGAAAATATTGAATTTGGATTATCTTATGTTCGTTCACTAGGATATCATCTAAGCAGTCGGTGAAGCGCTGGTGCTAAGCGGCCCACTTCCGGTGTGGCCTTAGACTAAGGATTTGGTAATAGTACAACTTACTGGCAGTAATAACGCAATCGACGTCATGACAATTCAGGACATCACTATAGAAGTCCTCTCTCGACGCTTCCAGCTTTTTATCATAGCACGGCATCACAGTGACATGGTAGATCTCCCCAGGGTTGACTTCCTTGTTTTTGGACAGCACTTGTTTGACCAGGGAGCCCATTATTTGCTGCGGAGACTTCGTAGTGGATATATACGGGAGGATGAAGGAGCCGTGGGTTTTTTCCGCGTAGCACACCCATCCTGTGGGAGATAAAGCTTGTAAAAATGTGCTCCACGGAAATCTGGTTACTGCGCGGGCCCGCGCTCATTCATTTGATTTGAAACCTCCCAATTTATATAATAATAATAATAAACATTTATTTAACACACATTTGACAAAGAAAGATAACAAGAAAGCAAAGTAAACAATGAACATAAAAAGCTGTGCCGAACGGTGCCAAAGAGGGTGCCACTCAGCGTTACGCCATGGCGAGCCTCGGCGCTGATTTTCAGTGGCCCCTAGGTGACCATACGAGCGACAGAGAACAATACTTTTGTATGGCAACACCTGAGCAACTCAACCATTGAATGTTAAATTTTAACAAGCCACTGCCGAAAATTAATTGATAATTTCTGATATAACTAGGCGCAATTTAGTACCCGTGACACTGCGAGCGTGTGCCTGCAGGCGTTCCGCCTCGCGCACGACCAGCGTTTCGGTGTGTTTACCCCTTTAGCACAATACAACTAGATAGACTAGTGTATGAAGGTTTTGAAATACTGCTGCTGCTGCAAAGCTGCTAATTCTGGAAATACTGCATGAACTCCCGACAGATGTTTGGCCACCTGTTCGACTTTAGCTTTGGGACTGTTGTGCGTAGAGATTCTTTAATTAGGTACCATTGATATTGAGAAGCGGCAGCTCAAAGAGACAACTGACCAGTAGCGGAGCGTAAGGGTAAGGCGGTGTATCATTTCTTTTTTTTACACCTTATAATTATTACTTATAAAATATTTTATTAACCTAAAAAATAATGTAATATGCAATTTTTATGTTAATACAAGTTAAGAAAATAAACACCGGTTTACCCTCACGCTCCGCCACTGCAACTGACTGACCTGGGCAGGAGCTGGCGAGCATGGGCAGGTGCTTGGCGGCAGGCTCGAGCTGCTGGTTCCGGTAGCGCTGCACGAACTCGTGCTGCGCTTCAAGGAGCGAGAGGTCCTCAGCCACTGTCATGTCTAGGACAATGTCAGCGCCTAGACTCTTGAAGTAACCTAAAAAAAATATTTTAGTTAAAATCATAACTTTATTTGGTTAGGGTTCAGTAGGTGCTCAAAGTTTGTACGTAATTTTTTCATGATTTGCATTCATAACGAACTTCCAATGTTGCAGCTTATCAAATACTATAAAAGAACTGGTAAAGGACTAGATTTTTGGAAATTCATTGCTGCAATTCGGGCTATTCTCAGGCGGATTATCCCTAAGGCAAATTAGGCACGTGCCGATGGGTGGCGGGGTTACAAGGCGCGCAAGTAAGTTTATAAACAAAGATAATAATAGTCAAATTAAAACTTTCGTGACACATTATGAATACTTGAAATACACACGGCTTTATTCACGATTTATTGTCAGAGATAGTCTGAGTAGTTAGTGCGAGTGTCGCTTTGACCGCGACCGCACTTGACCCCTGAAGACTGACTCCATACGAGTTCAAAACATGTCGGACTATTTCTGACAATAAAGCGTGAGGAAAGCCGTGTGTGTGTATTTCAAGTAAACATAATAAATAACATAAAATTAAAATTGCACTGATGAGGTGCTTGCTATTCTCATTAATATTACATATGTATAACATCACTACTGGGATCAATAAGTTAAAGTGTAAAGTTTTGGGTATAGCCTGAATTGCAGCAATAAATTTCCAAGAAAGTTGCTGGTTTACAAGTACCTTTACAGCATTCTAGCAAATAAAACATTTGAATTTTTCACTTCAAGTTTCGTACTTGCAGCGCACTCTGGTTTTATCTTAACGTGAAGTAGCTGGCTGCTTACCTGCTAATCTGCTAACAGCCTCGTCGGGCTCCAGCTTGTACCTCGCCGCGAGCGACAGCACCGGCTGCGGCGACACCGACACTACTATGAGGCTCACGTCCCGCGACACGCCTTCTTTGTCTGAGTACTTTCGCTCTGAGAACACCCTGTGGATATCCAATGTTTAAGTTTAGCAAACCTTTTCAACGCCTTACGACAAATGCAAATGTGTCACTTGCAAAAGCTATGCAAAAATCAACACAATTATAAGCATTATTAATTATTCCTTAGTCTGCAGGGTTCGAAGGGATAATAACAAAATATTTTGCTCGTGAAAGTAAATTGTATTCAAAGTATTTGAACGTGTATTTCCGCAATTGCGTCTATCCAAACGCACGAAGTGTCAACCTGACAGGGCATATTTGTTTTTATTTATTTTTTGTTAGAATTTGTAATGAAACAATATAACATCGGAATTTCTTATAAATGAAACAATATAACAAATGAATTTCTTATATTGGTGATAATTATCCAATAATTATCAAGAAGTGTAATTATCTTGATAATTTCGAAGCCTGTTAGTCTGCATTGCAAAAGCTGTTTCACACATTAATATTAACCATCTTATAGCTGCTGTAACAAGTAATTATTCTGAACACACTATCACAATATTAAGTAAATAATTATATCTGACCAATTCATCTAAGTAGTAGTAAATAGATAATTATTAGTATAAAGTATGTTTGTATAGTGCCTGTGAGTCACAGATGGTGCTGGCTGAAAATCAGCACTTCAAGTGTCCCATTCACTGTAGCAAGGACACACAACACCTTATTTTTTGTGTCTTCGGTTTTAGTCAATAAATGTTCCTTTCTTTCTTCCCTCTATTTACTCAGTGAACTCTATTGTTAATTTGATGGATGTCATTATTCAATGACTTATTTGCACACCTGTGCAACTTAGTTATTAAATACCAATACCTAGTCAGGAGCTTTAGCATAATGTCGTCTGTAAAAACTGTTAATGCACCTTGTATAGAAAACCTCAAACCTTAGCAGTTCCTCCTGGCTCTGCCTTGTGACCAGCACACTCTCCGCAGAAGTAATGCAGCCACTACAGGCAAGGCAGTCAGCTAGTGTAATCTCCACCTTCTGAAGCTTCTGTTCCCGCCCATTTGTGATGTCAAAGTATCCATCTTCACCAATCTTGATTTTAGACCCAGTTTTAGTTTTTTGTTTATCAATTTTCACTGGTTTAATGCATTCCTAAAAATTATAATTATGAAGTAAATTTTACAAAGCACATTACACACATTAGGCAAAAATAAAATAGATTATCCACAAATGAAAGGACAAGTGATTTTTACAACTATAGCAGTATCTATTGATGACGCAGTGAGCCCAGTTGGTGACCCTGCCTCTGAGGCTAGAAGTCATGGGTTTCAATCCCCGGTAAGGGCAAATATTTCTATGATGAACATGAATGGTTGACCCTGAGTCTTGGATGTTTCCTATGTATTTATTTATCTATATAAGTATGTACATCGTTGTCTAGTACCCATAACACAAGCCTAACTTTTACAATTCCTTTCTCCAAACCGGTTAGCTTCCTAAAAAAAAATATTTTGGTGGTAGGTACCTTACGAGGAGTATAAATAAAAAACCGGCCAAGTGCGAGTCGGACTCGCACACGAAGGGTTCCGTACCATTAAGTATAAAAACGGCAAAAAAATCACGTTTGTTGTATGGGAGCCCCCTTAAATATTTATTCTATTCTGTTTTTTAGTATTTGTTGTTACAGCGGCAACATAAATACATCATCTGTGAAAATTTCAACTTTCTAACTATCACGGTTTATGAGATACAGCCTGGAGACAGACGGACAGCGGAGCCATAGTAATAGGGTCCCGTTTTTACCCTTCGGGTACGGAACCCTAAAAAATACCAACTCAAATTTCAGGGCCATATCTATATTCTAATATAAATGTCCTTCCATAGCTGTGCGTTAATGAGCTGAATATTTAAGATAATCATCTCACAACAGGCAGTGTTTTCTACCGTTCTTATCATAAAAATAGCATCTTATTAATAAATACTATAACGAAACAAGATATAAAGAGAGAGCATAGTCATCTACATTTGTAATATAAGGCTCCAAGGTGGTTTAAAAGCAGAAAACTAGGAGGTTGTAGGTTACCTGCGACGGTGTAATGAAATCGTCAAGGTCTGTTAGCTGCAAAGCACCACTAAAGCGAGAAGCCATTCTTGAGTATCTAATTGGATTTTAAATAGTTTTGTTTATGTTTAAATCGCTTTACATAATGTTTTCACGAATTTTACACAAATAAACACAGTACAGAACCTATATGCAATGACAATGACAGCTGTACTGTCAGGTGACTGACAGGTTGGTTACACATGCGTTGCAAAACAATTTTAGCGTTTTTTAATGAACCTTGAACAAACTTTAATACAAAACTAAATATTTACCCGTTTAGCTCAAAAAGGAGGCAAATTTAAAATCTTAGTCTAAGTTTGCGTATCCCTTAGCCTATATCTTATTTTTATTCTCTAACCAATTTTAGTTGAATCATACAAGAGACGTATTAGTTAAATTCTAGGCCCATCTTTAAGATTTCTAAGTGTAACGCTGATTAGATTCTTATAAAAAATATATCTAAGTAGATCAAAGTAGATACACGCAAACAGACTTCATCACAACAACTTGGCTGTTTAACTTAATAGAACAAAGCTGGCCGCATCGCATCGTCGCCGTGAGAAAAATCAATCGCTTCCCGCCTCCGTCAGTCGTCAAGGCAACGAGTAAACAGTAGGGAGACGCGAGCGCTCTACTCGGTTTTTGTGCATTTGTTCATTGGATTTCGAAGGTTTCAGCGGTTCAGTGGAGCTCGTTACTGCTCGCGATGGCGGAGGAGGCCGCACCTGGTCCGGCTGCCGGAGGGCCAACAGACGCAGAAAAGATAATACACACGTACCCGGTGATCCGGGTAAGCTGTTGTTTATTTACTATTTATTAATTTTGATGTTTACGTTGCGTGTGTTTTATAGTTTTTTTCCTTTGAAGATCGTAATTTCTTGTAAAGTTGTTAATGGTGTTATAAAGCCCATGAAGCATTTTTAGTCAGGTAAAGGTCGTAGTAACTTTTATGTTGTATGACAATATTGAGATATTACTTATTTCAAGAACCGAGCTTATAGACTGAGTTGAGTTAAAGTTACCATCCAGAACCACCCCACCTCCAACTTCCTATTCAATATGGAAAATGCGTCCACTTTTATTAGATTCGAATCGATTCCTATTTGGTTCAAAATAACAGCTTTTACACATTATTATTATCGTCGTGGTAAAGGAAGCAATCAGGAGGGGTGGAAAATAATGTCGAGACGAAAGGAGTAAAAGTAGCGGAAAGTTTTCGATGAATGCAAGTACGGCGAAATTAAAATTTGACAAAACATTTTTAGGTAATTATAATAGATAGGTAACCGAAAATGTGTCGGAGTGCACAGACAGATTATGTGTTTATGTGGAGTAAATTATTAGACTTTACTTTTAAAAATTTTTAGAAGGTTCTTCAATTTGACGTGTAAGATTTTGGGGGGGTCATATAAATGTGACTAAAATTTTGTGTATAAAATTCAATTGAAATCATCCAAGATGTTCGAAAACACATTAAAAGTTATATAAATACATTAACTACGTAATAATATGGTATACAATTTTCAGAACGATAAAGTCTCGTTCGTATCACATACGTGATGTTTATGATTTACTTGTGTTTTCTAAAAGTGGCACAGTAAACGTCCATCCATTCATCCCGACGTAAGTTTACGACGCGTGAATCGGTGTTGTTTTAGCGGAGTAGAACTAAAAGGGTCCACCTGCGACCGCCAATATAAACACAGGAATACAAACTTTACTCTGCACTTGGTAAAATACTGTACCTAATTAATGTAAGTTCTAAAAGACCTGAACACAGGATTTCGTTTGGGGGATGGGGGGGAAAATTATTTCTAATTTACATGTAAGTAAACGGGATTTAATCGCATAACATAAAATTGTTATTTACCTCGACGTTTCGATCGTATATTGCAACGGCTGTGGTCATTATCAGCACCTTCGAGTCGCACGAGTATTTCAAACTACCCGCAGTTGTACTTGTTTTTCTGGATTCGGAGTATAAGGCCGGCGACACACTATACTAACAACATCCGACGATTTGCTCGATGATACATCTTGACGCCTGCATTTGCTAATCACTGGATTCCATGAATTCGATAACTTATATCCATCTTTCCGGTTATTCCTACATTTCGTTATTTCAACCGCTTCACGTTTTATTCGTGACTTGTACCTAATGACGTTCGGTGACCCGTTTATCTCTATGACTATCTTTTTCGTCGGCACTAGTGTGAAAGAGACGCACTTAGAGATAAACGGTTCTAACATAGTATAAAGAGAAAGGAAGTAGGTTATCTTCATACAAACGCACCGCGCGCGGCGTGTCTGTGTGCGCCAAAGTATCTGTGCATCGCCGCACGCACACTTAAACAAATCTCGACCCGTTTCCCCTTACTAAGCGGGTCGAGATTTGTTTAAGTGCGCGTGCGGCGACGCATAGATACTTTTTCGCACACATACAAGCCGCGCGCGGTGCGTTTGTATGAAGATAACTTACTTCCCCCTCTTTATATTATGGTTCTAATTTATCTTTGTGCCATGCATATTAGGGCCGCTGAGTTCTAATAACAGACAAATTTATTAGGGTTAAAAACGAGAGCGGCGGCAAAGCAGCGCATCGCGTAGTTTATTTACATAATTGCCCAAAGTTTGTTCGTTGGAAATTGTGGCTGACCAAATATTTGGGTAACAGTGTGGCACCAATAATCGGTCGATCAATAATGAGTCGGTTATTTACTTTCGCTTTTCCGGACCAATAACTATAGATAGCATTGGATAGCAAAGTCAAGTCTAAATTTAAGCTAATATCTATCTATTATTTTGAACCTATAAAGAATTTAATCCCCCAAATTCATCTCGGTTCAAGTTCTCACATCCAAGAGAACGCTAACAGGACTTCCCTTCCTGAAAATATTGTAGATGCACTAGAAAATATCTAAGGAGATTCCAGTGCGTAGTCCAGCGGCCCTAGCATCCCAGACACGGGGTTTGACCCGGGGATAAGTTAACTCCGTTTTATTTCTCTATGTCTTTCATCGGCGCTAGTATGAGAGTGGCGCACTTAGAGATAGGACGGTGTTAAGTTATCCTCGTGTCAACCTTGTTAAAATGCTTGGGAAATTTTGGGCTACAATGAGCTCAAAAGTTGTCGTATGGAAGCGATCTCCAAGCGGCCCTAGCATGCCAGACACGGGGACTTAACCCCGTTTATCTCTCTGACTATTTCTTTCGTCGGCACTAGTGTGAGAGAGACACACTTAGAGATAAGATGGTTTAACTTATCCTTGTTTCAACCTTATTAGGGCCGCTGGAAACATTTTTAAATCATTACACGAGAGTTAGTTTCTTAATCCGAAAAAAATGTTTATTTAAATAAATAACAACCGCGCAAATCGAAGAACTAAATAAGGTTGATTGTTCTTAAAAAATTGTCACGCAAAAAAAAATACTGTAATGTTAGCTGTTGAAATGAGATGACTCTCGATGATTGACAGCGGCGCGGAACCATGGCGAGACTCCGTAACGCGATACGACACGGTCTCATGGTGTTCGGTTGGGATTTGTTTTCCCTCGCCTAGATTTATAACAGTTTGTAGATTTGGTAGTTGCGGAGAACTTGGAAGTTATTAAGTTACTATGTTCATTTAATTGTATATGCTCCTTTAACCCCGTGTCCTTTTTAAGAACAAAATCTATAATTATTTTTGTCTTTGCCTTAATTTGACAGGGTTCAAGAGAAATCGAGGATAATCCTTATTTATCTTGATTCATTATGAAATAAATCAAGATAAATAGGATTCGTGTCTACATTGCTACCAGCGGCCCTAGCAAGGTTTAATGAACACTGTCTTTCTTATCTCTAAGTGCGTCTCTCTCACACTAGTGCCGACGAAAGAGATAGTCAGAGACAGGGGCGGCCTATGGGGGTGGCGAGCAGGGCAACCGCCCGGGGCCTCGCGAACTCGCACTACCATACTCTAGTAGAAAAATATTAGGTACCTACTAATAGAACTAATGTTTACGCCTTACGTACGCCGCGCATTATACAACTCACGTCACGCCACTCGCGCTCTCTTGCGTGGTAGCTAATTCGACAAAGAAAAGAGCCTCGCAAATATCTACCCGCCCGGAGCCTCGCAATAACTAAGGCCGGCCGGTCAGAAAGATAAGACGGCGGTCTTAGCACGGTTGACACGAGGATAAGTTATCCCCATCTTATACCTCAATGCGTCTCTCATACTAGTATTGGAGAAAGAGATGCACTGAGTTACGATGGGGATAATTTATCCTCGTGCCAGCTTTGCTAGAGCCACTGTAGCTGCTGTGTCCATCGGCTTCTGGCGATTTTTGTTTAACGTTATTCTCATCCGCCAGTACTCGGACATGCCTGAAGAGATGCGAGTGGAATCCCTGGAGCTGTCGGTGACGGCGTGCGAGAAGTTCTCGTTCAACAACGAGCTGGCGGCGCGCATGATCAAAGAGAGCTTGGACAAGAAGTTCGGCCCGGCCTTTCAAGTCGTTGTCGGAGAGAGCTACGGCTTCGAGGTCACTTACGAATGCACCACCATCTGCTACTTGTACTTCGGCGGGAACCAGGCGGTTGTTATATGGAAGTGCTCTTAAAGCTTCAGTTACCTGTGAGCGATTTTCGTGCGATGTGCGAACTCTGACCGTTCTAGATCAGAGTTGGCGAAAATACGAGTGTTGTTTACCTATTGATTTAAGTTGGTTTTTTTAAGAAAAGCCTGTATTTTCTAAACGAGATTTATACTTATTACAAAATTATGAATTTATGATTATAGGCGTTCAACAGAGGCTGTTGTCGGGTGTGCAGAGCGAGGTTATATATATTATTTAATTAACAGTGTATTTGGTTATCATATATTTTCGAAACCATCCGTCCTTACTGCTCATTTTGTACAATAGTCGTTGCTCGTCTACAAATAAAGGTACATAATAATAATTTTAGTTGTAGATTTCTTATTACCTCGAAGTAATATAAGTATAGTTGTAGTAGCATCGTCCGACGGAATGTCTGGAATAAGTACTTCTGCCAAAAATGGCCCGGTTCTTAAGATGGCCCACTTTCAATATTTTGTGTTTATTAAAGTTCGAATGAGTTGAAATTTCGCGCCCATGTTCGGTTAAACTCATTCGAACTTTAATAAATACAAAATATTGAAAGTGGGCCATCTTAAGAACCGGGCCATCCATAGAGGTATTATACATAGAGGAGGTGAGCCAGCCAGAAACGCGTTATAATGGTAGAAAGAGAAAGAGCATAGGAATAGTATTCGCTTCCTTGTCTGATGACGCATGCGCAGTAAACGATTCGCCTCCGGTATTGTACTGACCCTTCCGCATTCGACTGTCAAAATTTTGTGGTTATGTATATTGTGTAGCTGTTTTTGTAAAATAATATCATTTTCGCAGCATTTTCTCTATTATTATTTGTAATAATGTCACTCAAATGCTGAAAATGATTATAATAAAAGGTAAAAAAGTAAAACAGTTAGTAGTCTGAAAATGATGTTTTTATTATTGTAATATAAACAAAAAATACAAAATCAAATAATACATACAGAACTGAAGCGAAATAATACGTTAGAACATTTCGTATTGCGTCGTCAACGGACGGCGCGCAGCATGTTGCCATTGCGCATGCGGCAAGACAAGGACAGTGCCGCTATTTCTAGTTTCTGTCTCTCTTTACCGTGATACGCTTCCACTTACAGGCAGTCCTATGGCTCACCTCCTCTAGTTATAATACCTCTATGGGGCCATCTTTGGCGCAAGTATGTAGTGGCGGACTAACAGGGGGGCGGAAGGGGCGGCCCGGCCCGGGCCTTCGGTCTTGGGGGGCCCCCCAAATGCATCCGCGTTCCCCTGATCATGGGGTCTCAACTCGAACAAATTATAATTAGTCTTGAAGAGGGGGGCCTCATTCAGCTTTGCCGCCCCGGGCCTCTGACGGGCTTGTTCTGCCACTGTGGAATACTCCGGTATTATTTAATGTTTTAGCTATTCTTATGTAAATCTGTATACCCACTTTCAAACGAGCCGAGTAATTTCTATTTTAGCATAAGCCTGGTAAACATCGCATAAAAAATATTTGATTTTGCGTTATTTCCGTTAAACACGCGCTGATTCGTTTATCTTTAAGTATAGAAAGAAAGAAAGAAACATTTATTCACTAACACAGAAGACACACAGAGTAACAATTAGACAAAGTCATATATGTTTAAAATTGCTATTTCTATCAGTATTACCTGCTTTTATTTTAGGGCATAATTAGGTTTTGACGATTACTGGTCTAATTTGAATTCTATGTCACCGAAGAACAATCATTGAATAGTGACAAGGTTTCGACTTTTAGACACATTACTTTTCACATGCTCGCGGCATCGGCACAAGCACCTAACTGCCGCTAACTGAGATAATTGTCTTACATAAACGGTATTTTAAAGCAAGGAAAAACTATATTGTACGCGAGTAAACAATGTTGTGAACGTACTTATCCTTAATTATTGTTCAGCAATTATTATAATGGCGTCTGCCTTAACAATCTCATTTCGGCAACCTTGACTGTCCAAGAATCTAGTGGGCAGATCCTATTGTCCACTGATTCATAACAGCGCCGCAATTAGGTATATTTCTACCATTTTAAAGATATACGGTTTAAGCAAAATAACCCTTTTTTATAAGGACATACGAACGACGGGAAACTTTGCTTCTTATAGTTGTTTGTTTACGTCATTCTGTCAATTACATTGTTTTTATAATCGCGGTGTTCAAGGCACGAAATATTAACGTACAAATAGAAATCGAGACCATGGCAAGACCACTTTTTGCATGAAATTATTGACTAATGAATTATTATTATATGTGTGTGTGTTGTGGTGTTGATATTTTAATAATATTATTGTAAAGTATCTACAAATAAATCGCTATATTTTACAGTGATTCTTTTTATGTAATATACTTAATATACCCGTCCTACTTTCAATTTGGTTCTTTAGGAGTAATAAGAAGTGAGGAATAAAACAATTTGTAATAACCAATAGAATTTAATAGGTATTGTTAAACGTTACGGCTCATACACACCGGGAACTTTTGTATCGGCAAATGTTGCGATACACATTCACACCAAAGGAACTTAGTTGCGATAATAATTTTGTGGCACCTTGTCCACACGGGGAACTTTAGTATGGGCACAAAACGTGCCGATACAAAAGTTTTATTACATTCCGTGTGGATATAATTTACTTTACAAATCAAAACAAATTTGCAGCCGGTAACATTTATTTTGTTTTATTTTTATCTTTAGACGGCAGAACATGGGAGGTGTTTCTGATAGTTAAAAAACGCTAGATGGCGCTAGTCGAACATGACGTATAGGGTATTTTCCACTGAAAACGAAATTGGCTAAAAAAATATTAATTTTGATTAACTGTCATGTCATATTGCTGCGTGGACGCTGGCAAGCTGGCAACACGCTGCCGCGTGAGCGTTCCCTTGACGCTCCAAAGATCGTAGAGTGCGGGGTCTCTTAGACATACCATATCCCAGTAACATCTAGCGATTCTGAACTTTGGCACCGAAGGTTTTATTTAGTATTTGCTGGGAGTGCGCAATAATAAGTGGTGACAGGCACTCATACTCTGTCCATCCACATCCGTCAACTAACCTAAGTCTTTTACATAAACATTGGCACATCACAAATACTCGTTATATAATTATTAATACATATTACACTTCGTACGAAAGCTAATATATAAACTTCACATCGTATCTATCATACGTACAATCAACTATGACATAGATATATGAAACTGTCATATAAAAAATGTACACAACTGATATAGTAAATATGTCGAACTAGTATCTAGGTTCTATCTAACAAATGTATGAATATTTCAATATTTTAGGCACGATCGTATATAATTCAGGGCGTACCGAGTACATGTAGCACTGGAGCGGAGTCCGCGCGGGCAGCGGCCAACTGCGGAATACGGTAACAGACATACATTCTATTCCTATCCATCCATACAGCAAACAACATACGTTACCTTTCTCAATTCCCAATTCCAAGTAGATTCTACGTACAAATTAATAAGTGTTTTTGAATATTATAGAACGTCCATCAGTTTATGTTTGTGACGACAGGCTCATGGTTCATGAAACTGTTCCACATACGCAAAAGTAAGCATTGAAATGCAAAAGAAATTGTAAAAGGTTTAACTGGGCGCCATTAACGATTATATCCGTTCCACAAAATTATTCCCACTATTACTCCCACGAATTCTTACCAGTAATAATATTGGGAATTTCATTCCCATTATTACTACCAATTTTATCAGACGTACGATCAGACGAACGTTGTTGTGTAGTAGTAATATTGTGTATTTCTTTCTCACTATTCCTACAGGTTATTTTTATATAGCATCAAGCATGTACAGGCGGGAATATAGTTTATAATAAACAGATGTCAATTTCTGAGGCAGGATCAAATGTCACGTCGGGAGGTATTTTATGTACATCAAGTGCACATTGTTTATTACTTCTACAATTGAAAGTACTTTACTATATGTAGTAGAAAAGGTGAGAAATGTAATTCCCATTTTTAATACTAGTAGAACATCTGGGAAAAAAACTGTATTCCTACTGGTAGGATTTCGTGGTATTAATAGTGGGAATAACTCATTCTACAGGTTGAACGCCAACGACGACATGTGCTGACACTGATATAATTGTAATTTGTTCCATACTTTTTTTTGTAGTGGTAGAGCCAAACGGTAATCTTCACTAGATGATTACTGTTCGAATGGGCCGGCTCGACCGGGGTAGTACCACACTCTCACAGAATATCGGCGTAAAGTAATTGCAAGCTATTGCGTTTCGTACGGTAAGTGACGAGAACCGGAGGCCTATTCCCTCATCCCCATCCCATCCCCATTCCCCATCCTCCCTAGACTGGCAACGCATTGGCAGCACCTCTGGTGTTGCAGATGTCCATGGGCGGCGGTGACCACTTTCCATCAGGTGGGCCGTCAGCTCGTTTGTCAGGCAATTGACATAAAAAAAAACTATTCGACAAATGTCAGATTTTCACCACCTGTCACGTTTGCGAAATAAGCCACTGGTAACGTATGCAGTATTTATATATGAAGAATGACTTCCTAAATTGCGTATAGGGGACAACAGAAATCATCGTAGACAACATTTCCGGTAGTCGTCGTAGTCTAAGGGACGGGTCCTCTCCAACATGGTGGACTATCTGTATGGGCGATGGGCTGATCACCTGTCACCGTACGGTTCATCATACCATCTTAGGACTAATTAATTGAACGTGGCCACAAGTAGTCTTGTGGCTCTGCCCACCCCGTTAGGGATTTCGGGCGTGATGCTATGTATGTAGGTATGTAGAAATTATTACACTCCTGTTGTCCCCTCAATAAGTTTGATTAGGACTATATCAAAGCGATTCTACTACCCTCTCTCAAGGCCGTTCGTTCTCAGAATTTCAAAATACCAGCACGTCTAGCACGACCTGCCCGCGAGTCGTTTGTCGCTCAGTGCATCCCTTACATACTTGACTAGTTTGACAGAGACGCACTGAGCGACAAACGACTCGCGGGCATGTCGTGCTAGCCCCACAGATAGCTGTCTTACCAGATTTCCAATACACCTGGTTCGTGATAACAACAAATCTGTGAAAAACTCTGGGATATTATTTTATTCTGGTGGTTTAAAATTATGGTATTTTGAGAACGAGCGCTTAAGGCGTTACATTGAATAAGCGTAATTCACAAAGCGAATATTCCGTGTCAGCCTAATACTAAAGCACCATACATCAGGAAATGGAATACTGGATTACAGCTTCAAAAACAGTAAGCATTATGAACCTTATCATCTAAGCGATAGAACCGTGATTATACTGGTAAATAGAGTTCAAATTGCGCTCGCTTCAACAACCAATTTCAATTTAAATCACAAAAATATATTTCTACAAAACATGTTATCCAATTAAGCACAAATAATTATAAAAAATGCGATGTAATAACAATAGGAAATGATTTTTTATTTAAATGCGTTATTTATACTGTCGACGGAAATATGATTTAAAATCAAAACGAATTCCAACTGAGAACCGACTGACCTCCGATTGTGACCTTTAATACAACATCAGACAGTCCATTTTTCTTCTCAACGAGATACAAGGCAAACATCACACTAATAAAACTAAGAACACATCAAATGGAATGACGCGGAATACAGAAGTTTAAAAAACTGAAGAGCATACGCATTATCTACGCTCCGCGCGCAAGCTCAGAGGAATCCGGGGCTCAGGAAAGCGGGCGTGGTGCGCCGCGCCCGACCTTACTTTCAGACCCTGCACTCTACCAGGGCGTCTAAGTGATATTGTAGCGACTCGAGAGCGAGATCCGCATCCCGCTCTTACGCATTACGCATCGTGCGGAAGAGCGGGATGAAAATCTCGCTCGCGGGTCGCTACAATATCACTAAGACGTTCCCGAATAGAGGCGCAGTAGGTACTAGTGTTGGCTTAAAGGCTTGCTCATACTTATCGATGCTGTTGCATTACTCATTTACTGCACAAAGTCTCTATTTTAACTTGCGTTAAGATTCCTCGGGGCTCGCGGACAGAAGTGTTTGTACGGTCAATCGATTTGATTAAAGACTGCTGTACAACCTTGTCATAATACCCTACGTATCAAATAACGTCAAATAAACATCTGACACGCTCTCGTAGAATTCTACATTTTATAAATCGAATTGTTTGACTGTACAATCAAAATACGTAATAATAATTTTCAATATGCAGAGAAAAGTAGACAACTATACTCTATTCGGTAAGATAATTAACTAAGTGAAAACAAAATTACCCACGTGACTCGGCTAATCCAGCCAATCCAGTCAATCTTATTTAGCTATGGTATGCGTTGATTGGCTGGGGAGCTGAGTCACGCGGATAAGTTTATTTACATTTATTTAACTACCAAAACGAATAGAGTACATAAAAAAAGCGCGATTATTTTTAAGTATATCATTATTAAAGATATTTGTGACAATGATAAAGCGTTAGTGCTTTGGTTAGACCAATACAGCCGAATGAGACCCAGAACTGGGTATGGCACTTGAGTTACGTAACAACGAACGAATAACTATATTTATATGATCTCATTTTTATTACCAAACTTAATTATTATTATTTACTTGCATGCGCATTGGTCATTAGATAAGATCGATGACCCCAACCGTTTAGCCTAACTTTTACTAGCAAATAAATCTGCCAAACATGCGAGGCGCGGGTTCTTTAAGAGCGCTGTGATTGGTACGTTTGTGGTTTTTCGTCATCCTTGCCTGCCTGCAAATCCCCCCCTCCCCGTCTATAGCTTTTTGACTCTAAAGTTGTCAGCGGGCTTCACCCGGCTATGCGGAGAAAATAGCCCACGTTCAAAAAGTAAGTATGAAGCAGTGGCGAAACCTGCCTACAAGCCAATTCCTGACGGCTTTACCAAGCTAGAAGGCTACGGCTAGCTGTCAGTGAAGTCCATGTTATGTCAGACTTGCACGTACAGTTCTAATTCTTCCGGCTTCCCTTAGGAAATATTTGACGCTTCGCTACTGGTACGAAGTGTGTACTAAGAAATTTATAATATTTTTCCAAATATGCAACGTAAATAATAATAATTTAGTTCAAACATAACAACTAACTACAATACACTATTGTATACTAGAACTTAATAGCTAATACATTTATTATTATAAATTTTTGCATCAATTCATTCCGCGCAGAATACGCCCTGTCGCGGAACTGTCACATCAAAATGTTTGCAATTTATGACCGAATTCAGAAATGTCTCTCAACTAGTTGTCATCCTATACAAAAACGTCACTAAAACGTCAGGTTAATTAAAGATCATAGTAATGACAGCCGATGTCAAGCAAATAATCTCTTGCAATATTTACAACCCCACATATCACCGGATTTTTTTACTTTTTCAAGCGCGACTTAGAGTTAATTTGAATCTTATTAGAATGATTGTAGTTTGCTATTCCATTGTACACCTCATCAGTTATGGTGGGGCGTGGTTAGTTTCTTGTCAAAAAATATTTCATAGCCTCAAATACGTTGATTACACATAACTAGGTGAATATGTGTATCAAGATTAAATTGGTTAACTAATAAGACATATTTATGAACAAAATGTCCAGACAAGCTCTCAAAAATGAGATTATGCCTACACGAATCGATTACCAAAAGTTTTTTTTGACTGAAAAACACCTACTAGGCACATCGGCCTTAATTTAGGACATTCACCAAAGTGACACGTTAAACGAGATCTGCTATGATCCAGAATAATTTTGAGAACTTGTCTGCTTATTTCAACGACATGCTATTTTGTGCGTCTTTTACATTATGAATTGTGATCCTGGTTATGTATACATACAAAAAATACATATATTTGATACGTAAAATTAAACTACCCTTAAATAATAATACAATTCACAAAACTCTGAAATCGATTAAAAAAAACTAATAAATTGTTAATAAAATAGTCTAATTATTGATTTCACTGATTAGTAATATGAATTACAGATTAATTAATACTTTTTAATAAATTTTATAGAAGTCTACAATATGAATAGTATATATACAACCAATCCTTAACTTAACCTAATGAAACGTACAGTCGCGTTGAAATAATCTCACAACAAAGTAGGCAAATTATCTTAAAAATAAGTCTTATGAACATTGTATTACAAGGGATATTTCATACAAACTTTTCTATCAGGACAATGGTATTATACCACACCCAGTGTAAAAAGAGCGCTGACGGCCATATTAGGGGTCGTCCACAAATTACGTAACGCAAAATTCTCAAATTTTTGACAATGTAACAGGACCGTAACGCTTAACGCTCGCTCTTTTTAGACTGGTCGAGGTATATAAAGATTATCACGGTCGCTGATGATTGGATAAATTAAGTTGGATTATAAACTCCATGAGAAATGTTTTTTCTCTGCATCATCCAAAAATTTGTACGACTAATAATGAGCAATATGTTTTGAAAGACAAATATTTGAATGAATATCGCTGGCATGCAATGTTTACACTTCAACACAAAGCTAACTTCTATTAGTAACATTGTCAAATCAATATAAAATTAAATGTTTCGTACGTCCTTCATAAAGGCACCTATTTTTATTACTTCTTTATCATCATGAGCCGACAAGAAACTCTTTAATTAAACTGATGCAAATACATACATATATTGCAAAATCATGCCGTCAAGGTAAACGGGGCTATTCAATGAGTGTCACTTACGACTGTATTCAGTCTACACCGTGGTGTAGCGGGGTGTTCGCTAGGAGTCCTGGCTGAAGTGCGTCACCAGCAGCTTGGTGGCGCGCGCCAGCTCGTAGGCCGCGGCGCGCACGTCGTCCAGCGGCGCGGGCGTCGCGCACGCGGCCGTCACCGCGGCGCTGGACGACCGCAGGCTGGCCAGCACGAGGTCCAGCGAGCGGTCCGAACATGTCTGCGAATTCATATCAGGTTATGACGGATGAAGGATGACAAGCAAGCTGGGAGAAAACAGTGTTTTAAAGGTGACTATTGTCAGACTTCATACAATCTACTAAAATCGATTTACAAACAAAGATGCGATTATTTTCTTTACATGTATGCATTGCAGTGGCGGCGCGTGAGGGTAAGTCTGTGTATCATTTCTATATTCTAATCTATATTTTACTCGTTAAATATTTTATTTATATAAAAAATATGTAATATGTAAGTTTTATGTTAATACTAGAAGTAATTAATATTATTATAATGTTTGAGTTAAGAAGGTATGCATCGGCTTACCCTCACGCGCCGCCACTGATGCACCGAATTATTACGTTACACTAGAACAGACATCTCAAACAAATGGGTCGGAGCCGAAGCGACCCGGATAGGTTAGGTTCGAGAGGTATAGCCTTAGCCTTCAATGTTAGGTTTTTTTTTTGTAACAGCCCAGAAAATCTTGCTTGTTTGTAAGATGTTATGATAAATAGGTTCACGCTGTTATATAAAATTAGGTACTTTCCTAAAAATGCCTATCGATGCCATCTTGAATTTGAAATTGTAGGTATGAATTGCCCACTTAAATTCACTTTCTTTGGCAACCGAGGTAATGTTGGGTCAGTGCCAAGTTGGCCGATACGTTTTTACAGTACATACCCTTAGGTAAATATAAATAATAATTGTATCGAAGTATTAACTAAATGAGTAACAATATTATTATGAGTTATGTTTATAAATGAAAACGCTATAAAAAACAACAGTATGAGTTCAAGTATATTCTCAGTAGTGACATTATGTATCACAAACTAAAATTTGTCTGTTATGAACTCCGTTGGTAGTAATATAAATAAATGAACAAAAAAATTATGAACTAAAAAATTCGGAAGACTGATGATTACGAATACAAATCTGTAGTACAAGGAAAAATCAGGTAACGAATTTAAGTAGAACTGACCTGCGGGAACAAGGCGAGCAACGCCCACACCGCTTTGCTGATGGCCGCTGCGCGCGCGTTGAGGCGCGGCGCAGGGGGCGCGGGGTGCGCGGACGGCGCGGAGGGCGCGGGGGGCGCGGGGCGGTCGCGCGCGGCGGCCCACAGCTCCTGGATGGCGCGCGTGACGGCCTCCGCGCGCCGGTGCACCGCGTCCGGCGCCGGCAGCGCGTCCGGCGCCTCCAGCACGCCCGCAGTCAGCGAGCGGTCCAGGCGGGACAGCGTCGTCAGCTGGGGAACGTGGGTTTTTGGGCCGCTTTCTTAACAACTAGGTCAAACTCTAGACAAATTACCGGGCCGATGAGGGCTGTGAATTTTAACCATCGTAAGGGAAAAAGGACAAATGATGGTAAAAAAACCAGACGAGTGCGGACCGGGTTAAACCCGCGTGGAGAGGGTTCCGTTCCATACATGCTTATCTGAGATTTCCTATGTTACTTTAAATACCATAGACTTCTTATAGGTTTTCCTGTAATCTATAGGTAAAGAACTATTTTTCGTATTTTTTCATAATTTTAAACCCGGTAGTTTCGGAGATAAGGGGGGGGGGGAATGGTCAATTTTCGCCTATTTTCTAAGCCCTTTCATTTGATATGTCACATGATATAGTTTGCGTAACTTTTTTTGAAATTTTCTAATTTAGCCCCCAAGAGTGGCCCCCATGTTTAAAATTAATTTATTTACGTTACGCATCCGTGTTGCGGTCACCGATTTACATGTGTATACCAAATTTCAAATCAATCGATCCAGTAGTTTCGGAGCAAATTAGTTGTGAAAGACGGACAGACAGACAGACAGACACACGAGTGATCCTATAAGGGTTCCTTTTTTCCTTTTGATGTACGGAACCCTAAAAACATTACCAACCCTAAAGAAATTTAGGGTATTAACTCAATGACTGAACGTCCAATTTACACCAAAAGTTGGACTAAATTACCCAAATTAACTAGATTACTATTACTCTTTTTTCAACTGCCGACTTCAAATTAGACTTTGTAAAAATTAAACCACCACACCAGACTGCTTAATTTTAGTTAATTTTATCCAAACTACTTATGGCTCCCACACACTGGACACTTATGGATACGCAATCGCCTAACTTCCTATAGCTGTCATTTTAATCTTAACATATGGGTAAATCTGTAGAAAATAGCCTTTGTTCGCTGGTTACCAGATTCGCAAAACACCAGATTCTCAAAACACCGGATGCTCAGAATACCAGATTCGCATTACACCAAATTTGCAAAACACCAGATTCTTAAAACACCGGATTCTCAAAATACCAGAGTCGCAAAAGATCAGAATCGCAAAACACCAGAAATACAATCATGCATAAAATTTGAAAACGAAAATAATAAATAAAACCTTTCTGGTTATCTGCGAACCGAAAATACTAATCACAATGCGAAATATTTACGGATTGGTAAAATATACAGTTAAAAACCAGTTTACAGTTCTGATATTTTGCGAATCTGGTATTATGAGAATCTGGTGTTTTTTGATTCTGATCTTATGCGAATCTGATATTCTGAGAATCTGGTGTTTTGAGAATCGGGTCTTTTGCGAATCCGGTATTCTGAGAATCTGGTGTTTTGCCAATCTGGTAACCAGCGAACAAAGGATCACAGGAAAACGAATGACGATATTTTGATGAAATGAATTCAGAAAAATGCAAGGTATCATCAAACATTTGATTCATTGTAATCGATCAATCAAATTAATTTAATTTTGTACTTAATATCTCCATAAAAAATTATAATTAAAGATTGATATTTAAAAGGCTACCCTGTTCCTAATTCGATTATTTTTGCATGTATTCCTATGTGTCGTCGTAAATAAACGAATGACTACAATTATTAACTATAAAAATACAGCCACTTCAAATTTAGTGTGACAGTAAAAACGGGTAGCGCTCTACGCATACGAAGTCGCGGGCACAGCTAGTTCTAAATAAAATAACAGCGATATGAAGTTGGAAAGCCGACCAATATTACCAAGGGCGGATCCAGGCGGGTCAGGGGGTCACTGATCCAAAAACCACTAAAAATAAACACGGACTCATATGGAGTCCCGTAAAGCAACCCGCGTACTAAGTAACTAGGGCGTGGGTTGCTTTGACTGCGACCGCACTCAACCCGTGAAGGACTCCATACGAGGCCGAAACATGTCGAACTATTTGTGACAATAATTCGTGCGTAAAGCCGCGTTTATTTCTATTGCTAATAATGTCTCATGAACGTTTTAATTTAACAATTGAAAAGCCTTATTCTGGCTACAAATTTTAGTACTGCGTAAATGAGGTCAATGGATCATTCCCTCATGACTCCTCAGGGCCGGATTTAGAGATCTGGAGGCCCTGGGGCAGCAAAGGAGTGGAGACCCCCTAGAATATAATATGACGTAGATGATACTGACGGTCCCTATTGTGGGGGCCCCTCTTTTGTGGAGGACCGGGGCAGTGGCCCCGGATGCCCTCCACTAAATCCGGCCCTGTGACTCCTGGATCTGCGCTTTAATATAACTGAGTGTGCGGGGACCCTTAAAACTTCACAGCTACAAATCTAACTACAAGCGACTAAAATTAGTATAATTAATGATTAGTACCTGGTGTTTAGTAACGTGCCAGTTATTCTTTGGTCCCTCCCTAGCCTCAAACATACTGACCGGTCGCTGCGGACTATTGAGGGATTGCTTGAGCTCAGTCTCTTCCGCGCTCAAGGTCAGTTGGTCCGTCTCGAGACTGCGCCCTCGCTCGGGAGGCTTGCACGCGCCCTCCAATCCGTTACTCGACACGTTATCCGTTATCGAAGTCTGCGACGTCAAACTGTTGTTGTCGTCGACGCTGCTCGTTTTTAGGACGCTGTTTTCCTTCGTCAGCTGTTCAACTATGGTCTGTAGGTTCTTTAGCTGGTTCTTCAGCTCTGTTATGGTGGAGTCTCTGCTGTCGAGCTCCTTCTTGAGCGAGTCAAGGTCGCCGCCCTGCTGGTTCGTGGGGGAGTCGGCGAGGCGGAGCTCCGCGCTGTAGGCGCACGACGCGGTCGCGCCCGCGCGTGGCGCTAAACTCATCTGTGCAAATACAATTCGGACTCACCTACTGTTTGTTGTTACTACAGAAAAACGTTACGGCGCGTTACATGGGGGGAGGGGGGGTCAAAAATCTCCAAAAATTGCGTTACGTAATACTTGAACGCTCCCAAAGGCGTAACATTTTATTAATTGATCTTTATTTTCTCCCGTTGTTAAAATTGTTGATCGATGGCTTATGAGTGCAAAAGAGAACGCAACTGTTACAGTACGAGAAAAGGAGATGCGACAATTTCTCTGGTTCCACGCAAAAATTCATGAGCATGGTCGCTGTGAATTCTAATCTAACGATTCAAATCTACGCATTCTGGTTAATGATGCAACTCACGACTAGGTCGATGGGCGCTAGCGCGGCATAATCGTCGTCGGATGCGACAGAGTCGTACAGCGGCTCGTCGTCCGACATCTGGGAGAAATGCTTCAAGTGGCTCGCGGACAGCAGCGGGTTCAGGACACTGGCTAGCGCTGCAAGAGAAATACTCTTTATTCTTACAGTCGTAGAGTTTATTGTTCAAGCTTCGTGTAAAGTCTGTAGCCCGCCTAAAGTGACAATTGACGTGCAGGGGACAGGAATGAATAACCCCCGCCGCGTTTCTCGGGCCGCGGGCAACCCACGTCTTGCACGCAGGCAAGACCTAAGGCGCGGTACAGCGCTTGTGGTCAACCTAAAAACGATATAATACTTTCAAACACTCAGACTTTGCCGGCCCTGTTTGTGTTGTGTTGTGTTGTGTTGTTATACCGGGCGGGTGCAGCGTGGCGATGTGCTGGCGGCGCGTGGCGTCGAGCAGCACGTCGCGGCACAGCGCGCCGAGCTCGCCCGCCGACAGCCGCGCGAGCTTCTGCCGGCCCTGGTTGTGTTGTGTTGTGTTGTTATACCGGGCGGGTGCAGCGTGGCGATGTGCTGGCGGCGCGTGGCGTCGAGCAGCACGTCGCGGCACAGCGCGCCGAGCTCGCCCGCCGACAGCCGCGCGAGCTTCTGCCGGCCCTGGTTGTGTTGTGTTGTGTTGTGTTGTTATACCGGGCGGGTGCAACGTGGCGATGTGCTGGCGGCGCGTGGCGTCGAGCAGCACGTCGCGGCACAGCGCGCCGAGCTCGCCCGCCGACAGCCGCGCGAGCTTCTGCCGGCCCTGGTTGTGTTGTGTTGTGTTGTGTTGTTATACCGGGCGGGTGCAGCGTGGCGATGTGCTGGCGGCGCGTGGCGTCGAGCAGCACGTCGCGGCACAGCGCGCCGAGCTCGCCCGCCGACAGCCGCGCGAGCTTCTGCCGGCCCTGGTTGTGTTGTGTTGTGTTGTGTTGTTATACCGGGCGGGTGCAGCGTGGCGATGTGCTGGCGGCGCGTGGCGTCGAGCAGCACGTCGCGGCACAGCGCGCCGAGCTCGCCCGCCGACAGCCGCGCGAGCTTCTGCCGGCCCTGGTTGTGTTGTGTTGTGTTGTGTTGTTATACCGGGCGGGTGCAGCGTGGCGATGTGCTGGCGGCGCGTGGCGTCGAGCAGCACGTCGCGGCACAGCGCGCCGAGCTCGCCCGCCGACAGCCGCGCGAGCTTCTGCCGGCCCTGGTTGTGTTGTGTTGTGTTGTGTTGTTATACCGGGCGGGTGCAGCGTGGCGATGTGCTGGCGGCGCGTGGCGTCGAGCAGCACGTCGCGGCACAGCGCGCCGAGCTCGCCCGCCGACAGCCGCGCGAGCTTCTGCCGGCCCTGGTTGTGTTGTGTTGTGTTGTGTTGTTATACCGGGCGGGTGCAGCGTGGCGATGTGCTGGCGGCGCGTGGCGTCGAGCAGCACGTCGCGGCACAGCGCGCCGAGCTCGCCCGCCGACAGCCGCGCGAGCTTCTGCCGGCCCTGGTTGTGTTGTGTTGTGTTGTGTTGTTATACCGGGCGGGTGCAGCGTGGCGATGTGCTGGCGGCGCGTGGCGTCGAGCAGCACGTCGCGGCACAGCGCGCCGAGCTCGCCCGCCGACAGCCGCGCGAGCTTCTGCCGGCCCTGGTTGTGTTGTGTTGTGTTGTGTTGTTATACCGGGCGGGTGCAGCGTGGCGATGTGCTGGCGGCGCGTGGCGTCGAGCAGCACGTCGCGGCACAGCGCGCCGAGCTCGCCCGCCGACAGCCGCGCGAGCTTCTGCCGGCCCTGGTTGTGTTGTGTTGTGTTGTGTTGTTATACCGGGCGGGTGCAGCGTGGCGATGTGCTGGCGGCGCGTGGCGTCGAGCAGCACGTCGCGGCACAGCGCGCCGAGCTCGCCCGCCGACAGCCGCGCGAGCTTCTGCCGGCCCTGGTTGTGTTGTGTTGTGTTGTGTTGTTATACCGGGCGGGTGCAGCGTGGCGATGTGCTGGCGGCGCGTGGCGTCGAGCAGCACGTCGCGGCACAGCGCGCCGAGCTCGCCCGCCGACAGCCGCGCGAGCTTCTGCCGGCCCTGGTTGTGTTGTGTTGTGTTGTGTTGTTATACCGGGCGGGTGCAGCGTGGCGATGTGCTGGCGGCGCGTGGCGTCGAGCAGCACGTCGCGGCACAGCGCGCCGAGCTCGCCCGCCGACAGCCGCGCGAGCTTCTGCCGGCCCTGGTTGTGTTGTGTTGTGTTGTGTTGTTATACCGGGCGGGTGCAGCGTGGCGATGTGCTGGCGGCGCGTGGCGTCGAGCAGCACGTCGCGGCACAGCGCGCCGAGCTCGCCCGCCGACAGCCGCGCGAGCTTCTGCCGGCCCTGGTTGTGTTGTGTTGTGTTGTGTTGTTATACCGGGCGGGTGCAGCGTGGCGATGTGCTGGCGGCGCGTGGCGTCGAGCAGCACGTCGCGGCACAGCGCGCCGAGCTCGCCCGCCGACAGCCGCGCGAGCTTCTGCCGGCCCTGGTTGTGTTGTGTTGTTATACCGGGCGGGTGCAGCGTGGCGATGTGCTGGCGGCGCGTGGCGTCGAGCAGCACGTCGCGGCGCGTGGCGTCGAGCAGCACGTCGCGGCACAGCGCGCCGAGCTCGCCCGCCGACAGCCGCGCGAGCTTCTGCCGGCCCTGGTTGTGTTGTGTTGTTATACCGGGCGGGTGCAGCGTGGCGATGTGCTGGCGGCGCGTGGCGTCGAGCAGCACGTCGCGGCACAGCGCGCCGAGCTCGCCCGCCGACAGCCGCGCGAGCTTCTGCCGGCCCTGGTTGTGTTGTGTTGTGTTGTTATACCGGGCGGGTGCAGCGTGGCGATGTGCTGGCGGCGCGTGGCGTCGAGCAGCACGTCGCGGCACAGCGCGCCGAGCTCGCCCGCCGACAGCCGCGCGAGCTTCTGCCGGCCCTGGTTGTGTTGTGTTGTGTTGTGTTGTTATACCGGGCGGGTGCAGCGTGGCGATGTGCTGGCGGCGCGTGGCGTCGAGCAGCACGTCGCGGCACAGCGCGCCGAGCTCGCCCGCCGACAGCCGCGCGAGCTTCTGCCGGCCCTGGTTGTGTTGTGTTGTGTTGTGTTGTTATACCGGGCGGGTGCAGCGTGGCGATGTGCTGGCGGCGCGTGGCGTCGAGCAGCACGTCGCGGCACAGCGCGCCGAGCTCGCCCGCCGACAGCCGCGCGAGCTTCTGCCGGCCCTGGTTGTGTTGTGTTGTGTTGTGTTGTTATACCGGGCGGGTGCAGCGTGGCGATGTGCTGGCGGCGCGTGGCGTCGAGCAGCACGTCGCGGCACAGCGCGCCGAGCTCGCCCGCCGACAGCCGCGCGAGCTTCTGCCGGCCCTGGTTGTGTTGTGTTGTGTTGTTATACCGGGCGGGTGCAGCGTGGCGATGTGCTGGCGGCGCGTGGCGTCGAGCAGCACGTCGCGGCACAGCGCGCCGAGCTCGCCCGCCGACAGCCGCGCGAGCTTCTGCCGGCCCTGGTTGTGTTGTGTTGTGTTGTGTTGTTATACCGGGCGGGTGCAGCGTGGCGATGTGCTGGCGGCGCGTGGCGTCGAGCAGCACGTCGCGGCACAGCGCGCCGAGCTCGCCCGCCGACAGCCGCGCGAGCTTCTGCCGGCCCTGGTTGTGTTGTGTTGTGTTGTGTTGTTATACCGGGCGGGTGCAGCGTGGCGATGTGCTGGCGGCGCGTGGCGTCGAGCAGCACGTCGCGGCACAGCGCGCCGAGCTCGCCCGCCGACAGCCGCGCGAGCTTCTGCCGGCCCTGGTTGTGTTGTGTTGTGTTGTGTTGTTATACCGGGCGGGTGCAGCGTGGCGATGTGCTGGCGGCGCGTGGCGTCGAGCAGCACGTCGCGGCACAGCGCGCCGAGCTCGCCCGCCGACAGCCGCGCGAGCTTCTGCCGGCCCTGGTTGTGTTGTGTTGTGTTGTGTTGTTATACCGGGCGGGTGCAGCGTGGCGATGTGCTGGCGGCGCGTGGCGTCGAGCAGCACGTCGCGGCACAGCGCGCCGAGCTCGCCCGCCGACAGCCGCGCGAGCTTCTGCCGGCCCTGGTTGTGTTGTGTTGTGTTGTTATACCGGGCGGGTGCAGCGTGGCGATGTGCTGGCGGCGCGTGGCGTCGAGCAGCACGTCGCGGCACAGCGCGCCGAGCTCGCCCGCCGACAGCCGCGCGAGCTTCTGCCGGCCCTGGTTGTGTTGTGTTGTGTTGTTATACCGGGCGGGTGCAGCGTGGCGATGTGCTGGCGGCGCGTGGCGTCGAGCAGCACGTCGCGGCACAGCGCGCCGAGCTCGCCCGCCGACAGCCGCGCGAGCTTCTGCCGGCCCTGGTTGTGTTGTGTTGTGTTGTTATACCGGGCGGGTGCAGCGTGGCGATGTGCTGGCGGCGCGTGGCGTCGAGCAGCACGTCGCGGCACAGCGCGCCGAGCTCGCCCGCCGACAGCCGCGCGAGCTTCTGCCGGCCCTGGTTGTGTTGTGTTGTGTTGTGTTGTTATACCGGGCGGGTGCAGCGTGGCGATGTGCTGGCGGCGCGTGGCGTCGAGCAGCACGTCGCGGCACAGCGCGCCGAGCTCGCCCGCCGACAGCCGCGCGAGCTTCTGCCGGCCCTGGTTGTGTTGTGTTGTGTTGTGTTGTTATACCGGGCGGGTGCAGCGTGGCGATGTGCTGGCGGCGCGTGGCGTCGAGCAGCACGTCGCGGCACAGCGCGCCGAGCTCGCCCGCCGACAGCCGCGCGAGCTTCTGCCGGCCCTGGTTGTGTTGTGTTGTGTTGTGTTGTTATACCGGGCGGGTGCAGCGTGGCGATGTGCTGGCGGCGCGTGGCGTCGAGCAGCACGTCGCGGCACAGCGCGCCGAGCTCGCCCGCCGACAGCCGCGCGAGCTTCTGCCGGCCCTGGTTGCGAGGAGCTGACAGTGCGGGGTTCACGGGGAGGAACACGACCCCACACCGCTCCAGGCCGGTGCCGCTCGTCTGCCAAACTGCACACACAATAGATTTACAATATGGACCGAGGCGGGACTGTCACAAATATTAAAATTTGCCGTAATTTTATTTCTGCAATTCAACGTAAATTTTAGTAAAATTAAATTCAGTTTATAAACTTACTCGCTTCAGTTTCTCTTCTGTCGATTTCGTCATAGATATCCATAACAAGTTCTTCGAATAAGTGATTTGGTAGCTAGAACAAAAATAAGACTTTATTCGCATGGCCACGACGTGTAAGATTATTAGCAATAACGTCAAAGAAAAATAACACATACTATATATAAAAATACGTACCAACTGCAGCTTTCCTCTCGCAGCCTTGGCAACGTCCGTCATTTCGTGCGCATCATGTGCCCGGGGCACGACGAAATGCCGCCCGCTGGTGTGGTCCGGCCGGGAGCCGGTCACAAACTGAATCAGCCGGTCCGTCGCCTCATATACAAGCTCGACCATCCGCTCCGCTAGCTCCGAGTGCCCGCCTTGTCTGAAAGAAATGTAGTCATTTAGCTTGAAAAACAATAGTAATTTTTTTATGAATTTGCACGGTATGAGATATCAAAGCCAGCGAAAATAACTAAAGATCTGAAACTGAGAACTGAATATGACGTGTGAGGTAAACTCAAGGTGTTTAAATAGGATCTCAGTTGTGAGTTACCCATCTATGTCATATGTTATCTGTCCGTTCCCAAGGTATCTCTTTCGTGTGTAATGCCTTTTACCTGTCCGTATCCTGAGTTTCCAGCCATTCATTTCTTGTGTTACCTGCCCGTGTCATGAGTTATCTGTCTGTGTCATGTGGGGTTACCCTTGTTTCATCGAAAAAAAAATTACAAATTATCACTTCCCAAAAAAATTATCGTATAATTTCATTTGCCAAATTATTATCTGGCAAATGAACTCTTCACAAATAATTGTAACCCAAACCTAATGTTTGGCAAGTGAACGTTCCAACAATGACTCACTTGCCAACTGATACTTACATCAAATTTCATGAAGTCAAATGTTTCAGTTGGCATAACATATTTTACGCAAACAAAATAAGGCAAAATCATGTTTTATTAAGGGATGAAAAAAAAAACCTCGAAGGTTGGCTCCCACCTTAGCCTTCTAACCTAACTTTATCCGACTCGGTTCTGCTCCGACCTGTATTCATCGCTCGCTTCGCTCGCTCGCCGCAACATAATATTATTATTTCGTTATTGCTGTTTTTGTCTGTACTTTTTATCACAACAATTCCTTTGACTAAATGATTATTGACTAATGATTATTTGCTTTAATAAAGCATATGATAAAAGACCAAATGACGTAATGTCGTTTTCCGTAGTAATAATCTGCTGAGAGAAAATTTGACCAAATGAAAATATGCGTATTAAAATTATTCCAAAGATTGCTATAGCAAAAAAACGGTTGCTAAAATTTGTTTGGGAAGTGATAATTTGTCAAAAGTTTTTTGAGGAAACGGCAGGCTCTCGTGTCATGCATTATCATTTCATGTCCTGTTACCTGGCTGTGTCATGTGGCGCGAGGCCGGCACAGTCACGCGCGGCAGGGTCGGCGCCCCACGCCACCAGCAGCTCTGCCTGCGCCGGCTGCCCCGCGCGGCACGCCACGTGTAAGCATGTGTTGCCTTTTTCCTAGACACACAATACAATAATTGTTATGACACTTCATTCTGTTATACCATATGACTCCATTCCGTTAGTTGGTGGTGGCGGCTGCCGCAGCTCGGGACCAGTAGCCAAGGGCAACAGCGCCGAATGTACCTGGTGGTAGTAGTTCGGGTCGGCGCCCTGCGCCAGCAGCCGCATGGCGGTGTCGAGCGAGGCGCTGCGCACGGCGCTGTGCAGCTGGCGGCCCAGCTCCGCAGGCGGCTCGTCGCGCCGCGCGCGGAGCACGTACGCGAGCCGTAAATGCTTCGACAGGATGAACTCCGACTTTATAGGGCTGCGGAAATAGTTTCACATGTTTTATCTCTAAAACGGTAAATAGGGGTCAAAGTTTCATTGAACTCTGAAATTTAATTTGATTACATGATTAAGTTTAGTAATGTAGCATTTCTAAGCAAGCAATCAAACAAGTCTTCATAATTTATCACTAAAATAGATCGTCAATTAACTTACTGCAGTGGGTCTTTAGCCTGTGGTTTCTTCCGCAGATGCTTGGGTGCTGAAGTGTCAAGCAGGGAGTGTTCCCAGATGCAGTTCACATTCTGCGCAGTCAAAGCTTGCACCATCTGTTAAAAAACAGAATATTCCTTATGTTTATTCTTATAAATATTTACATTGTTTTTTGCAGAAAGAGCTTAGTAGACCATTTCAAGCTCCTCATAAATTTATTTAATAATAATAAAATGTGCAACTATACCACAAAGTATCAGTCCTAAAGTCGGCAGAAACAAATTTCAACCGCTTTGGCATCAATCAATTCAGCTCGTATTTCTGATGCTGATATCATGAGATGAATGAACAAGAGGAAAATTAACTGTGTGACATAGCAATTATGTACTGAAATAAGGTCAATTGTTTGAGAGAGATCCAACTGAGTCATGCTATTCATCATGTAATAACAAGTGTTGTTTTTTAAATCTTTTTAATTATATGAATACATGTTTGTAATGAGAGCAAAAGTCAAATGTAGGCACACAGACAGTGAATATGAGGATAATATTGGAAATATAAGATACAGTATTTAGCTCTTATTTGAAATAATCTTCAATCACTGTCATTTATTTATTAAAAGAATGGAACATAATAAAACATAATATTTGATATTACACAACTTACAGCCAGAAGTGAAGGTGGCCAAGTGCCCTGCCTTAGGGATTTGACATGTGATATGTGCCGGCCCATGCTGCGATGCACACTGCAACACTCCGCACATAGCAGCAGCCCCCGATTGATCGACGCCCACGACGGGTCTATAGAGAGAACAGAATTTTGTTTATCAAAATAAAAAACAAAACAATTACCATTATTATTAACTTTATCATATACAACAACACACTACTATACTAACAATCTTTTTGGTTGATTCTAAAGGGATACTTAAGATTTAAGATTTATTTTAGGAAGACACTCATTCACGACTTTTAAGAATGACTCCCACAGAAAAAGAGGTTCAAGGAAGTAGTGACTTGAAACCACTCAAAGACATATTTTGATAGTTGATAGGTCTCAACTATGTTTGTTTACTGCACGAATAATAATAGTCTGTCTAGACTAGATGGAGATCTAGCTCCTTGAACAGCGGGACCTCATTTCTTAATTGCTATTGCCCTTACTGACCTGAGGCTCCACAATCAGCGCACAACTCCACCGAGGAACGGTGCTTCGACCGCGATATCATCATTTTCACTTATTTTATGGAAGACAGCAGTCTCAAACGGACTTTCGGTGTACAAAACTATTATTAAAAAACTAGTTAAAGGACACAACTAATTTGATACAAAAATAAAACATTGTGAGATGAGAAACGTCAAGTCAAATCAAACCAAGGCTACCAACAAAAGACCAAAATTCATAGTGATGTCCACAGTTTTATTCTGGTATAAGCGATACCAGTTTTAGGGCTAGTCTATGCAAAAGAAAATAAAAAAATCCTCAATTTAAAGTAGTAAAACTAAAACTACTCATAGTGACATATTTTATTATGATAGTTTTTGTAGCATTGTGGGCCATAAACGGGTAATGAAATAAGGTATGTGTGTAGTCGACTTAAGTTGACCATAGATATATTATTATCTTTTACCCTTGAAGGGAAGGCAAAGGAAACTTAGCTCATACAGCCATTAACCATAAACTACAGCTAAGTTTCCAAAGTACACGTCACATAAATTCCACTTCCAGTCGGTCTAGGTTATAATTTATAATTTATTAGCTGATAAAAATGAAGTTTTCTCTTATTTTAGGAATATTAGGAACCTGCTCCTTGGCCCTAGCCGAACAGGAAACTTTAGTGTTAGTTGATAATCTAAACATTAGGGAGACGCACTCCCAATTCTTCAAGTCTTTGCAGGGTAAGTAAATCGATCGCCTGTCTGATAAGATGCCGGTTGAATACATCTATAGCTCAGATCATCTTAAATCAGTTCTTTTATTTTAAAATCCTGACACTTTCTTATAGATCGCGGCTACACTTTAACGTTCAAGCTCGCCGACGATGCTAATCTAGTCCTTTCAAAATACGGAGAGTACTTGTACAAGAATCTGATAGTGTTCGCGCCGTCGGTGCTGGAGTTCGGCGGGCAGTTGGACACGGAAGCCATCACTAGGTTCATTGACGATGGAGGCAACCTGCTCATGGCCGGGAATGCCGTCGCCGGCGACATCTACAGGGAGATTGCTTCAGAATGCGGTTTTGAGGTGAAAATAGGCTCTAGACATATTTATCTTGATTTAGGGCACGTTAACAGCAAACTCTTGTATCCGTATCTGGTTGCCCTGGTTCCCCAGTTTTAGGCAATGCTCCATTTTTATATGCATTCATATTCATATTCATTTATTCCTTACATCTATAGTGTTTTACATGATCTATAAATAAGCCAGTGTGAACATGGACCCACTAGGGCATAAGGTAAGTAAAGCTGTGAATTTATCTTTCCTCAGATGGATGAAGAATCAGCAGCGGTCATTGACCACTTCAACTATGATGTCTCTGATGAAGGCGAACACACCAGAATTGTGGTCTCTCCCAAGAACCTGATCAATGCTCCTATTATTGTTGGAGCTCAGAACACTCAACCCATACTCTTTGAAGGCACTGGCCTCATCCTGGATAAGGATAACAGCCTGGTCCTGCCAATCCTGACTGCTGATAGCACAGCTTACAGTTACAATCCTAAGAGCCAGGTAACAATGTGAACTTGTTTAGGTCTCAACATTTGTATTGTTTTTTAGTCTTTACCTTAAAAACATTCAAATTATTTATCAGGGTTCCTTACCTCAAAAGGAAAAAAGGAACCCTTATAGGATCACTAGTTTGTCCATCTGTCTATCTGTCAAGACCTTTTTCTCAGGAACGCATGGAGGTATCAAGTTAAAATTAATATCAAATACTCAGATCTGCAATCTCATGAAGCTGTGAAAAAATCAATCTTCTAAGTCACGGCAATCAAATGATACTACCGTTTATGTCACATATTTTGATACTTTCAAGGGAATCCAAAGGGAATCAAAACCTATAGGGTACTTCCCGTTGACCTAGAATCATGAAATTTGGCAAGAAGCAGTGTCTTACAACACAAGTAAAGGAAAAAGTCCGAAAACTATACGGTTTTCAGACTTTTGTAATTACATCACTTAAAAAAGATAGTTAAACGCAATAACCTTTGCAAGGTTACACTCTACAATTGCACTGAGATAGGAGCTTGCGAAAGTTATTTTTTGTCTTATTTCATAGGTAAGTTGTAAATGCCCCCCCCCCCCCCCCCATTGTAAAAAAGCATTTTTTTTTTCTTTTTTAGGGTTCCGTACCTACTAGGCACTGTTTCTTTTTCATAGGTAATTACGGAACCCCCGGCACGCGAGGCAGACTCGCACTTGACCTTTTTTTTCCATAGGAAAAGATTATAAATTACTAGACAGCCATATATCAAACAGTACTAAATTTAATAATTGAAACAATTTTTTGATTAAAACTCATATACATACATAGAATCACGCCCGAAATCCCTAATGGGGTGGGCAGAGCCACAATACTACTTGTGGTCATGTTCAATTAATTAGTCCTAAGATGGTATGATGAACTGTATGGTGACAGGTGATCAGCCCATTGCCCATGTTGGACAGGACCCGTCCCTTAGTCGACTTTTACGACATGCCAGGATGATAGGCATCTGCACGCATTCTATGCTATAGAAACTCATATCATTATGTCAAATAATTTTGCAGGTGAAAGAATACCCTCATGCTGTAGGACGCAAGACAGTGCTGATTGCTGCTCTGCAGGCCAGAAACAATGCACGCATCATCTTCAGTGGCTCACTGTACTTCTTCTCCGATGAGGCCTTCAACTCACCTGTCTCCAAAATTCATGTATGATAAATATCTATTACATCTCTAAAGTGTTCTGTTCATCTTAAATAAAATAGTAACTGAATTTTGATGATCTACACTAGGGTGACAAGATAAAGTCGGATGTGTCAGGCAACAAGGCGCTAGCAGTGAATCTGAGCTCGTGGGCGTTCGGCGAGCGCGGTCGGCTGCGCGTTCGCTCGGTCAACCACCGCCGGCCTGGCGACGCGCACTCCAGCGACACATACACCATCACTGACACCGTGGTGCGTATAACATGACACCAAGTCACTGTTAGCTAATAATTCCACATAGCTGCGTAAAGCAGAATCGAGTACAGTATGATTAAAATCAGTTAACGATTCTAATTTTATTGGCTATTATCGGCTAAAACCGGAGACGAAAATAACACAACTTTCAACTTAAAGTATCGTAAACGCAATGTATTTCACCTGCCATGATGACATTACTTACCAGTAGACCTAAGAAGTTTACAAAAGTGATATGGACATACATTATTTATTGATGTATATAAATGTACGTAACTATGTATCAATAGTTACTGTTTTAGGTAAGGTAACAAACATTAAGACATATTTTGTCATGTGTGTCATCGTGTCAAAATAGTCACTTGTGTTGCTTTAGAGCTATTAGGGGGTTTTATTGCTCATATCCTTCTGTTGTATTCTGTTTAATAAGATAACGGGTAATTTAAAGATCATATCAGATCAGATTTAAATTCATATCTGTAATTTGATACACTATATGTGAAAAACGAGAGATACCAACAATAACCGAGGATGGCTGAATGGTGAACTTATTCTAATAGTACTGTATCTACATTGGCCATATTACTGAAGACAGTCATAATACCTAGTTACTCAGCAGCATAAAAGTAAAATAAAACTGAGTGTAAATATAAACATGTATTTCCCATCAGGTCTACAGGATTGAGATTGAAGAGCTGAAAAACGGTAAATGGCAGCCGTTTGACGCTAATGACGTGCAGCTGGAGTTTGTTCGCATAGATCCTTTCATTCGCACCACGTTGAAGAAGAATGTTAACGGGGTCTACGAGGCAGTGTTCAAAGTGCCAGACGTATGGGGAGTCTACCAGTTCAAGGTGGATTACGACAGGATTGGGTACACGCGGCTCTATCATTCTACACAGGTAAGATATTAAACCATAATAAGTATTATTCAATTACACAACATAATGCCTTGTCCACAGTATACTATTCTGATAAAACATTGTTATTGTAACATAATATAATAGCGACATTGATTTCTTATTTGTCTGCTGTGGAAAAAGCTTTATAATTCATTTTTTTTGTGTAACCAAAGTAAGAAACTAGCAGCTGTTTTGCTGGCCGAGGCCCTTTTGAAGTAATAAGGGGTTGTCCACAAATTACGTAACGCAAAATTCTCAAATTTTTGACCCCACCCCCTCATGTTACAGGACCGTAACGCTTAAGCCTGGCGTCCAATAGACTCGCCGAGGCGAATCGAATCGAATCGCAATAATTCGCCTCCTTCGCCTGCATTTCGATTCGATTCGGCTCGGCGAGTCTATTGGACGCCAGCCTTTAGCCGGGACCCCCCCCCCTCCCTCGCCATTCCGGTACGTAACAGGTACTTTGTAAAAAGTTTTTGCCTAATTATTCAGGTAATTCGGCGCTCTTTTTACATTGGGCGAGGTATAATCATCTATGAACGTATTTCGGTTCCATTTTTTAATAATATAGTTATAATTTCTTGAGTATGCATTAATTGTGCAATATTATAAAATCGTGACGTAACACCAACCTTGAACCCCCCCTCCCCCAACTTAACAGGACCCTCCAAATTGCGTTACGTAATTTGTGGACGACCCCTAACTTGGTTAGCAAGACACATTTCCTTGCAGGAGAGCAATACTTTTTGTGATCAATGTTCTTTAAATAAAAAGGCTAGGCACTACAATTTTACACTTGTCATGTACTCTACATATGCCCTAGACTTGTACCGCCCGGCAGGGCTGTAGCTAGGGGGGGGGGGGGGGGGGGGATTATGGGAGCAATGCCCTACCATAAAATACCAATGCCCTTCCTTAAAAAGTACCATTAACTAAGATAATATGCTAAGAAAGTTGTTTGTTGATGATACTACTTTGTAACCACTGCTGCCTTATCATAGGCGTCTTTCACATACAACTAGCGGGCGCGCTGACTTTTCGACGTGAACACTTGCATACAACGCCATCTGTTTGATATTTCGTGACCGCGCGTTAATGTGAAAGACGCCTTAAATTCAACTCTAGCCACGGGCCTAACGCCAGGTGATGTAACCGTGATGACTATCTATTCCCAGGTGTCCGTCCGTCCGCTGCAGCATACACAATACGAGCGCTTCATTCCCAGCGCCTACCCATACTACGTGAGTGCTTTCTCCATGATGGTTGGAGTGTTCCTGTTCTCCTTCGTGTTCCTCTACTACAAGGAGGACGCGCCCAAGTCCAAGAGCGAGTAGTGATAGATAATTGTTGTATATTTAACAACAATTAGTTCTAAGTTTCTAAAGTTTTTGCACTTAGTTATCTCACAAAGTCGGCTAAATATTTTAGTTTGTGTAACACATTTTTTATACAAAACTCAAGCAAATTTAATCCTTAGAGTTATTTCTATCTGAGCTCTATCCTTTATCAATAAATACGATCCTAGGGATCGTATTTATTGTAAGATGACTATTTACATGGACACAATGTATGCTTTATATGAATGATAATAAAGATGGTTTTTAAATGATGCCTTTTATTCTTAGAATTTAAGTTATATTGCAAAATGTAAGCATTTTTATCGCTTAAGAGGGATCTACATCTACTCTAGAGATAATGTAAGTAGTTAATGTATGTATGTTGGTAGTATAACTTATTATATATAGGTAACTGACTGGTTGTTAGGAGGATCGAAAGAACGCGTGATAACTTTCGGAGTTTGTTTTTATTATGGGCGCTTTACATTCACGGCCGTGCTTAGTGAACGTATATTTTTTTTGTTTTACACAATGTAGAGCCGTAGGAGTTTATATCCTCTTTGGTGTACGCACCAAAGTTATTACCAGACAAATACGCGCGTTTGCTATCATAATCTATCCAATAAATAACTGAATTATATAGGCGTTGTACATTCGCTCACGCCGCGACGTCCCGCGAAGCGAATATTTATCTCTTTTGCACAAAGGGGAAGTGAAGCAGACAGGGTATGCGTATACGGGGCGTCGCCACAAAAAAGTTAATACTATCGTAGTTGCGGCGTTAATGTAAGACGCCCCTAGATGTTCGTACTTAATAAGTAAACAATGTTTCTTTCTTTCGCCGTCGACAAAAGGAATATAGCATAGCCTTAAGATATCTGTGATGGGATCTGACATCGGTGCTGCCAGTTTCTGCTTGTAAAATTGTAACTTGTATCGTCGTGAAACGGAAGTCTTATCCACAGATTACTATTATGTAGCTACAGCTTAGCTAGCTAGTCTTATCCCAACACATAATTTATACAAAGTGTGAGTAGAAAACACACTTAAAGCAGCTCAAATAGTTTTTTTGTAAATATCAGAGTAGGTACTTTTTGACTTTATTACAAAATTACAAGAAAAAAAACTTTTTGGCGGCGAGCGAACTGCGGCAACATAACTTACTGAACGCAGCAGTTATTGACAATTCGTTTACTTCGTTCGTATTGAACGCGTCGTAAAAAAAAGGCAATGGCATGTCATACATGGCTTTTAGAAAATTAATTTGGCTCAAAAGGACACAAGTTACCCATTTTTTATGACACACATTATTTATTAATAATTATGCTTTAATATTGTGCCAATTAAAAGCTTAAACTCGATACCACGTGTAAACTTCGCGGGTAATTAATGTGATTTGTGCAGGCAGTGTAAAGGTATCTTCGTATTCCCTTAAATATCGACGGTTTTTAGTAAATCGTGGCCGATATTGTACTATTGAGGTGAATAAAGTTTATGTTTGGTGTGACCTGTTGAACTCTGAAGGCGCTGGAGCAGTGATGTGTTTACAACTGTAACCGTTCCGTGAGTATGATGTCATTGTAGTGGCTGCCATAAAAAACTGTGTTGGCTTGGTGCCCACCCGTTTTCCCCTGAACACCACAATTTCGATACGGATTTGCGAAGACATCCACGCGGAAAAAGCGCAATGAACCTCTAGGTTATAGTAGTTTTGTCCCAGTTCAATATGTAAATGAGACATTAACTGATGTAGTGAGTTGGGTGATGTTTCCCTGACAAGTTTTGCTTTCAAACAGTGTAAAGAGGTGTGAGTAATGTAGTGCTTGTTTAATTTACACAGTTGTGTTTATATTTATATGACTGTATGGTCTTTAGTGCTGTTCCATGTTGGAGATAGTTTCCATTGTTGATGCTAGGTAATTGATATTCTTTTGTTTTTGTAGCATTTAACCTCTAAGCAGCTAGATAGTTAGTGATAAGGAAGGAATAGGTTTGGGTTGTGTTAATATTTAACTGTATGGCAACTTGTTGCGTGCTACTGACATTGACCTATATTCTATTAATGTTGTTGCTTGAGTTATCTTATCTATGCAGCAAGGGGCAATTATAATTTCTTTGTGTGAACTTGAATCCCAGTGAACTTGACGTGTAGGGCATTACAAGTGAACATTTATTTCTAATTAGATTAGGTACCAACCTACACCCACTACATTAGCAAACTAACTTATATAGCAAGTAAATACCAATGGTTTCATATAAGCCTGGTCAAAGAAAAGTGATGACAGGAATCGCTAGACAAATAGGGTAAATTACCCAATTATTGGCAAAATCAAAAAAATCAAATATATTTATTCACATAAGACATGGTTAAATAAAGATGTTCAGTTTAAAGATTGGAATCACATATCTTGCCAACATGAGCATGCAAATATTGAGTTCATACCTACTTAAAAAATATTCGATGTCATTAATACATTATTCATAACTATATAATTTAAAATAATCAATTAAACAAAATAAATCAGCACTAAACAATAAAATCTTTAAATAATTAATTAAAGGACCTCAAAAACTTGTATCTTCCAGGTACTGCTTTACTGAGTAAAAACTCTGCTCTACTAACCATTTGTACAGTTCAGAGCAAAACTGTTTATAGCACATTTCTTTTATTTCAGTTGGTAATTTATTGTACAGTTTTATAGTCATAGGATAACAACTTTTCCTATATAAAGCCGTTTTGACTTTCGGTACCATAAGTTTTCGAGGGTACCTAGAATTAAATTGGCATACGTCCCTCAATTGTGTAAAAAACTCAGGGTGTCCTTTTGCAAACCTACACGCTTCAAAAATATAAAGACACGGTAAAGTAAGTAAGTTGAGATTTCTAAATAAATAGCTACATGTTGTCAGAGGTGGTCTCAAACACAACGCACGTACACATTTTTTTTGCGCAATGAATGCCCGTTCAATATGGCAAGAGCTTCCCCAAAGCAAAATTCCGTACCTGAGTACGGAGCTAACGTAGCCATGGTATGCCAGGAGTGCCGTTTTTTTGTTGACGAGAGTCGCTAGTCGTCTCAGTGCATAGACAAAACGATTAATTTTTTTACAAATATTTGAAACCTGAGGCTTCCAGGAGCACTTGTTGTCTACCGTTATGCCTAGAAAAGTTATTTCATTTGTTTCTGTAATTACTTCATTCTCATATCTTACGTCTAAGTCGATGTCATTTTTCCTATTTATAAACTGTATGTACTTAGTTTTATTTAAATTTACTTTAAGGTTATTTATATCAAGCCAATCAATAATATACTTCACCGTTTGATTTACATCGTCATTATATGTACATACCTCTTTGCATGGAATTATAACGGATACATCATCTGCAAAAAGAACAGATTGATATGTGGTCACTTCTGGCAGATCGTTGATGTATAGAAGAAATAATAATGGTCCTAGGATACTTCCCTGTGGAACTCCGACTGGATTGTGCTCAAAAGATGACCTACCTATTAAATTTTCATTACAGTTTTGTATTTCCACACATTGACTTCTATTACTAAGATAGGTCCTTATCCAATTAAGTGCTACCCCGCGGATACCAAGCCTGTCCAATTTTTGTACAAGGCGATCATGAGAGACGAAGTCAAACGCTTTGCTCATGTCAAAAAACACTACAGAAACAGGATTTCGTTGATCAACGTTTTCCATGACTCCTTTAACTAAGGTAAAGGCTGCTTGGGTAGTCGATTTACCTTTTTGGAAGCCGTTTTGGTTATTTTTAATAATATTGTATTTGTCACAAAATTTAATTAAACGATTGTGCATTGCCTTTTCAAAGATTTTAGAAAAGATCGGAATCAAAGTTATAGGGCGATAATTATTGATATCAAGCTTGTCGCCTTTCTTATGTAGAGGTTTAACAATAGATTTTTTTAATCCCTGTGGAAATACCCCTTCTTCGAATGACATATTTACTAACATACTTAAAATTGGCGCGATTATAGCACTGCATTTCTTAATAATTACCGTGGAAACCTCATCATATCCTACAGAGCTTGTGGAGTTCAAATCTTTAATAATTTTCTCGATCTCATATGCATCTGTTGGATACAAAAATAAACTATAGTTCAAAAATTTCATATTTAAATCATGTTTTTTGTAGTCATAATGGTTATTAGTTAAATTTATGAAATAATTATTGAATGAATTTGCAATGTCCGTCGTATTATTTAAAATGTTATCATTAACTTTAATTTTATCAATCTTTGGTTGTCTTTGTAGCTGTTTTGTTTTGTTTTGTATGAGATTCCAAGCAGCTTTGCATTTATTTTTGGACTTAGTTAGGTAATATGCGTTGTTCTTTTTTTGTGATTGTCTTATACATGATTTTAAAACTCTAGCATATTTCTGATATTGAATTTTGGCTGCCTCGGTTTTTTTACTATAGTAAGTGAATCTCAATTTTCGCTTTCCAATACTAGATTTTTTTATTCCCGTCGTAATCCACAGTGATGTTCCAGTTTTATTTTTAATCTTCACAACTTTTCTTGGAAAACATAGGTTATAAAATAGGAGAAATGTTTCATGGAACTCATCAAAAACTAGATTATTATCTAATCCACCTAATACCTGGGGCCAGTGCAAACTACTAATACATTCACAGAATTTAGCTATATTCTCAGGACATAAATCACGTTTATTAATGTACCAGTACTCGGGTAACTCATTCTTATGTTCTATAGAGAATGAAAGTGTTTGGCCGGTATGGTCAGATAGGCCCAAGTTATGGATCAAAGAATTGCTATCGATAACATTACTGGCAATTTGATCTATACAGGAGCCTAACCTGGTGGGCTCTTTTATGTGAAGCTTATAGTTGTAATTCTTAAAAATACGGTCAAGTTCAAATGAGTCATTGCAGTTATTGAGTATGTTAATGTTAAAATCTCCTGTTATAACTATACGCATGTTCTTAAGCACCCAAAGTATCTGTTATCAATAGCTAGTTAGTGTAGTATTTTACCTTTATTAACATAAAATCAAGTTGTTTGTGCCAATCATTGGGAGGGTGCTGACAATAGGAGTGGTTACCCTACAGACAACAATTACCTATTCAATAGGTTATGTGCATCCAAAGGGTAGTAATGAAATGTATGAAAATTAATAATTGGTATTTTGTTATTTTCTTTGCATAGATTCTCGGTGCTTAGGTTAAAAGACATATTTATTTACAGAAAGTGTAGTGACCGAGGTGCGATGGATCCATCGCGGCGGCAGCGCACACAGACCAAGGCAACTGCTGAGGAGCAGGCCCTCGACCAGATTGCCAAAGAGGTAAGTCACTCTACATAGACAATAATTACATGTTCAATCCTCAAGTTCAACTCATCATAAGATAATGCCCGAGCTCTATCTTACTATAATGTCAGTATTTAAATTTTATCTGAAAACATGATGTGACAAATAAATCATAACTGTCATACCAACCAACAAAAAATGAGGAAAATATTATTTTAGTATTACCTGAAATAACTTCCTTAATTCTGCACAGACATTAAATATTAAAATAGTTTTATGCATACAATTGCTGCACAAGTTTGCATGCAAGTTGTTAATTAGGTAGTGCAGCTTTATCACTAAACTCGTACCTTTTATTACCTTAACATGATAAGATTGTCAATTTCTGTATATTGGCTTAAAACTGATAAGGGTATTTCGGTAAAGGCGAATCAGTTGTGTTCGTGGGCAATATTTTATACATAAGTATATAACAATTATTGAAGGAATATACTTATTGTTTTCTTGAACACCAACAAGATCTACTCTATATGTATAACAAAATAATGTACATCAAGCTATTAAAGTATCAGTATAGGTGTCAGTGGCGTAGCTACCGCCATATCAGCCGTATCAATGATACAGAGCTGCCGGGCTACCCCTTCATTTGGGCCCCCTAACAAATTTTGATACAGGGCCGTCTGAAGAGCTACGCCACTCTTAGGTTGGACAGCATGCTTCTAGAAACGACATTTTTGCTTAAAACTAATAAAGTACCTACACAAAATTAACAATATATCGGTAATTATATGTTAGTACTGAACAGAAGTCTGAGGGAATCCTAGCGAATCCAAGATGCAAAGTTGGATCATCAATCCTCATCAATACATGTAAAACAGTACCGTGACTCACTTATAGACAACGCACAGCCTAGAGGTTTGAAATTTAGAGGAGATATTCCTCGGGATTTTTCGAAATTCCATCCCTAAAGGGGTGAAAAGGGGTGATAAAGTTTGTATGGAAAATACGGCGGGCGAAGCTGTGGCGGCTCCGCTAGTGATATATATTACGAATAATTTGAAGAACCGCCATAAAGTTGATCGTAGGTACCTACCTCAGACAAATTAGCATATTTTTACCTGCCTGGCAGTAAGGTACAAGGGATCTGTACAGTCACATGAATGTGTGTCGATGTACTTACCCTCCTTTTCGGCATGCGATCAACCTGAAGGTTGAGTCACCGTTTCTTAAATATCTTTTTTTCATCAGAACTTATTCTCTATGGTTGTTTGGGTTGTTGCCCATTTTCTCTTAACTACATTAAAAATAACATTAAAAACCTTGGTTCCAACATATTTTGTTAGTCAATTAGTCCAATTCACCACACTTACACTATCAAGGATGACTCGGCGAAATAGCTATTAACGACTTTAATTAAGGGCCCTGTCGACGTCCATCCCATGTACTAAACAGTATGATAAAACATCAGTAACTTTGTCCAAGCGTCGCGGATGCTCGTTGCACACTGCATCCCACCTGCTAATAGGTGCGACAAAATAAGGCGCGATCAAAATAGTCTTCCGCGTTGCACCTTCTCGCGGGCGCATAGATTCAAAGATAACGACTGCGCCTCTATTCAGTACTGTAGATTAACTATATCGTCACTAAAATGCCAAAATCGCGAATGTGAACGTCAAACACGTATATAACGACGTATTCGCGGTTTTAGCATTGCATATAGTGGACAGGGTGCGGGGAGATCGCCGCGTGCCGCTTGCGATCACCGTCATTATGCTCGACGTGTTTGTACGCCGCCCGCGCTGCCCTTCCTAACATCCATTTCATTTCATTATTCGGGCTATCCCCAAAAAGGTTACATATTAGATCACTAATGGGGACAAAAACTTTGAATGTAAACTTTTGAGGAAAGCTCGAATTGAAGCCATACGTTGCCGAAAAGCTAGCCTGTTGACGAGCCCCTTTATGTGTGGCATGGAGAATATAAGGGCCTCTTTACACGGGCCGCTTAGAGCACACTAGATAATCTGCACGAGAGCAATCATGTTGCGGACGGAGTCGACCACAACTCAACCCCTCCAAGCAGACTCTTTGCAATTGCTCGAGCATTGCTTGCTTTGCACGAGTGCTCCGATGCCGCCATTCATTCAGGTGCGGGCCGGACGGCCGCGGGTTGTACGCGGGGTGCGGAGTGAGGAAGTAGCGAGCAGTTGGAGCGAACTGCTTGAAGCGGTCCGTGTACGGCGGGTCGGGCAGCTCTCCGCTGCGGCGTAACTCGACTGCAAGCTGACTGCATATTTTGGCTGCGATCCCAAGCGAACTGCTTGACTGGTCCGTGTATTATGAACTTCAACTTTGTATTGAAACTTCAGATCCAACAGAGAGAGAGTGGAGGCAGTAAGTGGGCCAAGCCGACCAATCAGATTGCTTTATCAATTTCGTCAGCCTGGTACAGCTTCGCTCGTTTCCAATTCAGTGGGAACGCACACTAATGCTGCAAGAGGAAGCTATAAAATGCAGCGTTTGGCGCCTACGGGATGATGTGGCGAATCTGTAAATCCTGTCATAATCGCGGGATTTCTTCATAGGGTTGTCTGTGTTGATGGCGGCCTTAAATTAATATTTTTTGAGAGAAAAATCTTTGCCTGGATTATTATTGTTGATGATCAATTGATCAATATAATATATGTATATTTAATGGACTGGACTAAGTGATTTTAACGAACAATATCAAGTATCACAATTTTCATTTATTTTTACTGCCAATATTTGACATACGTTTATTACTATCACAACGAAAAGTAGCTTATGCAAATGAGGATCTATCATATCTAAGTCCTTTTGGCTGTGTAAAGGCGTTCTTACCAATCTCCAAGGAATGCGTTACTTTCTGATCGCTAGACTTGCGTTAATCGTAATTCTTCTCCTGCACGTTCTCCTAATAGTTTAACATCGACCTAATTATCACTCGCTGACAACCCTGCCCGATGCGCCGATCTATTTGCGCAGACGCATGCCGGCCGCGCGGAACAAAACGACACTGCGCCGAAATAGATGCGCTAGCGCATACGCTGCGGCTAGCAACGCTTTCCCCATACGCCCAAGAACAGATCCAGACTTAAGGCAGAGGGGGTTACTGGTCCAAAAATTCCAAAATACTAGGAACGATGACAAACTCGTCCATGACAGGCTAGCGCTAGAGAATCACATTTTTTTTCAATGTCAATTGCCTGAAAAGCCGGTAGACGGCCCACCTGATGGAAAGTGGTCACCGCCGCCCATGGACATCTGCAACACCAGAGGTGCTGCCAATGTGTTGTCAGTCTGGGGAGGATGGGGAATGGGGATGAGGGAATAGGCCTCCGGATCTCATCACTTACCGTTCGAAACGCAATAGCAAGCTATGACTTGGCCGGAACTTCATGGTGCTTGATGATCATGGTTGTGAAGCGAATGATATGTTAGTAAAGAATGAATAAGACCGTGGGAATCAAAGATCTCAAAAGAAGGATATACCTATCAGTACAATTTCGTGTAACAAGTCTCATAGAAGGTTGTCAAACGCCAGCGCCATGGCTTAAAAACACCCTATTGCTGATGTCTTAGTTCTTACGACATACATACAAAAGCCTTATATTACTTGATTGACACGCTATCATAACATTGTGCGCGGTGGGGTCGGTGGTGCTGCGGTCTCACACCGCACGATGCGGGAGGGCAGTTTTTCATGTCAATCATCAATCAATGTCAGATTCGCGTTCTTACACCTCAAAAGTAAGCATTGCGAAAATTGCTTTGAGCAGTTCCTTACTATATACCTATTTCAATGGTGGGAATGCTGCTCGTGAGTAATAGAATTTGATTTCTTTTCATATAAAAATAAAACAATGAACCCTTACAAAACCAGCCTTATTTATCTGATGGCTTCCATCACTGAACACTTTTACATAATGCTTTTGAAATATTTAATTATACAATTGCGCGATGAATCAGCGACGGTCGCAAAGCGTTGATCGTGCGAAAGATACTAAAGATTAGCGAAGCACAGCAAGATCCACTAACCAAGTGGGTCCGGAACCTGTAGAGAATTTGAATTTAATCTGATGGAAAGCGAAGACGAATAATGCAGTAACAATACATGCTAAAAGAACCAGGTATAGGACAGTAAATGTTGAATCCTTTATTTCACCGGTATATCTTTTAATCCTCAAGCGCGGATCCAGGGGTCGGGTCATGGGGCTCGCATCACCCTGAGCTAGATTTGCGCGGTACTAAATAAAATTTTAGTACAGTAAGAATTTGGAACGTGCTTGCTGCAGCAACGTTCCCGTACCGATACAACTTAAGAATCTTCAAAAAACGAGCCTACTGCCTTCTCAAAGGGCCGGCAGCGCATCGGTGATTCCCCTGGTGTTGCGCGGCGGGCGGCGGTGATTGCTTGCCATCAGGTAACACTGCTCGCCTCCCTCTCACTATAAAAAAAGTGTCAAAATATGGCTTGTTATGGACTCTTGTATTTTGGAAGTTTCGGACTAGTGACCCCCCTGTGAAGTCTGGATCCGCCCTGGTTCTAGTGGCCATCAACTAAAGTGAGGATTAGGGCAAAAACGTTACTTTCTTTCCTGCGCTATGCGACCCCGCAGATGTGAGTCACGCTACGTAAGACCATGCAAGTGCTAAAGAACACACACTAATCCACTCATCCAATCATGTCACTATAATCCTTACTAATATTATAAATGCCATAGTCCGTGAACAATGTTTGTCGCTTAACCTATCTTGAAAATAACTATAACCGTATTCTACGAGGACGAAGTTGCGGGCAAACACTATGTAGTGTATATTATTAGTAGTATATTATTATTATTTATTGGACACCGCGAAATCGTGTCACACGTCGCAGACCAAACGTTGTTACCTAGTTATTTAATGGTTTTATTTTGACTTATGTATTGTCTTGCCTGACATAAATGGTTATTATTATTATTATATTGACGCCAAATTAACCTTCTCGAGCTCTAGATATTTATTCTTTGTTTATTTATCTTGACGGTCTTCACGCGCTGGTTAACCCCTAAAGTTGCGCTTTCACCAACGAGCGAGGCAGCTAAGGGGTGACCAAGGAAAAAATCCACCTATAGGATTACGGTCATTTCAAAATGAAGTAAAGCTAAACATATACTGAGCCCACGTATGCAACGCATTATGACATCTAGACTTGAAACATACATAGACATGCGTATGATAGATTGTTTTAAACTTTCGCGATTTAAACACATATATTTACACGAAACGGGTACCCCGGTTGGGTCTTCTCGTGACCATGGCCGTTGCAATACGGTCGAAACGTCGAGGTTAATAATAACCATTTAAAGTTACGCGATTAAGTCCCGTTTACATATAAATATATGCGTATGATAAGTATGTTTCTAGCACATCTGTTTTCCTGCAAATTGAAGAGTCTAGATGTCAATGCGTTGCATACGTTGCATGCATGGGCCCAGTATGTATTTACTTTAATCCTTTGGTGGAGTTTTCCGCGTGCATCGCTTAGCTGCACGCAGTGTTATAGCGTGTCACTCCACGACACTGCCGCTAAATGTATTCACGAGGTGACTGAAAAACTAAACGGCTCCTAATTAGATTTCGGGAATAGATTATGGAAATATTTATGTGCCTCCGTTCGTTTGTTTGTACACGGAACTTTATTGGTAGATTTGTCCTCTTAGAGACGATCATTTCGGTAAATCACAGAACTGTATCGATATAGAAGGAAAGAGTTCGTCGATTTGTATGGAAACTGAGTGTGTAACATTTTTAACGTATATATCGGGCCATGCTCAGTGTAGGGTTCCGTACCAACAACTCCGAAAACCATAACTTTAACTTTAGTTAGTTTTTTTATTCAAAGTTATTTGGTGCTATTTCCGATGATTTTCAGTGGGTTACTATTCCACACTATTCTAAGCCACTGCGCCATCAAGTCGGTCAAAGCTTTTAGCACTAATGGTGCCGAAATACATATCATGCAAGTGAAAGGAGCACTTTAATAAATAAAAGTAATGCAACATAGCTATCAAGCACATGAACATCAAAAATTCCACAAATTTTGTATGTGGCGCGTGGAATATGGGTTCTGCTCACCTTTCACATTGTTACGAGTTTTTGTGGCGGGTCAGACTGAGAGCAGCATTAGATTAGCTCGTTGCGTGCATATGTGTGTCAACAAACGGTTTAAAGTAATAATAATAATACTTAGTGGCGAGTCACCGTCTGCCATTTTATCCGTTTGTGAAGACGATGACCAGGCAGACGTCATACTCTCTTCCATAGCCCAGATAGGCAAGTCACAGCATTTCATCCACATAATCTAGTTACTTTCGTATCCATTTCCTAACGTCCTACACAAACCGGTGGTTATCACTGCGTGCACACTTCTATAGTATGAACTCAGGGGTAATCGCTGTTGGTGTCACATCACATTGAAATTAAAGTTGCTTTAAGGGTCTCTGCGTGCTGGCTTCGACCTCATGTGCGTGCACCTTTAAAATGTCCGGGACTCCCATAGTCTTATGATGGATAAAGACATACGTAATAATACTTATGAGTAAGTGGTAACTCTTGGACAGTAACACCCATTAATCTTATCCCCAAACAAATTAACCTATTTATAGAAAACTGGAACAGTTCAAGTAAGGGTCGACGTCCGGGGCGCGATCGATTCCTTGCCCTAGTTCCCAACCGTTGCCCCGTTCCTCCCGGTCTCCTGGGCCGTTTACATAAAGTCCCAGGACAAGTTAGTAGTTCCATAAAACAGGTGTAATTCGAAATGAAAGCTACAACAAATTATCATCTTGGAAACTTGCAAATACGTAAATTTTCCCAATTTTTTTTTTTGTATTTGAGTAATAGCGTTTCTTTCCGATGTTATATAGTCAGGATTCGGTGGGCGGAGGTTTCTCAGCGGTAGATAATTGTCATACATCACCTCAACCGCCTAAAAAAAACAATACGGTTTAGACCTTCTTCATGTCCACAGGCCTGGGCATCTATTCGACATTGCCTAAGCGACATCCCAAATATCTTGCTATATGGTAGCTCTTATTAACGTGACATCTAAAGTGACCGCATCGTTAAAAAAGCCATATGCAATATCGCTTACGCAATGTCAGATAGAGGCCCTGCAGTCTTGTACAATAGCTTTATAAGTAGTCATATACTTTTACTATTTGTGACGTATATGGTTGTTGAAAATTAAACTCGTATGTACTTCCGTAAATTTACTTATATGGATGGTTCTGAAAACTAGCGCTAGGTTTTTCGCAGCATTATCCGTCGACGTATCCATCCCGGAACACATGGCTCTGTGCGCATATCCTTTTTATTTCTTAGACCTTTGTCATTCTTCATTCTCGTTAATGGATTATTATTTTTTTAGTTGTTGCATCTTTAATTTATGTAACACTCAAAATTAATGTCTAATTTTTTATCTATCTATGTATAGTTACGCCGACTCGCATCACCCCTTTATCTACGCATTTAGGTGAATCTTGTTCTATATAGTGTTTTTAGAAATTGTTCACAAAACGCCTATTGAAATGCGCTCTTCAAAGGGTTAAAATTCGTAAGAGAAGCTGTTTGCAGAGGGAACTTGAAAGCGTTGCTTTACGTGGCATGAAAATAAAAGTTTCTCTCTTCAGTAAAATATTTTATTTATTTAGTCATATGCACAGAGGCGTAGCTAACGAAGGGCTGCCGTGCACCGGGGCCCCCAAGCTCAGGGGGCCCTCGGACCCTGACCAACAAACCTCGTATTGAACTAGATAAAAATTCTCCCACCGTTCAGGACCTCAGGCTTTTTTGCACCTGGGCCTTTGGATACTTAGCTACGCCTCTGCATTTGCAGTGTACTTAAAATTTCGCATTCTTTATTCTTTATATGCAAAATGGAAACTCAGTACTGGAAAACGAAAAGTTGGGTAATCAAAAACAAGATGGGAACAGATGGTAAGAAACATTATGGGAAACGAATGGACGGATCGTGCATAAGATAGAAAAACTTGGATTAAAGAAGTCAACACACATATTATGAAGATGAAGAAACCGGAAGAGGCCTAGAGCTCAAAGCTCTCCAGGAGACTGGATAATAAGGCTTATAATATACATACATACAGTTTATATGCTAATGGAGAAACATTATTTATATGACGCGAACTATACCAAAGCAACTCGGTAGTTTTGGGCATCTTTGTCTTGAAATTATATTGAAAATCTTATTTTGTTGGTTTTTAACTGAAGTTCAAGAACTTTTCTATTACTTTACAAACCAAGATCTTCGATGTAAAAGTTACTTGTCGTAGACATTTTATTTAATTAATAATGAGTTATTTCTGACAAATGCCGTATCTTGATTCGTTTTATTAACTTCCTCATCAAATCAGTTTAATATTAAAATACTTGCAATTCTTATTCGAAATTGTAACTGAAGAATTTCAATAAATTGCTAGTGTAATATAATCAAGTTGATTTCGTCAAATGCATATACGATGTCATGTTTTGAGCCATGCGTGCAAAACTTGAATAAGAGTCTCCGATAACATTATTGAGCTTTATTATTAAACCGATCTAAATGCTATAAAGTGTTTATCATCCAGGGCATGTGACAGACACATCTAGGCACCAAGTGGGTGTCGCAGGCTGAGGCTTGACGTCATCACAGCATCGATCTGTCTGCCCGCCGCCCCTACCCCTGTATACTGGCTGATGCAATTCTCTTATGGCCTGCGAAATAAAAACGTTTTATGTACTTCCGCTGCTTCATATTAGTGAGAAGGTGCTACCTAGAGCCGAATTACGCAGGGAGGAATACAAAGTCAAATCAAAAATATCACTTAACGTTGGGTTGTGATAGTTTTTTGTAGACGTTTCTTTTTCTCAGGGTACAATATTCTTCACATTGGTACAGATTTCTTTCATCTTGAAACAGTTTTATTTCCATCGCAATAGTTTTACTACCACTCCCACCCGCTAGGATTAAAAGTCATGCGTATGCATCGACCCGTACCGCGCTCCCCGACCCGACCAATCAGAGCATTGCTAGTTGTGTTGCATATGCAATGCGCTTCAGACCTTCAGAAGCTTTACAACCTCTGCTGACTTGAAGTAAACGTGCACTTTTCCGGTGTCGATTTCGAAGTGTTTTGTAATTAGCTCGCGTCTTTGTTTGATGTTAGTGGGTGTCGTTCACGCTGGGTGCATTTTAATTTGAAACAATGCCGGTGATGCTTAATTTTGCAAGCACTTAGCAGGAAGCGGATGGGACAGCGAGTTGCGTAAGCGTTGGCTCCATTGGCTCTTTGTTACCTCACTCTGTTGTTAAACGCTAGTTTCATTTTAAGACTAAATTGATGTGCATTCCGGTTACAGTAATGTTTACCTTTAATAGCGTTGCGTTATCTTTTTACGCGTTTAACCTAATTTAGTTTAATTGCTCGTGTATAGAGATTTTACAGTTATTGACACACGTTTGACCTACATTTCAATAATTATCTTAACATTGCGCGATTCGGTTAATTTAGTTTAGCTGCCTCGAGCATGGAATCGTGCTGCTAATAGCATCTAAGCTATTGTATTTCTTAAGGATAGTGCAGGTTTGCGCGACATTCTTGTGCACAGACGGTTTGAGGGGGTAGTTTCCTTAGGCGGGCGGCTGGAGGGGCGCTGGGCGGTGGGCGGCGGGAGGGGGGCTCCAGCGTCAACGACCGCCACTCGGCAGTCCGCGGGCGATCGAGAACACCGTTCCATGGTGCAACTTAGCGGACAACTTTCGATATTTCCAAACAAGTTTCGTATCAACGCGTCTCGCTTGCGTATTAATAACTGGTAAATCGTTTACGGTGTGCTTGAAGTGACGTGACAGGGTGGCTTACGGTCTTGTGAAGAAAGTAATGACTCTAATTGGATATTTTGGCACGTGTCTCTTATTTTGGGTACGTTAACGGAAAATACTCCGGAAGTGCAGTGTCGCTAAGAGACTTTATTATTGAACAATGCAATATTGAGTGGGGGTGTGACAATGGTGAAGTTAGGGTTGGCGATGGTGGTGGGCGTGGCGCCCGCGCTGGTGTCGTGGTGGCGCGGCGCGGCGGCGCAGGCGCCGGTGCTGCTGAGCCCGGAGGAGAAGGCGCCGCGCTGGCCGGTCCGCTCACCCTCGTTGTCCGACTGCCTCGAGAGCAGCAGCGATGAGGAGTCGGCTAGATCGATCGTGTGTCACGTTAGGCCTAAACTAGTAAGTAATCCATCCAGATATCTATACCATTGCCATGAGTTTACGCAAACCGTTCTCGCTATAGAATATATCGGACATACTGCTTGTTGCCGATACAAGTTGAAGAACGGAACGGAAGAAGAGAACGGTTTGCATAAAAGGGTACTCTTCAAATAATAGACGTCTGGGTTTTGGGTTTAGGATATTTGTTAGCAATCTGAAGCGTAGCGTCAATAAAGCTGGTTTTCTCTACGAAATATTTTTTGAAGAACAAAGTCTATTATATAACTTTTAATCGAAAATCGTTGTTTAGAATTGTTTACTACGTACGGGGGTAAAATATCTCAACCTTAAGGGGCTCGTAAACGGGTTCGTTTTTAGGCAATTTATTGCTGCAATTCGGGCTATGCTAAAAAGTTTACATTCATACTTTTTGTCCCCATTAGGGATGTAATATGTAATCTTTCGTGAGGAAACCTGCACATTTGGGTAACTAAATGTGTAATCATGATCCAATTGGTCTGGTTCCCCTGTCACAGGTTACGGAGGTCAGACGGCAGTCGCTCCATTTTAATAACCCGACCTGCCGAATCTGGGATCATGGTCAAAGCGTACCCCGAATTATAGACGGGAAAAAACGCTAAGAAGAAAGACTATTAGGGCTACAAAGCTGAAATTTTACTCGTATATACCTATGCCTTCTGTGTACCGCTCTATTAATAAGTACGGAAATTGTAAAAAAATACGCACTCCATACACGACAGTGAAAAAACTTTTTCGAGCGGGGTATCGTTAGATAGGTTTCTAATTCGTAATATTGATTTGGTGAATATTTGGCGAGATCTGAGCTAATGTTGAACAATAATGTGTCTTCTTTGCGCTTTGTCTGTGCCCTTTAAGTTTCCAACCGTGACAATAAAAAATCTGAAAAAGAAAAATACTAGCTTCTACTAGGTTTATACTATCTACTAAATTTGGTTTGAACGAGATCCTAGAGCTAACAGACAGGCTATTTTATATGCTCAATATATTTTCGTCTCTGTTCCCATACAACCTCTACGAGTCAAGGGTCACGTATGTTAATTGTTTTCGAAGAAGTATGCTACGGAACCCTACACTGCATGGTCCGACACGCACTTAGCCGGTTTTATGTATGAGCAAAATTAGGCTACACGATGTAAGCAATTAGTAATTATCCACTCCGGTGCTGTTGCTCTACTATGCGCTTTATAATTACGTTGTCAGAGATTTAATGTTATTTTTTAATGCGGTTGGAAAAAAAGATAGCAATTATTAGCTGCTTCTTGCTAAATAGCTACACCGTACAGTCCAGCCAACAACGTCTAAATTTTGCTTTAAATTTAATAAGTAAAATCGATGTCGCATTTAAAAACACTATATGCAGCGGATTGCAACTTAATCTTAGGTAACGCACTTTCTCTTTGCAGAGCCATTTTAGCATAAACGCGAAGACGTCGAACGGTTACGACCAATAACGACCGCTTTGCATGAGACATCGAGTCGAGAATCAATTAGGTATTGTCGTAAAATATGGCGCGGTGAATCACGACGGTTGTCACCGAGTAAAATTAGACCGAGATTATCTTTAAAGGACGTAGCCACAGTGCATGTATAGTTAAACCAGTGTACCAACTTAGAACAAACGCCTGAATTGCCGCACTCACACAAAGACGCGTTGCTACACGGCACGGTACGTACAGTCTTCATAAATATAATATATACGTTACCAAACGGGCAATAATATCTGCGGGCTCTCTTACGCCCTTAACAATAAAGTCGTAAAGTCGATATGTTTTACTTCGACTGTACTTATTAAGGCGCTCGCACACGGCAACTTTTTGTAGCGAAACAGTCGAAACGCGCGGCTGCATCGCGACTTGTGGCCGCTTGACACATTTGTAATGCGCTGATTCGATTCAGTATCGCCACTGTATCGGGCGACATCGGGGGAGAGGATAGCAAAGAGGGCCCACGAGCGTCGGTAGCGATGCAGCATCGCATCTATAGCGATGCACACTCGCGTCTGTAGCGTTACTGAATCGCGTCTGTAGCGACAATAGGGATGCCGAATCTTGTCTGCGTGGGTAGGCTACACGGCCAGCGATAGCATCACGTTAGTAGCACGGCCGCTTTGCGACTGTGAAGGTGCGTCCACATTTGACGAACGCCCCGAGTATACGCCGCTCGCGCGCTGATCGCGAACCGCTCGCTCGCAGCACGCGCGCTGCACACGTGTATTTATTGTAACTGCGATGCGCACCGCGCACGCATGTCGACGCACCATAACGCGACTGCATCGCTGCAAAAAGTCGCCGTGGGAGAGCGGCCTTATCGCAATTGACTGTCATTAATGCGAGACCGTGTATCAACGCGTCTTCGTTGGTTCACTGCTTTAGCTATACATGCACTGTGACGTAGCTTGGGTAACCTATTAATCATTTGTTTAAGCATGTGTCGCCAAAGATATTTCAATTAACACAAATATTCCTTACCCCGCGATACTTTACCATTTATTTATATTGAAAATATGATATAGTGAGCTGAATCTGTGACTGAACTGATAAAAGTCGTAAAATTAAATAGCTATAAGTTGAGGTATAATCATGGAATGTTACTGTACAAGAAATGATATACAGGGGAAATAGAATCCAAGAATGCTGCGTAGCATTTTTGTCAGTATGCCTGTTTGTTTACTTGACAAGGAAGGTCCCAGGCAGCATCAAACCTTTATTTGACTGTAATCGATTTAGCCGTTGGTTAGCGGCAACCGCGCGATTACTCAAACCGAGCGGTAGACTGAACGCTTTGGAGAATAGTCATATAAATAAGCGCAGGAATCGCATATCTGTAGATAGCCTTATTACAAAAAATGATTTTAAGGTGACAGTATCTAATTACCGGTGGTGCTCTGTTTATTAAGAGGAGTTTGAATCTATGGCTTTTCATACAAAAGGCGATAACGAGTTCCACCCCTTATATATTAACCAATGTTGACCAATTTTTGTTAGGTTGTCAGTCAGAACAAAATCTAGGTCCATACGTTTTTCGTTTTTTCACTATAATCAATAAATTCAGTTTTATTGCTGTTTTAGTATTCTCATACAAAACTAATTTTGGCGAATATTTGACTTTGTTGATCTTAAATCAATATTCAAATAATGTATAGACCTAGGTTTTTTTCTGAGTGACAACCTATCAAACATTTATTAAAATCGTTTAATATTTAACAGGTGGTAATCGTTATCGCCTTTTGTATGAAAAGAGCGACTTTTGCCGTTGGTTCATAGTGCTCTTAATAAGAAGCTATTCCTTATTTGCATACAATACAAATGGGTTGACAATGAATGACGGATCCGTAAGTGAACTTCGTAAAATTACTTTATGACAGCGAAAATCAGTTCATATTCAAATCGTTGAACGATTATATACGTAATTTTTCATACAAATTGATTAACAATACGTGCGTACGGATAAGTGGCCGTCGTTATATAACTTGACAAGATTAATATTCATGGCAGGCAATGCCATCTATCGCTTCTGAAAACAATTGTTAAACAGGACTCGGAACTAATCCCGCCGAATTGGCTGAGGCTTACAATAAGACCAATATTAGCATCATCGTATATACGTCCCACTGCCGGGTACAGGCCTCCGCACGCGGCGCCAGTGCGCATTGGGGACTTCACACAGATCTTTGAATTACTTCGCAGCTTGCGCAGGTTCCTCACGATGTTTGCCTTCACCGAAATGCTCGTGGTAAATACGGAACTCAATTGCGCACATGAGATCCGAAAATCTCAGCGGAGCGAGCCGGAATTTAAACCCACGACACTATTAAAGAATGACAAAACAATTCAATAACACAGAAAACACACAGAGTTATATAAATTAAGAAAACAATGAAGACACAAAACGTTGGTGTGTGTCCTCGCGGCAGTGAATGGGACACTTGCTCAGCATAATATAACATGACATGGCGAATGCCGATTTTATCCCATCCCTAATCACTATGTACAACAGTCAAATTAAACCAAATTACCTAACTATGAAATGGACTATATTTTCTTGTGAGCGTCAAGTTGGCGTACCCGTGGAAGATATCCAGGATCCAAAAAATAGTGCCTAAATAGTACCGAATTAGTACCGAGTTCAAAAAAATAGTACCTTCGTAATTTCGGAGATATGAGCCCTGTTTAACGGGTACGCTAACTTGACGTCAAGCTGGCGTACCAAGTTTGGATCTCGAGAATGGTGCTGCTCCCAAAAATGCTGTATATCTCAAAAAATAGTGCCCAAATAGTACCCCTGGCTCCCAAAGTCAGGGCATGGGGAAGTAGGGAAATTCATAACGAAAGAAAAGGTGAGCGTCATGTTGGCGTACCCGTGGAAGATATCCAGGATCTGATGATTCCAAAAAGATGGAGTAGGCAGGAGAAGAAATCTTTTTGACTGAATACTTATTGCTTGCTACGCTACGTTAATGGTTACACACCCTTCGACGTTCTCCTAACCTATTATCATCATCTATCTATATCGCGAGGGGCATCAAATGTGATTCGTCACCCCGTAACAATTTTAGTTTAGTTTTAATTATCTAAATCCAATGTTAAATACGGTTTGTACTATAAAGTAGACTCTCTGACGCCTTTGTGATTTTTATTACTACGAAATAGTAAACATTCATACTTATTTTTATTATGCTTATATTTTGTATTCCTTGTCACGCTAAAAGGTCGTAACTGCCATACTTTACACTTTTATCGTGAAATAATATTGCAGATACGCCTCTTTAGCATGAGCCCCCCGGTTTAAGTACGTGGAGTGCGTTTCTTTTGCGTTTCAAGACGAGACTGACAAGCCGGCTGTAGGTACTTAAAGAACGCAAGGGACGCATTATAAGTCGGGATGAGACAGAAATATATGTGTTTCATTCTTGCGCATGACGTGTTATAGCCGGCGATATAGTAACACGTGTGTCACCGATAAACGCCCTCAAAATATATACAATAACATCGGGCTCTAAATTAAACACAAGATTTAACGCTCGGTATTCGACACTCTTTCGAAAGTGAATTATGAACCCACTATAATAATAATTTAACGACGCCACAAATCGCGGCAATTATACAGAATCGAAACAGACAGTTGATTGTCCTCTCGGATTTATTTTTGTTTAAAAATAAATCTCGCATCGATCATTCACCTTTACTATTACGAAACGTCGCCGCCCCGTTGGCGAGTGCAGCATGCACTGCCATCTTATCTGTTCAGGTGGACAAATTCGGAACTGTTAATATCTCATACACATCACGTAATACTGTTTGAGATTAGCGACACTTTCAACTGTAAATATAGATGGTGCTCCATACTCGCGCGCAAATGTCACGATATTTGCGTCGCGCGCGCATCCCGGTGGCGCTCGATACCTCGCAGTCAATCGTCCGGACCGATTAGTTTTTTGCATCGATTCGCGTCGATCGCGTGACGTCTCCGGTAACCATTAGGTACCTATTTGGTGCTTCCGTATCGATTTTTTTTCCCGAAAGCCCGGTTGCTCTTGCAGCGTTTATCTTTAACAATATACTTAGTTTATTTAATACCAGGAAGTACGACTTTTAATGTTCCTATGTAATTACGTGCGTTGAAACAAGACTGGCAAAACAAAGCGTTAATGTTAATTAAATAATTGTTAATGGCGGCTGACCTAGAGATGAAATTAAGTGCGTAACATGATTCGATTCTTGAAAGTAATCGCCAGAATTTTATCAAATTGCTTTAGGAATATTAGGGTAATATTCTTAAAGCAATTTGATAAAATTTACTTTGAACCTGCTGAGCTGAACATTCTATAATAGAGTGCATGCTATAAAAACAATAATCTAAAGTTGCTTACAGTGGATCCACACTTGTCTTATTTGGTAAACAAGTTTCTAACCTCAAAATGAGAATATTTGGGTGAAACAACTGTTTTGCTAGGTAAATAAACCAAACCTAGGCAAAAAATTGGCAAAGTGACGTCTAAATTATTGGCTCTGGTTCCTTTATTTGCAAGGAAACAGCTGTTATAGTCAAAAAAGGTGCATTTTGAGGTTAGAAACTTGTTTACCAAATAAATGTACACTGTCTAAACGGGCTAGTTTTTAGGCAATTTTTTGCTGCAACTCGGACTATCTTAAAAAGTTTACACTTTAAACTTTTTGTTCCCAATAGTGATGTAATATGTAATCCTTTTGGGAATAGCCCAAATTACAGCATTAAATTGCCAAAAAACTAGCCCGATTACAAGTCCATTAAGCTTGGTATACTTATATACTTCATTATGCAATGGGCGCATAGTGGACACGTCGTATGGAGTGGAGGCAGTCTTAAAACTGACTAAAGTAAGACGCAGATATCCTAGAATGCGGATGGAAAACAAACGACCTACAGCCCGGCCATTGCGAATCAACTCTTAACACTTTGGGCTAAGTCTGTCAATCATCGCTATGTCTGAATTCCTTATTGTTGAGTACACCTGCAGTTGCAACTGGGCTCCCCGGCAGTGTTCCCCGCGCCGCGGTGCGCACGCGAGCTCCGTGAGACCATATTTTCTCGCTATTTTCTAACTGGGACACTAGATTTCCATTACGTTACCGCTATGTTATCGTTACGTTCTTTCTTGTGGTTGTGACCGTCCGATACATCCTTATAAAGTGCAGTGTTTTTACTCGATAAGATTAATCAGTGTGCCCAAGAAGTTGACTGTTCTCGTTGTAATTCTCTTGTCATGGTTTAAATGACCGACATTTTTTTAGCTTCCTTCATTATCTTCCCCTCTTACCTCGACACAAATAAAACGCTGACATTTCCTTGCGCTATTCTCATTAATTTAGCATGTTAGACTTTGAAGTTCGCAATCAAATCTGATGCTCAAATTCGAGCGCCATTGCCTCCGCGCTAATAAATGATTGACTTCTCGCTCAATATCTCGATTGGATAAGAGATATCTCAACTCGAGTGCAATAATACAATATTGCATTAGTTATAGATACAGAGAGATACAGTTAGGTGCATAATTCAACCAATGGTAGCAAGTTCATTAGGATAATAATTTTACATCAAAGTGAAGTTTTAACTCAATACATTTATTTCTTTTATGCACAAGGATTCTTTTATACCAAGTTTTTTTAAAGTACGTTTTTTCAAGTAATAATGTTTACTGAATATCGCATGTTTTATCACTAGCATTTTTTAAAATTCTTTTGGCCGAATTCAGGAAGGCCACTCAAATTGAGCATTAATTAAAGTGTCGTTTCAGTGATGTTTCTATATATGTTGACATCTAGTTGAGAGACGTTTAACTATAAGTATTAGATATTAAATCTAATCAAATGGTTAAGTGGCGTTTGTGAATTCGGCCATTTGTCGTATATTTGATTTAAATCGTTTTAATTAAATATGATTAGTTGCCTGCCATGATTAAAAGTTACCAAAAAAATACATATTAAAAGTTGTTGAGAATTAAAAACCCACTTTGATGTTAAATTATTATTTTAAAGAACTCATCATCGGTTCACTTATGCACCGAACTGTACGAATATGTAGCCGTTGCTATTGTCCGGTTTTGTGTGCAGGATCTGTGTCGTCCTTGCGCCTTTGTGTGAGAGTACGCGTGTACTCGAAGGTGTTACGTTTACTGTGTGTTGTTCCAGAAAAAACGAATATTTTTGTGTTATGATTTTTTACCTAATTAGCATATTGTTAATAAGCATTTGTGATGTAAAACGTAAATGACCAAAGACGTGGTTTCGTGGTTGTGACTGAACTAGTATTAAGTATTCATTGTGGGGCACCGGAATTAGAATTTTTGTAATGAAGCCATAATATATTTAGCTCGTGTTTCCTGTGATAATTTAAATGCGACCGCAATACCTACTATTACGTCTAGTTTTGTTACGGCATGTGGCCCGTTTTACGAAGCTAGAAGTTACAATCATTATCGCCTTTTGTATGAAAAGCAGTAGGTTCACACTCCTATTAAAGAACTCGCACCTGTACCTAAGTAGGTATACCAGTTAAGTACACGGGTACCCCTAAAGGCCCTAACATGACATGCGAGGTCCCCCTGCGACCTCGTTTAGCACAATACAATAGGCGTTTGCCAAGAAACAAGATTATTATATTTCTGCGTCAACGCACTATCACAGTGTATAATTAAGTAAGCAGTATTTGGTCCCGGCAGTGTCCTCGATATAATTACCTACGGCGGCTCGGTATATAAACACGCAGTAGGGCTGCCCGCTGACTGTCTTTCTTGGGTTATGTATTTGATAATGCTATATGAAAATTTCGTATTATCTTTTCATAACATACTACTGCAGATCTTGTAAGTTTTAATTATTTCTACTTTGTTCTTATTTCTAGTTTCAAAATGTATTTTATGTATTTTACTTTTAATATATCAAAAACATACAATGTTTTCGTGCCATAACTTTCGTAAATAATAACGCGGGAGCGCCTCACATTGTCCGCGCCCGTACACAGTAGCCCCGGCGCACTCGCGACTGTTGTGTACCGAAGTTTACCGAGATTTCGAAGCACGTCGTTGCGGCCGTTTGTATAAAGATGTAATACTGCTTACTTAGTTGTACTGTGGCATTATATAATTAATCCTAGTTAGTCTCTCTAAATGTGTTGCGAAAAACCAACACGCACACTGTCATTCGTTCGTTACCTGTTGAACTACGACCTACACAACAATTTAAATAATTACAACCTGTTGCTGTAATCGTGATGACTAACCAGTTCCTAAGCTCAAGCCTTTAGTTCCCACAGTATATTTCGTCACTTTCCATACGATTAAACGCTGCTTAAGCATTTTCATCGTTGTTTTAACAAGTTAATTTAGCGACAGGAATCCTAATGGATTTACTGATAGTTGTTAGGGTTCCGTACCTCAAAAGGAAAAAATGCAAGGTGAGAGAGACGCACTGAAGGATAAGATGGCGATAGCTTATCCTCCTGTCAACCTTACGCGGCGGCTGATACGACTTTAACGGCTCTTCTCCTTCCTTAATTTTTTTTTAAATTTTGCTTCGATTATAATTTTTAGGGAGGCTAGGGGTCGTTATTTTTTCTAAAAGGGTTAAATCGAACGAAAATCGTGTTTTCGAGTAACATGAGTGTATTTACGAATGCGGTTCTCGCGTTCCTAAAGTATTTTGTCTTCACGTATTGCTGACGCGCACCAAGGAATTCTCGATTAGTATGGTCCTGTCGCATAAATAAATAAATAAATTATCGTAGGTACCTGACCAATAACGGCTAGCTCGTTAACTACCGGTGTTGCACCTTGCGCGGAACAGGAAAAGTCTTCGCCCGTGCAATGATTCATTCAAACCAAAAGTTATTGAAAACGAATGGCGCAAGTTGTAAGAGACAGCTGCTGTTAAACCACTTGAAATCAATAAACCATTCCTGATCGGGAATACGACCTAAAAGCTAAGATTGAAAGTAAGTTCTATGAGGGTTGTAACAAGGATGTTAAAGACTTTAACGTTACGTTATAACCTCTGTTTAACCTTTTGAACGTCACGGCTGAATGCGAAAAAGCGTGCCCGGACGCCCTGTAGCCGACAAAACGGCATGCCGTGGCGTCAGAGGCACGCAAATCTGATGTCGACTACAGCCGACTGTGGCGTCCTAAAGGTTAATTACTATTAAATACACACACATACTAAATCACACACACATATATATATATATATATATATTATATATATATTATAGTACCCTTGCCGTTAAATTGACATCTATTCAGGATGAATAAACCATCGTATTGCATACAAGGACCAGCACCATACAACTATGATTTAATATGTGACCAATTATATATATATATATATATATATATATATATATATATATTATATATATATATATATTATATATATATATATATATATATATATATAATTGGTCACATATTAAATCATAGTTGTATGGTGCTGGTCCTTGTATGCAATACGATGGTTTATTCATCCTGAATAGATGTCAATTTAACGGCAAGGGTACTATAATAATTTCAGGTTAACTTCATTCAAATGCACACTACTTGTCATCAATAGGCAAGATAGTAGGTTGTGTGGCTGCAGCCTGGCTTAGATACGAGATTAGTAATGAATTCAGCATCCCATTTTCATTCTCTTTCTCCACCGTAGTCGGCTAAAGCCTGTCCGCTGCCGGTTCCGCGTTTGTCAAGTTAGTAACGGTGCGATACGATTACGACAGTGACAGCCGATAGCAATGCAGCCCAACCACAGGCCACGAGTGCCGGCGCCGCCGACAGTCGGCCTCCGTCGCCGCCGCAGCCGCTCGCGTAGTGCGAGCCCCTTGTTTACCCGACGAGACCACTCGATCACGATTTTCTACAGAAGAATCCATTGTTTTATAAATAATTATTGTGTTAAGTGGTGTAGATATAGAAAAATTCCATAGTTTAATATGAACAATAACAAATTTGTATAGCGCTCTATATCTGCGAATAATGTTGGTCAAGGAGTGACGAATGAGGATTAATGAAGTGTTTAAAATCAACGATAAGGTTGAAGATAAGTGCGGTGCTGGAGTTTTGTTTTATCGCGATTTACTGCAGTGCAAGCCAAATTGTTCAATCGTATTCTTATAACATATCCGTACACATAGAAGCATTCTAAGCAAGACCATCAGCCGGACTGTTCACGAACACAACAAACGCGGGAATGCATATACGTCGGTCAGGAATTGTCTGACTTCCCCGAATATTCCACACAATAGGTGCTTATTCTATGACGCTAATCATGGGCCACCAATCCAAAACTGCAACGCCTGACAATAGCGACGACGAGAGCGGAGAAGCATTCACTGACGGAGACTTTGGAGACTCCGATGACGGTATTGCGGTAGAACGTAGCGATGACTCTAACACCTCCCTTATTCCAGTCAATGAAACAGTGAACACCGAAGTCATGGAGATAGCTCACGGCGCTCTTAATGGTTTCGATGAACACGATCACGCTAAGGTTAACGGACATAAAAACAGTGATAGTGATTTGGAGTGTCGCAGCAACGGAGATGCAATGCCGGACCTCCGGAGGGACTCCCACGGGGATCAGAATCCTTCCATTGTCGGCATTCTCGGTGGCCAACAGGACCATGTATGTATTATGATATGTGTATATTGAGCATTGTACCCATGTGACCTCTTGTAAAAGTTTAAGGCATCCCGTGATTCACATCTGAGTCATTGACTTTTTACCTGCTGCATCTAACCAAAAGCCCTTTCTGTTTTCCCCGTGTAAACGGTTAGGACTGGTAGTAAGAAAACACACACAAAGTTGTATGGTCAACAAAACCTACGAGCGCAAGGTCGTTCCTATCTTATCTCATTCAAATTTCAGTTACGCGCGTTTCGGAGGCCGCAGTGTTCACAAAGTTTCCTCGGGAGATTGCTGTTTGCTTTGCACACCAGTAACCAGGGCGTCACTGTGTTATTTAACCAAGGTGTCAGCGTGTTAATAACGTCATATAATTGTTTCGTGATCCTCTAATTTGTGTTTATATTAAGTTAGTTCAGTGGTGTAGTAATGCGGTATCAGTGGACGGAAACAGGTGTGTGAGTTGCGGTGAGACGACCTTGCCTTGTTGCGGACCTAGGCGGATATCGAATACAATATGTCATTCCCAGAAACTTTATTGAGCCTAGCTACTAGAACGGTCATCTTATACGTAAGTTAAACAATAGTTATTACCGAACTGAATATTTACCGAAGCCCTTGCTAGTCGTATTATGACAGTAAAAGATGAATAATTATACCTAATAAGTGAAGTCATGCGAGACAGTACAAGTGTGTCGTCTACGTAAAACACTTGTGTTCACTTTATTCCAGTACTCTAGTGTTCTGATCAACTTAATATTCGCGTGATTGAGTTCAAGCTCTGCAGTTCTTGTGTTGCGTCTCATCCTTCAAGCATCGGACGTTATAGTTATCTGTTTATTAGTTCAGTCATGTCATCGCCAGAGTTTTTGCTGCGGGTCACCGGCAGGCTACTTATGCTTTTTGTGAGTCACCTTGCTAGTCCGCTTAATCGAAAATGGTTTCAGAAGTGCGAATATCCAATTATGTCACGTAGGTACTTTAATGTCCAAGCTGTTTTCATGTTTGACACAAAAAAACCCCGGACAGTTTAGTCCATAAATTCAGTTTTGCGTAGGTGTGACAATGAGAAGGCATATTTAGATTCTTCTGAATGTTTTGTCAGTGGGTATTCATAAATAAATGTTTTTTTAACGTGTTATTGATGAAAGGATTGCAAAAGATTTGTTACAAAGTATTACAGCCTTTTGCACAACACTACCTTTTCACTAACATATTTGTATGATCATCATTTAGACAGTAACGTAATAATATTACTTATTCAAAAGATACTTGTAATTGGCAAGTGAATACTAATGGATCTGTCGAAATGTTTCTAACAGACAGACCAGTTAAGATATCAAACCGACCAGTCCATCTCACATTCAACAAAACTGTTAAATATTAAGAAAATACGGATTCTCTATGAGCTCATAGAGTTCAAACAAGCTTATTAACACGTTGCACGAAGGGATCTAAAGCTTGTGCCGCGAATGATAAAACTGTAAAACAGATTATATTATCCTATATTGGCTTATAATATGAGTTCTCTAGCTTTGAAGTAACATCATCAGAGTCAAACACATTTAAAGCATCTTAACCTTAAAGTATCAGCTTGACAAATTCCTTTTTATTCACACTTATGTGAATGTGTTGAAGATTCGCGTGCATGTGTCCGTCGCGACCGCTGTATAAACAAACGCGTCACATTCTTAACATGTCCGCGCTTTGGGCCTCGTATTATGGTGTCGACAACGCGTCCGGAGTCCGCTAATTATTATAATGAATGCGCGCACACAAATATTTCGCGTTTGTAAGCCGAACTGTTTTGGATGATGCACGCATAACTTAAAAGAATAAAAAAATCATACAGACGATTTGAGAATCTTCTCCTTTTTTTGAAGTCGGTTATGAACTGTCAAAATTCGTTTCTTATACACGCGTCTAATGCAAGGTATTTAAGGAAGGTCGTGGTTTCTTCAGATTCCCCGATTCCTCGGAGCTCGCGCGCGTACCATTCAGACATTTTATGAAGATGCGAGAACTTTTAAAGCCTATACCTGTTGGGCCAACTTCGACCAACGCCAAGGGACGCATTTATACGTCAGGATGAGACAGAGATGTCTCATTCTTAATATGTATAGCCGGCGTAAAACGTTTCTACGGCTTTCAGAAATACTTCCCTGTAATGAGCATAAGCATCGTGTTTTCCTGGATTTGTACTCGTTATTAGAAGCAATACATTATCAGTAAAAAGTAATGAATGACACACATGACCGTAATGCTATCAGGCGTTAATACAAATAAAGAGTACCTACAGAGCGATATTGCGCCTGCGCCTGCGCTTATTCGGATTAGCGCCCTCGAACTAGAGCAATATTGTTTGTGTACTATCTTTATACAAACTGACAACAGCTGGTTATTTGTTTACAGAAGCTGACCCTTCTATTTGGAACACCTGGTTTACTTGTGATATTTATTTTCATCTTATCTTAGCGATATGCATACTGACGATGATCTTGATTAAGCTGCGTATTTGTCTGACTTTGTTCAATATCGGTATTTGTTCCCTTTTATTTATGAAGAGTTACTTGTATTTCATTATGAGACTTGCAGCAGACCAGCTTCTAACTGCAATGTCTGTTCAGCCTTGAGCTAAGTCGTTTAATAAATTATTAGTCACACTCACACGGTTGTTAGACACGCGTCTACAGTGGCTTTAGTGTGACGGGCAGGATTTAAATACTCTAAAACACAAACTTAAAATTCGTCTGTCTCATCATTTTTCAACCAATCTTCAGGACTGGAGAGTCAGAAGGAAAAATGAATCTAACTTCAAATGTTCTCAGGAGTAACCTTAATGTCCTTTGCGAAGCCCAGAAGGATGATGTCATCGCAAACTGTGACATGTGGAGGCGCACTTGAAATATGTGCTTTTGCTTACGGACGTGTCTCCTCTTTTAGTGACAAGCTGTCTCTTTCTCGCATGTTAACTTAATTAACCTTCAGAAATAGAATTTCGATGTAAGAAGTATCTTTGGTTCAAATTCTTTAAGACTTGGTTTTGCCCTTTTATCTTCACCACCGATTTCAAATTATAGAACATCCATTTCTGAAAATACGGTACTGTTTTGAACAATAGCTCGTTATCGAATTCCTTTGTTATCACTTCGGAGCTGATAAGGTAATGTCTTCTTCCATTAACCTGTTCTTCCGATATCTGTTCTCTGTGTTGATCCGTCATTGAATGATCGGCTTAGTATGAAAACGTTTGATCACACTAGCTAATCTCATATCCGCAATTTGCGTCATATTTATATCTCTTAAATAAAACTTTAAACAGTATCTGACAGACAATGCACAACCTGTATCGGTGAGCATGAAATTTGACATAGGAGTTACTTCTGTAACTTAGGTATGCACCAAAAAAGGACTTTCGAAAATGCATCCCCTAAGGTTAAATAGGCAATGAAAGTTTTTATGGAAGGAGGTAATTTTTGAAGTTATATGGGTAGCTAGTATTTTATCGTTTGTTTGAGTCATTAGTTCGAGGCGGTGTCGCACTTTCGGTGTAAGTAGTTAAAATACAATTGCAGAGTAATCATGATGTGGTTTCAAAATCGGGCCAGTTTCGTAATTCACGAGCATTAAATTGCAAAAAGCAGATCTACAGAAATGTTCTCCAGGGTAATTCCATGCTCGCTTACATTATATTTTAAGCGAAGTTAGTAAAATGTATATTTTATATTCAGGGAGAAGTCACTCAAATATGCTTTCATTCCATCAAATGATAATATTAATTAATAGATGAAGCTGCAGAAATGACGGTAAACATACCAATTATTTTTAATTTTACCTAAAAGCTGGCGATTAAATATTATTACCTTGTTTGTAATGTAAGGGACCGTCTGCTTTTAGATAAAAAGAAATAGGTTTATTTAAAATAAATTTTGCCTCTTTATTGCGCAATTCATGTATCATTTCATGGAATGAATGTACTTACATTTGAGTGGATTCTCCGTTAATTTGAATTTTAAGTAATGTAATGTAAGTGACCGTGGAATCAGCCTGCATTGTTGGTATGTACGATAATGTAGAAATATGTAGTTTTTGCTAACTTCACGAAAACTTCTTCCTTAGTTTTCTAACCCTTGCCTCAATTACACATGATTTTGTTATATTTGTTGTATTTACAATTTCAACCTTAATAACTCCATAGTATGATGCAAATTTGTTTGTATTTATGTAATAAATAAAGGGCTTTTAAATGATTCCCTAGTAAGTGATTTTTTTTTAACTGCATTTGAATGTTATCTGTATGTATGGGGCCCGCTTAAGGGTTAACAGTTATTCACGTAAGTTTTAAAATATAGTAAACACAGTGTTCGAATAATACAATAGTTATTGTTTTTTCGCTCCCTTTATCGTTCTCACTTCCTGGCACCCGCATATTACCGGTTAACTATATTTCTCATACATACATACATACACATCACGCCCGAAATCCCTAATGGGGTGGGCAGAGCCACAAGAGTACTTGTGGCCACGTTCGATTAATAAGTCCTAAGATAGTATGATGAACTATATTTCTCGCCCGTATATTTTGTCAATTTTGCCTGTTCATCATACAATTAATGATAAGAGAAAACTTTTAATCATTCCAAAGTACTTACAAAGTGAAAATATCCGCAACGGGTTACGTCAGTAATATAAAATCTCACAAAATAAGTATCGGCATCGTCCTCGTCAAAAACATTACTGTAAGACATAAGGTTCATCCAAAACATGCTTCGTCCAAACAACACGTACTTAAAACTACCCACCACTACCACCTACCACCCCTGGATCGTACGCGGCTCAATACCATCTGTATCCACTTTTAGGTACCAATAGCTCTCGTTCAGCCTTTATAGATAAATTGCAATCTCATTATATCATCGGCCAGTTTCTAGGTAACGATACAGGATTCAAATTGCATATGGTTACAATTGTGACCATTTATTCAATTCTAGACACTATTACCAATTCGCCACACTGTCACACGATTCTTTCTGGATTTTAAGAAGAGTGTGAACCTACGGCTTTTCATACAAAAGGCGATAACGATTTCCACCCGTTAAATGTTAACCGACGTTGACCAATTTTTGATAGGTTGTCAGTCAGAACAAAATCTAGGTCTATACGTTTTATTTTTTTCACTATAATCAATAAATTCAGTTTTATCGTTGTTTTAGTATTCTCATACAAAACGAATTTCGGCGAATATTTGATTTTGTTGATCTTTAAACAATCTACAAAAAAATTATAGACTTCGATTTAGTTCTGACTATCAAAAATTTCTCAAATTCGGTTAATTAAGTTAACAGGGATGGAAATCGTTATCGCCGTTTGTATGAAAAGGCTGATTTTTGCCGTTGGTTTACAGTCCTCTTTTCCAGCCCTACGAATGATCTTTTCTATAATTCGGGATATCGGTTTTTATCTGATTTAGTGAGCAGGCATTCATTTTATTGCGCCTCGTGACTCAACATCGTCTAGTCACACCCAGGGGTTGCCCCTATCCCCGCCGTATCGACGTAGACACTTAGTATAAACACTGTATTTTATGTGCATACCCGACCATCTTTAACGTTTGCTGGGTACTTATTAATATTAAGACTTGATTATAGGTGCTAATGTTAAGCCATAATCTTTGTAATATTTTTAAAAGCTAGTGACGTACCTAGCGTAATTCAACGTAAATATTTGACAACTGTTTGAAATAGGAATCGAGTAAATCAGCCGAAACATGAATACCGTTTAACCTGATTTCTAGTTTCCGCTGATAGAATTCACGTCTTGCTGCCGCTGCGCGTCGCCGGAGCGGATCGTGTTCCATTCATTTTAAAAACACAATAAAAATGTCTCCCGCCTTATCTACGGATTTTTACAAATAAAACATAGCGTTAAAATGCATATTTTATTCTTTGTTAAATTATAACTATAAACTTGATACAAGAAACGTCACAATCAATTTTGACAGCTTTGACAAAATTAAGTTTGACGTTTCTTATTTTAAGTTTAAGAAATTTTAAATTAAGAAGACACAATTTCGAATCGGACGCAATGTCTTGGTCAAACATTGGTTTAGGCTTGTTTCACACGTACCAAAACCACACGACAACCACAACCACACCCTAACAACAACACGTGGTCGGGCGCATTTTTTGGATTGAAAATGAATTGTACAATTCACACGTAGGTACCACATTTTGGCGTCATTATCGACCGCGTGTGTGATACGACCACATCGCATACTATTTACACGTTACCACTGCCTGATCGCATTTTAACGCTGCGACGTGGTACGTCTGAAACAACCCTTAATCGCAAATTCTGAGATGAATATGTCCCAAGTACTACTCTCGCCATTTGATCTAAGCGTCTCTTCACCCTACATCGGTTGTTGTTCTTGAAGCTGATGAGTCCGTGTTGTTTGCAGGCGGAGCAGCGGCTAGCGGCGCGGCGCGCGGCGCGAGCGGAGGCGCGCGAGATACGCATGCGCGAGCTGGAGCGCCAGCAGCGCGAGCAGGAGGACCATGCTGACAAAGCATACGACATGTACGCCGGTACGCACACTGCACGCACGACCACTACCATAGCTATGAGTTTATGCAAACCGTTCTCGTAGTAGAAGACTATCGCTCGATACCTTTTACTTGTATCGGCAATAAGCACTATTTCCAATAGATTTCCGTAACGAGAACGGTTTGCATAAACTCATGGTAATAGTACAGGGCCTCTTTTCTATCGCTGTTTGTCTGCATTGATCTGCCAAGAAGAAAAATATGGTTTGACAATGTCAAAACTGGCCTCAGTTGGTTTAGCGCAGCGCTACATGATTATGTTCAAAAATTGGCGCTTTGGCGACCGCGGCAGTTGATCATGATCATAGGTTATCGAAGGATGCTGCTGCCCATCCTTCGGTTGGTCTATCCATTCCTCTGTCGCCTTTAACGACACCCACCGGAGATGGGGCGATGTTATTAGCCGGCACCACACGGCTGACGGAATAGAATAACAAAGAATAACTTTATTTCGTATTAACACCGTAATAGTAGTTTATGAGACGGTTGCGTAATGATAGGCCTTAAAATACGAGTGTGGGTTTAAGAAACGAGCCGATAGGCGACAGTTTCATAATAAGATCGCACGAGTGTTTTAAGGCCAAATTATGTATAGTTGCATACATAACTTTATCTACACACATATTATAAAATACGAGTGTGGGTTTAAGAAACGAGCCGATAGGCGACAGTTTCATAATAAGATCGCACGTGTGTTTTAAGGTCAAATTATGCAGAGTTGCATACATAACTTTATCTACACACATATTATAAATCCTCCATGATGGGTTCAGAAACAATATTTTCTGGCAACAAGTTATTTGTTGCAATCGTGGCTGCATATTTCCGATATCCGGCGCATTTTCACATCACACACACTCCGAGAAGACTACTTACTATTCATATTTTCAACTAAAATGTAAATTACAAACAACTTTTTCCATTCAATTCAACAAAATTCTACTTTCGTTCAGCAAAACGTCAACACAATGGCGATCCTCCAAGACCATTTTTTTTTTAAATCATAGACAAACGGATGAAGTCTCTATTCTCACGTCACTCGAGATCAAATATTGTGCAGTTTATATTAAAAAAAAATACTGAATTGACGTTTCGTATCAATAACTGTTTTATTATCTATGGATACTAGAATAGAGACCCACTTGAGTTTTGACAGCTGTTCGAAATTTAATCTCATTTCTTTACTAAAAACGATAAAGAAGTCATGTTATTTATTTATCGCAGCACTGGTTTTTCCTAATTGGTTGTCAAAATGGTGGTCATTTCCTACGGTTTTTGATTAACCAATGGAGGTTTTATGATATGGGTGTAGATAATAGTAGTTATTAAGCAGGCTATATGTATTACGACATTTGAACAGTCAGCGCATGTCGAGCCACATGGAGTGTTCCGATGCTGCTTCCCCGTGGATCCGGAGTAGGAGTGCGAGGGAGCGCTCGGTGTTGAGTAGTGGGTGTTGATGGAGTGCGGTTGTGTCGCAGAGACGGTGGGGCGGCGGGCGGGCGGGCGGCTGGCGGCGCTCAGCCCCGCGGCGCTGCACTCGCCGCGGCGCGCCTCCGAGGACTCCGCCGACGACTCCTTCAACGTCAAGGACCTCAGGGTACACCATTTTATTATAACCCGGATCCGTACTATAGATGATTTGTTAGTCAGGTTCCGCGAACGCATTATTTTCGTGTAGCTTTTTGCCGAGTCGCATTTTAATCGAGTCGATTAATTTCTTCATCGGAATTTTACTAAAGAAAAGAGTATACATTCCGGTATCATTTATTTATTATAATATTATTTAAATTTCGTTGTTTTTATGGCGATGATGGTGATGACGGTAATCCTTGTAACCAGACAATTGGTCCTTTGAACCGTTGATTTTGGTTCTTTATGTATCCTATAGGAAATTATTCGTTTTCTAGCATGAATTGAAGGAGGTAGAAGAGAAGTTCCGCAAAGCTATGATCCTGAACGCGCAACTGGACAACGACAAAGCGGCGCTGGGCTACCAGCTGGAGCTGCTCAAAGACCGCATTGAGGAGCTCCACGAGGAATACGCGCAACTACAGGTGACTGTCGCCCTTGTGTACATAGTCTTAGAGTTTATAATGCTTCTGTTTTACTTTCGAGCTTGAAATCATGGACTGTGTCAATCAGTGCTGAAGTAGTGTAACGTGGTTTTACAAGGCGGGTACAATTAATATTTTTACTCGTTTTGTCCCTTTGGTGAAATTTCATAAGAAAAGGATAGCTTAGGTATTATGTGCTTGGCGTAAGCGCCAAATCACTTACATCTAGGTAAGGAAGGAACCAGAACATTCAAATAATAATTACCATTTTCACAAACCAAAATCACCATGATATATGATTTCGTTTAGTGACGCCACAGTAAAATGTGAAAAGATTTAATTGTTTTCTTACTACTAAATTGTTGATTATATAGTTGAAATAGGTATAAACTCAGCTCCAAAATAAATCGCAAGTCTACGAAAATCAATTTCAGACTAATATATCTGTTTTTTTTTTCTATTCATTTAACAGTTAATTTACGCAAAATTAATTTCCCTTTCTAATGAATGATATCCCAAACTTCTACCCTTACTATAGAAAAAACGGCTTTATAATAGTTTGAAGTCAAACTTCCTAGAGGTGCGATTTTTTTGGCTTCAAATTCTCTCTCTTAAATTCAAATTCTCTCTCTTCGGTCTCTTGTCTTATATAGCTCGCGTAACCGCAATCGAAGACGCCATTTTATTTTTTTCGATGGAGCCCCTAAATTCAATATTTCATTTTCCAATGACCAGCGCGAGCACAAAGAGAAGTGCTCAGTGCACGAGCGTCTAAAACGCGAGCACGTGGCCCTGGAGCGGGAGCTGCAGTTGGCGCGCGACGCGGTGCGCGCGCGCGACGCGGCCGCCGCGGCCGCCGGCTGGGCCTTCGTGGACGCCGCGCCCGCCAGCGACGGCGCCGGCGACCCCGCCGCGCTGCCGCTCGCGCTCGTCACGCTGCAGAACGAGAAGCTGCTCAACGACGCCGGCGAGGGCACGCTGGGTAAGCCACGCTAACCTATTATCCCATTCCATTAAAAAAAGCCCACCTTAGTGCACCTCTAGGGTACTCGAGGAGTGTCTCCTCCAAATTTCAAACCTCTAGGAGTACCCGTTTAGGTTGTGCGTTGTCTAAAAGTGAGTCACGATACTGTTTTATATGTATTGATAATCTCCTATAGAAAGGTTTTCCTTAATCCACCAAAATGTCGGTGTGTTGTAGACGTGCGGTTACAGAAGCTGCTAAGCTCCAAGCAGAGCTTAGAAGGAGAGGTGCGGCGCCTGAAGCTGCAGTTAAATGAAGAACGGCACAACGGGGATGCGCGTGCGCAGGACCTTCAGTTGGAGACCGAGCGTGAGTGCCACAGAGAAACTGCTTCAGTGATCTGTTTCCATCAGGACTCGGAAACTGGTTAAAACTTTCCAAATTTGTCGTTGACCTATAGAAATGATTCCGGTTGCGGTTACCGTTATTTTAACCGGGTAATTGAGAAACTGGCTTTTAAAAAATTAGTTTCTGTTGAACGAAATTAATCGGTTAATTTGAATTTATTTGCTATCTCTTTTATATGACGTTGGAGCTCTCGCTCTACGTAAACAAACGCACCCAAATACCGCTAATATCGGTTACAGAGATTTTTCTCTTCTATTCTGCTACCAGTGTCCTCTGTTTCATTCCAAGATAACTTTGGATCCACAGCTAATTTGAAATTAATAATAAATTCCAGGTTATATAAGTGTAGTGGCTATGTGTAAATCAGTTTCGACTTAATATAATTTGGCAAACGATTCAATTTCACATTCTAAGATTTTCAGGCCATCCATGGCGAAAATAACTATTGTTGGAAGGTTTCTCTTCCACTTGTCATTATGCCCTCGGGAACATGTAAATTTAAAATAAAATGTATCTTATATTTTAACCGGAGATATCTCTCCCTATGCTAAGTTTAATGAAAATCCATTTAGTAGTTTTCGTGTGACGCGTGCACAGACAGACACACAAAAATTCAATTTTTACTTTTTGTGTTTATCGGTTCAAAATAATCCACATTTTTTTTAAGTGTATCGAAAATACCATTCTACTTTTCTATTATAGTATAGATTATTTTCAACTTCGTTTTGGTTATTGCCTTTTTGGAGTTGAGTGTTATTGTGATTTCATTTTATCATCGGTTTATCTTGTTTAATATTGCGACTCGACCGCAGCTCATCTCGTGTATGTCGTATTGTAGTGGAGGCGCTCCGCAAGTCGACGGCGGAGGCGAAGGCGCGCGCGGCGCGGGCGGAGGCCGAGGCGGCGCTGCAGGCCGCCGCCGCCACGCGCCTCGGGGCCCAGCTGTCGCGCCTGCGCGCGCAGCACGACGCGCGCGACGACGCCGAGGAGCAGCTCAAGCAGGAGCGGCGCCGGCTGCAGCGCGAGGTCAGTACACTCAGCAGGGAGGAACAGCTGTCAGCAGCACGGCGCTGCAGGCAGCTGTCGCGCCTGCGCGCGCAGCACGACGCGCGCGACGACGCCGAGGAGCAGCTCAAGCAGGAGCGGCGCCGGCTGCAGCGCGAGGTCAGTACACTCAGCAGGGAGGAACAGCTGTCAGCAGCACGGCGCTGCAGGCAGCTGTCGCGCCTGCGCGCGCAGCACGACGCGCGCGACGACGCCGAGGAGCAGCTCAAGCAGGAGCGGCGCCGGCTGCAGCGCGAGGTCAGTACACTCAGCAGGGAGGAACAGCTGTCAGCAGCACGGCGCTGCAGGCAGCTGTCGCGCCTGCGCGCGCAGCACGACGCGCGCGACGACGCCGAGGAGCAGCTCAAGCAGGAGCGGCGCCGGCTGCAGCGCGAGGTCAGTACACTCAGCAGGGAGGAACAGCTGTCAGCAGCACGGCGCTGCAGGCAGCTGTCGCGCCTGCGCGCGCAGCACGACGCGCGCGACGACGCCGAGGAGCAGCTCAAGCAGGAGCGGCGCCGGCTGCAGCGCGAGGTCAGTACACTCAGCAGGGAGGAACAGCTGTCAGCAGCACGGCGCTGCAGGCAGCTGTCGCGCCTGCGCGCGCAGCACGACGCGCGCGACGACGCCGAGGAGCAGCTCAAGCAGGAGCGGCGCCGGCTGCAGCGCGAGGTCAGTACACTCAGCAGGGAGGAACAGCTGTCAGCAGCACGGCGCTGCAGGCAGCTGTCGCGCCTGCGCGCGCAGCACGACGCGCGCGACGACGCCGAGGAGCAGCTCAAGCAGGAGCGGCGCCGGCTGCAGCGCGAGGTCAGTACACTCAGCAGGGAGGAACAGCTGTCAGCAGCACGGCGCTGCAGGCAGCTGTCGCGCCTGCGCGCGCAGCACGACGCGCGCGACGACGCCGAGGAGCAGCTCAAGCAGGAGCGGCGCCGGCTGCAGCGCGAGGTCAGTACACTCAGCAGGGAGGAACAGCTGTCAGCAGCACGGCGCTGCAGGCAGCTGTCGCGCCTGCGCGCGCAGCACGACGCGCGCGACGACGCCGAGGAGCAGCTCAAGCAGGAGCGGCGCCGGCTGCAGCGCGAGGTCAGTACACTCAGCAGGGAGGAACAGCTGTCAGCAGCACGGCGCTGCAGGCAGCTGTCGCGCCTGCGCGCGCAGCACGACGCGCGCGACGACGCCGAGGAGCAGCTCAAGCAGGAGCGGCGCCGGCTGCAGCGCGAGGTCAGTACACTCAGCAGGGAGGAACAGCTGTCAGCAGCACGGCGCTGCAGGCAGCTGTCGCGCCTGCGCGCGCAGCACGACGCGCGCGACGACGCCGAGGAGCAGCTCAAGCAGGAGCGGCGCCGGCTGCAGCGCGAGGTCAGTACACTCAGCAGGGAGGAACAGCTGTCAGCAGCACGGCGCTGCAGGCAGCTGTCGCGCCTGCGCGCGCAGCACGACGCGCGCGACGACGCCGAGGAGCAGCTCAAGCAGGAGCGGCGCCGGCTGCAGCGCGAGGTCAGTACACTCAGCAGGGAGGAACAGCTGTCAGCAGCACGGCGCTGCAGGCAGCTGTCGCGCCTGCGCGCGCAGCACGACGCGCGCGACGACGCCGAGGAGCAGCTCAAGCAGGAGCGGCGCCGGCTGCAGCGCGAGGTCAGTACACTCAGCAGGGAGGAACAGCTGTCAGCAGCACGGCGCTGCAGGCAGCTGTCGCGCCTGCGCGCGCAGCACGACGCGCGCGACGACGCCGAGGAGCAGCTCAAGCAGGAGCGGCGCCGGCTGCAGCGCGAGGTCAGTACACTCAGCAGGGAGGAACAGCTGTCAGCAGCACGGCGCTGCAGGCAGCTGTCGCGCCTGCGCGCGCAGCACGACGCGCGCGACGACGCCGAGGAGCAGCTCAAGCAGGAGCGGCGCCGGCTGCAGCGCGAGGTCAGTACACTCAGCAGGGAGGAACAGCTGTCAGCAGCACGGCGCTGCAGGCAGCTGTCGCGCCTGCGCGCGCAGCACGACGCGCGCGACGACGCCGAGGAGCAGCTCAAGCAGGAGCGGCGCCGGCTGCAGCGCGAGGTCAGTACACTCAGCAGGGAGGAACAGCTGTCAGCAGCACGGCGCTGCAGGCAGCTGTCGCGCCTGCGCGCGCAGCACGACGCGCGCGACGACGCCGAGGAGCAGCTCAAGCAGGAGCGGCGCCGGCTGCAGCGCGAGGTCAGTACACTCAGCAGGGAGGAACAGCTGTCAGCAGCACGGCGCTGCAGGCAGCTGTCGCGCCTGCGCGCGCAGCACGACGCGCGCGACGACGCCGAGGAGCAGCTCAAGCAGGAGCGGCGCCGGCTGCAGCGCGAGGTCAGTACACTCAGCAGGGAGGAACAGCTGTCAGCAGCACGGCGCTGCAGGCAGCTGTCGTGCCTGCGCTCGCAGCACGACGCGCGTGACGACGCCGAGGAGCAGCTCAAGCAGGAGCGGCGCCGGCTGCAGCGCGAGGTCAGTACACTCAGCAGGGAGGAACAGCTGTCAGCAGCACGGCGCTGCAGGCAGCTGTCGCGCCTGCGCGCGCAGCAAGACGGAAGAGCAGCTGTCGACCGCAGGGGAGGAACAGCTGTTGGCCGCAGGGGAGGAACAGCTGTTGGCCGCAGGGGAGGAAAAACTGTCGGCAGCGGGGGAGGAACAGCTGTCGGCCGTAGGGGAGAAACAGCTGTCGGCAGCAGGGCGCTGCAGGCCGCGGCCGCCACGTGCCTCGGCGCGCAGCTGTCCTATTTATTATTTTTGATGTGTAACATCTTTCCTCTAGCTTTCCTGCGGGAGTGATTTCGTGAAAAGGGACGGAAGTGTGTAACAGGAAGCGTGCACTATTTGATTCCTGTCGGCGATCAGTTCCTAATTCTTAATTTTCCACGTGTGAAATTTTGCTAATTATTATCGCGACGAATTCGTTTCTATGAAAAAGTCTTAATTTTACCAATTCTTAATTTTCCGATCCGATTTTTCGATTCTTGGATCGATAGGTACCCTCCAATGGTCTCTTTATTTAAACTAAAACCAGATTCAAAATTTGGCTGTTTTTGCAGCCAAAAAAAGGTACTTAAGAGGATCCGTAAACACCGGTTATCGTTACAGCTTTGATATGTTTTCAGGAAGTCGTTGACTTCTGGGCCGTTATCAATAATGGCGACAGTTAACGGTACAGTGACTGACGCGTGCCCCTAATCAACGCCTCACTAAAGAACCCTTCCTCGATGACCTACTATATTAATATTAATTAAATAAGTCGAGTGCAGCCTTGTAATTAATTTCAGTGTGGATTTAAGAGGACTGTTAACCAACGGCAAAAATCACCCTTTTCATACCAAAGGCGATAACGATTTCCACCCTTTAAACGTTAAACAATTTTGACCAACTTTAGTTAGGTTGTGAGTCAGAACAAAATCTAGGTCTATACGTTTTTTGAATATTGATTAAAGATCAACAAAGTCAAATAATCACCGAAATTAGTTTTGTATGAGAATACTGATATAGCAATAAAAATGAATTTATAGATACATACATACATACATATTATCACGCCCGAAATCCCTAATGGGGTGGGCAGAGCCACAAGACTACTTGTGGCCACGTTCGATTAATTAGTCCAAAGATGGTATGATGAACCGTAGAATGAACCGATGAATTTATAGATTATAGTGAAAAAACCAAAACGTATAGACCTAGATTTTGTTCTGACTGACAACCTATCAAAAATTGGTCATCATCGGTTAACATTTAAGGGGTGGCCTTATTTATGAAAAGCCGTAGGTTCACACTCCTCTTAAGCACTAAATGTGACAGTCCTTTTAAAAATGTACCTAATGGCGATTGGTAGCTAAACTTTTCTGTCGATAACTGCATAATAGTGTTTCATTGAGGGTATATCCTTACTGCCCTTAAATGTGAACTGACGAACCCAATGTAAATATTACAGATTTAATACCTGTAAATAAAAACTAATGCCATCTGATGCATGATTAACATAAAGAAAAGGTTGAATTATACCGTCCACTAATTGTGCCGTTAATTCTACCACAAATCAATCTACCCTAAGTAATGTAAGTGGTATTCAAAATCATTTCAATTTTCAGGCAAGAGAAGCGTTAAATCGGGTAGAAGAATTGGAAACAGAGAACAGCCACCTGACGAAGCGACTGGATAAATTGAAGAACGCCAAATCTGCGCTGCTGAAGGAGCTGTGACGCGCAGACGACGTTCTAGTTTACAATTAATATAAACTGACTATTGACGGACGCGTTGCTTTGTTACGCAAAAGCTGCCCTTAAACAATCGCTATATTATGGTGTTTCAACATACTAGCGTTTCCACTGAACTAGAGACGAGTGGAACGGTTTCCATCTGACTACTGAAATGGTTCAGATGTAATTATCAGACCGCGTTATTAGTGGTGAAAATTTTATGAAATCGAATCATATGGTTGTCACACAATATTTATTTCGTGCACATGTGAGTTTCTTACAAAATTATAATCAAATACGCTTATGAATTCGAAAAAAAATGCCATCTATTGCACAGTTATGCTAAACTTACGAACCGTTTTCGCGTCGCATTCGGTTTATTTCCAATTTCGCCATCAATACCGTTTTAAACTGACAAAATTCAGAAAGAATATTAAGTATTTATGTATTTAAGTATTTATTTATCTATATAAGTATGTATATCGTTGTCTAGTACCCATAACACAAGCCTTTAGAGCTTACTTTGGGGCTAGATTGATTTGTGTAAAGATTGTCCCCTGATTTATTATTATTATTATTATTTGACATCAAACATATTTTGACAATTAAGTACCTATTATGGAGTTAAACAACCAAATGAAACCTTTTTTAAGCCCCTTGGCTTAAAATATACCTATGAATATAATATAGTAGATTGTTGCACCAAGCAGAAAGTGATGCATTATTGCGCCGAGTGTTGGTTTGGAGCCCGAACGCAAGTGAGGGCTCTAAAAACACGAGCGCAATAACAAATCACTTGATGCGAGGTGCATAATCTGCTTTTCTTTCTACTACTGATAAAAGTTGGTAAAAACACGTAAAGGTACAGTTAAACCCAACTAGCGAAGTAAAAAGGATTGTGGTACCTGTTATGATGCACCCTTAGAATTTTTATATAGCCTATGACACTCGCCCCTTCTCCCCGAATCTTAAGATACCCTATTTATTAAAATCGGTCTATTGGTTCTGAAGCTAAAGTCGAAAATCCGAAAATTTTCACAGAAATCTTTTAATCTAGTCTATTAATTGTCATATTATGCCAATTTTTTAAAAAAATTTTTGTAACCCATACTATCTTATCAGCCAGTACTTTGAGCATAACATTTTAAACGAGACAATCACAGTTCGATATGGCCGCCGATATGTGGCCTGTTTTTTTTTGCTAACAGTAAGTCCACAGTAGAGTGGTCGGCTGTCCCGTCGGACGGTGAATGGGCGGATTGGGTAGCTGTTGGTGTAAAGCTCTTGATCAAACAACCAAATTAAAAAAAAATACAAAACAGTGCAATAATGAAATTTGTATGCAACTTTATTTGCTCTAGAGCAAATAAGGGCTGCTTTGTGCTGAGTATTTAAGGCCATTATGATGAAATTAAAGCGTAGTAGGAAGAAAAGTATATTGTTTACATCAAATAGGAACATCAAATTCTACACGTTAAAAATATGAATGTAATATAAATGTGCAGTACCAACCCTAGCATTTTCATTAAATCACCACTGATAACGGGGTCTAGTGATTATTTACAGAATATTGATTGGTCAGCTCTCCGTTTTAGTGGGAACGTACGCTATTTATATTGGTCAATATTTGGTCATGGGATATTTGGAACTCCTAGCGATTTATAAGTGGTAGACGTAATTATTACTTACGCACTAGGGTCATACCTGCGTCTGACACCATCAATTATATAGCCAATGAACTCCATACTTTTTTTTCGCCTCAGTAATGGCGCTAGGCTTAGATATGGCTTCCGCATTAGGTTTATATTTTTGATGCAACAAATTTGTGGAAAATTCAGCGCTCTAACGAAAATTTATTTAACAGTAAATTATTTTTGCAGTTCAATGGCCGAACTCACAAATGCCACTTAAATTGATCTTGAAGTTTATGTAGGTGACAGCTGGTTGACGTTTATCTTTTTACTTTTTCACCTGGGTTCAAATGTTTTAAGTTGCGTTTGTGTATTCGGCCACAAGGTTGATTTTGTGTTAGAATATTTGTAATGTACAGTATTTATTGAATTTAATGGCTCCTTCGGTCGGCTACCGCATTTTATCGGCATTTATCGACCTCGATCTTCAGCGGACAGTCAGAGAAAATTTGGAGAATAGTGCACAACTTGCGAACATTAAGGTTTTTCTTTTAAATATCATTATGTATTTTCATCGCACTGCATTTATATAAACTTAATTTGACTGTAAACCTATTTGATTGACGTGATATTACATTAGCGTCATTCGTAAACCTGCAATGCAATATATCGAGGCATCGTGCAATAGCACCAATCTACAGTGTACTACTGACGTCATAGTGCGGCAGCGCTGCAGATCGTAATAAAGATTCCGATGCAATTTAATTATATTCAAATGTAAATTAATAGTCATGTAATGTAATATAGCCGCTGAGTCAGCATTAGTAAAGTTATTCAACGCTTATGTGAACTAGCCGTGACATTTAACAACACCCCAAATAATTTCGTTGTGTTGTGTAAAACAATTCTATAATTTTTATTTGTAAATTGCTTGCTAATACGCTAATTAATTTTGTAAAATAATCATGTTTATAATTAATGATAATTATTTATTCGTAATTGAAATTATGTTCGTATATTTCTGTATATTTCCTCTTTTATTTAAGGTTATTGATAGCTTGCCGATGTATTCGCTTGGCGTACTAAAAAATAAATAAATACTAAAAAAATCAATACTTGCCATTGGTATCACAAATTTGTACTATGTTACGATATATTTAATTAGGCTGGGTCTGAGTCTATGAGCGGGTAGCTCAGCTGTGAGTAATGCGGGTAGATTTGACAAGAGTCTACCTTGTCTACTCATTCTATAATATTTGATGGTTAACAGTTGTAAAAACTGATTGCTCAAAATTATATCCCAACATTGTGATAGCTGAGAATTTAGACGTCATTTTTGTGGCGTCAGAGCCGCGGATAGTTGGAGTTCTATCAAAGTTTGAGATTACATTACATTTTGGAAAGTTACCATACCCACTTTTACTAATGTCATGAATGGATTATTATATATATATATGAGTTGGATGCTGTTAGTTGAAGTGCGATTTTTATATATTTTGAGGACTAGAGAATTGTGTTGACGGGGAAATTTCGACCTTGTTTTGTATGTAATATAGTTATAATTCAAGTCATGCTCACATAACAGTGCCATGCGCACCAAATTGATGTATTAGTATATTAATGTTGATGTGGTAGATATCAGTAGGACTGAATTAAAATGCAAGTTAGGCTGCGGTCACACTGCGATTTATTTGAACTTACCACCGCACGTGTACAATAATATCAGCGATCACCTGTAGTGTGGTTGTAGCTTAGTGATATGCTTGTCAGATGTGTTTTTCTATATGGATGAATGGTATACTCTGGTTAACGAAAGATGATACTGTAAAATGTTGCAATAAAAAAAGCCTTTTTCGACATCGCTTTGTAATACGAGGGTATCTTATCAGTATTATTATTAATGCTTTTATTTCTGATTTTTCTTTATTTAATCGAATCAAAACTATAATTCACCATAAACAAGGGGATTTCGGCTATTTTTTTTTATTGCCACTCTTTTTCAGTATCTATCACCCTTTGTTGGCTAGACTTTATTTGAATGCATGGAGTAGGGCAAATCTTTTACTGGACTTTTGTAAAAGTCCAATCGAATAATAATACGGTAGTCTGACTTTTGTAAGCGTTGTAAAATTTCCCCCTCATTTATTTTTACCAAGCGAGACTCCGACGTTATTTCGATGTTTCAAGCGCTGGATTCGCAATAATTAACTTATCTATATTGAGCCTATTAATTAATGTTGTGTTCCATTCTGATAACCATAAGGCCCGGCATCCACGAGCAACCTTTGTCTCCGCAACAGATGGACCTCTCGCTCTTTGCGGAGAAAGATCAGATTATCGCCAGAGACAAAAAGATGCTTGTGTGTGCCCTCCCTAAAGGCAATTGCGTTAATGGTAGAGCAACATGTAAAGTGAATTCATCCTTACTTGTCTTATTTGGTAAACAAGTTCCTAACCTCAAAATGCACCTTTTCTTGGCTAAAACAACTATTTCTTCGTAAATTAAGCTACTGAAGATAATATTTTAGACATAAAATTTTGCCAATTTTTCTCCTAGGATAGCTTTACTTACGATAAGCTGTTGCACCCAGAAAGGTACATTTTGAGGTTATAAACTTGTTTACCAAATAAGACAAGTAAGGATGAATTGACTTTAAGCAACTTTTACCAAGCTGTAAGTAGGAATATTATCAGTGTTGTAACCCCGGCGCGGCACATAAAATGAATTATAAACCGTATTCCGAGTCTGTGTGGGTCCTATTATTGCGATGTATGTATTTTGGTGCTGCATTACTAATTTATTTTGTTTTAACTAGAACTGACATGAAGCGAGACTTGACTTAATAATGTATAAATTTGGATACTTTGAATAAACTTCGCTCTGAAATTGTCGTTTTATTTTATAAATATATTGGGGCCAATTCGAAATTATGTTAGCTAAATTTCAAAGTCACTAAACCAAGAAATAAACGTCAAGCTCGATTTTGGCATCTTTGTGCTATACAATATCGAGTTTGAAGTTTCTTATTTTAAGTTTAGGAAATTTTAAATTAAGAAAACGTTTCGAAATGGTTCCTCACGATGATGATAGGGTAGGTGTTTTAATATTAGGTAAACCATGCCTGCGCTGCAATGCGCGCGTGCGAAAAGCAATGCCTAAGCCAAAAAAATGTTCATGAAGTGGGGACTCTTTTCAAAGTGATCCACGCTGTTAAAGGGTTATTACACCTTCCTAAATTTAGTCACCATAGGCTAATAGAGTTTCTTGAGCATGTTTATAGACAGACACAATGAAACTAAATAATTTTTACTCTGAAATGTAATACTTCAAATACAATGATCACACTAATATTATAATGTGAAAATGTGTGTTAGTATGTTTTACAATCCTTCACGCATCATCAGCTGGACGGATTTGGTTGAAATTTGGAATGGAGATGGCTTATACCATGGATTGAAGTCACGGGCACAGCTAGCATAGGATAATTTTTCATTCATTTCTAGTCGTTAAAAGCGTTGGTGTAATTCCCTTCCTGTTTTTACTTATCCTTGATTGATAAATCAAACACAGATAAACATCTTATCACTTTATTCTAATGTGTCTATGGTACGGTGTTTATTTACAAAGAATAATGGTGCAAAATAAAAATGAAAGTAACATTATAATTTATCCACTAATGGTACAATCACTATCTATAATAGACCTTATGTAATGAATTTAAAGAAACGAGCTTTTTAAAATCGTAGACACACATTTTGGATTTATGAACTTCATCATTTCGCCTTATTTCCATGTTTCACAACACAGACTATGGATGGTTAGAAAAAATTGGCTATATTAAGTTTAAAATGTGTACAACGTTTCCACTTTTCTTTTACCGTATTCAAAATATTTGTCTATCAGTCCTTCATCGCATTGGTTAAAATATAACTTAGAAAATTTTAATTTGGCTGAAGACAAACAAGAGAAATTTAACAAAAAATCAACGAAGTAGAACAAAGCTAACTAATAAAATAATGCTATTCTCAAACTACAATCTAAAATATTAATTGGTTGATAAGTTCAACTTGTACGAGTGCAGCTATTGGCGTGGAGTCAAGACTTCGTGTTTTGTTGGCACTTCTGACAAATAATACCCTAACAAAATATATTTTAATCTTATCATAAAATTTGGACGGCTATATAAATATTGGGTTTTATTGGGGGTTTTTAAAATGATTAAGATAAGCCTTGGTCCATAAATATCTGAAAATGTAGGCAGGGCATAAAGGTGCAATATCTACATTGAATTATAATAACTACAGAATTATAACAGACACTCAAACTCACTTACTTTTCTACATTTGAGACTTATTAATAAATGTCATATTGTTTGGCGTTACTTTTCCATACTTATTATAATACGAAGAATATCTATAAAACCACAGTTATAAAATCGAGAATGTTTTTGTTCCAGTAGTAAACCATATAATTCAAACATTTTTTTTGGAGTGTTTTCACATATTACCTGAGAAGCTCTTTATGAGTAGAGTAACTATCAGACCTCTTAACAATTCCACTTTACAACACAAGATAATTCATCTATGTGCCAGAATGCTGGTTGGGAGTCAGTCCACCATGCTCCGGGCTGTGTTTCTGCTTTTTCCTTTTCTTCTCTTTTTTTCTCTTCTTGCGTTCTTTGTCGTCGTCATGACGCTTTTGCTTTTTGTGCTTCTTTTCATATGTGTCTGGGTTGGATGAGTCTGGAAAAGAACAGTTCAATTTAAAAGACATAATAATTAAGCTTAACACATGACCAGCGACTCAAATATTGAAAGATTTCAAACATTCCCTTGTTAGAGCTTACTGGAAGTCGAAAGTACCAAAAGGCGAAATTTTTTATTTTACTAAAATTGTACACCCATTTCTGCAGTTTTTTTTATATCATATATCAATGGGTTATATTCGACTATCAAGTTATCAACATAGATAACACATCCAGCCACAAACAGAGCCTGACCTGGACAAACCCAGGCCTAAGAAATTACCCTCTGATCAGGGGGATACTGCCGCATCACACCTCTTCAAAGAAATTGTGAAGAGGCTGGTGGTGGAAGAAACTGGGAAACGGAGAGCTGGCAGCTTCCTCGCACAACTCATTGGGATTGCAATACAGAGAGGAAACAGTGTCAGCATCTTCGGCACAATGCCGCAGGGCCCATATTTACATTAAATTTCGTTCTTATATTGATTTAATTAAGTTTACTTAGTACTATTTTTTTTTAGGAGATAAGTTTAATTTTGTTATTTTAATAAAGATAATAAAAATGCTTACTTGGACTAGGCTGTAAGCACTACAAGACACTAATGTTGTTAGCTCTTTGATTATAACCTCTTCCTCATATTTAATATGTAATTAATTAGTCAGATAGATTCAATATTACCTTGCAGTGGAGTATCCTGTCCTGGAGGTGCACCATCCTTATGTTTGTGTTTCTTGTGTTTGGTCTTATGTCTCTTTGGAGGAGTGGAACTGACATAGCGATACTGCTCAGGTAGTGGCCCGGGATGCAGACGGAACCCTGCCAGCTGTGCACTAGTTAACGGCAACAACTCCTTGCCACCTATAGGTCTTTTGGCTATCACAGATCCCAGTGTACTATTGTCCTCCTGCCCTGGACCATCAACAATGCCAGGCAGATTAGGCAAAAAGGAGGACAAGGACTCTTTCAGTTTTTTACCATTAAATTTACTGTACGAGTGCTCAAGGCCATAATATGCCATTAAGTTTGTAGCCCCAGTGAGTTCGCATTCTCCTGTAAACAATCAGTTAAAACTATATAACGTGAAACAATTTCGTTAACCAGAAAAGTGGAAATTTGAAAGTTATGTTTAAATTGGGTAGCCAACAATGTACTGTTGTTTAGACGACGATAAACAGAAATGGTTTTTACCTGGGGGCTCTTTCATCAAATAGAAAGGACCACTATGTACAATAGAAGGGTTCTTGCCGAGTTGAATAGTTGTCTTGAGAGTGCCAGATGAATCCTGCCGAGAGACCACGGGCGACCTCCCGCCCCTCGGCGAGGACTTGGGCGAGTACGGCTCCACCTTTCTAAACTGGTCAGATAGCATCTTGTATTGGCATTATCCTCCAGTTAACTTGAAATATGGAACTTTACTGGATAAACGATTGTATTGCTACACACCCTGAACCCCCCGAGGTTTTTGACAAATCTGCAAATTGCAAATGCCTCGCAAATGCAATGCAAATGTACCAAACCAAACCACAGGTAAGAAAGTGAAAATAAAATTGAGCATCAGCTAGTGATGTTCTGGTATCTGGATATGTTCCAAAATATTAGTTTTTTTTATGAATGTTTATTTTGACAAAAATGTATTTATTATATTTTTTGACTATTTTATTTCATTATTTTTAAAATACAATTAGTAAATTATCTTCCAAAATTATTGTCTATGGTGAAAACCACGTGTTCTAACTACCTTTGTGTAACCTCCCATTTCATAAAAAAAGTTAAATTTAAGAAAAAATTTGTTCAGTCTATGGTTCGTGAATTAGCTTCTCGTAACGCGCTTCTTATTTCTCCAATGTATTTGGAAATAAACAGCAGACCGTAATAAATTGAATTTAATTGTGATTGTTTACATTATGTGAAAACTGAAAAATGATCGGGCAATGTGCAAATAGTGGCCTAATGGACATACATGAACGGCTTTGATAGGAGCATTCCTCGCTCTGCAAAGTGACGCCATTTTACGGGAATGATCAGCTCGCGGCTGCCTCATATTAAGCCAGATGTAAGGAGCGCTTCGCTAAAACGGATGCATGGAAACGAATCTTTACTGTTATACTCGTACTGGACGTACGATTTCAGAGGTATAGTTGACGCAAACTATGTTATCATCGCAATGATTATTTAAATTATGTTTCTATTCCGCCTCGTTTAAACGTCTTTTGTTTCTCAGCAGTCAAAGTAAGCACGTGTTTTATTTTTTCCAGAAAACTATGGAAGATGGTAATAATGTCAATATACAAGACGAAAAGATCGCATTAGTGACTCTGGCGAACTGTCAGGGTGAGCGGAGCTCGAAGCTTACGACTAATGGACATGAGCTGGCTGGAGGGCCGTCGAGCGCGCCCGAGCCGCGCCGCGCCGCCGCCGACCCCACGCCCCACTCTGACAACCACAGGAAACGCATCAATCCTCTCAGGATACATCTTGGCAAGAGGCCCTTTGTCGATAATTCCCAACAGTATGGCGGTACAGTGAAGAAAAAGAAACCCCTTGCGAGTAAACCCATTGAACCAAGTATATTACCCAGGAATAATTTACCAAGAGTTCCTAAACTGATACCAAAACGACTGGATAGGAGTCAATTGCACAATGTTATGCCACCAGTGGAAAATAGTGCACAGGACAATGAACGGAATAAACCAGTGCCTCGGCTCGTGCCCAAAAGTCAGTTGGCACAGTTCAAAAAGGGTAAGGTGGAGAAAGGGGCCCAGCTGAAAGAATATGCTCAAAGCTTAGGACTACAGCCTATGGTGAAATTCAAGTGTCGAAAATGTTGTTCAATGTCATTCAAAACACTTGCCATGTTGAAAGATCATCAACTAGTGTGTCGAGCCCAGGCCAAGGAGCCTGCACTCAGTCCAGAGGCTGCTCCAAGCTCAGAGACTAACTCAGGAGGCCCATCTAGGGTAACAAGAAAAGTATATCTTTGTTCAGCTTGTGGCACTTATTATGAAAACTGGAACCTGTTTCTTCATATGAGAGAAGTCCACAACAGACACATATGCCTCTTCTGTCTTGGAATGTTTTCTAAAGCAGAGAAGCTGTCTGCTCATCTAACCAATAAGCACAATGTACAAGAATTCAGCTATGACAGTAAGGAAGATTTTTTCAGTGTTTACAATGGCACTCTGTATTTGATGTGCTGCATGTGTGATGAAATTTGCAGTGAAAAGGATGATTTCTTCAACCATGATTGTAACAATGTCAAACCGAAACCAGTGCCCGTACTTGTCAGTAAGAATGCAGTAAAACCTAACAATGTAAAATACCCTAAAACAAATGATATAAGTAATGGTCCCAATACAATACCAAAAGATTTGACAAAACTTGTAAATGACAGCAAAATCGACAAGAGAGAATTTATAGATGAGAAGCAGGATACAGTGAAATCTCAAACAAACAAGATTTTATTAAATGCAAGTGAATCTGAGCCAGTAAACAGCGATACTAGCATTAACTCAGAAAGTTCTGCTTCATTTGATAAAGATTTAAGGAAGGATACAAAAGATTCCGAGATAGAAATTGAAAGTTCTAGTAATAAACCTATGAGCCCTGTTCAGCCAAGAGGGCCTAGTCCTGAATTGAATAATGATCTTCACAATGGTGATGACAACACTGAAAGTTCGGAGGAAAGTGATTCACAAGTTCAAGATAGTGAATATGCATATAATTCATCTTCAATGCCTCCTGCAACTAAACCTGATGAGCCATCTGGTCCCCCTATTGAAAAAGAGAAAGAAGGTGGAATTAAATTAAAGTTAAGTTTAAACAATGCAAATTCACCAGTGATTATAAATTCTACGGTTGATCCCACAGTAGGGCAGCACAGTGCCCATAAACCACCTACCAGAATGAGGAGGCCCCCCAAACGATATGAGAAACCCCAAACAGAGCCCTCATTTCTTCCAAAAACTCCAACAATCAAAATGACAATCTGTGATAAAGCTGATAGTTCTTTTGTAAAGACAACAATATATGAAAATAATCAGGAAACTACTTTGAAAACACTCTTTAATAACAATTTAGAAAATGCTACCAAAACTCCAGAGCATAAACCAGAGAACACAATCAAAACAACAATTTATGATAACAAATTAGAAGATGATAACACTATGAACAGGGTACCGAAGCTTACAGTGCGTGTTCCCAAGGAGTTGTTGGACAAGGATTCTTCAAGTGATTACTCATCAGATAGTGACTTCGGTGAAAAGTTAACAGTTGATGAAAATAAAACTATAGAGGAACATCAAAATGAGCCTAAAGAAAGTTTAGAATCTAAATCTGCAGCACCAAAGGAAGAACCACCACCACCACAAGACAATATGAAAGAGGAACCCACATCTCTATCAGAAGAGACAGTACAAGTAACAGAAAATGTACCTGATGAGGAAGAGCCCATACCCAAGACTGAACCAAGTGATGATGTCAATGTTGAAGTGAAAGCTGAAGGCACAGATACTGATGTGTTGCCTTTAATTGAGCTGAATTTGGACAGGCCACTAGATAAATATCCACTTAAAGATTTACTCAAAGTCTTTTTGGCATCTACAGTATACAATTGTGTTTATTGCAACCATGTCCGGAAAATCGCAGTGAATTGCGAGCATTTGTGCCTGCACATGGTGGAGCAGCACCGCTTCTCGGCCACAGTGGATAGCATCACAGCTGAGGAACTGCTACCTGAGACTATTACGGCCAAGGTGCGCGCCGGCGCCGAGGAACTGCGCGCGGTCTATATCAACTTAGACTCATATGACACTATGGATAAGTGTGAAGGTGTGCAGTTTGATCACATATTTGAATGTTTTCAGTGTTTTTTTAAAACTGCTGTTCACAAAGATCTCTATTTACATAATAGAAAAATGCATCAAAGAACAATCTTATTGTGTGTAATGTGTAAATCTAATTTTTATAGTTATAGTGAACTATTATGTCATTTATGCCCTGGGACATATGATTCTGAGTATGAAATTAAGTTTAGATGCTGCTTGTGCAATGTAGATTCGATACCATCGTCATTTAGGTTAATGGTACACCTTAGAAAAATTCACCATGCATGTAATGTATGTCTAGAATTTTGTCACAGTCAGGCACGCCTCTCAAACCATGTATGGAAACATAAACTACACCATTTATGCTATCGCTGCGGAATTGCGTATAGAAATAAACCAGACATAACGAAACATTTATTTTGGAAGCATGGCACTGAAAGTGTTATGTGTAAAAAATGTTTGCAGAAAAAGTGGCCTCATGTATATCACTTTTGCACACCTCCAACGGTATTTGTGTGTGATGAATGTACTCTTCAATTTACTCGAGCTGTATACCTCAAAGTCCATAAAAGATTTCATTCTGGTGAGTTTCCACATGTCTGCACGGAGGAAGGGTGCACAGAAAAATTTGTATCGAAAAAATTACTTATGAAACATGCAGATGAACACATCAAAAAGCTTTTCTCTGAAGATCTGAATGCAGAGAAAATTGCTGCGGCTGATGAGACTCCAGCTGAAGCGTCTAAAGATCCTATTCCTGTCATAGATTTAGTTAATGAAAAACCTATTGAAGCTGGAACTTCTGATCAAACATCTGATGGAGGTTCTAAAGTTTTGTCTAAAAAATCTAAGAAAAAGAAATTAAAGGACAAAGACACATTGCTACTTGATGTGAACTTGCCAGCTTTAAATCTCTCTGAAAGTGATAGCAGTGATGAGTCTGACAGTGGCAGTCAACCTGTTACTTCCATAAAAGATGATAATCTAGATGAGAAACCACCACCAGCTGAAGACCCTTCTACTATAATAACAGATGCAACTGTTACTCCAGCTGAACAACCACTTGATAAAGTAGAAGAAAAATTAGAACCCATTGAAGAAAAACCTGATGACCAAAAAGTGTTGGAAATTTGGGATAACTTCAAAAAGTACCAAGCCAAAGTGGAAAAAGAAAAGACCCCTCCATTAGTTCCAATAAGAAAACATGTTTGCGAATCTGACCATGATTATTGTTTGGTACCCAATGATTTAAATGGAGATGAAGACATGTTCAGCTTGGACAAAAAGAAAAGCAAGAAGTCTCCTAAAAAGAGACATGGTGATCTGTCATCATCAAGCAGTAGCAGTAGCGATAGTGACTCTAGTTGTTCCTGTGGCTCCAATTGCAGTTGTTCATCCAGCAGTGGCTCCTCATCTTCAAGCTCTTCAGATTCTGATTCATCAGATGAATCGGGCAATGAGAAAAAAAAGAATAAACAGTTACGCAAATCATTACCCAACAGAAGACTAAGTAATGGATCTAATGTAGATGTAATGGGTATGTCAGAGACACCCATATTAATCCCGGAGAAAACTGAGCCACCTATTAATGAAACAGATCTAGAAACAGAAGAAAGTGATACCGATGAAGAATTTTACGATGAGCATCCACAAAAACTAGCAAACAAGTTGCATGCAGAGAAACGTAATCAATTGCTACTTCTAGCATCTGTAGCTCCGTCCGACGGCGGGTCCATGTCGGGAGAGCCCAGCCGCGCAGCCACGCCGATTAAAGAAGAAATAGGACCTCAAATAGAAAGTGAAATAAAAGATAAATCATCAAGCAGCAAAAAGAAAAGTAAGAAGAAAAAGAAGTCCAAGAGTTCTAGAAAACATGGACCTATTAAATTAAACATTCCTAAGGACGTTATTACGAAATCTGAGATGGAACCACCCCCGACGCCTTTAATTCCCAATAAAATTACGATATCTCTGCAATCAAACACAGTACAACTTCCAGATGCAGGGACTCCATCCCCTTGTTTTACACCCACTGGCATCAAAACGAGTGGCAGCACCTCTTCTAACAACAAACGCGCTTCAAAGAGAAGAAGAGTACCAAACAAATTTTATGGGTACACAAGTGACGAAGAAGCAAATCAACAGGCAGTAAGTTCGGCGTTGAAACCGCAACTACCTCCAAAGCTAGAATGGAGAAAAGAGGACTTGCCTTCACCCGTCACACACAAAGCAAAAAAAGAGGTGCCTTCAACAACTCTTACCCATAGAATTTACAATTATCCAGAGCCCGCACCCATCCGGTTGACTGCACCAATTCCGGATCCCGAGCCACCGCGGATCCTAATGAACTCTGAATCTATGGAATCGAGCGATTCCGACTCGAGCGAGGAGGGAGCTTTGGAGATATGCCAGCCGGGCGCGGGGGGCTCGGCGGCGCCCGCGCCCACGTACCTGAACTCAGGCACGTCGAGCCTGCCCTACCCGTTCCAGCGGCCGGCGGCGCGGCAGGCGCGCGAGGGCGAGAGCGTGTACTGCTACTGCCGCTGCCCCTACGACGAGGTGTCGGAGATGATCGCCTGCGACGCCGACGGCTGCGCCATCGAGTGGTTCCACTTCGAGTGCGTCGGCATCATGGTCCCGCCCAAGGGCCGGTGGTACTGCCCCGAGTGTAGGAAAAATCAAAGCTTTTCAGGTTACAGATAAGTTTAGGTTGTAAATATGTAACTTTACCGTATTGTTATTCTGTATATAACTTATTAATGATGTAGATATTATAGCTTTACTTGTATTGTATATCTCTGTAGGTAGTTTGAGTAAGTTTTAGGTTATTAGGTCTGAAGAATAGTATCATTGTTACAAAAAGTACACGTTATGCTTGATACCGGCTGTGCGGCAAACTCTGTAACCTGGCAAATTGTTAATGACATTAACCAATACAGCAAAATGGAAATATAAATCCGATTTTTGATACCAATGTGCTTAATTTTATTTTATTATGGTCACTCCTAGTTTTTAGGGATTTTGGTTATTTTTAAAAGCCCTTTCTCACCACCGTGTCACCGCTCCGCCCTGCATAAACGCCTGTTTTAATTGTTATGTTACAGTACGCTTAGTAATAGTAACATAAATCTTCTTGGTTTTGTAAAACATGTGAATTCTCTTACACCAATTGTACCGAGGCTTCCCCTTTAACAAAACTCTGAAAACAAACAATATTTCTGCACGCTTCAATTTATGAAGAACTGGTGGAGTTATGGCCTCCTTTTTTGAAGTCGGTTACAAATATTAATCAGTCACTGAGGCAGGCGGCTTATCGATAACGCGAGTTAATAAATAGTCGTTCTCGATTGGGTAGGGTTTAAATCAGTGGCGTCAAATTACATCGTTAGCTGTCCACTAAATCATACCACTGCTCTGTATATCTCCAGTCGTGTCCAGAATATATTTTCAACCTATGGTAAGTATGTTGTCAGCCTAAAGGATGTGCTCGGATCAATATCATCGATTGCAGTTACAAACGGAGATTTTAGACAATCGGCTATGAGCTATGCTACCTTTAATCGATAATGATCGTCGGCAGATAACATACCTAATAAAAATACACTTGTAGGCATGATAAATAGATACAACATTGGTGACGTCACGCCATCGCTAAAGTCATGCTAAAACTAATTAGCGAGTGGTAGTCATGCTGCAATTGTTGAACAGCTTTGAAATTGATGTAAGTACTGATAGAAAAAGGCGCTTAGCCTAATTTTTACTAGCAAATAAAGCTGCAGTGCGCGGGGGTTTTAGACAGCTATGATAGGGGGGCGTTCGAAGTTATGCGTTCCCTTGGCTGTCTTTAGTCCCGCCGCTTATAGTTTTTTAACTCTAATGTTGGTAGCGGGGGTTGCCTGGCTATGCGAAGTATCTAACAAGCTGGTAACATCGATGTTCAAACGATCGGGGTCTTCCATCAATGTTACCATACTAATACCGCTTGTTGAAGAAGTATACTAGGTATAAACCGTTTAAATACTCGAAATCCTAATTACTAACGTGTTGAATTTAATTAAGTATGCACACTATTTATTAATACATCTCATTTATCATTGATTACTTGTCCAGGGACCCTGTACATCTCTGCGACTTTAAATTACGCATTTTTACTGACGCGGAGACTAAGAATGCATCTATCTCCCTTATTACCTTCTTATTGATTAAAATTAATTTGTATCCATTAGGTTTGTCTGTTGCCCTTTATGTGTTAGTTTTAGTTTCTTTTTTTGTATAATTGATTCTAATGTTTTGGTTGAATAAAGAATTACTGCTGAGTTTCTTGCGGCGCTTTTTCTTTGCAGACCTGCCCGCGAGTCATTTTTCGGTCAGTGCGTCCCTTACATATTTGACTAGTTTGACAGAGACGCACTGAGCGAGAAACGACGGGCATGTCGGGCTAGCCCGGTTGATTCAGACCATGGTCTTACATAAGCACGTTTAAAAATAAAACGGAACAAGTCCAAATGAAATTCCCGCGTTAGAATTGAATTTGGATTGGATTTGTATTTCACGTTATTTCTTTTTTATTTTAAACGAGAGCGATTATATTATACAGGACGTAGTACTATTATTAATTCTGTGACAGGACTTGCAACTGGGCAAAATTTCAATGCGACGCAGTGGCTCCACTATTGAAGTAAAACCAGGTGGCGCTGCCATCGAAGAATGTAAAAGAAAACCTAATCTTTTCCCCTAAAAAATACATATTTTTTTAATTATATATGAACGAGATTTTTGGGGTCGAGTTGAATGCGCGTCTTCCACGCATGCGCGACTATCGTCATCTTCGTCGCTACGTATATCCCTCGATCGCGCGATGCTAGCGGCTCGGAACGTTTAGAGGCCCACGTTGAAACCCAGTCCCGTCCCGTGTGACCTATTTGCAAAATAAATATCTTTAATTTTGAATAGTTCAGCTATTATATTACAATGCCTTTACTTGGCTATGTCCGTTTGTTGGCTTCTCCAGTATGTCGCAACACGTACAGTTTATCCGTTCAAATAGTGTGCATCATGTGCATACTTTGATATGCCTCAACCTTAAAGACTTGTAACACCCGCAGTGTATTTTGATTTTCTTTAGTTTAATTATTGTAAGTAATTTATTTAAAACCAATGGTGTAATAAGAATACTTAATGATTAAACAATACACTTATTTATTATTAACCGACTTCAAAAACGATACAGTTATTCGATACATTCCTTTTAAGGCAGGGATTCTTAATCTGGGGTCCATGGATGGGGGGTCTTAGGGGTCCGTGTTATACGATTAATTATTAAGTAAGTACCTAAGTACCCCACCCTGTGCCATGTACCTCACTACGCCCTTGGATATAGCACAACTCATTTACAGCAAAAAAAGTCATTATGTAGCATCTACCCTCCCTGTCCGAAAATTATTAGTTTCTGTGATACTGAAAATTTTAGCGGTTTTACGAAATTGACGAATTTAATTAAAAAAAAAAATTGTAATAAAAAAATTATTTGTCATTTTGTGATGTATTTTTATGTATTTTCTAAGAGTACAGTTTCAGATAATAACTAAAAAAATAATGCTACTTTCCAAGTTATTTAACAAAATTCCCATAGAAAAACACAAAAATGTTATCACTTCATTATAAAACAGTGATTAAATTGTAGTTTATGCAACGGTTGCATAATGATAGGCCTTAAAACACTAGTGCGGTTTTCATGAAACGAGCTTTAGCGAGTTTCATTATAAGATCGCACGTGTGTTTATTATTTATGTTATTAACGAAGGCCAGCTGTTACTTCTTACTTTTCAAAGGGCTTTTTGAGTCGATTTTGTTTTTAGTTCAAAAAAATACATTTATAGACATTAGTTTCCAAAGTACCGTGTAGGTACTGCACACTATTTGAGCGGACGAACGAGATTCTTGGCACTGAATATGGACTTAATGCTAGTCCTTATTCTATAGCCTGGCGTCCACTAGACTCGCCGAAACGAATCGAATCGCATCGCAATAATTCGCCTCCTATATTTTCTAATGCAACTGCGTCCATTGGATCGGCGCGCTGCGGCTCTTCGTCAATGGACGCAGTTGCATAGAAAATATAGGAGGCGAATTATTGCGATTCGATTCGATTCGCCTCGGCGAGTCTAGTGGACGCCAGCCTTATGACTTGGCCTGAGTGATTGATGACAACTTCAGAACAATGACACATCATTTATGTCAACACCAAATAGATTCAAAACTTTGCATACATACCATACAATACCCTGGACCTTTAAAGAGTTATTACCTTTTCAAAACATATGAGAAAATAACAATTATCATGATAAATCCAATGGACCTCTCGCTAATTTGCCCAAACAAGAACGCTTGCAGCAAGTTCGGTAAGAAAGTTATCGCTTTCTTTTTGAACATCAAACTATCAGTGAGCGTCAAGTTGGCGTACCCTTCGAAGATATCCAGGATCTGATGATTCCAAAAAATAGTGCCTAAATAGTACCCAATTAGTACCGAGTTAGAAAAATAGTACCTTTGTAATTTCGGAGATATGAGCCTTGTTTAACGGGTACGCTAACTTGACGTCAAGCTGGCGTACCAGTTTTGGATCTCGAGAACGGTGCTGTTCCCAAATATGTTCTATATCCCAAAAAATAGTGCACAAATAGTACCCCTGGCTCCCGAAGTCTCAACTTCGTAGCTCTTATAGAAACTGAGATATTTCATACCAAACACGGGTAAAATTGTGCCTGAAATAGTACCCCTTTTACGACAAAAGCATAACAGAAAAGCTAAGTGGAACATTGAAAATTGGGTACTATTTGTGCACAATTTTTTGAGATATAGAGCATATTTGGGAACAGCACCGTTCTCGAGATCCAAAACTGGTACGCTAGTTTGACGTCAAGTTAGCGTACCCGTTAAACAAAGCTCATATCTCCGAAATTACAAAGGTACTATTTTTTTTTACTCGGCACTCATTGGGTACTTAGGCACTATTTTTTGGAATCATCAGATCCTGGATATCTTCGAAGGGTACGTCAACTTGACGCTCACAACTATCAATGGTATTATTTTAGACTTATTCACAGGCTCCATCAGAGTTTTTCTTCAGAATACATACCGAACATACTAACGACTGTGGGTAATCTTAGTATAGGTCCCTCGCCACATGTAAAAAGAGCGCTGACGACCATACATTTTATTTGGCCATCAGCGGTCTTTTTACGTGAGGCGATGTTTAATCTATATTTATTTCTTTTTCAACTTACTATTATGTAATATATCGCACCTTCGGTGGGACAAGGGCACAATTGTTGAAACACCCAAAAATTTGTTAAGTATACAGAAAATTGGGGTTTTCGACAATTGTGCCCTTGTCCCACCGAAGGTGCGATATCCTTAGTAACACTATAAATGCGAAAGTGTGTTCGTTTGTTTGTTCCTCTTTCACGTCAGTCATTATTATTAGTTTTGTAATTATACTATATTATTAATCGACGAATCCACCGGAACTAAAAGAATAAATCAATACATATAAAACAGTACAACAGTACCGTGACTCACTTATAGACAACTTTGTTTGGAGGAGACATTCCTCGTGTACCCAGAGGTGCACTAAGGAGGGATTTTTTAAATTCCATCCCTAGAGGGGTGAAAAGGTCCCCGTACCACCAGGTGTATGGCCAGGGGTACGGTGGGTCTGAAGGGTAAAGTCCCTATGCAAAAAACCGCGGGCGACGCTGTGGCGGGTCCAATAGTAAAATAATATAATAAGCTATAATGAATCGGCGAGCGAACGCGCAAGTGGAAACGTACTGCGATTTACAGTTATGAGCTGAGCATACCTAAAAAGCGGAGTGAGACCCCTCTGCGGCCCTAGTAAGGTTTCACGCAAGAATAAGTTAAACCGTCTATCTCTAAGTGCATCTCTCTCACACGAGTGCTCGAATGCACCGAGAATTGGGGACCTGGCGCCTCATTCGGGAACGCTAAGTGATTCTGTAGCGACTCCTAAGCCAGATTTCTCATTCCACTCTTCCGCACGACGCGAAATGCGTAAGAGCGAGATGAGAGATCTGGCTTACGATTCGCTACAGAATCACTTAGCGTTCCCGAATGAGGCGCCTGGTCTAGTGGTTAAAATGTTGGACTGCGCGCTTGTGGTCGCGCTTTGTATTCCCGTCGGAGTCAGATACTTTAAAATGCATAAATTATGTATTTGCCTTGGGGTCTGGACGTTTGTGCGTCTTTGTGTATCGTTCACGGATCTAGGATACATGTTATCCTAGACTGTTAAGTGTGACGATATTATTCGATAAGAAATGTTTTCGATTTAGCACATTTAAATAAGTATCCACCAGTCTATTTTCGCATAAACCAAATATTTAGTTTGTGTCATAATGGGGCTAATTCGAAAGTGTGTTCGCGAAAAATAGTCGCTAAACTTTGAAATAAGAAACGTCAAACCCGATTTTGACAGCTTTGTGCTATTTAAAATTGCGTTTGACGTTTCTTTGTTTTAAAGTCTAAGGAGTTTTAAGTTTAGGGAATTTAAAATTTAGGCAACACCGTTTGGAATTGGTCCCAATGTGTTTGATTTAGGTACTTCAAAATGCTAATGGCCGAATTTGCTGATTTAAATAGCTAATGCTTTGCCGCAATGGTCTTTTATCATCTAATAATATTTATTGATAATAAAAATATTTAGTTGACGCCTACTACATAAATAGTTTCTAACATACTTAATTTAACGCAGCTTTTTTGATGATTTTTTGGTAGTTAAAAATGTTTATAAATGAGAACTGAGTAGGAATAATCGGCTTTTATTCTCCATTCATGGAAAATATTAGGTAGGCACTTAAGACAAGACAAATAAACTCTCGAATGTCGTGTATACTACGTATGCACCTACGTACTACGAGTAGGTATAATTCAATAAAAATCCTCATGGAGCGATTCGAATTTGCTCGATCGCCGTGACTTCAAGACATCAAGGTCAGATATCGGCAACACGTATAAAATTAAGCGTTCACTAGGCTTCTCAAAACATGGGTTATAATATACGATCAGTGCTGCTATTGATCGTTTCCTTCATGACAGGAGGTGTACGCAAAGAACCGTCGAGGCCTGGGGAGGTAGCACAACTTGTGAAACCGTCGTGGGAAGGTAAGTGGTAGTATGTAGCAAACGTTTTCCATTTTAATGTTATATTTTATTTATCAAGAATTTGTGTTATCAAGTATCCTTTCGCTGATACTCAGGAGTACAAAACTGACCAAAGCAGGGCCGAATTTAGGGGAGGGCATCCGGGGCAACTGCCCCGGGCCTCCACAAAAGAGGGGCCCCCACAATAGAGACCGAAAAAAAAACTTGCACAATTATATTGATCGGCAGTAGATGATATGGGGTCATCCATAAAGTACGTCACACCTTATGGGGGGGGAGGGGGTCGACGAAGTGTGACATAGTGTGACAAGGGGTAGGAGGGGTAATAAGTTTTGTGACGTCACATTTCAAAATCTAATACATCTAAGTGTTAAAATGCCAAAATTTAACTATTAACGAAAACCTTGAAAATATTTCCAAATATATCTGTACGGACATAAGGTTTAAATTAGAGATGCAACGGATAGTGGTTTGGCCGGATACCGGATACCGGATATCCGGCATCGCCATTGGCCGGATGGCCAGATATCCGGCAACCGGATATCCGGCTGCATATTAGTTATCTCTAAAGTCGTGTTAGCTTGCGCGGCCTTCGCACGGCGAGCAAGTTTAAACTTGTTACGAATTGTAAGTGCGCGCGGAGGCCCTTTGAGCTTCAATACGCGTTCTATTACGTCAGTTGGGAATATTCAAACGTGCACGACGTGATGTTAACTGAAGTTTTATGTTAAATTACAAGAAACTAAGCTTTAATTTGATAACTCACGTGGATTTCGTTTATTTCTAATGGGTTATTATTGGTTTTATCGTATTTCTGATGCAAGCTTTTACTATCCGGTATCCGGCCGAATACTGACTCACTATCCGGTATCCGGCCGCATAGTAAAATCATGGCCGGACAGGCCGGATACCGGATAGTAACCGGATATCCGTTGCATCTCTAGTTTAAATTGTTTTGTTGGAGAGTTCACTCTCTCTCTACTAGTGTAATGCGCGGGTCCCGTTTTTACAAACGTTTCATTTGATGTTGATTATATAAAAAAAAAATGGAAATAAAACTAATTTCGGAACTGCTGTTTTAGTTTAATAATTTGTAGATGTAAAATTGCAAAATATGTGACGTCACACTAGGGAGGGGGGGGGGGGGTCTCACAAATGTGACCAACTGTGACAAGGACAGGGGAGGGGTCAAAAAATCACGAATTTAGTGTGATGTACTTTATGGATGACCCCTATTGACGGTCAATATCATCTACGTTATATTGTAGTCTAGGGGGCCTCCAATCCTTTATTGACCCAGGGCCTCCAGGCCTCTAAATCCGGCCCTGGACCAAAGTAGAAGTAAATTGGGTATTGAAAATCAGTCAGCTCCAAACAACCTTTATCGGGATGGTAACCAATCACCAATCGCCCGATCGTGTAGAATCAAACGCAATTACGTTCAACCTGATCAATTGATCTCTGTCGAGCTATCGTCCTGACCGTGTATCAGGGCTTTTAATTCGCTGAAGTAATTCACTGCATTTGGTGAAGAACCTAATTCAGCTTGTACTGACCTACAAATATAACTGTGCAATATTAATGGTTGCACAATTATATTGATCGTCTGTAGATATTGGATATCGTCCACGATAAAAGTTTCCGCATAATTCCATACAAATAAGCGCAAGGCACACAGAACGCGTGCGTGGGTCGGGCGCGGTTGTATTCTGTTGAATTTATATAGACAACAACACACAGAACCCGTGCGCGGGTCGGGTATATTGAAACGAACACCCGAGCCCGTCCCGCGCACGCGATCTGTGTGTTTTGCACTTTAGATCCCGTACTTTATCGTGTCGTGTAGTGTCATGCGATGCGACGGTAAATTTAAAAGCGTCCATTGGCCGCAATTGGCCTTGAGTGAAAATAATGATACCAGCTCAAGCAACATAGGCCTGCCCATCGATACCGGTTATTTGATTCGAAAATAAACAATTAATTGATCATATATTTTATAATAGTATTATATTAAAAAAAACTGGAAATTTCTCTTTTAACGTTATTAATCAGGTTTATGATTTAAAAAACGCCACCAACGCATTAGTACGACGTGCCACACGTGAATACGAAAGTATTGTGGTACTTATAACGTGATGTGACGTGCGTATGTACAAGGTATTCTCTTGGAAACTGCTTGACCAACATAATCATCGCAGCATCGTATCTAGTATCCTACAAACACTCGCCAAACTTACACAAACTTAAACGTGTGGATAGGGAATTTAACCTAATTCATATTTTAATGCTGTTTAACTTGTTTATTATAAAACCAACTGACCTTTTAAATATATTTTACTTTTAATTCGTTAACAAGTTTTTATTAGGTACTTGAATAGTTATTCACTTACTCGACCATTTGTTTGAAATAAGACAGAGGGTAGTATTATGGTGCATTTCTCTTTAACATTCCACATGACCATATTTTTTTTTATACCACGTGAGTTGAAAGTTCTCCAAAAGAAAATCTCAATTTTCAAAACTTGTGGTTCTCGTCCAGAAGTAAAGGAAACCATCTAACCAAAGTTTTCTTTTATAAATTACAAATTAAAGGACAACTAATAAAATGACCATTTTGCAATAAACAGATTTGAGAAACTCCTTCAATCGAAGTCATGGCGTCAAAAATACTAGATTGGGATACCACTTTTCTTACTTTTAAAAGAAGTTAAATATCTCGAAAACTGTAAGACTTTTACTAAACCTTAAATCTTACATTTGTACCGTCATCAAATAGGCTATCCAGAATTGAAAGATTATCCATTACTTACGGGACAGCCTGTATAATTGCGCAAGTAAAATATTTTTAAGAAATGAAACTTTTGAGCATTCCATCTCATTATAAAATAGTCTTAGATTTCACCTAGTTTTTTACGTCTATATATTTAACCTTTTTGGTGATTCCTAGGCAAAATAAAACAAATCGTTTATAAAAGATTTTCTATTAAAAAAATAACAGCGTATTAGTTACGTATAGAGTGCAAAAACGAAGGCAACAATCATATTACGACTCTTGCGAGTGAGATAGTGCACTTTAGTGCAGTATGTCGTTATCAGTTGTGAGCTTCGCTTTATTCATCTCTTAAGTAAGTATTTCATATATATACGGTGCCACAAAGTTACAGTCGGGCAAATTTTGTTGGTTACGAATGATAGCTGTAACAGTATTTCAACAAATTCTCACTCGCATTTATTATTGGTTGATGTTTAACTTTGTTAAACTGTAATAGTTAAATATCGTGACCCATAAACTCAGGTTAGTAAATAAGACTACGTATAGGCAAGTAATAAAATGCATGTGCCTACCGCGGTACATAATAACGATTCACCTTTTGCGGAGCACCTTATTTGGTTTGTGCTAATCTGCATCCTATCAAGAATTTGTGAGGGTTGAATAAATTACGAAGTCCGCACAGCTCGTTCGTAGCAGTTTGATTGACCTATCTAATGTGACGATCTGTGTTGGGTACGGCGTCACAGTTGCCTTTGAGCGAAATCTACACATGATCGTTTCTTTGGAAACGTAATCGAGAATATAAAATTAGTTGTGCGCAGACGTAGTCGTCGGTCCCTGTTCTCAACGATCTAGCTCCGAGGTTCACCATGGGAGCTCAGTGCCGTCGTACTGCAGAAACTTGCCGGTGTCGGCCTCGCCGAGCCGCTCCAGCGTGGTGAAGATGCCGGCGATGCTCGTGTCCACGTCGAGCGGCGCGTTCTTGCCGCCCATGTCGGTGCGCACCCAGCCTGGGTGCATGGCCGCCACCAAGATCTGGTCCTTCTTGAGATCGACGCTCATTGATTTGGTTGCTGCGTTGAGAGCTGCCTGGAACGAAATGTTATGGTTACGCTAAGTATCTTGCAGTGCAAATTAACTATGCTAGACTATAATAACATGTCATCGGCGTAACTAGAGAGATCTTTGTTCTGGAGAGCGACGTTGTTTTTGGGAAGACAGGTCGAATGCTTCATATTATCTACGGTTCAGTAATGAATGGATTCAAGAACCTATGTTTGCTGTCAAAGTTGATGTAAAGTCACATACACCACTGATAAACCAAACAGAAGAAAACTCTTGCGATTAAAGTACCAAGCAATCAAGATTGTAATAGAATCAACGGTAGGTACCTTAGAGCACCGGTAGGGGTAGAAGCCACCCTGATCATTCTGGGCGATGGAGCCGAGTATGGAGCTGATGTTGAGGACAGCGGCACGCCGCACCCCCATCGCCTGGTCCTGGTGCCCGTCCGCGGCTTGCTTCAGCAGAGGTAGCAAAGTCTATAAGTTAAAAGGAGCTTAATAAAAGAAGCAGCTTTCATTACCCGGCTAACGTCCACTTAGTACTTCATCCCCACACTTTTACCATAGCTACACAAAAACATCCCAAATCACAAAAAGTACCAAGAAGAAAATAGACCTTGGTAAGCATAATGGGCCCAATGGTGTTGACAGTCAGGTTGTCCAGCAGTTGATCGGCCTTGACTAAGTTGAGCTTAGTGAACTTGGTGCTGATGCCAGCATTGTTGACTAGCAGATTCAGCCCACCCGCGCCGATCACGGTCGCGATCTTGGACGCTATGTCGCCGTAACTGGCCATGTTTGCCACGTCTGAAAATTTACAGTAGAAACGTATTAAATCTACAGGTAGAGGTGGCTTAAGTCAGGCTCATATATTTGTCAGAAATAGACATTCACTTTATGCAAACAGGCAAGAAGCTACAGGCCCACATGATCCAAGACTTCCCCAGGCGGACCCCTTGCTAATATTATTTCAAGTAATGTGGACCCCAGGCCCAGGTGTCATGTTGGGTTTCAGACTTGAGCCGGTTTGCTTTTTATGTTAAATTTTGTTTGAGTATTACCTAAATGCAAGATGTGAAGATTTTTATTCTCCTGCGATAATTTTTGAAGTTCCTGAAAGAATATCAAATATAATTAAAGAATATAAAATTACTGCTTAGTTTAGGTTACATTAATATAAATCATTTTACAGTTTAGACTTAAAATCATTAGGTACTTTTAAATGCGTTTGAAGGGACCGCGCTAACAATGCTAAACTCTCTATTAACAACCGCCGATTGGCAAACTAAGCTGAAATCGAAAGATATGTTTGTCATCATTATATTAAATGGATCTCTTTTAAATAAATTTTCGACTCATATTTGATAGAAATTATAATTTTACAGCGATCGATGATATAATTCAGAAATGTTCTAACTATACGACGATTGGTAAATCCTATCGGTATTCGTCACTATGGTACGACACTATGCTACCTACCTATTCAATCAAGGCAGATGACGTCAGCTGGTTCGTTCATCGTCTTATCTCTTTCACACGTTCCTATAATTTTAACTACAAAAAGCGCTCCATCGGAGCCTTCACAATTCACATTCTCATTGAAGTACTCCCGTAGTATTGAGACGTGTTGAAAGTGTCGGTTTAAATTATTAATTTAGTGAACTTACAAAAAAGTGATAGAAAAATGGCACCCATAGGTGAGTGTTATCACAATTTTTGTCATTCTTACCTCGGATTCCTTACGGCAAGTTGCAAATATCGTTTCTGCCTTCTTATGTTTAGTAAGATATTTCACCATCCCGAGACCTAGGCCTCGGTTGGCTCCGGTAATTAGCACTGATTTCATTCTGAAGAATTGAGACCGGTCAGTTCACGGACATTGCTTGAAATAATAACTCTCGAGCTATCCGTATCGCTATACAAACTCGTCTGTGTGGAGAAGGACTTTCTTGTCTCTGTCATCTATCGTGTACGTCAACATGACAATACTCAACAAATTGATTAAGTTTAATAATTTAGCGAGTTCGCTTTATCGGTCGGAGCAGGCAGTGGTTATAGTGCGGAGATCGCTCAGCAGTAGTAAGTAGTCTTGTATTGTATACAGATGTCTTTGCATTCTAGCCCGCCGACTAACCTCTTCCCATAGTTCATTGAGCAATCCAATCTACTGTGCACTAACTGTATAGTCATTCTGGTTCATTATATTTTCTATTATAGCATCACTTTATCACCTGTATCAAATTTACTGAGATGGTGAAAAAGAGAAATCAAATTACTAATAGTCTTGTTCATTTTTAATTGGATTATACATTGCATAAGAAGTTTCCAGAAATTGATTGTAAGAATTTATTATATAAAACAATTGTTGGTTTATGTGTAGGTATGATGTTGTTTATCCCAGTTAAAAGTAATTTTCCTCAAAATATACCTGTCATGATGCATCAGAGGCTACATTCCTTTTGAGTCATGAGATGATAATATGAAAAAAAAAATGTGGTGGGTGATCTAATGTGGTTGTTGGTGTCATCAGGCGGCTGGAACTGTTGTAGCCGTAAAGCCAAGTCCGTTGCTCCCATAGACAGTTTAAGAGGTACAGTAAGTCACCTTGATCACTGGAAAATCTGTGCTTTCACACATTTCATGTATGTAAACCACCGGGAAGCACATTCACTGTTAATTCAGGCAATATCATGCTTGGCAATGTCTTGTTAGTAGATAGACCTTTTAACAATTCTCACCAAGTGTTTTACTGCACACATTCTAGATGGAACTTTTGACTATGATTTGGCGGTCATTGGTGGTGGGTCTGGAGGCCTGGCCTGTGCCAAAGAGGCAGTGAACCAGGGGGCGCGTGTGGCTGTGTTGGACTATGTGACACCTTCACCGCAGGGAACAAAATGGGGCCTCGGTGGAACATGTGTCAATGTTGGCTGTATACCCAAAAAACTGATGCACCAGGCTGCTTTACTCGGAGAGAGTATTCATGTAAGTTGATCAAAAATTTACTTCTTATTTTATAATGATTGTTTTACTGGGCTACGGAACTAGTTATAACTTATTTTTATAGCTTCATTATATGAGTATTATTTTTCATTATAGGCATTGGTAAGTGGCGATTCTACCCAGCCCCACTCCTCGATCCTGCTCCTCAACCTTACCTTTCCTTGGATAATTGCTGAATGGTCTACTCTTTTATCTATTACTTCATATCACTTAAACCATATCAGAGCATTAACATGTTTGCTGAAGCAAACTAGTAATATTTTACTTTAGATCTTTTTTAACCTCTTCAACGCCAAGCATGTCTGAGAAGTATCACGAATTTCAACTTTACATCAAATGAATGAAGGGCTTTTTTATCCTGTAAGTATACCCTGCGGCCCTAACATGCATGACACATAGATAAGATAGATGGTCTTATCTCTAAGTGCGTCTCTCTCACACTAGTGCTGATGAAAGAGATAGTCATAGAGATAAACGGGTTTAATTTATCTTTGTGGCATGCATGTTAGGGCCGCTGACGGATTTGGCATTGAAAAGGTTGAATTTGACAATAAAGGGACACTTATCAAAAGTACTATGTACATACAATTTGCTTAGTCCACTATTGTTAGCTATTCCTCCTAATTAATTTATACTTTTAATAATAAAAGCATGTTAAGGAGGATAATCTCAATTTATGCAACATGTTCAGGTAAAATCAGCCATTATATGTTGAGGATAGAACAATTTGTCATAGGAGACTGCCATTTAGTATTTCCCGTGTTCATGCAAAATAGTTTTACTTTAACCTTTATCCCGGCAGAGGTGCTTTATCAACCAAATACATGTACCTATGTATAATTTCAACTTGAACTTTAGTATGATACAAATTTGATTGCATCTATGTCAAAAATTATTTGTTGTTAATTTCCCAGCGGCCCTAACATGCATGGCACCAAGATAAATTAGAACCGTTTATCTCTAAGTGCGTCTCTCTCACACTAGTTCCGACGAAAGAGATAGTCATAGAGATAAACGGTTCTAATTTATCTTTTTGGCATGCATGTTAGGGCCACAGGAAGTGACATTAAACTGTATTTGAACTTTACATAGCATATCTGTTTGTATGGGGCCGCTTAAGGTTTAAGAATAACAGCAATAAATACTGTTGGAGAATACACTAGGTGACTTGCAAGTTCTGTCGGGCCAGAAAAAAGTTGAAACCCGGGTCAATCCAAAGCACTATTCTGTATATTAACCCGTGGAACGTCCTAAATACACCATGTTTCTGTAGGTCATTGAAAAATTATTTGTACCAAATTGACAATAGAGTTCACTGAGAAACCAAGAATGTGTGACAGGTTAATACTTTGTAATTAAAAACCTTGACTGTCTAAAAAATAAAGTTCAAATTTCGAGCTAAGAGATACGAGCTTAGGAAAGAAATCCGTCCCAATGTGTTATGGGGGGGGGGGGAGTGGCTATGCCGCCTAGTTGTTTGCTGGGAATTCTGAAGGAAAACCACAATGGGTTAGTAACAGTAAAGTCATGAGGTGGTTGACTTGGTATGCTTTCTGATTTGATTGCTCTATTGTTGTTTCAACCCAGGTCTGAGGTCGTAACTACCTACTCCACTTTTTTCATTCATTTATATTTTACTTCATCGGCCTGAAAAATTATTATTTGCAAAGTGGAAGGAAAACTTAAGAAGATATTGTTTCAATCTGTAATGCAAAGACGAAGCAAATGACTTAATGATTAATCATGTTGGCTTACTATTGAAATAAAGCGTGTCATTCGATGACAGAGTTCAATGTTATACGACGGGCATTCAACATATTCTCGGTATAAGTATGAAAAAAAATGGCGGTAGAATAATTTTTTTTTTCATGGTTGTAGCCTCTTATTTTGATGCACTAAGATTCGTCAATTATTTTGCTAAACCCGTCATAAAATATTTTTCGTCTGCTGTCAAACTTTTAACGCTTAATCGTCATTATATTACTTGCCACGTAGATCTTTTTAATATAGAATTAAGAAGTCACTGGGGGCCAAATCTGGACTATATGGTGGGTGGACTAACGGTTCTAAACTCAGTCGCTGGCAGTGACTGATTTTGGCAATTTTCTCTCAGCAATAAATGTCACCTTTTTTTTCATTTGCTTTTCGAGTGATTTAGCCAGTGACATGTCGATTTCATAATCAAAAAACTTTAAGGGCAGAAAAAATAACCGATAATATGTCACTTAATCATCCTCTAATATAATGTTCTCCAATTATTCGTTTTTTTTTTGTGTAGTGGCATAGACAGACCCGACATGGTCTAGGGTTGTCTTTATCACTCGCTCCTTCCTCGTTCAAACCTACTAGACTTCTTTTTCTTTTGAATTGTCGGTAACGTAACGGTAACGTCAAATGTATCCATTTCTTTTATAGTTTTTTGTGTTGTTCCCTATCTTGTTAAGAACTTTATTACGGCTCCGTAAAATTGCTCATAGTGATGACGTTTGTTCGGCAATCGCAGAAAAACAAACGAAAGTAATGCTTCCATTTTCATTTCCTTTTAATAAAAAATAGTGACCGTAATGGCCAGTATAAAAATTTTGCTTAAAGAGTTTGTAGCATATCGATACCGAGAACATATTGAACGCCCCTCCTAGGTATTACTAATTTGTATTGATATGAATTTATATCAGAAAATATTGTTTGGAGTATCAAGTCACTTGTATGACAATTGCCGATTCTGATAAGCAAAAATGTCGCGTCATTGTCATTTATTGTTATTTCATCAGATAATCATTTGAAATATAATGGATACGGTGATATTTTTTTGTAACAAGACAATGAATTCTGCATAGTATTAGTTAGTATATTCGAAGGGTAGTTGTTAAGCCAGTTTAGTCAGTCGACTTCTTACACACAAAACGGGTAATCGGATAACGAACAACTTAATTTTAAAATATTTTACTTATCTAGTTGAGTGGAACAAAGATGATGCTACCTTGAACCTTCCACAAACCACTTGTTAAATAATTATAATAAATCAGCGGACAATCTTAACACAAATCGATCTAGTCCCAAAGTAAGTAGTACTGTACGCTTTTTGTATTGCCACGTACGGTAAGAATTTGGAAGGAGCTTGCTGAAGCAACGTTCCCGGACCGATACAACTTAGGGATCTTCAAAAAAAGAGGCTACTCTTTTCTCAAAGGCCTGCCTGCTAGTATAACACTACAAAGGTCTGTGTTACAGGTACTAGTCGACGTTATACATACTTATATAGATAAATAAATACTGAAATACATGGGAAACAAACATCTGTGAACGTGAATTTGCCCTTACCGGGGATCGATCGGATCGGATTAGTAAGTATGGATGTACGTACGAGGTGACCAGATTTCCTTGTTCTAGCTTGTATGCTATCTAATTATATTACTGCATTTTCCTGTTGTTATTATGAAGTTGAGGACAGGTGATGTCATGTTACGTTTATTTCCGTTAAGTGATTTTTGAACGAAACCGCGTTAGAGTTGTTTAAAGGTATAATTTTACTACAAAACTAATGTTATTAAAGTTTAATTTTTTAATGTGTTCGTCGGCAAGTGTTAAGTTTGTTTTAGGGTTTCGTAGTTAAATTATTCTTCAAGTTTAGCAGCTTTATTTTGGGCTTAGCGGTGTATTTAGGATGAGTATATGATCTGTGCCTACCATTGAAATATTATATTACACTAGAACAGACATCTCAAACAAATGACAGCGAGCACTTGATGGCGGAGCGGGCATGCGCGCCGCGTCCGGCGGTGATCGTTTTCTTAGGCGTTTGTGCCATTTGGCCTCACCAGGCTTTACAAAAAATCAAGTTGAGGCGTCGACTCTAGTATACATAATTACTCAAAGCCTTTTACCAGTCTTTTCTCAATATATTCTATGGTCGCAATTAACATAATTGTTTATTTAGTTATAATAATACTAAGCTATATTAGCTGCTTTAAGGACCGATTTATGTATAGTAATAATAATAATAAATCAGGGGACAATCTTTACACAAATCGATCTAGTCCCAAAGTAAGCACTAAAGGCTTGTGTTATGGGTACTAGATGACAATATACGTACTTATATAGATAAATAAATACTTAAATACATAGAAAACATCCAAGACACGGGAACAAACATTCGTGCTCATCACACAAATATTTGCCCTTACCGGGGATCGAACCCGGGACGCTAGCTTCGGAGGCAGGGTCACTCCCAACTAGGCTAACCGCGTCAAATTTATATCTTTCCTCATAATTTAGTCCGATGTATGAACGTGTCAATGTACGTGTGTAATGTAGGTACAGTTAGGTGCACAAGTGAACGAATGGTTGGGTATCTTGAAGAACTCTTTAAGATAATAATTTAACATCAAAGTGGGTTTTTAATTCAATACAAATTGTATATTTAATCCACACAGATACATTCTTTCTTAGACGTACCTATCAAGATTTATTTATAGAAGTATAATTTTTAAAGTGATAATCATTACTAAAAGTCGCATTATAATCATCACTTTCACGGTTTCTATTGATTCCTTGTCAGATTATTTGATTAAGGTCATTATTTAGTAATGATAATCACTTTAAAAAACATAATTCTATAAATAAATCTTGATATGACTAAAAAGTGTGTATCTTTGTGCATAAAATATACCATTTTGTTTTGAGTTCAAAACACACTTTGATTTAAAATTATTGTCTTAAAGAAGTCCCTATCATTGATTAACTTATTTGACAATTACTAGGTATCTATCAATTTATTTTGATCTTTGGTTTGAGCGATGGTTATTTATAAATAGTTTTATTTCAAGGCCTGGTTAAAAAGCATGTAATATATAAGCGAAAGGTACTTTACGAGTATGTACTTGAGATAATTCATTCTTTATTGTGGTGTTCGATCGAGTTAATTGTACAATAATACTATCAAATTAAATGAAGCTATAAAAATAACTAACATTGTTGGCTATTTAATGTTTATTCTGACACTCTCAGCATTAGTAAATCCCTTTGATATTGTATTGATTTTTAAATGTAATCAAAAGTATCCTTTTTTTAATTTTTCGCGTATGAATGTCATGAAGACATTTTACTCTGACTGTGTATCACAGCGCATATATCCAATAGACTCCGCATAGCCAGGCGCATTAGAGGCAAAAAGCCATAAGCGACGGGGCTATAGGCAGGCGCGGGATGCGGACCTCGAACGCACCAATGACAGCGCTCCAAAAACCCCGCGCGCCCCGCAACTTTGGCAGCGTTATTTGCTAGTAATAGTTAGGTTAAGCGGTGTCTTTAGGATATTTGGTCTGTGCTGTGTACTATTTGAGTCCAGTGTGAAATGTTAAGTGTGTGTCGCAGGATTATCTGAACTGTTTTTTTAAACTACTAAATTATTTTCTTTAATCTCTATTAGTATTCTGTTTGCTCTCAGTAGATTGCCAATAAAGTAAAATAAATATTTTTAAAACTAGTAGTACCACAGTGCAAGTGTAGCTAAACTAGTGGACCAATTTCGAACAAACGCCCGAATCGGCGCACTCACACGAAGACGCCCTGTTACACGGCACAGTAAACACACATTACTGCAACTGACTGTATTGCGAAGCTTCCTTATGGTTGGGTTTCACGTATTAAGTTGTCAAATAGTTACCTAAATTTTTACTTAACATTAATCCACTTAATTTTAAGTAAAAATATTAGTTAAGCTCCGCCAAACTTATGCATTTAACTAAATGGAGCCTGTTCCAAACGTGTCCAGTGATAATCCAAGCCCACCGACTTAACCGAAAAGGCAAAATTCTAATCTACTTGTTTACTTGCTCGCTAAGTTTATAGCTTTACACGAATTAAGTCGCTTAAAATTAAATTAAAATCTAGTTAAATACTGGACGACTTAATACGTGTATTGCAGCCATCAGAGACCCTGTCGCAGCGCGTCTTCGTGTGAGTGTGGGGATTCGGGCGTTTGTTTCGAATTGATTTACTGTTTTAGCAAATGCACTGTGTTATTATGATATTCTACTGTTCATAATAATCCTGCGATGCCCAATAATAACAGCAGCTAAAACGAGCGTTACGATTCCAGGAAGCGGTGTCGTACGGATGGCAGGTTCCAGATGTGAACTCAATCAAGATCAACTGGCAGGCCCTCACCGAGTCCGTCCAGAACCACATCAAGTCCGTCAACTGGGTCACCCGCGTTGACCTCAGAGACAAGAAAATCGAGTACATCAACGGTTTGGGAGAGTTCAAGGACCCCCACACAATCATCGCCACAATGAAGAACGGGAGCAAAAAGGAGCTGACCGCGAAGAATATTGTTATAGCGGTCGGTGGTAGGCCGCATTATCCCGAGATCCCTGGTGCCCAGGAGTACTGCATCAGCAGCGACGACATCTTCAGCCTGGGGCACCCGCCCGGGAAGACGCTTGTGGTTGGCGCTGGATGTATCCTTTTACAATTTAAGAATATTAATATCTTAGGTTGAATAGAATAGATCTTTATTATCACATAACATTCAACCACATCCAAATAGGAATACACTAACAAAATAATCAATACATATAAAACAGTACCGTGACTAAATAACTTATAGACAACGTACAGGCTAAACGGGCCATCAGCCTAGAGGTTTAAAATTTGCAGGAGATTTTCCTCGAGTACCCTAGAGGTGCACTAAGGACGAATTTTTTGCAATTCCATCTCTAATGGGGTGAAAGGGGGTGATAAAGTTTGTATGGAAAATACCGCGGGCGAAGCTGTGGCGGGTCTACTAGTTAATTATAAAATAAATATCAGGTATGGAGTAAAAAAAAAAGATTTTACTGTGTGACAAAAGAACGGTCTCAGCGTATGCCGCCAGAACTAAAACTGACGCCCCCTTCCACACTCAGTACCGAATGAACAAATTGTAGCCTATTGTCTAACTTTCAATTTATTTCTTTATTTACCAATACGTTTTATGTGGTGTTCAATGCAGAGTATTTGTATTATACGGTATCGGATATACAGGTGGATTGAAAGACTTGTAACATAACACTAGTAAAGCGCTACAATAGGGAAGTTTCCTTTTCTTTTGTTTTCTTTTGTCAATTAAACAAAAAATTACGATGATATAGTGCGTTGAAGTTCCGCGTGACGTCACGACTTCTCACACTGTACCTACTAATAAGTGACGCCTTGAGCCCCCACTCCCAAACTTTGATGCGCGTTATCTTTGTCAATTTTGATTGATTTGATAAAGCAAAAAATACGTATTCAATATTTTGATAATGTAACTGACGGACTAATTAGATTTTTTTTTTATCCAGGAAACATCCCAATTTTAGCTTATTGTCTACCTTGCAACTTATTTATTTGTCTTTACCAATACGTTTTATGTGGTGTTCAATGCAGAGTATTTGTATTGCTCGGTATCGGATATAGGAATAAATAAATAATAAATAAATAAATCAGTGGACAATCTTTACACAAATCGGCGTAGTCCCAAAGTAAGCTCTAAAGGCTTGTGTTATGGGTACTAGACGACGATATACATGCTTCTATAGAGAAATAAATACTTAAATACTTAGAAAACATCCAAGACTCAGGAAGAAACATTCGTGCTCATCACACAAATATTTGCCCTTACCGGGGATCGAACCCGGGACGCTAGCTTCGGAGGCAGGGTCACTACCAACTACGCCAACCGCGTCGTCAAAAAGAATGAAAGACTTGTAACATAACTCTAGTAAAGCGCTACAATTATAGTGATGGGAAAACGCTTATTTGATCGAGTTAGAAATATAATCCTTAACCAGCACCCTCAGACATCGGCCTGGAGTGCGCCGGGTTCCTGAACTCCCTCGGGTTCTCCGCCACTGTGCTGGTGAGGTCCGTGCCGCTGCGCGGCTTCGACCAGCAGATGGCCAACATCGTCACCAATGAGATGGAGCAGAAGGGCGTCAAGTTCCATCACCGCACCATACCGGTTTCAGTGGAAAAACTGGAGAATGGGAAGCTGAAGGCGCGCTGGTTTAATACGGAATTGAATCAAGAGTGAGTAGGTTTTTGGATGTCAACGATTTTTACATGAATTGCTATAATAATCTTATAACTTCAAGCGAGCAATTTTTGTATATGTCGAACCGTAGTGTCGCTCGGCGTCATTATGTCTTTCTCATCTATGTGCAAAAGGTGAGAAACGATCTCACCCTCTCTCATGGTAGGTTCAAGGGACTGAAAAAGGAAGCATCAAATCAATTCAAAACGTTTATTTAGCAATTTGGCCACCTGTGAGCTCTTTTACTTTTCACGATTAATTAAAATGGGTTGAATCTACCAGCACTTCGGATAGAACCATCATTACTGAGAAGAAGCGCTGCAAGAAACTCAGCAGAAAATCATCTTTTCAAGTCACACATTGATTTTACATTATATATACAAACTCAAATAAAATGAAATAGAACTATTACAAAGTAATGAAGCAGTTAATGATTTAGACAAGTAAAATCGTGACGGACTGACGATCTCGTGAAAATTGCGGGTGCTGGAGCCTGGATGCGAGCAGCATAGCATCGGTCGTTGTGGCGATCATTGGGGGAGGCCTATATGGACGTTTTTCGGCTGAAATGATGATGATTAACAAAAAAATCCTAGTTTTTTTTTACCAAATCAGTATTAGAATAATAATAATATTAATCATATTAATAATTGCCAGTCCAAGGACCCTGTGCATGAATAAACTTTTATCTTGTTTAGGGGCGAGGACGTGTTTGACACCGTGCTGCTGGCCACCGGTCGCTATGCTCTCACTAAGGCACTCAACCTGGAAGCGGCGGGTGTTTCCGTAAGTTACATAATAATTTGTGTCTACGCTCATCATAAAACCTCTATATCCGTTCAAAAAACGTTGAAACCAGCATTAACAATTTTCATATCTGTGGTAGTATCATAATGGTTTCATTAAAGTATCAATATCGATATATATCACATTTTAGATGAAAATATGAATAGTAGTGACTCCGAGAACGATGTGAAAACTCACGCCGGATATCGTAAATGCAGCCACGATTGCAACAAATAACTTGTTGCCACAAAATATTGTTTCGGAACACATCATGGAGGATTTATAATGTCTGTAGATAAAGATATGTATGCAACTGTACATAATTTGGGTTAAAACACTCGTGCGATCTTATTATGAAACTCGTCTGTCGGCTCGTTTCATAAATCCGCACTCGTGTTTTAAGGCCTATCATTATGCAACCGTTACATAAATTACCATGTGAATGACTTGCAGGTGTTGTCTGAGAACGGCAAGATCGTGGCGGCCACGGAGCAGACGAACGTGCCGCACATCTACGCCGTGGGCGACGTGCTGGAGGGCCGGCCCGAGCTCACGCCCGTGGCCATCCACGCGGGCCGCCTGCTGGCGCGCCGCGTGTTCGCCGGCGCCGCGCAGCACATGGACTACGAGAACGTGGCCACCACCGTGTTCACCCCGCTCGAGTACGGCTGCGTCGGGCTCAGCGAGGAGGGCGCCACTGAGAGGTACGTGACGTCACTCACGCCCGTGGCCATCCACGCGGGCCGCCTGCTGGCGCGCCGCGTGTTCGCCGGCGCCGCGCAGCACATGGACTACGAGAACGTGGCCACCACCGTGTTCACCCCGCTCGAGTACGGCTGCGTCGGGCTCAGCGAGGAGGGCGCCACTGAGAGGTACGTGACGTCACTCACGCCCGTGGCCATCCACGCGGGCCGCCTGCTGGCGCGCCGCGTGTTCGCCGGCGCCGCGCAGCACATGGACTACGAGAACGTGGCCACCACCGTGTTCACCCCGCTCGAGTACGGCTGCGTCGGGCTCAGCGAGGAGGGCGCCACTGAGAGGTACGTGACGTCACTCACGCCCGTGGCCATCCACGCGGGCCGCCTGCTGGCGCGCCGCGTGTTCGCCGGCGCCGCGCAGCACATGGACTACGAGAACGTGGCCACCACCGTGTTCACCCCGCTCGAGTACGGCTGCGTCGGGCTCAGCGAGGAGGGCGCCACTGAGAGGTACGTGACGTCACTCACGCCCGTGGCCATCCACGCGGGCCGCCTGCTGGCGCGCCGCGTGTTCGCCGGCGCCGCGCAGCACATGGACTACGAGAACGTGGCCACCACCGTGTTCACCCCGCTCGAGTACGGCTGCGTCGGGCTCAGCGAGGAGGGCGCCATTGAGAGGTACGTGACGTCACTCACGCCCGTGGCCATCCACGCGGGCCGCCTGCTGGCGCGCCGCGTGTTCGCCGGCGCCGCGCAGCACATGGACTACGAGAACGTGGCCACCACCGTGTTCACCCCGCTCGAGTACGGCTGCGTCGGGCTCAGCGAGGAGGGCGCCACTGAGAGGTACGTGACGTCACTCACGCCCGTGGCCATCCACGCGGGCCGCCTGCTGGCGCGCCGCGTGTTCGCCGGCGCCGCGCAGCACATGGACTACGAGAACGTGGCCACCACCGTGTTCACCCCGCTCGAGTACGGCTGCGTCGGGCTCAGCGAGGAGGGCGCCACTGAGAGGTACGTGACGTCACTCACGCCCGTGGCCATCCACGCGGGCCGCCTGCTGGCGCGCCGCGTGTTCGCCGGCGCCGCGCAGCACATGGACTACGAGAACGTGGCCACCACCGTGTTCACCCCGCTTGAGTACGGCTGCGTCGGGCTCAGCGAGGAGGGCGCCACTGAGAGGTACGTGACGTCACTCACGCCCGTGGCCATCCACGCGGGCCGCCTGCTGGCGCGCCGCGTGTTCGCCGGCGCCGCGCAGCACATGGACTACGAGAACGTGGCCACCACCGTGTTCACCCCGCTCGAGTACGGCTGCGTCGGGCTCAGCGAGGAGGGCGCCACTGAGAGGTACGTGACGTCACTCACGCCCGTGGCCATCCACGCGGGCCGCCTGCTGGCGCGCCGCGTGTTCGCCGGCGCCGCGCAGCACATGGACTACGAGAACGTGGCCACCACCGTGTTCACCCCGCTCGAGTACGGCTGCGTCGGGCTCAGCGAGGAGGGCGCCACTGAGAGGTACGTGACGTCACTCACGCCCGTGGCCATCCACCGGAATACGTCACTCGTGAAATGAGCGAAGTCGCTCATTTGCTATTAGTCCTCATCCGAAAGCGGGAACGAGTGCACGTGAAATGTGGTAATCAGCGTTTTTTGAGAATGAGTGTCATTATGCTTGTTCATAACGCGACAGGTGTAACATTTCATTCGGAATTACCATTTGTTAAAAAATTATTGATTTTAATTTTCTGCCGTTGTTAAAATTATTGATCGAAAAATGGCGGAAGCGTGAAAGGAAATGCAAGTGTAGCAGTAGAAAAAAAGGAGATGGCATTATTCTCCCGGTAAACGCGCACATTCATAAGCATGGCGACAGATTGTCGCTTTAAAGTCGACTGCAAGTCTAGCGCGACATGCCCGCGAGTCATTTCTCGCGCAGTGCGTCCCTTATATATTTGAATAGTTGGTCAGTGACGCATTGATGTCGTGCTAGCTCCCCTGATGTCAATCTTTGGTTACCTGTATCACTGTAAATTTGCAGGCATGGCGCGGACAACATTGAGGTGTACCACGCGTACTACAAGCCGACGGAGTTCTTCATCCCGCAGCGGAACATCCGCAACTGCTATTTGAAGGCCGTGGCGCTGCGCGAGGCGCCGCAGCGCGTGCTGGGGCTGCACTTTGTGGGGCCCGTCGCCGGGGAGGTCATCCAGGGCTTCGCCGCCGCCGTCAAGTGAGTGCCACCATTGATCAGCTCGTGATTAAATACCTTTATGGCTGCTATGAGATGAGTCAGGCCAGTAGCTAGGGGAGGGCATTGCAGCGCAAAACCACCACTGGCCTAGCTTAAACCACCACTGCCCTAGCTTAAACCACCATTGCTCTACCTTAAACCACCACTGCTCTAGCTTAAACCATCACTGCCCCAGCTTAAACCACCATTGTTCTACCTTAAACCATCACTGCCCTAGCTTAAACCACCATTACCCTAGCTTAAACCACCACTGCCCTAGTTTAAACCACCACTACCCTAGCTTAAACCACCACTGACCTAGCTTAAACCACCACTGTCCTACTTTAATCCACCACTGCCCTAGCTTAAACCATCATTGCCCTAGCTTAAATCACTGCTGCCCTACTTTAAACCACCACTGCCCTAGCTTAAACCATCACTGCCCTATCTTAAACCATCACTGCCCTACCTTAAATTCAACTCTAGCTACGGGCCTGAAATGAGTACGCCTTTGCGAGCATCTAGTGATACTAGTTATCACAACACCAGTTTTTAGGCTTCTGTACCTAAAAGGTAAAAAAGGAACCCTTATGGTGAGACTTCATTGTCCGTCTGTGTGTGTCACAATCGTTTATCCCAGTTACAACTTATGTTATGAACTTGACATTTTGAATAGTCATAGAACTTGCGTGCCCCCATATATTGAGGGAATATTTCGTTTAAATACCTATACATCTTTTAAATTTTACTGAAAAGTCGTTATCCAATAGGATCAAAATGGGTGCCATATGAAAGTGCTTTGCGAAAGCATTTCATAAGAACTTTCTTTTGTCGTCATGTTTTTAATAATTGTGTACAATAATGTACAATAAACGAAAAAAAAAAATACATAAGAAATCAGAACTACTGCTTCTTTTAGAAGTCGGTTAAAAGGATTGCAACCGCAAGAAAGCTTTCATTTGATGGATCTAACTTTTGTTCTTGTTCCAGATGCGGCCTGACCATGGAACACCTGATGGGCACGGTGGGGATCCACCCGACCGTCGCCGAGGAGTTCACGCGCCTCAACATCACCAAGCGCTCCGGACGGGACCCCAACCCTGCCTCCTGCTGCAGCTAGACACGCACACACACACGCACACGCACACACACACACCCCGCACACACCGTTGTACACTGTACGTGCTTGTAGAAATGTTGGATAATACTGGTGTATTAACTCTTACGCCTGTTAGTCGGCCCTCAAAACTGATATCACGCTCAAGTTAGGTTTTTATTATGTAAAAAACTTGTATTTGAGTGCTGTATCGGTCTTGAGTACAGACGATTAATCCACACGCTATCCATTCCGAGAATCATTCTGTTACATCAAAAGGGCCAGCAGTCTTATTTAAGGAAAATTGCTAAAGGGAAGTCACTTAAGCTTCAATTAAAAAATATACGGTTTAATAAATAATAGTCTTTGGGACATATGAGGTAGCACCTTCCATCCATCCACCATTAATTATTTCAGCCGAATGACGTCCACTGCTGGACATATGCCTCCTCCAATGACCGCTACAACGACTTTCCCGCTAATACTCCAGTATTGTTCAAAGTTCTTATGTTAGTCAATCTATGTATTTTTTATCAATCATCAATACCATCTTGCCTCCACCATGGACGAATAAAACGACGACATACAATCGCCGATCGCGGTGCGAAAATCGGTTTTGTAATCGCAAAAACCGGAATTTTGAAAAATTTTTAAAATTTTAATCCACAAAAAGAATCCATATAATTATTGAACCAGCTCACAAAATTTTACGAGAATCGGTTCAGAAATGCGACCTGTAGGGGAGAACAAATTGACATACGAACATCCTCCGGACAGACATACAAAAGCATTTTTGCCGAAGCGGAAACGAAGACGCTTCGCTCGCTCGGTCAATAAAAAATACATAGATTTACTCAGTGGTCTGATATGAAAACCTTGCAATTCAGTTTCTTAGAGCTGTATATTTTGTTATTGTTAATAAATAACTTCTTATTTGTTACGAATGAAACTGCAACATTTCCATATCAGACTACGTTTTCACATCTACGACTTCGGTTCTTTTCGTTCGTGCCTAGTTAGAATGAGATGCCGAGCGAAGAGTTGCGATGTGGGGATGTTAATGCAGTTATTACATACTTCACAAACATGTCGAGGGTGATATAAGAGGTGTTAGCCTGATACACGCTCGGAACAAAACACGAGCTACTTAAAAATACACTTAAGTGAAAAGGAATATAGTAAATTAAATTGGGAATTATAAATATGTAGTTAGCAACTGGCACCATTATTTATTACGACAGTATAAAAATATGTTAAAAGAATAGATAAATTAGTAATGGGACCTTAAATCGTCACTGAATAAAGCTCGTATCTCCAAAATAACGTTTCGTAAATTCGACCTTGTTACAAAAGTGTTTAAAGATAATTTTCAGCACACTTGCTCGTAATTAGCAGGATTTTAAGATGAGAAAACGGATCGTACGACTAAAATACGATCCGCGGGCGTAATGATTTTGTATAGGATGTTATTCCGCACTACCGTCGCCGCGACCATTTATTTAGTCAATTATACCTTTTTTTATCCTCGTAAGAGTGATGAAGAACTGCAACACCGGCGGTACGGCAATTATGAACGTCGTGTCATCAAACCCCTCGGTGTTCGCTCGGGTTTTGAATGTCGTTTAGTTTATAATGGCTGATTTATTACTTTTAATACGAAATGTAAAAAAAATACGTTAGAATTTGAGACACGAGTTTTAAAGTAGTGGAGAGATGCGAGCTCAACGACAATAGTCTAAGCTTTACAAAGAACTCCAGTGAGAACAAAGTTATTACATATTCTATCGTCTCACGAATATCTTATTTGCAGAATATCATTTCGCGAATTTTCTCAAACTTATCTCGCTCAACCAAGTTGATGTGAAAGCAAACTTACCCCACCCCTTATAAAGTTCAAATTTAAATTAAATACTATAGTGAAAAGGGGCCCCGCTTTAAAAGGGGGGTGATACGTTTAATCCTGCACGATAAGTTGCGTAGAACGAATTTATTTTTACAATTTTGAATGTTATTATATTACTTAATTAATACAGTATTAGTTTGTTCAAAGTTACAATTCTTTCACGACACATACTATGTAGTAACATTCCGCACTGTTTTACAGATATCAGTCTGTTGATCTAACAATTAATTTGTATGTGATTTGTGTTTTTAAATAAAATGATATATTTTTATTGAACATTCGCATTTTTTTTCTTTTCTTACAATTATTTTAATTTAAGGAAAACTTACATCTGATAACGTGGCTATGATACATGTGAGACAAAAGTTAATACTTAATACTGTCTGTGTCTCTATCTGCCTGTCTGTTACTTTTTACGGCTAAACCGCTGAACCGATTTAGATGAAATTTGGCCTTTGTTCTCCGTCTGCCTAAACGGACCTACATATGTCTGCTATGCCTATGTCGCTACAAAGTCTAAGTCGTACATAGTATGAAACGCTAACTTCCTAATTATCATCATGCGTTCATCTCTGTTGAACTAATCTGTATTAAGACTAAAAGGCTTTTAAGCTATATCGCGTTATGACTAACACGCATTAGAACTACAGTGGGATTAACCTTTTGGCCGCCAAGCATGTCTGAGAAGTAACACGAATTTCAACTTTAAGTCAAGGTAGTGAAAGACTTTTTTACCCTGTAAATGCTGTCACGCATAGTCTACAACGGCGGTCAAAAGGTTAAGACTAAAATGCATTTGGACTGCATCAGGATTGAGACCAAAACGAGACTACAAAGAGACTTATTTATGCATTAAACCGCTTAAAATAAAGTTAAGGCCAAACGCGTAAATGTAATTTGGAGAATTAGGCACGTTCTCGAAACAGACAGTCTACTATATAGACAAACAGCGAAATAGTCGGCCGGCCACATTAGCCACATAGTCTTAATGCCCCTGAAGATTGAAGTTTAGGCAAAACGCGACATAGGCACAATCCGTTTTAGGCAGGCGGAGAGACCGTTAATTCAGGGGGAAAAAAAGTCGATCACATTGAAGTATTACGTTACACTAGAATAGACGTCTCAAACAAACGACAGCGAGCACTTGATGACGGAGCGGGCATACGCGCCGCGTCCGGCGGTCATCGTTTTCTTATAGGCGTTTGAGAAATTTGACCTCAACAGGCTTTATAAAAAATCAAGTTGAGGCGTCCACTCTAGTATACATAATTACTCAAAGGTCAGTCACATGAAAATTTGCTTTATTTTAAAGATATATTTCCACGCAGGCGATGTTGCGGGTAAAACCTAGTAATCTATATATAAAATACCACTGACTGATCACGAAATCTTGGGTACTAAGTCTATACAATTGAAATTTAGTAGACATTCGCTAAAAAAGGATCTTACCAAAATCCATCATTTCTAAGAGGTTCACAGTTTAGGAAATACCGCGAGTGAAGCTGCTGCTGTACGCTATTGTACAATAATATAAAAAGCTAAAAACAAAATAGTAAATAAAAACTAAAACAAAAACACGCTTTTGTCAGTAACGCACTAAAGTAATGTCACCACCAAGGTAATGTATTGGACTGGACTCATCAAAACAAACCAAATGAGCCCAAACTCGAAGGGTTTCCTAATAGTCATTGAAGAGTTCCACTATCGGCTTCCTGGCTCCATGGTCAGATCAGCTCGATGGTACCAAATTATTGTATTGCATACACTTGCAAAGTTTTAAATCGTTACAACAATTAGAATTTGGTTAAAATTGACTTTAAGCTCTTATTACATCGTTTGTTAGTTAGTTCGTTGTGAAGTGAAGCTAATAAAAGCGTGTTAGAAATAAGGGCTTAATTTGTATCTTTAATACCAGTTTCGATGTAAAACTAACCTTATTGCAAGGGGATAAAGTCTGTTTAGATATTTTAACCACTTTGTCCACTTACACTTATTTTCTTGAAGAAGTTATAATGTACCTTCTCTCGATGAATTTAGAGCTTAAGTTTTAATGATCACCTCCACTGCCATGCTAACTATTGGATCCATTCTGAGTTATAGGCGCGCGGTAGTGTGACTCTTGTAACCATGGCACAGAGAGTATTATCGCCTGATAACGATGCGGCTACCGGTCTATGGTGTCTTTTGGTCTTGGCAGTTGAACCAGGTAGTATGGCTCTTATAACAATGGCACAGAGAGTATTGTCGCTTGATAACGATGCGGCTACTCTTCGTTGACGACGTACCGGTCCATGTCGTCCGTCGGTGGGCAGTTGAACCAGATTTGCGCGATGGGCAAAGGGTAGTAAGGGTGCGCGCGCACTTGACCGTTGTCAAACCGCCAGAAGCGCGGCCCTTGGAAGAAATATGTGTCTGAAAGAAAAATGGATTTGAACACTGGCTAAATTGAATTACTTCACGTCAACCTTTGTGCCATTTTTACGTTGTAGGCAACAGTGGCTAATACTTTTAGGGTTGCGTACCCAAAGGGTAAATCGGGACCCTATTACTAAGACTCCGCTGTCCGTCTGTCACCAGGCTGTATGTCATGAACCCTGATAGTTAGACAGTTGAAATTTTCACAGATGATTTATTTCTGTTGCCGCTATAACAACAAATACTGAGAGACAGAATAAAATAAATACTTAAGGGGGCTCCCATACAACAAACGTGATTTGTTTGCTCGTTTTTGCTCGATATTGATAACGGCAACAGGTAGACGCTTGAAATATTCAGAGAACATTAAGTTATATATTCATTTTAAAGATAAATAATTAAATTAACAACAACAGAAAAAACAGAATAAAACAAATATTTAAGGGGGGCTCCCATACAACAAACGTGTTTTTTTTTTGCATGATTTTGACAAGCTTGATTTGCTGATTGCAAATCTGATCGCACGAAGGTTTCCGTACTGGAAACCTTCGTGCGCGAGTCCGACTCGCACGTGGCCGGTTTTTTTTGTATTCTCACCCTAGAAGACTACAGGCTCTCTCAAAGGCTCTTAAAGCTCTGAGGCCGGGTTTAATAAAGGTCCGTCCAGGCCCGTAGCTAGAGATGAAGTTATGTTGGAGCAGGGGTCGTTTAAGCTGAGTCAGTGGTGGTTTAAGCTAGGGCAGTGGAGGTTTAAGCTAGGGCAGTGGTGGTTTAAGAAAGGGCAGTGGTGGTTTAAGGCAGGGCAGCGGTGGTTACATAACAAGGAAGAATCATACTATGAACAAACAATGACCTTAGCATATTATGTTATTAATCGTATTTTTAAGGTAGGGCTATAGTAGTTATGGTTGGGAATTGCCCCACAAAGCCCGCCTTATCCACGACCCTGGGTCCGTTGACCCAAATGTCAGATTTGAGTACATCAGTAAAATTTTGACATCCGTGTCTGAAATTTAATCGAACGGATCTTTATATAACCCAGCAGACACAGCGGTACTAGCAAAGTTAACACGAGGAAAAGTAAACACCGTCTTATCTCTAAGTGGGTCTCTCTCACACCAGTGCCGACGCAAGAAATAGTCATAGAGAAGACAGGGTTGCGTTATCCCCGTGTCAGCCATGCTGCGGCCACAGAATAACTTGTCCAGGGACCCTATCCATCCTTGCGACTTTTAGATAAAGCATTTTTACTAACCCGGAGACTCTTTACATCTCCCATATTATTTATTTCTTATTATTTATTTGTACTCATCAGGTTTGTTTGATGGGCAATGTGAACAGTGCAAGAGCGTCATCGAAGAGTGTAAAATGGGAGACTATTATGGTCCATTGATGGGGCTTTCTTTATTGATAGGATCACTTTTAACATCACAGGCAATGTAGCTATATGGTTCTTCGAACCGTATACCACTTACCTCCTTTCCAAATAATAGCGGAATCCACAGGGTACGGTACGTCCCTCCACGCAGACATCTCTTTAGGGTACCCCTTGTCCATGGTCCTGGTATCCTCATTGAACCGCCAGAACCGCTCTTCTTTGATCAGGTATGTTTTGTTGTTGTAGTTGGATAAGAATACAGTGGACAGTTCCGGGAGGTAGGAGGGGAGGGAGTAATCTGATAAGCGGCCTCGCTTGATGAGGCGGAAGTTAGAACCGAATTCCCAATAGTATCTGCCTGTAATTCAAGGATGAGTGCCGTTACAAAACAGTGTGAGGATCTTGGCAATGTTATTTGTAAGCCCTCAGCAACAACATTATTCAAGAAGAAGCATTCCTTGCTGAAAATATCATTCTTGCTACGAATATTAGATTGATATTTGGGTGAATTTAAAAAAAAAATACGTAGGTAATTAAGGCGTAGAAAAAGTTTAAAAAGTTCCTCTGCGTTACGGAAATTAGCAATACAATTATATGCCTTATGGCTACAATTAATAAGGTATATAATTGTATGGTTAATTTTCGTAACACAGAGGAACATTTATAACTTTTTCTTAACAACGCCTTAATTACGTACAATTTTTTGAAATTCTCCTATTTACTGAAAAGTCACTACTTTCCCTTGTTTTACTGCGTACAATCCATACGGATGCTGACGTGTTCGGTTCAGATGTATATGTTTCTATGTAGGTCTTTAATGGTCTGTACAGAGGTAGAAAGTCTAATAGGTACCTGAAAATATGACAATGTTGCCTTTCCTGTTCTCGTATATGGTCTTGATCGTGGTGATGCCTTCGGGTAGCCCCTCGAACACGTCGTGGAACTTCTTCGGGTAGCCCTCGTCGACCTCTTTGCGACCGCTTAGCACCCACATCCACTAGAAAACGGTTGGGTTGAGTTTATTGGACGATCATGTAATTAAAACCTCTTTGATGTAATATTGTGATTAAAAAAATATGACACTTCAGTAGAGTGACCAAACTGTATGCAATGTTTTTTATTTTATACCAAATTTGAAAAATAAAATAGAATAATCGGCTAGTCAGCTTCATACCAATTTTATGAGTTTCCCATTTTAATTCTTAACCAGCGGCTCTCCTAAGGTTGACACGAGTTAATCAACACCATCTTATCTTTAAGTGCACCTCCCTCACACTAGTGCCGACGAAAGAGATAGTCAGAGAGATAAGATGGGGTTAAGTTATCCCCGTTTCAACCTTGCTAGGGCCGCATCTGTTATCATTGCTGATTTCATGGACTCTGTTACCTCATCTTCAAACACGTAGATTTTTCCTCGCAGCACCTGTATGGTGTCGTAATTGGTGTAGCACAGATCTGGCACCTCGTCTTCTTCGCTCTTAGTGGAGCCCTGGCGCTCCCTCGGGCCGCGGGACGCGTCAGACACCTCCGGGCTCTCCGTCGTTTCTGGGTCGGAGTCGTCGCCGAGTTCATCTTTCACTACAAATAAGGTGGCGTTCGCTCATATGAAATCGTGAACGGCCAAGCTTCAGTAGGCACAATATCAAGTAATTTTGCAAAACTTGGACGAAAAATGTTGCATCGTACCTGTAAAGTCAGCGCTACCTAACAATGTCTAGAAGTTTTGTAACGCTAAGCGACAAACTTAATTCTTCACCTTGCGTTAACTAAATAACCTGTTATAACATTGTGTTAAAATGTGTGACATTTTTGACCCGCTATCTGTACCTGTGCTTACAGCTGAGCACTATACTCAGCAGTAAGTCTCTAAATAATTTCGATTTAGGATGATACTATATTACAGTAGTATATTTTAGGTTAGGATCTTACCCTATTCCTATACCGTATTTGTCTAGGTACAGTGCATCTATTTTCGTAATGTCTCTCGGCAAACTTCGTGTTTCGTCAGTCGTCGGATTTCTATCAGTTGCATTCGTTTGTATTCGGAAATGCGATGATTGCCGAGAGACACTAAGAAAGTAGATGCACTGTAGTTAACTAAATGTAAACAAACTAATCCACTTGACTCGGCCAACCAGCCAATCAAGACATACAATGGAATAGTACATTGTGCATCTAGGGCCGTAAGAAGGGGATAACTAACGAGAGTCTGTTAGAAGCCCGACGCCGATAGGCGAGGGCTTTTATGACTCGAGTTTGTTATCCTCTTACTGCCCGTGATACACACAATGTTTTTCATCACATTTGCGAGGAAATGAAATAAAAATTAGACAAAAAATTGTATATATATTAATTTTATTCCCATTTTACATCGTGAATTACCATCAGGTGGGTGTTCATAAACTGAGCGTACGTTGCGATCAGCGCGGGGCAGCTCCGCCGGCTTGCGGTCGCGCGCGCCGCCGGCTGCGGCTCCCGAGCAGCTCCGCCGACCTGGCGCACTTAGCTGCCCGCGGGAGTTCGAAACCATACAAAATCCATAACTCCCAAGGGAGTTATGGATTTTGTATGGTTTATAACTCCCGCTGACGGTGGGGCCCGTAGAGGAGCACATAATAACACCCTTTCCGAGCAAGTGTGATGAAAAATAACAAAACAACCTTTTTTGAAGTTAGTTAAAAAAAGCCAATCTAGTCATACCATAAGTAGATTAGAAAGATTGATTGCATTGGTTGGAATAGCTGACTCAAATCTGGACAGCTGCATAAAACTACTGCATGCTGTTACTTACAGTACAGCTCCTGCATTCCCAGGATATCGTCAGCGTGCAGCCTCTCCACAGGCAACTGGTAGTACGGGTACATCACTGACGCCTTCACATCCGAGTGCGCCATGCCCAACGTGTGCCCGATCTCGTGCACCGCCACGGCGAACAAGTCAGTCGCGTCCGCGTCCGCGTCCTCGTTGCCGAGCTCGCCCCAGACTTCGTCGTCGTCGAAGTGCATGGAGCCGAGCGGGGGGAAGAAAGCGTGCGCTACTACGTGACCAGGGCCGTCGAATGGGAAACTGGAGATTGAAGATGAAAACACATAACAGCCACACATAGGTACTGTAGAGCAGGCCAGCTAGGATGTTATTTATAAGAACATAGGTTCAAATTTTCGGATAGTGGCACCACCACCTTGTTTCATATAGGGACAGTTTCTAAGACGAACGTTCAAATTGAACATGCACGTGTATTCATATCAATAATGAATATCTAAATATCTGCATAAGTCTATTTATATAAAGAGCCACACACCCACCATTATAGTACCTACTAGGGGGAGACATAAACATTGAAGTGGGATATTTTTATGAAGTGAAAGGTTGTGACAATCTAGTGAGTGGACTTTTTAAGTGCAGGAGGCACTATCCACACATTATATATATGGTCAGTGGCCTCATGTATGAGTAACACAACAATGCGGTTCTATAGTTAACAAGGGATAAGTGAACACACCCCCACACAAAACCCACATCATATATGTAACTCCGTGACTCCCAGTAGCTCTAGGCTAGTGCAATCTTATGCTACTGTATTTCCCAACTCCTCACCCGTCCCCATGTTCCTCGCTCGCGAAGGACACCTCTATATCAGCTTCGCCGGCGTCCCGCCGGGAGAAGCGGAGCCCCCCGTGCGGCGCCCACATCGCCAGCGCCCTCGCCATGATCGACTCCACGCGATCCTTGCCCAACGTGCTCGAGCCATTGAGCACCCTGTATAGGCACAAACAGAAGATTCTAGATAAAGCTAAATTAGGATTCCATTTTCCCTTTGCCATTGAGCGTGCTGGTGTATAGATCCAACAGTTGACGACTAGCTGAGCATGGATTCTTGAGGTACTTATTGGAGAAGTTTCTTTTCAGCAGATGTCACCTTTCGAAGCGCTGGTATATTTAGACATGAGCTCGTGTGGCCTACTTGCAACTGTCGATCGATCGACGAACGATCTGTGGCTCGTTCCTCGAACTGAAACGGGCCACTGTGAACATCTTGGTGAATTTTGCCTATATGTTATCGGTATCCATACCGCCATACTAATAATGGTATACATAAATGCGAAAGTAACTCTGTCCGTCCGTCTGTTATGCTTTCACGGCTAAACAGCTGCTACTTTGAGTCTTGAGGATAAGCTACTTTTTTTAAACCACCAACCCCTAAAAGGCAAATAGGGAAAAAGCGACGGAAAGTTAATCAACTTGTTAGTGATTTGAGTTAAAAAAAATCTAAATTGAAATAATTAGTAAAATCAAAATTAGTTACATTTTAAAGATACATTTCAACGCAAACGAAATTGCGAGTAAAAGCTAGTCTACTATAATTTATATTTATATAATAAAAAAATAAGAAAACTAGTTAGGTCTCTACTCAAGATGAGCTTTTTGATTTCCCTAATAGCGTCTAGTGTTGGCTTGGTCGGGCCACGTGGGTCTTGTTAGTTGGACAACGGTTAAATCTGACCATCATTTTCAGCCCTACAAAATTTTAGAATTCCCAACTGAGGGCTGTTGTACAAGTTCCGACCAAGGCCGCAAGGGCCATTGTGGAATTTCCAACTGAGGGTATAGTATAGGGATTACCTGAACGTAATTGATTTCTTGTTCCATCCTTGTTGTATGACGTAGCGTCGCTGCCTGCTCGGAACTGCTCCGATGTCTTTCACGCCGCATCGCTTTCTCTTGAAGACCTGAGTTAAGACTTCTTATATAAATATTAAGTAAGTTGAGACTAGAAAACAAAATGAGGATAATTTTGTCAGTTCATCGAATATATTAACCGACATATGACTTGGGGTAAGAGGTCGTTCATTAATTACGTAAGGACGATTTTGGCGTTTTTCGACCTGGCCCATGTAAAGACACATAAGATTTTTCGGGCTCTCCCTCCCCTTCTTACGTAAGGACTTATCTAGTTTTCCTAAATTATATTCATAATTTCACAATAAATAGTTTTCATTGCTTTACCTGAGGATTTGTTCTGAAATGTCCATCGCTATTCATTTGAAGACGTACAAATACGTACGTAGGAGTAGCTTTATAATCTCTACATGACTTTACTTGGTAGGGTATTTCACCCCTCTAAGCAAGTCATTTTGATATTTTTTAAACCCCTTACCGGCCCAGGAACCTTACGTAATTAATGAATGGCACCTAACTCGGTAGGCTGGCTTAGGTCAACTAGGCTAGCCTAGACGAATAAGGGCGCTCACCCGCACGGCTACTTTTCGCGATACAGTCGTGCGTTTCGTGAACGCGCGGCTGCATCGCGACATGTGGCCACTCGTCACATTTAGCAATGCAGTCGCACTGTTTCGATTCAGCATCACGCGACTGTATCGGGCGACAATGGGGAAGGGAACAGCGAAACGAAACGAGGCCGCGAGCATCGGGATATCTTAACCACGTCTTAACCCTGGCTATCTCTTTCGTCGGCACTAGTGTGAGAGAGATGCACTTAGAGATATGACGGTGTTAAGCATTGATGAGAGCAGCGATGCAGAATCGTGTCTGCGTGGGCTATGAGACACGGCCGCTTATATATCGTATCGGTTCTAAAAGTCATCGTGGGCGCCCTAGTTTCAGCGGGCTTGCAAATAATACTTCTGACACCTACTTTCTTGGTCTCTGCGTCCAGCACGCCGGTCTGCGGGAGGCCGGCGAAGGCCTGCAGCTGGCGCACGGGCTCAGCCAGCGACTGCGGTGTGTACGATTCGGCTGCGTCGGCGCCGGTGTCCGGCAGGTAGCCGTAGCGCTTCATAAACGCCACCTTCAGACGACACAATTAGCTAACGTTAATGTTTTAATCGCCACATCAACATTTATAATAACCATGATCATACAAATCGACTATCATTAGTGTCATGAATACGATTTATCTCGACTTGCTTTTAACCAAATCCGTGGAGGTCCGTATCTGTAGCAAGTAGAAATTATCATTAACTTTACTGTGACTAATATGTCAGCCTAAATCTATCGTAATAGTATTTAATTAATTTCGATGTTTGTTTATCCTGACCACAGCTTGCACTGCATATGACAGAACCCAACTTATAAGCCCGCAGTAGAGCGTGCATAACAAAAATCGATATATCTCGATAGATACATACTTACTTATCACTCCTCGTGTGCATCGCAAAACAACGAATAAACTCAAAGACAATACATAGGAACATAAACACTGATCTGACTGACCTCTTCATCGGTGGGAGCGACCTGCTCCAAATAAATGGTATTACAGGCCACCAGGGCCAGGACAGAGAGCAAAGCGAGGAGATGTCTGCTCATGGCGGCCGCCGGACAAAGAACTGCGATAGTCGTGTGTCATTCGACGACCTTTGACTGTAGATAGTCCAGGAACTTCGAGATTTATGTTATTAATTTTTTATAAAATAAGTTATAGTACATTGTGCATCTAGGGCCGTAAGAAGGGGATAACTAACGAGAGTCTGTTAGAAGCCCGACGCCGATAAGCGAGGGCTTTTATGACTCGAGTTTGTTATCCCCTTACTGCCCGTGATACAAACAATGTTTTTCATCACATTTGCGAGGAAATTAAATAAAAATTAGACAAAAAAAAAGTATATATATTAATTTTATTTCCATTTTACATCGTGAATTACCATCAGGTGGGTGTTCATAAACTGAGCGTACGTTGCGATCAGCGCGGGGCAGCTCCGCCGGCTGCGGCTCTCGAACAGCTCCGCCGACCTGGCGCACTTAACTGCCCGCGGGAGTTCGAAACCATACAAAATCCATAACTCCCTAGGGAGTTATGGATTTTCTATGTTTATAACTCCCGCTGACGGCGGGGCCCATAGAGGAGTTAAATCGGCTATAGCTGCTCTATACGCTTGCGTATAATAACACCCTTTCCGAGCAAGTGTGATGAAAATGAAATTAAACTAAACCTACAATTTAATCTTAACGAAAAAGAAATACAACTTAACCAAATCCAAAAATGCCCCCTCTGGCATTGTGCCAAAGATACTGGCAGCATGTCCTCGCTGCGTCCCTAACATACAAGACACAAGGATAAGTTAAACCGTCTTATCTCTAAATGCGTCTCTCTCACACTAGTGCCGACGAAAGAGATAGTCATAGAGATAAACAGGTTTAACTTGTCTTTGTGTCTTGCATGTTAGGGCTGCTGGATTGCTAAACTAATTCGTTGAGCGAGGATTGAATGTCTTCCGTGACGTCTATAAGCCTCTTCGCAATAAATTTTAAGAGGTTTATTGCGCTGGGGTCCCACGGGCCAAGGATCTCGCCACCAAAAGGAACAAAATTATATTCAGCGTCGAGACCACTACACAGCTATATCACCTTTACACTATATCGCCTTTAGGCCTTCTGCGCCGCTGCAGCTGCCGCTCCAGCCCTGATGGAGGTTCCGTGCAGACCAGTGTTCTTCCGTTTAGTGTCGATATCAATAACTAAGAGTGCCCGCTGACTTACAATTTCAAGTTGGCCAACTAAAAAGCAGACATATTTAGTGATTTAGTTGAATAAGATGAGCGAGCGGGCTATCATAAGTCACTATGTCTATAGGTTATACTTTGCGATGTAGTTGGCTAACTTGAAATTGTAAGTCAGCGAGCACGCTAAGAGTGTTTGCGAGTAAAACCCTTGGAAAAAGAGCATTGCTTCTGCAAATCAGTAAAGGCCCCGGTCACATTGATTGCGGGCGCGATCGCAGTGTGACATCCATCTGTCTTTTATTGGAAGTTGTAACAGCTTGGTGCGACTGCAGTGGTGTGACTAACGTGCGCAGCGGCTGATCGGCCGATAAATGAAACTAAGACTGTAAGGCTAAAGTCATTCGGTCTAAATTTGAATGTGATCCTTATCGCTGATCAGCTGCTATGCACGTTACGGAATCACACGGCAGAGCGTGGCTTGATATGTGTGACGTTTGTTAAGAGTTTACGACTTCCAATACAAGACAAGACATCAGCCACATCAGACGAATGCGCCACGAATTATTCTAAAGTCTGTTCGCCGAGAGTTGATAAATATTATGATATCGTCTCAAAATAGCGACTGTCGCTTGCCTATCGCAAACTGTATGACGGGCGTCGCTTATCGCTGCGCGCACTAAGTTTCGTGGTACGAGGCACGCAGTTGTTTTCAAGCGCGGCAAGCGCACGCGGCAGCCTTATTGCCATTGCGTTCTGGAATACGCTTCGAGTGTGTCGTTTGGGTGTCCGTGTGTTGTTTTAGACTAAGCAATTGAACGTTTCATAATAAACATCACCGACTCTGATTCTTCCTCCGACTCTGAGACTTCGTCATGGTTGTCGTCCGATGATATTCCAGCAATGGGGCATATACAGGCTCTTCAATAATAATGTTATGTGAAAAAAATATAGTATTTCTCTTTAATTTTGTAATATCGTCGGTAAAAATAATAAGCGGGCCGCATTTGTAATGAAAATGAAAAAGAAAATGAAAATGAAAATGAAAATATTTATTTTGCAAATAGGCCACACGGGCTCTTTTACATGTCTGAATCTATCAGCGCCTCGAAAGGTGACGTGTACTGAGAAGAAACGCCGCAAGAAACTCAGCAGTAAGTCTTTTTTCCACTTTAAAATTACATATAACTAAAACTAACATAAAAAAGTGCAACAAATAAACCTAATGGGCACAAATTAATTATAGTATACAACTAATAAGGGAGATGTATAGTCTGTATGAGTTACAAAAGCCCTGTTTTTAGGGTTCCGTACCTCAAAAGGAAAAAAGAAACCCTTATAGGATCACTCGTGTGTCTGTCTGTCTGTCTGTCTGTCCGTCTGTCACAGCCAATTTGCTCCAAAACTACTGGACCGATTGAGTTGAAATTTGGTATTCATATGTAAGTTGGTGACCGCAACACGGACGCGTGACGTAAATATATAAATTTTAAACATAGGGGCCACTTTTTGGGGATAAACTAGAAAATTAAAAAAAAAAGTAATGCCACCTCTATCGTGTGACATATCAAATGAAAGGGCTTATTGTGAGGATCTTTTTGAATTTTAAGTTAAACAGTTTAGAAGTTATTCAGGAAAATAGGCGAAAAATGACTATTCCCCCCCCCCCCCTTATTTCCGAAACTACTGGGGCTAAAGTTTTGAAAAAATAATACAGAAAATAGATCCTTGCCTATAGATTACAGGAAAACCTATAAGAAGTCTATGGTATTTAAGGTAACCTAGTAAAATTCAGGTAATCATGTTCGGAACGGAACCCGCTCCACGCGAGTTTAACTCGCACTTGTCCGGTGTTTTTTTTAATCAAATCTCGGCGAAACGACCAACTAGCAAAACTATGTTGTATAACAGTCGAAACAACGTTTTCAATTTAGCTTAATGCTTTTTTTTAAGTCGAATAAACGTGCTAATCACGTTTATTAAACGCGAAATGGCACAAACTATTCACCTTTAAATTGAGTAAAAGTCGCATAGTGTATAATTGGCCGATAAGTGTCTTGTTATAGTGAATTGAAGACTGCACGTATTGTACTAGCATTTTTTTATGCTACTATCAAGCTAATTTTTGATTGAAAGGGTCAACATTTTCAATTATACAGCAATTTAGTCGAAAAATAGGTGCCAGATTTACTGTTACTCGACCATTTGCCGTGTTCAAGTTATCATACAGCTTAATCTCTGTCAGTGGTCTTCGATAAAGATAAGTTACTACAACTGCATTCTATTGCAATAATGTCAACTTCATTCGTAGCCATTACAGTCATAAAATTTAATAGGTAATGTTCATTCACGTGGTAAAGTTATTTTTCGTTTCGGAACATATCGCTGTGTGCATCAACGAACACATAGTGAAATAAAACGACCACTTACTTAAATGTGAGTTATTATTTACAATTCGCTAATAGCCCGATTTTGCGTTAGTAGGCAAAAAAGGTACCTACGTTAACAAAAAAATATTGTTGTGGGCTGATACAGAAATTAGAATAGAAACGTTTTGTGTTAAAATAAATGAAAACAAAAATAAACAGCGATTTTGGGATTCGCACAGACGGTATGATGCTCTGTTATTTTTGTGGTGTCCAATAAAGAGTACTTATTGTATTGTATTGTATTCGACTGGACTCATCAAAACAAACCAAATAAGCCCAAACTCGAAGGTTGTCCTAGTTAGTAGTAATTGAAGTGTTCCACTATTCGCTTCCTGGCTCCATGGTGAGATCAGATCGATAGTACCAATTGTACTGTCATTCGAATTACATACGTTTGCAAAGTTTCAAATCGTTACGACAGTAAGAAGTAGGTTAAAATTGACTACATGGTTTGTTTGTTAGTTTAGTTCGTTACAAAGTAACGCTAATAAAAACGTGTTAGAAATAAGGGAAATAAGTTGTTTTTTTATTAAAAGTACCCTTATTGCAAGGGGATAAAGGCTGTTTTGATATTTTAACCACTAAGTCCACTTCCACTTATTTTCTTTAAGAAGTTACAATATACCTTCTCTCGACGAACTTAGAGCTTAAGTTTCAATGATCACCTCCACTGGCCATGCTAACTAGTGGAACCATTCCGAGTTACAGGCGCGCGGTAGTGTGCCTCTTATAACCATGGCACAGAGAGTATTATCGCCTGATAACGATGCGGCTACTCTTCGTTGACGACGTACCGGTCCATGTCGTCCGTCGGTTGGCAGTTGAACCAGATTTGCGCAATGGGCAAAGGGTAGTAAGGGTGCGCGCGCACTTGACCATTGTCAAACCGCCAGAAGCGCGGCCCTTGGAAGAAATAAGTGTCTGAAAGAAAAATGGATTTTGAACACTGGCTGAATTTAATTACTTCACGTCAACTTTTGTGCCTGTTTCACGTTGTAGGCAACAGTGGCTAATCTTTTTTATTATTATTCCCACCCTAAAAGACTACACACATCTCTAAGGCTCTTACATCTCTAGGGCCGGGTTTTATAAAGGTCCGTCCAGGCCCGTAGCTAGAGTTGAATTTAGGGTGGAGCTGGAGTTGTTTAAGCTGGGGTAGCGGCCCTAACATGCATGGCATGGATGCGTTTATCTCTATGACTATCTCTTTCGTCGGCACTATAGTGTGAGAGAGATGTACTTAGAGATAAACGGTTCTAATTTATCTTTGTGCCATGCATGTTAGGGCCGCAGTGGTGGTTTAACCTAGGGCAGTGGTGGTTTAAGCTAGGGCAGTGGCGGCGTAGGGTAGATTGGCACCCCGGGCGGTTTTGTATTGAGCATCCCTACTTAAAACAAGAAAACACCATATACTAAACATGCTTATGGTGTTTGGTGTCATGTCTTGATGGTAGTTATTTATTGATATGTCTTTAAAGAGGGAGATTTTGTGCGCCTTCTTTGGATGTACGAATGGGTTGTCGTTGTCACCCCATGGTGCTTGGCCACGTGGCCGTGCCACGACCCTGGGCCTGTCGGCCCAAATGTCAGATTTGAGTAGATCAGTACAATTTTGACATCCATGTCTGAAATTTAATCGAACGGATTCTTTATAAAACCCAGCAGACAGTGGTTCTAGCAAGGTTAACACGAGGAAAAGTAAACACCGTATTATCTCTAAGTGCGTCTCTCTCACACCAGTGCCGACGCAAGAAATAGTCATAGAGAAGTTATTCCCGTGTCAGCCATACTACGGCTGCAGAATAACTTGTCCAGGGACCCTATCCATCCTTGCGACTTTAAGATAAACGATTTTTACAAACCCGGAGTCTCTTTACATCTCTCATATTATTTATTTCTTATTATGTATTTGTATATATCCATCAGGTTTTTGTTGCATTTTGTTTTAGATTTTTTCTTGTATCATTGAAGTTATGATTTGTTGAAAGAAGAATTATAGCCGAGTTTCTCGGGGCGCTTCTTCACAGCAGAGGTCGCCATTCGAAGCATTTCAGTCGTGTGAAAGTGCCCATGAAGTGAATTTTGATTTCACGCTTATAGGATCGTCTCGAATCGAAGAAGAGTTGCGCAATGTGATGAGTTCAAGAGCGTCATCGAAGAGTGTAAAATGGGAGACTATTATGGTCTTTTGATGGGGCTTTGTTTCTGGTAGGATCACTTGTAACATCACAGGCAATGTAGCTATGCAATGTAGCTAGCAGACGACGCGGATAGCCTAGTTGGTAGTGACCCTGCCTCCGACGCAAGCGTCCCGGGTTCGATCCCCGGTAAGGGCAAAAATTTGTGTGATGAGCACGAATGTTTGTTCTTGAGTCTTGGATGTTTCCTGTGTATTTAAGTATTTATTGCTTTATATAAGTATTTATATCGTCGTCTAGTACTCATAACACAAGCCTTTAGAGCTTACTTTGGGACTAGATCGATTTGTGTAAAGATTGTCCCCTGATATTTGTCCCCCCTGATATTTAGCTATATGGTCCTTCGAACCGTATACCGCTTACCTCCTTTCCAAATAATAGCGGAATCTACAGGGTACGGTACGTTCCTCCACGCAGACATCTCTTTAGGGTACTCCTTGTCCATGGTCCTGGTGTCCTCATTGAACCGCCAGAACCGCTCCTCTTTGATTAGGTATGTTTTGTTGTTGTAGTTGGATCGGAAGACAGTGGACAGTTCCGGGAGGTAGGAGGGGAGGGAGTAATCTGATAAGCGGCCTCGTTTGATGAGGCGGAAGTTAGGACCAAATTCCCAATAGTATTTGCCTGTAATTCAAGGATAAGTGCCGTTAAGAAACAGTGTGAGGATCTTGACAATATTATTTGTGAGTCCTCAGCAACAACATTATTCAAGAAGAAGCATTCCTTGCTGAAAAATATCAGTCTTGCTACGAATATTAAATCCATATTTACTGAAAAGTCACTACTTTCCCTTATTTTATTGCGTACAATCCATACGGAGGCTGACGTGTTCGATTCAGATGTATCTGTTTCTTTGTAGGTCTTAATGGTCTGTACAGAGGTAGAAAGTCTGATAGGTACCTGAAAATATGACAATGTTGCCTCTTCTGTTCTCGTATATGGTCCGGACCGTGGTGATGCCCTCGGGAAGCCCCTGGAACACGTCATGGAACTTCTTCGGGTAGCCCTCGTCGACCTCCTTGCGACCGCTTAGCACCCACATCCACTAGAAAAAGGTTAGGTTGAGGTTATTGGACGATCATGTAATTAAGACCTCTTTGATGTAATATTGTGATTTAAAAAATATGACACTTCAGTAGAGTGATGAAACTGTATGCACTGTTTTTTATCTTATACCAAATTTGAAAAATAAAATAGAATATTCGGGCTAGTCAGCTTCATACCAATTTTATGATTTTCCGTATTTAATTCTTAACCAGCGACTCCTAAGGTTGACACGAGTAAGTCAACACCATCTTATCTCTAAGTTCATCTCCCTCACACTAGTGCCGACGAAAGAGTAATTCAGAGAGATAAGATGGGGTTAAGTTATCCCCGTTTTGAACCTTGCTAGGGATGCATGTGTTATCATTGCTTATTTCATGGACTCTGTTACCTCATCCTCAAACACGTAGATCTTTCCTCGCAGCACCTGTATGGTGTCGTAGTTGGTGTAGCACAGATCTGGCACCTCGTCTTCGTCGCTCATAGCGGAGTCAGACGCGTGAGACACCTCCGGGCCCTCCGTCGTTTTTGGGTCGGAGTCGGCGCTGAGTTCATCTTTGACTACAAATAAGGTAGGGCGTTCACTCATATGAAATCGGGTACGGCAATTCCCAGTAGGGATAATATCAAGTAAAGGCTATAGCTGTGTAAAGAAATAAAAAATGAATACCCAATTAATGTATCCTGTATATTTGTCATAATGCTAGTTATTAATCTGCTTATTTTCATCGCGTAATTATAGACAGTTTTATTGAAATGTCATTTCATAGATTTTTTTTAGGTACATTTCAATATGTTTTTAAAACTACTGATCTATTTCTTTCGTATTTAACGTATGTCGTTAATGACCTAGAGGGGAATGTATGTCCAAAAAACTAGACGGTATGGTATAAACTTGGTGATGTCAAATCAAAAACTTTTTTTGACACTTGTGAGTGAGCGACACCTACAGTTTTTTTTACACTAGTATAACATCTCTTTCCTTACTAATATATGTTTGTCTCAAATCAATCGACTTGGAGCAACGTGGTGATTTTTAGAATAATATTAAGACCTTCTCATCTAAGATCAGATAACATGACAATATTTTCATTTTTATTTTTCATACTACTGCTATGCTGCTACTTACAGTAAATCTTCTGGATGGCCAGGATATCGTCAGCGTGTAGCCTCTCCAAAGGCACCTTGTAGGACGGAGCCATCACTGACCCGCTCACATCCGAGTGCGCCATGCCCAGCGCGTGCCCGATCTCGTGCACTGCTACGGCGAACAAGTCAGTCACATCCGTGTTTGCGTCTTTGTCGCCGACCTCGCCCCAGACTTCGTCGTCGTCGAAGTGCGTGGATCCGAGCGGCGGAAAGAAAGCGTGCGCTACTACGTGACCAGGGCCGTCGAATGGAAAACTGGAGATTGAAGATGAAAACACATAACAGCCACACATAGGTACTGTAGAGCAGGCCAGCTAGGATAGTATTTATAAGACCATAGGTTCAAATTTTCGGATAGTGGCACTACCATCTTGTTTCATATAGGGACAGTTTCTAAGACGAACGTTCGAAGTGAATACGTTTGTAAATAAAGGGTCCAATTCGAAACGGTTTCTCCAGTTGAATCGGTTAAACCAAAGATCTCAAAATAAGGATATGCATCCATTGAAATATAATAATTACTCAAAGTGCCTATCAGTACAATTTCGCGTTAAAAGTCTCATAGAACGTTGTCAAACGCCAGCACCACGGCTTAACCACACCCTATTTATTGCTGATGTCTTAGTTCTTACGACATACATACAAGTCTAATATAATCTAATAATATTCTAATATCGCTTGATTCACACGCCATCATATCATTGTGCGCGGTGGGCTGCGGTCGGTGGTCCTGTTAACATGGGATAAGTGAACACACCCCCACACAAAACCTACTTCAAATTGGGGTTTAACCATATATGTAACTCCGTGACTCCCTGTAGCTCTAGGCCAGTCTTATGCTACTGTAGCTCCCAGCTGCTCACCCATCCCCATGTTCCTCGCTCGCGAAGAACACCTCTATATCAGCTTTGCCAGCGTCCCGTCTGGAAAAGCGGAGCCCCCCGTGCGGCGCCCACATCGCCAGTGCCCTCGCTATGATTGACTCCACGCGGTCCTTGCCCAGTGTGCTCGAGCCGTTGAGCACCCTGTGCACACACACAGAAGATCTAGATAAAGCTAAATTAGGGTTGCATTTTCCTTTTGACATTGAGCGCGCTGGCCTATAGATCCAACAGTTGACGACCAGCTGAGCATGGATTCTTGAGGTATTGGAGAAGAACCTGAGATTGGCAGGCTCAAGAGGCTTTTTACGCGAATCTACCTCTCATATGATAGACCTTATTAGCTTTTCCACCTTTATTCATCGTTATGAGTGAAGTTTTGGAGGTTGACCATCAACTGTCCAGATGAAAGAAAATTTTAAATTTTCTTATTTTTTGAAGAAATTTTGATATTTTCTATATTAACTCAAGCAATTGCGTTTCAAAAACATTATTCGTCGAAGTGTAAAACTGATGATAAAGACCACGGATGACCACCGGAACTCCTCATTGATAAGTATTTCACGGGTGGCGATTAGATTTCTGTATAAGGTTGGGAAGCAACTTATTTTCATGAAAATTCATGTGGTAAAATAGGAACGGTGGTGAAGAACCAAAAGAACTCCTCAACGATTGACGTCCTTGCACCTTGGATAGCAACATTTTGTAAAGGGTGATGAGCAGTTGGCATTATGCTATTGTTACATGATGTAGTAAATGTGTGTCGTTGAATCACATATGATAATCACCAAAAAAGTGTAAAAATAAAAAATTACAAATAACAGACCGACCTCAAAAACCCTTCGTAAGTAAATTACTTACCTAGAAACGTCATATATATTGTTACTTATCAAAGGTTTTTTTTGTAGATTCAGTTTTTTTTTAAATCTTTTGTCCCTAGGTCTACAGCTCACGGAGCCACTAGTTAGTTATTTGAGGGAATAATATCTTAATTGAAATAGTCAGTAAAATCAAAATTAGTTACATTTTAAAGATACAGCGCAAACGAAGTTGCGAGTAAAAGATAGTCTACTATAATTTCTATATAATAAAATAATAAGAAAACAAGTGAGGTCTCTACTCAAGATGAGCTTTTTGATTTCCCTAATAGCGTCTAGTGTTGGCATTTGGTTGGGCAACGTGGGTCTTGTTGGTTGGACAAACGGTTAGATCTGGCCATCATTTTGAGGTAAGGCTTACGTTTGTAGAATTTCCAACTGAGGGCTATTGTACAAGTTCCAACGAAGGGCCATTGTGGCATTTGTAACTGAGGGTATATAGTATAGGGATTACCTGTACGAAATTGATTTGTTTTCCCATCCTTGATATATGGCGTAGCGTCGCTGCCTGCTCGGAGCTGCTCCGATGTCTTTCACGCCGCATCGCTTTCTCTTAAACACCTGAAATCAGAAATCATTTATTGCGTAATTGTGGATTTACAAAAGTTGTTTTAGAAATATAGAGGCGCATCACAACTAAGAGGACTGTGAACCAACGACACAAAAATCACCCTTTTCATACAAAAGGCGATAACGATTTCCACCCCTTAAATGTTAATCGATTTTGACCAATATTTAATAAGTTGTCAGTCAGATCAAAATCTAGGTCTGTTCGTTTTTTGAATATAAAAAAAAATATTAAAGATCAACAAAGTCATATAATCACCGAAATTAGTTTTTTTGATAATACTAAACATCCATAAAACTGAATTTACTGATACTTATAGTGAAAAAACCATAACGTATAGACCTAGTTTTTTTTTTTGGCATTTTTCGACCCCTTACCCCTATGTAAGGATACAAGATTATTCGGGCTCCCCCTCCCCCTTCTTACGTCTTAATTATAAAATCTTGGTGTCTTCAAGGTAAGAGTGAATATGCATCTTCTGGGCAAGCGTGTACATAAAAAGTGCGACAAACAAACCTAAAGGGTGTACCCTTAATTATATGTGTAATGTGTAATTATATGTGTGTTAATTATACTTAATAAATAACTAATACGGGAGATGTATAGTCTCCGCGTCTGAACTGGACAAGTTAAGTGCATTAGAGATGTATAAAGCCCTAATAAGGTCATAATAATTAAAATAAATAAACATCTAAATCGATTACCTAATCTAGGTTAAATGGAGATGTAGACAGTCTCCACGGTCAAGTATAAAGATGGAGATGCAAGGTCTCCAAATATAAAAAAAAACAATTTGAAAACATTTCATGCCCATCCCATGCATACATTGGGAAAGGGGACAGCGAAACGGAGCCGCGAGCATCGAAATATCTTAACGACGTCTTATCCGACGGCTATCTCTTTCGTCGGCACTAGTGTGAAGGAGACGCACTTAGAGATAAGACGGTGTTAAGCAGCGATGACAGCAGCGATGCAGAAGCGTGTCTGCGTGGGCTATAGGACACGGCCAGCAAAAGCATCGCGTTAGTATCGCTTCTAAAAGTCGTCGTGGGCGCCCTAGTTTTAGCGGGCTTGCAAAGATTGCTTCTGACCAGGTGCGGTCGCAGCCTGAAATTTTGGGGGGGGTCACTAATAATAAAATATGTCGAGTAAATTAAACTTTACTTTTAGACTTGATTTTTCAATTTGACGTGTACGATTTTGGGGGCGGTCATGTCCCCTGTGACCCCCCCCTGGGACTGCGCATGCTTCTGACACCTACTTTCTTAGTCTCTGCGTCCAACACGCCGGTCTGCGGGAGGCCGGCGAAGGCCTGCAGCTGGCGCACGGGCTCAGCCAGCGACTGCGGTGTGTACGATTCGGCTGCGTCGGCGCCGGTGTCCGGCAGGTAGCCGTAGCGCTTCATAAACGCCACCTGCAAACGACATAATTAGCTAAAGTTAATGTTTTAATCGCCACATCAACATTTATAATAACCATGATCATACAAATCGATTATCATTAGTGTCATGAATACGATTTATCGCGATTAATTGCTTTTAACCAAATCCGTGGAGGTATGTCTGTAGGAAGTAGATTTATCATTATCTTTACTGTGACTAATATCAGATCAAAACATAAATGTGAAAAAAGGGCCAAGTTCGGTACAAAAACGGGGATCAGAATGGGTGCCAAGTTCCTTAGAACTTTCTTAAATGATACCTTTAATAACAAATAAAAAACCGACTTCAAAAACCCTTTGAAAAGTAAGAAATAATGATTGGCTTTCGTAAGTAAATTACCTAGAAACGTCAGATATGTTGTTGATTTGTACATTGTGTGATAAATTAAATACGTAGATATCGGTGTCAAGTAAATGAACACCACATTATGAGGGATGGATTACCTACGTAATTTACTTGCCACGGTCTTCGATATATTTAATGTATCACTTAATCAACAACACATCTGACGTTTCTAGGTAATTTACTTAGGAAATCCAATCATTATTTCTTACTTTTCAAAGGGATTTTGAAGTCGGTTTTTTTATTTGTAATTTTTTTATTATTTCACTTTTTTTAGTGAATTATGAGATTTAACGACACACGTTTAATACATCAAGTAACAATAGCATAATGGCAATTTCTCATCACCCTTTACAAAATGTTGCTATCCAAGGCACACGGACGTCAATCGTTGAGAAGTTCTCCTGGTTCTTCATCACCGGTTCTATTTTACCACATGAATTTTCACGAGCATAAGTTGTTTCCCAACCTTATACAGAAATGTAATCGCCACCAGCGAAATACTTATCATTGAGGAGTTCCGGTGGTGACCCGTGGTCTTCATCATCAGTTCCACTTCATCAAATAATGTTTTTGAAACGCAACTGCTTGAGTTAATACAGAAAATATCAAAATTTCTATATGAGTTCCTTCAATTCCTCATAGATCCTCTCATCAGGACTCGACTTTGATCACAACGGGATAAACTTGGAAAAATAACCTATCGACTAAAAAAAGAATCATCCAAATCGGTCTAGCCATCTGCGAGTCATCGGTGAACATAAATATAAAAAAATATACATATACCTACGCGTCGAATAGAGAACCTCCTCCTCCGGTTTTTTTGAAGTCTGTAAAAGGTTCTGCAACGTTCTTAAATTAATTCACATGAAAATTGGTTATTTTCATTGATATTTAATTTATAACTTGCCAGCCACTCAATCCGCCCATTCACAATCCGACGGGACAGCAGACTACTTTTCTGTGGACTTGCTGTAAGCAAGACAGTCAACATGTCGGCGCCAATATCGAACCCTTAGTCTGAGTCGAACCCTGATTACCCCGTCAAAAACGTTATGCTCAAAGTACTGGCTGATAAGATGATAGTAAAGGTTACTAAAAGATTTTAAAAAAAATTGGCGTACTTAATATGATAATAAGTTGAACATATATAAATTTTCTGTACAAAATTTCGGATGTACTACTTTAACGTCTGAACCACTGGACCAATTTTGATAAATAGGGTATCTTAAGATTTGGGGAGAACGTGCAAGTATCACAGGCTGTATAAACATTCTAAGGGTGCGTCATACCAGGTGCAAAAATCTTTTTAAGTCGCTAGTCGAGTTTAAGTATACTTTTTTTTTACCAACTTTTTGCAATAGTTGAAAGAAAAGCAAATTATTCACTTCGCATCAAGTGATGTATTATTGCGCTCGTGTTTGTAAAGCCCTCACTTGCGTTCGGGCTCCAAATAAACAATAGCACTCACCGCAATAATGAATCACTTTCAGCTTGGTGCAACTATCCACTATTATTTATTTCGATGTTTTTTTCCTGACCACGCCTTATTGTACTGTATTGGACAGCACTCAATTTAAAAAAAAATGCCCGCAGTAGAGCGCGGGTAGCAAAAATCGATATATATCGATAAAAAGAAACATACTTATGATTTCTCGTGTGCATCGCAAAAGTATGAATGAAGTCAAGGACAATGAGTACATAGTAATATAAACACTGATAACAACTGACCTCTTCATCGGTGGGAGCGACCAAATAAATGTTTTTGCAGGCCACCAGGGCCATGACAGAGAGCAAAGCGGGGAGATGTCTGCTCATGGCGGCTGCCGGACAAGGAACTGCGACAGTCGTGTGTCATCCGACGACCTTTGACTGTAGATAGTCTAGGAACTTTAAATTTATGTTATTAATGGTTTATAAAAAATATAATGAAACTAAACTAAACTAAACGAAAAAGAAAATCAATTAACCTTAATCTAAAAATGTCCCCTCTGGCATGCCGAAGATACTGGCAGCGTTTCTTCGTTGGATTGCTAAACTAATTTGTTGAGCTCTCCCGTGACGTCATAGGATTCTTCGTAATATCTTTGAAGAGACTTAGTGCGCTGGGGCCCTACGGGGTAAGGGTCTCAACGCCAAAAGGAACAAAATTATATTCGGCGCCGAGACCACTACATATAGGTACGTTTAGTGTCGATATGGGCTCATGTTTTCTGACTCATAAATTAACTGCATTAGCCACCTAAAACATTAGCAGTGCGGGAAAAATTGTGAGTCAACCTGATGCGTTCCGGAATTAAATGTATATTCCTACTAGTGGCTTTCATTGGGGACAAAAAGGTTGAATGTAAACTTTTGAGGATAACCCGAATTGCAGCAATAAGTTGCCGAAAAGCCAGCCCGTTTACGACCCCCTTTCTTTTAAGTTATGTAAGACCTCTTACTTTTAGACGTTTCAATAAACAGATTTGTCACCGATGTCAGTGTCAACTATGTTAAGTTCGACGGCAATCGTATTGTTTTTAACTCGTTGCGTAACCAATTCTGCTTAAGAGGACCTTTTATTGTAGCATTAAAATACACAAATGTCTCACCAGCAGATCGGGGGCCGAATGCGATCGAACGCGGACAAGTCCCACTCGCTGCCCAACGTGAACGGCAGCACCACGAGCGTAGAGGAGCGTCACTTGTACAGCGCCTCGCTCTCACAGATCCGCAAGCACTCGGAGTTCGTCAACTACCAACACAAACCGTCGCCATTTGTAAGTCTATAGAATTTAAACTCTACGCAGAGTTGGCCCTAGGGGGCTGGGTAGGGTAGGGGTAGAGGAGTGGCTGGTCTTCCCTAATAACCTCTCGTTTTGAGGTAGGGCCTACAACCAAGGGCCATTGTAGAATTTCCAACTGAAACAATACATTGCAGAAATGCCAACAGTTTTAAACCAACGGTAGCAGAAGTCGCATTGGCCTAACGTTGGTAAGTGGATGGGCGTAATGATAATATTTTACTGCATTTGGCCAACATTACTTAATATCTATCGAATAGGGCCTTTGTTGTATACCATGCTGAAATACCAACCGTTTTTAAACAACTGTAGCGGTATTCACAATGGCCCAACGTTGGTAATTGGTTGGGCGTAATGATAATCTTATTGTTATATTAGTCCAATGTTGGGCAAACTACTAACTATATCCCTACGGATTCCTTACTGTTGGCCAACTTTGGTGGCTTTGCATTTGGCTTATTTTTTTTTTAATCCCTAGGGACAGATGCTTCTTCCTGCACACTCTTGGCGACGGCCATGTCGCGAGTGCAAAACAAAATATTCAAATGACACCTTTGAACTACACCGCCAAAATGTATATATGATTAGCCTGATCAACGAGGATAATAACTATATGACGTCGTTTCGTTTCTGTCTAAAGACTCCAAAGACTTTAGAAAAAAGGTGGCAGGTGGCCAGCATTACTCATCATATGGTATATGTTGAAGAAACACACGCACTGACGCTGTGATCGATAACGAATTCTGTAACCCTGAGCCTTAACATTATTAGGGTTAAAATCAAACCAGGCAATCACAACATAAAGGTCACGCTAGTGTCATCTCATCTGGATCACAATAAACTGGAGCCGGCCTTTGACTATTTTCGTCTGTTTCTTGTTAATCATTCATTTGAACACAAAAAGTACACATAATGTTCTTGCCCTTCTTACGTAATTTCCACCTTATCAAAGCTGGACAAATTTGCAGCATCTTCGCTGGATCAGCGGCTTCAACCCTAAGGCTGGCGTGATCAACTTGAACAACAAAGGCAGCACGACGGTGTTCTACGCGGCCAGCAACTGTGGCATCCTCTACAACTGGACCACCAATCAGATGAGGATTTTGCAGGGTCATGTTGGTATTATCAGCTATTTGACCATGGAGACTGTCTACTTCTCCATGTAACCTAGATTAATCAATTTAGATGTTTTCTCTGATTTAATATTATTCTTATTATTATGACCCTTAGAGACTTTATACATCTCTAAGATTATTATTAGATTATTAGATTAGAAAGATATTAGTTGTATACTATAATTAATTTGTGCCCATTAGGTTTATTTGTTGCACTTTTTATGTTAGTTTTAGATATATGTAATTTGTAGTTGAAAAACCGGACTGTAGACTGTAGTTAAACTCGCGTGGAGAGGGTTCCGTTCCGTACATGATTATCTGAAATTTACTAGGTTACCTTAAATACCATAGTCTTCTTATAGGTTTTCCTGTAATCTATAGGCAAAGATCTATTTCCTGTATTTTTTTCTTAATTTTAGCCCCAGTAGTTTCGGAAATAAGGGGGGGGAATGGTCATTTTCCGCCTATTTTCCTAAATAACTTCTAAACTATTTTACTTAAAATTCAAAAGAAAATATATTTAAGATCCTCACAATAAGCCCTTTCATTTGATATGTCACACGATATAGGTGGCATAACTTTTTAGTTTAAATTTTCTAGTTTACCCCCAAAAAGTGGCCCCTATGTTTAAAATTCATATATTTACGTCACGCGTCCGTGTTGCGGTCACCAACTTACATATGAATACCAAATTTCAACTCAATCGGTCAAGTAGTTTCTGAGCAAATTGGCTGTGACAGACGGACAGACAGACAGACAGACACACGAGTGATCGTATAAGGGTTCCTTTTTTCCTTTTGAGATACGGAACCCTAAAAAGACTCACTGCTGGCTGAGTTTCTTGCGGCGTTTCTTCTCAGCACATGTCACCTTTCGAAGCGCTGGTAGATTCAGACATGTGAAAGAGCCCGTGTGGCCTACTTGCAAAACGAGGGGCAACTTATTTTGACCAATTTTAACAAATTTTCTTGAAGATAGGTGAAATCAAACTAAAATTGCTCCCCTCCTCCCGAAACGAAATCCATCCGCGGCTTAGTACCTATCAGTAAGTTGTTCTGTCTTTTCAGTACCTATCGCAGCAAATCTACAGCAAAGAATCGATTTCTATTCTAGCAAAGCTTTCTTTTATAATAGTTGGGTGGTAACTGGCAATATTGGCATTTTTTGACTTAGGAATCAAGAAGTTAGAACAGCTTTTTAGAATTATTCTTAGGTAAATATTGTTCAAGGAAGTTGTTGTCGATATTCGTGAACTATAAATACCGTTTTTTAAAATGGAAACTAATACAGAAAACGATACCGTTTCCCAGAAAGCAACATAAATGCATATCATTGTCACCCTCCTTCAACTTTTCTGATTTCAGAAACACATGGTTACATGTTTAGCGGCGGACGCGGAGGGTCGATGGCTTGTAACTGCAGATTATGGCCCTGAGAACATCATTACCATCTGGGACATTAGCGATTACTTCCCGAATAAGACGTACTTCCTGCCGCACGGCAGCACGAAAGTGTCCAAGGTGGCCCTCAGTGCCGATGCGAAGTTCATGCTCACTTTGGGCTACCGTGGCAAGGCGGTGATATATTGGTGGATCTGGTCATCCGGGCAAGACCAGCCCCACGGTGAGTTTCCTAGGATTTCAATAGAATTTCTTAAATAGCATAATTACCTAATTCAAAAATTTTGTAGCTGGTTTGGAGGTAGACATACCTCATGATGCAGTATTAGCTATGGAGTTTAATCCTGATGATACTTGGCAATTCCTGCTTATGACGAAACTTGATATTTGGATTGGTATCTCCAAGGTTTGAACTTTGACCATAATGTCTTATACATTAAGAATGTTGCATTAGAAAAATTTTAGTGTTTTTTTTTTCTAGAAAGTGTTTGTCATAGAAAGAGGTCTATTAAAGGAGACTGATGACTATGAGCTGAAGATCCGGAAGCCAGAAAAGAATATTAATCCCGAATTGGGACGGTTGACTTGCTTCACATTTGTGGGCGACACTGCCCAAATTCTGGTGGCAACCAGCAAAGGAGCTATTCTGGTGTATGGGTACGCCTTACAGTACCAGAAGAATGTCGAGCCAAAGAGTTTCGAACTGCTGAAATTCGTCAAAGTTTTCAAGCTGGAGGAGAGTAAAATAAACGTTATCAAAAGCATAGACAAGTTAGTTAATCAAGTTAAGGGATTTGTAAAATTAGCTTGATCATAGAGTCTGTCAAGCGAGTCGTGTCCCTTGAAAAAGGCGGCAAAATCAAAAATCTTTCGGGTGTAAACATTTATAGTATGCCGAATACATCTGTGTGATACTTGAATTTTGAATAGATACATCTGTTTGACAGATCATAGTGTTGTCATATTTAGAAATCAGCAAAACAGTCGTGGACACGACTCGCTTGACAAACTCTAGCAATCTCATGCTCGACTAAGCCAGCAATATGTTTAATATAGTTTTAACCATATTCTGTAGAAATAACCCATTAAAGCTTCACATTGCGGGCGTAGCAAGCGCGCGTGCGATCTATCCCGCGCACACTAATGCAATAAAACACAATTGTGTTGCACCGTATACACGCGCGCGACGCGTGCGCTTGCACGAATGCGATGCCGTTTTGTTGTCTTACATTGGTGAGCGGGATAGACCGCGCCGCGTCACGCCGCGCCCGCAATACGACTGGACCTTAAGAATCTTTAAAATTACGCGTAGTAATAAAAAGCACCGCTAGAGACTGTTTCGTGTTGTTGCATAATTATATAGCTCGCAAAAAGAGATTCAATTGTAGCTTAAGAAAAATATATATCTTAACAGATACAGCGCACGCTAAACTTCTAGCAGGTACACCATAAAGTTGTTCGTGATTCTCCACGTGTTGACAATGAACCAGAAGTGGTGCTTCTTGTTGCTAGTTACCTCCTGACATTCCAGCAATATAATAAGTGCCTTTCCATAGTGTGATAGTAACGGGCAACGGCTTGGGCCAGATCCACTTCTACGATAACCAGATGAAGCTGCTGTACTGGGTACACAATTTCACGGTGGACAGCGTGTGTGGGCTCAGCTTTAACGTGTCTCCGAGGAGCTACCACATCCTGGACCCTAAATGTCAGTTTAGTAATCAAAGTAGATCAGTACTTTTCATCTCGTGGGTCGCGTCCCACAGGACTCAGGTTTGTAGTGTCCTAAAAGCTGATGCGTGATGTAAATTTCCCAGGTAAAACGCCTCAGATATGTTTGTGCTGGGAAAAAGTGGTCACCGAAGTAGATCCTCTGACGGGCGCCGTGCAGCAGATGCTGGTCAAGAAAAACCTGCCCTCGGATGCCACTACCGCCGGGAAGCCCATCATAATCCGGGACTTTATCGTTTGTAGGAAACAAGCATTTATCATGTCCATACTCGCAAACCAGAGCCGTGCTCAATGTCGAGTGCTGTATTAAAACTTTGTATCATCGTTGCTAAGGGTGGGGCAGGTTGGCCCTAGAACCCTTCTGGCCCACCTACTATTATATGTATAGACTATTTTTGCCGGGCACACCCCAGAAAAAAAAGCTAAGCTCCTGAACATTGCACACCCTTAGACACTCTTTGTTGAACGTTTTGATATTAAGCATCGTAGGTATATGGATATTCAGCGGCATCACAACAGAATTAATTTTCCACAGGCACCCACAATCAAGGCATCGCTTTCGTAGATTTTGTTACCGAAAAACTTGTCACTATCTTAGACTACAAAACTTCTCCAGCTTCGGCGCTCACAGTACATCCAGAAAAGTAAGTAGGTACATTATAAAGACAAACAGATTTAATTGCGGTAGTTCATTGCTACGCCCTTGATCAAAGTACCCATGATTCTTTTCCAGACCTTACTATTGCATAGGGTTTGTGGATGGCATCGTTGACCTGATCAACTTCGTGAATCACAAGCTGTTCGCGAGGATTGACCTCAGAGACAACTTCAAGATTGTAATACCGCCCAAGGACGACTCGATTCACGGCAACTACGAAATTACCAAACCGAAGCTGTCGGTGTCTTGTTTGAAATATGCACCTTCAGGTATCCGACCTCTATCTATCTGGCCTAGCATAGTATTACTTTAGTTTGAGTTCACAAGGGCTTACATTTTCAATAATCATTCTTTATTGCGTCGGAAAGAATAACATGATACTTTTGGTTGAGACAAAATTTAAAACTGCCCTAGTAGCATTTTCCTTTGGCACCCATTGGCCAACAGTAGGGAATCCGTCAGGATATGGTTCGTTAGTTTGCCAACATAAAACCAACCTTTTGTTCACTGGTTACCAGATTCGCAAAACACCAGATTCTCAAAACACCGGATTCTCAGAATACCAGATTCGCGTAACACCAGATTCGCAAAAAACACCAGATTCTTAAAACACCGGATTCTCAGAATACCAAATTCGCAAAAGATCAGAATCGCAAAACACCAGATTCTCATAATACCAGATTCGCAAAAGATCAGCACAGTAAACTGGTTTTTAACTGTATATTTTACCGATCCTTACATATTTCGCCTTGTGATTAGTATTTTCGGCTCGCAGATAACCAGAAAGGTTTAATTTATTTTTTCGTTTTCAAATTTTATGCATTATTGTATTTCTGGTGTTTTGCGAATCTGGTATTATGAGAATCTGGTGTTTTGCGATTCTGATCTTTTGCGAATCTGGTATTCTGAGAATCCGGTGTTTTGGGAATCTGGTGTTTTGCGAATGGTGGTATGCGCATCTGGTATTCTGAGAATCCGGTGTTTTGAGAATCTGGTGTTTTGCGAATCTGGTAACCAGCGAACAAAGGAAACCAACATTGAACAAATACATAAAAACGATCATTACGCCCAACCAATTCCCATTGCAACTATCACTACCGTTGTTTAAAAACTGCTGGCATTTCTGCATTGTACCTATACAACGAAGGCCTTATAAGCATGCTTTGTGCTATCTCACTTCCATTGTCATGCTGTCAAATGAAAGATACACGACTATAGGGTTGATTTTTATTGTCTGGTAACAATTCAGCCCAAGTATCGCACTGTTAACCTACTGGTGGGATTTGGCTACTTTCAAACAAGAACCTTAAAGTGCTGATGGCTTCTCATGGACACCAGTTGGTGCAATTGTAGGACGTTTATGGGCACCTATAAGATACGTTAAAATTCTTTTATCTAATGATAATAAAGTTTTATAATAAGCTGCGTTTTTACGTCGCTGTTAGAGTTCTTTAATTTAGATGAAGGCAACTGCTAAACGGTGGCGCCACCGTTTCAACGAACGTACCTACTATATATCTAGGTCTGCACCTCGCATGCGGCCTTAACACCGGGCAGCTGCTGTTCCTGGACCCTTTGACCATAAAGATCCGGACAGACCCACCTTTCCAGGACACACAACACGCCATCCAGGAGATCAACTACAGTTTTGACTCTTTAACGTTGGTCTTTGCTGTGAGTTTTTTGCTTTTTCATTATATACTAACTGAATTTATGGTAGTGACTTCAAAGTAGCTGAAGTTGCTACCACTTATCTACTTTGTGCAACGTTCGAGTACCTACAAGGATTGCGTGTAGTTGGCTGAGGCGTTTTGTAGCGCAGATCGCATGAAGTAGTACATCAGGTATCGACGCAAAAGGGATTAGTTGAGACTAAAAGGGTTTGAAAAACTAACTTTAGAAATTTCAGTAAGTACTTACGACGTCTGCACTCAGATTTAAGTCATCCTTACCATCATTTCAGCCGAAAGACGTCCGCTGCAGGACATGGCCTCTGCCAATGATCGCCACAATGACTAATTCTGTGCTTCTCGCACTGAATTAGGTTGTCACGTGTTAATCGTGTTATCATCGATTGGTTCCAAACTATCATCACGATCTGTACATTCCAGTATACATATAGTACTATCACTGGTCAGGTCTCGTCCCTGGTGAGGCGGTTTGACGTCGAGAAGTATATGAGATAGCGACCCTAGCTTTGTTAACAACAATGTCAACAAGGATAATTTAACAATGCAACGTCTTATCTCTAAATGCGTCTCTCTCAGATTAGTGTCGATGAAAGAGAAAGAAATAAGACAGGGTTAAGTTATCCCCATGTCAGCTATGCAAGAGCCGCTGGTCACTTATGGAATCGATGAAAAAAAAAGCTCTGACATCCTTTGTAACTTGTTCCCGAAAAAAAAAAGATTCCGACGAATTGAGAACCTCCTCCTTTTTTGAAGTCGGTTAATGAAAGACGCTTTTCAGGATACCGGTAAAACCGTTTGCGTGTACAAGTACGACTGCAAGAAGTTGGTGTGGATGTTCATCGGCAAGCACCGCGCGCACTACAAGGACATCACCGCCGTATTTTTCACTCCAGAGAAGAATGATGACGGAGAGTACAAGTTGCTGTCGTTGGGTGCAGACCGGATTATGGCTGAGTACAATATTGGTGGGCAAGCTATATACATATATAGAGACTAGACTATGGAGCTCGCGACCTGCCCCGGTCAGATTCTCGTATACCTACTTTTTTCTTAGTAATTTGTGTTGTTGTATTTCGACTAGAAATCACACTGTATCTGCAACAGTTATTTCTTGTCTGAATCGTTGAGTGTAACGCGAACTACCTATAAGAATCTCTACGACTACGAATGAACGGCAAAATTTAAAATAATTAATGTCTGAAAAATACGTTGGAAAGTTGATAAAAAATAAACATAAAATTGTTTTTATTTTGCTTCAGTTAGGCTTTGACAGCACCCGAGTGCTTTTCAGACATGTAGAGACAGTTGGTGATCTATTACAACTACTTAGAACCAGTTCAATTTATGCAGGAACCAGCTCGGAAGAGTTCCTGGAGATATACAGCTTGGACCGCATGGACCAGACGGCGATGCCGCTCGGTGCGATGGTGTGGCCGACCCCCAAGGAGGTGGACCCTAAGCAGTTCCGTACCGACCTGCCGATGATCCTTGTGGCAACTGACGAGGTGATGCCAATGTCTTTTTGATGCTTTGATTGATACAAAGAATTCCAAATTAAACTAGTTCTAGTATTTTGGAAATCTGAGCAAATTTCTGATAATTGAAGAAACCAAATTAACAAGAATCAATTTAATTGCCTAATGGCAGTTAAAATAGGTGATACGTACCATCAGTGTTTTTAAACATTACCAAAATCATTGATTTTGTTTGTCACAATTGAATTAGGGGCACGGCACGTAGATGGATCCGAAGTTACTTGTAAGATAAGCAATACATTGAAATAGAAAACAATACAATAAGAAAATTATATTCAAATCTTCGCCAAAAAATTATATGGTGTTCCACCAGGTAGTTTCCTGGGCCCACTGCATTTCTTTATCTTATGAAAATGTATGAAACTGGAATATCTACTTTAGGACGTGTACCTAAAGTTTGTAAAGTTTCATATACGAGGTTGAGTCAGAGACCCGTCGATATGTACCAAATTTCAACTCAATGGGTCCAGTGGTAACGGAGCAAATTGGCTGGTACAGACGGACAGACAGACAGACACACAAGTGATCCTATAAGGGTTCCGTTTTTTTCCTTTTCGGGTACGGAACCCTAAAAACACCAATTGTACCATATTCGAAGAAATCAATATTATTATATTAAACTGCAGCATAAATACAAGATCATCAATTACGGGACGACGATGACCCTGGCCACGGTGCTGGGACCGCGCTACGAGACCCCCGTGTGCAAGATGCAGCTGATCTCCCACCGAGAAGACAACGAGACGATGCAGTACATCCTCTTCGCCACAAAGACCGTCATAGGGCTGCAGAAGATGCCTCTGGACGGCAACCCTTGGAAACACATTGGATTACTCGGCCACCCTGTAGAGGTGACCTTTAAATTTTGGCATTCGTATACCGCATTGAAATAGCATAGGTTTGCGTTCACTTTGTAGCAAGCATATCAAAACCATAGTATAAAGAGGGAGGAAGTAGGTTATCTTCATACAACGCACCGTGCGCGGCTTGTATGTGTGGCCAAAGTATCTGTGCATCGCCGCACGCACGCTTAAACAAAATCTCGACCCGTTTCTCAGTGCGAACGGTCGAGATTTTATAGTCAAATTAAAACTTTCGTGAGACATTATGAATACTTGAAAAACACACGGCTTTACTCACGATTTATTGTCAGAAATAGTCCGACATGTTTCGAACTCGATTGGAGTCCTTCAGGGTTTGAGTGCGGTCCCAGGTCGAGATTTTGTTTAAGTGTGCGTGCGGCGACGTATAGATACTTTGGCGCAGACATACAAGCCGCGCGCGGTGCGTTGTTTGAAGATAACCTACTTCCTCCCTCTTTATACTATGTCAAAACCGCGCAACAGCCGCCAAACAATATTACCTATTGCTGTTTCAGTCATCACAAGTCTAGGCGAGAGTTACAGTTGTAGATATCTTTCAGATAACTCAAATCTGCTACCGTGAGGACTTGGGATTGCTCTTCACTATTGGTGCTAAGGATATATGCATGTGTCAGTGGGCTGCTAACTTCAGGTAGGATTGGAGATTAATGAAAGGTGTTACTCACAATAGGGAAGATGCAAGTCATTAATGCCTTAAGTCGATGGATGACGTAGTTTACGGAAAATTTGTAAGTACAGATACCATTATCTGATTTGAGCACACCTTCTTTCTTCTTTCTTTTTTCGTCAACTGCTGGTTCCGAAATGGTCCTAACTAAAAAAAAACACTACTGTATCTGTATTTTTAGGATTTTAGAACACGCTGTATAGGGATTTATTGCTTTGTCCTCCTAATGCGCTTGCATTGCGGCTTAGATCAGTAAACACAACAACCAAGCAGGGCGGCGGCGACCTCGACCCGTACTACTGTCTCATCGAGGGCGGCCGGCCCGGCTGGCTGTTCCAGGAGATCCGGGACCTGTTCTACTACATCCAGATCCTGTGCCAGGGCACCTTCTCCCCGGCCATGCGGAGGGTCAAGGATTACATACCGATCGACTCGCTGCCGGATATGATGAGGGCGTTGGGATTTTTTCCCTCGGAGTATGAGGTTCGCTAAATGTATCTATTGTTGAGAATTTTTGACAGAGTATAAACCTCTTCAAGGCCAAGCATGTCTGAGAAGTAACACGAACTTCAACTTTACTTCAAACTAATGAAGGACTTTTCTACCCCTTTTTTAAGCCTGTTGTGTCTTTTTTTGAATTTGAGTGATTTACGGCTAAACCACTTTTGATGTAGTTTGGTATCGAGATAGTTTGACCTCTGGGGAAGGACTTCGGGGACTACTAGGACTAGGGGTGAAATAGGGGCTGGAAGGCAACATCACGCGTGCCCGTAATTTGGGGGAAATGATTCTAAATTTGAAAAGTCAGTAAGATGAAAATTTGTCCTATTTATGAGACATTTCCACGCAAACGAAGTTGAGGTTAAAAGCTAATATTTTAATAAACCCAATGATTTCCAGGTAGAAAACTTGATAATCGAAGCGAAATATAAAGTTTACCAATTCAACCCATCAGCGGAGATTGATTTCGAAGAGTTTGTGAAACTATACCTTAACCACCGGCCAGCTATGGGGGACAATATCACGCGCGTGCGCAACGCCTTCCGCACCTTCGCCTCGCTTGAAAAAGACAGCTATGTCATGCCGAGGGATGACTTTGTGGAAATGTTGGCGACTTATGGTAATCAACCGTAAATTGCTCTAAATAAGGTTCTAATTTAATTACATACTATAAAACGATAAAAACTTTTTTCACCTGCGCACCTCGGTGCAGCGTGAGGTCTGTGATACTGGAGCACTGCGGTAATCGGCCATATAGTGCTCTCTTTATGGTTGAAGTTCGTTTAGATGTCGTAAAACGTTTTGGACCTTCGAGCCGGATTATTTTTTCCCAACTATGAGTCTGATGGCCGAATTCAGAAACGCCACTTAAGCATTTGACTAGATATTAAGTAGTAGTCCCTCAACTAGTTGTCAACCTATACAGAAACAACTTTAATTAAAGCTCAATTTGAGTGGCCTTTCTGAATTCGGCCATGAGGGTCATCGCTAATTGAACCAGCAGCTCAATTACGCAGCACAATTGGTATCGGTTTGGCTCGAAATGCAAACCAATTTAGTCTTAACTCTGTGTAAATACGGGCACAATTGGTTTACTTTTCACGAAAGCGATACCACTTGTTTACGTATTTGTGTTTACGTGTTACGTAATTGAGCAGCCGGCCCCCAATTCTCGCATCATTCGAGATAATCTCACAATCGAGATTAAACGTCAGTGCATACAGCCGTCTGCCACAACTGTATGAATCTGACGTTTAATCTCGCAATCGACATTATCTCGAATGCACCGAGAATTAGGGGCCAGGCTTCTGGGAAAGTCGTACGTTTGCTATGTCCCCGTAGATATCCTTGAGACCCTGAAGAATCGCAATAACATTGATTACAGGTGAACACTTCTCATCAGACCTGATCTGGTACCTGCTTGCGATCCTCACTGGGCACAGCTTCGAGGAGCGCGCGTACATGAGCTCGGGCAACTTTGTGTTCTTGTCTGAGGTACACTGAATGCTATATTGTGTAATAGTTAAATACATATATACTAACCTTTTTGCGTAGGATGTGGATGAAAAGTATCCTTCGTTTCATTCCAAGATTATTGATATAGGCCTATGGATTCAAAACTGATACGGCCCATACATTAAGATAATACCAGATTATCTTAGTGTTTTAGCTATGTAAATTAGTTTCGGCTATAATACCTTGGCAAAAGATTCAATTTCCCTAAGATTTTCCGGTCATCTACCACCATGATCCAAGTAAAGTACTACCGCCCGCTAGATGGCGGAAATAACTTTTCAAGTTGAATTATTATTTAGTACTCACGAAATATGCTTTTTTATTCTATTTATCGTTTTTCCCTCAGGGACAATTTTTCCGGAATAAAAAGTATTTCATATTTTGACTCGAGGAGAGATATAATGTCAATATGCTAAGTTTCATCATAATTTATCCAATACCAACGGCATAGATTGTGGCATACATTGTGGCATACATACCTATATACTTTATTCAAAATATTAGCGTTGGGCGTTGGGTGCTTGGGGGCGAGATTCAGACGTGACTACAGAGTACGAAATCCCACAGTGGCATGGTCCGACATGAACTTGGCCAGATTTTCAAGTGGTTATCTATGAATCTAGCGGTGAAAGTGTTAAATTATCGATCAGCGAATGATCAATACCCACCAAGAAAAGGGATTTCGGTCTATTCCTATTTGTATATTTCCACACTGGGCATGGTTCTCGAAAAGGCTAGCGAGCGTGTAAAAAAATAGGTATTCAAGCACTGTGCGCTTTTTACCTCCGGGACGACGGACTATTTACGTTTAATTTCCATTGATTAACTTGACCAGCTATAAAAATATTTTATCTACACCCATATCATAAAACCTCCATAGTGTAATCAATCAAAAACCGTAGGAAATGACCACCATTTTGACAACCAATTAGGTAAAACGAGTGCTGCAATGTTATTCCCGTATCGATTTTAGTATAGAAATGAGATTAAATTTGGAACAGCTGTCAAAACTCAAGTGGGTCTCTATTCTAGTATCCATAGATATTAAAACAGTTATTGGTACGAAACGTCAATTCAGTATGTTTTTTTAATATAAACTGCACAACATTTGATCTCGAGTGACATGAGAATAGCGACTTCATTCGTTTGTCTATGATTTTTAAAAAAATGGTCTTGACGGAGGATCGAATTGCCGCCATTATGTTGGTGTTTTGCTGAAAGAAAGTAGAATTGTTGTTGAATTGAATAGAAAAAGTTGTTTGTAATTTACATTTTAGTTGAAAATATTCTCTTCTGAATATGAAAGTAGTCTTCTCGGAGTGTGTGTGATGTGAAAATGCGCCGTATATCGGAAATATGCAGCCACGATTGCAACAAATAACTTGTTGCCAGAAAATATTGTTTCTGAACCCATCATGGAGGATTTATAATATGTGTGTAGATAAAGTTATGTATGCAACTCTGCATAATTTGGCTTTAAAACACACGTGCGATCTTATTATGAAACTCGCTAAAGCTCGTTTCATGAAAACCGCACTAGTGTTTTAAAGCCTATCATTATGCAACCGTTGCATAAACTACTATTATGTAATAAAAACTTAACTGATTTTCGCCAATGATAGACAAGTCACTGCTTTCCCTTTTTTGCCAATATTGAAGGCAATTCATATGTGTTCGCTAAATTTAAATGGCATTAAACTTAAAATAAGAAGCGTCAAACTTGAATTTGACAGTTTTGCGTACATACATACATACATATTATCACACCCAAAATCCCTAATGGGGTGGGCAGAGCCACAAGACTACTTGTGGCCACGTTCGATTAATTAGTCATAAGATGGTATGATGAACCGTTTGACAGTTTTGTGTTATATAAAATCGAGTTTGACGTTTCTTATTTTAAGTTTAGTATCCAATTCGAAACTGTCTTCTTAATCAAGTAATAGGCTTCAAAGAAAAACCTTGTCCACAGAACATCACATTGAGCGAGCTGGTGACCAACATTATGGGCATCCAGGACATGGAAATGATGGCCGACCAGATCTCCACAATGGAGTCCCTGGGCTCCTCGCAGCCAACATCCTCGTTTGGCTCTGACGACAAAAACAACTAGTTCATACTCAGCATTGTCTTATTCCAAATAAAATTTAATATACACATTCGTTTTCTGTACAAAGAAATAGTAGACAAATGTTAGGGCATGTTTTATTCTATAAGACACAATAAAAATGGTTTCACCAAATTAATCTGGAAATTACATTGTAACAAAATTTTGCAAACTGCCCTTGGTGTTATTAATGAGAAAATAATAATAAAAACTACCATACTTATCAAAACAACACTATGAGAAGCCACTTTAAAAGATCTATTTTATGCTGCATTCTTGTTAAGTAAACTGCTGCTTAAATTAAAATTACAGATATCCCTATTTTGTACTTGTGCTTATGAAATAAGAAAATGTTATGCATTTTAATGGCAATATTACAAGCCTGGCTTCAATATACACGTGTCTATATTAAAACCTTACATTTATACAAATAAGTCACATTTTCGTTTATTTAACCTATACATTGCCATCAACACATCAGCTATTTTACATTTACTCAATAATTTAGCTTTTTATTTACAAAAATAAATTCTTTTATTTAGCCACTGGTTAACAAAAAATATGAATAAATTTCATTAGCAACTGAAATGTCGGCGATGAAGTACCAATACCTGCAATCAAACTTCTAACTTTGCTGCCAATACATATTAACTTGATTTTTAGAGAGGATGTATTGGTACTTTGTCATTGATTTATTGAAAAGCTAATGGCATACTTTTATGAATATCAGTACCACAGTAAGAAAGCATTGCTCTGATCATAAAACACGTTTTTCTCCTCAGTTTGACTAAACTTCATTTCAATAACTGTTGATATAAAGAGCTATTCCCAAAGTAGCTGTTACAATTAATAAGGGTTTGCTAGTGTAAAAGTATAAGATTGAGCGACGACTTGAGAACCATTAAAACACTTAAGATCAAATAATCTCAGTGAATGTACAATAAATGCAAACTCAGCAAGTTGGCTCCACACAAATATGTAGTATGCCAGCATGTTTAAAAAGTATTCACAGCACAAACATTAAAACAGTCAAGTAATCAGTAATATCATATAACACTGTTTTGTAATCCAGCACTGGCCACTTGCAAGTCCATTGGCCACTATAACCAGCCCTATTTCTTGAGCCGGTCTCAGTCAGTCTTTAACCGCTTTGCTGGTGTTGTGGTACCACTGCTCTGGGAGTTGGAGTCTTCAGAAAAGTTCATGTGTGTAGAAGAGAAGTCGGTAGGTCCTTGGGAATCACTTACAGTTGAGAAGCCTAAAAACAAAATTAAGATCTCAAGTCAAGCACTAGCTGAATGTCGTCATTGGTGAGAACCGGAATCATCAATTGTTGTTAAAGGACTTTTTTATCTAGAACTAGCATCTCAACCACAGTTTCCCCCATTACATTTACCATACAAATTGACCCCCATTTTATTGTTTTGGGGAAGATTTCCGTAAAATCACTTTTAAGCGGATGCCTAGACCTTAAAAGCAGTCTACCTGCCAAATTTCAAGTTTCTGACAATTCTCTGATCAGTAAGTGATGTGAGAGTGAGTGAACGAGTAGTATTTATGAAATATATAGATTATGAAAAAATAAACTTACAGGTATTAGAATCTTCTGCCATCCCAAAATTCGAGTTGGAAGAGTCGTGCATCTTTTTGGGGGTCAACGCGTTTTCCTTATTATCGCGCTTGGCCGCGTGCTTCTTTTTCTGTTCGTTTGTTGATATCGGCACCCATTTATATATTTTCATAGTTGTTTCTCCGATCGTAACCCACTTCTTTTCCCTGAGAAAAGTTCATACACTGCACTGTAATACATTTGTATCGTTAAAATCATTTAGAAAAAATTGTGCCAAATACGTACCAATGGCGAACTTTTTCAACAGCTTGCATGACTCTTTTGATGTCATCTTTAACGCGGTTCCTAGTTTCAGCGCGCACGGAACGGGACATTTTAATGATCTTGTGACACTGTTATTGTTGTCAACTTTAATTAATGAGTTAAATTTTTTTAATTAAATCAAGCAAGTAATCAAACGGCATTTAAAATTATCCGCACTAGGCTTCTCTTTTCCAGTTTCGCCATTATGGAGGGGGTGAGGAGTGAAGGAAGGACCCCAGTTGTTATAGGAATTAAAAGATTAGATGATAATATACCATATTTCACAGTAATTAGGTGGAAACTACGATACGCTTCAATTTCCATTCATATTGTCTATGATTTCACTATGGTCTTCCATCATCTTTGCGTTTGGATATATTTCGATGTCATTGAAATTAATAAAAGTTCTCGTCGTTGCACGTTCGCTTCAAAAATAGAACATATTTAATTTGTTTAGGAATATCAGCAATGGAAAGTCTAAAGTTTTGATGGAGGATGCTTTATTTTTAGATATATTAATGTACAAAATGCCAATTTAAGTTAATTACATAAAATAACGATCAAGAAACTAAACGAAGCTGTCAATAACGTTGATTGGTCGAAACAGAAGCATTTTCTAATGGGCCAATCACATGTAACCAACATAAGAAAATGAAAACATACCTATTTTAGAACGAGTAAAAATTATAAATAGGGAAAAATCACATATGAAAATTTTCTAGGTAATCCTTGCCGAAAAGTAATTGTAGTTTCCGATCAATTACCTATAAAAATGTTACTCTAAAGCACAGGTAAGCCTATTCTCGTTTTCGTCAGGAAAAAAACTTCGCATTTTCCTGTACGACAAATGATAACTTGATGAATTTCATAGTCAATTTTGACTTATATTTAGCGGCTGTCAGTTGTTTTACGTCTTGTGTATTTTCCAAATTAAAATATATTCTGTCTATAAATATCATTGAGATTGTACACAATTATTCACGCTACTCGGACTGCAGTGATGCGCATTGATTGTGATGATGCAACGAGATGATAAGGTGCAGTTCATTTCTACTTATTAATGCTTCCGTATTATGTTTTGGGCTGTATACACTTTTTCCTTTCTTTACTTCAATTTTGCTAGTGCTATGTGTTGTCCCACCGTACAGTCCTGAACCTAACCTCAAAATAGTTGTTCCTAATGGCAGAGGTGGTGGCTGAGAGGACCGGTGCTACCGAGCCTCCGGCGCGCACTCGTTATACCTACTAAATAGTCTGTTCCTATTGTGGAAGCTTTCTTCTTTGTTTCACAATGATGAACTTTTATTTAATATTTAGTTGCACATCTGTATGCCTTTTACTTTTTGTTGCAGTAACCTGCATGTTGTGTTTGAGCTGTAGAAGTGACACAGTGACTATATTGATACATTGTCCACCGTAAGGTGCAGCTAACAAGAACCGTACATCTTCCCTTTCCGTATGGCTGCATATGTTAATCGCACAATATCCATGATGGCTGGCGACGGGCCGCACAATGTTGGACTCAACAATGGCAATGTGCGCGTCAACATGTCAAATGTGGACTCCCCGCTGCAGATATTTGTAAGAGCCAAGAAGAAGATCAATGATATATTTGTTGAAATTGATGATTATGTCAAAGATGCTGTCACATTTATGCATGGTAAGTGAAATATAGTTTCCTTAAAAAATATTCTATACTTCTGTAAATCTAACCCTTATTTGTGTGATTGACTAAAATTACAGATCGTTACTATTGAGCATTAAATGATGTCAATGAACGCAGATAACCATTACTCTGGTTGATGTGACCTTCATACCCATTATGGATGGAATGTGTGTCATTTTAATATGACATTGAATTGTGCCATTTTCATTTAAATGCAGCATCTTCCTGCTGCCATTAGATTCATATCCATAACATTCTATTCATTGTACTTTATTACAAACATATAAAACTATAATTAAATCTTAAGCTACTAAATTATTATCTGAATCTTATAAGATTTTCTGGTTCAGTTTAATCGTAAAATTAGCAAAGTATTTTATAATTTGAATGAATTTTATGCCTGCTAATTTAGTGCATTATTATTGTATTTAGTTTTAAGTTTTTTTAATATTGTACACCCGCAATGGGCTACTGTTGAAACAACAATATACACCACCTTATTTATACACAGTGATATAATAAAGATATATTATTATTATTAACATTGAATTTTATATAAATGTAAGCAAATTTTCTGTGCTAAACCATCAGCAACTTCTGCTAGCAAAACTTCATATCCTGTTCAAGGTCAGGCAATACTTCATGCTGGGCTAGCTTAAGCTCTATCAAACCCAGGTCTGGTTGTGAAGGGAGTACTGTAATCACCTGTGAGATGGCTCCACCAGGTATCAGCTGGCAGCTCAATAAAGTCTTGAGATAAGACATTAATTGGGGCAACGCCCAATGCGGACAAAATAAGGACAAATTTCAAAGCCGAACACTTCAAGGGACTAATCCCATTGAATTACAGCTACTGCTGAACCGATTTTCATGAAATTTGGTATGAAGATAGCCCTAGTTTGAGTTCTAGGGAAGGATGTAAGCTACTTGTTTTAAGATAACCAGCCCTGTAAAGGGTGAAATAGGTGTTTGAAAATTAATTAACGGCATGCTTGTGCGTGCTTGTTGAGAGCCGTAATTCAATTGATTCAATTGGATGACATTAGACTAGAGACACCCAAACAGATAAATAAAGAGGCATAGAGATGTTTGGTAGAGAATGCTTGAGATCTTGCTTGCATTGAGATCACCTATTTGTCTTCTTAATTGTATGTGCAATAAAGTATAAAAAAATATAGATGGCTCTAAACACATCAATTATACATGTTAGCCGCTAGAAGCATAAAAAACCGGTCAAGAGCCATGCTCAGTGTAGGGTTCTGGAGCCATTAATACAAACGATAAAATTTACTCTTAAAGATGTTACTCTTGAAGCAATACTGCAAGGGACCTTCATTGGGCCCAGCATTAAAATTGAACCCATAAAACGAAACCACGGTAAAGAATGTGCAATAATAATCTGTCCGTTGGGTTGTCCCTCACCCACACGCTTCCTAAATCCTCTGTCAAGGTGAATGATAATTTTACACAATGAAATTGTAACTTGAATCTGCAGCAGTGTCGAGCGACAACAGCATCGCCAGCCCTCAGGATGTCACAAACGTGGAGGCGTACGTCAACAAAGTGCAAGCGATACGGGAAGTGCTCAAGCGTGATCACATGAAAGTAGCATTTTTCGGCAGGTAAGTCATATCATAATCGATTTTTAGGGCCAAAGGGTAAAAACGGGACCCTATTACTAAGGCTCCTCTATCCGCCTGTCCGTGCGTCCGTCTGTCTGTATCTCATGAACCGTGATAGTTAGACAGTTGAAATTTTCACAGAGGATGTATTTCTGTTGCCGCTATAACAACAAATACTAAAAAACAGAATAAAATAATGATTTAAGGGGGGGGGGGTCCCAGAAAAAAAACGTGAGTCTTTTGCTCGTTTTTGCTCGATATTGATAACGGCAACAGGTAGATGCTTGAAATATTCACAGAATATTTATATTATATTCACTTTAAAAATAAATAATGAAATTAACCTTTTGACCGCCAAGCATGTCAGATAAGTAACACGAATTTCAACTTTAAGTCAAGGTAATGAAGGAAGGCAAAAGGTTAAAATAATATAATTATTTAAGGGGCGACCATACAACAAACGTGATATTTTTTTCTTGATTATAGATAATGGTACGGAACCCCTCGTGCGCGAGTCCGACTCGCACTTGGCCGGTTTTTAAATTTAAAGACTTTCTTTTGCCAGCAAGGTTCGTCTGCGGTTCGGTTTTCTTGTCCCTCGATCTTTTCTAATTTCCGGGATAAAACTATCCTATATGTATGTCAAGGGATATGATATAAACTATCTACACGCCAATTGTCATCTTAATCCAATCAGCCACTTGTTGTTATCGTTATCCACTCGAGAAGTTTAAATTTTCCGGTATAAAAGGTATCCTATTCGCTATTAAATAGTTAGATGTCCGTCAACTAGTCGTCAACCTATACATAAACGTCCCGATCAACCACATTCAGGATTTTGATCAGAAAGGACATTTTTGCATGTTGTTCCAGAAAATACATTCTATAAAAAAATTGGTACAAAGAAGGTGGTTCGGTCGTGAGTCAGGGAGGGGGGACAATTGCCCCCTAATCCCCCTTTCCCTTCCCTGTATCGCGCCTGTGGGGATTACGTTGGGATTATTAACTATCTACACGGTAATATTTATCCAGATGCGAGATTGAGTAAAACGTCACACTTTCGCATTTGGGTCATACACACGTTTAGGTGAACTGTCCCCTCCTGTTCCCGAAAGTTACGGACCCTGAGGCCTGATGTTTTTGCTTGTACTATATCCGGATGTAGAACATCAGTCATAGTTTTGGCCTGTGTGAGGAAAACGTAAAATTAAGCAGTCGTTTTCGTTAACTTTTGGTCAGAGGAGGGACAATTTTTTTTCATGAAGTGTGTATTACCCATTTATAATATTTATTGATCAGTATTCCTTCTAAAGTTCAGTTCTAAATATATTCTCCACCTAACCGGTTGCTTTTAACCTTGTAGAGTAAATAATACAAAGGTTTACATATCTATTTCAAACAACCTTTGTTTAAGATTGGTAAGTAAACCTTTGTGGAAGTTGAACAAAACTCCGTAGCTTTGATCAAGTTTCTTCGATACGCTTACTATATTATTATTAATATTTAGCTGATACAAAACATACATTTATTTATTTTTTATTTTATGGAGGCTTTGGTACACATATGTGACTATGTCAACCTCATGGGAAGTCTCCAGGAAACTGAATTCATGGGGTATTCCTCCCTCCATAGCGTGTAGTGTACAAATGTAACAGATGTCTTCTTGTTTTGTTAGATAGGTCCCGCGAACGCATAATTTTCGTGTAGCTTTTTTCCTAGCCGCAATTTTCCGCGATCGATTACATTCGTAAATAACTTCCATCCGCAACATTATTTGTGTATACAACGTTTTTAAAAAAAGCTACGAGTACCTGGGTAGAAAGCCCATGAATTAATTTTTCGGTCGCGAAAAAATGCGGCTTGGAGGAAAGCTACGAGTAAAATTCCGATGAAACAATTAATCGATCGCGGAAAAATGCGACTCGCAAAAAAGCTACACACGAAAATAATGCGTTCGCGGAATCTAACCCATCTAACAAATCGTCTTCTTATAGAAACAATGGATAAACATGCCGACATTGTTATCAATAAAAATATAAGTACCTAACAATAACTAGTTGTGACCTCGTACGCCTATAGCAGGGGTCGGCAACCTTTTGGCAGTCAAGGGCCACACAGTGGCAAAATGAGTTAGAAGCGGGCTGCACCTGTTCATAACTTTGCTAATAAGTCATCTATCTACTTGTACAGGTTATTTTAACACTTATTAAGGATGTATACCCAATATAACGATTTGTATATTTTTCGCTGAAATTGAATAGTGTGATAATATTAGTCGTTTCGCATAGTTGTAATAAAAAATAAAACCCCTTTACCGTGCTTTTAAAGGAGATAAATGACGATGATGATGAGTTTTAATCTGATTATGAGATAAATGACATTTAAGATTAGGATGTGTTATGTGCTGTGCCTGTGTTATTTGTACCGGAAGTTGATTAAATTACAAGAAAAAGCGAAATATGTTTCTGTCCCATAGGATTTTTATAGTCAGAAATGTATTTTCTATTAACTTTGTACTCTCCTCGATATTTTGATTACATTATTTCGATCATTGATCGATTACAAAACAGCCGCGGTCCGCGTGTTGCGGACCGCTGACCTACAGTATTACCCGTCTACTTTCATCTTTAAAAAAAATTTAATATTCAGTGTTTGATTGCGCGGAAACGATAAGTGATATGGCGTTTGTATGTATGAGAGGTTGATAGTAATTTTATCAAAATCATCAAGTTATTTTTGTACACATTTTGCCTGTATCGTGTATGGTTTTCTTTATAACTGGGAAAAAGACACTTTCAGCGATGCGCGTAAATTCTAACTTTGCTCTATAAAGAACATATCCCGAAGTACTCTACATATTTTGCCAAATTTTGAGTGAAACTGACGGAACTAATAAATATAAACTAAATTACATATAATCAGGTTCTTACCGCGATTCGAAGTTTTTACACGACTGCGTGAATCTAGGGTGATGTGTTTGGTGTCAGCGATGTTAGTCAACTTCTTAATGCGTCATATTATAATTTGCCAACTTCGTAGCTCGTCAACTTCTCAATTTACCTCTATCTGAATTCGTCTATTATGAAATTGACAATTTGATAGTTCGACCAAAAGGTAAAATAAATTGGGCAATTAAGAACTTGACAAACTACGATGTTGTCTAAACAACGATTCGCCTATTTACGAAAAGGATGAATTCAGGTAGAGGTAAATTGAAAAGTTGACGAAGTACGAAGTTGGCAGATTATAGTAATGACGAATTAAGAAGTTGATTATTTTCGCTGACATCATGAGTTTAACAGTCTATTGGCCGAATTCAGAAACTCCACTTGAGCATTTGATTAGATATTAAATGTCCCTCAACTAGTCAACCTATATAGAAACGTCAGTGAAAGGTCATTAAATTAACGATCAATTTGAGTGGCTTTTCTGAATTCGGCCATATAATAATAATAATAATAAATAATAATAATAATAAAGACATTTATTTAACACACATTAGACACAGACAAATAACAAGAAAAGTACATAACAAAGAAGCAATGAACATAAAAAGCTGTGCCGAACGGTGCCAAAGAGGGTGCCACTCAGCTTTATGCCGTGGCACCCTCATGCCTCGTGGCACACATATGTGTATGTGATACCGATTTTAATACATGGGGTATCATTATGTTCTTGGAGATCGTGCGAGCGTCATAGGCATACAAGAATTCAAAGGGTGCGTCATGGGTGCGCCTTTTTTCACATAACTTTTTAAGTCCTATTATCGGAAGTCCGAAAATATTTCTCATACCATTTTACATCATAATGATCATTCTTCATAAAAATATTTAATACTAACGATCGAAACTCATAATCATCAGAATTCATAATATCGCTAATCGTACAACTTGTTAATACTAATATTTTTATTTATATATTTTCTTATACTAACGATCGAAACTCCTAATCATTCCGATTCATAACGTCAATATTCATATATTTTTGTATCCTAATATTTATTTCCATATATTTTTTAATCATAAGTGTAAATGAAATTGGATAGGACTTAAGAAGACTTCTGAGTGAGCGAGCGAAGCGAGCGAGCAAAATGAGTCGGAGCAGAAGCGACTCAGATAGGTTAGGTTCAGAAAGTTAAGGCGGGAGCGAAGCGGAGCGAAGCTCCCGCCTTAGCCTTCGATGTTAGGTCTTTTTTTTGCAACAGTTCAGAAAATCTTGCTTATTTGTAAGATTTTATGCTAAATAGGTACATGCTGTTATATTAATTTGCTTAAATCCATAGGTATGCCATCTTGAAAGTGAATTTGTAGGTAGGGATAACCTGCCCTACCTACAACTTCACATTCGTTTTTTTTTCGAATTAAATCTTATTTTGAATAGTTACTGTTGTAAAAACCAATATTATGAGTTCAAATATTTTCTTAGCAATGCCATTATTAATAAGAAAATTATGAATAAAAAAAATATGATCACTGTCTGTTATGAAGCAAAATGTTATGAAAAAAAATATTATGAGTTCAAACATGTTCTTAGTAATGACATTATTAATAAAAAAAATATGATAACTGTCTGGTATGAGTTCCGATGGTAGGAATAAAAATGTATGAACAAAAAAAGTATGAGGAAAAAAATTATGAAGAGGGATTATTATGAACACAGATCGGTAGTGAAACAAAAAATAGGAATAAGAATTTTATGAGAGCCAATATGGACCCGTGCGTCATACTAGGAGGAAAATGGTTTTATTTTTAAACTTTACTTTTTTAATGAAAGATTGCGCAATGTTATTGTACTAATTACTGACGAAAACCTTATCGTTAAAGGACGAGTAACGGTAAGAGCACAGTGATCAACGCGATGCTGCACGACAAGATCCTGCCGAGCGGCATCGGGCACACCACCAACTGCTTCCTGCAGGTCGAGGGCTCCGACACCGACGAGGCCTTCCTGCGCACTGACGGCTCCGAGGAGAAACAGAACGTGCAGGTAAACGCACGCACACAAAAACACACACACGTACACACACTATAGTATAGGAAAGAAAAGATGGCCTATACTCTACAACTTGTAATATTTTATTGGATTTAATTTAATTTAGGTTTATTTATATGATGTAATATAATAATCAATGTATGATTTGAAAAGACAACATTCTGCTGAGTTCCTCGCGGCGATTCTTTTCAGCAATGATGGTTCTGTCCAAAATGCTAGCAGGTTCAAACTATCCCACATGTGGCCAATTTGCTAAATAAATTTTTTAATTTTCTATTGTCCATAACCAAAACTCAAGACCCACAAATGATCTGACCCTTTCACAAATACACTTAGTATCTCACTCTGGCGGTAGAAAACTAGCCTTTTTCATCTTGATAACCTGCAGGGTTCTAGCTGGAGGGTGGGCATTGTGAGGCTCCAGACCATAAAATACCAGTAACTAAGATAAAATGCTAAGAAAATTGTTTGTTCATAGTATGATACTACCGTGTAACCACCGTTGCCCTACATTAAACCACCACTGACCTACCTTAAATTCAACTCTAGCTATGGGCCTGATAACCTGTCGTTGTCCGCAGTCCGTGAGCCAGCTGGGGCACGCGCTGTGCGCGTCGCGGCTGCAGGAGTGCGCGCTGGTGCACGTGTACTGGCCGCGCGAGCTGTGCGCGCTGCTGCGCGACGACGTGGTGCTGGTGGACAGCCCCGGCGTCGACGTCACGCCCAACCTCGACGAGTGGATCGACCAGTACTGCCTCGACGCCGACGTGTTCGTGCTCGTCGCCAACGCCGAGTCCACGCTCATGGTCACCGTGAGTACAGCGTGAAGTAAGGCGACGAGCGTAGCGAGGGATCAGGCTGAAATGTCGTAATTTCTGTGTAATAAGTTATCAACACAATGATTTATTCACATAATGTAAATATGAATTTAAATAGCGAAATTTAAAAAAAAAACCTCCATTTAATAGTCGTAAAAAGTTAAATCGATTCGTTACATCGGTCAACGTGTGTTGTGAGTATAAACGACGGCGATAAATAAGAAAGTCATAAGTAATTAAACTAACTATGCCTGCGACTTTGTTTGTAAATTATCCCACAGAAATACATTATAAGGATGGAAAGTATTCTATGTATTTTTCCAAGATATTATCTATCTGTCTGCCAAATTTTATCGTCAAACATCTTCACATATTTTCACATTTATAATATTAGTAGGATAAAAGCGACCACACACCGAAACGCGGAACGGAAGTGGAACGGGTTGGAAGCGGGCCGCGTAAGCAGTCTCATAGGAACTTAATTGGAAGCTTTCACATCAATCCGCGCGGTCACTGGTGTGAAAGCCTCCATCTTAGTTCCAGTGACACTGCTTACGCGGGCCCGCTTCTGACCTGCTCCGCTTCCGTTCCGCGTTCCAGTGTATGGAAGCGTTAAGATTACCAACCATCACATCCTTGCCAACCATTTTTAATAAACTTTCATTGATAAAAAATAATGAGTAAAGGAAATTATATGTATTTTTTTATTTCAGGAAAAGAACTTTTTCCACAAAGTGTCAACGAAGATATCGCAGCCGAATATATTCATACTGAACAATCGATGGGACGCGTCCGCCTCCGAACCAGAATACTTAGACCAGGTAACTGTTATAATTATAATTGTGAATCCAGTATTCATACCTTAGCGGGTCCTTTGGGGCCACAAATCTTTTTTCTTCCTACTACGCTTTAATTTCATCATAATGGCCTTAAATACTCAGCACAAAGCAGCCCTTATTTGCTCTAGAGCAAATAAAGTTGCATACAAATTTCATTATTGCACTGTTTTGTATTTTTTTTAATGTGGTTGGTTGATCAAGAAGTTTACACCAACAGCTACCCAATCCGCCCATTCACAGCCCGAGGCATGGGACAGCCGACCACTCTACTGTGGACTTACAGTTAGAAAAAAAAAAAAAAACAGGCCACATATCGGCGGCCATATCGAACTGTGATTGTCTCGTCTAAAATGTTATGCTCAAAGCACTGGCTGATAAGATAGTATGGGGCACAAAAAGATTAAAAAAAAAATGGCATAATATGACAATTAATAGACTAGATACAAGATTTTTGTGAAAATTTTCGGATTTTCGACTTTAGCTTCAGAACCAATAGACCGATTTTAATAAATAGGGTATCTCAAGATTCGGGGAGAACGTGCGAGTGTCATAGGCTACATAAAAATTCTAAGGGTGCGTCATAATAGGTGCTAAAATCCTTTTTACTTCGCTAGTTGGGTTTAACTGTACCTTTACGTTTTTTTACCAAATTTTAGCAGTAGTAGAAAGAAAAGCAGATTATGCACCTCGCATCAGGTGATTTGTTATTGCGCTCGTGTTTTTAGAGCCCTCACGTTCGGGCTCCAAACCAACACTCGGCGCAATAATGAATCACTTTCTGCTTGGTGTTATAATCTACTATTACAAGTTTGATTTAGTTTCACGTGTCCTTTGTGTCCTTCTGTAATCAAATCTTTCAAATTAAATTCGACCCACTTCCCAGTGTCCGATTGAGCTAAAATTTGGTATACCTACGGAACTTCAGTGACTATACAATAATTTGGTACCATGGAGCTGATCTGAACATGGAGCTGATCTGAACATGGAGCCAGGAGGTGGATAGTGGAACTCTTCAATGACTACTAGTAAACCCCTCGAGTTTGGGTTCATTTGGTTTGTTTTGACGAGTCCAATACATTACGTTGGTGATGAGGATCTTTTGTACTTTTTAGTGCGTTGACAAAAGCGTGTTTTTTAGGATTCCGTACCCAAAGGGTAAAAACGGGACCCTATTACTAAAGCTAGCTATCCGTCTGTCCGTCCGTCTGTCTGTCTCATGAACCGTGATAGTCAGACAGTTGAAATTTTCATAGAGGATGTATTTCTGTTGCCGCTATAACAACAAATACTAACAAACAGAATAAAATAAATACGAGGGGCGGCTGAAAAGTTATCTACCTAGCCTATATGTTATGCGAAAATAATACTGGCCACTATGAGGACGTGTTCACTGGTTATTCTTTTTTCAAAATCACCAACATTCATTTGTTTCTTGCTTCCCGCTTTTTTGGGACTGGATTGTTTTCAAAATGTGGCAAGAAAAAAATTATCTGATTAAAATTGAGCAGCGTGCTGTGATAAAATTTCTCACTAAAGAAGGAAATACACCCTCGCAGATTAGACTGCGTATGTTACCCGTTTTTGGTGGTTCGTGCCCTTCTGAATTTACAATAAAGTTCTGGTCGAAACAGTTTAAGCTTGGCCGTGAGAGCCTTGACATGATCCTCGTAGTGGGCGACCAGTTTCCGCTATCACCGATGAAAATGTGGCAAAAGTGAGAAATTTTATTTTAGAAGACCGGCGAATTAAGCAGTGGGAGTTAGCCAGGGATGTGGGCATTAGTAAAGAACGGGTCAATGAAATAATTCATGAACATTTGCACATGTCTAAGGTTAGTGCACGCTGGGTCCCTAGAATGTTGACTACGTTTGACAAGGACAGACGTGTTCAATGTTGCGAGGAATTTTTATACATGAGCCGTGGAAAAGAGGAGGAAATTATTTCTAGAATAGTAACCTGTGATGAGACTTGGATTCGGCAGTGGGATCCCGAAAGTAAACAGGAGTCATTACAATGGAAATTCAAGGATGAAAAGCCTCCTTGGAAATTTAGGGTTCGCCCGTCAGCAGGCAAAGTAATGGCAACATTTTTTTGGGATGCGGAAGGAATTTTGCTTGTAGATTACTTGCCAAAAAAAAACTACAATTAATGCTGAATATTACGCAGATTTACTTGACCAGCTCAGAGAAGCCATAAAAGAAAAAAAGAAGGGGCAAACTCAGTAAAGGGATTCTGCTTTTGCATGATAACGCACCTGTGCATACTGCTCGCTTAACGAAGCTAGCAATTAATGGAAATGGGTACGAAGTAATCAACCACCCTCCATATAGTCCAGATTTGGCCCCATCCGACTACTTCCTGTTCAGACTTTTGAAAAAAGAACTGAGGGGACGAAGATTCGTAACCGATAACGACATGAAGGCTGCTGTTAATGACTTTTTCGATGATAAACCTAAAGTTTTTTTTAACGGGTTAATGTCTTTAATTGATAAATGTAATAAGTGCATTTCCCTGTCAGGAGACTATATTGAAAAATAAAAAAAAATAGCCATGATCGTCTTTTGTTTCATAGTTAGGTAGATAACTTTTCAGCCGCCCCTCGTATTTAAGGGGGCTCCTATACAACAAACGTGAATTTTTTGCTCGTTTTTGCTCGATATTGTTAATGGCAACAGGTAGACGCTTGAAATATTCACAGAATATTTAGATGTACATTCACTTTAAAAGTAAATAATTAAATTTAAATAAAATAAATATTTAAGGGGGGCTCCCATACAACAAATGTGTTTTTTTTTTTTTGCTTGATTATTGATAATGGTACGGAGCCCTTCGTTCGCGAGTCCGACTCACACTCGTTCGGATTTTTATAGTTTTCGTGAACTATAATTGTTATATGTATCTCCTCTTGGTTATTTGTAGGTCCGAACCCAACACGCAAACCGCTGCGTGGACTTCCTGTCGCGCGAGCTGCGCGTGTGCACGCCGAAGGAGGCGGAGGAGCGCATCTTCTTCATCTCGGCCAAGGAGGCGCTGCTCACGCGCATGCGCGAGAGGGAGAAGCCCGTCACTTGTGAGTAGGAGAATAGTCTGGTGATATTGAAAAAAGGGCGGTAAATAAAATAAAATCGAAGTGTGACAACACCATAGTTAATGGGAAAAGTCTTCATTATTGTTTACATATTGTAATATAATAATATTAAACAAAAATGCGATCGTTGGATGCGTGGAAATATTATCCTGAATCCAGTTTCCTACTGCGTATTTTATGTCAGTGTCAAGTCATTATAATAATGTATTATTTACTAGTTTTGATCGCAACTTCGTTCGATCGGGATTTATTTATCGTATTTTTCTCGGTAACTTTTAAAATTCCACACACAAATCATTGAGAGGAGTGTGAACCAACGTCAAAAATTACCCTTTTCATATGGTAACGATTTCCACCCCTTAAATATTAACACTCAGTGTCAGCCTAAAAATCAAGTCCCATCCCAGGCGCCGCAGAATTGCCTCCATACAAAATTGCTATAGTAAGAACCCGATCAGCGAGTCGTTCGGCGTGGCGACAAAGTACTAGAAAACCCGATATCGGGTTTTCGGCACTGAATGTGTTATCAGATTTTGACAAATTTTTGATAGGTTGTGAGTCAGAACAAAATCTAGGTCTATACGTTTTTTGAATATTGATAAATGATCAACAAAGTCAAATAATCGCCGAAATTAGTTTTGTATGAGAATACTGAAACAGCAATAAAACTTTATCTATTGATTATAGTGAAAAAACCAAAACGTATGGACCTAGATTTTATTTTGACTGACAACCTATCAAAAATTGGTCAACATCGGTTAACATTTAAGGGGTGGAAATCGTAATCGCCTCTTGTATGAAAATCTAAGTTCATACTCCTCTTAAATTCTCGTGACGTAATTTGTGGATGGCCCCCAATCAGAAACAGTCGAAATGCCCCTCTATTTGCTGTCCCTTTCTTCCTGGTTCCTGCCCTTATGCATCGGTGGATAGTTGTGTGACGTGTTGGTGTCGGTGTCGTGCAGCGCCGACGCTGGTGGAGGGGCACCAGGTGCGCTACTTCGAGTTCGTGGACTTCGAGCGCAAGTTCGAGGAGTGCATCAGCCAGTCCGCCGTGCGCACCAAGTTCGCGCAGCACTCGCGCCGCGGGAAGGGCATCGCCGGGGACGTCGGCGCGCGCCTCGAGCAGGTACACTCGCGCGCAGCGCCGCTTCACGCGGTACAGGCGAGGCTACACGTTGTCGATGATGACGGGCGGGGACGATCTGCGTGCGCTGATCACTCAGCCCGGTTCCCCTAGGTTTGGAGTTTAAGGTTACTGCCGCGGCGGCGCTCCCATCCAGCATGGATCCCATCTTCTTGTTTTCCTGCAGAACAAAAGTAAAGCCTGCAGGTTCAAGCTACTTAACTCGGTTACATATATTTTATCTATTCCGAAAATGTCGTATCTCAGTGACGAGTACATGACACAGTCGGCTATATGTTATACGTTACCGAAAGGGAAAAAATATCTGAGCGCTATAATGTCGTGTATACATATTTTTGAGCACTTTGTCCGCGATTATATTTTTGAACTCGGCTGTACACGCGCGTACAACATGCACGCGTATACACTAGCAATTTTTATAGATTATTAGCTTCTGCACGCGAGTTTGTCCGCGTTGAATTCAGTTATAGGTATTCCTCCGAGAACATTCTAATGTTCCGGCGTTAAAGTACCCTTTGTCCTATTCCAATACCCAGGCCCCCAATTGTCACTACTTTTCTATTTTTATGTCAATTGACTGACAAACGAGCTGATGGCCCACCTGATGGAAAGTGGTCACCGCCGCCCATGGACATTTGTAACACCAGAGGTGGTACCAATGCGTTGCCAGTCTAGGGAGGATGGAGAATGGGGATGGGATAGGGATGAGGGAATAGGCCTCCGGATCTCGTCACTCACCGTACGAAACGCAATAGCAAGCTATTACTTTACGCCGATATTCTGTGAGAGTGTGATACTACCCCGGTCGAGCCGGCCCATTCGAACAGTAATCATCTAGTGAGGATGACTGTTTCGCTCTACCACTACATTCGAGATAATGTCGATTGCGAGATTAAACGTCAGATTCATACAGTTGTGTCAAACGACTGTATGCACTGACGTTTAATCTCGATTGTGACATTATCTCGAATGCACCGAGAATTGGGGGCCAGGAGCTGTATACCAAATTTCATGAAAATCCGTTCAAACATGACGGAGCTGAGTGGTAACAAACAGACACATATATATATATACAAACTTTCGCATTTGTAAGTTACTAGTTAGTTATTTGTTTATCGTTGTTTGTGAACTGCGTTTTTCCGGGATAAAAAAATAGCCTATGTAATTTTTCGGCCTTCCAACAAAAACCGTGACAATCTATCGCACTGTTTTAACGTAAAAGAGGAACATACTAACAAACAAACACTAGCATTTATTATATTGGTAAGGATAAGTAGGATAGTAGGGTCTGTGATGTTCCCCAATGTCGCCAGGTGTACACGAACGCGACGGAGCAAAAATCGGCCAAAGTGGAGAAACAGAGGATACTGCACGAGCAGCTGAGCTGCATCGAGGAGCAGCTCACGTCCGTCACGCGCCAGATGAAGGACAAGATCAACCGCATGGTCGAGAGCGTGGAGCACAAGGTACGCGCCCGTTGGAGCCGATCCGAACACGTTCAAATCATTCTTCAACATCTACTTCTCAAATTTTGATTCCAAACCATTCCAATAGAATAACCGCAGTATCAGGTCCTTTTGTAGTCAATTAGCCTTATGTCTAAAACTGCTGCGTAAATTAGTACATATTGTACTATTTTAAAAACAACACTAAATTTGTTTTTTTTTTTTTTTACTATTTGTGCTAGGTTAGTATAGTACTTTTTTTTAAAAATAAAACTCGATCAAAGTAATGGGTAGAATTTTGAAAAATCCAAAAATAGTTTGATTTCTTTCTTTATTGCTACTGCATCATGATATAAAAAATCTTTTATTACATTCGATAACATAATAATGAAGAAACATAATGCAAAAAACAGATTTACAAAATATTAAAATTTGCAGTCGTAACACTCAAAATAATGACTCAGGATATCAAAAACCACGAGTTTTATAAAAGTGCCATAATCACGATAACTATGATATTTTTGTTAACCTTTTGACCGCCAAGCATGTCTGAGAAGTAACACGAATTTCAACTTTTTAGTCAAGGTAATGAAGGACGTTTTTTACCCTGTATCCCCTGATGGCTGTAGCCGAATGTTGCGGTCAAAAGGATAAGGTTGGAACTAGGTAACACCTATCTGGGTAAATTTTCCAAGTTTATCCAGATAGGTGTCATCTCTGACAAAGACAGAAAGACGCCGAGCGACGTTCGGTTGCCCAAGTACTAAATATGATTACTACGCACGAGACTCTTAGTTCTGCTAGTTGATTTATTATGACTGCGTCCTACCGACTGCGCCAAGTAAATTTATTTTCGTAATTAAATACGTCCACTATTCACGTGACAGTAACACTTTTTCCGAAAGTATATGTTTTCCTTGGTTCACTAATGATTGGCAACTCAAATTTTGCAATGCGTAATTCTTAAAAAATTTCATTTGGTAATCTTTTTATTTCCTGCTCGTCTCATCCAAAATGACACATTTGGTCTAACGTTTTTTTGGTTAACTGATCGAACACCATATAGCTTAGTACTATTAAGTTTCAAATTCTGCTTTGGTACTGACGTGATACAAGCTCCCTCGGTCCTTAGGTATCGCTGACGCTGAGCCAGGAGATCCGGCGGCTGTCGGCGCTGGTGGACGAGTACGCGACGCCGTTCCGGCCGGAGCGGAGCGCCCTGGAGCAGTACAAGCGCGCGCTGCACCGCCACGTGGAGGCGGGGCTCGGCTCGCGCCTCAAGAAGCGCCTCTCGCACGACATCGGCCACGAGATGGACGAGGCGCAGAAGGAGATGGCAGGTCAGCTATACATAATAACTAGCTTTTTCCCGCTGTTTTTTTTTTTGGATAAAAGTATCCTATGTTACTTCTAATACCTCCAAAAATATGTGTACAAAGTTTCATGATGATCGGTTCACGGGAAAGCGTAACAAACAAACTTACATTCATATTTACGAGGGGCGGCTGAAAAGTTATCTACCTAACTATGAAACAAAAGACGATCATGGCTAGTTTTATTTTATTTTTCAATATAGTCTCCTGACAGGGAAATGCACTTATTACATTTATCAATTAAAGACATTAACCCGTTAAAAAAAAACTTTAGGTTTATCATCGAAAAAGTCATTAACAGCAGCCTTCATGTCGTTATCGGTTACGAATCTTCGTCCCCTCCGTTCTTTCTTCAAAAGTCTGAACAGGAAGTAGTCAGATGGGGCCAAATCTGGACTATATGGAGGGTGGTTGATTACTTCGTACCCATTTCCATTAATTGCTAGCTTCGTTAAGCGAGCAGTAAGCACAGGTGCGTTATCATGCAAAAGCAGAATCCCTTTACTGAGTTTGCCCCTTCTTTTTTCTTTTATTGCTTCTCTGAGCTGGTCAAGTAATTCAGCATTCATTGTAGTTTTTTTTTGGCAAGTAATCTACAAGCAAAATTCCTTCCGCATCCCAAAAAAATGTTGCCATTACTTTGCCTGCTGACGGGCGAACCTTAAATTTCCGAGGAGGCTTTTCATCCTTGAATTTCCATTGTAATGACTCCTGTTTACTTTCGGGATCCCACTGCCGAATCCAAGTCTCATCACAGGTTACTATTCTAGAAATAATTTCCTCCTCTTTTCCACGGCTCATGTCTAAAAATTCCTCGCAACATTGAACACGTCTGTCCTTGTCAAACGGAGTCAACATTCTAGGGACCCAGCGTGCACTAACCTTAGACATGTGCAAATGTTCATGAATTATTTCATTGACCCGTTTTTTACTAATGCCCACATCCCTGGCTAACTCCCACTGCTTAATTCGCCGGTCTTCTAAAATAAAATTTCTCACTTTGGCCACATTTTCATCGGTGACAGCGGAAACTGGTCGCCCACTACGAGGATCATGTTCAAGGCTCTCACGGCCAAGCTTAAACTGTTTTGACCAGAACCTTATCGTAAATTCAGAAGGGCACGAACCACCAAAAACAGGTAACATACGTAGTCTAATCTGCGAGGGTGTATTTCCTTCTTTAGTGAGAAATTTTATCACTGCACGCTGCTCAATTTTAATCAGATTATTTTTTTCTTGCGACATTTTGAATACAATCCAGTCCCAAAAAAAGCGGGAAGCAAGAAACAAATGAATGTTGGTGATTTTGAAAAAAGAATAACCAGTGAACACGACCTCATAGTGGCCAGTATTATTTTCGCATAACATATAGGCTAGGTAGATAACTTTTCAGTCGCCCCTCGTATAATATGATATAAGATTAAAGATTAAGGATAATAATAATAATAGACGGAGAAATAATCGTGAGTAAAGCCGTGTGTATTTTAAGTATTAATAATAGAGGGCATATGTTCAATACACATTTGACACAGACAGATAGCAAGGAAAGCAAAATAAACAATAAACATAAGAAGCTGTGCCGAACGGTGCCAAAGAGGGTGCCACTCAGCGTTATCCTGTGGCGAGCCTCGGCGCTGATTTTCAGTGGCCCCTAGGTGACAACACGAGCGATAAAGGACGATACGTACTACGTACGTACTACGTACGTACGTCAAAAATTCCAAAACATTATAATAATACGTTGTGTATGGCATTACTTGAGCAACTCAACCATTGAATGTTAATATGTAACAAGCCACTGCAATTATTTTTTTGATAATTTCTGATAATAAGCGCATATTAATTGACTTAATAAGTTTAAAGCATGTTGCCCGGGGGTTACCCCGAGCCCGACAGATTGTAGGGCTGTTTATTTTTGAGATTACTCCAAATAGCAGTAATAAATTGCCAACGAAATTGCATCTTAATCCATTCATAACCTTAACACAATGACTAACAATTTAATAGTAAATTCTTAACAACTAAATATCCTGGTTCTAACGTAAATCTTTATTTAGCTTTAGGTTTTAGAAAAACACATTTTGTTATTACTAAGCTTCCTACTCGGATGCCGTTGACGCCGATCGGCGTCCTGCTTAGGTAAGCCTCGGCAACGCAGCGAACTACAGATGTAGTGCACAATTAGTTTCGATCGTGTTTTATCGGAAATGTTCGTATTTATCGTGCTCTCTCAATTAGCTTCAGTACCCATCATACCACCTATCATTTTTCATTTTGACATTTGATACTAAATAATAAAGTTTCATATTAATTAATTAATATAAACATGTCACTCATTTAATACAATAATTAATTGACACTTCGGGTCACGTCGTCTTCCGATTGAGATCCGAGTTTTACAGATGGAAACATATTATTCACTATATCTGTACGTATTTGACGCTCAGCACTGAATGTGTTAAGGCGGTACAGGGTACTAAACTAAGGTCTGTTCCCCGAGAGTTGATAAATAAAGTAAAAAGTCAGAGCTTCTTAACTCATTACAAATAGCGGTCCGCTAATTATTTTTAACGAAGATAATAAAAAATTAAAGGGAAAAATTATATTTTTTCATTGAATATTATTATTGAATAGCCTTACTGTATAAACAGAAAGAAAATCGCGAACACCCAAAAGACACACTCGAAGCCAATGACATATTATAGAAAGACACGTCATATCCATACTCAACGCGTTTTAAATACGTGTCATAGATACATTTTTCTTTTTCATTTCTTTTCGGCCTGTGCAGATTTATGTGACATTTGACACGCACATAATAAGACATTAATTTGCAATATGGCGATTGTGTATAAGAGCAAAACAAATATATGTTTTCGCCGCCATCCGCCCGGCGCGACACCGCATCTGACAACATCTGTGTCCCTCGTACCACGAAACTCAGTGCGCACGGCAATAAGCGAGGCCCATCATACAGTTTGCGATAGTTAAGCGACAGTCGCTATTTTGAAACGATATCATAATCTTTATCAACTCTCGGCGAACAGACTTTAGTTATTCGCATTTGGACGGCCAAAACTGAGTTCGACTCTCTTTGGTCCTTAGAGCGGATGTACAACATCCTGCCGATGCACAAGCGCGCGGCGGCCGCGTCGGTGATCCAGCCGCACCAGCAGCCCTTCGAGGTGCTGTACCGGCTCAACTGCGACAACCTGTGCGCCGACTTCAGCGAGGACCTCGCCTTCCGCTTCAGCTACGGGCTCACGGCCATCATCCAGCGGTTCCAGGGCAAGGGGCACCACAAGACCACGCTGAAGAATGCGCCGCAGTTCACGCAGGTCGGTTGGTTTGATATAGCTAGAGCGTGCACATGGACGAATTTAATTAAAATTACTTAGATTTGTATAAAACTGTAGACGTCATTGTACGTGTACTGTTTTGAAAAAATTACACCTCATCCTGTTTCTTGCCAGCTATTCTCAGTAGAGGTTTTTTCCGAACCCGTGGTGCATTCATTCCTTGACCTTCATAAGAGCTCGTAGAAGCCAAATTGAATAAAGATATTTCGACATTAAAGGCACTCTTAACCCATCGGATGCTTAGGCACGGATCCGTGGTCTTTCTTAGGTGCACTTTTTGCATAGAATAGCCCGAATTGCACCAATTTTTCGAGAAACCAGCCCGTTTACGAGCCCCTTACCTTTGACTTGAATCGTCATACAATCAAGAGCTCCTCGGGCGTTGTGACGCCATCTATCGGTGAATTTCTTAAATTGCAGCTGCAATTCCTTCCAACAATGATAGTTTCCTTCATAAAGTTGGTACTAAGTTACGCAAACGATGTGTAAAGACGCACTGGACGCGCCATTGTGCTCATTAAATTATTTTATTTCGTTGTATTTTATTGAATACCTCTCACGCTACGACTATGGTGACATCTATTTTAACTGTATTTTTGCAGCTTCGGCTTATTTCCGAGGTACGATCGCCTTGTCAATCTAGTGGCTTTATTCGTCCATGGATAGTCATCTTTATTCTCAGCCCTTTAACTTACTTTCCATGTATTGCTTATGGGCTTATTACACCTTCCTAAATCTAGTCACTTACGAAAGGGACGCCGCAATACGTTGGCATGTGATTGAGATATCTCCATACGTATCTAACGTATTGCGGCGTCCCTCTCGCAATTGACTAATTTAGGAAGGTGTAATAAGCCTTTTAGGTATACGACCTTTAAATGAGGAGAGATCTTAGGTTAAATGAGCTCTGATGTCATAACGTTGAGGTATTACCCCAGGGGTTGCAAACAAAAAAACAGGCCAAGTGCGAGTCGGAATCGCGCACGAAGGGTTCCGTACCATTATCTATAATCAAGCAAAAAAAAATCACGTTTGTTGTATAGGAACCCCCCTTAAATATTTGTTTTATTTTAATGAAATTACTTATTTTTAAAGTGAATATATTTTTAAATATTCTGTGAACATTTCAAGCGTCTACTTGTTGCCATTATCAATATCGAGCAAAAACGAGCAAAAAAAGTCACGTTTGTTGAATGGGAGCCCCCTTAAATATTTATTTTATTCTATTTTCTAGTATTTGTTGTTATAGCGGCAACAGAAATACATCATCTGTGAAAATTTCAACTGTCTAACTATCACAGTTCATGAGATACAGCCTGGTGACAGACAGACAGACGGACGGACGGACAGACTGACAGTGGAGTCTTAGTTATAGGGTACGGAACCCTAAAAACAGGTGATTTAGCAGCTTTGTTGTCAGATCCCACCAACGATCACGCCGTCGCCGGCGCCGCTGGAGCTGGCGCGGCCGGGCGCGGGCGGCGTCATCGGAGCCTTCAGCGCCGAGGAGTGGAGCATGGTGTCCAAGTTCGCGCTCGGCGCGCTCACCTCGCAGGGCACCATGGGCGGCCTGCTGCTGTCGGGGCTGGTGAGTGTGACCGCAGGGCGAGGGCGGCGTCATCGGAGCCTTCAGCGCCGAGGAGTGGAGCATGGTGTCCAAGTTCGCGCTCGGCGCGCTCACCTCGCAGGGCACCATGGGCGGCCTGCTGCTGTCGGGGCTGGTGAGTGTGACCGCAGGGCGAGGGCGGCGTCATCGGAGCCTTCAGCGCCGAGGAGTGGAGCATGGTGTCCAAGTTCGCGCTCGGCGCGCTCACCTCGCAGGGCACCATGGGCGGCCTGCTGCTGTCGGGGCTGGTGAGTGTGACCGCAGGGCGAGGGCGGCGTCATCGGAGCCTTCAGCGCCGAGGAGTGGAGCATGGTGTCCAAGTTCGCGCTCGGCGCGCTCACCTCGCAGGGCACCATGGGCGGCCTGCTGCTGTCGGGGCTGGTGAGTGTGACCGCAGGGCGAGGGCGGCGTCATCGGAGCCTTCAGCGCCGAGGAGTGGAGCATGGTGTCCAAGTTCGCGCTCGGCGCGCTCACCTCGCAGGGCACCATGGGCGGCCTGCTGCTGTCGGGGCTGGTGAGTGTGACCGCAGGGCGAGGGCGGCGTCATCGGAGCCTTCAGCGCCGAGGAGTGGAGCATGGTGTCCAAGTTCGCGCTCGGCGCGCTCACCTCGCAGGGCACCATGGGCGGCCTGCTGCTGTCGGGGCTGGTGAGTGGGCCCATCGCAGGGCAACGGCGGGCTAAATTGGGTTGCCAGCCGCTGATAAAAATCGGTAAATTCAGAGGGCATGTTGTTTTTCTACGCCCTAAGGCTAGAGGTGAAAGCAAATATTAACATTTTTAGATGATTTGACTAGATATTTGTAAAATATAAACGTGGAATCGATTTAAATACGCAGTTCAGTCGAGGTCATTGAAGAGGCAGGGACAAACCGTTTGAAGTAGACGCCGGCACTTATCCAATATTGGGTTCGTGTTTCAGCACTCACGAAAGAAATGATGATATTCACAATAAACATTTGTAAATTAGGTATCACACGTTACCAAAGTGTCATAAATATCTGAGCGCCCTTACGCCCTCGATAATAAAGTCGTGTTGACATAATTTTGACCACCTTTTTCTCGTTAATATTTTTGACCTCGACTGTACATCGACGACGAAGTTAACCTCGACTTCCGTGTGCAGCTTCTGAAGACGGTCGGCTGGCGCATCGTGGCCGTGACCGGCGCGGTGTACGGGGCGCTGTACCTGTACGAGCGCCTCACGTGGACCGCCAAGGCGCAGGAGCGCGTGTTCAAGCGGCAGTACGTGACGCACGCCAGCAACAAGCTGAGGCTCATCGTGGACCTCACGTCGGCCAACTGCAGCCATCAAGTGCAGCAGTACGTATACATCATACTCTTAGGGGGCGTCCACTATTTACGTGAGGCCATTTTGGTGGCTTTCGTGACGTCCGCCCCTTGGTGAGATGTCGTGAGATTTGGCTCGACCCCTCCCCCTAATCTCACGTGAGATTTTTCAAAATGCGTATTTTTAGTGTAAGTAAATACGTTGATTGCGTTGGATTTGTTGAAAAGAACTTGCTTAATTATTTTATTTAAGACTATATTTATATTGTAGAAACATGTTTTACTTAATTGAACACAGTATTCTCTAAATTTAACACTGTTTTTTGCGGAAAATAAAATTGCGGGATATTTGCCGAGATCCCCCTTGTCCCCCACGCGAGATTGTGTGAGATTCGGCTCTAATCCCTCACCCCTAAACGTCTCACGTAATTAATAGACGCCCCCTTAAGCAGAGAGCCCGATTAACCATGTCGGGGCCCCTAGGCAACGCAATACTTGGGACCCCATTACCCTTTTCTAACTTTCTAAAATAATTTTTTTCTACCAAAATGAAATTATATTCATAATTACGCCATTAAAATATTGTCAATGAGGATAGAAAACGTCACATAAAAATTTCACTCTATGAAGCATTTTCTTTTTCTCGGTGCGAGGGGCCCCTAGCCAATGCGGCCCAGTTGCCTACACTGCCCTGCTTATGCAAAAACAATATTACAATTTTTTACTTCTGCCGCCAGTTTCACTTACATGACAAAAAAATCAAAGTAAAATAAAAAGATTTATTAAATAAGTGCATGACCTCAAATTAAAGGGTTTTTCTGGTCGATGTCGGTGCGTTAGGAAAATAATGACGAAGAAGCTCGGTTCCTTTGCTATAAGCTACGCTGATAGTTGGATCGCACCGCTCATTTGAGCACATCTCTCCTACCATTTTTATCAGTGGAAAGCCAGTAAAGTATGGTAATTAGGTTGTAAAAGAGTTATTATTAAGAAGCTTTAATTCTCTAGCAGGATGAACGTATTGATCAATCCTACATACCAACATCTGTAATTGTACTGTGTTCTTGCAAAAAATGAATGATTCATGGATTTAATTGGTGCAGCGTGGTGTAATCGACGATATGGCGAAGTTATCGTTGCTTTTTAACTTTTTGAATTTCACAGTCGGCTATATACGACAGCGTATTTTCGTGCCACTGACGCCACGATATACAGTTCCCCATCCATTTGCGAAGGGTAATGACGTCCGTGGCGCGCTTTTTCTTTGGCCGTAGCGGTCAAAGGGTTAATACAAAAGTCATGACACCATATTTGCCCTCCACCAGGGAGCTTTCCACAATGTTCGCGCGCCTCTGCCGGCTCATCGACGAAGCTACCACCGAAATGGACAGCGAGCTATGCGAAGTACGCGAAGCGATCAAGATGTTAGACGACGCCTCGTCCTCCGCCAAGAAACTGCGCAACAAAGCCAACTACCTCGGCCACGAGCTGGAGCTCTTCGACGACGCCTTCCTAGCCCACAACTAGACGCCAACACCCTAGGTGCCCGTCTTATGTCTCAAAACTGACGCCAGTGACTTTGCGCTACGAGCTTGTCTAATGCAGTTTCATAAATGTATGCGTAACTCAGTGTCGTGCGTTTCACTGTGGTGGATCTTCATGTGAGTAGCATGCTAAAATGAGAAGTTCCGTTTTTCAGTTCAAAAGATACGGATGGTAAGCGCGAGCCATGTTAGCACGTCAGGGGAGGCGCACTAAGGTTAGAGGCATCTTAGATACAATTACTGACGCGCGCGCGTACCGCGCATAGACGCAGTCGTGTCGTTGGATCCGTTCAAGATACGCGTAGAATAGCGCTCCGCCGCTGGAGACCTGACGACTGCACCGAAGACCCTCTTGTCAAAGCAAGTTAGAGCGAGAAAAAAATGCGTAATAGCCAACATTTAAATGAATGATGCGAACTAATTGACGCTGCACACTGAGTTTGTAGGCTACCTAAAACTGTTTCCATTTTAGTAGTGTCGCTTCAGACTGTCATTATAAACAAACGGACGTCCGACACTGATAAATTAAATTTGTTACAAGCAGAATTACAGATCGTGTCGCTACACTTAACCTTTTCAACGCCAACGACGGATATATCCGTCAGGGTATACAGGATAGAAAAGCCCTTCATTAGTTTGACGTAAAGTTGAAATTCGTGTTACTTCTCAGACATGCTTGGACTTGAAGGGTTTAAACATTTAAGTCGATTAAAAATAACAGTGATAACAAAATGTTCATACATGTTAAAAGCGGTCGGTAACGCCCAGTGGCGGTTCGGAGTACATTGATGTGTAGTAGCTATCAGAAGTATTTTATTGCTGAAGTTAATATCCGTATGGTTGCGGTCATCGTTTTGTCCACGGTGTAAAGGAAGGCCAACCAGCAGTGATACGAAAGGTCATTCACCTAAAACACGACTGTATAGTTGACAATCTATATCTATCTCATTCCATCTTGTGTATTTGTCATAATGTCTCGTTCTCTCGGTAATAATGTTGCAAGGTTAAGTCGAGATCGCCAACATTTGGGCGGCCATTTTATTCATTCGGCCACTTTATACAATAATTCACATTAAAAAAACATAATTTAAAAATAATAATAAGGGGCAGGACCGGTGGTTAAGTCGATAGACTGAGGAACCTCCTCACGTCCCCTTTCTAGTATTATTATTCGCTTTAATTTAGTTACCACGAATTTATTAAATGTATTATTCATTGTATGCTCTTTAAAACGACAATTATAGTAACACTATTCAATTCGCCTGATAATTAAAAAAAAAAAAAACAGTTACGAACCCCTGCATTCGCTAACGACATTGCATTGGCTTTGTTTACATTTGGTATCGCTTCTCGTTGGCCTTCCTTTAGTCAAAGTAAATAAAGAAAATCAGTTCAACTTCCGCCCTTTAGGAGTATTGTTACCAACTATCACTCGGCCACGCTCGGGTCCGTTCGGGCACGCTCGGGTACGTAGCCGCGACTGGCGCCAGGGTTGCCAACTCTTACAAGAAATTTACCCTAGAAGCAAGTCGAAAAATCCCTAGAAACTTATCGCCTTCTAAATCACTAACCGCCTTTTTTATATTGGCGTCCTTTACCGCAGACCGTTTACGTATACAATAACATACTCTTGTCAGATTTGTCAGTATATATAACTCCAATTACGGACGACAAGTATTCTGAACGCGGAACGCGAAAGTTTCAAACAGTGCTCCCGTTTGTGAAGCTTAAAATCAATTTTGCACTCATACTCAATTAGTTTTTATAATACCCCTAAAAACCCCTTGATAATGTCCTGCCCCCTAAAAGAATCCGTATCCACTTATTTTGCCCCTGAATTTAGGGGTCAAACCCCTGAGTTCGTAAACCTGACTGGCGTATTCTTAGGCACTCCCTGACATTTGCTTGTGGCGCGTACGTACAAGGCGCGCACACATACATACAAGTGCGTGTACCTTTGAAGATGAACTACTGTTCTGTTTATACAATGGTGTAGTTGAAAAAAGTTACTTTTGTCATAGCATCATGTCGACATTTTATTTTATTGGCATATCATGGCTTAGCATACTCTATATTTATAGTTATTAATATAAAGTGACGTTTAACTGACAGGTGAGTTACGCACGCTTTTGGTACAAATTTATAAATATATTGGTCCTTCAATAGACTGGGCCTGCCCCTGTATTCGGAAAAACTAAATTCGAACTGCGTCTATTGCTATCCCTCTTACTCTCGAGTCGTGAAACATTCGCGAGAAAGGGACGGGGCATCCGAAATTTTTAATTACGCGGCTCTGAGTCGATCTCTGGTTCGGCGCGGCGACGGAAGGTAAACTTGTACATTTTATGTTATCTTAGGACCGATTTTTCAATGCCCTTAAGGCTTTATTCTACAGATAAGTATTATCTGGCGATTGAAAAGTCGGCCCTTAATGTACTATGGTGGAATTATATACCTCTTTTGTACAGTAGAACCTTTGTTGTTTTTGAAAAGTTATTTATTAACTTGTTATCAATAAAATCACGCGAAAACTTATCTTACTATCTGTTAAATTTATGACATTATACTTGTTTGATTGAATTTATTTTAGATTTTTATGGTAGGTTCCTTTGTGATTTTAGTTGATACTGCTCACCTTCCCTTACATGGCGGTGCTACGGGAACTATGTACATACTCAAATGAAATCAGCAAAAATGATGTCTCTAACCATACTGTATTTAGATATCGAATAAATTAATTGTTATTGTAATTTTAGGAGATTCTAAAAGAGGACAATCTTATGAAGTATATAAAGCTGCTTGTCTTTATCTGTCTTAATCAGTGTTTTTCAACCTTTTTAACAAGTAAACCCACCCCCCATGAGTCCCATAATCGTATTAACTAATACTATTTTACAGTGGTTTCAAAGACAAGGTATTCAAAAACCTGAATAAGGAAGTTTTCTGAAAAAAATGTAATTAGTCCGTCAGTTAGATTATCAAAAAATATTGAACATGTATTTTTTGCTTTAACAAATCAATCAAAATTGACAGATAACGCGCATCAAAGTTCAGATGTGGTTATGACGTCATAAGTCCCCACTTATTGGTACAAAGTGTGCGAAGTCGTGACGTCACGCGAAACTTCAACGCACTATACTTCGTCTTTTTTTGTTTAATCCACAAAAGAAAAAAATGTTCAATATTTTCTATAATGTAAATTATGGACTAATTAGAATTTTTCAGAAAACTTCCTTATTGCACCGCGACCGCGAGCATGAGTTCGCGACACCTGAGCAAGAGCTTGCGACCCCGACTCACAGGTAGAAAAACACTGGTCTAAAGTATGTTACGTATTTATTAGTGTATTATAATCGCTTTAATGTTAATTGCTTGAATTACTTTATGTACAGTCGAGGTCATATATCTACGCAGACGTTGGTCAAAATATCACACACACACAGACCAAATATCCTAAAGACACCGCTTAGCCTAACTTTTTAAATAAAGCTGCCTATATTGCGGGGCGCGTGCACCAATCACAGCGCTCCAAACAAGATTACTGTTATTGGTGCGTTCAAGGATATGCTTTTTGCCTCTAAAGTTGGCAGCGGGGGTCGCCCTGCTGTGCGGAGTCTATCGGATATATGGTCTGTGATGTAAGCGACTTTATTGCAAGTTCCTAAGTGCTCAGATATTTTTGCCAGTTTGCTATCGTATCTTTATGACCTCGACTGTACACAGCATGAATTACCGATTCGTAATTTATGCAAGAGATTAAAATGTACGAATTAGTTACCGAACAACACTTTGTAGGATCTGGGTATGATATTGGCTAAGCGTTCGCTGATCTACAAAAGTATTGATTACCTGTGATACATCTTTATATGGCATGTCAATCGTGTTTTGGTGCCCATTTTCTGGTTCAGTACACTACACGGTGTGCGACATTTGTATAACTTTTTAATAAGGTAGTCAATTTTATTCCTCTTTGTTACATCTAATGGCGGCTGTACACACTCGTCGGGACAGGCCGTGTGTGTGTGTACAGAGTGCTCTCGCCATGTCTCGCTCTCTCGTCTTGTCTCGTTATCTCTCGTCTTGTCTGGCCGTGTCCCGATCGTGATCGGTTTTTTGCGGCCGAGTCAAAGGGTCTCGTTGCTCTCGCGACGTAAGCGAGACCGAGCATGTACTTATCAAGAATTTAATTACTTCCTGGGTTCTTTTGCAGTGCAAGTAACCATCCACCATCGTCTTCTTCGCTATTTAAGTAACCAGCGGCCCTAACATGCAAGATACAAAGATCAGTTAAACCCGTTTATCTCTATGACTATTTTTTTCGTCGGCACTAGTGTGAGCGAAACGCACTTAGAGATAAGACGGTTTAATTTATCCTTGTGCCTTGCATGTTAGGGCCGCAGGTTTAATTAGTAATTTTCTAATGATATAGGTATGCGTAAAATATTATAGAACCTAACAGCACAAAGACAAACAGCAGCAAGTTTCCAAGCCCATGGTTCAAATGATACAACAAGTGTACAGGGTGTCTCGCCGAGAGGCTCTTGATGAGTGTGTACAGCCGCCATGAGTGTGTAAAGTGGCACGTTCACTACCTCAGATTAGGGAATATATAATAGATGCACAGGAAATTAGCTGAACCTACGACTAGCGCTACGCTGCTCCCGCAAACATCACCGTCCGAATGAAAAAAACAGGACGGCAGTATTTTTATCATTAAGTAGGTACGTCAATTTCAAAGGTGTTGTCCACCACGCAATAAATGACAGCACACAACGACACTACTTAATCTGGCAGCTGCCGCGTGTGTGCGTGTCACGTTTCAAGGTGGCCGCTAATCTTGACGTTTTAGCGACACGGCGTGACGTCACCAAAGTATCTTTTTCATTCATCTGAGGTCGCTGCTGTATTTTTTCATAAACATTTTGGCATTTTCGTAAGGAGCCGCGTCAGACCACTTCTGTAATAAGGTTTATTTATTTTTCACTTTGATATTGGAGGGTGTAGTTCTGTTCTTCGTTGGTCAAGGAAACTGGCCAATTCCATAAAATTAGAGGCGAATGTCAGGAACACAACATAGCACCATGTTTAATTCAACAATACTGGGAGCCAATGCAACCGTTTGATATTAGATAGATTTTGTTGTCCATTGTAATTAGTCATCATAATTAGGTGAATTTTCTTATGTAAATAATAAAGGATTCCTTTATATAGCAAATGGTTTTATTTATAACAAAGTATATACTCTAAGAGATCAACGTTATCATAGTGTTTTTATATCTTCATAATAAACGTAGACGTAACAATATAGTCTATGATTCACTTATGTAGGTAAATATATTGTTGATTGATAGATCCAACTTGTCTTGTAGACGCGGTTTTATTGTCTCGTGCTGAAACAAATTAAATGAAATATATTTAGGCGTGTGTTTAAATACTGACGCAGTTTGTCCCAAATGCAATTTTATCCTTATTAAAAGTTCATGTGAATATTAATATTCGTAACACACTCGAACGGCTGTTGAAATTCCTGGACCTTATCTAAAGACATCTTTAACAATAACAACACTCATTGCTAGACATTAAATTGTATACCACAGAATCGTCTTAAACCTTTTGAACGCCACAGTCGGCTGTGGCCGTCAGCAGATTTCCGAGACGTTTCCCGTACATTTTGTCGGCTACAGCCGTCACTCGGCGTCCGAGGCACGCTTTTTCGCACTCAAAATGTGGCGTTCAAAAGGTTATGGACCGATAAGTGAAATATACAACCATATAACTAGCCCCCAACGCTACACGCCAAAGCGCTCACTAGGCGGGTTCACGTAATTGTCGCTACGAAGGGCGCCCGCTGGGCGAGTTCTTCGGCATAGACTAGTCGCCTATAGTTACTATGTAAGTAAAGTACCAGTGCCCCTTTGGTCACACGGTGGACGACTCCGTCTGTTCAGGCTTATCGAAACGAAATCGTTAGTGTATGGTAACATCGTTAACGATTTTCCATACCATACGCTAACGATTTGTCGTTACGATCGATCGCAAACGACGGTTCGTGACGATGAATCGTTCCGTATATGGGGGCCTTTTATGACCGGAATACAGCAAATGTCTTATTTTGGCCCGGCAATGAAAGTATTTAAGGCTGCTAATGAAAAAAACTATTCACCAAAGGCGCATCTGTGTCGAAGTCCCCTCGAGCAAACGTGACGACACCCCCTTGTGCCTTCAGTCCGTAGTGAGCGCACACCTGCCTTGCTTCCTCATCGCTGTTGAACCGAAGCCAGCCCCGGAGAGCACACAGTGGCACTGACAGTTGCTTGCTGCTGTAAGCTGCACTCATTACCAGTAAAGCTTTTCTGCAACACGCAAAAAAATTATGTTATTGAATATATCGACCTACAACCTATCTACACACGGGCAAAATTGTCGCAAACTTGATGATTTCTTCAAAAACCTAAGGCTTGTTTCACACGTACCACAACCACACCACGTCGCAGCGTTAAAATGTGGTCAAGCAGTGGTTACGTGTGAATGGTGTGCGATGTGGTCGTATCACACACGCGTTCGATAATGACGGCAAAATTTGGTACGTGTGAATTGTACTATTCATTTTCTATACAAAATATGCGCCCGACCACGTGTTGTGGTTGTGGTACGTGTGAAACAACCCTAACAATTAAAATCAAAAAAGGAATTAATACCTTTGCAATTCTGGCAAATACTGACATAAGGCACAGAATGTGAGTGGACACAGATTCTCCAGATGCCTGCAGACATTGATATAATTTCCCCTCAAATTTGCCACTGCTATTCCATACGCTAGCTTTACAACATCGTTGCTGAAAAAGAAAAGTTTTCCTATACTACAGTTTGTGTAGGTAATTAAATAAATGTACCTAAACAAACTAACCCACGTGGCTCAGGTATTCCAGCCAATCCAATCAGTCTTTTGTATCTATGGTATGTCTTAATTGGTTGGTTAGCTGAGTCACGTGGGTTAGTTTATTTACATTTAATTAAATAGCCACACAAATAGAGTATAGTGTAATTTTCCAAGATCTAAGATTATAGCACGTTATAAAAAATTCATAAGTGCTAACCCACACAGTGTGTACTTTTTAAGGAGAATTCTTTTTTGGCAAAAAAGACCTGAAAGTTTCCACTTTCTCATCTGCCACTTAGTTTAAGCTGAGGCTGGGTTTCATAAGATCCATTACATTATTGTATCAAATATCAGTAACTCAATACAGTTTTTGACATGATTGATCTGATCTTATCAAACCTGGCCTTCATTCTTTTGTAAAAGCTTTCACAAATGTTGAAATGTTTCACCTAGAACCCATAATTCGGGGAACTCAATTTACAGATAAAAATTTTGGCAATGTTTAATATACATTTTAAATACAATACCTATAATAAAACTGTTTACCTTTTTAATTTCTTTGACAAAGTCCAGTACCTCAAAATTGGATGTTCATTGCCCAAATTGCATAAAATATATAAACTCTCCATCAATTCTCTATCTAATTTTGTACTTGGCTTAGGTTTTCTTGGAGTATGGCACAACATGGCACCTTCCATCTCTGACATATCAAAGTAATTGATGTGGATGACTTTTTTCTCCCAATCATGTTTAGGTCCAGTGACTTGGTCTATAGAATCGCAGCAGCTCAAGAACCACTTCAGACACTCTAGTAGGTATTTCTTGTTTAACACTGGATCATAAACTTTAATTGGATGTTTGCAGAGGCTGTAAACAAGAATAAAATATTTTTAGTATGTAATCGCCAAGAAGTACAAATTTTAATGATTTATTTAAATTATACCTACAAAATTATTATTTAATTGAATTGCCCGCAGACTTCCAATTTCAAGTTGGCCAACTAAATCGCATAGTATACCAATAGACATCTGGTAGTTGGATAAGATATGCAGGCTATCAATTAGTCACTATGTCTGTTGGTATACTCTGTGATTTAGTTGGCCTGAAATTGTAAGTCTGTGCACACTCTTAGGTTCATGGAAAAAGGTTAAATACTGACTTGTATCCATAATAAACATAGAATCTGATCATTGGTTCGAGCAGACAAACAGAGTCATTGTTGGAGAGCCTTTGTACAGTCATGTCCTGCCGCACAGCTCTTAAGCGGTCATTCACAAAATCATAGATCACAGGTGCATTCACATCATGTCGTTTTGTTACACTGGAAATGTAAATACTTTTGTAATTAACAATATATATTTAAAGTAACAATTTGCTATACCCTGTTCAGATAGGTATTTAACTAAATGTAAACAAACTAAGCCATGTGACTCACCTAACTAGCTAATCAAGACATACCATACATAAAAAGGATTCACTGGATTGGCTGGTTTTTATTTTATTTTATTAGGTATCATCATGTAGGCCCATCACATACATTCGTTTTCCTGATTCGATTTCCGAATTCGTTTTCCGTATGTGGACACCCCGAACGCAAGCATTTCATATAAATAGTTCTACATGACACACACGTTCGTAATTTTTCCGTACGGAATTCCGAACGGTATTCGTTCGAACGCCTTAAAAGGTGGACATATCCTTATTTATTAAATGACATCTTATTATTTATTATTATTATAATTAAGCCTATTATAGTCCACTGCTGGACATAGTTATTCATTATTACCAATTGATATAAAATAAATAAAAATTTCTGCTTTGTGGCGTTTTTGAATTTGAGTTCAGCATAAATGTCCACTTACTCAAATAACAAGTAATTCACAGTGTCCAGAAGGATGTTGTATGGTCGCAGTAGATGTGGCACTGCAACAAGAGAGTCTGCTGCGGATCTACTGTAGCATTTCACAAGTTTTTTCTCACCATTGCTACTAACTTCTAAAATGTGGACCATTCTAGCCTTTTCTCGCCTGCAATTTGTTATTACTTTGTAATACTTTCATTTAATTTTATCTAAGTTTTTATATGCTATACGCTGTGTTTATGATTCAAAAAGATGACTTTCTGCTGTATCTCGCAACACTTCTTCTCAGTAATAATGGCCCTGTCCAAAGTGCTGGTAGATTTATTTTGTTTTATTGATGTGAAGAGTACAAGAGCCCACAGGTGGACAACGAGAATAAAATATTTGAATTTAAATAAGTTGTTTTACATATTTTACTATTACCTACATCTAGAAAAGTTCTTCATAAACATGGTATTATAATATTTTACTAGAAACCAATTACTGAAATTAAGTAAGCTTTATAAAAAAACATTATATATATTATATAAAGTTATAATAAAAATAAATAATATACATATTATGTACAGTGTATGTATAAGTTATAATGTATATAAAAATAAAATTAGAACATAAGTCTGTTGCTGTTGAACTTACATTCTAACTTCATCCTCAGGACACATTGAGTGACATGTCCCTTGAATAGCTTCGGTATTCCCTGGTTTTCCATTATTTACATTTTTGCAAAAGAAGTCAAAATAAGCCATGCTTTTATTTATTTTTTAGTATTTATAGTTTATTTTCATTTGAGCATAATATTATTATTATATTTTACAAAGAGAATATAGCCGTATGTATGTACGTGTTGTTATTCTTATCCGTTTGACATGGTTTGAGTTTGACAAATATGTATCTTTGGGTTCTTCCTTCTTCTTCTTCTTCTTTATTATGGCGGCCGGAGGCTTGTGCCAATGTCAGTTTGCGAGACCATATCTTTGGGTTCTTCGGGAGTATAATTATATGAACTCAAATGGACAGTGGTCAAAGTTGTTATTGCATGGAAATAAAGTATTGTTTCGCTAGATCTACGTGCAGATTTTTAGTGAACCTATTCAAGGCACTGTTAAAACACCTCCATCTTTTTCCTCGCTGGAGGGCGCTGAGTTGACCGCGTTGACAGTGACGTTCAGGGTGCTTTCAGCAATGAAACGTCAAACGTCTTAGTGGTATGTTGGGTTATCGGTTTGTGTCAAATGCCACTTCAAGCAAAATCTATAATTTTGTTTTTATAGTTTATTATTAATTTATAATTCAGTATAAAGTAGGAAGAAAAGAAAGAGTTATTGGAAGTTGAAAAACACATTATGGATGAAGAATTAGGACAGTTCACATATGAGGATTTTATTTTGCCGCCCGTGAAATACGAATATTTAGACCACACTGCAGATGTTCAACTACATGCCTGGGGCGACAGCCTTAAAGAAGCCTTTGAGCAATGCGGGATGGCGATGTTTGGCTACATGACCGAGTTGAACTACGTAACGATTAGAGAAGTGCACACGATCGAAGCAACCGCTGACGACATGATGGGTCTCTTGTATCATTTTCTCGACGAGTTGCTATTTTTATTTTCTGCCGAACCTAATCTGATATGCAAGAAATTGGTGATCACTGAATTCAATACAGAGGAGTTTAGGATAGTCTGTAAGTGTTATGGTGAAGAGTTTCAGATTGGCAAACATCCACAAGGGACAGAAGTTAAAGCTATAACCTATTCTGCTATGCAAATTATTGACGACCCAAAAGATAATAAATACGAAGTGTTTGTAATTATAGATATTTAAGGAAATTTTAATAAAAAATCTATCTGTATACAGAAAGAAAGATGTTTTTTTTTAAAATGATTTATCCTGTGAATGAGTCATATGGAGCTGAACATTGGCACAGTTGTATTATTGTAATGATCACCCAAAGTGAAATTTTAGAAAGAAACAAAAAACATATTATGGAAAAAACCAACGGAGAGTCGGCCTCGCGCATGACATGTTCATACCATTATCTATAAAAACGGCAGAAAAATCACGCTTGTTGTATGGGAGCCCCCTTAAATATATTTTTTTCTGTTTTTTAGTATGTGTTATAGCGGCAAAAGAAATACATCATCTGTGAAAATTTCGAATGTCTAACTATCACGGTTCATGACTTACAGCCTGATGACAGATGGACGGACAGCGGAGTCTTAGCGATAGGGTTCCGTTTTACCCTTTGGGTATGGAACCCTATAAACTCAATGTTATAAATAAATCTTTTCTGCCAACATGTGTGGTCATGTGAAAGATTCAGAATAATAATAATCATCATAATTTGGGAAATGGTAAGGGAAGAAAAGTATCGTCATCTAAATAGCGCTTTTTCTCGTCTCTAATTCGGGGTATGCTTTGACCATGATCCCAGATTTAGTAGGTCAGGTTATTAGGGGAGATTAAGGGAAGAAAAGTATATGTGGGAAAAATATCTAAACAAAGCTACTTATTCATGTTTGAAAAATACAACGGTCTATAGCTTTTATGATTTTATTGCAAAAACTTGTAAAGTTAGTTATATTTGTGGATGCTAATATGCAAACCCATTAGTTACAAATAGCATCATTGATGGCACTAGAAAATGGAAAAGAAAGTGCAGAGGACGAAAAGCAGGAAGACTGACGCTCGAAATTTAATATTATAATATTATAAATGCCAAAATGTTTGGTCCGTTTTCACGTTTAAATGGCTTAACTGAAGTACATACAAATTGGCACAAAAGTAGCCTGTTTTATGGAGATGGACACAGGATACTTATTATCTCGATATCCTGGAAGGATTTTCAGGAATCTTAAATACAGGAAATACGAGGAATGCTAATCCTCGGTATACCTCACCACATGTAAAAAGAGCGCTAACGGCCATGCATTTTATATGGCCCACAGCGCTCTTTTTACATGTAGCGAGATATAGATGGCGCTGCGCGCGATAAATCAATTCCACGCAAAATCACGGGCAAAACATTAATATTGTATTCGTATTGAATTTCTTACAAACTTGTACAATTTCTCTGAACTCATTTTTAATAACACATCACTATTTCAATATAATTATCGTGATTAACATTCACAGTGCAATAATTTTATCTTTGAGTTCCTTGAGTTCTTTGGAGTGTATCCATTTGATGCCGGTCGCTGACGCGGAGCTGGGCGGTCTCGAGATACATCTGAGGACATGACAAAATACTATTCATACAAAGTGGGGCCAATTCGAAACGGTGTCACCTAAGAGCCTGCCTCACCGGGACGCGATGGCGACGTCGCCGGCGACGCAAACATAGCTGGGCACAAGATCGTTAATCCGTTAATCGTTAATTAACGAAGTTAACATTTCGAGTAACGGTTTAACTTTTAAGTTAACTTTAATAATGGTTAACGGACTCATTAACTTCCGTTAAAACGATTAAAGTCCTAAGTACCCTACCATAAATTTCCAAAAAATTCAAACGCTATCTACGGGCCTGGAAAGGTTCTTCAAACATAAGGGTGGGTTGAATTACTTCGCACCGAAATGTTATTGGTAAGTAAATATTAGTGTCCGACCGAAATTTCAGCTTCGGCAGGTTTCGGCAAAAACAGGTTTCGGCTGAAGGTTCGGTGTCGGTCAAAAAGTGCCGAAACTTTCGGTCGTGCCTCTAGAGTTATTATTATTATTCTCTTTATTTATCTTAAATCTTAAGCTAGGTTTTATAATATTTGTATAAAAAGTAAAATACAATATCACTATAAAAATACAAACACTATAAAAACCTAGCCTAGGGTGCCGCCGGTAGCGGGGCAGGGCTCAAGCTACCGGCGGTTAGGGCCGCAGAGAGAGGAACCTCCTGACGATGCGCGCCGTGTCCAGGAGTACCGCCTTCTGTATCTGACCCTTGATCCAGCCATCAAGCGAGAGTCTCTTGAGGTGTTGGTCGAGACTCTTCGCTATGAGACCGTTCGCAGAACCAACTATCGGCATCGGCACAATGATCGTCGAGTCAACATCCCACATGGCGGTCACCTCGTGAGCCAAGTCAATCTACTTGCTGAGTTTGTCCTTCTCGGCCTTCACGAGGTTCTCGTCATGGGGGATGGTGATGTCGACGAGCACTGCCCGGCGCTGCGATCGATCTGTCAGCACGATATCAGGCTTATTGTTAATAATAGTCCTGTCCGTGATGACAGATCGATCCCAGTAGAGCGTGGCACGAACATTTTCGAGAACCGGCGCCGGTGCGTACTTGTAGTACGGCACTTCCGACGCCACAATGCCGTATCGAAGAGCAAGTTGCTGGTGAATAATTCTGGCTACGAGGTTATGTCTGTGCAAGTACTCGCCGTTAGCAAGATGAGAACAACCGGAGATAATATGCCTGAGTGACTCTCCGGGACGGCGGCATGCCCGACAGATGTCGACCGTACCATCCTTCAGGATATATCTCCGGTAGTTATTCGTCTTGATAACTTCGTCGGCAATTGCACAGACAAAACCTTCGGTTTCCCCAAACAGGTCACCGAAGCGTAGCCAGTTCACGGACGGGAGCAGATCCACATCAGGCCCTGTTAGGGCCTTGTAGAACCGCCCGTGTAGCTCCTTGCTCTTCCATACGTCCCTGCGGTCATCGGTGCTCAGCACCTTTGGTCTGCGCCAGTTCTCGCTTGCCAAGGAGAGTGGGGTGAGGCCCCTGTCTGCACCACACCACGATGCACCCCACACTCGTTGTTAAGGAAATACTCCCTAAGACTGCACACCTCGCGGTTGTGAAGGTTTTTGGCATTTAAAAAGCCACGGCCTCCACACTTCCGCGGGATGTACAGTCTCATAACAGACTAGCGCGGGTGTAGCATGCGATGTTTCGTGAGCAGCAGACGGACCCTCCTGTGCAGGGCGTCCAGCTCAGTCTGAGTCCACCTTAGTATGCCAAAGGAGTATGTGAGTAGCATCATCCAGGCGTTGAAAGCGCGCACCTTGTTGCCACCCGACAAAATTATTATTATTATTATTATTATTTTACACCACCTACACGACACAAGTGGCTTATTGTTCATTTGGCCAGAAATAACGGTCCACTGATTTTAAGTTAAAATCGTTGAATTGATTGATTGAAGAGTTTTTTAACATACCTATCTTTAATAGTTTCGGTTTCGGCAAAAGAAACATGTTTCGGTCGGACACAAGTAATCATCAAATAAGAATGAGTTCTTCACATGACTTCCGAAAAAATCAGGTGTGGTCTCAAAGGATGATGGGCAGATTGGCCTATTGATCAATAAGGACAAGGGATATGTCACTGGATAGCTTATTCTAAGTTCTAAAACTTTTACTATGTCAGGTAATCCCAAATCTTTGTGTGAAATAAACTCACGTGGAGAGGGTTCCGTTTCGTACATGATTATCTGAAATTTACTAGGTTACTTTAAATACCATACACTTCTTATACGTTTTCCTGTAATCTATAGATAAAGATCTATTATCTGTTTTTTTTTCAAATCATCCTTTGAAGCTGCAAACCTCTGCTCGTGAGGAGCGCGTCCGATGAATAGTCATCTCTGCACTCTTAGTATACCTAACGTTCAGTATTTAACCAAAAAGACGGTACGCTCACCCAATTTTCTTGTCCAGCAGATTCTCTATGCGCACTTTAGCGAAAAGCCACGGCCCCTGATTCTTGTGTTCTTCCTGGCAGTAAAACACCTTGGCCTTGGGGTACCGACAGACCTCCTGCAGCACGATGTCGTAGGGGAACGGGTAGAGCTGCTCAATGCGACACATGGCGATCTTGTCCTCGAGTTTTTTCTCTTTGCGCAGCTCGTCGATGGTGATGGCAACCTTCCCCGAGCAGAATATTAACTTCTGGACTGCATCAGGGCATTTGCTGGCGGGGCCTTCTTCCTTTATCGCTCTGTTGTAATAATTTGTAGGTATTGAGTTACTTTGATATGCCAATCATTGGTCAAGCAAGAGTGGTTTCAGGGCGAGCAAACGTACCTCGAGATTAAAAAAAACTCTAGTTACCTCTGGAAGTTCGTGCCAGGCAGGAAATCTTTAAAGGGCGACCGGTAGAACGGGTGTTTGAGGCCGACCTTGGGCGTGAAGAGGACGAGCGGCTTGCGGAATGGCATGGCGATCTGCCGGCGGATCATGTGGAAGTAGTTGGCGGGCGTCGTTACGTTGCACACCAGCCAGTTTGCCGCGCGCAGCTGTTTTACTACAACACACATGTTGATGATAATACAGCCTACACAAGGCACAGCACAGGGTAGCAAGGGTATGATTGGTTCGTTTAAAAACTGCAAGAGCGTGATTGGAGCTTCTTGAAATGCTCTAAACATGGCGTTGTCGGTGCCCGGCATACTGTAGGTACTTTTAATAGGCAGCACCTCCTAAATGACAACGGCGCCATCATTTGTTAATTATTATGTGATCCAGTGAATTTTCGTGTACCGAAACAAACCTGCCTCCCTGTAGGATTGACTCTGTGCGATATTGGTGGATTTTGGAGTCATTTTCCTCGCTGACCGGAAAGGGCGTAGCGAAGAGGGGGCCAGGCAGGTTTGGCCCACCCCGGAACCAGAAGCATAGCTAGGTAATCAAAGGCCCTGGTGCAAGAAAAAACTGGAGTCCTAACTAAACTGTGTAGGGTTTATTTAGTTAAAATATAAATATATCTAAATACTTCAAAGGTACAAAGCTACTTTATCATCAGCTCTTTATCCGGGTCTTAGGGCTCCTTGTGCTTGGGCCCCGCTGCACGGCACCGTTACCGTCTAGCCCTTCGGTAGCTACGCCATTGCCCAGAACCCTTCTGGCCCACCTCAGAATTTAAATGGTTCACTTGAATAAAACTATAAGTACATCTAGCTAGGTACTAATATATCGACTTATTTTGCCTGGCCTACGACTAATAAGTCAAGGGGTAAAGACAGAGGTTGTAAGGAGGAAAAAGGGAGCTAGGAGGGCGTGGGGATAGACTTACAGACTAATTCCTTGTCATCCAAGTCGGGGATATTGTCTTCGTCATCGTCAGCTTGCGCCAGGTAGCGCTCTATGCGTGCGGACGAGTGCTCAGGGCCCTGATAACATCGTTATAAATATTTATTCATCAGTATCTGTAGGGGTACGTATGCTATGCATTGAAAGAGACACCAACATACTAATAATAATAATTGGTCATCTCGAGGCTAGTTTTTTCCAAACGGAGCGCCAACCATGACCTAAGAAGCCTGCTCATTAGTTAAACTATGATTAAAGTTATGCGTCTGGCAGTTTTCGTTGTTCCAAATTAGTACGATTAATACAGCCAATGTCACGTACATTGTGCATTGGTTTGGTTGCATATTCGTACAAGAGTATTATGTAATCTGTGGTACAAGGTATTTAATGTTATAACAGCTATAGATAGATTAACATTATCGCGCGATTGTATTTCCGAAGATAATTGATGAAGCGCACTTTAATCAACGCTTACACATTGCAAATTTCAGTTGAAGTAGCTACTCTTGTGACAATTAAAAAAAAATTGAGCAAGCTTATTTTTTAAGGCCATGGAATGGAGAACGACTAGACGTCATGAAACCACGTTTCCGCTTCCCGGATCTCATATAATCCTCATGTCAATTTGCTATAAACTTAAAGAAATATGATAGCAATCGTCAGTCTCATTGTATTCACGTTCTCGTTAGGTATATTGGACTGAAAGCTGTTTTTAAGGGAATATGGAAATCTAATTTGATATTTATCAAAATGGCGAACTAACGGCACCGTCGATCCCGTGCGGCAGCTGTATCACCAGCCCCGACTGGCAGATCCACTTGCTCTCCCCATTGGCTATGAACGTGTCGAAGACCGGCTGCGCCGTGTCCGCGAAGTCGCCGTACTGCGCCTCCCACAATGTGAGTACGTACGGACTCGAGTAGGAATAGCCCACCTCGAAGCCGAGGATGCCTGCAGATGACAGATTACTTTTTCGGTTTTATTTCGTGTTTGTTTCGATTAGCAGTTTAATGCCTAATCAATTTGGCTGTGGTGCAGATGTGAAAACACTTGTTAATTTTCCAAAAATCATACATATTATTATGTTTCTTTGGTCACTCGTTCTGTGCGTCACTCGCACACGCAGCATATCAAAAAATCACAGCCTCAGAAAATTGAATCTATGATCTGTATACTCATATCTAAATAAATAAACTCATGGGACAATCTTAACACAAATCGACCTAGTCCCAAAGTAAGGTCCAAAGGCTTGTGTCATGGGTACTAGACGACGATATACATACTTATATAGATAAATAAATACTTAAATACATAGGAAACATCCAAGACTCAGGAACAAACATTCGTGCTCATCACACAAAGATTAGCCATCACCGGGGATCGAACCCGGGACCGCTAGCTTCGGAGGCAGGATCACTACCAACTAGGCTAACTGCGTCGTCAGCGTCAGGTGATCAGCGGACGTAATTGACATATAGGAATACAATAAACCCCGTCTCCTTTATTTAACTTTGACATATCTTATGATTTACCTGGTTTCTCTCGATGAATACTAACAAAAGTAGTTATGTGGTAGAACTACAAAAAACAAAAAAACAAAAAAAAACTGATTCTGTAACGTCCAGTTTAACGGCGTCCCATATCACTCCAGAACGCTGCGCTTAATATCAAGAGTCAAGACTGGCCCAATGCAGTTGCGGTTTTCCCGTTGTTGAACGAAGCGCTGTACATGATAATGGCATGGCGGATAACCCACCGAACTCGGAGAGCGAGCTGTTGAACAGATGGTACTCAGCCTGGTCGGGGTACAGCGTGTCTAAGACGCGATGCGTGGCGCCATCCACGCCCTGGTGATGCAGCACGTGGTGTCTGTGGAAGCAACAATCAGATGATTCTGCGGTTTACGATTGGCCGAATGTAGCATTTGGCTAAATATTTAATCCGATCGGTAGCTTTTGTGGAGCGAGGCTTTTAACTCTGCGGCACTGTCACAACTTTAGTCTAGTAAACTTCGTGATAGACACGAGATAACCTGGAAAAGCTAAAGGCTCAAGCAGAAAGTTTGCTAAATGAAAGGTAGCCAAAGCTAAAGTTAGATTCGGCTGAACGATATTCCTCAGCCAACTGAAGAAAACACCACAGAGGACCATGCAAGTAGCAAGGCTGACACGAGGATAAGTTGATACCATGTTATCTCTAATTAAGTCTCTCTCACATAACCGCCGACGAAAGAGATAGTCAGAGAGATAAGACGGGGTTAAGTTTTCCCGTGTCAATCTTGTTAGAAGGAAACAAAAACCGGCCAACTGCGAGTCGGACTCGCGCACGAAGGGTTCCGTACCATTATCTATAAAAACGGCATAATCATATCTGTTGTATGGGAGCCCCTTAAATATTTATTATATTTTGTATTTAGTATTTTTTGTTATAGTGGCAACAGAAATACATCATCTGTGAAAATGTAAACTGTCTAACTATCACGGTTCATGAGTTACAGCCTGGTGACAGACGGACACACAGACGGACGGACAGTCTTAGTAATAGGGTCCCGTATTACCCTTTGGGTACGGAACCCTAAAAACGGAGTACCATTAAATCCTCACGTCTAGACACTAATGACACTGGTTTAGTTTAATCCATCATCATCATCATCAGCCATAAAACATCCACTGCAGGACATAGGCCTCCCCCAAAAATGGGGGGATTTGCCATAGTCGCCACGCTTGGCAGGCGGGTTGGTCACCGCAGTTGGTCGTGATAGTGCTCGAAGGTCGCTGCTGCCCATCCTTCGGTTGGTCCCTCTGTCGCCTTTTACGACACCCACGGGAGGACATGGGGTGGTGCTATTCTTAACCGGCACCACACGGCAATAATCAATACGGGTTTAATCAATGGTTAACATGTTAGAAATAAAGAGTATGAAAGAAAGAGATTCACTGAAAGATAAGATATGGGGATAACTTATCTTTGTGCCAACCGTACCAGGGCCGCTAAAGGCTTATATCCAGCAATAGACGTTTTCGGGCAGTGATCCACACATGATAGTGATCCACGTCCGATCTTAATGGAACCGCGTACCTGTGAGCCATGGTGCCTCGCTCCACGTCCTCGCCGGTCAGACGGATGTGGATCTTGTCTCGCAGCAGTGAGCCGTATGCAAGCGCCTCGCCCATCGCCCAGTCTGCTACGCCTTCTTTCACCTGTCGAAACCCTCGTTATTAAAGTATTCATGACATCAGCATTAAGTGATTAAGTAGTAATTTAAAATTCTGTTGGTTCCCTACTTCCGACTTTATTGTCTGTCTATCCGTCTCTTATCAAGGCCATTATTTAGAAAGAAGAAAGTACCATTTATTCATTCAACTCAGGCATGCATTAGCAACAATTTCAGATTTTACATAAGAAAAAACCTCAGAAAACGAAACAAAGGCAGTGAAAACGATGCACACTGGTGTGTTGCATGAGAGGCCAGCGGCTCTAGGGAGTTTAACACGGAGATAGCTTAACCCCATCTTATCTCTCCATCTCTTTCGTCGGCACTGGTGTGAGAGAGAAACACTTAGAGCTAAGATCATTTCAGTCGAAAGACGTCCACCGCTGGACATACGCCACCCCCAATGACCGCCACAACGACCGATTCTGTGCTGCTCGTATTCAGCGGAGACCAGCAATTTTCACCAGGTCGCCAGTCCACCGTGTGGCTGGTCTGCCCACGCGGCGCCTTCAGAGATAAGATGGTGTAAACTTATCCTCGTGTTAACTTCACAACAGTTAGGCAATCACACTTGAACCCGAAGATAGAAAAATAATCTTGACAGCGTAAAATAACGTGCAGTTTCGAGGCAACACATTCGCGACATACAATTTTGCGATAGTAACAGTGCCCATACCATTTTCTCCCTGTTCTGGAGTATTCTGCCGATGCCCTTGTGGATCTCGAAGGCCCAGGGCTCCGGCGCTTTGCAGAAGTGGTTCGCGATCGTGTTGATGGTTGCTTGACTGATGCCCGTCTCGGCGATCTGTTCAAGTTAGGGTATCATTTCATAGAATATCATTGAGGAATATGTTTATCATGGGCTTACGTAGATAAACTATGAAAGAAACCAAGGAAGACATTTTCAAGAATCTAATTTCTCTTTCTTACTGTTACGTTCTGGTCTTAATCTATCTCGCTCGCACACTATTATAACAAATTTAATAAGGCAAGTCGCACTCTTACCTACAAATTCTAACATTTAAATGCTTATTTTCTAAATTTACAATCCTTTTATTGCCCTTTGATCTATTACCTAAATTGAACATTAATTTTAAGATTGCAGAGTTGTAGTAATGTAGTGTAAATGTAGAGTCAGTGTAGAGTCAATGTAGAGTAAATTTGGAGTCAATGTTGGGTCAATGTAGAGTCAATGTTGAGTCAATGTAGAGCCCATGTAGAGTCAATGTTGGGTCAATGTAGAGCCAATGTAGAGTCAATGTAGAGTCAATGTTGTGTAAATTTTGGGTCAATGTATAGTCAATGTAATGTTTCAACTTTAATAAATAATATATTTATTTGTCTAATTTTTATTTTATTTCCTCACAAATGTGATGAAAAACATTGTGTGTATCACGGGCACTTGGGCGGTATTTTAACTGCGTATCTTTTAAATTGCTAAGCGGTCGAACATCGACGAACAAACACCTTCGTCTTACAAGCCTTGAATTTGGCATTGCAACAAAGGAAGAATTTCATAGTTTCAAATTAGAATTCCAACCTTCTTAGGATCCGTAGCTTCAAAAAAGCCGGTCCAGGGGGTGTCGATCCAGTCCATGATGCTGAGCTTGGTGATTTTCTTGGCAAGCTCAAAGTGTTTGTTGAGCGTATCAGTGTACTCCTTCTCCCAACCTTTGATTTCTGAATCGCTGACCAGCCCTTCTTGTCGGAGCTTGTCGGCGTACATTAGGTCCACTGTGGAAATATGGTACACTGAATTTAACAAGGTAGTATCATACTATGAACAAACTAGTTTTTTAGCGTATTAGTATTAGTAAATGGTTTTTTAGGGTTCCGTACCTCAAAAGGAAAAACGGAACCCTTGTCACTCGTGTCTGTCTGTCCGTCTGCTAATTTTCTCCGAAACTACTGGACCGATTGCGTTGAAATTTGGTACAAATATGTTAGTCAATAACTGCAACACGGACGTGTAACGTAAATAAATTAATTTTAAAGTTGGAGGCCACTTTTAGGGGTAAATTAGAAAAAAAAAGTTTGCAAACTATATACTTAGTGTAATCAAAGGAAAGAGCTTGTGGTGAGAATCTTAATGCATATATTTTTATAAATTTAAGGTAAATAACATTTTAAGTTATTTAGGAAAATTGGCGAAAATCGACCATCTCCGAAACTACAGACGGGATTTTTTTTTTTTTTTAATTACAGATAATACCTAGTTCTTTACTTATAGATTACAGGAAAACTTAGAAGAAGTCTAGTAACATCGGTAATTTCAGATAATCATGCGAGTTTAACTCGCACTTGTCCGGTTTTTTAAGGTAGGGCATTGCTATTTTATGGTAGCTACGGCCCTGGCAATAAACCAAGCTGCGGCCTTAACATGCATGCCGCAAAGATAAATTAAACCCGTTTATCTCTATGTTTATCTCTTTCGTCGGCACTAGTGTGAGAGAGACGCACTTACAGATAAGACGGTCTATCTTATCTTTGTTTTGTGTCATGCATGTTAGGGCCGCTGAAACCACCAACCAGTCTTCATAGTCTTGATCTTCTTGTACATGAAGGGCTGCGTGAACATGGGCTCGTCCTCCTCGCTGTGGCCGAAGCGCCGGTAGCACACGAAGTCGAGCACCACATCCTTTTTGAACCGGCAGCGGTACTCGATGGCGACGCGCGCCACGTGCGACACCGCCTCGGGGTCGTCGCCGTTCACGTGCAGCACCGGCGCGTCCACGCACTTCGCCACATCTGCACATCAGCGTGGCGCAGGAAATTGTCAAGCGGAGGTTTCACAGGGCACCTCAAGGAGTATCAGTTTCACCCTATGTATGGTCCACGATTTCTCGTATCGAAGCAGTTATGGAATTTTTCCCAATTAAAATTCCATAGTGCGAGAGGATGAAATGCGGTTGAGACTATGGATACCAATTAAAAAAAAACAAATCGTCCCTTTCGCACCCGCATATTTACAGATGCTTTATGAGCTCGATAAAAGCTAGCAGGCACTCTGATACCCCTTGAGGTGCTCTACTTGTTGATCAAATTTCCTGGGACACGACACTCACGGTATGTGGCCGTCCATAAATCACGTGAGGCTCAAAAGGGGGGAGGGGGTTCGGAAAACATCACGAAATATAGGTACGAGTTCTGGGGAAGCGGGAGAGCCCGACCATCGCTTCATTCCCCGCACTCTCCCAGTGCAATGCAAGACAACAGTCTTGAAGCAAGAGTACGCTTATCCATGCCATATTATTGTTACCTGACTACCCGCATCTTTTTATTATGCAATCAAAGTGTTAATTTGGTACTGTTCTAGTTACTTTATGTGTACGAATAGCTATTCAATGACGAAGAAGAAATTGCGAGCACGAGTAATGACAGGCAAAGAAAGTCTTTTATAATTTGAAACAAGGCGAGCCCGCGTAAAGGCGAAACGGTTCTTTAGGATTCAATTTGATTTTTTATTAAACACCTACCTGCTCTTATACTTAGAATGTTTTCATAATTACTTAATATGGATAACAATATACCGACAAAATCAGTGCACTAGGTCATTACGTCAACATTCCTAAAGATTATCCGGAGCTAGCGCGCGGTCTGTAGTACCTACTCCGCGTTCGCGCTCCTGCCGGCCGTGCCCACAAATGACCAGGATCTTGAGGGTGCTTCTATTAAGCAGACTTCTATCCAAATATATCCATTCATTCCAAGCCACTTCGTAGCCAGAAGTACCTGAGCAATACGGTGAACTACGGGAGAAGCGTGGCTCGGTGGTGTACCCAATCTGGTTGTTGCACACGATGTGGATAGCGCCATGGATGGTGAAGGCCGGCAGGTTGGCCTGGCCCATGACTTCGTACACCACACCCTGTCCTGAGAATGCTGCGTCTCCGTGCATTATTATAGCCATCACCTGAGAGGAAAACAGTCTGTTAACACAATCTTTGACGTGTGTTAAAGTGAAGTAAAATTAAATGAAATAAGCTGCCCTAACTTTTACGGCCGCAAACCTCATTCCGTGTCGTGGCAGTCTTATTGTCATAATTATGTTTTAATTATGACAAATATTATTTAAAAAAAATATTGTCCACTCCGCCAAGAAGGCTTAAAAAAGAACCTCCCTCCCGGTCCTTATAGCGCTTCATACAAACAAAGTGGTTTGGACATTTTTAGCTGGATCGCATAGAAACTTTATAGATAAAAGACAAATGTAGGTTAAGATTGTACATTGCGTGTTTTGAGGTAAAATTAAACACGTGAAATGTATAATAAATATTTTTTTATTTGCCATCATACCTGTTTTTATCTTTCTCAATCACGCACAGTACATACCTACTTCGATTTACCTTATATCAAACTTTGCAAAGTTTCAATGCGATCCGGCTAAAAAGAATCAAACCACAACCTGAACTATGTACGTTTGTATGAAGCGCTAATCAAAGACCGCGGGCTATTAGGCATCAGTTCTATTAGTCCCCTTACCTTGTCTCCGACACTGTCACCCTTGAAGAACTGCTCGGCTCTAGTCTTTCCGCAGACGACGGGTGACACCACCTCCAAATGCGAGGGGTTAGCGCTCATCGACACTTTGATATATTTGTTCGTGCGTCGAATGAAGCGGTGGATGTACGTGCCCAGATGGTACTTGATGTCACCGGAACCCTGCAAGCAACTCCTGGGCGTCTATTCGGGAACGTCTAAGTGATACTGCAGCGACCCGCGAGCGAGACTCGCTTCTCGCTCTTACGCATTACGCGTCGTGCGGAAGAGTGGGATGAGAAATCTCGCTCGCGAGTCGCTACAACATCACTTAGCGTTCCCGAATAGAGGCGCTGATCTGAGAGGGCTGAGCTACGCGTCATACTGTCTGTGGGGTCCGGACGGTTGATGCTCGCAAGGACAAACTAAAACTAGTTTTTAATTTATTCGTTTTGTGTAATATCTGAACCTGCGGCCCTAGTAAGGTTGACACAAAGTCTCTCTCTAAGTGCGTCTCTCTCACACTAGTGCTGACACGACTAAAGAGACTTCATAGTACTTCATATTATATTTTATAGTTTTTAGGGTTCCGTACCTCAATAGGAAAAAACGAAACCCTTATAGGATCACTCGTGCGTCTGTCTGTCTGTCTGTCTGTCTGTCTGTCTGTCTGTCTGTCCGTCTGTCACACACAGCCAATTTGCTCCGAAACTACTGAACCGATTGAGCTGAAATTTGGTATACATATGTAAGTCGGTGACCGCAACACGGACGCCTGACGTAAATATATGAATTTTAAACATGGGGGCCACTTTTGGGGGGTAAATCAGAAAATTAAAAAAAAAGTTATGCAATCTATATTGTGTGACATATCAAATGAAAGGGCTTATTGTGAGGACTTTAAATATATTTTTTCTGAATTTTAAGTAAAATAGTTTGGAAGTTATTTAGGAAAATAGGCGAAAATTTACCATTCCCCCCCCTTTATTTCCGAAACTACTGGGGCTAACATTTTGAAAAAAATACAATCTTTACCTATAGATTACAGGAAAACCTATAAGAAGTCTATAGTATTTAAAGTAACCTAGTAAATTGCAGATAATCATGTACGGAACGGAACCCTCTCCACGCGAGTTTAACTCGCACTTGTCCGGTTTTTATATTTGTTGATTATCGATCGATAATGAATTTTATTTTTATTTCATCTTTTGATTTTCATTTATTGCTTTTTAATTTTAATTGAGTTTGTATATCTATGTATATGATGTAAAATCAATGTATGGGTGAGAAGATGACTTTCGGTTCTGCTGAGTTTTTTAATTGCGGCGCTTCTTTTCAGTAATGATAGTCCTGTCCGAAACGCTGGTAGATTTAATCCATTTTAATTTATTCATGTGACAAGTAAAAAAACCCTTTTGAGTGCGAGTTTGATCGCTGCGGACCTAGGAAGGTTGACACAAGGATAAGTTAAACCGTCTTATCTCTAAGTGCGTCTCTCTCACACTAGTGCCGACGAAAGAGATGATTAGAGAGATAGACGGGTTTAATTTATCCCCGTGTCGGTCATGCTAGGGCCGCTGGACTTCTACTTATAAGAGAATTGTCAGCTTGCAAATTATGGAAAATCTATGTACCTACATAACACACGCTCATTTAAGAACACTAGTGTAAGTTAGATTGCAATAAAACTATCTGCAAAGTCTGCGTATGCACTGCACTGGTTCCTGTAACAGGGTAACCTAGCTCAGGAACCAGGAATGTATACTCTCTATTAAGTCTCAAACAATAAATAAAAAGCATACTATCAAGTCAACTTTACGTGCGGCGCTAATATATTATTATGTGGGTGAGCTTGTGTTGCTCGTACGGACGCCTGCCACGTCACTGTCACACGAATCAAAGCCATATTTATAAGCTCGCGCACACATAGCCACGCACGCAAAGATCTTTTAAGTATCTTGGTGCACGATATGCATGTTTGGTACGCAATCAGGAAGCCCCATAGCCCCATTAATTTTATAATTTTAATTTTATTTTGTTTTTCATTGTATTGTATCAAATGTACCTATGGATGAATTTCTGAAATAAATGACTATTATTATTATTATAGCCATATTAGAGGGGGGGGGGGGGTCCACCTGCACTTGTATGAATGATTCGGATATGAGCATCGCGATACATTTAACTTCAAATGATGTGGAACGTGAACGAGTGAACGTGGAAAACTTAGTTGGAAGTCGGTTCGTAGTTGTGACGAGAATAAGTATTGAATTTGTGACTATTTTTCTTAAATATCGAATATGGAATTGTTTAAGCGAATGGTTTACTTTACTTCTACATGCAAAGTACTGAACATATTTGAAGAGTCCATGGAAAAAACCGGACAAGTGCGAGTTAAACTCGCGTGGAGAGGGTTCCGTTCCGAACATGATTATCTGAAATTTACTAGGTTACCTTAAATACCATAGACTTCTTATAGGTTTTCCTATAATCTATAGGCAAAGATCTATTTTCTGTATTTTTTTCAAAATTTTAGCTCCAGTTGTTTCGGAAATAAGGGGGGGGGGGAATGGTCATTTTTCGCCTATTTTCCTGAATAACTTCTAAACTGTTTTACTTAAAATTCAAAAAAATATATATTTAAGATCCTCACAATAAGCCCTTTCATTTGATATGTCACACGATATAGGTGGCATAACTTTTTTTAATTTTCTAGTTTACCCCCAAAAAGTGGCCCCTATGTTTAAAATTCATATATTTACGTCACGCGTCCGTGTTGCGGTCACCAACTTATATATATCGGTCCAGTAGTTTCGGAGCAAATTGGCTGTGACAGACGGACAGACAGACAAACAGACAGACACACGAGTGATCCTATAAGGGTTCCTTTTTTCCTTTTGAGGTACGGAACCCTAAAAACGATGAAACTCCATTGATTTTTCAGTAGAATAATGAACTTCTCATTAAGGATGTAAGATTCTTTTTTGTTCCTAAAAACAATTGGCTCTCACCGTTTTTACGTGCTCTTCATTTATTCTGTGCATATACTAAATTTACTCAGAAACTGTCTGTTTGCTTACCGGCTCCTTAGGTTCCATCGGTTTGAACTGAGCAAAGATTTCCATCAGTTGCTTTCGACACACATTTACCAACATGTTCAAACGTCCTGAATAGGTGAAACACTCATTTGTATTTAATACAATACTATGGCTACAGTCGAACTAGACCATCATAGAAATTTAGCATACTTAGTGTACTCCTCTCGTTCCCAAAATACCAGAATTTCAAAATAAAATACTGAAATACTAGTTTCCCAAGTAACTTGGTTCCTGATACTACCACTCTGCGAAAATAGTGAACGCTCGCCCAGTTAGTTAGGAAAAAATAATACTTTTTATTTCAGCAATCCGTGGCCCATACTAACAGTAGTACTTACAGACTAAAATACATATTTAAATATAATTTAAAAAGGAAATTCAAATTATGGTTAGGTGACAAAAATACGTGGCGCCCTTGCATCGTCAGGAGTCGTGTTCCGGACTGGCAAGCTGTCCGGACAGTCCAGACATGCGATGGTCTCCAGCAGCGGCCGCAAAGTCGGAATTACCAAGTGTCACATCCGCATTGAAAACCGGTATGAATTATAAAACCAAAACCCAGCGTGCCTAGCAAGGCTGACACGAGCAAACACTATCTCCATCTTATCCCTAAGTGCATCTCTCTCATACATGTATCGAAGAAAGAGATGCACTGATAGATACGATGGGCATAGCTTTTCCTCGTGTGAACTTTGCTAGGGCCAGCGTCGGACTGGCCATAGACGAGGTGCGGCGTATGCCAGCCGGGCCCTAACATGCGCGGCCTCCCCCACTTATGATATATGTACCCGTCTCGGGCCCCGGGATTGTGGGGAGCCGACCGGGCCCTTCCGTCGGTTCTGACGGTTGGTGACTTCTCGTTTAGTCCACTTCTGGAAATGACCAGCTCACAATTTAGAAGTGCTCATTTTCAGAAGTGGCCAGAACAAAAGTGGTCAAATTGCGAGGCGATCATTTCCAGCAGTGGACTATACGAGAAGTGGTCACCAACCGTCAGAACCGCAACGCTCGGTCGACCCTGGTTAGGGCCGCAAGGACGCACCTCTGTGCTGCATGCCAATAACGATGGATTCGACGCCGAGACGCGTGCTCGTGTCCACGATCTCTTCCAGCATCACGATCATGCTCTCACCACCCTCCAGGCCGAAACGCTTTTCGGCCGGCCATTTTGTCGCGAAATATTTTTCTAGGCTGATAAAGAAATAAAGCGGTTATGTATGAGACGCGGTCGCCATGTTATTCTCTACAAAATCCTAAATTGACCTGCGCGCTCGTAGGTGTTATAGACCGGGAGCTGGTCATCTAAATTACCAGGTCATTAGTTCCAGTATGGCGGTCCTACAGGGGTCTAATTAGAAGAAAGAAAGAAAATAAATGTAGTCACAACAATTAACATATTAATAGAACACTTATAAAAAACAATAAAGAAAAAATAATTGTTGCGAATTACGTAATGACAAAGAGGGAAAATGATGGTCATAGCGCTGGGTACCGGCGGCCCAATCGCGTGGGCGTTAATCGAACGTGTCGGATAAATTACGAGTGTCGAACGATTTGTTCCACAAAAAATGTTATATTTTCCGATAGTCGATAAAAAAGAAGTAGGCGGCGGTAGTGTAATGCCATACTTCTCCGGTGTGACTTACAGCCTGCCACGCATACCGACGAAAACATTAATAAAAAAAAAAAACAGCCATTTGTACCAGGCAAATTTTTGCACAGCTAATCATCGTCGAGTAGCCAGCCATTCAGGAAATTACCATGCCATACTTTTCCGATGGTTCCAAATAGCCGCTATACCGCCGCAAAAGACTTTTTTTTTTTGCAAAACTGTTTGTACCATGCCATCGGCCACATTTTATCAAATACTTTCCAAAACTCCAAATGCAATACTGGTACAAAACGTTTTGCAAAAAAAAATTACTCCCTTGCGGTATGGCCGCCATTTGAAACCGTTACACCTACAAGTTACATTGCTACAGGAAAAAAATGGCAACACTGCGGGGCAAACGTATGGAAACTGTCATCGGTGTTGCCGGGACTTGTAAAATTGCAACTTATAGCTACGGTGGCAATAACTCACAACACAGCCTTCGTAAGCCGCCTCATGATCAGTTTCTTCTCGTCGACGGTCTTATCGTAAGCGCCGGGCTTCTCGCATCGCTCGCGGATAAACTGCAGGGCGTCCACGTCGTACAAGTGCATATATTCAATCCCGATAGAGCCGCAGTACACGTGCTCGAGGCGGGCGATTATCTCTCTGCAAAAGACAACGTATAGGCAGGGGGGTTTACGCACCTTAGGTACGCTCGGCCGTCGGACAGCTCGGAGCTGTTCGCAGTAGCTTGCCTCTTGCTCGCTCGCTGGCCGATTCGGGCGCCGTCAAGTAGCCTAGATGTTTGTCGTTGTTGGGTGACGCTTATAAACTGATAACCCTAGCGTACACGGACCCTGGGCACCGCAAAATGCCGCCCCATTACTGAAATTTTACTCAAACTTATAGGTTGTACATCTTCCAAATTTTACCGCCCTAGAAAATTTGCCGCACTGGGCACTAGCCCCGACTGCCCCTAGTATAAATTCACCGCTGCGTACACGAAAGAGCACGTCTTATGCGATGGTGAGACATGATTAGGCATATTTTCGTACCTAAAAACCAGTTTTGCTAGACAGTGATTCTTCTGTACATTAGTACTTTTATCTATTCTTTGGTATATTGTGGAGGATTACAAATAGGAGAAAAATACCTTAAGGTCAATTCCGTTCGTTCCCCGCCAATAAAGGTTCTGTCAGGCAGCTCAAACACCATATCCATGTGCTTTTCCCCTGTAAGTATATTTTGACTAAGCTCTCGTTGGAGAACGTAACCCAGCAAGAGGTCAATCACTTGAGGCCCGATTAGATTGAACCCACACAATTCATCTGATTGATCTTTGGCCGAATTCAGAATGGCCACTCAAATTGAGCTTTAATTAAAGTGACTACTTAATATCTAGTCAAATGCTTAAGTGGCGTTTCTGAATTCGGCCACTTGTGACATATTACGTGCATTTTAGGGGGGTTTAGCCTAAACCTCACGATTATTGGACGTTGTTGTTTTTTAAGTCCATTACGCGCGGCAAAACGCGGTTGAACGTGCCGAGTACGGCAGCCGCGCATAGTGGAGACCACCAGTGGCAGCTTAGGGTAGATTGGCACCCCGGGCGGTTTTGTATTGAGCACACCTACTTAAAATAAAACACCAAATACTAATAATGCTTATGGTGGGTGTCTGGTGTCATGTCTTGGTGGTAGTTATTTATTGATATGTCTTTAAAGAGGGAGATTTTGGGCGCCTTCTTTGAATGTAGGTACGAGCGAGTTGTTTGTTACCCCTTGGTGTTTGGCACCCGGGGCGGACCGCCCCCTTCGCCCCCCCCTTTACGCCGCCACTGGAGACCACGCTTTATTTCCTCGCGTATTTTTTATCGTCACTAGTCTGATTGCGATGGAACTTCTATTCTTCTCTCTCTCTTCCTAGCGCTTTTTCCCGTCTACGCTTACGCTACGGGGTACGCTTTGACCATGATCCCGGATTCGGCAGGTCGGTGTATTACTCGTCTTACTCGAGAGAGTCCAGCGGAAGTTTGCACGATACCTGTTCAAAAAACAATGTGGGTACTACCCTTTTCTTTATCCATCACTTTTTGTGACAGGAATGGTCGGGCTGGCGACCTTAAACTTTAGACGGAAACTGCACCTCGCAGTGCATTACTGTCTCCTACTTAGGGGGAAAATAGACAATCCGACAGCGCTGGAACATATTAGAATGTTCGTTCCAGAACAGTATGCGAGAGCGGGGCGCCGCCGCCGCCCGCTGTTCTGCGCGGACGAGGCACGCGCGCGCGGCACGCGGCGCGCCGGCAACGCGCCCGGCGCCCGCGCGCCCGCGCTGGTCAACGAGCTCGTTCAGGTCCAGGATGCCGACGTGTTTGCCGACACCTGGCACTCATTATTGTTGCAAATATATTGCTTATGTAACGAAGTTACTTAGCTCTCTTACAATGACACTGTACTTATTTCCTAACATTGTAGGCGCTTTGGCGCACGCTGTAAGCCTATAATTGTATCTTATAAATAAATAAATAAATAAATAAATTACAGTGGAGCGACTTCCGACTGACCTCCGTAACCCGTGACAGGGGAACCAGACCAATTGGATTATGGTTACACATTAGTTGCCTAAATGTGCAGGATTCCTCACGATGTTTTCCCTCACCGTTAGAGCATCGGTTACCGCAATTCGCAGGCCGATAATGTACATAAGTTAGAAAAACTCATTGGTACGTGGCAACCGCTTGGATTCGAACCCGGACCTCACGATCACGCGTCAACACAACATAGCCATTAGGCCACCGATGTTCGTCGACGAACTTATTAATATTCTTCTATTGGAAGACTACGACAGACGATGCGGTTAACGTAGTTGGTAGTGACCCTGCCTCCGAAGCTAGCGGTCCTGGGTTCAATCCCCAGTAAGGGCATATTTGCGTGATGAGCAAGAATGTTTGTTCCTGAGTCCTGGATGTTTCCTATGTACTTAAGTATTTATTTATCTATATAAGTATGTACCTATATCATCCTCTAGTAACCATAACACAAGCTTTTAGAGCTTACTTTGGGACTAGATCGATTTGCGTAAAGATTGTCCCCTGATTATTATTATTATTAAACGTCTTAAAAAGAGTATTTTAAAAATTCTGGGGCCTAGCAGAAATGACACATGTATGATTTATAATTCAGTGCGTCCCTCTCATGGTATCGAAGAAAAGGGATGGACTGAAAAACTTATCCTTGTATCATTCCGTCCGGGCTGCAGCTACGCAGCTACTGCAGCTTGAGCAGTAAAATTTTTGATCAACATCGCTAGGCAGTCACAGCTTGGCAGGGGCAGCCTTAGCCATTGCGAGGCTCCGGGATTGTCTTTGTGGAACTCGTTTTAATGATGATGCTACAGATATTAGCGCGATAACTCCCACTGCCACGCAAGAGAGCGCGAGTGGCATAACGTGAGTTTTATAATGCGCGGCGTAAGGCGTGAAATTCAAATAAAAATGAGTACTATTAGTACCCAATATTTTTCTACTTGGGTTGTTTTGCAAGTGCGCGAGGCCCATGCAAGAGTGAGGCCCCGAGCGATTGCCCTGCTCGCCACCCCCAAAGAAAGTTCGCCCCTGCAGCTTGGTCATGACCGCTTCAAGCTGAACGTGCATGGCCGGGCCAACATGACAATACCACTTTATTTATTTTATTCACTGTAAACTTAATCAAAGCAAGGTAGGTACGAACACAAAGTGGTGCCAAGCTCCCTGGAGACAATTTGGCACTGAAGTCCCTTGTCGCCAAGTTTCTTCGCCTTGTTCAGGAAAATGGCGGGCATCGTGAGCCCCAGGGGATCCACCTTCGCGAGCAAGTGACCGCGCGCCTGGGAATACGAACAATCAAATATAGCCCCGAGGTTCCTGTCCACCAGCGAGTCTAGCACGACCTGCCCGCGAGTCCTTTGTCGCTCAGTGCATCCCTTGCCTATTTGACTAGTTTGACAGAGACGACACTAAGCGACAGACTCGCGGGCATGTTGTGCTAGCCCCTGGATCTTGTGGCGGAGAAAGGTAAAATATCTTAACTAGTATATGTACCTATACTAAATATACATATACCTACTACTATACTACACAAGATACAACAGTCAGGTACCTACCTACAGGGAAATTATTATAACCTTTTCTATGTCAGCTGATTCCCACTTTAATTAGTACTTTCAAAACATGTACATAAAGCCTTATTTTCTAAATAGCATTCACGTACTGGCTGCATTATATTAAGGAATTTGTTTACAAGTCGTTAAAGTACGTGTAGGGGAGAGTGGGTAACACTGAATCACGGGGCATAGTGATTCAAACGCCGTTGTCCGTGTGTTTACGCACATAAACACTCGTTTACTTGTCAAACGGTCTCCTCGAGTGTGCCCCCCCCACGCTGCGCTAGTCGCCATTACGCTCGCACGCTGTGAGCTCACGCTGCGGCAGTGTCCCGCCAATGTAGGTACAGAAGTAATTTTTTACGTGTTTTTAAAAAGTGTATTGCGTCGAATCCAATGATGATTTTGTAATTTTATGTTTTGTTTAATGTTTTGTAATGTTTCTCTTAACCTAAATTGCTATTCATTTTTCTGTAACGAGGGTGTAAATATTTATTTCAAATTTTTGCTTTCGCTAACGGTGGTTGGGTCTCAATGGATAATTTCAATTTCTCCTAGTAATAAATGTTACTATCACAATTATTAGACTTGTAACGGGCACGGGTTTGTGCGAGCGGGGAGGCGCGAGGGGGGTACCCGAAGGGAAGTGATACACCTCTTTGACAACTTACGGCGTATATTAAAATGCTTACGAAGCGATGCCGCCATCTCGTGCAAACGCTTGGTACATCTTTACTACTGCTCCTTGAGGCCCGGTAACGTGCGCTAGCAAGGTACAGTAGTAAGGGTTACCCTGTGGTTAGGATTGGATTCGACACATTGCAAATTTTACTTAAACTATATATGGATTCTGAAGTGAACAGTCGTTAGCGCGATCTAATCAACAGGTCGCGCCATCCAACGGTCCCGTACGTCAACTCAGTTTCCAATTGATTGGCATCTGACGGGTAGCTGGCGCCATCCAGTGTTGAGTAGCGCGAACGTAATGCTACAGTCTCCCCCTCTGGAACCAACGTCGTCCCGACGAGGTGACAGAAAAGGTTTGGTAATGAAGAGAGCGCAGCTTGAATGTTGGGTTTGCCCTCGCGCTGGAGGGTGGCTGGTTCTGTCGCTCCCCTTATTTTGGAAGTGCGATATTGAACGATGCGAAGCTGGAACTGTTCATACGAATGTGGCCCGATTTAGCATAAATTAAGTATAACCAGATAGGTCAACTCCATACATTGAAATGTGACCACCTCAAACCCCCGTATTCGTAGATGGCGCTAGGGAGCAACCCTTTATTTACAAAGCCTCTAGGATTTCAGCGCCATCTGTCAGTTTTCTTTGAAAATACATGAAAGAATAACTGTGTCTGGTTATGGATCTTTGGAAAAAGAATCGCAGATGGCGCTATTTTAGGAATAGCATAAGCAATTTCGCAAAACGATACCCAGCAGCGCCGTATAAAAATAATTAGGTAAAATTTCATGACGCGACCATAGCTTCATGGCGTGAGGTCGGTAGGTAAGTACCGTGCGCTCCCCGCTTCTGACGTCACGCCACGGAGAGGTTTAATATATTTAATATGCGTATTTCAGATGATCAAGCAATTTTTTAATGATTTGAATTTTTCATATTTATATTTATATTAAAATATGATACATTCTTTTTAAATATAAGTACATAGTGTAATTTAATAAGTTCTCATTCTTCATCGATATTTTGCACGAACTCATGCGGCACCTTAAAATCTATATCTGAGGATTCATGTAGCCTCCGAAAACGAATCCGTTTCCGTTCTCAGAATTACAAAAAGCGGCCAATTGCGAGTCGGACTCGTCCATGAAGGGTTCCGTGATTTATGAGGTGTTAAAAAAAAACTACTTACTAGATCTCGTTCAAACCAATTTTCGGTGGAAGTTTACATGGTAATGTACATCATATTTTTTTTTAGTATTATCATTCTCTTATTTTAGAAGTTACAGGGGGGGGGGGACACATTTAACCACTTTGGAAGTGTCTCTCGCGCCAACTATTCAGTTTAAAAAAAAAAGATCTTAGAAACCTCAATATCATTTTTGAAGACCTACCATAGATAGGGACGTATGGGTTTTATGAAAAAGAATTTTTTGAGTTACAGTTCTAAGTAGAGGAACCCCCAAAATTTATTGTTTTTTTTTCTTCTATTTTTGTGTGACAATCTTAATGCGGTTCACAGAATACATCTACTTACCAAGTTTCAATAGCATAGTTCTTATAGTTTCGGAAAAAAGTGTCTGTGACATACGGACGGACGGACGGACGGACGGACGGACGGACGGACAGACAGACAGACAGACAGACAGACAGACAGACAGACTGACAGACAGACAGACAGACAGACAGACAGACAGACATGATGAATCTATAAGGGTTCCGTTTTTTGCTATTTGGCTACGGAACCCTAAAAATGGCGGCCATTTTCAAAACTGGGCACCGTTAATCAAATAGTTAACTTCGTTAATCGCTACTGCGTTCCTAACAAAGTTAACTTCGTTAAACGTTACAGCGTTACATTACGGAAGATTTAACGGAAGTTAACGTTAATCGTTCATTGGTAACTCGTTATAGAAGTAGGTATGCCGTTGCGTTACGTATTTACTTATACAAAATATTGGTATTGTGCTATGAAAGTTTAGGCAGGACATGAAACATTAGTAAAAATTGGGTACCTACTTATTGCATTAGAGTTTGTAATAGTACCTATTACCTATTTAGAGATCAAATTCAAATCAAAAGCTATCTGACATAACCCGCGTAGTGTTCTTTTGGCAAATAGGTACTAAATAACGTTTAACGGACTTTAATTGTTTTAACGGAGTTTAATGAGACCGTTAACAATTTCAGAAGTTAACTTAAAAGTTAATCCGTTACTCGAAATGTTAACTTCGTTAATTAACGATCAACGGATTAACGGTCATGTGTCCAGCCAGCTATGGCATGGCTGGGCACCGTTAATGAAATAATTAACTTCGTTAATCGCTAATCCGTTAATAAAAAGCTTTAATTCGTTAAACGTTAAAGAGTTACATTTCGCAAGATTTAACGGAAGTTAAAGTTAATCGTTAACACGTGATAGAAATTCCATTTTATGTATCGTTAATATTAGTGATTTACTTACTAATAACAAAAATTTTGGTATGGACTGTGGAGGTTTAGGCAGGACATAGGACATGAAAAATGTATACCTAAAAGAAGGGTCTACGCGCGATGACCGCGGCCGGCTAGCCCGACCCGAGCGTAGGCATACCTACTTACTAGTCAGGCGTGTTTTGCGCTCGCGGTGCCGTAGATACGCTCGGTGTCCTTTTGGCAACCAGTAGGTACTTTACTTAATTAACGATTAACGGACATTAGTTGTTTTAACGGAAGTTAATGAGTCCGTTAACAATTTAAAAGTTAACAATTTAACTTCGTTAATTAAGATTTACGGATTAACGGTCTTGTGCCCAGCTATGACTAGTTCATGCGTGTCTTCGACCTTGGTCATTTACCAGCGCAAGCGGCCATGGACATAGATACCTAACTCCGCGTAATGCCTAGGTACGAGCGCGCGGGTCAATTTATGATTGTCAGACGAAATGTGGGATGAAATGAGAGACGAGATTACTTCGAGAATGACGTCACATAGCTGGTGAGAGCCCGTTGATATGTTTGTATGTATCTGCGCAATTATCTTAAAATCCGTCCGTACTAACTTACAAGATTAAATGCCATTGTTATTACATTACCTACCTACTTTATTTTATTCATTATACATTTCTCTTTAAGGGTTCCGTACCTTAAGGGTACTAATGTTTTCCATAGGAAACTTCAATATACAGACGTAGCTCTGTTACAAGTTTATAAAATAGGATATTTTGACGACGCGGTTAGCTTAGTTGATAGTGACCCTGCCTCCGAAGCTGGCGTTCCGGGTTCGATCCCCGGTGAGGGAAAATAATTTACGTGTTGAGCAACAATGTTTTTTTTAAATCTTAGATGTTTCCTACGTATTTAAGTATTTATTTATATTTATAAGTATGTATATCCGGTATCTATGACCTTTTATATGAAAACCATTTTTTTTTTTTTTTTTAATTTATTTATATATCAGAAAGAAATATACAATACGTACAAACATATCAACTGTATAAGTTTGTTATTTATGGAGGCTAATTCGCCTTTACAAAATATTAAAACATAATTCTTTATCTTATTAGTTATATCACAAACTCGGTTATCCTAAAAAAAAATTAAACTAAACAATTAATACACGCTGCTTATTACTAGTGCGTACATGTCTATGAAATATGAATTTATAACTAACCACTAAGAGAAAACTTAGCATGAAGAAGACATGTCTGCTTAAAAGACCGTGAAAATTTACGTTTAAATGTAAAATATAACCGGTAGTGTACTGTTTTAAGTACAATGATATAAAAGTGTAACAAACTGTTACACTAGTAATTTTATTTTTTATTTAATCGAGGGTGGGTATATTTCTATACCATTCGCTGCGGCAGTAGTGAGCCGGTCAGCGGCCATACGATCCATGCGCCTTCGTTATCTGCACGTGAGAAAGTAGTGATGCGGTAAGCGATATCGATTGTATTTACAAGCGTAAGGGAGATTACTAAGTCGCGAAGCGCCAATAGTTGATATCAGATTATTACAGTGTTTAGGGTTTTTTTCCAAATAAAATGATTTTGTTATCTATGACCTTTTATATGAAAACCATTGTTATCGGTCAAATTAGTCACATCACAATGCACAAACGAAAAAGTACGATACAATTGTGTAAGATGGCGCTAAAACAGATTTTTCGTATATTACTTAAAATTATTAAGTGAATGCTTTTAGGTCATTGAACGTATAATTTTGATTATTCATACATAAAAACCTTAAAAGTAAATGAATCATTAAATTTTCAGACATGAAATCGATAGATTTGAAATATATTAAATGACCATGTGCATACTAGCGACATCTGTTTACACTTTTCTTAAATAAGTAATCCACCGAGGGCATGGTTTCTCTAGGTCTTATTCCTCTATGGATTTAGGGACCGCCGGAGCGATGCCGCTTTTCGTGCGCACTTCGTTTGGTCGCTACTAGTACCGTTTCGTTATAGGACTGTCGCCCGATTTAGGGACCGCTGAAACGATGCCGCCATCTCGTGCAAACGATTGGTTTTATCTTTACTACTGCTCCTTGAGGCCCGGTGACGTGCGCTGGCAAGGGATGGTAGTAATGATACTGGTCTTCTTATTATGCCATAGGCCCCTGGTCATCAGTTAGGTTGACGACCATGGAGGTTGGAGTGGTTTGCTGACTTTCGTGTTCATCCTCGCTGCAAGGATCGCTGCACGGCCGAGCTGCGTTATATTCAAAGCTTTGTCGGCCCCTACGTTGGGCGCCAGTGTAACGGGCACGGGTTCGTGCCAGCGGGGAGGCGCGAGGGGGGGTGACAGACTCTTTGACAACTAACGGCGTATATTAAAACGCTTACAGGGACTGGGTTGTAGAAACGTCGCCCGATTTAGGGACCGCCGAAGCGATGCCGCCATCTCGTGCATACGCTTGGTACATCTTTACTACTGCTCCTTGAGGCCCGGTAACGTGCGCAAGCAAGGTACAGTAGTGAGGGTTACCCTGTGGTTAGGATTGGATTCGACACATTGCAAATATTACTTAAACTATATATATGGATTCTGGAGTGAACAGTCGTTAGCGCGATCTAATCAATAGGTCACGCCATCTAACGGTCCCGTGCGTCAACTCAGTTTCCTATTGATTGGCTTCTGACGGGTAGCTGGCGCCATCCAGTGTTGAGTAGCGCGAACGTAATGCTACAGACTGAATTACAAATTTCTAATTTTACTTAAATTAAATTTTTGAATGAACTTTCTTTGCATAAATCCTTAAAAAACCACTGTGACCCATGGGACTTATTGTACCGCAATAGGCTGATCTAACGTAACCCAGGGATGGGGCACAGTGGATAATTTCCCATGTTTTTTTAAAACCCCTATTCTCCTAAATCTATGGCTATTACAGCATGTATTATCAGTGTTTTGTATACGTAAGGATGCATTACAATACTAGAGCTCTATCTACTTAATTTCAGAAATAATAAGCCTCAAAAAAAGTTGGTCCATTGTTACCCACTCTCCTCTACGTACGTACGTTGTAGTGGTAGAGTCAAACAGTAATCCTCACTAGATGATTACTGTTCGAATGGCCCGGATCGACCGGGGTAGTACCACACTCTCACAGATTATCAGCGTAAAGTATTAACGGAGATATGGAGCATCTTCAAAAAAATACATTTTAGAAATAATTTTAAACTAATGATGATGATAAGTACCTGGATGACCGAGCTTTGCTCGTTTTTGTTTTTGCTAAAACGTTTTTTTTTTGGAAATTATATGTAGATATGAATTTTATGCGTTGATAAAGGACTCCTAATAATAGCTTTTCTCACAAAAGAAGGAACTTGAAAAAAAAGGGACAAATATAATCATCTGGACTCGAATCGGGGTCTTCTGGTTTCGGGACCGCCCGATTTCCCACCTGAGCTATAACAACCTTGTAGTTGGGTGGCGAAATTTACCTTCGTATTCTAATGATATTGTAGCAGTTTGTCATTGCGCGAAAACATGGATAAACGACGCGACGTTTTCTAAAAATGAAACCTATTTAGATCGATTTATCGCCTCCGAAAACCTGAACCAACGATTTTCATGAAATTTAGTAGGTATGCAAACTTAATTTCATGAAAATCGTTGGAGCCGTTTCCGAGAATCAAATTTAAATGCACAAGAATTGCTCGTGTAAAAGCTATTAGATAATTTATTCTCGATTTGGTCTGAAATAAACGTTTACTATAGTTATAAATAAACTATGTAGTTAGGATCCGGAGGAGGTACCCGGTTTGTGAGGAGAAATCCACATTAAATTAAGTAGTGCAAACTATCAGGAACTTCCCGTACCTGGTAGCTTCTTATAAGACTTTGTACTATCAAATGTAGCCTGATCTTCTCCTTCTGTTGTTTTTCATTATCAACGCCGGAGCCCTTTTTGTCTTTAGGTTCTAAAAAAAGATATACATATTTTTATAACCCTTTTCACGTCTACGCCAGCCATTTCCAGTAAAATGCCACCAGCGTTAAACCCTTACAAAAAAAAAACGAGCGAGCCTTACAGTAGTCGCATATGATGTGTAGCCTGGGACTTAAACGGCGCAATCCGTATTCAATCCTAAAAAGGCATCGCATAGTACCGTAAGACTGTTTTTTTTAAAGTGTTTAACACAAAAACCACGTTGCTTTTCCGTGAAACGCTCCATCCTGATTAAACATGTACAAAATGACGTTTAATTTACTGCCATCTATTGTGCCGGACAATTAATAGTTTACAAAAAAATCTGCGTTGCTATTTGCAAAAATGTATGGCCCACCCTATATTTCAGACTCCTGTAAGAGCGTCCGTAGCAGCACGTAACAAATAGGTACATAGGTACTTATTCGAGCTGTGGGTCCTGTGCCACACCCTCTATAGAACTTTATACTCATTGTCATTGCACTACAGTACTTACTGACAGTTGTTGGACTAAATTCATCCTCGAACTCCTCAATTTTTAATTGCGGCCCCGTGAGGCTGTTGTAGAATCCATCCCAAGACTAAAAGCAATAATCAAACACTATAACCATAGACCATAGATAATTTCACTTTATGCTATAACTATCTAGGTAAAACGAACAAAATCCTTGCATCAACATTTGGAGAATTACCTACCCAGAACCTTTTACCGATTGTAATAATCCCTATAACTACTAATATTTAGATATAAATGCAAACGCGTGTTGTGTGTCTGTGTATTTGTTACCACTCAGCTCGTAACGACAAAAACGGAATTTCATGAAACTTGGTACATAACCTTAGGTCCTGGAACAGCACATAGAGTACTAGGATACTTTTTATCCCGGAAAATCCATTTTTTCCAAGGGAATAACTATAACAGGATACCACGTGGATGAATAAGCGGGCAGAAGCTAGTTATTAATAAATAAAACTCACGGAATCTATGGTTCCCTTAGCCCGCGCCCAGTCCAGGTACTGGGCCTCGAGAAAGTTGGCGTTGGACCCGCTGAGGAAGGACTCTGCCTTCTGAGAATACGCCGCCACCATTTTCTGTAACTCCTGTGACAAATATTGTTGACCATATAACACTTTTGCCGGCGATCGCTCTGGGCGCCGGGATCTACAGGGCGCTGCGCGGCACGGCATAAAGTCACCACTTAATTTTAATATCTATCTCTATCGATATAAAAGGGCGACCAATGCATGACTCGCCCAGGGCGCCTGCAGGGCTGGATTTAGAGGTCTGGAGGCCCTGGGGCAACAAAGGAGTGGAGGCTACAATATAAAGTAGATGATATTGACCGTTAATGTCATCTACTGACGATCAATATAATTGTGCAAGATAATTTTTTTCGGTCTCTATTGTGGGGGCCCCTCTTTTGTGGAGGCCCGGGGCAGTTGCCCCGGATGCTCTCCCGTAAATCCGGCTATGGGCGCCTGGATCGTTAAGGCCGGCCCTGCTCACACCAGTGCCGACGAAAGAGATAGTCAGAGAGTTAATGGGTTTAACTTATCCACTTCACACCTTAGACGGCAGAGGTAGCTGCTGAGGCGGCTGTTAATCGGGCTAGTTTTTTGGCAATATATTGCCGCAATTTGGGCTACCCCCAAAATGATTACCTACATATTAACTTATTACATCAGTAATGGGGATAAGTTTAAATGTCAGCTTTTGAGGATAGCCCGAATTGCAGCAATTAATTTCCAAAAAACTAGCACGTTTACGAGCCCCTTTAGAAGCGGGAAAAGTAGTATATAAGTAAGTACTCGGAAATTATTAATTTGTCCCGCAACAGGGTTAAAATATTCTCAGGGAATTTGAGCAGACTTCCCCCGCTCCGGGTAATTCCTGGTGCAGATGGACACATCGCGTTTCAACGCGGTAACGCGGCGAACGCGTGACCTTTCCCGGAATGATACGGGGCGGGTTATTTGACTAAGGCAATTTGTGTTCTAGTTGTGTTATATATTAAGAAAGACTTTATTTTATACTATTTCATTAAACCGCTAAAGATCAGCCGAGTTTAATGACATTAACTTCCGAAATATATATATTTACTAGAGGACCCGCCACAGCTTCGCCCGCGGTATTTGGACCGACTGCAGCGCCATCTGCTGGGCTGATTTGTGAATCTAAACCATCCAGGGCGCCACCCAAACACATTTAAAAAAAACATTCAAATCTGTCCAGCCGGTTAGGAGGAGATCAGTGACATACACACGTACAGTAGAATTATATATATAAAGATATGGCCCAAAAATACCTAAGCAATAGTATTACAGTGACCTGTATATGGTATATTACTTACCATAAGGTTGCATAGTTTCAGAGCGTGTCGCGTATTTTTGAGTAAATGAGAACTGCACAACAGGGCCATGCTGTTTCCTCATAAAGATACCAAATAAATGTAGGTACACTTGCGCACTATTTACTCTCATTAATATAGAAGGGAAGTCAAGTGTAACACTTTATTTAATGCATTAATCTATTGATTGAGACTCTTGTAACTATTATACTAAAATTAATAATGTAAAATTTATAAAATTTAAGGTTAATTAGCGTTGTTTGGCAGTGATGACATTTCTGTTACTGATTGATTCAAGATTTGAATTTCTTAAAGACGGCTGGCTAGAAGTCCTAATTTCTACGTTGCCAGTCATTCAAATAAGCATGCCTTACATCTTTTTAGTTTTTTTAAAGTAAATTTTGCAAGTAAACAGTGGCATTACCACTGCGCCGTAGTGATTATTTACTACTGTAGTCGGCTACGGCCGACAGCAGATTGTCGTGCTCATGACGCCATGGCATGCCGTTTCCCACACATTTTGTCGGCTACAGCCGTCACTCGGTGTCCGGGCACGCTTTCTCGCATACAACCGTGGCGGCCGCAGTGATTCTCGTTCACTCCGGTGCAAACACAGTGACCGATCACTCAAGGTCATTGACTCTTGTCAGCGTCTTAAGGCGGAAACTGCCTGGAATTAAGAACTCATAATATGACCCCTGCGGTAGGGCCGCAGGGGTCATACAGTTAAGATTTGATACGTGATACGCCGCGATCCACCTCTAGTCGGTTTTTCCTCGAATATCATAGGGGATACGAAGCGTCTATACACATGACTATTTCCAAAACAAGATTTGATGAAATCGATACGATAGTAAAAAGCCGTGAAGTTACGTCTGAAATCCTATTTAAACAGTTTTATGTCTTAATTAAGGTTCCGTTCCTCAAAAGGAAAAAACGAAACCCTTATAGGATCACTCGTGTGTCTGTCTGTCTGTCTGTCTGTCTGTCCGTCTGTCACAGCCAATTTGCTCCGAAACTACTGGATGGATTGAGTTGAAATTTGGTATACATATGTAAGTCGGTGACCGCAACACGGACGCGTGACGTAAATATATGAATTTTAAACATAGGGGCCACTTTTGGGGGGTAAATTAGAAAATTTAAAAAAAAAGTTTTGCATCCTATATTGTGTGACATATCAAATGAAAGGATCAAATGAAAGGACAAGGAAAAGGAGAAGGAAATGTATGGATCTTAAATATATTTTCTTTTGAATATTAAGTAAAATAGTTGAGAAGTTATTTAGGAAAATAGGCGAAAATTGACCATTCCCCCCCCCCTTATTTCCGAAACTACTGGGGCTAAAATTTTGAAAAAAATACAGGAAATAGATCTTTGCCTATAGATTACAGGAAAACCTATAAGAAGTCTATGGTATTTAAAGTAACGTAGTAAATTTCAGATAATCATGTACGGAACGGAACCCTCTCCACGCGAGTTTAACTCGCACTTGTCCGGTTTTTTTTTTTTACTTATGGGTCTATAATTAATAACTCTTTACATCACGCCCATACTAAAAAAAATACTAATTTCTATTTTACGTGTAGTGCCCTAGTGTTTGATTGCCCCCATACAAAAAACCGCACACTGCTTCTCGTTCACTCCGGTGCAAACAGACAGTGACCGATCACTCAAGGTCATTGATTGGCACTTGGCAGCGGCTAAAGGCGGAAACTGCCTGGAATTAAGAACTCATGACATAACCCCTGAGTACGTACCTATTGGATAAGGGTTTATTTTCAAAAATCAAACTCTGTCTTTCTAGTCAATTATTATTTAATACGTTTGTATTTGTTCAACAATAATTAGTTTGTCATTATGTCAGTATACCAACAGGTAACAATAGAAACAGGAAAATCACAGGTATAAAATAAGATGTACAAAACTTCGTAAATTATGAAAAAAGCTCTGGCACTATAAAATAGAGATGCAACGGATATCCGATTACTACCGGATACTGGATACTAAAAGTAAAAACATGAATTAGAAATAGGATAGAAAATATAAAGTCATCAGAAACAAACGGAATCAACGTTACTTATTAAATTAATACATAATTTATTTTTATTTCAATATAAAACTTCACGAAACAACACGTCTTGCACGTGCGAATATTCCCAACTCACGTAATAAAGCGCGTATTGAATCTGAAAGAGCCACCCCGCGCACTTACAATTCGTAACAAATAGTTAATAGAGGCTGAGGATGCCTCGTAGAGAGGCGAAACACGTGTCGAGCGGTATTTTTGGTGGTGATGGTGGTGGTTGTAGTAGCGTTTGTGTTGCTTATTTTATTATATGCGGAGGGAGGGTGGGAATATTGCATGAACAAAAAATATTCAACACAAGCGCCGCTATTTGCACGATTTTACCCTACTGTTTCGCGGAATAGCAAAGTAATTCAATATTTCTAGTATAATTCGTAACAAGTTAGAACTTGCTCGCCGCGCGAAGGCGGCGTAAGCTAACATGACTTTAGAGACAGCTCGTGTCCGGCCAGATACCGGATACCATGGCCATTGGCCGGATACCGGATATCCGGCCAATGGCCATGGTATCCGGTATCTGGCCAAACCACTATCCGCTGCATCTCTACTATAAACCATTAACACAATCGACCATTAAAATAATATAATGTAAAATGCTATTTATTATAATTTAATTTCAAGCACAGGAAAATCGATTTTTATTATAAATGCGTTTAAAAAATTTAATAAATTTGATCATACAACTTCACGGAATGTTATCCTTATAACTACGTAGAATGTAAATATAGATTTTTCTATTACAAAACCTCACTCACTACTGGTACATTGATTCCAAAAATATGTCTTCATTCAGTCAACGGGTCCAATTTACGAAGACGCGTTGCAACAGTTTCAAAAATTATAACAAATGGTAAGGTGATACTGGACCACAGACTATATATCCAATAGACTCCGCATAGCCGGGCGACTCTCGCTGTTAGAGTTAGAGGCAAAAAGCGCCAGCAGCGGGGCTAGAGGCAGGCGCGGGCGCATATCCTCGAACGCACCAATCACGCTCTAAAAACCCCGCGCGCCCGCCATTTTGGCAGCTTTCTTTGCTAGTAAAAGTCATGTAAGCGTTGTCTTCAGGATATTTAGTGTGTGCACTGGTCACATTTCGTCAGTACTTTAAAAAAGCCTGTATCTCTTGATTAATCCATTCTTATTCTAGATGCGAAAGTACCTCGGACTGTCTGTCTGTAACATTTCACGGCCGAACTGCTAGACCGATTTGGATGAAATTTGTCAAGGATTTTGGTCTCTGGGAAAGGCTAAAGGATACACTGGAAAATTGCAGTTTCTTAATCACGATAAACGAATTCTAGAGCCGTAGCAGCGGCCTTAGCATGACTGATACGGGGATAACTTAACCCTGTTTTTATCGGTCTTTCGTCGGCACTAGTGTGACAGCGACGCACTTAGAGAGAAGACGGTGTTGACTTATGTTCTTGTCGACCTTGCTAGGGCCGCTGAAGCTATTAGTAAAATAAACCTAACGCCCTTGAGATAAGAGTTTTTTTGCAATGACGATAAGCAAAGCAAACATTTTCTTTCTATAAAATTATGTCTGTTTATATAACATAATTTGTGCTTTAATTTCATATTTATAAGGCCAGTGATGATCTGATTAAATGGAGCACGTTATAGTAAAAATAACCTTTAGCAATCACAATACTAAGACGAAAATCCTTTGAAAGGTCGATACGAATGTTTGATTTTCATTTTCAAAAATACACCGTAAATGTTTGGGATAGAGTGTACAATCGCATGTTATTCTCACTAATAAGTTTTTAAGGGTTCTAATCAGCCTTCTTTGCTTTCATTTTTCCCTTTCCTTTTGGCTTGGAGGGGTACATGACGAACAGAGACAACTGTACTGCGCACAGGACGAAAGCCACTATGTTTTGTATCTGTGAAAAAGGAAAAAAAGATCGTTAATTTCAAGTATATCTTATCTGGTGGGGTGGCATCTCGAGCAGCGGATTCAAATCCCGGCAGAGAGTTGGATTGAATTTGATATTTGCCACGACTATTACAGTGAGGGACAAATATTGCGATGGAAGCCCTCGCATATTTGTCCTTCACAGGGACTAAAGAGGCTAATCGCCACTATGATGATGATGATGACAATGGTGATGATGGTGGTGGTGATGGTGGTGGTGGTTATGTAGGTTATGATGGTGATCATTTATAAAACGAATAAACCTAGTAGAAGACCGTTCAAGTTGTATCAGCCTAGACGAAAACTAAAATTATCAATACATGTAAAACAGTACCGTGACTCACTTATAGACAACGCACAGCCCAAAAGGGTGGTCCTAGAGGTTTGAAATTTGGAAGAGACATTCCTCGAGTACCCTAGAGGTCCAATAAGGAGGGATTTTTTGAAATTCCATCCCTAAAGGCGTGAAAAGAGGTGATAAAGATTGTATGGAAAATACCGCGGGCGAAGCTGTGGCGGGTCCACTAGTAAAGCTATAAAACTGTATAACAAGATACCGGAAGATTACAAAAGTCACACTTCCAAAGTCACGCACAAAGATAAATTAGAACCGTTTATCTCTATGACTATCTCTTTCGTCGGCACTAGTGTGAGAGAGACGCACTTAGAGATAAACGGTTCTAATTTATCTTTGTACCATGCATGTTAGGGCCAATGGACTGGTTTAGCTAGACAGCATACATTACGTAAAAATATATAATAAACTAGCTTCCTCAAGTTTCCTGCACTAAGTGCTTATAATCATTTATATTTATATCATTGCTTCTGTCTTTAGAAGTATAATAATGTGTTTACAATACAACAGTTAACGAACGTTAATAAAACCTGCCGACTTCCATACGTATACCTATAGATATATCTGTAAATGAGTGATTGATTGATTGATTGATGGTCATGAAGGTGTACTTACGACGATGAAGTTGTTCTTGAGTATGATCCCGTAGAGCAGCCACATGAACGTGACCACGGTACCACTCAGGATCATGGGGAACGGTAAACCCTCAGTGCTCTTGTTCGCTATTATCTCTTTCTGAAATGACAAAAAAAACATGGATTTTAGGTCTCCGCATTGATAAAGTTTTGCACATCGGCACCCCGTCGCCTTATCGTCGCGCCTTCAACCAGCAGCCAACGCAATGTTCGCACGTTACCGACGGTCCAGGCCCACGAGGGTGTCGGCACGGTAGGTACAACCATAAATTAAGTATAACCAGATAGGTCAACTCCATACATTGAAATGTGACCACCTCAAACCCCCGTATTCGTAGATGGCGCTAGGGAGCAACCCTTTATTTACAAAGCCTCTAGGATTTCAGCGCCATCTGTCAGTTTTCTTTGAAAATACATGAAAGAATAACTGTTTCTGGTTATGGATCTTTGGAAAAAGAATCGCAGATGGCGCTATTTTAGGAATAGCATAAGCAATTTCGCAAAACGATACCCAGCAGCGCCGTATAAAAATAATTAGGTAAAATTTCATGACGCGACCATAGCTTCATGGCGTGAGGTCGGTAGGTAAGTACCGTGCGCTCCCCGCTTCTGACGTCACGCCACGGAGAGGTTTAATATATTTAATATGCGTATTTCAGATGATCAAGCAATTTTTTAATGATTTGAATTTTTCATATTTATATTTATATTAAAATATGATACATTCTTTTTAAATATAAGTACATAGTGTAATTTAATAAGTTCTCATTCTTCATCGATATTTTGCACGAACTCATACGGCACCTTAAAATCTATATCTGAGGATTCATGTAGCCTCCGAAAACGAATCCGTTTCCGTTCTCAGAATTACAAAAAGCGGCCAAGTGCGAGTCGGACTCGTCCATGAAGGGTTCCGTGATTTATGAGGTGTTAAAAAAAAACTACTTACTAGATCTCGTTCAAACCAATTTTCGGTGGAAGTTTACATGGTAATGTACCTACATCATATTTTTTTTTAGTTTTATCATTCTCTTATTTTAGAAGTTACAGGGGGGGGACACACATTTAACCACTTTGGAAGTGTCTCTCGCGCCAACTATTCAGTTTAAAAAAAAAAATCTTAGAAACCTCAATATCATTTTTGAAGACCTACCATAGATAGGGACGTATGGGTTTTATGAAAAAGAATTTTTTGAGTTACAGTTCTAAGTAGAGGGACCCCCAAAATTTATTGTTTTTTTTTTCTTCTATTTTTGTGTGACAATCTTAATGCGGTTCACAGAATACATCTACTTACCAAGTTTCAATAGCATAGTTCTTATAGTTTCGGAAAAAAGTGTCTGTGACATACGGACGGACGGACGGACGGACGGACGGACGGACGGACAGACAGACAGACAGACAGACAGACAGACAGACTGACAGACAGACAGACAGACAGACAGACAGACAGACAGACAGACAGACATACAGACATGATGAAACGGAACCCTAAAAATGGCGGCCATTTTCAAAACTGGGCACCGTTAATCAAATAGTTAACTTCGTTAATCGCTACTGCGTTCCTAACAAAGTTAACTTCGTTAAACGTTACAGCGTTACATTACGGAAGATTTAACGGAAGTTAACGTTAATCGTTCATTGGTAACTCGTTATAGAAGTATGCCGTTGCGTTAGGTATTTACTTATACAAAATATTGATATTGTGCTATGAAAGTTTAAGCAGGACATGAAACATTAGTAAAAATTGGGTACCTACTTATTGCATTAGAGTTTGTAATAATACCTATTACCTATTTAGAGATCAAATTCAAATCAAAAGCTATCTGACATAACCCGCGCAGTGTTCTTTTGGCAAATAGGTACTAAATAACGTTTAACGGACTTTAATTGTTTTAACGGAGTTTAATGAGTCCGTTAACAATTTCAGAAGTTAACTTAAAAGTTAATCCGTTACTCGAAATGTTAACTTCGTTAATTAACGATCAACGGATTAACGGTCATGTGTCCAGCCAGCTATGGCATGGCTGGGCACCGTTAATGAAATAATTAACTTCGTTAATCGCTAATCCGTTAATAAAAAGCTTTAATTCGTTAAACATTAAAGAGTTACATTTCGCAAGATTTAACGGAAGTTAAAGTTAATCGTTAACACGTGATAGAAATTCCATTTTATATATCGTTAATGTTAGTGATTTACTTACTAATAACAAAAATTATGGTATGGACTGTGGAGGTTTAGGCAGGACATAGGACATGAAAAATGTATAAAAGAAGGGTCTACGCGCGATGACCGCGGCCGGCTAGCCCGACCCGAGCGTAGGCATACCTACTTACTAGTCAGGCGTGTTTTGCGCTCGCGGTGCCGTAGATACGCTCGGTGTCCTTTTGGCAACCAGTAGGTACTTTACTTAATTAACGATTAACGGGCATTAGTTGTTTTAACGGAAGTTAATGAGTCCGTTAACAATTTAAAAAGTTAACAATTTAACTTCGTTAATTAAGATTTACGGATTAACGGTCTTGTGCCCAGCTATGACTAGTTCATGCGTGTCTTCGACCTTGGTCATTTACCAGCGCAAGCGGCCATGGACATAGATACCTAACTCCGCGTAATGCCTAGGTACGAGCGCGCGGGTCAATTTATGATTGTCAGACGAAATGTGGGATGAAATGAGAGACGAGATTACTTCGAGAATGACGTCACATAGCTGGTGAGAGCCCGTTGATATGTTTGTATGTATCTGCGCAATTATCTTAAAATCCGTCCGTAGGTACTAACTTACAAGATTAAATGCCATTGTTATTACATTACCTACCTACTTTATTTTATTAATTATACATTTCTCTTTAAGGGTTCCGTACCTTAAGGGTACTAATGTTTTCCATAGGAAACTTCAATATACAGACGTAGCTCTGTTACAAGTTTATAAAATAGGATATTTTGACGACGCGGTTAGCTTAGTTGATAGTGACCCTGCCTCCGAAGCTGGCGTTCCGGGTTCGATCCCCGGTGAGGGAAAATAATTTACGTGTTGAGCAACAATGTTTTTTTAAAATCTTAGATGTTTCCTACGTATTTAAGTATTTATTTATATTTATAAGTATGTATATCCGGTATCTATGACCTTTTATATGAAAACCATTGTTATCGGTCAAATTAGTCACATCACAATGCACAAACGAAAAAGTACGATACAATTGTGTAAGATGGCGCTAAAATAGATTTTTCGTATATTACTTAAAATTATTAAGTGAATGCTTTTAGGTCATTGAACGTATAATTTTGATTATTCATACATAAAAACCTTAAAAGTAAATGAATCATTAAATTTTCAGACATGAAATCGATAGATTTGAAAAATATTAAATGACCATGTGCATACTAGCGACATCTGTTTACACTTTTCTTAAATAAGTAATCCACCGAGGGCATGGTTTCTCTAGGTCTTATTCCTCTATGGTACAACTGAGTGCCTAGCACACTAGTTTTTATCGCGCACATATAAATAAATAAATAAATCAGAGGACAATCTTTTACACAAATCGATCTAGGCTTGTGTTATGGGTACTAGACGACGATATATATACTTAAATAGAGAAATAAATACTTAAATACATAGGAAACATCCAAGACTCAGGAACAAGCAATCGTGCTCGTCACACAAATATTTGCCCTTACCGGGGATCGAACCCAGAACGCTAGCTTCGGAGGCAGGGTCACTCCCAACTAGGCTAACCGCGTCGTCGGACATATATGCGGACTAATATGCGGGTGTGAAAGGGACGAATGCTTTATGTGCGCGATAAAAAATAGTGTGCTACGGGGGCTGACGGACCGACTAGCAAAGTTTTGCCTTCACTTCCTCAAGATTGGGAGACCAGAGTAGAAAATTAATTGCACAAAATTAAATGTCGGAAACGATTGTAGGAGAATGTCCTTTTGCTAGCATGTTATATTAAGACTCTGACAACAGCCAATGACCTTGAGCGATCGGTCTCTGTCTGTTTGCACCGGAGTGAACGAGAAGCACTGTGCGGTTATTTGTATGGGGGCAATCAAAAACGGATGAATTATATAACTAAACACACTACACGTAAAATATAGATTAGTCAAGTTTTGAATATGGGCGAGATGTAATAGTGTTATTGTAAACGAACCATAAGTTAAAAAAATTAAGACATAGAACTGTTTAAAGAGGATTTTAGACGTAACTTCAAGATTTTTTACCATGGTATCGACTTCATCGAACGTGTTTTGGAATTAGTTAAGTTTTCAATAATATAAACAATATGAACATATTTTTTTTGCGCTTTGCCAAATCAAATAGGTTTTGTTAAAAAACTGTTTAAGTAAAGCCGATTTAGGTGTTGTCAGCGCCTTAAACGTTTGGGATTCTACGTGCGGGGAAACATATTTGAAACGGTTGCAGGTATTCCCATCGACGATCATGACAATTCCGAATCGTAAATTTGCTGTCTACAGGCAGCCCTAGCAAGGTTGACATAAGGATAAGTTACACTATTATATATCTCTACGTGCGTCCCTCTCACACTAATGCCGACGAAAGCGATAGTAAGACAGATAAACGGGTTTAACTTATCTCCGTGTCTGGCATGCTACGGCCGCTGGGGGTTAACTTGTCAAAGGGAGTACGGCGCAGAAGGAAGGGGAACGCGGAGCCGCGACATTTCACCACGGCACCACAAAAGCTCCGCGCGCCATTTAATTCCCTTGCTGACGGCAAGACCTAAGCGCGGCTATACGTTTAAACTAGAGACGTAACGGATAGTGTTTCGGCCGGATACTGGAAAGGCCATTGGCCGGATAGCCAGATATCCGGTTGCACATGAGCTATCTCTAAAACCGTGTTAGCTTGCGCGGCCTTCGCGCGGCCTGGAAGTTTCAACTTGTTACGTATTGTAAGTGCGCGGGAGGTTAAATAAAACGAAACTAAGCTCTAATTTGAAAGCACGTTGATTTCGGTTATTTCTGATGGCTTTTATTTGTTTTATCCTATTTCTGATCCAAGCTTTTACTATCCGGTATTGAGCCGGATAAGCCAAATACCGGATAGTAACCGGATATCCGAGGCATCTCTAGTTTAAACACTATACCACTAGTGTTGTCAAAATATCTAGAAAAAAAGAATCTCAAACTCACCAATCCCAAGAGCGGCGATGCGATCAAGTAAAACATGAACGCGGTCACAATGGTCCCGAATCTGGTCTCGACCAGTTTAGGGTCTTCCATCTGGACGTAGCCCATGACGGCCACGGTGAATGCACCCCATATGCCCATCTGCGCCCACGCTTTTACCTTAAAAGTATAATGAAGCTGGTCAGTAGAAAGAAAAAATGTGGCATTGTGTAATCACCTTTATTTTGCTTGGTTGTGCCTTTTTTACCACACAAATCGACCGATCGACAGCAAAATGGGAGCGGTCAGCGGTTGACATCGTACATTCCCTTACTTTTTATTATTAATGGTCTTTCGCTTGACCACAGTTTCACCAGATGGAAAGTGGTGAACCATTCCACTAACGATTGACGGCATCGATCGATTAGTGTGGAAACGCCCTAAGTACAGTCCAGTTAATCTAAGATGGGTACCTTTTCAGTAGTATAGTTGAAGTAAACTAACAAATACACGATGCTGATGGCTATACCGAAGAAATTGACGCGGATCATGTTGTCATCGCGCAGGATGAAGCCGAACTTCAAGTTGAGGACACCCCTGCGGAAAGAGAAAGAAATAATAAATAAATACCGTCACTCAACGACTTAAACAAAAACATTTTATAATTTTTCATATTCGTTGATTATTCAACAATTGTTTTTTTTATTATCTTAATAATTAAATGCTCAAATAACTAGATTTTCATGCCCAATTACCCCTGCGTTACCAGTCTCCGAGTGCCCCTACAGCGGCCCTAACATGCAAGACACAAAGATAGGTTAAACCTGTTTATCTCTATGACTATCTCTTTCGTCGGCACTAGTGTGAGAGAGACGCACTTAGAGATAAGACGGTTTAACTTATATTCTTGTGTCTGCATGTTAGGGCGTCTGACCACCACTGTATTAGGGCCTGGCCGCATCTCCACGGCACGACGTCGTGAACGTGGCACGGCGCCGCTACATAACCACGGTGGCGTCGTGTCGTGAAAATTTTTTTTCACGGATTTTCACGGTGCCGCGCCGTTTCACGTTGACGACGTCGTGCCGTGGTGTTGTAGCCAGTACCATTACCATGAGTAGCGCAAACCGCTCTCGCTAGCGTGAACTATTTTTTTTTTTTTTTTTAATTTTATTTAAACAATTACACAGCATTACAGTAGACACCAAGGCACTGTGGAATTTATACAATTTAACAAAAACACAAACACTAATTATAACACGTATCATATCACAGCAGATAACAACATTAACTATTCGAACAATTAACAAATTACTGTAGACGGACGGTCATCCATCGCCTCACAGAACTTCATACATTCATAACATACACTCTTCCAGCTACTTGCAAAAATATCACAGCCAGGCGCTGATGCGAGAAGCACATTCAAATATTGTAAAGCACGAACCAGTGGTGAATTCTTGTGCGACACAGTGCGCGCTTCCGGAACTGCCAGCAGATCGCGGTTGCGTGGCCGAAAATTAAACCTGGCCTGAGACATGGATGGCACGAGTAGGCGTACCAGTTGCGCCACCAATTCCGGGCAGTCTGATTCTCCCCGTAATACTCGAAACGCACCGGTCACAAGCCCATAATTCCGCCTCGCTTCCAGAGAACTAAATCCTAGGGCGCCCTGCAGAAACTTAGTTGGGTAAAGAAAAGGATAGTACCCGTAAGTTTTTTTATACAGAAATCGCAGGAACGCCTTTTGGATTTTCTCTATAAGCAAAGCGTAAGTGACCTCGTGAGGGTTCCACACGATAGACCCTTAGATAGTCCCTTTTACTTGCCGATACAAGTAAAAGGGACCGAGCGATAGCTTACGCAGCAAGCAAGCAAGCAGTATTTCCGATAGTTTACGCCAGCGAGTACGTTTTGTGCAACTCATGGTAATGGTACCGGCCCTTACTGACAAGAAAATTTGCCACTATTTCTCGAAGACTATTAAAATTACAACACTGAAATTTTGTACAACCATAGAGGATGGAGTAGGATTTGTCCTTAACGAGATTCTTAATTTAATTATTTTGTGTTAGGTACGCACCATTAGGTACTTCTTTTCTAAGTATTCTATAGTTATGTTGATAAGCAGTTAATACTACTATATTATCTATTGCGCTTGTTGGATCAGTATAGGTAATGATAATTAATAATAATCACTCAGTTGAGAACTTGGATTTGTAATCTTGTAGTAATAGCTCGTACCTTTATCAAAATTACGACCTTGGTAAGTTAATGGCATTCGGTAAGTAGTATTCGATAAAATGTTACTATGCTGTGATCGTGAATGATCTATAAATTATTAATTAGGTGTACAAACAAAAAACCTGACTGAATTAACTCGAAAAAAAGAGAAAGAATAAATTAATTATGCCGTGCCCTTGGGGTCGATACTAATATTAGAGGTTATGCAGTCGTTTGTTTGTTTTTAGGATTCCGTACGTCAAAAGGAATAAAGGGAACCCTTAAAGGATCACTTGTGTGTCTGTCCGTCAGTCTGTTACAGCCAATTTGCACCGAAACTACTGGACCGCTTGAGTTGAAATTTGGTACATATTTGTAGGTTGTATTGGTGACCGCAACACGGACGTGTCACGTAAATAAATTAATTTTATACATGGGGGCCACTTTTGGGAGGTAAATTAGAAAAAAAAAAGGTTTTGAAAACTATGGCGTGTGAAATATCTCATAAATTATCCTTCAGTCCTCCTGCGGCCCTGGCAAGGTTAAAAAGCTAACCTAACCCCGTATTATCTCTCTGGCTATCTCCTTCGTCGGCATTTATGTGAGGGAGACGCACTTAGAGATAAGACGGTATCATCTTATCCTTATGTCAACCTTGTTGGAAATTCAGCCGTTCAGCTGATGCAGAAACTATGGAGATAGAAGTATCCTGATAACACGTAAAACATAATATCTATTGCAGGATTAAATACAAATTTAACTGCATGCGAGTGTAGAATCGCAATGAAGAAAGAAAGATTGGTTATCAGGCGATATTACTCTTCAATAAACTGCCAATGGACCTAAAGTCGGTTGTAAACGCCAATCTTTTTAAAAATATATTGAAGGGTTTCTTGCTGGGAAACTGTTTCTACTCAGTCGACGAATTTGTCGCTGATAGCATATCACATGATTAAAAAATTTAACCATATTGTTGTATCTAGTTTATAGTATTGACATAATATTTTGTTTTTATTTTAATCTAATTGTGACTTTGTTAATTTTAAACATGTTAATCTTAATTTGGATCTATTTTATTATATTTTACTTGTGTGTTAACAAAAAGTTATAATAGACTTTTCAAGGTTGTAGAGAAACTTACTCTTTTCAGACATGTTGCACCCGAGAATAAATTACAAAGAATGTCTTTGTTAAATACAAATGAACAACATACCTCGAAAAACATTAATTTGCAAACAAAAGCTGGTAAAAATGTGTTTATTTTTATATCCTTATCACATCACATGTGATCCTGAATCTCATTTAATCATACAGTGAATTAAGTGAGATCGATTTTTGACATTACATCTTATCGAAATATCGAAAGATGAAATCGAATTTTACTCGTACTATCTGCAAACAATGCTGACGGAATAAATATAAGTGAACATTTGAAACTAGGGGCTCTAAGGGAGAATTTCAAAAAAATTGTACTTAATTAAGGCGTTGTTAAGAAAAAGTTTAAAAAGTTCCTATGTGTTACGAAAATTAACCATACAATTATATACCTTATTAATTGTAGCTATAAGACATATAATTGTATTGCTAATTTTCGTAACGCAGAGGAACTTTTTTAACTTTTTCTTAACTACGCCTTTATTACGTATTTTTTTTTTTGAAATTCACTTATATTCCATTTATATTTCACAGTAACCTCCTGAATTAATTTAATACTAGGTAGTACAGTAGTACATTATTTATTTCTGGGTTTTTACTTCCTCTGAATTCGAATCATGTTAGTATGATTACGTTTACATTAAATTAGCTTCATCGGCCCTAACATGCAAGACACAAGGATAAATTTAACCCTCTAAGTGCGTCTCTCTCACACTAGTGCCGACGAAATAGACAGTCATAGAGGCAGGGATCCACTCAATTACGGCTTGCAATCCCGGGATTTTCGTGGCTGGTTTTGTATCAAGTCACGAAAATCCCAGAACTGCTCCATACATTGAGTACCGGTTTTGCAAACCCTACACTTAATTATGTCTTTCAATAGATTTTCAGAGATTATTTTCGACTCAGATATCCAAAGGCCTTTGCAAAAGACGCAATTGTGTAGGTAGTGACATAATTCCAAATGTAGGTATTTCACATATTTGCATACAGAAAGTACGCATAAATAACACGAACTTTTTATATATTTTTGGAATGCTATCATCAAGCCCTTTCAATACCAATACTACATGGGTGGAAAAATAACAAGAAACGATGTCTTCTTGTATCCGCCATATTGAATTTCAGGTGATGTCATATTCATAAGCCCACCAGTGTCACCCGGGCAATTTCCCCGAATCAGGTGGTAACTAATCGAGTGATGATATAAATACATAATCACATACGTACATACATAGAGAGACGCATACATACATAATACTCGCGTAAAACACTACCCTTGTTGTAGTGGTAGAGCCAAACAGTAATCCTCACTAGATGATTACTGTTCGAATGGGCCGGCTCGACTGGGGTAGTACCACACTCTCACAGAATATCGGCGTAAAGTAATTGCTTGCTATTGCGTTTCGTACGGTGAGTGACGAGATCCGGAGGCCTATTCCCTCGTCCCCATCCCATCCCCATTCCCCATCCTCCCTAGACTGGCAACGCATTGGCAGCACCTCTGTTGTTGCAGATGTCCATGGGCGGCGGTGACCACTTTCCATCAGGTGGGCCGTCTGCACGTTTGTTAGTCAATTGACATAAAAAAAAACCCTATTGGAATAGCTGGGCGGGCACAAGACCGTTAAACAGTTAATCGTTAATTAACTGAGTTAACATTTCGAGTAACGGATTAAAGTTTCAACTTAAACTTTAATCCTTCAAAAATTGTTAACGGACTTATTAACTTCCGTTAAAACAATTAAAGTCCGTTAAACGTTAATTAAGTTTATTGCCAAATTTGCCTAGCTGTTGCTATTTGCCAAAAGGAAACCGCGCGGCTTATGTCAGATAGCTTTTGATTTGAATTTGATCTCTAAATAATAGGTATTAAATACAAGCTCTAACGCAATACTCTATTTTTACTAATGTTTCATGTCCTGCCTAAATTTCCATAGCACATACCAACATTTTTATAAGAAAATTACTAACTCAACGACATAAAATGTAATTTATATCACGAGTTAACGATTAACGTTAACTTCAGTTAAATCTTCGGTAATATAACTTTTTAACGTTTAACGAAGTTAACTTTTTCAGTAACGGATTAGCGATTAACGAAGTTAACTATTTGATTAACGGTACCCAGCCTTGCCTATTTGCTTCGCTGCAGTCGGGTAAAAACAAAATCGCTTTCACTTACATAACCAAACCACCGCAGAACGGCATGATAGGAACGCCCCGCGTGTTGCCTTGCTTGTAGATATCGTAGCACATGAACACGCCGGAGAACATCTGACCCATGGTCACGATGGCCGCCACCGTGCCCACCAGCTCCTTGTAAGGCTGAAGGACATCTGAGAGAGCTTCCATCTTGGATTCACGATCTGGATGAAATAAGGAGACGTTAGAATAAAGACAAACCGGCCAAGTGCGAGTCGGACTCTATAAAAACGGCAAAAAAATCACGTTTGTTGTATCGGAGCCCCCTTAAATATTTATTTTATTCTGTTTTTTAGTATTTGTTGTATAGCGGCAACAGAAATACTACATCTGTAAACATTTCAACTGTCTATCACGGTTCATGAGATACAACCTGGTGACAGACGGACGGACAGACGGACAGCGGAGCCTTAGTAATAGGGTCCCGTTTTACCCTTTGGGCACGGAACCCTAAAAAGAATGGAAAGTATATGATCCTCGGCACATAAGTTGACCCAAAATGGCAGTCTTCTACGCGCACGTACAACTATGGTTACTTCGCGGCACGTAAGTTGAAATATGACCTTGAATTCGCAGAACGCATTTTCGGTTCTCAATCGCGGGATGAGGTGCAACGCGAGAGGTCGCGCGTAGCCATAGTTTTACCCGCGCGGACGACCGCCATTTTCGGTCAACTTATATGCCGGGGATTATACCTATTTGTTATTCGATCCTTACCTCGTTGGGCCAAAAAATACTAATGCCCTACCTTAAAAAATAACATTAGATTACTAAGATCATATATGCAAAGAAAATTGCTTGTTCGTAGTATGATACTCGTAGGTATATTGTATAACCACCCCTGCCATACCTCAAATTCAACTCTAGCTACGGGCCCGTCTCGAGTTGAGCGCACCCTATAGATATAGGTCGCGCTTCCTACTGACTCCAAAAGTATCAAACCAATAAACACTTCCCTGTACTCGCGTATAAATAGACCACTTAGCATTGACCCAATCCCGTAACAACGCGAAAACCGACTTTATTGTGTCAACATAAGGTTCAACTAATGTGTTGGTAATTGAAGAAAACAATCGCGTCCCGCGAATGCAAATGGGTTCTCAATTGAAATTGACGTGGTGTGCGTCACGGCAGCGCACACCCACACCGTGACGTCACCGTGTCGCTCGTCAATCAATCACTTATAAAGCTGAACCGTGTCGTGTTCTAGTGTTCCATACTAAAACACATAAATAGGTACGCACACATTTATACGTTTCTATATCTCACCCATACCTATGCAAATGCTTCCACAAAGTCATTCAGCGCATTCCGAAGCGCTGGTATATTCAACCATTTTAATTTCGACGGGTCTCTGACTCACCTCGTATATGAAAATTTATGTAATTGGAATATCTACTTTAGGACGTGTACCTAAAGTTTATATTCGGATTTCGTAAAAATTTATATACGAGGTTGAGTCAGAGACCCGTCGATTTATTCATGTGACAAGTAAAAGAGCCCACAGGTAGCCAATTTGCTGAATAAATTATTTGAATTTGAATTTCGGCCATAGCATGACGAGACCACAAGAATAAACACTACCTAATTATAGTTCTTATGATCGTTTGCAAAAAGACTACAGTTGCATGCATTTGTTAGCTCATTAAGCGGTAGAATGTTGTTTGTACACTGATGACGGAAAGGTCGCTTAGAGGTCGCAAGCTGTTTAAACATGTTGAGCGTCAATGCATACTTTGCCATTACCGATTTCAACGCTGCTTTGGCCAGGTACAGTCGGGGAATTTAATTGTTGCTCGACGTCTATGTGACCTACTGCCGGTGTTAGGCCCAGAACCGAATGTGAAACGCAACTGCAACGATTAGGGAACTTTTCTGAAAAAACCTAATAAGTCCGTCAGTTAGATTATCAAAAAATATTTAACACGTATTTTTTGCTTTATCGAATCAATCAAAATTGACAAAGATAACTCGCATCAAAGTTCGAGTGTGGGGACTTATGACGTCATAGGTCCCCACTTATTGGTACAAAGTGTGCGAAGTCGTGAGGTCACGCGAAACTTCAACACATTATATCTTCACCATTTTTTGATTAGACAAATAAAATGTGTTCAATATTTTTTTATAATCTAAATGGCGGTTAATTCGATTTTTTCAGAAAACGTCCTTATTGCAACTTCTAGTTACTTTTGGTTTATGCCATAGACTCCTTTGAGACCGCTCATGACGCGACCATTTTGAAACCGGTTTGAAACGCATTGCAAATCAGCAAAATGGTCGCGTCATGTGCGGTCACTCAAAGGAATCTATGTCATAAACTCAAAAGTAACTAGAAGTTACAGTTTAGTTGCAGTTGCGTTTCACCGTCTGTTCTGGGCCTTAAGGTCCTACATCGTGATTCGTGAAATGCAAGTCGCGCCCTAATGCCAGAGACGGGGTACGTTGGATAGTGATGGATTATATTACTCCCGCGCATGAAAGAAAGGGATAGCGTAGGCATTAAATGCGTAAGCGCCAAATCAATTAAATGTCTGTAAGGAAGAAACTAAGGAAATAATTGTAAAAGCGGGCTACCAAAACATTTCAATAATAGTTATCACTTTGTAAAACTCAAATCACCATGAAAGACGCTGTCGTTTAGAAACGCCGAAGTAAAATGTTAGAGGTGAAGGTGACTTTGAAAAAGTATCGAGCGAAGTTGATCTAATCTAGTTTTCGTATTACCAGATTGTTGATAATGTAGCCAAAATGCATATACTTTAAAATTGGTCTCCTTTTAAGGGTTCCGTACCTCGAAAGAAAAAAACGGGACGCTTATAGGATCACTCATCTGTCACAGCCAATTTACTCCGAAACTACTGGACCGATTGAGTTGAAATTTGATACACATATATAAGTCGGTGACCGCAACACGAACGTGTAACGTAAATAAATGAACGTTAATATTATATAAAATTTTAAAAAAAAGTTTTGCTAACTATGGCGTGTGATATACTCGTATCAAATGGAAGGGCTCGCTAAGAGGATCTTAATTTTTTTTCATAATTTTAAGAAAAAGTGTTTTGAAGTTATTTTGGAAAATAGGCGAAACCATTCCACCCCCTTTTTTTAAAATCTTTTATTTTATGGAGGCTTATATGAGTACACATATGTGACTATGTCAGCCTCATGGGAAGTCTCTATGAAAATAAATGTATGGTATGGGGCATTCCTCCCTCCAGGCGCCTCATTCGGGAACGCTAAGTGATTCTGTAGCGACTCATAAGCCAGATTTCTCATCCCACTCTTCCGCACGACGCGTAATGCGTAAGAGCGAAATGAGAAATCTGGCTTACGAGTCGCTACAGAATCACTTAGCGTTCCCGAATGAGGCGCCAGAGCTTGTTTCTCTGGCAATGAAAGAGTGCCTCAAAATTCTGTAAATCTGAACAGCATCACTAGACAGTGGGTTGGTCAGCACCGCATTTACCTCACCATTATGCAGTATGTTTATGTTTAAGTGACTCAGGTACTTATCCCTGACACTTTTATACTGGTCGCACTCCATCAAACCCCCCCCCCCCCCCCGCGCAACCCTTACCTCCGAAATTAAAGTGCCTAAAATTTTGAAACAAAAAAACAGCTTGCCGGCTCTTTTAATTGGAGGTTTTTTTCTGAACCGGTGGTAGATTCGTTCCTTGACCTTCACAAGAGCTTGTAAAAGCCTAAATTAAATAAAGATATTTTGACTTTGACTTTGACTTAGAATATTGCATGAACAAAAATATAAATATTCAACACAAGCACCGCTATTTGCACGATTTTACCCTACTGTTTTCGCGGAATAGCAAAGTAATTCAATATTTTTAGTACTTAGATGTATGCCAAATATTAGGAGTACAAAAAAGTTCGTCCCGTTTTTACGACCAAAAAATTTATTCATAAAAATGAAACAAAGTATAAATCTTATTAAATATAGTGACCATTAGCTTCTACTACTTTCTCCCAACGCATAGGCAGGTTGTAGATTCCTTGGCGGTAAAAAAGTGGTTTTGTAACGATCGAAAGAGGTGGTAGTCACTAGGTGCAATGTCTGGTGAGTACGCCGGATGGGGTAAAATTTCCCAATGCAGTTCATTTATGGTTTGCGAGACCACGGAACTTCTATGTGGTCGAGCATTATCATGCTGCAATATCACTGGTCGACGCCCATGTCCAGAATATGGTCGCTTTTCGTTAATTTTTTCGGCCAAACGTTTTAATTGAAGAGCATAACGTTGACCAGTGATAGTTTCATTTGTTTTAAGAAGTTCGTAAAACAATACACCCCATTCATCCCACCAAATACAGAGTAATAACTTTTTACCATGAACATTGCGTTTTGCTGTTGATGTTGTCGGCTGTCCTGGATCTACCCAATGTTTTTGAAGTTTAGGATTTTCATAGTAAATCCATTTTTCATCCCCTGTAACTTGTTTCACAAAAAACTCTTCTTTTTATGTCTTGAAAGCAAAGAGAGACACGTGTCAACTCGTCTATGACGTTGCTCTTGGGTTAATTCATGTGGGACCCATCTTCCTTCTTTTTGAATTTTCCCTAAAGCATGTAGTCTTTCAGACATAGCTTGTTGGGTTACGCCTAATGTCTGTGCGAGTTGATGTTGCGTTTGTGCAGTGTCTTGGTCCAATAGCTCTTGCAGTTCAATGTCACTGACTTTGTGAGGCCTACCAGAGCGTGGTTTATCATCCAAATCAAAATCATTCAATCATTTTCGAAACCATTTTCGACATGTACTCTCATCAATAACACTTCCACCGTAAGTCATACAGATAGTTCTATGAGCTTCAGCAGCACTGTGTCCTTGGTGAAACTCATAGAGTAGACAATGTCGAATATGCACAATATTCACTTCCATTTTTATTTTAGTTAAGAACACTCTATTTTCCTAGTAAATACCTTAAGCATGTAGATTACAAGCAACAGTATACACTAACACAAGAATTGGTAACTAGCACATAACTGTCTTTTAAGATTCGCCATGTAATGGAAACGCGACGAACTTTTTTGTACACCTAATAAGTAACCAAAAACAATTTAATTCTAATATCCCTTGTAAAAATAGCGTTGACCAATACTATGAGTTACAAAATTTTTGTTCTAAAGCATTATAAGTGGCTACTATGGTATGAGTCGGACCAAATTAAATCTTGAAAAATGAAAGTGAAAAATTTATATATCAGTTAAGTATAATAACTTTCATTTTTAACTAGGTTTTAAAGGAAACCTCCAATATCGTTCAATGGTTGGTTTTAATATACTTAATGTCAAATCAAATTATATTAGATTTAAAAAAAAAAAAACTTAAATTCATGTTTTTATTTTAATGATCCCAGTTCTCTAAATTTTTTTTTATTAATGGCGCAAAAAGTTTTTTATAATAATTCAATGATGATGAGAGGTTTGAGAGAAGGTTCTACCATTTTTCCTAAATTAAATAAATAAAATAAAGTTTGTCTTGTCTCACTTTCTTCAAAATCAAAAATCAGTCTGATCATTAGGTCACCAGGTACATAGTTTTTCACTAACAGTGGTAATTTAAGTTTCAAATGCAATAAGTTAACAAATCCTCAATATAAGTAATGAATAAAAATGTGATTTGGCTTTTTTTGCGTCATAACATTTTTACTTCACACATTTTTTATTACAATTGCATGTAATTACTATTCAAGACCTAGAGAGGCTAGATTATTATAGGTTATATTTATCTTCATTCTACTTAATCTAGCTAGGGGTTGTAGAATACAGATAAGTAGATAAAAAGTGTATGTGATTAAAGTACAAGAAGCAAGCGAAGCATCCATTTTTTTATAGCAGATCATTAAAAAATTGCTGAATCGCGAAATAAGACACCGTGTATGACTTACTGAATAATTGAGTGTAGTATTAATAAAATTTGTGTAATTAACATACATATAATATGACTAAGTAGTACTTAAACTAGTCATGATTTAATATATTTAAATCATGGTAAATAAATAAGAATAAATGGATTTAACCATTACGTCTACCTTTTCTATGATAAAAGATGTTATTACAACGGTACTTACAGAATATATCTCGGGTACAAATAAAGGTTTATAAATAAACTTAGATAAACACAAAATTTGTGTCTTATCGCTATAATATAAGATTTAGCTTCAGCTAAGAAGACACATTTCTCTCACAAACTAGTGCCGGACTGATAGAAATTGACAAATACTGCGACGTGACAGATACCGTAGTATCCCTTAGTAGTCTGTGCAGATACTCAAGATACTGACAATACAGCTGACATCATGACATGACAACCAGCTGTAAAATGTCAAGCACACGTGGCAATCCCATTCGTGCCCATTCTTTCCGCTCTGCTTCCACCATCCATTGTAATTCCATTCCATTCGTTCCAATAGTCGATCGTTCGCATTGCAGAATCCGCAGCGAATAAAAACAAAATATTGTCTATGGATGATCTACCCAAGTTGACATTTTATAATTTTCGCAGGATTCTATTCTACAAATTTCAAGCTTTCGGTGTTCTATTTTAAAACTAATGACTGATAAGAGTTTCGTGAATTCCTGTTTTATATTTTGGTCAGTCATGTGTTTTGCTATTGCGTAGCAGGTGTCGGTATGAACGTTCTATGAATAGTGCTTAGCTTCCTGAGAGTTGTGTGTGGTCGGGACTATTTGGTAATATGCAATGGGTATACAAAGGTTGGAAGAGGAGTTGGCTGTTGGTGCTACTGGCGACGGCACTGTGCCCGCTCGCGGCTCAGAAGATCGGTGACCCTTATGAGATCCTCGGGATCTCTCGCCGGGCAACGCTGCCCGAGATACGCAAAGCATACAGGCAGAGAGCTAAAGAATGGTGAGTTTACCGTCTTAGGGCAACTGCCGCAGCTTCCAATTCATGATTGAGAGAAGTGACCCAAATTTCTGTCAAGATTCAATCAATAATTTATGAATAAACAAGAGGCGCGCTGATTTGCGCTTCTCAATATTTTCATTCGACTTGCAGACACATTGTTAAACTGTTTAACATAAATTTACGCAAAATATAAATCTATTTTAATTCAAAATAACAGGTAGACTCTTGTTTGACACTATATTATAATGTAGGAGTCTTTAAGTTTCATGAAAACAGTGAGGTATGGCATAAATGCTAACATGGCATAAGAAATAATGTACTTTTTGTATGTGTTTGATGTAAGGCTTTCACAGACGATACAAGCGCTGTGCAGTGAACACTTATTTTCTCTATAAATCCCACATCCATCATGGTGACCATGCCAGGATTGAGAGAAACTCATGGGCACTGCACAGTGCTTACATCTGCCCCCATAGCTCACAAATATTTATCGTGCACTTAAAGCTTGTTGTAGTGGTAGAGCCAAACAGTAATCCTCAATAGATGATTACTGTTCGAATGGTCCGGCTCGACCGGGGTAGTACCACACTCACAGAATATCGGCGTAAAGTAATAGCTTGCTATTGCGTTTCGTACGGTGAGTGATGAGATTCAGAGGCCTATTCCCCATTCCCATCCCATCCCCATTCCGCATCCTCCCTTGAGATAAAAAAAAGCAATTATCCCTTTCGCACCTGCATAAAATGTGACAGATGCTTTATCTGCGCAATAAAAGCTAGTGTGCTAGGCACTCTAACACATACATAAAGTACATAGCTTCTTATGCATATGTTAGCATTTTTATGCCACACCTCAAGAGCTCAGTTACTAATATTATTTTTCTTCTCTGAATTCTTCTTTTTCTTAAAAGCTTCCATTCCTGATCTAGTGTGCTTAAATTATTGTTTCCTCTTTCTATTTCTATTGAGTCATATTTTTTACCTAACTATGCTCAGAACATGAGGGTTATTCCTTCATGCTTCAATAAAACTGTAAATAATTCAAATAATAAAAATGTAAATCACACCCAGGCACCCTGATAAGAACCTGCATCCAAATGCTGAGACCCGCTTTGTTGAGATAAAACAGGCCTATGAACTTCTGTCGGACACGGAGCGGAGACAGGCCTATGACCAGTACGGGATCACAAACGAAGATGAACACCTCTACAAGCAGAGGCATGACTATAGCACATATGCTAGATTCAGGTTAATATTAAAATTTAATAAAACAATGCTCTATACAGGTAGCGGCATGAAAGTCTAGCCTAGGGAATGAGTGGGATGGTGATGGGACCTGTACTAAGAATTTGTTTATCACAAACTTTAATCCCAAAAGTAATAGAAGTATTTTTTCAGTTACTATTATCTGATTCTGGGTTTACACTACTATAGGCAGTCCTAAATCACTAATGATTGTTTATTGTCAATGATGAAAATATCATCATTTCACATCATCACTGGGTACGGTATTTTTGAGAAAGATGAAACTGTCATCTACTTTCATCATGAAAGCCCATTCTTCAAAGCAGGAAACTTGCAAGGAAAGTGTAATAAATCTTTAATTCAGGATGGTCTTCAGGATAGTTAATCGGGTTGATGCAACACCATTTAAATTAGGAAATTGACTCATTTCCAGATATTTGCTTCCTGTGCATCTTTGACTCATGAAAGTTCAATGTTTTGTAAACAAACAGTGGAATCTTCCAAAAGCAAAGTGAATCATCGTGTTTACTCTCTTTAATTGTAAGTTCTAACACTATTCATATTTTATTGCTTCATTTTGAAATAATGTTGTTTCAGCAATGATCCATTTGAAGAATTCTTTGGGAACCACTTTAGAACTCAAGATCAGGATATCACGCTTTTCCACAAGCTTTCTGTCACTGCTCGGTAAGTGATAACCTCCTTAATACATATATAAGTAGGTTGCCTACTTCTGTGAAATAATGCTAAGTGTTCTAGTTATTTTATATTATGCTGACTTACGTCTCAATTTATGATCTCATCAAAATTACCTAAGGGCCTTGTCCTTGTCTTGTCTTGGCTGATGATGCATCAATATCTATGTTAGCCCTCTTTTCATGTTAAGAGCTTTTGAGCTTAAGAGGCCTATTACGATTTTTTCATTAAATGGGCACTTTGGCGTTATTATTATGAGAAACTGAAAGACTTAGACAACTTTGACTTGCTGAATGGTCGAGTATAGTTATTAGTATAGCTGCTAGCTTAGCTTTAAGAATAAAACTTATTCTTATCTATTGATATAAAGCCGAAATTTCGCAGTAACTTTTTCTAAAATGCGCGAGGGCACTTTTCAAGCTTGTGGATTGAACAACTGTACTAAGCAAACGAAATGAAAAATATATAATATGATCTCTTAAATAGTCGTGCAGTTCATAGCGGCCTCTGAATTTTGAAATATCTATGGAATATGTAGAAAAAATATCCAAGTCAAAACCATAAAACTACTAAAAACCGATACCAATGAACCGTAAACATCTCTTTACTACATTAATATTATTACGTAAAATTTATATCAGAATAATCGATCGTTTAAAAATAATTAAATTTACATTTTTTTTTGGAAACAATTGATTATAAATCTTAAAATGAACCTAATTATAACTCCTAAATTACTACATAACCGATGCGTCGGCCGTCTGAATTCAGTCAGTCCTGCGCCAGCGGTCCTTGAGGTCGGACCTATGTCGCGCCAAACGATCGCTCCCAATGTTAAAAGAGCGCTGGCGACCATACATCCTACATGGAATCAGCGCTCCGTTTACATTGGACGAGCGCGACTTGTTGCCGTGTTTCAATATACCTAATCTTTCAGAATGAACTACGTAACTTAATTCCTGCCCGATTATGCATGCAAGATCTTCATATTAATACAATAACTAGTTGAGCCATACTCTTATGTTGATACCTTCCTTCCAGCCACTTCGAAAACAACATAATGGAGAAATCCGTGCACACTCCCGCATTAGTCCTCTTTTACACCGACTGGTGTTTCGACTGCGTGCGCTCGGCGGCGGCGTGGCGGCGCCTGGTGGAGGCGCTGCAGCCGCTCGGCGTGACGGTGGCCACGGTGCACGCCGCGCACGAGGCCGGCCTGGTCCGCAGGGTGGGCGTGCACGGCGTGCCGTGTCTCACACTCGTGTTGGACCAGCACGTCTATATTTATAAGGAGGGGTTGAATTCCATGCCGAAGATTTTGGGTGAGTTGGGTTGCAATTCAGCTTAAATTTTGCTAACATTAATATTTGATAAATTTTGAAATAGAATCACTCTGAATCAAAGCATCCAATGCTAATATTTAACTAAAGAGGAACTGTTTAAGAAGCTCCTGGATCTTTAAATCATCAATCTTTTTATAACAGTGATAAGAGAAAATAAAAATATTATAAGTATACAATTGTATACATCTGCCCTTAGCTGTATATAGCTGTAGCTACCTGTCCCATTGTACAGGGAAAAACAGTTTCGTTTCTGAATAATTACATCATTTCTCGGGCCCTCTTAGTTGCATTATTATCAACCATTAAAACATGTATTTGTTGCAGAATGGATGCGCTGGAAGTTCCCATACAAACTTGTCCCAAGCATAACCGATGCGAATGTGGACAGCTGGACGGGTGACTTTGAAGACAACAAGGTGAAAGCGTTAATATTCGAGGAGCAGCCCACCATGCGTCTCCGGTACCTGCTCACCGCGTTCCACTACAGGGATCGTGTCACGTTTGGGTATGTCACTGAATTACCCTTAAACTTATAAAATATTTCATAGTTATCGTACCAAAGATTCCTATAAGGTTCGTACTCCTGTTACTTTTTACCTGACTACGGCGAAGCTAAAAAGAGGGTTATGATTTTGACGGGTATGTTGATCTATTCCCTCATAACTAAACTACTCATCATAATTTGACAAATGAGATATCGTTGGATGCGTCTTGATCGTCCGCTGGTTATAGGCTATGTGACGTCACATTAAATTGAATATGGTGCCCTCAAGAGGACATCAAGTCATGAACAAACTTTTTTTTTAATAATAACGTATTGGCTATCATATGAAAGGGATTAATTAAAACAACTCAAAATATATATTTATATACCTATTGTTATCTGTTTCATACTTCATTTTCATTTTCAGAGCGTGATTTTTTTGTAGTCGTGTTTTAGTTATTGAACTTATTACTTTTGAAAAAAAAACCGTTTTAAGAGTATTACTGGTTTGTGTTGCTGCGCGCTTAGCCTAAGGGACTGCGGAGACGGAAGACAATTCGTCATAGCTACAATCGAATCTTTCTTTTGAACTTTCTCCGGTTAAAAGTTAAATTTCTACGTAAGGTTTAACTGTTAGTGCTAATTGTTTCAATAAATAAATAAATAAATAAAAGTTGCCCGTCCACGCTTTGTAACAAACAATTAAACTCGTCAGTTTCGTGGCGATGTCCCTCCGAGACACGTCGAATGTCACGGCGCGCTACAAGGTCCAGCGTCACACCGACACGATGGTGTTGCTGAAGGAAGACAGCCCGGAGCCCGCCGCCACTGTTAGCACCACTGAGATCCCCAGCAAGACTCTACGGGAGCTGATCGAGGCCAATCAGCTGCTGACGCTGCCGCGGCTATCTTCGCAGGTATGTTCGAGCTGTTTATGTCAATGCGATGGGAATCATTTATATCTTGGTGATGGGGTTAGTGTTAACAATGTATTTATGATTTTCATGTATTAATAATACATACAAACAACAATATCGTGTCCTTAACTCATGACGTAACATCTCTTAGAAGATAATAATGCATCTGTAGTAGTCAAATTATTGGCTAGCGTCATTTAAACATGTCGACGGGATTGTATGTAACCCTATGTAAGAAATCGCAACCATTTTGATTTCTGACTTTTTGAGATAGAGAGATAAGTTTTATTTGATGACTCATTGTGCCCTTACACTCTGTCGTCGTGTCTGAGTCGTTTATCTAGACTCAATACGACTGAGTGTAATCGAAAGGACTCCCGTGCAGCATAATGTTGTGCCTCGCTAGCCACAACGCTGATTTCCAGCAGGATAATCGGACAGCACAAAAATGAATAAACTAAACAATTTAAACAATTACGTGACGGCTTTACTTAAAGCCGTCTAAGGTAGCCTCACTACGCACGGCGAAACTGCTCGCGAGACCAAGTGTGAGGCATGCTTGCGGCGAGACGCCATTGCTCGTCGCACAAAATTACAGCGCGATTACAACTGCTTATGCTTCTATTCACCGCATTATCAATCAGAAGAAGAAAAAACCGCCTCGGTGTTGAACGTACGCCTCGCCTATTTGCACAAATTCGTTCGTGCCTCGCGCACAAACAAGTTGGTTCGTGTTTGATTCGTGTCGTTCCGTTCATCAACACGCTCATGTTATACGAGGCACGCACATCGAAGCACCTTAGAGCATGGTCAAAAGACTGACTCCGGCTGGCTCGCCGCGTCATGCTCGCGCATTGTGCGTGAGGCACGTACGAATTTGAGTAAATGGGCGAGGCGTGCGTGCTTCAACCCGAGGCTGCCTCTAATTCGTGAGCAGCATGAAAATATATTTGCTACCCGCCACTGAAATTGTACTCTGTTTCCCGGGCAGGCGGTGCTGGATCACGTGTGCCCGGTGGAGTGGCGCGCGTCGCGGCGGCGCCTGTGCTGCGTGCTGCTGTGCGGCGCGGGCGGCGCGGGGGGCGCGGAGCTGCGGCGCCTGGCGCGCGCGGCGCCCGAGCGCCTGCACTACGCGTACGTGTACACGCACGCGCAGCCGGGCTTCGTGCAGGCGCTGCGGGCCGGCTCCGGTGAGTGTCCAGTCTGTGCAGCCCGACGTTAACTTTCGTATACCTCGCCCAATGTAAAAAGAGCGCTCACCACCTTCATTTTACATATATGGCCGTGAGCGCTCTTTTTAATTAAATTGGGCGAGGAATATTTAACAATTTATGGAACTGTTGAAATTTGTTCATACATGAGCGCCATTTTTAAAGATAGCACATCTGCAATGTAGTTTGATGCAATCTGCCTTGCACCCACTTAAAAATACAGGTAACGGTTGTTCCTTAAGATAATAATAACATGGGCACCCGCGAGTCACTGAGGGAATTTTTTAAGGAAATTGAAATACTAACCCTGCCTTCGCTATACTTATTTGAAATAATAATGTATGTCAGAAAAAATATATACAATTTTCCTACAAATGTAGATAAGCCAAAGGCTACTAGAAATACCGGAAAGCTTAAAGTACCAACTTATAGACTGGCTAAAACTAAAAAATCATTTCTAGGAAATTGTACACGTTTTTACAATAAAATACCTAAAAACATAATAGAACAAACAGACACAATGTTCAAATCTACTGTAAAGCGAATTCTTATTTCTAGGGCATATTACTCAGTAAAAGACTACGTCATGGACAGGGACGTTTGGCTTAAATCGTGACCTGCACCGGCGATCCCTGGGTCTCGATGAGCGTACCTGCTGTGGTATATACTTAGATTTGTATAAAACTGTAGACATCATTGTTGACTTATATGTGTACTGATTTGAAAAAATGATACCTCACGAGTTTCTTGCCGGCTCTTCTCAGTAGAGGATTTTTTCCGAACCGGTGGTAGATTCATTCCTTGACCTTCATAAGAGCTTGTAAAAGCCTAAATTGAATAAAGATAGTTTGACTTTTGACTTTGACTTTGACTGTGAACGGCAAAAATTCACCCTTTTAATACAACAGGCGATAACGATTTCCAGCCCTTAAATTTTAACCGATTTTGACCAATTTTTGATAGGTTGTCCGTCAGAGCAAAATCTAGGTCTAGACTTAAAAATATTTTTCCATGTTTTGTCATTCTGTCACTACGTGGCAACTATTTCACGGATTGTAATAAAACTTGACATAGTGATGTATTATATCTTCGGTCGAAATATAGAATACGTTTTATCGCAGGAAATGCACGGTTTCCGAGGAACGAAGCCGCGGGCAAAAGTTAGTCAATGGTATACGTAATGTTTCATCATTTGGTCCGGTTTAACCCTTAAACTTTTACCTTACTCGCAGGCAGCGATTCGACCCAAATGGAGCAACGAATCGTCATAATATGGCGGCGCGAAACCACCCGAATACAATACGAGTGGCTCAATGAGACTTGGCCGTCGTGCTCCCACGCGCACTGCGACGAGGACCCGAGCGAGCACGCTCTCAAGTACCAGGAGCAACTCAACGATACTAAGCGAGCGCTCGAGCAGTTGATCAAGAGATTGTTGAAGCCGACGGAGGTTATGGCTTACGAGGCGACTGTGCAGGTTGGTTTTATTACTAGAATTCATTGAAATATATAGTAAGGAACTGCTCAAAGTTATTTTCGCGATGCTTACTTTTTAGGTGTCAGAACGCGAATCTGACACCATCGCAGGTTTAGTAGCATAGGAAACCGCGGTCCTTGACACCCATTTAAGTGACACTGTAATAATTGAAACATGTCCTCCCACATCGTGCGGTGAGAGACAGCACCGCCGACCACACCGTCCACAATGATATGATAGCGTGTGAATCAAGCAATATTAGACTTTTGTATGTATGTCGTCAGAACTAAGACATCAGCAATAGGGTGTGGTTAAGCCATGGCGCTGGCGTTTGACAACCTTCTATGAGACTTGTTACACGACATTGTACTGATGGCATATTCTTTTGAGATCTTTGGTTGTACTATTCACACCTAAAGGGGCAAAGGGCAAAAATTCTTTGCTAGAATTATAAAGATTTCGTATTTTACAAGATTGAATTTAGTTTCACCTGTGCCAGTGTTTGTAATCAAATCTTGATAATTAAATTTGACCCACTTACCGGTTTCAGCTGAAATTTTGCGTGCATATATAAATCGGATGGAGTTGATCTGATGATGGAGCTGGAAGGTGGCCATGGGAACTCTGCAATTAAACGACGCAACCCCATCAAGTTTGGGCACTTCTGATTCGTCTTAAAAATAACTTGCGTAATCTGTCATCATCATCGGTCTATATATGTCCCACTTCTGGCTACAGGTGGGCAGGGGGCCTGGGCAGTAGTCCCCACGCAAGCCCATTGCGGGTTGGGGAGTTCACACACATCTTTGAATTACTTCGCAGATTTATGCAAGTTTCCTCACGACTGTGTTCCTTCACTGAAACGCCAGTGGTAAATATCCAACTGAATTTTAATTAAAACTAAGGGGGCGAGTTGAAATTACCTTCCATCCTCACTATCTTGATCGGTGGCAGTCATCTACTGTACGTTTTTTGCGGAATTTTTTGCCACCTACGGTAAGAATTTGGAACGAGCTTGCTGCAGCAACGTTCCCGGACCGATAAAACTTAGGGATCTTCAAAAAACGAGCCTACTCCTTTCTCAAAGAGCCGGCAACGCATCCGTGATTCCCCTGGAGTTGCGGGTGTCCATGGGCGGCGGTGATTGCTTATCATTAGGTAACCCGTTTGCTCGTTTGCCCCCTGTTACTATAAAGAAAACACACTAACTTGTATGACATAAAGTATTAATAAATAACTAAATCAGGGGACAATCTTTACACAAATTGATCTAGTCTAAGGCTTGATATACATACTTATATAGATAAATAAAGGTTTAAATACATAGGAAACATCCGAGCCTCAAGAACAAACGTGCTCATGGCCCAAATATTTTCCCTTACCGGGGATTGAACCCGGGACCGCCAGCTTCGGAGGCAGGGTCACTAACAGCTAGGCTAACCGCGTCGTCTTATGCTGTTAATGCTGTAGAATTTGTTATAAAATTTTATTGCCATTGTATTTTATTTCAATTACTGACAATATCAATTTGACATGCACAATAAAATTTATAATGTATTTTATCGTGATAAATAAATAATCTAATCTAATCTATGAACGATGTGACAATGTCAAAGGTGTGAAGTAGCAAATAGATAACAAAATGCGGTAATAAAGAGGTAATAAAAAGGCGGTTCCGGTAGGTACAGTGGATTCATCCACACTTGTCTTATTTGGTAAACAAGTTTCTAACCTCAAAATGTGCAATTTTTCAATAAAGCAAACCTAGCACCTAGAATATTGTCTCCGGTTCCTTAATTTCCAAGAAAACAGCTGTTTTGGTCAAAAAGGGTGCATTTTGAGGTCAGAAACTTATTTACCAAAAAAAACCGACTTCAAATAGCCTTTGAAAAGTAACTTTTTTTCCATTTTATTTATTCTCCTGTGATTTAACGACACACATTTACTACATCAAAAAACAATAGCATAATGCCAATTGCTCATCACCATTTACGAACTGTTGCTATCCACGGTGCAAGGATGTCAATCGTTGAGGAGTTCTCCTGGTTCTTAAATTTTACTACATGGATTTTCATATACATAAGTTGCTTCAGAACTTTATACAGCAATTTAATCGCCAACCGTGAAATAGTCGTCATTTAGGAGTTCCGGTGATCATCTATGCTCTTAAACCTACGGTTTTTAATACAAAAGGCGATAACGATTTCCACCCCTTAAAATCTAGGTCTATAAGTTTTTGGTTTTTTCCCTATAATCAATAAGTTCAGCTTTATTGCTGTTTCAGTATTCTCATACAAAACAAATTTCGGCGATTATTTGACTTTATTGATCTTTAATCAATATTCAAAAACGTATAGACCTAGATTTGGTTCTGACTGTCAACTTATCCAAAATTGGTCAAAATTGGTTATTTTTGTCATGTTCCATGGAACAAATGGGACCTATCCATTTGATTTGCTGAACAATTGACAATGGTTAGGACGTGTGCCGAGTCCGCTAGTACTATGATATTATTTTCCCAGGAGCTGCTAGACGAGGCAGCGCGCGGGCCGCTGTGGCGGGCGCTGGTGCAGCTGGCCGAGTGGACGGAGCGCGCGGCGCACGCGCTGAGGACGCAGAAGGCCGTCTCCTGCGCCTCCGTGCTCGGGACCGTGGCTGTGGTGCTGGGGGCCGGCTACCTCATGGCGTATCTCATGTGAGTAAACAAAAAGAAAAACCTGACAAGTGAGAGTTAAATTCGCGTGGAGAGGGTTCCGTACATGATTATTTGAAATGTCCTATGTTACTTTAAATACCATAGACTAGAGATAGGTAAGAGAGAATAGTCAATTTTGGCCTATTTTCCTAAATAACTTCAAAACTATTTATCTTAAAATTATAAAAATATGTTTGAGATTCTCACAACGAGCCCTTTCATTTGATATATCACACAATATAGTTTGCAAATCTTCTTTTTAAAGGTTCCGTACCCAAAGGGTCCCTATTACTAAGACTCCGCTGTCCGTCTGTCTCCAGGCTGTATCTCATGAACCGTGATAGTTAAACAGTTGAAATTTTCACAGATGATGTATTTCTGTTGCCGCTATAACAACAAATACTCAAAAACAATAGAATAAATATTTAAGGGGGCTCCCATACAACAAACGTGATTTTTTTGCTGCTTTTATAGATAATGGTACGGAACCCTTCGTGCGCAAATCCGACTCGCACTTGGCCGGTTTTTTAATTTTCTAACTTATTCATTTATTTTATTTAATGTTAGAAAAGTGGCCCCCATGTTTGTAATTCATTTACTTACGTTACACGTCCGTGTTGCGGTCACCGACTAACATTATGTGTACCTTTCAACTCAATCGGTCCAGCAGTTTCGGAGCAAATTGACTGTGACAGACAGACAGACAGACACACGAGTGATCCTATAAGGGTTCCGCTTTTTCCTATTGAGGAAACCCTAAGAAGGAAAGAGAATTGTTGCTAAACGGTCCCAACTCAGCACGTGCTGGCTGTGAAACCAACGCTGGTATTCCGTGTAGTATTAGTGTGTATTTTTACTAGTATAATGCGTTTATTACGCAATGGAGCACAGGGTTTAATAAGTAGCACTTTATATTTATTGTACAGCTTTAAAATGCCAACTTCGTTCGCAGTCGTGTGGAAGAGGAGTCGGTGCAGCGTCAGAAGAGCGAGCGGCGGCGTCAAAATGGCGTCGGCAAGCGGAACAACAACGAGCCGCAGTCGGAGCTGAGGCTGCACGAGCTACGAGCGGAGAAGTACAACGGTCTGGTTAGGTGAGTGTTGTACTCATTGAAACAAATAGTAAGGAACTGCTCAAAGCAATTCTCGCGATGCTTACTTTTGAGGTGTCATATCGCGAATATGACACCATCGCACGTTCAGTCGCATGGCAACCACGGTCAGAGACACCCGTTTAAGTGATTCCACAAACAACCTGTGAGACCGCACATCCGAAGCCACCGCCGACAATGATATGAAAGCGTGTGAATCAAGCAACATTAGACTTTAGTATGTATGTCGTAAGTACTAAGACATCAGCAATAGGGTGCGTGGTTATGCCATGGCGCTGGCATTTGACAATCTTCTATGAGACTTGTTACACGTAATTGTAATGGTAGGCATGTCCTTCTTTTGAGATCTTTGGTTGTACTATTCACACCTAAAGGGGCAAAGGGGGTACGTTAGATAGTGATAGAATATATTACTCCCGCTCATGAAAGAAAAGGACAGCGTAGGCATTACGTGCATAGCGTAAGCGCCAAATAAATTAAATGGTTGTAATGAAATGACCGAGGATGGTATCCCAGCCCCTATTTCACGCTTTCAGAAATTGGTTGACTTAAAAAAAGTCTGTCAAATGCGAGTCTGACCCGCGCTCCGAGGGGCACGTACCTTGTAGGTATGGAATCATAAAAATTAAAAAATATATATTGCTTTTGCGTAACCATTTACAACCTATCTATGAAATAAGAGAAAAAATAACTTTCGCAAGCTCCTATCTCGGTGCAACCATTGAGTGTGATACGACCTTCTTCGCCCACCACGCCCACGCGTTCTTGAGAAAAAGGTCTTGACATACAATCAGACGAACAATGAAGTGATCCTATAAGGGTTCATTTTTCCTTTTGAGGTACGGAACCCTAAAAGCTAGCCTATGTCCTTTCCCAGGACTCAAACTATCTCCATACCCAATTTCACCAAAATCGGTTCAGCTGTTTAGCCGTAAATCCCGCATATACATAAAAAAATATCAATGGGTTTTCTTCGGGCCGCACGAACTCCCGTAAATCAATTTTTCCGGCCCCTATAAAAAGTAGCCTATGTCATTCCTCGGTGCTCCACCTATCTCCATACCAAATACCATCAAAATCGGTTTAGCCGTGAAAACGTAACACATAGTTACTTTCGCATTTATAATATAGGAAATATTATATTTTTATAATATTAACTAGTGGACCCTCCACAGCTTCCCTCGCGGTATTTTCCATAAGATCTTTATCACCTCTTTTCAACTCTTTAGGGATGAAATTTCAAAAAATCCCTCCTTAGTGCACCTCTTGGGTACTGAGAAATGTCTCCTCCAAATTTCAAACCTCTAGGACCACCCGTTTAGGCTGTGCGTTGTCTATAAGTAAGTCACGGTACTGTTTTATATGTATTGATTATGTTAATGATATTATGTACTGACTGTCAATACATAATAAGAATGTCACATCAAATGATGAAAGGGAAATATAATAGTCAGTGTATCAATTGTACAGTAATCTCTAATGCCCCATACTAGTATGTGATCAAGACTACTATCGTCCTCAAGTAGGCGTATCTTATTACCTTATTAGAGTATAATATCAATCTTGAACGCAAGTCCATTAATATTAATAAGGCCGTGAATTTACTGTGAAAATAACTGAAGACAACAGTTAAACAACGGTTACACAGAAATTGATTACTTCGATCCCTTTTGAGGGATCTAATAGTAGATTGTTGCACCAAGCAGAAAGTGATTCATTATTGCGCCGAGTGTTAGTTTGAAGCCCGAACGCAAGTGAGGGCTCTAAAAACACGAGCGCAATAACACATCACTTGATGCGAGGTGCATAATCTGCTTTTCTTTCTACTACTGCAAAAAGTTGGTAAAAAAACGTAAAGGTACAGTTAAACCCAAATAGCGACGTAAAAAGGATTTTTGCACCTGTTATGACGCACCCTTAGAATTTTTATATAGCCTTTGACACTCGCACGTTCCCCCGGAATCTTAAGATACCCTATTTATTAAAATCGGTCTATTGGTTCTGAAGCTAAAGTCGAACATCCGAAAATTTTCACAGAAAACTTGTATCTAGTCCCATAAACCCATACTATCTTATCAGCCAGTAAGTACTTTGAGCATAGTGGTCGGCTGTCCCGTCGGACTGTGAATGGGCGGATTGGGTAGCTGTTCGTGTAAACTTCTTGATCAACCAACCAAATAAAAAAATATATAAAACAGTGCAATAATGAATTTTGTATGCAACTTTATTTGCTCTAGAGCAAATAAGGGCTGCTTTGTGCTGAGTATTTAAGGCCGTAATGATGAAATTAAAGCGTAGTAGGAAGAAAATAATTTTTTGAATAGGTGGAGTATGAGAACATTGTTTATTGCTAATGATGATTCATGCACTTGCTCCGCCACTGCACGTTTGCACGTGTCACCTGTCGAAACCGCGGTGTCTGAGGCGCTAATGAATGCAGGCGCATGCGCGTATTGCATAGGGTCCGAAACCACGGTGCATTCCGCGCGGGCCTCCACGCGTTCTAAAGGACCGGACACATTGCGGGCGGGCGGCAGTGCGCGATCTATCCCGCTCACACCAATGCTATTGAATTGGAACAAAATACAGATTTCCTTTAAGCAACTACCAATGTGCTGATCAACTAACAACCACACTTGTTAAAAGGAATATTTAACACATTATAGAATGTATTGAAACTTTCGACTGTTGTAAAGTCTGTTCGCCGAGAGTTGATAAATATTATGATAACGTCTCGAAATAGCGACTGTCGCTTACCTATCGCAAACTGTATGACGGGTGTCGCTTATCGCCGCGCGCACTGAGTTTCGTGCTAAGGCACGCAGTTGTTGTCATGCGCGGCGCCGCGTCATGCAGGCGAGCGCGCGCACGCCGCGGCCATATTGCAATTCCGTTCTGGAATACGCTTCTAGTGTGTCGTTTGGGTGTCCGCGTGTTGTTTTAGACGAAGCAATTGAACGTTTCATAACAAACGTCACAGACTCTGATTCTTCCTCCTACTCTGAGACCTCGTCATGGTCGTCGTCTGTCATGCCAGCAATGCGACACATACAGGCTATTCAATAATAATATTCTAGGTTTTTTTTTTTGGTTTTCCCTTTTTTTATTATCATCGGTAAAAATATTTAGGGGGGCGCTATTTGTAATGAGTTAAGAAACCCTGTTTTTTTATCAACTCTAGGCGAAGAGACTTTAGAAAACGATAAAATAGCCACATGCAAACGGTAACGGTAATGACTTTTACACGTTGGTTCAAAATACTAAGATACAGATATAGTGAATAATGTTTCCATCGGCAAAACTCGGATCTCAATCGGAAGACGACGGGACCCGAAGTGTCAATTAATTATTGTATTCAATGAGTGACATCTTTCTATTCATTAATATGAAACTTTATTATTTACCGTCAAATGTCAAAATGAAAAATGACAGCATGGTATGATGGGTACTGGCCCCCAATTATCGATGCATTCGAGATAATGTCGATTGCGAGATTAAACGTCAGATTCAGACAGTTGTGTCAAATGACTGTATGCACTGACGTTTAATCTCGATGGTGAGATTATATCGAATGCACTGAGAGTTGGCGGCCTGCTGAAGCTAATTGCGAGAGCACGATAATACGAACTTTCCGGATAAAACACGATGGAAACTAATTATGCACTACATCTGTACAATGTCACTCCTTGACAATGATAATGCCGGTTTTACGATCGATCTAAAGGCCAGCCAGTGAGGTGATTGGCAACAATGTCAACTGGTTTTAAGTTTACTATTTAACAGGACCGAATACGAAAGGCGAAAATCAAACTATGCAACAATACCGGCGTGAAGTTCGCGGCCTAAAGTTAGCGGCCCATGATAACCCGACCAAATTACGAAGTGAAGTTCAAAGTTGGGTTATTTCGTTCCTTAGGAGTGTGAACCTACGGCTTTTCATACAAAAGGCGATTACGATATCCACCCCTTAAATGTTAACCGGTGTTGACCAATTTTTGATAGGTTGTTAGAACAAAATCTACGTCTTTACGTTTTGATTATTTTTTTCATTATAATAAATAAATTCAGTTTTATTATAACGTAAAGACCTAGATTTTGTTCTGACTAATAACCTATCAAAATTTGGCAAAATCGGTTAACATTTAAGGGGTGGAAATCGTTATCGCCTTTTGTATGAAAAGGGTGATTTTTGCCATTGGTTCACAGTCCTCTTAAATTTGAACTTTATTTCTTTACTAACTCCTGCTTTTAAGCGAAATATTAAGACAGTAGATAGATAAGTAGAAACTTTTTAGTACACGGCGATCAAGCAGTGCGCAATAAATTTTGCTATCGGTAATTAAAAAAAAAAAATCTTACGTCAACACATGACAAGACGCCAGTGTGCGTGACTTCAATTCCTCTTACTTTCTTCTCAAAGTAAAATAAAGGCAAAGCAAAGCTATATGACATTAGCATATCGTATTGCCTTATATAGACGCAGTATGACAGACCATATATCCAATAGACCCCGCATAGCCGGGCGATCCCCGCTGCCAGCGTTAGAGGCAAAACGTCATAAGCGGTAGGCGCGGGGTGGCACAATTACAGCGCTCTAAGAACCCCGCGCACGCGCACCTTTATTTGCGAGTAAAAGATGCTAAGCGGTGTCTTTAGGATATTTGGTCTGTGGTTCATATCTAGACTGTTCTCGAAACCATTCAGAATGTACATCAAACCTGATTGGATTCTTATGCATTTAATAAATACCGGAAATAATAGAAAACATATATTATAAAGTCATAACAAGTAAATTATCTTTACTTACGCAATACTGTTTATCTGTAATATTTAAATTACCGTTGAAAAACATTAATAGCCACGAATAATCCCTTCAAGTAGGTATTCATAATGTCTCTCGAAGGTTTTAAATTGAATAACAGCCACATTCAATAACCGCCGGTAAACCTATTTGAACAATTTGAACTCGGACGAATAAACGAGAGACATTACGAAATTCATCTTTTAATTAGTTACAGCAAAACTAATTATCGGTCAAAATAATTATGTAATGTGAATGTAACATCGTAATAAAGTTTCTTAACTGTATAATATCAATTAAATTAGGTTTTTAACATAAAATTATAAATAACGACTTGTGCGTCTAATAATGTAAATGCGAAAGTTTGTGTGTGAATTAGTATGTTTGTTACTTCTTCACACTTCAACGGCTGGATGGATTTGAATGAAATTTGGAATGGAGATAGATAGCTTATACTCTAGATTACATAGGGCCGGACAATTCAAGTTTTAGTAGTACTAGTTAAGGCTACTATTCATTACAGGTAAGTAATTATTCACATGCAGCGCTAAAAATATTGAACCTTCGTTTATATTCAAACTTTAGCACCAATTTATGGAGTTTTTCACTAAAAATATCCTATTTCCTTTCCTAAATTCTAAAGGCAGCAGCAGTTTGACCGTGAAAACGTAGACAGACATACAGATAAAGTTATTTTCGCATTTAAACTATTGTAGCATAACATGCATTGGTAATTAATAATAATTCCCATACAGAACAAACAAGTAACGCTCGCCATTTATGCGTCAGTAAAACATATACAAGAAAACTATACACGTTGACTTTGAATTAGTATACAGGAACCAATATGTCTTACTTCCTGGGTAAAATTAAATCTAACTATGCGTGTGTTAAAGTAATTAATTAGTTCCTGAATTATTTAATGAATAATAAAGTAATAAAACATTATGTATACTAATTGTATGGTCACCCTACATTTCTTGAGGTGCATACGTAGGTTAAGACAAATAACGTAGTAGTCATGATAGGGTGACAATAATTTGGGTTTAAATTAAATCCTATAATATATAAAAAAAGGATTCTTAACATCATGTTTGTTTTACGAATTTCTAATTGAAATGTAATTGCCATCGATTACTGGGTAAGAAAAAAATTGGTTCCTGTATACTAATTCAAAGTCACCGTGTAGAGCTAAATGATATCTATAACCTCCAATGATAGACGGCAATATAAATTGGCTATTTTTATTATTTAACAATATAAGTAAATAAAACTACTTCGTCATTTGGTCGGGTACGGGGGTGTATTTCAAACCCGTGTCGTTTAACATTGTCACCACCCAAGCGTCTTGGGGCAGCTTCCCCGACGTCAGCAGCTTCACCGCCGCAGCCACGTTGGCCCCGCTCGTGTACCCAACGTACAACCCCTCCTTCTCCCCCAACAGCTTCTTGTAACGCACCGCCTCCTCATCCGTGACACTCACCGTGCCGTCCATGTATTCAAACTTGAAAAGGGACGGCACAGCCCCGTACCCCGACCCCTGAAGTAAATGGCATGGCTTCGTTATCGCCATACCCTTTATTGGTTGAGAACCGTCGGGCTCCACGACAAAAGACTGCAGCTCCGGGTTCTTCTCTTTTAAAAACTTAGACGTTCCTGTGAAGGTGCCCGCAGTTCCAACTGTGGCTATGAAAGCGTCGACGTGCCCCCCGGTCTGCCTCCATATTTCCGGGCCGGTCGACTCGTAATGCGAGGCCACGTTCGCGTCGTTGTGAAACTGGTTGACCAAGAATGCCCCCGTCTTGGCCGCGATCTGTAAACCTTCGCTCTCGGCCACCTCCACGTCCGCCAAAGTCACTTTCCCGTAAGTGCCCTCGACCTTATGTGAAATGTAACATAAACAAATTTAAAGGAATAGTTTACGTCAACAGGTTTGCTGTCAAAAAGTAATTTTGGGATGGCACCCAGGATATTTAATAAATTACCGGTAGCAATTTTAGCGTTAAGAGGAGTGTGAACCTACGGCTTTTCATACAAAAGGCGATAACGATTTCCACCCCTTAAATGTTAACCGATTTTGGCCAATTTTTGTCAGGTTTTCAATGAGAATAAAACCTAGGTCTATACGTTTTGGTTTTTTCGCTATAATCAATAAATTCAGTTTTATTGCCGTTTCAGTATTCTCATACAAAACTAATTTCAGCGATTATTTGACTTTGTTGATCTTTAGTCAATATTCAAAAAACGTATAGACCTAGATTTTGTTCTGACTGACAACCCACCAAAAATTGGTCAAAATAGGTTAATGTTTAACGGGTAGAAATCTTTATCGCCTTTTGTATGAAAAGGGTGATTTTTGCCGTTGGTTCACAGCACAGTCCTCTTAAGAAATTTAAAACAGCGATGCATACGTTTTTGGCTTGTAAAGCTTATTATTCAATACAGGAATACCTAAATTACATTTTCTTAGTTTATAAGTAATTTGTGATATGATCAGACCCCTCTTTCCCACTGGGCACTGGACAAGTGCCCAAGGCCCCGCGATCGATAGGGGCCCCCTTGCTCCTGCAAGATCAGCTTAACGATAACCGATATTTATTAGCGAAAAACTTATTTAATTCGAATAAATAGAACGTAAATGACTGACTACAATACCAACTTGTTTATTAGCTTTTGCATGCCATAGGGGCCCCATCCTCCTAATGTGCCCAGCGGCCCTAACATGCATGCCACAAAGATAAATTAGAACCGTTTATCTCTATGAATATCTCTTTCGTCGGCACTAGTGTGAGAGAGACGCACTTAGAGATAAACGGTTCTAATTTATCTTTGTGCCATGCATGTTAGGGCCGTAGAGCATCCAAGAGGTTAAAGACGGCCCTGGATGTGATACACATCACTTCACCATTTGCATGTCTTTGCAAAACATGTAGTTATGTACCAAATTCAACTGTAAAACATCGACTTGTACAATGTCTGAGCAAATAAATGACTGATTACCTGCGGAACCCGCACGCATTTCGCGCCCAACGCCTCCATGTGTATCGCGCGCTGTACGCTGTTCCCTTTGGACATCGTCAATGTTAACGGATGGCCTAACACCGCGCAAACGACGGCCAACCCGCATCCTTGATTCCCTGAAGTAACTTCAAGCACGGGGCTCCCGGGTTTCAAGTTTCCGTTTTTCCGCGCCGTCTGTACCATGTATAGCGCTGAGCGGCATTTAATGGATCCGCCGGGGTTCATGAACTCGCATTTTGCCAATATTCGTCCCGGTCCTGGGTGCAGTCTGTCGAGGGCGACGATGGGAGTGTTCCCGATGAGCTCCAAAGCTGATGCTTTGATTTCGCTGGTGTCGGTGCTCAGGGTTGGAGACATGACTTGCTGGGGTAACTGAATATACACTACTGAGTTGTGCAATAGCTGCGCGCGCGCTTAAAAGTCGTACTCTATGTAAAGCGCCTTTGTAGCGAGTTGCTTACGCTCGAAGGGCAAGGTTGTAAAGGCTAAGTCTCCTACTTAAAGCTCACTTCAAATATGTATGTTTGCGTAATCGTTATTTATCGTTACGTTTTTACAAAATGTCAGTAGTGTTTTTTTAAAGCACAACCAACCCGATGTGTTCCCGTGTGCTACTTAATTTGGCAACTGTTACCATTCTCAATGAACTTGTCTTTATAGTCTGCATTTTTTTCTCAGTCATTACTTAAAGATGTTGTTGGCATTGTGTCATTAATTAGCCACTGTTTTTTTTTATAATTTCGTTGTTTATTTGCAAAAACAATCATGACACATAATGCATTAATTTGCTCTTAAATATTATGTGTACTCAGGCTATATGAAATGGTAGTCAGACGTTCTATACACATTCCTTATATGACGTTTATTAAATAACACTAGTAACACATGTGACTGACTATGAACTGGCTACCCGCCAAAATCTTCGTCATAGATACGCGTGTCAAACTTGTAGTGTTGGTATCCGCCAAATAACTTATACTAGTAATAAAAATAGTTTTAAGAAGTTTGTAGGTTATATTTTCTCTATCTATAAATTGACCAGCAGAGGTCTCTATGAAGACCGTATTGACTTACTTATTTCTAAATTGTATCATTCTTACAATGATAATAAACTAAAGATAGAATTAGAAGATAGAATTCGAGTTCAAAATGGCTACAATGGACACTAATAAATGCCATTTATTAATGAAATATTTACAAATTAATGATATTAAATTCCATTTTCTAGTCGTATCCTATTCTACTAAAATTATAAATGCGAAAGTTTGTCTGAGTGTGTGTGTGTGTGTTCCATCATTCAGCTCCGTAACGACTACACGAATTTTCATGAAACATGGTATATAGAGACCTTAGGTCCTGGAATAGGATGTAAGGTAGTTTTTACCCTGGAAAATTCAAAAGTTCCCGAGGGAATTACTATAATAACCGAATTCCACGCTGATGCCGTCCCGGACGGAAGCGAGTGTAAGATTATTGAGGTCCTGCGCCTCTATTCGGGAACGTTAAGTGATTCTGTAGCGACTCGTGAGCGAAATTTCTCATCCCACTTTTTCGCATTACGCGTCGTGCGGAAGGCGCGGAGGCACTGTTTTGTTTCGATGTACTCGCTGACGTGGCTGGCGGTTCAATAAAGACCCTTTTAAACAGAGGTCGTTCAACTCCTGGACATAGGTCAGTGAACAGTGTCTTTATTGTATTCCACAGACTGCTGAAGCCAGGGTGTCGTACGATCGTGCTCCTCGTGGACATGCAGAGCCGGGTGGAGCTGCTGTCCAAGTTTCACAAAATCGTGTGGCCATACCGCAAGTAAGTGGACGACTTCATATGGAGGGTGCAAGGGAAATATGATTGTGATTTTTTAGAATAAATAATTTTCAAAACTCTTCGGACAATGGAACATTGTTAAACAAGGGTGATATGGAAGCAATGAAGGTACTATCGGGACATCGGATAATGACACGGTTTTATAATTATAATTTTCATTTTCAAAGGGTGTCGCCTAAATATTTTAAAACTCGATTCAATTTAGTATGGCATCAACCTGCCATATCGAGTTTGACGTTTCTTATTTCAAGTTTAGAGACACACTTTCGAATTGGCTCCAGTAGTGTCTTCTTAATTTAAAATTTCCCAAATTAAAATAAAAAACGTCAAACTCGATTTTGTATAGCACAAAGCTGTCAAAATCAAGTTTGACGTTACTTATTTTATGTTTAGCTACTTTTAAATTTAGAGAACACACTTTCGAATTGGCCCCAATATCTTGGACACTAACACAAAATTTAACGTGCTGGTTTCCGGGATCCATTACACTGACAGTTGGTACTCACTGCTGACTTCGATTAAGACGTGTCAAAGTCAAAATATTTTAATTCAATTTATGCTTTTACAAGATCTTATAAAGGTCAAGTCAGCCTGATGGAAAGTGGTCACTGGCCGTCTATAGATATTTGCAACGCCAGTGCGTTGTCGATCAAAGGCGGGATACCGGGGTATTCAGGATGTTCCGAGAAATTGTATCAAGCGGAGGTCCAGAGGTAGAGCACCTCAAGGGTTAGGTATCACAATGGCCCAAAAAATGGGTGGTTGTTTTTTTTTTTAATCGCCATTCCAGAAATAATAGTAAAACATACATGGCGTTGAATCTGATAGCCCTTAAGGTGCTGTACCTCTGGACCTCTGCTTGGCACTATTTCCTGCGACAGCCTGTATACAATATAGCAATTTCGAACAAAGATAGTCTTAGGTCATTGTAGAAGGATAATATCCTTATCGTAAATTATTTTCCAAGGAGATAGTGGAACAGTTGGTGTACTCAGTGTTGACTTGAGATAGAAATGAAGATCAAAAGCCACGGCATTCCTTGATGCAAACAGTCGATTGAATAGTCAGCTGTTCGTTTTGTTTTGTTTTTAACCGACTTCAAAAAATGAGGTGGTTCTCAATTCGTCGGAAGACTTAAGATTACGACCTGAACTATACATTATACATATCCCTTATTTTTACTAGCTGTCCCCGGCGGTTTCACCCGCGTAGTTCGAGTTTTGTTCACAATTTCATGGGTTTACATTTTTTGCGTGGAGCCCTAATTCTGTTTCTAAAATAAAAGTAACCTAAGTTACTTCTTATAACATCAGCTATCTGCCAGTGAGTCCCGTCAAAATCGGTCAAGCCGTTTCGGTGATAAGCGGGAAAAAACAGACAGATAGAAAAAAAAATACATTTTGAAAATTGGTTTTTGTTATAAGTACCGTATACACTTTCATATGTATTTAGTACAAAGCTGTTGTTTTGATATTATTAACAGACACTTCCATTTTATTTATTTGTATAGATTTCTTATAATTAAGTAACTTTAAAAAGCTTTATTTACTTTCACCAGTACCGGTGTCTGCCTGTAATCCAATCTTGCTAGTTAAATTTTCCTCACTTCTCGGTTCCTTCGGTACAAAAATGTACGCATTTTATTGCAACATTAAAGTGCAATGGGCAAAAAAGCTTGTTATAAAAATTCAATTAAAAAACAATCTTATTGCCTAGTTTTGGTTTTTCTTTGGTGGAAAAGGACTTAAGTACTGTTGAGTTTCTCGAGGAATTTCTTCTTAACAGATGTCACCTTTCGAAGCGCCGGTAGATTCAGACATGTGAAAGAGCCCGTGTAGCCTACTTTCAAAATAAATCATTTGAATTGAACAGGGCGATTATGTATGCCGAATGTGGTGTCGAAATAGCCCAGGCCCAAGAGGGAACATTGTTGTTAATGCAGAAAAAGTTTAGCAAATCTTAGAAGATAGAAGACAAGCTGAGCCAAAGGCGCGGACTACTTATATTTGCCCCTTACCTACCTGTATCTAGGTGTGTGTTACTGACCCAATTTATTGATATACAGCGATTTGCTTCAAACATTTGGCGCATATTTTTTACATTATCCGGTCTTTTAGACAAAGATGACATAACCCGTCCTTAATATAATTATTGACTTGCAACCAGGAACAAGACTCTGCTGTTCGCGTATTTGCAAGTGGAGCGCAACATCGAGTGGTTCCGTCGCGTGCTGCAGCTGTCGCTGGGCGGCGCCGAGCTGCGGGTGAACGCGCGCAACTGCGTCGGCACCGTGCTGGCGCTCAACCCGCACCGGAACTACTTCTGCATCTACCACGCCAAGCACCCCGAGGGCGCCAAGCCGCACAAGGTACACCCGATACTTCTAAACTCAACTTATTTTTACTTGACTGCGGCGAAGCAAAAAGTAGGGTTAAGTTGACCGTTATGTTGCCTCATAACTTCTAAACTACTGATCATAATTTGACAAATAGGTATCGTTGGAAGCGTCTTGATCGTCCGCTGGTTATTGGCAATGTGACGTCACATTAAATTGAATATGGCGCCCTCTAGAGGACAAATTCATGAACGAAACATTTATTTTTTAACTATGACCTTCGCTGTCATATGAAAGGGATTAATTAGCGCATTTCATAAAGATATATATGGTAGTTAGCTGTTTCATACTTTTTAGTGCGTGAGTTTTCAGTAGTCTGGTTTAGTTTGTGAATTTATTACTTGTAATGTATTCATGTGACAAGTAAGAGTCCGTAGGTGGTCAATTTGCTAAATAAACGTTCCGAATTGTTTTTATTTTGTTCCAGCGCATGACCCGCATGACGCGGTCGCTGGGCGCGTCGGCGGACCCCGAGGCGGGCGCCTTCATCGGCTTCACCGAGCGCGACTCCAGCTCCGACGAGGCGCCGCCGCACCCGCTGCTGCAGGGTGCGTGCCCGGCGCGCCGCGTGACCCGTGCATATACAGCATGCCGCATGCCGCATGACCCGCATGTGTACAGCATGCCGCATGCCACATGACCCGCATGTGTACCGCATGCCGCATGCCACATGACCCGCATGTGTACAGCATGCCGCATGCCACATGACCCGCATGTGTACAGCATGCCGCATGCCACATGACCCGCATGTGTACAGCATGCCGCATGCCACATGACCCGCATGTGTACCGCATGCCGCATGACCCGCATGTGTACAGCGTGCCACATGACTCGCATGTGTACAGCATGCCGCATGCCACATGACCCGCATGTGTACCGCATGCCGCATGACCCGCATGTGTACAGCGTGCCACATGACCCGCACCTTTACCGCATGATGCATGCCACATGACCCGTATATGTACAGCATGCCGCATGCCACATGACCCGCATGTGTACAGCATGCCGCATGACCCGCATGTGTACAGCATGCCGCATGACCCGCATGTGTACAGCATGCCACATGATACGCACGTGTACCGCATGATGCATGCCACATGACCCGTATATGTACAGCATGCCGCATGCCACATGACCCGCATGTGTACAGCATGCCGCATGACCCGTATGTGTACAGCATGAGGCATGCCACATGACCCGTAAGTGTACAGCATGAGGCATGCCACATGACCCAAATGTGTACAGCATGGACGAAAAAATAGAGAGATAAACTGGTTTAACTTATTCCCGTGTCTGGCATGTTAGGGACGCAGCAGGGACTGATAAAAAAAGCAGTAATTCCATTTCAGCGGTTGTTTGGTTCGTAAATGGGTGGGAACTGCTGTTAATGTTTTTCTCATTATTCCCCAATGGTTACAACTGAGAAAAAAAACCAGTAGTTCCAGAGATTTAAAGGTGGGAGCAGTCCAAAGGTCGCGAATTCGCTAGAAGCAAACTTTGTGACGAGCGCAAACACAGATCTATACGTCCAAGAAATTATAATTATATTTCTCTTTTCGCAGAGAATCTTCTGGACGGTCTGGAGAACTGGTTGGACCGTCTCTTCGAAGGCAGCACGCACCGATACTACGTGAACTACTGGCCTGACATGACCACCAAATGAGCCCTCTCCGTACGCCACAAAGATCAGTTCTCCAAACAGAAACAAGACTCCCCTAACTAGTTTTAAAGGAAATATATCCAGATATGGAGTTAAGTCTGGTCGTGGTGAGTGAAGACTTAAGTTAATAATGGATTTAGAAGTAGCTCCAAAAAGTTATATTTGCTTATTTACGGGCTTGGTCATGTTCAAAAATATCTGAGTCTCTAACAGGGTGACATCGAAGACGTGATCAGAAACCAGTTTTTCAGACTCGGTAATTGATGGCCGTTTTCAAGCAATATGTATTACAAGAAACAAAAGCAATCTTTTTTGTTAATTTACCCCATCGAAGGGTAAACTATGAATAGTCAGTAGGGGTAAATTAATGGTTAGAGATGGGTAGTGTCGACTCCAAGTAGTGATTCGAATCACTAAATCCGGCTCCGCTATCCAAAGTGAATCCGCTTAGTGACTCTTCGACGCCTTTGAATCCTTTAACTCTCTTATATCAACTCGATCGGATTCAATAACATTTGAAAGAAGCCGATAAGCGATTCGGATCCGCTTGTGGATTCGAATCATTTAAATCTTCAAATCCGGCTTTACCTATCTCTAATAAGGGTGCTTGGAAACGAGCAACATTTTCACTGCAACTATAGGCGTCTTTCTCACCCGTACGAAGTTAGAGTAAGACAGCTATAGTTGCTGGGTATAAAAAGCCATGAAATGTTGCTCGTTACCAACCTTAAAGGCAGCCATTACACGCTCAATCTAGATCGTGATCTGACTAAGGTCGCGAATCGCAAATTGATTCCAAAAATTTTTTCAAATATGGATTTCCGTTTGATCTCAGTCTCACCTGATGTTAAGTGACGACTAGGTCGAAGGTGGTACACGCTTACTCAGAAAATGCCTATTCACTCTTGCCTTAAAAACACCAAGGTTATACGATTTCGCGAATACAGACGCAGGGAGAGTGTTCTACTCCTTGGTTGTACGAATAATGAATGACGCAGCAAACCGCTTCGCGCGAAACAATGGAAATTTAACCACATGTGGATGAAAGGCCTCCCGGCGCTAGATCTAGATAATCTGTGATCCTATGTCGCGATCCCTCAATCCAACACCACGCAATCAATCTGGATCAAGATCCGTGATCTTGATCCAGATTGAGCGTGTAATCGCTGCCTAAGATGTTGATATTGGGACTGTGCGTTTCTATTCTATTTTTGGCATCGATTCTTTTGAAATGTTTTTTTTTTTTCAGAATACTTTTTTACGGCGTTCTGTATGTCTTAAAAGTTTATGCACGTGTAGTTTCTCGTGAAAGATCTTTCGTCGATCGTTTTTATTTTATTTTTAATAACATTTGGGAGCTGCTTATTAACTAAGGCGCGTTTTTATTGAAGCTAACTTGAGTCTTGTGTATTCTACTCGTACTGCCCAGTGTATTTATTACACGGATAAAATATCCTAGACACCGCTTAGGCTAACTTTTATTAGCAAATAAAGCTGCCAAGCTAGTGGGGCGCGCGAGGTTTTTCGATCGCTGTGAAATGCACTCCGCGCGCCTTCCTGGAGCCCCGCTGGCTTTTTACCTCTACAGCATAATTTCCACCGAACATCTCGCATCGCATCAGATCGGAACGGATTTTACAATCTTTAAACGATATTAAATCATGTACACAGTATTTAAAGTCTATAATTACCTAACCGCGCACAGCAGCCTGACCGCGGGCGTCTTCGAAAGTATGCTGCGACGCGCGGCTAGGTAATATAGACTTTAAACACTGTGTACATTATTTAATATCAACACTATAAATACAAACGGCTTTACTCACGAATTATTGTCAGAAATAGTCCGACATGTTTCGGACCCGTATGGAGTCCTTCTTCAGGGTTTGAGTGCGTTCGCGGTCAAAGCAATCCGTGCACAACAACATGTCGGACTATTTCTAACAATTATTCGTGAATAAAGCCGTTTGTATTTTTAGTGCTGATTTAATATCGTTTAAAGATTGTAAAATCCGTTCCGATCCGATGCGATGCGGGCCGTGGAAGTTATGCTTCACGCTGGCAGTGGGGGTCGTCCGGCTATACAGAGTGTATTGGATATATGATCTGTGTTTTATTATAAGCGTAACAAAAGTTGAAGTTGCACGGACAATGCGCTCTTGCCATAACTGTGTTTTATGCTTCTATAATAAACTTGAAATGGCCATTCTTAGCGTATCATGGCTCTTACTTTATATATTAGTTAAGTGCCGACACTCATGGACTCCACCTGCTGCTTACTATCTGGTGGAAGAGGAATCACATGAAGTACTCTGGTGGCGAATCTCATGTCCGCATTTTAACACCTGTACTCACAAAAAAGGCGAACTTCATCTATTGCTATCCCTCTTGCACTTCAGGCGGGGCACGTTCACGAGACAGAGACGGGGCATGAAAGCTTGTCCGTGTAACTCCCCTCTTGCCACAATATTGTCGTTATAATGTTAGAAAACGATCCCGGATTTCGGGATGGTTTTCATAATCGAGTGGATTCCGGATTGATTATTTTGATGTTAAATGTAGTACACGTGTATTTCGTGTAATGTGACGTGTTACCCTGGTCGGACTGTTGAAAGGATTTTTTTTCATCGCACTTGTTTGTAATTTTGTAACAAACAAGGAAAAAAGGCCATAAGTTTTTAATACCACCCTGTAAAACAGCTTTTAAAAAGTAGTTTGTGATTATATAATTTAATTATTACTTTGCAAGTGTGATGAAAACCATTGTATTTCACACGGGCGGTACGGCAATTATGAACGTCGTGCCATTAAATTATTTAGTAAAATAGTTTGTTCACGAAATATGACCAAATAGCGACAGCCTTTGCAAGCAACATAGAGCTGTTATATGACTAATGAGAATTCTAATTAACATGTCACAATGGATAACCCTTAATGACTAGTGCAAGAAACTTAAAATTGTTCACAGTAACAGCCGATATTTAGCGTGTGATTTGACCTGCGTTATAAGCAATTTATTAATAATTAGCTAGAGTGCGGTAATGACACGAAAAATAGAGATTAGTGTTCGTTATGCTGGATGGACGGTCGGATGACATGGACTGGTGTACGTCCATCTGTCTGTCTGTGGAAAGCTTGCTGACCTGAACAGTGAATGGCTCATGTAATAGCCTCGAACGTACTAGCAAGTTTATACGTAAATTCGGTAGTAATAGTGAACACATTTATATGACAAATAGCTGTATATTAGTCGCAAGGTCACAATAACTAGCATTAAAGCACTGGAGCCACGATAGTCAGAAGATTGCGCACGAGTGTTTTAAATTTGTCAAGTGCCATTTAAGTGAACGTTTGCCACCAATATAGATATTAATATATTGAAGGCGAAATATTGAGTTAATACAGCGTTGCTCTTGTTACTGACTGCCTTAAAATAATATTTAAACATACTTTACATTTTAATGGAACTAAGTAGCGATATACCACTATATACAGCAGTGGCGTAGCGTAATGCGGGGGGGGGGAGGCGTATTTCTGGGGGTGATGTGTTGAAAAAGCGGTTGCGGGTTTTGCAATTCATTTGACAACATCTAATGTTTTCCTGACATTTTTTCCTCCTGATTACATATATATATCGCACGTTTAAAAATAAAAGGAAACAAGTCAAAATGAAATTCACTTTTGTTTTAAACTATATTCAAATGCGTTAAAGTTGAATTTGGAATGGACTTGTATAACACATTTTTTTTTTTAAACGTGTGATATATATTAACGAAAGAATGATTTGATTATTGAAAAAAGAGAAGGCAATAAAATAACTAACAAAATTTTCCTATTTCTATGGCAGAATAGATTTTCCATGTGAGAAAATAACTGTCATTAATTTGTCTTTTTTAACATTTTTTTTAGTAGAAACCCGTTGTAAAATTGTTGTATATCGTACAATTCAAGTTAACACCTTATAAAATGAACATAAAATTAAGCCTAGCCAGAATTAAATAATAATGGTGTATTACTTTTTTCACGCAGAATTATAGTGTTAGAAATATGAAATGTTGTCAATTGGACCGGAAAAATTTAATTTGCAAACATCCACGCTACGTCATTGTGAGCAGATACAAACTAATATTATGTAAGAGCGACGCAGTCCTGTTCTTGTCAAACGTATAATTATTTAACGAACAATAATATTAAATCTCCACGGCTAGTAAAATAATATGCAGGATTTATAACGTAATATCTCATTAAGAAGGCCCATTAGTTAAGGTCTCGTAGCATAGGTTTACAACTTCGTAGCGCCCTATACATCGATTTCGTAGCTAAATAACTAGATCTTGTATAAGGCGCACATCTCCAAAATAATAGCAATACAAGTAATTTTATCCAGTAGTACATTTTTACATTTTATACAGCTCTTAAATAATAAGAATATATCGCATTAAGCACGCATATCTATGCACAGTAATGTCACGAGATGGGGGTGTGGTTTGCTTTCAATCGATCGAGCAATCGATGAAATTCAACATCCGAATATAATTATACCCTATTCCCTGACACGTCTCAATCTCAAAACGACATGGTACCAGAATTAAGTTTCGGAATTTTTGTTTGAGATTTCCGTAATTTTTAGGTATTTTGGTATAATGTTGTTTTGAGATTATGACTTGGTTTGGGCTGATCACTGAACAAAAGTAGGGCTACCGTACAGATCAAAAATATACTAACCGTGTCCTATCCAACACCGACATTGGAAGAATCATCAAGTGCCATCAATGTTTCGTCATCAACCCATATAAACTATTGAATTGAGATTAAGACATCAGGGAATCTGGTATTGTGATATTTCGGCTATTCCCACCTGTTCACTCCCTCTTGTTCACACTGTGAATTAGTGAGATTTTTTTCTCACTTGTTCACATTGAACAGATAGGAAAAAATCTCGCTGGTTCAAATTTCAATAAAAGGGAATATAGGGTTTTTTTTAGGTACTTATTTACGCCACATATCTTGTGTGTTGAAATAAACAGAAACAAATATAATAAAATAACATGGAACTACAGTTTTGTGTGGAATAAATGAGTGTGATCAAGTTAAAAAGAAAACCCTCTTAACCTAAACACCTTTTTATTGAAGTGTGAACTAGTGAGATTTTGCCCCACCTGTTAATCTCAATCTCACTAGTTCACAGTGTGAACAGTTGGGAATAAACCAAATATCAGTGTTTGTAACGATCCGCATCCAATAATAGCTACAATAGATATTGTATGATTATTACACGAGGTGCATAATACATGTCACAGATAGATGTCTTAAGAGGACTGTGAACCAACGGCAAAAATCACCCTTTTCATACAAAAGGCCATAACGATTTCCACCCCTTAAATGTTAACCGATTTTGACCAATTTTTGATAGGTCAAAATCGGAACAAAATCTATGTCTATACGTTTTTTGAATATTGATTAAAGATCAATAAAGTCAAAATAAATAATCGCCGAAATTAGTTTTGTATGATACTAAAACAACAATTAATATGAATTTATTGAAAAAATCAAAACGTATGGACCTAGATTTTTTTCTGACTGACGACCTATCAAAAATTGGTCAGCATCGGTTAAATTTAAAGGGTAAAAATTGATATCGCCTTTTGTATGAAAAGCCGTAGGTTCACACTCCTCTAAATATACATAATATGGTTAGGACGTCACATGCATAAAACACCAAGTTACTCTTTACTTTTAAAGACCGTGGATAATTTCGTGATCCAAATAAGTTTTAGGTTCACGGACCCCAGAGGCCTTAATCACAACATTTGGTAAAGTATAGCTTCTACACCTTGGGTAATTGATTTTAAAAATGTATCTCTCTAATCTCTATACATATTTAAAGTAGTTAAATTGTGGTTCGAAACTGATAGGTAAAGTTGAGGTTTATGAAGATTTCAACGTCTCAGTAAAAATAAGTACACTCGTATTACTTAAAAATAATTTGGTGCTAGACCATTGTGTGTGCACCTTTTTTACAGCGAGCTTTGGAAACTTAGCTTGTGTTGGTTATCTATAAGCCACCGATTTAAACAAAATTAAGAATTGACGTAAAATCATACCTCCCCGATAAAGGTCTTTCTATTAATTATATAGATATAGAACATAGAGTTGAACGAGATTTTGCGTTGTTTTGATGTGTAATGCGAAAGATTTAAATCAGTAGATGAGATCTTCATTACGTTAATAGTTCGTGAAATGAGAAGTCTCGAAAGAGAACGAGTGTTACAATGGGAGTAAAGGAGACTATTCTTTCGGTTCACGCACACATTAATAAATATGGCGACAGATTGTCGCTGTGAAGTCTAATTACTTGATTAAAATCTTTGTGTAATACAGCTTTTGCCAGTGTTTTAGTGATCGTGCTTAGCGAAAATGACGCGCGTCCTTTCTTCATGTCTCTTGAACCATAGTCATTCTAGGAGGATCTTAGCCCGTGTAAATCGTGCTCAAAAATGTCTCAAATTGGCACTCCAAAAATATTAGATAACCTGATATGTGAAATACTACATTTTCAATACACCTGGTTCCTGATATTATACACCCCCAAAATACCCTATCCGCTAAAGAATCTTGGATATTATTTTATTCTTTATTATTTAACCGGATTTTTTCGGAAACTTGTATTACGTATAATACGGGCGTATGAATGAATGTACTTTGGGTATTGCCGCAGGTAAAAAAATCAAACAAACATATTTCATAATAGCCCGTATGTTTCTGAGGTACATTCTAAGATGTTACGTACCTACAGCCAGCGACAAAAATACTACTCATTTAAAGTGGTATTTTTTATTCAGAAACAATAAAGAGATAAAATAACAATTAATACCAAAATAAAAAACTTAACGTAGGCTTAGAATAAACCTGAAATACTATTTTGTTGCACTTCACATTTTATATTGAATTGACGCTCCAAGTTGTTTGTATGTGAGTGACATTTGGCCGCGTTATTTTCGTTCAGTTACGATGGCCGCCATTGCTGTACAGGTTTTTTTTTAACTCTTAGCTATTGCTTAGAGGTATTTTAGTCAAATAGTATTCAAAAGTATTAATTAAGCTCTCTATCGTAATATGCCACGACCGATAAATTAACACGGGTGAACCAATATGCTAGTCAAACTTTTATACCAAATATTATTTATTAGCGAATATTAAGTAATGATAGTTATAATTAGTCAAAAATATCTGTAGCGTCACACTACGTCGTATATTGTATCGCAAAACGCATCGAGCTCACCCTAGACATATGTATGTACATATGATTTGTTTACATTTTTGTCGTTTTATACAGCCACAGCCAACCACCAAGAAACCTATCTAATGTGTTCGACAAAAAGCAATTCCTAAATGTACAAAAAGCTGGAGTCACTTCAGTTATTTTCGCATGCCATATTACATATTTTGTGTTAAGATTTTAGAAAGGGGCTGTGAGGCCCAATTTCCACTTCACTGAGTGGTCGCGAGTCGTTTGTTGGTCAGTGCGTCACTGTCAAATTAGTCAAATATGTATGGGACGCACTTAGCGAGAAATGTCTCGCGGGCAGGTCGTGCTAGCCGTGCAGATAAGTCATATACTCTTTGACGCGGCGGCCGCGACTCTGAAGGAAATAGGAGTCGAACGCGGCTAGCCGCTGAGTGGAAATTGGGTCTTACGACGAAGAAAAGCTCTTTCTTTGTCGATCGTTTTAATAATAATAATAATTAAAACACGTATTATGTGTAACATCTTTCCTCTCGCTTTCCTGCAATCTGTGGGAGAGGATTTCGTGTAAAGGGACGGAAGTGTGTAACAGGAAGCCGGAAAAGCGCGCGCGATTTGATTTGACCAATGAGCGCGCGCGGTGGTATAGTTGTAGCTGGGGAAGCGCGCGCTTATTTGATTTCACCAATGAGCGGGCGCGGTGAGATGTCAGATGTTACGTGTTTTTCATGGTTGAATTATCACTTTATTTTATAGCTGGTATTAATTGTGCTAATAATTTATTTAAAGTGTTTGCCAATCGAGGCAGCTAAGCGTAGGCATGTTAGAAATAAATAGTTGCACTGGTTTATTTTCAGGCACCTGTTATTGTATGGAACTTATCGAAAATGCATTTTATGATAACAATTGTTTGATCAAAAGACAAATTTTGTATTATGTCGTGTTGTGTTGTTATTAAACGTGATGCGCATGCGTGGTGTGTTTAAGCAGCTTACTCGTGTAACAGTTGTAAACGAATGTCTGGTCACCCGGCGTACAAAAACTATACGGGGTGACCAGATTTCTTTACTCGCGGAAGTATTGGACCTGAGCTGTCAGTTTGAGTGCGCAATTAAGGTGCTGGTAGGAGACTTGTACGCTGTGCGTAATTTGGGAACTGTTAGAGATTTAGCCTTGTGCAATGCGCGGTTTCTCGTGTAAAGGTTGTAAAGTAAACCTGCATACATCTGTGAAGTTCCCAATCCGCGTTAGGGTGGCGTGGGAACTACTATCCAGTGGGACGTATGATGACGTACAATGTACAAGTCTCACATAAATAAATCGGTATAGATGTACTGTGTTGTCATTTTTATATTAAAATTACCACGTTGGGTGTCTGTATATGGGTTGTTGAAAAGCTTTCGTCTTTATACTAAATAGTAATTATTATTGTATTAAAATTATTTTTATTGTTAAGTGACACTAAATCTATCCTTTATCTTAATTCCAGTATCGATTTGTACAATAAATTTATTGTTCTTTATTTAAAAGTTGTTTTATTTTACGACATCGAAGATAGAAGTTTGCAATTACTGTAAATATTTACTGCGTAATCTCAGAAACTCTCCACCAAACGGTCTTTTTTCTTCAAAACCTGTTAAAAGTTTATGATTTGCCACTGTTTATTATTATTTTGGTAATAATTGCAAAAACAATCCTTTGATGCGATCATCGTGTCATGGCGTGGGGCGAGAAACCACAAATTGCTTACGTTTTTTAAGAGATCCGAAATGCAATATTGTCATTGCTATAATGAACTCTATTTAACCTTTTGAATGCCCCAGTCTGCTGTAGCCGACAGCAATTTCCGTGCCCCTGACGCCACGATATGCCGTTTTCCATACATTTGCGTCGGCTACAGCCGTCGTCGAGTCGTGGCACGCTTTTCGCCGTTAGCCGTGGTGTTCAAAATGTTAAAGGTTTTAAAAATCAAATTGGTTCGAATAAGGTATGGAAAAAGGCGACGATGACTGGGGGAGCCCTATATTCGTGAGCGTCAAGTTGACGTACCCTTCGAAGATATCCAGGATCTGATGATTCCAAAAAATAGTGCCTAAATAGTACCCAATTAGTACCGAGTTAGAAAACATAGTATTTTGTAATTTCGGAGATATGAGCCTTGTTTAACGGGTACGCTAACTTGACGTCAAGCTGGCGTGCCCGTTTTGGATCTCGAGAACGGTGCTGCTCCCAAATATGCTCTATATCCCAAAAAATAGTGCACATATAGTACCCCTGACTCCCGAAGACTCAACTTCGTAGCTCTTATAGAAACTGAGATATTTCATACCAAACATAGGTAAAATAATTTACACCGTCAAGCTGGCGTACCCGACTGAGATCACACAGAAAGCCATTGAATTTCTAAGCCAGCTATAAACCAAAAAATGGTGCCTGAAATAGTACCCCTTTTACGACAAAAACATAAAAGAAAAGCTAAGTGGAACTTTACGGCACCTATTGTATTGAAATTTGCCATGGCTTAGGTCATGGGGATAGACATAAGACTTTTTTCGTGGGAAAACGCATTGAGCCCACTCGAATCGCGATGAACTAATTTTACGTGGACGAAGTCGCGGGCAGAATCTGGTTTATCATATAACTTGAAAGCTCAATACAGCTGTTATGCTTCAGTGGGAACGCGCCCTTTCCTGCTTGGAAATGTGAGAGACGCACAAATTGGGTTTGTGGACACAAACGACTAGCCAGTACCCAGCCCCCGTAGCACACTATTTTTTATCGCGCACATAAAGCACTCGTCCCTTTCGCTCTCGCATATTAGTTAAAAAGTGACATGCTTTATACGCGATAAAAGCTAGTGTGCTAGGCACTGGACAACAAAAAACATTATCATTCATCAATCATTGTAATTTGTGTCTTAATATTTAGGTGGTAAACTTGCATTTGTTATTGTAATAAATTAGGGGCAAGTCCATTTTTGCTTATCCCAATTATGACACAAGCATTCAGCTCTCTCCTGACAGGAGTTGTGACGGACAATGCTCTATTAAGGCGGCTACTCACGATCAGTTTTAACTGTTGAGCAACAGTTCATTTGGTTTTCATCCTAAACACGATCACTTTCAACTGTTCAGTGAAAACTGACAGTTAAAAGTGATTGTGTGTAGCCACCATTAAACAACACCTATATGTATAAATTGGATGTTAAGATAGCCCTCAGGCAGAGACAGCAACCGACGTGGCTCTAAGAAGTCTTTGGCAACACGAAGGGTTTGTTAGGCTTCCTACAACAGCTGGGCTGGTATGAGCAGTGCTGCCGATCCACAGCTAAGTTAAAGCCTGCGTGAAACTATAAGTATCTGATTGTGGTGGTAATTGAACCTGTGACCCCTGCGGCCCCTGCCTCTAATGCAACGGTGGAACTACTGGGCTAAAATCAGTCAAAAATTAGCCCAGAAACGAATGATATCCTTATCTAGGATGGTGATAAAGGCTAAAATGGAAATAACTAAATAATCATTTTTAATAGGGCTTAAATTATTATTTAGACCAAGAATCCATCAAAAATCCATTCAAATAATGTTTTATTTTATTAATTGTGTCTATTAATATACTAGAAATATAGCTATTACTTTCCTTGATTTTATTTACTTCTTAAATTTGTACAAAATGCTTCCAAAGAGAAATTCTGTTTGTTTCTTATAAACACTCTATTTAGAAATATATACCAACACTCAGATTTGCTTCCATGAAAAGTGATGAAATCTGGGGGCAATAATACATTTATACATGAGGCTTTTTCTTGAGTAGACACAGATTGCATGCAGTTGAAAATCTTCTGAAATCAAGATTTTCAACTGCATGCAATCTGTGTCTACTCAAGAAAAAGCAGTTGTAATGCTTCTTAATTGAAACTGACATCACAGTAAGTAAGCAAAGAAGAGTATTATCTACTCAAAGGCATCAATAAAATGCATTTATTCCATAATTAAATAATTATTAATAAAACAACACAAAATAACAATATTTTCTAAATAGATGTCTACTGAACTGGCAGGCAGATTGCCCTGACATTTGTGTTTATGTATGATTACAACTTGAAGTCCTTATCTGAAACAAAAAATAAAATATAAATGAAAAGAGGTGCTTTTTTTTAAATCACTACCCATAGAAGTGAGGTATTACATTTTTGGAAAACATGTTGCTTTGAGAATGCTGTCAAAATTAATTGAATTATTACATCCATGCTGAGTCAGGCCTAGTATACAATAAACCTGAATTTATATGTAGATGTCCTTTTATGTGACCACTGAAAATAACCCGAAACCTGTGAGTAAATGTAGTGAGAATAGTTGCCTTGGTCTGGATTATGCAGCCCACAAACTTGTATAGATACATGCCTAAGCATATGAGGTGTTAATAATCTATAGAATCAATTAAATATTTAATTCATCATTATTCTTGTTGTCATGCCATTAATTTATTTAAATATTTTTATATTCAACCAAGACAGAAAAAGAAGTCCACCTGACAGAAACTTTCCTGCAGTGACCAGAATAATTAGAGTTCAGGTCATCTCTTTCTAAGTTGGTTGAATATAATAATCATTTGTTCAATTTAAACTCAAGCTAAAAATACTATAAGGTTATAACATATACCTGACTGATGACTATGTTCCTATGAACTGTTCTTTTTTGGGTTTAATTCAAACTCGCAATTGGCATATGCAATGCCTATACCCATGCCCATGCCGGCAATAATGGGCCATCTCCGCCGCCCCAGGAAAAGCAAGGATGCAAGTGTGCCTAGTAATACGCCACCACCTGAAATATTAAGAGCAAGTTAAAAAACACAACAATACAAGATCAATAATACAGGTATAACAAAGTTATACTGAAGAAGAATGCTATGTAAGCTAAAGGTTATTACTGAATGAAATTATACCATAATCTTTATGGTAAGGAACGCATCTTATGACGTAGCTTTCTGGAAGAAGAATATCGGACTCCTGGATTATTTATGGATTTTACATAGTAACCTTATTTACTGCTGACTTAAATTCACCGTAATATTCACTAAACTTGGGTTAGTTACCGGTTTTAACAACTGCGTCCGTGAGACACATGTCCAGTTTAGCCGAATACTGATCTGCACTGGAGTCCTTTCCTTTAGCCATTTTACTGTCTCTACGTTTTGTGTTTCAATTTAAAGATCGATAAATCGTGGTGTAATCTACAGTCGTCGATTAAAAGTAGCGTAAATAAAAATCTCTATGCACATTTACATAATTCGGAGCTGAAGGTGAAAATTCACATGACAGCAATTGTAGTTTGACAGTTGACTGACAATTGGTTGACAATTGCTCGTGGCAGCTGTTTCAGACAATGTTAAAATGGCCTTGTACCTCATGAGAGTAGCCCAAACACATCAAAAGCTATTTGTGTTAATTCTAAAACCATTTATTTCTGACTACAGACTAAAAAACTATGATAAATCTATATTATATATAAAAATATCGTGTCACGGTGTTTGTGGTCGCACTCCTCCGAAACGGCGCGACCGCTTTTTATATTCTTTTTTATGTTTATTTGGTAGATATGAGAATAGGTCGTAAAGTATGTTTCATACCGCTAGGTGATTAGGGTGTCCGACTGTCCACACGGACGAAGTCGCGGGCGGATGCTAGTTTCTTATAATATCCATGATTTAATTCTAACTAGTTATCAAATTAGAGTGCAATGTATAATGCATTACCGATTTAGTATCTTGGAATATAGTGGAACAAACGTTGAGAAACTTATTTTTATTTTTGAAAGTTAAAAGGAAAAGGACTTCAATCCAAACATTCTATTGATTAATTAAAACCTAGTTTCCATCGTATTCCAGTGACATTGATAATTAATGTAATGACCTATCTAGTTAAGCTTCTTAATCTGTGGTAATGAATGAATGACAGTTTATGACCACAGGCTACTAAGGGATACTACGTATGTTTATGACAGTAAGTACTGGCGATGTGACTGGCGACTGCGATTTGACGTTGACGTGTTGATAATTTCATCATTCATGAGATTTTGACAATTTCCATATGATCGATTGAACTTTTACATAAGACACAGGAAACTATGTTATAAAAAAATGCTGTTGAGTCGAAGACCTAGACATAGGAGCCTGATGCTCATATACAGAAACACGAGTACTACCAATGATACTAAATCAATGCAGACACCAAATCCTTGCAAAATCAGCAGTGACATGGTCGGCCCACCAGACCCTGTGTCCAACATACGAAAAGTTATTTACAAACAACCACCGAATGAAACCGAGCTAGAAAAGAGATACAGGGAGTTAAGAATAGACGCACAGAAATGGAATCAAAACTTCTGGACACAGCACAATTCAAGATTCTTTCAGGTAATTCAAAAACTTTGCCCATTTAAAAGGGAGTGTCAAGGACATGCCATGGGCCTGGCGCTTCCCTTCTGGCCTACCCCAGAATTTCGGCCGTGCAAGAAAATAAATCATTGCTATGCTATTTTCAAAGCCATCTAACTTAATTAAGGAATGTGCTCTGAAATGATGCTTACCTAGCCCAGCCATAATAAGTTCTCGCACTAGCAGTTTGGAATGAATTAGGGATAAAAACAGATTTGAATTTCGAATGTAGGTTTAATGTCGCAAATTTTATTCTTCTTGCTGCCATTTTAGTTATAATATTGCATGAATTCGTGATCTATTATAATGGATTGCAGGTGTCAAAGAAAACAGCATTGCATTTATTGTTCTACACAAGGAGCACTGGAACCAGCTCGCATGTTTGAGACATTGTAAAAACTAGGCATAAGCAAAATGTTTGTTTATCATACCATTCACAGGTACACCCAAACCTCCTCATTTGAAAGATCAGGTCAGCCTCGCTTTGTGTAGGACACAGAAGACCATTAATGCTGTCAAGGCTAGAATTCGCCGAAATCCCCTATGCAAGCAGAAAATTCTTTATAGAGACATGAAAATTCCAGCCAGGACACTTTTGAGGATTATAAAATAAGACTTAGGGCTCGGTACTTATAGAAGATATATAAGGCACACCTTGAATCGCGCTTTATAGGTTTAAGAGATGCAAACGCCTACTATCTCGATATGCTAATGGAAAGCAGCAGAATTTATTTTTTAGTGATGAAAAGAATGTCACCATAGAGGAACACCACAATAAACAAAATTATAGAGTGTATGCACACAACTCTAAGGAAGCGGCAGAGGTAGTGGCCAAAGTTCAGCAAGGCCATCACCCTGCTTATGTTATGATTTTGGTGGGGGGCACTTACCAAGGGGTCACTGATTTCTATTTTTTGCAAAAAAAAAAGGTCTATAAATTTCGGCTAAAGTGTATTGTATCAAGATAATGTGTTAGAAGCATTAATTAAACCTCATAGCAACACCATTTTCAAGGTTAAACAGTGGTCATTTCAGCATGACTCGGTACCAGGTCACAAGGCTCGCACCACCCAAGCCTGGTTGGCTGGGGATCAATGTTACTAACTTCATTAGGGCAGATGACTGGCCCTCTGCCAGCCCAGATGTGAATCCTCTGGATTATAAATTGTGGTCTGTCTTAGAGGACATGCCCTGCTCTTAGCGTCACGCGAATATTGATTCACTCAAGAAATCTTTGAAAGCAGCAGTAGGAGTAATTAGGAGTAAGTAGTAATTTCCGATGGAGGCTGTGCGTAAATCTATCGACGAGTGGCCCGATCTTTTGAAGGCTTGCATTAAGGCAAAGGGTGGCCACCTTAAATAACTTTTTCATTAATTAAACATGTTATTAGTTCCTTTACGATTTATATCAATAACTTTTATTTCACGGTAATTAAGTAGAATTTACTTTGTAACAGAACTTATGGCTAGACTAGGTATTATCATTATTTCATTTTATTATTTCCACCTTTTTTTCTTACAATTTCACATTATCATCATCAGCGTGTATTATGTCCATTGCAGGCAGATATAGGCCCGGTTTACATATTTTGCTGTAATGACAATCCATCAATTCACATTAAGGAGTGACATCTCCATATTTGTGACTCTATATAAATTCATAATAAATTAGGTACTTTAATTAATATACATACAACTGACAATAAAAAAAAAAGTAGTATGAACAATATTTTTAATAAATCTAACCTATGTAAAGATCTTTGTCACGATGTTTGTGGTCTGAAATTAGCAATCCTCTGAAACGGCTCAACCAATTTTTATGATTTTTTAATATATATTTGGTAGGTATGTGAATAGGTCGTAAAATATATTTCATACCGCTAGGTGATTAGGGTGTCCACGCGGACGAAGTCGCGGGCGGAAGCTATAGTAATGTATAATAATGGGAATTAAAAAAGGCTTACTATTTTTATATATATATATCTAAGGAACATTAAAGTAAACGAAGAATCTTAACGAATAATCAGCTTTTAAAAATCTTCAAAAGGACTTCAACCATTGCTGATGTAAGTAGCTTTATTTATTTGATAGAAACTAGATTAATGAACTTCCATTTCAAACCTTGTTTTAGGAAAGAGAGGACTACCTGAAGAAGAATCTACCGGAAGGAAAGCAAAATTTGTCAGCTGATGAGATGAGTGTCTTTTACAAGGCCTTTCTGGACAAGAACTGGAAAACGCACATGTCATACAACATTGAGTGGTATAAGAAAAATGTCACATTGCTTGGATTAGCAATACAAGTTAAACTGAGAAGGATATTTAGATTAAAAAGTAATAACTAGATTTTGCGTTTGATTTTGTATCTGAACAAGTTGTATTAAACATCTGTCATAGTCATGCATATCCTCATTCAAATCCTACTATCCTACTAATATTATAAATGCAAAAGTTTCGATGGATATATGTTTGTTATTCAATCACGCCAGAACAGCTGAACGGATCTGGATGAAATTTTGCACAGAGATAGATTATAGTCTTGAATAGCACATAGGCTACTTTTTTACCTGGAAAATTTAAAAGTTCCTGAGGCAATAACTATAACCGAATTCCATGCGGATGAAGCCACGGGCAGAAATTAGTTCAATATAAATGTGTAAAATCCTTTTTAAAGAACATAATTGCTATCTGTGTTGGCTGGCTATTCAAAGGAAACTAAAAAAAAAACTTCAGTGCAAATGTCAATTTTGACAGGAGAGTTTGGAAAAATATGGTTTTGATTTTGACTTTATTTCGAAAATTAATTGTTAACAATACGTGAGAGAAGCCAAGTAGAAATTATGTAAAATAACTTTTGTATAAGAAAAAGTAAATTTTCAAATAATGTATATTGCATTGAAGTGGCTCACCTATTTAGCTATGGCCGAATGGTTGAGTCTCTGTTACGTAGACATGTATCTGAAGGAATCTAAGAAGAACATTATTTGTGAACGTCAAGGTAGCGTATACCAATAAGATATCGAGGATTTGATAATGCCAAAAAATAGTAACGAATTAGTATATATTTCAAAAAAATGGTACCCTTGTAAATTTCGAGATATAAGGGGCAGTAGGTAGGTACGCTACCTTGACGTCAAGGTAGCGTACACCGAGTGGATCTCTGAATTGGCAGTGTTCGCGGAAATTCTGTATGAGCCAAAAACTAGTACCCTGGCCCTTCAAATCTCATCTGCGTAGCTATTATAGAAGCTGAGATATTTGACTATTTAACTGTGAAAAAGTAGCGCACCGTCAAGGTGGCATACACATCTTTTACAGCGAGATTTCACCCGGGGGCAAGCACGACATGCCCGCGAGTCGTTTGTCGCTCAGTGCGTCTCTTTCCAACTAGTCAAATATGTAAGGGACACACTGAGCGAGAAATGATTCGCGGGCAGGCCCCCAATTCTCGGTGCATTCGAGATAATCTCACAATCGAGATTAAACGTCGTTTGGCACAACTGTATGAATCAGACGTTTGATCTCGCAATCGACATTATCTTTTTCAATCAATAGAAAAAACTTGAACCAAACTTCTACGTAGTAAAAGTAGTCTTATTTATCTATCTCTTTCGTCAGCACTAGTGTGAGACGCACTTAGAGATAGGACGGTGTTAAGTTATCCTCGTGTCACCCTTGCCAGGGCCGCAGCAGTATGTATCTATGTCAACTCTTTATTGTATATCAAAAGCAAGCACGTAAAATGCTACAAAACTAACGAAATAAGTTCAAAGGCGAACCTATATTTTTTACTGTTCAATGTATATGCTATAAAATGTTCATAGATTATGTTTCTCACCAAGTTTAAACTTCTAATTACCTACATTTGGTGAACAGATGCCACGGTTGATACCTACAAAGTTGTTCCAAAATACAAGAACGTCACAGATACTATTAATCGAGTAGAAAAAGACAACTGGAAATACAAGGAGCATAATTTCATGCGTAACAACATGGAGTACTACGTTATGTTTATGGCCGGCGCTATTGCCGTATTGGTATTTAACAAAAAAACTGCAATTATCAAATATGCGCAAAATTGGGTGGCAAAAATAAATATTCGTAAAGTAATAGAGTTCTTGAACAAGTATTTAAAACTATCCGGCAAGTATATGAGTGTTGCCCTATCAAAATATTTGAGTATACTGTGGGGTACGGCACAGAGTTTATTTTTAAAAACTATCAAAACGTCCAGTAATAGGCAGATAATAAATTCAGCCTTGCTCAAAAGGGTCAAAGAAATTTGGCAAGATCGTAAAACCTTAGGCCAACTACTGCTTGCTGCCATAAATGATAATAAAAATATCAGAATTCAATACCAATTAGAAGCAAGGGCTAAAAATAGACTACTACAATATATCCAAGACACTCAAAAGCTAATTAACGAGAACCGAACGCATTGCGTTAACTTTGAGCAACTGTATTTGTTAACTCACAGAGAAAATACTTTCCTGAAAAATCACATTAAGAAACTAACAGACGAGAAGGATGACGTTGATAAGAAATTGGTGCAGTTGGTCAATGAAGTGTACCAATCCAAAAATAATGATCTGAAACTTAAATGTACTCGGTTTATTGTGCATACGAAGCACAATTTGTTGAACAGTGACGTCAGCGCCGAGATACAGAAATTCCTTCGGAAATCTCAAAGGCGGTCAGCTAGTTCATGTAACGAGCTTTATGGTTCGCAGCTGGGTACAAAATTGTCTAGTACAAGCAGCCTACCGGAGATTTTAAAAAGTGATTTCAGTCTGGACCGTATGGTTAGTGGCGGGCCAAAGCTTCGGGGGCTGCCTGGCGAATATGTTTGGACGGTCAAAGACAAAAATGGCCTAATTGAAAAGCTTTACGAGTACAATTTCGATACGGACTATGATAATGGAGACACAATAAGAAGAATAAGAGAGTATTCTGTCTATCATGACAAGGACTGTCTGCTAGATCACAAAAAGTAAGCGTTTACCTCCACAGTGTCCGGGAAGTAGGTATCTGGGATCGGAGATTTTCTGTTCTGCCCGCCAATGGATAGGTCTTAGTATTCTTAATGCATTAGTAAGTAAACTATCGCGTGCTAATTCGCCCTAGTTTAGGATAAAACTATTAAGTTACCAAATAATGCCTTTTTGCGGTTGCGAAAACTAAAAATATTTTTTCCTCGAACCAATACTTTAACTCCATTTAAGGTCATCAATCTATTGAATCTATGCAGAAAGCATATTATAAGCTTTGATGCAGTCCCAGCAAGTCAATATGTAGTGACGAATTATTACTTAACAATATGTATTTAGATTTTTATTTTTTATCTCAGACGGTGTGGAGTTGTAGCATGAACCGTTCTATTAAAAATAATCATTAACCTGTGCCCATGAAAATATTAGACACAAACTCTTACTAACTTGTAATTTACGTAGTTTTGAAAATTAGAGCTAGGGTCGGCACCTAGTATTATATAGCGCCTGTCCGTAATATAATAGCAAATAGCACCGAAAACGCTTAAAATATGATTTCTGGAAGAAAATATAATTTTTGGTTTTTCTACTAATCTAGAGTGAATTGGCACACGGCAGTTTACCTACACATGCATTAGGAATAACTAGGCCTATCCATTGGCGGGCAAAACAGAAAATTTCCAATCCCAGGTACTTTCCGCACACTGTCCATTGTTTAAAAAAACTTTAGATAGAGAACCTCTTTCGATTTTGAAGTCTGTTTGAGAATCTAAGGTATAATAGGTTTCTTACATAGGACCATGCAATTATTAGGTGCTCAGGATTATGAAAATCGGGAACGGTTTCACTGAGGCGATAACAATTTCCACCCCTTAAATGTTAAACGATTTTGAACAATTTTTGATAGGTTGTCAGTTAGAACAAAAAGTTTTTTGAATATTGATTGAAGATCAAGAAATTCATATAATCGCCGAAATAAGTTTTGTATGAGAATACTGAAACCACAATAAAACTGAACTTATTGATTATAGTGAAAAAGTCAAAACGTATATACCTACCTAGATTTTCTTCTGACTGACAACATATCAAAAATTGGTGAACATCGGTTAACATTTAAGGGGTGGAAATCGTAATCGTCTTTTGTATGAAAAGCCGTAGGTTCACATTCCTCTTACGCGCCACAGCCTCACCGCCAACTAGAAATAAATCCGTCAGAGCGTAAGCGTCCGTAAAATTAATTAAATGTTTGTTTGTTTTACATATAACAAACAAACATTTAATTTATTTTATTTAGTACTATTATTATGTTGTATGCTTATTATGTTTTCTATATATATAAAAGAAGAAGCTGATTATTTATGAATAAAGATTAAATAAACAGATTTAAATTTGTTTAATGTAAGGTTGAATTCGTTTTTTCTTATTCATGCCTAGCGTATGAGCGAGAAATTGTATTTGACGTGTCGTTAAAAACTAAAAACCGGTCAAGTGCGAGTCGGACTCGCGCACGAAGGGTTCCATACCATTAAAATTAAGCAAAAAAAAAACACGTTTGTTGTATGGGAGCCCCCCTTCAATATTTATTTTATTTTAATTTAATTATTTATTTTTGAAGTTAAAATGTATCTAAATATTCTGTGAATATTTCAAGCGTCTACCTGTTGCCGTTATCAATATCGAGCAAAAACGATTAAAAAATCACGTTTGTTGTATGGGAGCCCCCTTAAAAAATTATTTTATTCTGTTTTTCAGTATTTGTTGTTAAAGCGGGAACAGAAATACATCATCTGTGAAAATTTCAACTGTCTAACTATTACGGTTCATTAGATACAGCCTGGAGACAGACGGACAGACGGACAGACGGACAGCGGAGCCTTAGTAATAGGATCCCGTTTTTACCCTTTGGGTACGGAACCCTAAAAACCACAATCATAAGTTCTCCATTCAATAGATATTCCTTTCATTAACGAATAAATTAATATTTGTTTCCAGCTTACTACCTAACGTACCAACTTGCCCCAGCTTAAGTGCAAGTGCCACAAGATTACGTCTTGATATTAAGCATCATGACCATGCATCAATCATGACGAATCAAAGGTTCTTAACCGGATCCCAAGAATTTAAAATCTTCATAAGAAATAAACCTGAAACCGTCCCGCCGGTAAAGGCAACTCCTGTGCCCTGTGGATCATGTGATTTTAAAAATATACAATTTTGAATGTTGTTTTGATTGTGAAAATAAATTTATTTATTGGTTTATTCTTAGCTTTTTCTTTGTCCGTTCTTTGAAGAGGGGTAATAGGAATGCGTATACTGGTAACATTTTTATTTTGTTTGTCGGTATCGTTCGTGACTTCGTGTCATACCTACCGATCGCTAAAAATCTTGGAGTATTATATTCTTTGCTAAAAACTTAGTGAAAATTCTCTACAAGGTAAAGGGCAAAGTATAAAAAGGTAAGGCTCATGGTGAGTAATATTTGACAGAAATATTATGATTAGTTTAGGGGCAATTTTGAAGCAGAACAACTAACATAACCTAACTGTCACATCCTGACATTTGCCATGTTATGTTGCCATTATTTATTGTACCTACTTCCTTAATATCCTTATAAATATAAAAATTACGTGTCACGTTGTTTGTGCGCGAATTTTGATGTTTTGGTATAGAGATAATTCTGTTTGTTACGTTTTCACGCCTAAACCGCTGAGCCAATTTTGATAAGTTTTGGTACAGATATAGATTGGACTTTGGAGAAGCACATAGGTTACTTAAATTATTATTCTATGCAGACAAAGTCGCGGGCATCAGCTAGTTTGTTTCTATAAAACTAGCATCTAACCGCGACTTCATCTATTATCCCAGAAAACGAACGCTGTGTAGTATACTTACTGATAATGGACATAATTAAAATTCAGCAAAAAATGTTAAGTTCTTTTCGTCACTATTTAGGAATAAATAATCTTAAACTAATACTAGTGGCTCCGTGAGCTGTAGACCTCGCGACAAAAGACTTCAAAAAACTGAATCTAAAACAAAAACCCTCTGAAAAGTAATAAATAATTATTGGCCTTGCGACAAACTTAACTTTGCCGTTGAAAAACGGACATCTCAATACATCGACATACGTAGAGTCAGTTTACCAACACCGCCAGTAAGTTTGTAATTGCAAAACCTCCATATCTCCGCCATTTTCAAATATTTCGAAAAAATAAATCGACAAAAAAAAATTATACATTTACCGAACCTCCTCACAAAATTTCACGAGAATCGGTTGAGAACTGCGAGCTGTAGACGAGAACAAATGGACATCCGCTGGACATTGGAAATTGGACATACGAAAGCATTTTTGCCCAAGCTGAAACGGAGACGCTTCGCTCGCTCGGCCGATTAAGGAATAAATCATCTTAAACTATGAAAATACTTAATTAAGTTAATATATTTAAAATTTTATAGAGGACAAAGAATTCACGAAATATTAACCCTCAAAATTAAGTATTGCATTCAAAGTACTTATTATATTATTAATTTAGAATGTGGTTATATAAGGTTTTAATTTTTAACGTGTATTTCTTGAGAATGTATTAACATAAGTACTACTCAAAAAATTATCGATTCTTGCATTTTCATCACACTTGCTCGGAAAGGGTGTTATTATACGCAGGCGTGTAGCACCTCGTAAGTAAGCATGGCGAGAATTGCTTTGACCAGTTCCTTACTATATATTTCAATAGTTGATAACTAGTGGAAGGACATTTAACTTTTTAATATCTCATCAAATGCTTTAGTGGCGTTTCTGAATTCGGCCATTAGTATAGTTTTATATATGTATTTAATATTTAATGATCATCACTACATAGTATAAAACAAAGTCGCTGTCGCTGTCTGTCTGTCCCTATGTATGCTTAAATCTTTAAAACTACGCAACGGATTTTGAAGCTGTGAGGAATGTTTATGTGTATAATATATGCATAATATTGGAGAGAAACACTGATAAATTTAGAGGTTTCTAATGTGATGTCGTAAATAAACTAATTTTTTTGCGCTTAAATTGCAAATGCTGGCTGTACCCCACGAGATAAATCAAAATATTGTACTACAGTATTGTACACCTTAAAAATGTCAACAAAAAAGTCCGCGATGGTATATGTCTATCTCTTAAGGATAACCCACAATAACCATTTTTTATCCTTAACATTTTACGGGAAAAAATGGCTTATTTACGAAGTGATTTTAAGCAATACAGCATTAATCCTTATCCAATTAAGTACCTTAAATACATTGTCCATTTATTATAGATCAATATGGCCCTTTACAGCATGTAATTTAAATGAATATTTCCGAAGATATTACAGATTTAAAATGCAGGGACATAGCACTTTATGATTAAAGGCCGGGGCAAACCAAACGCGCCGCAACCGCGTTTGGTGTGCCCGGGCCTTAACAGCGATCGGACGCGCGTTTATCGGAGCTCTCTGGAACATAAGCTGTAAACGTTGTTTATAAGGACATTCTGTAGTAGGTAGGTATATTTAGTATCAGCATTGCACCCGTGCGAAGCCGGGGCGGGTCGCTAGTAAATCAATAAAATAAATTGTTACGTATATTTTTCACTGTTGCGGTTGAGCTGTTGTTTTATGTAAAATATAAAATTTCAGGCTCATTGCGTGTCAGCTCTCTGCAGATAGATGAATTCGTTAAAGGAAATAGATGTATGTTCGATTAATTGGGAGACTATTCGGAAAGAAGGACTTGATTTAGACTACGCTGTTGCATTACCAAGAACCATCGCTAGTAACTTTTTAAAAGAACTGGAAAATACACTAGAATATTTCACGGGTGACCTTTCGAAAATAACGTAAATATTTATGATTTTAATGATGTAGTTTGGCTTTTAATCACATTTGCTATTGGTAGTTCCTAAAAATTTCATTTTATATCATTGTCTTTCGGCAAGCTTTTGGCTTACTGTAATTTATTATTACTCAGCACTTGATGCCTGTATTGTGAGTAATATTGTTATTTGTAATGCCAGGGTTTTCGGAAAAGTCTATCCCTTGCCCAGACAACAAGTTGCATACGGGGATCCTGGCATAACATATAGGTATTCTGGGAAAACTATACCTGCACTTCCCTGGCCAGCGCCAGTATCAGCTTTGAGAGGCTTTCTCGAGACGATCAAAGGAATAAAATATGACTTTGTGTTGGTAAATAAGTAAGTAATATGGAAAGTGCATTCAACATTTAGTTTTGTCTTTGAAAAGTAATGGTATATTACAATTAACTATACATTTATATCTATAGGTACAGGAATGGAAATGACCATATGGGTGAGCACAGGGACAACGAACCTGAACTAGATCCTAAGTATCCTATAGCCTCTGTGAGCCTTGGACAAGAAAGACCATTCGTCCTCAAACATAGAGACGCCAGAAAGTCGGGGCCAGATAAAAAACCAATTCCTCCAGGTGAATAGATTTTATTTCAAATCTTCATACTTATTGATAGTTACAGAATCATCAATGTTTTTAAGTTTATTGAACATGTATCGCAATAGTCGTGCCTCGTAAGTAACTGTTTGCTTGGCCTTGGTATTGGCGTCTTCTTCTTGGAAAGGATTTTCGATGACAGTGCTTAGGCGACGACCGTACGTTTCGCAACCCTCGAGGAACTGAAGGCAGTCCTTTATGGTATTATCCTTAACAACAATTAAGTGCTTAGATAAATTTTCTAGAAAAGATAAAAAGCAGCGTTTAGTGTAGAACCACGTGTCAGTCCCAAGCCGCTTGTTGAACGGCTCAAGTGACTTAATCACTCTAGATATCCCAAACTCGTAGTTTCCTTTAGCACAATATAAAGTACCGATGACTAAGTTAACGATACACAAGTGATAAAATTTCTTTTGCGGATCTTCGAATATCTGCTGCTCTTCCTCTTTCTCTATCTTCCGCATTATGTCCTCTGCTTCCTCATTTTGGGACGTCATAATGTAAGAAACGCATAAATTAGCCAAAACTACTGCACTTATGTCTAAGATGTTGTCGTATTGCTTCTTCACGATCGGCTCGTAGAAACTGGCCGCCTCCTTATATTTATTCTCCTGCATAAAGAGAACATGTGCCACGTTTAGCCTCCATACATCCGACTCATTGCAGAATTCTACAGATTTTCTGAAGATCTTTTCGACCTGCCCGTAGTTATCCATATCCCAATAAATCTTTGCCTGCGCCATCACTACCGGGATATATCTCTCCAATGCTTCTTCATACTCTACTACAGCTTTCTTGACTTGATCGTTATCACCTTGAGATCGACTTTCTTGAACAACTTTTGTAAGTTTTCTCAGCTGTTCGGCGTGTTTTGAAGCAATATCTTCATATTTTTGGAAAGCTTCATCGGGTGAAGTTTGGCTCGTTATGATAGCATCCAAAAAATCATACAAATACGGGGTCAAGTACTTATAGGTGAACTGAGCATTTTCAGCTAAGACGTCAGCAGCTAGATCATAATACTCAAACTTGCAATAGAGAAGCAATAAATTGGCGAAGGTTTCTGGCGGAAAGGGGTCCTGTTGTAGAAGGAAATGCAGTTTCTCGAACCCATCGGTGGGTTTAATATCGATCGAAGTCAAGGCAACGTTGTGTAATGTTACCGCGTCAAGCTCATGCTCGTGCCTGGGCGGCATATCGTTAAGAGCTTCCCGTGCGGCTTCAATGTTCTTCAGTTGGTACTCGATAGCCGCCTTGAGATTAAATACCTCGGTGAGCGCAGTCTCGTGAAGTGTTAGGGTGTTACCCACAGACTTAACTTCGGATGTCTCTGCTTGCATACCTACCGCTAATTCTGGGTGATCGCGAATACCTCTTTCTATAACCAGAGTAATATGTTTTAGGGCCTGCGGGTACTCCTTCAGTTTAAAATAACAAAGCGCCACGTTGTAATGAAGGTGAGCATTGAATCCCAACACGCTGAGGCTGCGTGAAAACTTCTGTAAAGCTTCTTCGTATTGATTGTCTTTGTACAGTAAACATCCGAGGTTAATGTCTTTGTCGACGTCATCCTGAATGTAAGAATCTACAAGACCTTTAGCTGCGATAGTATCCTCCTCACCATATTTTATGGCTGACTGTAGTTTGATAACTGTTCTCTCTAGCTCGGGGGCGGTGATTTGCATGGTTATTTTGTAGGACTCATCGAACATGGATGCTGCATACAACGATTGTGCGAAGTGCAGTTTATATTCTGGCACATCGGGATGCATGGCGGATAGTTGCTCGTAGCAGTTGGCAGCCTCGACGAATGCCTGCGTCCTGTAGTAACAATAGCCCAGCAAGGACAGTCCTGCTCGATTAGGGTTAAAATTGATTGCATCGTTTAGTGCTTTAATAGCGTCCTCGTACCTTGCCTCCTTTATCTGCAAGAACATCAAAGACGTAAATTTGAGATACTATCTATTAACATTGGGTGGCTTGCGCAACTGTTTACTTCGATACATTGTTTATTAAGTAAATAAATCTAGGCACATGCCACGAGTGAATGTACCCTTTGAATGTGATTATCTACATGATATGCACAATAATTGCACTTAGATAAGTCTTACATGTGTATGTCCTGTATGTACCTACTACGCCACAAATAGGTTGAGTGTTTGCCATCCTTTTGGTTGAGCATGTTGTTATGGTATGAGGAAAATATAGTAAGTACTTAGAAATTTCTTACGTGGTTTTTCAAATTACCTATTATGCTTTTTTTGCCTATTATGCTTTCAAGAGATTAACACCTACTATCTACATCCTATGTAAAACCTTCAGACGAGGTACAGTTAGGTTATCAACATTACGATCAAGCCCAAGAACGATTCGTTTATCTTTTTTAGATGTGTATCTGTTCTAATTGTTATTATTTTTCATAAACAAGTAAATATAAAAGTAAACGTTAATCTCGTTATGTTTACTGCGGCTTTTATACCGAAACAAATTGAATTACCTAATTCATATACCTCATTTACATGCAGCAACTGCCACTGCTGCTCGCCCTGTCAGAAATAATTCCCGCATAAGTACACTACTTTCGAAGGCAATGGGTGTTTACATGCTGCTTCCTTACTCTAGCTAGGCGCTAGGCAACGCGAGTAGCAGCGGCAGGAGCAGAAGTGACCCATTTACATACTCACGCTGCCCACTTCCCTGCTCACTTCGGCTGAATGGGCAACGCGAGTTGCAGCGGCAGGAGCAGGAGAAGTGACCCATTTACATACTCGCGCTCCCCACTTCCATGCCCGCTTCCCTGCTCATTTCGGCCGCATGTAAATGAGGCAATAGTAACTACTATGGTGTGATTATCGATTACAGTGCTGGGTCATCGACAAACTCGTATGGGCGTTATAGAATATAATTACATCACACCACTGAATTTTATTGTAAGAAAAATTTACTCAACAAGGATTGCTAACTAACCCAAACAGTTGGGAGTTAACTCTAAGTATGCTAATGCAAAGACAAAACTCGTACTATAAATAACACAATAAATGATAGTACATTATAACATTAAAATGTGACCATGGGGATTTATGCCTAGTGTATCATAAAAGACGGCTTATACCAACGGCCAACCGTAGGACGCAATATAGGTGATATTGACCGAGCGAGCCAAGTCTCCCCGGTTCAGCTGGGAGGGACAAAAAAAATCCTTTCGTATATCCGGACGGCGGATGTTATATCTATATTATTTCAAAGATTGGTATTAAGTATATGATTTGAATCCCCGAACACCCCTATCTTTGTTTCGTTAATCTAATCGCCGCCTCACTAACGGCACGTACGATAGAGTAACTAAGTAGGTATTTATGGTACTCTGAAAACTGTTAGATAGGGCAACGTTTATCGCATAACGGACCGCCAGCTGCCCAGATAACCAACATTTCCGTGTGCCCGTTTCAGTTTGATAAATATGAACTAAATCTCTATAAAAAAAACAGCGATAGCTTTGGCACATTCGTAACCACCGTTACGGAGGAGTCAAAATTTCAATAAGCGCCAATTATGTTATTAAGTTAAATTAAAACCCAAATCTTATGCCTCATTTACATGCAGCCGAAGTGAGCATGGAAGTGGGCAGCGCGAGTATGTAAATGGGTCACTTCTCCTGCTCCTGCCGTTGCTACTCGCGTTGCCTGGCGCACAGTGAGTCAGGAAGCAGAATGTAAACACCCGCTTCGAAAGTAGTGTATGCGAGAATTATTTCTGGCAGCCCGAGCAGCGGTGGCAGTGGCTGCATGTAAATGAGGTATTAGAGACTTGTAAACATTACCACTACCGGAAACACAAAATCTATTGCAATAATCGTTATTATCATCAAGTAGCATCTCGAAACCTACTACTACCTAGGAACAATGCTGCTATAAGTTATTTTTGACTATTAATTTATTCTGTGCACTTATCTACGAACTGATTCTGCAGCTTAGATATAGTTGTATTTCCTTATTTAAATCTCCAAGAAACATTGTTCTATTGCAAAATATCATGTATTACTGCGCAGCTGCGCGATACACCGAAAATGGCTATGCCTTTCCATTTTCCAAGCGTTGTAGAGACTTTGTAGTAACTCACCATGTTGTATATAATTTTAGTATATTGTCCGTCTTTTATTTGCAAATAATCCATCTTTTACTCTATTTTTCAAAATATTGAATCAGCGACACTTTAAATCAATGTCGGCGTTAAACTGTTTACCCATAGTCTGTTACCATGGTTACTTAATGGTAACACAGCTATTTCAAGTTTTTTTTTGGATTTTAAGGCGATGTGTTTCAAGTAAAGAGTCTGAATTAGTATTACCATAGTATTCTCTGTTTATGCTATAGTGTTTATTACCCAAGATGTTACCGTGATGCTCCTATCTGGCTTAAAGCTAAATAGGTAAACAAAGCTAATGTAGATTTTCTTTTTCAGTTAAAATCAACCTGGAGCACGGGAGTATATTGTTCATGAATCCCCCTACAAACGAAATTTGGTACCATTCGTTACCCACCAGAAAAAAGTTACTAGGGGTCAGAATAAACTTAACATTCAGAAAAATGCGATTGCAATAAACGTTGATTAGGTACGCTATGCTGGTATTATTTGACTTTTATTTCATCCACTCCAGTTAGAAATACAGAAAAATACTCCGACGCTTGAAGGTTTATAGTGACTGGGTTTCCCAGTGCATTTACTGTTCAAATAATGTCGTAAAGCATATCATTTGAATTTAATTATGTTAAAGTTGTACACTAAACGATTTTTTATTAACTTGGCTGAATGAGCAAGTTCTATAGATATGTTGTTAATGTGACATCAAAAAAATGAAAACGTCATTCTTTGTTTTGAGTGGTCGCAGCGGAAGGCCTATGTTACGATTCATTTATATGTATCGAAAATAAAATCATTACTTATTTACTCAAGGGATAAAAAATATCAGTTTATTAAAAAGGTAAGTCCTTTGTCTATTTATTATTAGTAACATCGGATATGTAAGTGGCTTTACTCCTGTACCAATACAGTATTTTCATTTCAATCATTTTATTGTGTCATTTATTTATCACTGATAGCCTCAAGTACACATTCGCGATAAGCGTAGCCTATATAACGGGAGAATCCGTTGAACGGGTGCCGTTAACAACTAATACTGCGATGAATGCTTTTGCCTATGCTGAACAGTGCAATTGTGAGTTAAATTTGCCACTGAAATGGGCTGAGATAAGTCGAAGCGACAGTTTTGGAAGAGTTTACGAGTGCCGTGCGTTGAAATTAGTTTGAAAATTTCGTTATTAAAATGTGGTTTGGTCCTAATCTGCAGAGGTCCCATAAGTACATCATGTTTGCATCAAAGATGCCGTCGCTGCGCATCGACCAGAGCGACCTGAAGTGCAAGAATGGATGCGATTACTTTGGCAACCCTCAGTGGCAAGGGTACTGCTCGGGATGTCATAGAGATCAGATGGCGAAGCAAAGAAGGGCAGGTGAGATTTTGTCTGTTTTTTCACTAACTGTTTCATAGGTTTCTGTTTCATTCTTGTCCAATTGTCAAAAATCATTTCAGTGTTATGTGTACCTACCAACATTTTCTTTTGTGATAATTAAAACCAACAGGCCCCCAATTCTCGGTGTATTTGAGATAATCTCACAATCGAGATTAAACGTCAGTGCATACAGGCGTTTGACACAACTGATGTTTAATCTCGTAATCAACATTATCTCGAATGCAATGAGAATTGGGGGCCTGGTCCTTTTTGCTTCTGTATTAATTGATTATATTATTAATAATGATGTAGATTAATTAGGTAGTATTTATTTTGATAATTATTTATGCTAATGGTGTGAACATTTTATTATTAAGCAATATTTTATGTTTTCCATGTTTTATAGGTGTTGATAATCAATAATATAAAAAAAATCATAGACGTATGCCTGTCCTTTGTAAAATGATTAACAATTAAATTTTAGGTCTTCCTGGTCTTTGGCAGATCAAGAGTTAATAAATAGATAAAATAAAATAATAGTAAATATAAAAATAGCCTTTATTCTCTAATATTTTATGGTGAAATACTAGAGAATTCTGAAATTTAATCCTTTTATTTTTAATTTAACATTCTACTACTAACATCAGCATCAGAGTTTGTTATCTGTACAGTATAATGCATCTGTTCATGAGTAGCTTTTTATATTGTACTAGCTTTTACAGCTGGTCGCCCGCGCAGCATCTGTTTATCACACGCAGCACTACCGATTTCTCATATTACCTGTATTTACAAAGATACCTGAAAATCCTTCCAGGATATCGAGACACAAAGTATCCTATGTCTAACTACATATAACAGTTAAGACGTTTGGCCATGAGAACGAAAAAAACAAACACACTTTCGCATTTATAATATTAGTAGGGATTTCATTACTAGCCCAAGTTTACTGCCCTGCAACACCATTTCCCTCACTATTTTATACAAACTAGTCGCAAAAACGATTAACAACTAACAAATAAAAAGTGCAACAAACTAACCTAATGGGCAGAAATTAATTATAACGAATAAGGAAGATGTATAGTCTCCGCGTCTGGAGAGGTCAAAATATGTCTACAATATATAATTAAATAAATAAATAAATTACTATGACCATTACCATATCGACACATTCTTTGTATGAATTTACTGGCCAGTAACAGAACGGTCTAGTTGGCGTTGCATGTAAGCCAAGTAATGGTATTTATTTGCACGTGGCTAATACGTTTACTTTACTGTCACGGTATGGTAATGTTGTAGTTGGCAGAGTAAAGTAACAAAGGTAAACTAACAATAACTTTGTTGAATAAACAAGTGCGAGTCGGACTCGCGCACGAAGGGTTCCCCACCATTATCTATAATCAAGCAAAAAAAAATCACGTTTGTTGTATGGGAGCCCCCCTTAAATATTTGTTTTATATTAATTTAATTATTCAATTTAAAGTGAATATATAATAAATATTCTGTGAATATTTCAAGCGTGTACCTGTTGCCGTTATCAAAATCAAGCAAAAACGAGCAAAAAATCACGTTTATTGTATGCGAGCCCCCTTAAATATTTATTATATTCTGTTTTTTAGTATTTGTTGTTATAGCGCCAACAGAAATACATTATCTGTGAAAACTTCAACTGTCTAACTATCACGGTTCATGAGATACAGCTGGCACGGCCAGACCAGTGCTGGATTAAGCCAGCGCGGGGCCCGTAGCAAATTCTGTCAAGAAGCCCTTGGTTTGCTTTAGTCATATTTAATTATTTTTGTATATTTTGATACCAAAATCTTAACATTAGCCTCTTGTATTTTAATTAAAAAACTATATATTTATACGCTCCTATCTTAATCGAAAAAAGAAATACGCTCATGCAGCGTGCGTCCGCGGGGCCCCCCAATGTGCGAGGCCCGTAGCATTTGCTACTCTTGCTAGATGGCTAATCCGGCACTGAGACAGACAGATGGACAGACGGACAGCGCAGTCTTAGTAATAGGGTCCCGTTTTTAACCTTTGGGTATTGAACCCTAAAAAAGCGTAAGCGGCCGTTACTAAATTGTTAGTAAGTCTCAGCCTACTATTTAAAATCACTTAGTTTTGTTTCTGTACTTTCTGATCCAAATAAATGTAAAAATAATATTATTGCAAATTATTATGAAATCTTTAAAAGCTAACAAGTAGTTACACTTAACCTTCATAATACATTGCGAAACTTTAAGTAGATAAACTAAACTGTTCCTGTTTGATTCCACGATAAAACGAACTTCACCTTCGCAATTATCTATTACCTATGTGATATGGCTTTTGACATAATATTCGTAATAACAGTGGTCCAACCTAAAAAAACATACGTAATATTTTAACTTGATTGCGAGAACCATTGCTGATAATGTTATTACACAGTGATAATTTTAATCTTTTATTATCTGCTGCAAATATTCAAAGATTTATTAGCAAAACACGATTAGAAATAATAATATTTTTTTAAGTTATAGCGTGTTGAAAAACCTAGTCGAGAAGGGTATAGGTAATTAGCACTACTGGCGGTGCATGTACAGTTGAAGGTAGGGCAGCGGTGGTTACAAGTTAGTCCTCCAAAGCATAGTCCAGCATAGAATATTATTTTAGTGAATGGTATTTTTACGGTTCCGTACCGCAAAAAGAATAAAACGGAAACCTTATAGGATCACTTGTCTGTCCATCTGTCACAACCAATTTGCTCAGAAACTATTGGACCGATAGAGTTCAAATTTGCTACACATTATGTAAGTCGGTGACTGCAACACAGACGTATAACGTAAATAATAGTACATTGTGCATCTAGGGCCGTAAGAAGGGGATAACTAACGAGAGTCTGTTAGAAGCCCGACGCCGATAGGCGAGGGCTTTTATGACTCGAGTTTGTTATCCCCTTACTGCCCGTGATACACACAATGTTTTTCATCACATTTGCGAGGAAATGAAGTAAAAATTAGACAAAAAAGAATATATATTAATTTTATTTCCATTTTACATCGTGAATGACCATCAGGTGGGTGTTCATAAACTGTGCGTACGTTGCGATCAGCGCGGGGCAGCTCCGCCGGCTTGCGGTCGCGCGCCCCGCCGGCTGCGGCTCCCGAGCAGCTCCGCCGACCTGGCGCACTTAACTGCCCGCGGGAGTTCGAAACCATACAAAATCCATAACTCCCTAGGGAGTTATGGATTTTGTATGGTTTATAACTCCCGCTGACGGCGGGGCCCGTAGAGGAGTTAAATCGGCTATAGTTTCTCTATACGCTTGCGTATAATAACACCCTTTCCGAGCAAGTGTGATGAAAATGAATTTTAAACATGGCGGCTACTTTCGCGAGGTAAATTAGAAAATTAAAATAAAACTTTTGCAAACTATATCGTGTGAATATCAATTGAAAAGGTTCTTTATCAGAATCTTAAAATAGCCGAAAATTTACCCCTCCCACACTTATTTCCGAAACTACTGGGCCTAAAATGTAACATAGGAAATTTCAGAGTCATCATGTACGGAACTCTCTCCACGCGAGTTTAACTCGCACTTGTCCGGTTTTTTAAGGTAGTGCGTTGGTATTATATGGTGGTTTGCCCTACAATGCCCCCCTAGCTACGGTTCTGTAATCTGACATTATTTTCTGTTTGTTTAGAGAAAGAAAAGGAGAAGGCATCGTCAGCGACCTTGCCGCGGCCGGAGCACCGCAAGGCGGATCGCGGCCGCCTCGCGCCGCACTCATCTTTTTCCAAGTTTGAAGAGAAGCGGCTCCGGCAGAGCGAGACGCTCAAGAAGGCTAATTTACTGAAGTTTACATATTTCAGCAAGAGGAGTAACACAGGTTAGAATAAAGTTAATTTTTAGAAAAAATACAAAAACCGACTTCGAGACTATACCTATATGTACCTACACTTCAATTTGCCATGCCCTGGTATCAGTTCCTTACCCTTACCTAGATCATAAGCGTCATGTAACTGATAGTGCAAATTATGAATAAATAAATAAATAAATAAACCGAAAAGTTGAAAAATCTTTTCTGAAGGGAACCGCAAACTAAAACGTCATCTGTCCATATATTTTTTGTTTTTGTTAATTTTTTCAAAACGCGCTGTATAACTTTCGATAAAATGTATGTGGGACTACCTCTGAAGTGTGTAAAGGAATAACCAATTCATGATTAATCGCGTAACTAACATACAGTCGAATTGAGAACCGCCTCCCTTTTTTGAAGTCTGTTAAAATCACGCCTCGACATCTTAATGACGACTAGCCACAGACAGACAGGCATGTTATGTTCCATTTAATAGTGAAAGTTGTGTGGGTAAATCCAAAATGTCACATATTTTGTCTCTTCATTAACAAAATCTAAATATGATGGTAGCTCGCACGGTGTATTAGTCGAAAACAGCAGAATTAATGCAAAAGAAGTTTTAAACTTTCACGATTTAAACACGTTATTTGTATAAAAACGGGACTTAACCTAAACCAGGACTTCTTAATACAATTTCTGTTTCGGGGCTGTTATAAACATACTAGCTTCTTTCTGCGATTTCGTTCGCGTGTAATTCGAAAGTCTTCTGGAACTTCAAAGTTTTCCAAGATAAAAAGTAGTCTATGCGTTAATCCACGGTACCTATAAGCTATCTCCGTTTAAAATTTCACCCAAATCCGTTTAGTCGCTTCGGCGTGAAGGAGTAACAAACATTTTAACTCGCGCACACTCAAAAACGGCCGCAAAACGTCCACTGCAGGACATAGGCCTCCCCAAAAATGGGGTATTTGCCATAGTCGCCACGCGTGGCAGGCGGGTTGGCGACAGCAGTTGGTCATGAAAGTGATCGAAGGACGTTGCTGCCCATCCTTCGGTTGGTCCCCCTGTCGCCTTTTACGACACCCACGGGAGGAAATGGTGACGCTTCCTTAGCCGGCACCACACGGACGCAAAAACCTGCGCATTTGCAATATTATGATTTTTAGATGACCACGAAACGACGGAAAAACGTCAAGAATTCAAGATACCGTCATCAGTGATGGAGGGTATGAAGCGAGAGTTCCGGTTGCGGTTCCCGACGCTGCCAGCGCAGGTGGACCGGGACGCGCGCGTGTTCGTGTACTCCTTCATCATGGACGTCATCAAGTGCGCTAATGTCCTGACTGTGGATGAATTATCCGAGCGGGTGCAGAGGCAGTATCAGGTGAGATTTTGAAGTAGGAACCTCAACTAGAATCCATAATACGGCGAATTAATTTGACAGCTCAAAATGCACAAATGTTGCCATGTTAAGGGCAGCGCTGGTCGTGTCGATATTAAGTGTACGGCTTTGGATACTAATTATGTTAAAAGGAAAATTAGTCACGGGGTAGAACAGGCAGATCATATTCACGATTTTTAATAAAAAGTAGGAAGCCAACTCTGACTCGACAGACCAATATAGATCGATTTGATACTGACATATCGATATTAACCACATAAAGAAAGAAAGAAACATTTATTCACTAACGCAGCAGACACACAGAGTAACATAAATATAAATTAAAAACAATAAAAACAAAATGGTGGTGTGTGTGAATGGGACACTGGCTCAGCATAACGTTGAGGTGTAAGCCATCTGCAGCGCTTATGTCCAGCCAGCACCGTCTGTGACTCGCGAAGCGCTGTACAAATACACCACATGCTAATGATTGTTTATTTACTATTACTTAGATGAATTGTTCATACATATACAGGATGTCTCATTTAAATCGGTCAGTATGGGAAAGTCTGAAACTATAAGACATACGAAGATCGGTTCTTAGGAATCATGTCATCGATTTTAATAAAAAGAAAAACCGCATTCATACACCTAAAAAAACGAGTTGAATATTGTATTGAAAAAAACGGTGGTCACTTTGAACACCTACTAAAATAAATCAAAGTACGTGAAAACTATGCATTTTATCCATTTTAGACATCATGTTTGATAGAGCCATTTACCGCTTAAGACCTACACAATCGATATCCAAATAGAAATAGTGTTAGTTTATTCATTTCCAAACAACCGGGTTCGATTCCCGAGCTGAGTACAGTCTTTCAAATGTATGAATGCAGTTTTTCTTCCCATTAAAATCGATGACATGGTTCCTAAGAACCGATCTTCGTATGTCTTATAGTTTCAGACCTTCCCATACTGACCGATTTAAATGAGACACCCTGTATACTTACTTAATATTGTGATAATGTGTCACATCACTATTCTTTATCTATATATGGAAATACTTTCATCTGTCAATTTCGTTTGCCGAATTATGGATTTTACAAAATGTGACTTAAGTATAGTGACTTAGCTTTTGCTCGCGGCTTCGCGTTGAATTCGTGTTTGCGCCTCAGGAGCCGGGCGTTTTTCCGAGACACAAAATAGCTTTCCTTTATCTCTCCTATGCAAAAAAAATATTCAATCCGTTCCCCCGCTTCGACGAGGAAATAACAAACAGATTTTCGCATTTATTACAAATTACAATTTAAAAATTTTCTTAAGCTATAATTTTTCCTTAACGCTAATATCCGACGGACCCCAAACTAGGCTGGGCCTGTATCTTGGGGGTCCAGGGACAGCGATTGTTATGGTGGAATTGTATCTTTATTGAAAATACTAAATACTAAACATATCTACTAATAGAGAAAAAAATACGATACGATTTAAGATATCAGTAAGGATAAGAGCACGGGATAAAAATGACTGGCGACACTGGAAAGAGCTGGAGAAGCCTTTGCCAATAGGCACTTTCAATATATTGCATAAAGTGGCACTTTCAATATCTTGCATAAAGTGGCACTTTCAATATATTGCATAAAGTGGCACTTTCAATATATTGCATAAAGTCCTGAGAGTAATTTTTTTTCTACGTAGTCTGTGTCATGTGCGCTGTGAGCAACTGCTTTTTTGTGACCGATCGCATAATGGCCCTAGCACACGCCTACATCGCTAAACGCGCGGTCGACTGCGACTAATAAGTTATTATAAAACTAGCAGCCATTTAGTGATTTTTTCGAAAATACTATACAGTGAAAGTTGTTCGTAATTTTCTATTTATAAATGAGATTTTACTTGGAGAAATATAATAATATTTTTTTGTTTCCAGCGTTTCATGAAGCACATGGAGACGTCGTCCCACTTCTCCAATGTGGACTCGGACTGCAAGGAAGTTCTCATGGACTTTGTAGAGAAACACGCGATGTCTTACCTGCACGAGTAAGTATAACAGTCTCAAATAGGGCAAATTTTGAGTATTGATTGTCCGGGAGTCCTGAATTTTCCTATGTATTTATTTGTCTATATAAGTATGTATATCATTGTCTAGTACCAGTAATACAAGCCTTTAGAGCTTACTTTGGGACTAAATCGATTTATGAAAAAATTGTGTGCGTGCTTTGTTTTTGTATGTTTGCCAATTTATTATTGGAATTCGGACTATCTCCAAAATATTACACTTTATCTTTTTTGTTCCCAGTAGTGTAGTGATGTTATATGTAATCTTAATGAGAATAGCGCAAACTGCAGCAATAAATTGCCAAAAATTTGGCACGACGAGCCTCTTTATGCACACTCTTTTTTTGACTTATGCAGGCTGCCATCAGTAGTGTTCTCACCGAGCGGCACCGACGACGAGCGCCTGGACCGGGCGCTGTCGGAGCGCATCCAGCAGCTCAGCTGGGTGGGCGAGAAGCAGCTGGAGTGCCGGCTGGGCGAGCGCGCGCGCTGCCGGCAGCTGCTGTACCGCGCCATCAACGGTCAGTCGCGTATAATAATATTTTATTACTATTATTTAATTTTTTAGTTTTCGCTGGATATGTTTCTAAGAATGTTCATGTCATGCGTCATTGTTGCATGGTCGTTTGCCTGTTAATTTAGTACAGTCTAGTTCTTCAATAAGGAGACCTTCTAGCGATTTGACTTTACTTAAGGCCACGTATGCTTGGTCAGCAGCGAAGAGCTTTGAGCGTAAATAGACAACGGCACGGTTGATTAAATGCATACACATCATTTCGTGTCTGTGCTGTTAACCGTTGAAGACTTCCCTAGTTAGGAGCCAACCCTGAGTGTAGCAACCATGTCATGGTAAGACTTGTAACTGGCTATCATAATAAAATGCGTACACCAAATTTCGTGACCGTGCTGTTGACCGTTGAACAGTTCCCTTATTAGGAGCCAACCCTGAGTGAAGCAACCATGTCATGATAAAACTTAAAACCGGCTATTATAATAAAATGCGTACACGAAGTTTCGTGACTGTGCTGTTGACCTTTGAAGAGTTCCCTACTTAGGAGCCAACCCTGAGTGCAGCAACCATATCATGGTAAAACTTATAACCGGCTATCATAATAAAACGTGTACAGAAAATTTCGTGACTGTACTGTTGACCGTTGAAGAGTTCCCTAGTGACGAGCCAACCCTGAGTGCAGCAACCATGTCATGTTAAAACTTAAAACTGGCTATCATAATAAAATGCTTACACAAAGTTTCGTGACTGTGCTGTAGACCGTTGAAGAGTTCCCTAGTTTGGAGCCAACCCTGAGTGCAGCAACCAATTCATGGTAAAACTTAAAACTGGCTATCATAATAAAGTGCCTACACAAAATTTCGTGTCTGTGCTGTTGACCGTTGAAGAGTTCCTTTGTCTGGCTGGAGCTAATCCTGGATGTCGATTTGTCATGTTTACCATAAAATGCATTGTCATCGGAATTGAACCAACATGTAAAAAATCTGCTCCGTAGGATAAGAGGGACTGGTTCTAATTCATTGCAAGATTTGGCCCGAACATACATACATACATATAAAGATTGCAAGTTAAATAAAATAAAAACGCAGGGACATACGACTTTCATTTACTGGACCAAATCGATTTGTATTGACATACATACATACATACATACATAGCATCACGTCCGAAATCCCTAATGGGGTGGGCAGAGCCACAAGCCTACTTGTAGCCACGTTCGATTAATTAGTCCTAAGATGGTATGATGAACCGTATGGTGACAGGTGATCAGCCCATCGCCCATACAGATAGTCCACCATGTTGGAGAGGACCCGTCCCTTAGTCGACTTTTACGACATGCCAGGATGATAAGCATCTGCACGCATTCTATGCAATTTCTTCACTCCCAGTGCAACAGAGGAGTATTGTATTGATTTGTATTGAAATAAACTTTTATCCCTATCAATGTGAAAGACGAACAAATCGTATACCAAAATGGCACCAAGCTCCCTAACTATAAGTCATTTGTTCAACGAGGTTGTATTGATCGCCATATCCTTCTTTTGAGATGGACGTAGGCATATCGTTCTTGTGAGATGTTTGGAGCTGCGTGTTTACCCGTGCGCGTGCGCAGAGCTGCTGGGCATGGACCGCGCGGCGGCGCCGGGCGGCAAGCTGGCGCGCGCGCGGCGCTGCTGCCGCCACGTGCTGGCGCTGTGCGCCGCGCCCGCCTCCGCCGACGACCTGCTGCCCGCGCTCATATTCACTGTAAGGATATCCGCTTACCGACGGCCAAAATAGCCCACGATTTCCTAACATACCTTGTCAATTTTCTTTTTTAGGGTTCCGTAATCCAACTTTAAACTCTTTTAGTTTCGCCTGTCTGTATGTCAGTCACTTTTCCACGAAGACTATTTAAGTGACTTAAGCTGAAATTTTGTACGCAACGGTAAATCATTTAATTGGGGCAAGTTCTTTTTTACGCTAGCTCCCATACATGTAAAGCAAGGGTAAACTTTTTTTATTCTACTACCTCGAAAGTGGTGTTGTTGGATAGCTCTTTTAAAACTATTACCGGTATAACATTACCGATTTTATTGAGCTTTAAAGATGTTACGTGTCCCCCCCTACATCCGAAAAATAAATTAAAAAATTCAGAAAAAAATCTTAAACGAAAATCTTAAAGAAAACTATATCGAAGTTAAGAGAAAAACTATCACGACTAATTAGGGCCTGGACACATGACGACGATACGTGACGTAAAAAAATCGATTGCGCGTCGCCCTTATTTCTATACCTATAAAGGTGATGTGCAACGGATTTTTTCATGGCACGGCGCCGTACCGTGGTCATGTGGCCAGGCCCTGATTAGTCTTGATAGTTTTCCTTTTAACTTCGTTACATAAGCTCTCGTTTCTTCATCATGTTTTTCATGAGTTACAGGTGCCTAACTTGGTAATACCTTCTATTCTGCAAACTTCTATAAATTATCTTCTAGACGTATTAAATTCTTCTATACTAAACCGTCCGACGTCGATATGCACTTGGCCGGTTTTTTATTGTGCTTGTGATCAAATAAATCGGATACCCTTCTACCTCTGGACCTCCAGCTGCCACTATTTCCTTGACACCCTGTATAAGTATGAATGTTGTGCGCAGGTGCTAAAAGCGAACCCGCCGCGCCTCGTGAGCAACATCAACTACGTGACGCGCTTCTGCAACGCGCAGCGCCTCATGACCGGCGAGGGGGGGTACTATTTCACTAACTTGGTAATTATTTCCAGCTCATACCATCTACAGTACAATTACAATCAGTTAAACGATTCGACTTTTCTCGGCTATTATCGGCTGAAGCCGGAGACGAAAACGCTGCGATTTGTTTTAGGTAGCATTCAACTTAAAGTATCGCTAACGAAATGTATTATATCAACTGCCATGATGACATTACTTACCGGTAGACCTAAGAAGTTTACAGAAGCGATATGGACATGCATTATTTATTGATGTATATAAATGTACCTATAATATAAAAGAAATATGATTCTTTATTAATCAATAGTTACTGTTTTACGTAAGGTAACACAGTACGAAATTTGTCATACGTGTCGTACTGTCAAAAAAATATTGTCACTAATTATTTTTCATCACACTTGCTCGGAAAGGCTGTTATTATACGCAGGCGTACAGAGCAGCTGTAGCCTACTTACCTCCCAAGGGCAGTTATGGATTTTGTATGGGTTATAACTCCCGCTGACGGCGGGGCGAGCCGCAAGCCGGCGGAGCTGCCCCGCGCTGATCGCAACGTACGCTCAGTTTATGAACACCCACCTGATGGTAATTCACGATGTAAAATGGAAATAAAATTAATATATATATACTTTTTTCGTCTAACTTTTATTTCATTTCCTCGCAAATGTGATGAAAAACATTGTGTGTATCACGGGCAGTAAGGGGATAACAAACTCGAGTCATAAAAGCCCTCGCCTATCGGCGTCGGGCTTCTAACAGACTCTCGTTGGTTATCCCCTTCTTACGGCCCTAGATGCACAATGTACTATTTCTTATTTCAATATAAAGGTTGTGTTACTTTAGAGCTATAAGGAGGTTTTGTTGCTCATATCCTTCTGTTGTATTGTGTTTAATAAGATAACGGGTAATATATTTAAAGGTCATATCTGTAATTTGATATCTATGTGAAAAACGAGGAATACCGACAATAACGGAGGATGGCCGAATGGTGAACTTATTTTAATAGTACTGTACCGAACTGGACCGAAAGGTCCGAAATACCTACAAGGAACCATGACTAGCCATATTTTGACACACTGATTTTTAGTATAAATACTACATACATATATAGGTGCATACATATCTCACGCCTGTTTTCCAAGGGGGTAGGCAGAGATCCTGACACACCTTCCGCTTCGTTTATTCTCATTAAGTTCTTCATGCACGCTCGCCGGTTGAGGGTACTCTTGACCCGGCCTTTCTTAAGAACGTCCTCGATCTGGTTTTGGTACGTTCGCCGAGGTCTTTCCTTCCAACCCTACCATGCACACATGTCCAAACCATCTAAGCATACCTTTCTCAATTCTCACGGCTACATCTTCCACACCACATCGTTCCGTTATCACGCTATTCCTTATCCTGTCACTCATAGAAACACCACACACACTTCTCAAAGCTCGCATCTCTACTGCATTGATTCTACTTTCTAGTATAAGTATTAACTGTGAAAATCAAGCTAAGAGGGAACCATGACTCCCCTGGATCCGCGCTTAGCGTTATTTATATTTAATAATCTTATTCAAATATATATATATATATTTATTAGCTGGCTATGGTTCCTTTTTTGCTTTAGTAAGCCTCTGGTTCTGTTTCAGTGTTGCGCGGTATCCTTCATCGAGAACCTGACAGCGGAGTCTTTGAACATGAATCAACGAGAGTTCGAAGGCTACATGGCCATGCCGGCCTCGATAGGCGGCAGCTCTTGGGTGAGATCTAGCGTCAAAATTAATCGATTATAAATTTAGTAGTATGAAAACGGACTCTCACATTTCTGAATCTACTAGCGGTTTGAAAGGTGACATCAGTTTAGAAGAAACGCCGCGAGAAACTCGGCAGTCTTTTTTCCCACTTTAAAAGTGGGTAAAAATAATTTATAATAATTAATTTATGATACCGTTGATGCTTCAATTTATGTTTACACATTTGTATATTTTGATGTGTAAAGTAAATATATGTGGATGACGAAACTTTAAGAAGGTCGGTTAAAATGGATGGATGGATGGAATGGATGGAATGAATGGATGGATGAATGGATGGATTTCCTCTATTCTCTTAAAAAAATATCGTGGTGTCGCTTTGAGGGTGCACCAAAAAGCCCTGCTTTGGATGTAACTAATCTTTGGTGGCATCCGGCGGAAATTTTAGGGGCGCCAAATCCAAAACTTGTTTCACTAAAATCATTAATCTCAATTGCTGGAGGGCAGGGGCGCGAATGACAAATTTTTGCCCAGGTACGGAAAAATCCGGATCCGGAGCTAGAGGCACGCGATAACCGCAATCCGCACCATGTGTTCAAATAACGATTTTTCAAAAATGTTTCAAATTATCTAATACAATTATTACCCAACCTACCTTTTGTTTTAGCTGTAGTGAGCCATCAAAGTATAATATTGATTAGTTATTATTTATCAATTTTAGGCTGTAGCATTATCTCTATGCGCGGAGCTGCGTGAAGCCGAGGAGCATTCGGCGCTCGCGCAAAAACTGCTCTCGCAGGCGCGCGATATCGAAAAGGGAGCCAACGACCTGGCCGCTAACGCTGACACATTTGAGGTAAGGTGACATTATCACAGACCAAATATCTTAAAGACTAGCCTCACTTTTACTAGCAAAAAAATATGTAAAACTAGCGGGGCGCGCGGCGTTTTTAGAGCGCTGTGATTGGTGCCCCGCTTATGGCTTTTTGCCTCTAATATTGGCAGCGGGGGTCGCTCAGTTATGCGGAATCTATTGGATATATGGTCTGTAGGAATTATTGTTTTTAAATGTTAAGGGGCCATTTACACACACACATACATCATAGGTTATAACTACCAGTAACACTTTTATTGGTAAAAATTCAACTCTAAAAACCTCTGAGCAGATCCGGCAAGATATTCGTGTCAAAGAATTAAGTCACATTGCAAATGTAGCCCGTATGCTACACCGGATGGCAGAAATAGCATATCTTGAAACAAAACACTTCCTAGTGTTTTGGGTCTTTTCATGTTTGATATTATTTCAGTCGGAAGACTTCCACTACTGTGCGGCTCGCATCCACTAACATGTTTTCATCGATAATAAACCTGTTTCTTTTATTTACAGCAAGAGATAGCAAAGAAAGTGCAGGACGTCCTCGCAAAGACACCGCTCGAGATAAAACCGCGTCGGAACCTCCCGGAGTTTGGCAAATTCAAGACACTCGGCTCTCAGCCGCTGATCGAACTTGAAGGACACTTGCCGCCTGTTGAGGCCCCGAGAAACGAAGTACTGGAAGAAACCAAGCCAACAGAGAAAGACCAACTTGATGGAAACACAGAGACTCCTAGTGAAACTGATATCAAACCTGTAACCCAAGCTGAACAACCCACCAACTCGTTTGAACTGGAAATCACTGAAGAGAAACTCAACATCCTCGGTTTCGAAGAGTTAAATTCTCCTCCGAAATCACCACATCTTGATCAAACCTGGGACTTGAAACAGAGTAGCTCCATGGAACTGCTTACGCCATCCCCGCTAGGGTTCACACCATTCGACTCCAGGTCTATAGATGAACTGATGACTCCAGATGAATTCGGCTCTGAGCATTTAGCTCCCGGTCTAAGCAATATTAATTATGATATAGACCTGTCCGATTTTAGCGGTGATAACAGCATAGCTGATGATGCGCCAAAGCCAGAAAAAGATCCGTTCAGTCCTGAGGGTTTAAGAACCGGGGCTTTCGATCCATTTGCGCCTCAGTCGTCGAAAGATCCATTCAGTCCATCGCACGATATGTTCGATCAATTCAGTCTGGTCGATGCTAAGACCAATAAAACATCGGATCCGTTCGAAATAGTAACAAAAACTAAAGATCCGTTTAGCCCTATTGCGAGTTCGTCGAGTCAAACTATGCGGGACCGATTTACTCCCGATCAGCAAGTCGGAGACCAATTTAGTGCCGATCAGAAAGCCAAAGATCCATTTAGTCCCGATCAGAAAATCAAAGATCAATTTAGTGCCCATCAGAAACCCGCGGATCCATTTAGTCTCGATCAAAAATTCAGGGACCGATTTAGTGCCGATCAGGAAGCCAAAGATCCATTTAGTCCTGATCAGAAAATCAAAGATCCATTTAGTGCCGAACAGAACGCCGCAGATCCTTTTAGTCCCAATCAGAATGTCGGAGATCCGTTTAATCCCCAGCAGAAATCCTCTATTTTAGACGATAATGACTCTCCAACGGCTGCATGTCTTTTACCAATGCCTCTGCTACCGCAAAGTAGCAAAAATACTTAAAACTACTTATTTATGGTCTCACTTATAGTCTGTTAATAGACGGTTAGCGTGTTCCTTCTTCAAATTTTGCAATAGACAAACTGCAAAAAGGAACCTGTAACCGTTCATTCTGTCGGAGCCCACTGTTGCCATCTCTATATATCACTGAAACTAATCATTATTTATGTACATTTATGTATGGTTAATATTTGTATATACCTACACAATAAAACTATATACATAAAAAACATGCTAATGTCAACCATATCTCAATCTCAAACGGTTTAAATTTGAGCACACTATGGCCGACCTGTTAGATGTAAGTTGGTTCCGAAAGGTTAACTGAGTAGTGCCGTTAGTGTAAATAGGAAAAAATACGATCCTGTTTTCTTGTAAATTTAATAATTTTTTCGCAGCCCAATTGTTTGGTTGTTTTTGTTGGAATCCAATTTCTTTTGGTGCTGTATAATGGTTCTGTTGCAAAATTAATCTTTGTGTGAGCACCCTATCTGTGATATAAAAATTTTGATTTTACTTTCGACATTTATGTGAATCTTTATAGAAAATGTGATGTTTCCAATCGTTATTTATTTTTATTATAACCTACTGTGCTAGCTATGGAAATTTATAATAATGTTGTTTAGGATTGTTATGCTTTTTTGGAATATAATGTTTATCTTGTAATATATATTAATAATATTTATGACTACTATCATAAAATTGTTATTTTTCCCATAAAATTAATCAACTGTAAAATGAGTATGAGATTAAAAGTATTTAGTTCTCATGATCTACTAGAAGTTTTTTTCAAGAAAAACTGTTTGTTATTTTTAACGTTTAAATAATATCAAGTTAATTATGTGTGTTTGATTGTGGAAGAAAATCATTTATGTATATAGGAACTACATACAATTTTTGAATTAAAAGTGAAATATACATGGGAAAGTGTTATAGCTACAGATAAAGAATATTCGTAGGAAAACATTGAACATGTAAATAAATGACAGTCTATACCTTAAATATTTTTCGGAACTATTGGCTCAAGTCAATTTTGGTATAATATAGGAAATCAAAATTATCACATACATTATTGCTGAGTATTATTATTGTACGATGGTTTAAAATGAGTTGTGACTACTACAATAAGAGATTCAAAATGAAGTATTTACAAGTACATGATGCATTTTCTATTCGTAATTAAACTGAAGTAAGGACCTGGGCGACCGAGCCTTGCTTGGCGTCTTTCTTTACTTTCAGAGACAACACAAATAAACCTGAAAGTAAACCATATACAAAATCTCATCCGAATCGTTAGAGCCATTTCCGTGAAAACAAAAAGCGTGCCACGAGCGCTCGGCGACGGCTGTAGCCGACGCAAACGTATGGATAACGACATATCGTGGCGTCAGGGGCATGGAAAACTGCCGACGGTCACAGCCGACTGTGGCGGTCGAAGGCTTAAGTAATAAGATAAATAAAATAACATATCACTCTCAACAACCGAAACAAGGATTCCCTGTAACTCAAATCCATACACCTTTTGAATGCAATAGTCTGCTACATACGACAGCGCAGTTTCTTGCCACTGACGCCACTATATGGCGTATTCCATACAATTGCGTCGGCTAATGCCGTCGTTAGCGTCCAGGCCACGCGTTTTTTGCATTTGTCCCTGGCGTTCGAAGGGTCTGTTTCGCCGCGTGTTGCACAGCCACAAGCGTCAGGCCCATAAAAAATTTGACTACTTATTTAAAATAAATGTATTGGCATTGATTGGGTTAGAAACTGGACGCATCAAAACTAAAACAACCAGACCCACGACAAAATACATGTCTTTTTTGATGAGTAAAACAACCAAATATGTTACAAAATGTTTATTTAAACTAGAATCTTTCGTATTTTTCACCAGATTTACCCTAAGAGATAGAAGAAAGTTTAAATAATACTATAGTTCAGATATAGTGAGTAATGTTTCCATCGGTAAAACTCGGATCTCAATCGGAAGACGACGGGACCCGAAGTGTCAATTAATTATTGTATTAAATCAGTGACATGTTTATATTCATTAATATGAAACTTTATTATTTACTGCCAAATGTCAAAACGAAAAATGACAGCATGGTATGATGGCTACTGGCCCTCAATTCTCGGTGTTTTCGAGATAATGTCGATTGCAAGATTAAACGTCAGATTCACACAGTTGCGTCAAATGACTGTATGAACTGACGTTTAATCTCGATTGGTAGATTATCTCGCATGCGCCGAGAATTGGGGGCCTGCCGAAGCTAATTGAGAGAGCACAATAAATACGAACTTTTCCGATAAAACACGATGGAAACTAATTATGCACTACATCTGTATGCTACCAACATGGACAGTGAGGCAACACATATTTGATTGGATAAACTCATGGAAGAGGAATAAAGTACAGAAATAAATAGGACATCACAGAACTATGATTAAGTAACATGGTCCTTGTATAAATAAATTAAAGCTATTAATCTAAAACAAGTCATCAGAACCACCAGACCTAAGAAAAGTAAACTGGCTCAAACTATATGAAAGTTCAATAATAATTTGTAGAATGCCAGGCAGCTTGAAGTTATCAGATAATTGAATAAAATATTTGTACATATACTTGCACATACAAAGATTAAAGGGTTTACTTGAAAATTCTTTGATCATTCAAAGCAAGTATAAGCAATAAGCCATCTTATTAATTTCAAATTGTACTTCTCTATGTTACTTTCCTTTTGTGTCCAATGAAAATTATTGTAAAAGTAATGTTAAATAAATTTTGCTCATTCTGGCAAAAAAAATCCCCTATTTAACTGTGAAACCATAAGTTAGTGGCCTCCATATGAGCTGTTTCTGTGTCCGTGCCTAACAAATGCACAGACATTGCGGGAAATATGACACTAATGCTCAGTGATCCCTGCGCACAGCAAAGCTTCACTTCACAGCCTAATTGAAGACATACCTATAATAAAATCCAATCGGTTGTTTCTGATTTCAGTGGATCTTAACACGTTGGCTGCCATGAGCATTACTGGTGGGATTACGTTTCTTTCTCTGTGTGGCCATGAGCATAACCGGTGCAATCACGTTTTTTTCTCTGTGTGGCCATGAACATCACCAATGGCTAATGTGTCACTGGTGATGCTCGTGGCACCTCAGTAATAGACCGATGCTTTGAGCATCACCAGTGGTATCAGTAAATTTGTATGGGGCGTGGGAGCAATACTGTAGGTGTAGTATGGTGGGCAGCCAACGTGTTAAAGGTCATCATCACTTACTAAGCATTCTCGTCATTGTGGCAGTGACAGTTATCTAATTTACATAAAACCTTAGGTCAACAACCATCTATCGAAATATCAAAAATAAACAAGGTACAAAACTTTGTATTCTAAACTGCAAACTCACTGGATGATTACCTCAGCTATACCTGGGAGAATTTTTACTTCATAGGTTTCCCTTTCTTTTTGGCATTTGTTTAGGTAACTTAGTGAGCAATGACCAGCACACACTGGCTGTAGGCATGGTATGGTGCCATTGAGTCAGCATCAGCCCTTACACAGGATCTGTATTGTGTAACACATGCCACAAAATGGTATACTGGCTACCTGTGACCTGAGCTCTGTCAATGCTAGTACATATGTCTCAAAAAGCAAAATCACACAGTTTACAATATATATATATATTATAGAAATTGCTCCAACCACTTAACATTACTTTCATGCATATATACAAATGATTAAATATTAACAACACAAATTAACATTTGTTCATCTTTTGGAATAAGGTAATCACTTCCTCCCACATATGAGAGGTAAAAATTTGTTGTGTTTATAATTTATGTTTACAAGGCCTTCCACAAGCGAAATTATTCACTCCATTAAACTTTCTACTACTTAACACTAAAATGAACACACATATACAAATGATAATGAAATCAAAAACATTTGGCTTACATTTGATGTCCATAGTTAAATATTATACATGTCAGTGTACTGTAAACAATGCAACTTGTAACAATAAAATATTAAATTTCCTTTGATAATTTCAAACATTGTGTATAACATCATAGGAGATCTTTATTATTTCATTTCACTGACATTTTAAATACAATTAGATATTTCTTTATAGCCAATGAAATAAAATTTTCTGGTAATTAATTTCTCCAAAATACTAAATGTTGTTTTAGGCAATAGAAATTGTGACATTTATTCCAAGATTGCCATTGTCAGCAAACAGCTGGGCCAAGGAAGTGTCAAAAACGAGGCAATCTGAATTCATGATGGCGGAGGAGACTCCTTCATGTATGGAGCGCGGCATGGCTTCCCAGGTGAGTCTGCGTCTATGGCCATTCAACTCTAACCTGTAAGCAAAGTTTTCTGCCTCCTTTCTTGAACCTATGAGTTGGACAATAGCAAAAAACTGCTGATGACCATCAAACTTCTCTTGCTTCTCGAGCACAAGCATGAAGTGGTGGTTAAAGCAGGACTGCATCATGACCCAGTCCACTGCTCCAGGGAGGTTGATATCTGTAGCCAAGAATACTATGTCTTCTCCTTGTAATGTTGTGATGCTTTTGTGTGACATCATAAGGTGGGGCATAACTTGGTCAAGGCCACCCTGCCACTTGCAGGAGGCACCGGGACAAGGGCAGGAGTAGGGCCTGAACTCGCAAGCTTCCTCATGCTCAGCCTTCTCGGTGTGCACAAGGGTGACAGTGCAGCCCGTGTTAGAGTGTTTGCAGGGAAACATCACATTGCTGGCCACTTTTTCCATAGCGAGGTTGCGAATGTTGCCGAGAGGCCCGCGACACGTGGGGCAGCACGACAGTTTGGGTCGGCAGCTGGAGCACACCAGGTGGCCGCTCTGGCACTGCAGGATGGGCGGCAGCACATAGTCGAAGCACACAGGGCACTCGAACAGCGACGCGAGGTCGGCCGACATGGCGGTGGGCACGCTTGCAAGCGCAGGCACCCCGGGCACAGCACAACTGGAACTGCTAGCTCCTCCGCGCCGCTTGTTCGTGCTCATGACACCGTTCCGCGCACATAAATATCTGTCGATCAGCGTTCACCGATCAACCGACGTACTCACGATCTAAATTAACGTTATCATAACTCACTTGTAGCCCTCCTCTGCCGATTTCTTTCGTTTGGTAGTCGCTTTGAAAAAAGATTCCATCACAACTTTGGAGGCCACTGTTATAATTTTTTTATTGATATTAACTATTTTCCATCTCTTTAAGGGGACTTACATATAAAGATAACACGCGTTGTAGGATGTATTTTATTCAGTAAATCGGTAAATAAATGTTTTATTCTTGATTGATTTAAACATAAAAGGTTGAAAATCGTAGAAGATTTAATGACGAGACGACCAATCAAATTTAATGTATCAAAAATTTGTCAAATGACAGCCATGATGTCAATAGATTATAGAGCAACGTTGACCAACCAATCTCTGACGTTGACCACAGTGCAAATATTTTCAGGGTCCGAATCATAGTGCCGTATTGACAAATGGAAGCATTACAGTTAAAATAAGAATAAAGGCAATAAATAAATAATCAATTAAATTACAGTACATTGAAAATAATAGTAGAAATATAGTTGTGTTTAGTGCACGGTACAAGACAATAAAAAAAATTTCATTAAAAAGTTGAACAGTGGTTGCGTGCTAAAGGGGGCACTCAGCGTCAGCGAAAAAGCAACATGACTGATTTTTAGTGGTGCCCTGAAAAACTATTACTAAACACTACACGATCGTTCAACACTCAATCTCCGAACTTTTGACCAAAATAGGGCAAACTATCGATCTTTAAACCGCTCCGTAGCACATTGATTTTTATCGCGCACATAAAGCGTTCGTCCCTTTCACACTCGCATACTTATACGTTAAAAAGTGACAGATGCTTTATGGGCGCTATAAAAGATAGTGTGCTAGGCCCTCTGGACTATGTGTGGAGGGACGGTTTGTACGAGTTTGTGAACGAACTCCTTTGATTCGGAGTCGGTTTACCGCTCCGGGAGCGATCTCAAGCCAACCCAGCCGAACTCGCGCCAACGTGTCCGAACCATCCCCCACACATCGACGGTTGGACAATAAATAAATTTGAGCGTTGGATATCAATTTCGTAGAAATGACTTTTTAGTTTTGGCCATTATTTCTAGTAGAATTCGACTTATCTTCATTTCTAGGGAAATTGTAGGTAGGTACATTATAAAATTTATAACATACATCAAACATCTCAGTTGCAGAAAATACAGCAAATAATGAGTCATCACAGTAGATTTGTACGTGAAACGGTGTCATCATTCAGACAAGTAGCATCATTGTTTAAGCGGAACATTCCGGTAGGAAGCACTTATCGTATCCTCAATGTCGCAGAAAATTCGAGGAGACATGCCATGCTCATCATTGCTGTGCAACTATATGCGCAGCAGTTGACCTGTTAAATAGGCTTTGGTTTTCTCAGTGAATACAGTTCTTCAAAAGGGCGCAAAGAGAAAAGTTATTTGTGCAACAAGAGTGCAAAGTTAGTTTTTGCTGCGAGTGTTGATTTTGAACCCCGAGTAAGCGAAGGATTCTATAATAGAATCACGAGCGTAGCGATTCTAGTTTAGAATCCTGAGCGTAGCGAGGGATTCAAAGATACGAGATGCAATAACTTTGGTCTCACGTAGCACATACCTACAACTTTTCACCTCAGCAGCGAGAACATATTGGATAAAGAGACTTTTCAGGCAGAAAGCTTAATTCTGAATTTTTTACATGTTGCCTTAATTCTTTCGGTGTTAAATAGCAGGCCTCGTCACTGGACTCATTCATATTTACAAGATTTATTATTATTTTTATGATATTCCACGCGTATCCAATTTAGTAGCTAGCTTATCAGAAGAAGAAACCTTAAAGAAACCAATAAAAATTTGAATACCGCTATTTTTTAAAGATGCGTTCTGAAACTGCCCCCGCGGTATTCTGTCACAATATTAAAGATTGTTGAAACTATTAATAATTATGATAACATGATAAACTTTGTATTCTTCAACATTCTCTTTATATATATTTTTTTTCTAAATAAACGAAGTGTATTTTTTATATCAAATATAAAAAATACACTTCGTTTATTTAGAAACAATATTTTCTGGCATCAAGTTATTTGTTGCAATCGTGGCTGCATATTTCCGATATCCGGCGCATTTTCACATCACACAGTCACTCCGAGAAGACTACTATTCATATTTTCAACTAAAATGTAAATTACAAACAACTTTTTCTGTTCAATTCAACAACAATTCTACTTTCGTTCAGCAAAAAACCAACATAATGGCGGCAATTCGATCCTCCGCCAAGACCATTTTTTTTAAGTCATAGACAAACGAATGAAGTCTCTATTCTCACGTCACTCGAGATCAAATGTCGTTCGGTTTATATTAAAAAAACATACTGAATTGATGTTTCGTATCAATAACTGTTTAATATCTATGGATACTAGAATAGAGTCCCACTTGAGTTTTGACAGCTGTTCCAAATTTAATCTCATTTCGATACTAAAATCGATACTGTAATAACATTGCAGCATTAGGTAAACCTAATTGGTTGTCACAATGGTGGTCATTTCCTACGGTTTTTGATTACACTATGGAGGTTTTATGATATGGGTGTAGATAATAGTACTTTATGCAACGGTTGCATAATGATAGGCCTTAAAACACTAGTGCGGTTTTATGAAACGAGCTTTGCGAGTTTCATAATAAGATCGCACGTGTGTTTTAAGGCCTTAAAACACTAGTGCGGTTTTATGAAACGAGCTTAGCGAGTAGCGAGCTATCATTATATAATTAATAAACAATTAAAGTAAATATTGATGTCAAAATGTTATTAGACGATAAAAGAATACTTAGATGAAACGTCATAATTATAATGCAATAGTAGTTTATGCAACGGTTGCATAATGATAGGCCTTAAAACACTAGTGCGGTTTTCATGAGACGAGCCGATAGGCGAGTTTCATAATAAGATCGCACGTGTGTTTTAAGGCCAAATTATGCAGAGTTGCATACATAACTTTATCTACACACATATTATAAATCCTCCATGATGGGTTCAGAAACAATATTTTCTGGCAACAAGTTATTTGTTGCAATCGTGGCTGCATATTTCCGATATCCGGCGCATTTTCACATCACACACACTCCGAGAAGACTACTTACTATTCATATTTTCAACTAAAATGTAAATTACAAACAACTTTTTCTATTCAATTCAACAACAATTCTACTTTCGTTCAGCAAAACGTCAACATGGCGGCAATTCGATCTTCCGTCAAGACCATATTTTTTTTAAATCATTGACAAACGGATGAAGTCTCTATTCTCACGTCACTCGAGATCAAATATTGTGCAGTTTGTATTAAAAAAACATACTGAATTGACGTTTCGTATCAATAACTGTTTTAATATCTATGGATACTAGAATAGAGACCCACTTGAGTTTTCACAGCTGTTCCAAATTTAATCTCATTTCTTTACTAAAAACGATAAAGAAGTCATGTTATTTCTTTATCGCAGCACTGGTTTTTCCTAATTGGTTGTCAAAATGGTGGTCATTTCATACGGTTTTTGATTAACCAATGGAGGTTTTATGATAAACAATTTTTTGCTGTCTAATTATAAATACATACATAGAATCACGCCCGAAATCCCTAATGGGGTGGGCAGAGCCACAAGACTACTTGTGGCCACGTTCGATTAATTAGTCCTAAGATGGTATGATGGACCGTATGGTGACAGGTGATCAGCCCATCGCCCATACAGATAGTCCACCATGTTGGAGAGGAGGGACGGGTCCCTTAGTCGACTTTTACGACATGCCAGGATGATAAGCATCTGCACGCATTCTATGCTATTTCTTGACTCCCAGTGCAGCAGAGGAGCATTTTAAATGTAAAATATTCCAACTAAGTTAAGGTAGTTAAGAGATTAATGTCGTCTTCTCTCCAAAATGGATGTGCCCAAACAGTCCATAATGATCTACAATAGCAAACCTAACGTCTGTAACACATGTGGAACACAATAAGTATTGAGTATTATAAACGCGAAAGTTTGTGAGGATAGATAGATGTTTGTTACTCCTTCACGCTTCGGCTGGATGGAATTTTAACATTCCCGAGGGAATAACTATAATCCGAATTCTACGCGGACGAAGTCGCCGGCAGAGTCTAGCTAATCGATAAAGAGCGAAATCCGCTTTATAAACTGAAATTAGAATGTACAAATTCGCATGCGCAATTGCGCACAATGGCCACGATTAAGTGTCGCACGCGACTTCCAGGAACCAGCAGCGTGCGCGCAGGTTTCAACGTAGCCAGGTTATTATCATTTAATATGACTTCGCTAGTGGCCTGTTACTAGGCGGCACTAGCTGGGTTCCTTCCAGTGCGTACTCTCTTACTAGTGCCGACGAAAGAGGTAGTCAGGGAGATAGAACGGGGTTAAGTTATCCCCATGTCACTTTGCTAGGGCTACTGGGTTATAGTTACATAATACCCAGTGTTTTTTTAGGTTTGGTCTCCAAATAATTAGGAGCATCTTATAGTATTCTTACTTATGAAATTTCCAAATTAATAGAAATATGTATGTGAAAACTAATCGGAAGTGAAAACAAAACCGATTCAAGTATTGTCATGACTATGGTTTCACTCTTTTTTTATCGGTATCTCAATAGTTTGCTTTATCTGTTTAGATAGATCGACCTGTCTAAATTTACTTTTATCGAAACTAGAGCAATCGAATACGCGATAAAGTTCTTCTCAATACAATGGAAGGAGATAAGCATGAAAACATTACGTTTTATGATTCCCAGAATTAAAGATAGTAAAAATCAAAATCAAAATCAAAATCATTTATTTGCTGAACATGGGTACAGTTGATGACATTTGATTTGCAAGACCAAGCCAAGTTCTGCCGGTAAGCATGCAAAATAGGTTGTTAGTAATTTAATTTAACTTAATAACTTATATAATAACAATCAATTATAATAATTATAGTTTAGTATTTTTATTTACTATGGCTCCCAGTTTTCTATTAGAAATTCATTGATGGAGTAGTAAGCTTTATTGCACAGGAAATATTTTAATGATTTTTTTAAACTGGTGTTATCCTCCTTCTCGATTATAAATTTCGGCAACTTATTATAAATTTTTGGGGCCATTCCTAGAACACTCTTTGCAAACAATGCAGCTAGTAGGTAGCTAAGTACATTGAAACAACGGGTCAAATTCGAAAAGGTGTCTTCTTAATTCAATAATTTCTAAGCTTAAAATAAGAAACGTCAAACTCGGTTTTGTATAGCACAAAGCTGTCAAAATCAAGTTCAACGGTTCTTATCGACCGAGCGAGCGAAGCGAGCGAAGCGTTTCCGTTTCAGCTTGGGCAAAAATGCTTTCGTATGTCCAGCGGATGTCCGTCGGCTGTCCGGCTGTCCATTTGATCTCGTCTACAGGTCACAGTTATCAATCGATTCTCGTGAAATTTTTTGAGCAGGTGCGATAATTATATAGATTTTTGTCGATTCTGTTTTTCAGAATTTTACAAAATTGCGGAGATATGGGGGTTTTTGCAATTACAACCTTATTTGCGGTGTTGGTAAACTGAACTGACCTAAGTCGATGTATGGGGATATCAGTTTTCCAACGGCAAAGTTAAGTTTGTCGTGAGGCACAGCTCGCGGTCCGTGAATTATTGTTCCGTTTCTTTTATCTTTGATATCTTTTAAAGTATTTATTGAAATGATATAGTGTATAGGACAATTTTAATCTACATTAAATGCCCAAGCTAAAGAAGGTATTTGTCTCGATAAGGATTAATACTGAATAGGAGAAAATAGCTTCGCAAATAACCTAATATTTTTTATTAATATTTTAAAGATAAAAATAGTTACTGAGAGTCAATCTTAGGAGATAGACATATGCCATCGGGGACTTTTCTCTAGGCTTTTTAAAGAACTACAAGTCTGTAGTACATTACTTTGATATATTTCTTAAGGTTGAGCCAACGTAGGGCATGTAAAAATTAAATTTTTTGTCGACTTGCTTGAAAAGCATTGAATTTTCTTTACTATATTAAAACTTATTTAGAATGTTCTGCACATACAAACCTTCGTTAAGAACCACGTCGTCCATTGGTGAAAATCAACTCAAAATCCGTTGCGTGGTTTAGAAGGAGTCAGCAGATATACAGACAGACAGACGCGAAAAGAGCTTTTGTTTTATACTATGTTGTGGAGAACTCCTTCTTCTGCGAATCGAGGAGGAAAGAAGACTAAACAGACTGGCGGACCAAACTAGTATAAAAAATCTCACTCTTTTAACAATTTCGCTCCCTGTTTTGATGTAGGTAGGTATCTTTTCATGGTGAATTTTTAAAATAATAAGTCTAAGTTCAGTTTGTAGCTCTTGAACATTTAATTTTTTTTTATCAGCCGTCTTTATTGCGTTTGTGAGGCTTTAAGGATTTTGTTTTGAGGTGCACATTCCTCAGCAGAGCAACATTTATTCAGCAGAGATATGCAAACACAGACTCGCGAGGTCTACAGCTCACAGAGCCACTAGTTTTATATTTAGTGACTTTTAAATTTTGCCGTAGTACTATTATTTATTCTGTGATTTTGCGAACACAATTTCAAATTGGTTGGCCCCACTAAGTGCTTATAATAGATACTTATTTGCATATTAAGTTTTTTTTTACAGGTTCGTATTCGCGATATTTAAGCTATACACTGTTTTGTTTCCACATAAAACAAGAGCTATGCATACACGAATCGTTGACACGAAGGTAATAACAGATTCTAATCAAACAAAACAATGCCTATGCTAACAAATCAAGTAATCTTACGCATTATTACACCACTGAGCGAAAAAGTAAACAGGCTTTTACAAACTCCTTGGCTGTTTAGGTTACTTCCCTCGGCCGGTTAGCGATCGCGCGCGAAAAAGTTGAATTAGTTTGAGGTAAGCGTCGCGTTGAGTGCACGTCGCCTGGCGGGAAAATAATTTAGAAAATTCGCTCGATAGCTTCTAGTTTTTACAGAGTGACGTTTACTGTGTGTTTTGGTGGTGAAATCAAGTTAGTGGTTTTAACTAGGAAGTGATTTTTCAAGAATTGGGAAAGCTTGTGCGGTGAGTCAAATTATTTTCATTGAATGTTCAGAAAGCAATGAATTGTTGTATGTAATTTTGTTAAAGGTACAATACAGTTATAAAAGCCGTAGACAATTATAAAAAATAAATATATAGTAGGTATCATTTGAGTCTCGTGCCTTTAAATCCCTCTTAAATAAGGATTTTTCTTTGCTCTGGGTTCAATATCAGAACTCGCTCCAACTAACAACCTTGTGGTCTTGTCAAAAAAATAACTATAACTTAACAAACCCTACACTAAGACGCAATAATGAATTGACGCATTGTGCATCTAGGGCCGTAAGAAGGGGATAACTAACGAGAGTCTGTTAGAAGCCCGACGCCGATAGGCGAGGGCTTTTATGACTCGAGTTTGTTATCCCCTTACTGCCCGTGATACACACAATGTTTTTCATCACATTTGCGAGGAAATGAAATAAAAATTAGACAAAAAAAAGTATATGTATTAATTTTATTTCCATTTTACATCGTGAATTACCATCAGGTGGGTGTTCATAAACTGTGCGTACGTTGCGATCAGCGTGGGGCAGCTCCGCCGGCTTGCGGTCGCGCGCGCCGCCGGCTGCGGCTCCCGAGCAGCTCCGCCGACCTGGCGCACTTAACTGCCCGCGGGAGTTCGAAACCATATAAAATCCATAACTCCCTAGGAAGTTATGGATTTTTTATGGTTTATAACTCCCGCTGACGGCGGGGCCTATACGCTTGCGTATAATAACACCCTTTCCGAGCAAGCGTTATGAAAAATATTTAATTAACACTGTTCAAACAATTTGAAAGAAAATATCTGGAACAGGTTTGTATTCATTGCAGATCCGGTTCCGCTAACCGACACCAAAGTTGTATTTGCGGAGTCATTCGAAACAGCAAATGCAAAGTTGGTTCTGGTAACACTACAAAAATGCTGTGTTGTTCCAATTCACTCCTCTTAATGTGTGTATTTAATAGAACAGGAATGTGATTAGAATATTCACATTAATTGCCATAACCCCGAGATCTAAAGGCGCTTGTAAACGGCCTAGTTTTTCGGCAATTTATTGCTGCGATTCGGGCTATCCTCAAAAGTTTACATTCGAACTTTTTGTTCCCATTAGTGATGTAGCATTTAATCTTTTTGGGAATAGCCCGAAATGCAGCAATAAATTGCCGTTTACAAACCCCTTAAGTGGGCTCAGTGTTCTTAATAGGTACCTTAGTCCTGTACGGCGGCCGCATTTAATAGTCAATAATTAACTTGTTCCTTTTTCAAAATTTAAAGGCACATGGACCATAGACTTTTCGCACGTTTAAAATTAAAAAGAAATAATGTGAAATACAAATCCATTCCAAATTCAATTCTATCGCGGTTGAGTAAAGTTTAAAACGAAAGTAATTTCATTTCGACTTGTTTCCTTTTATTTTTAAGCGTGCGATTTGCCGTGAGGACACTAACGTTGCGAGTTATAGGTTGACCGCTTAAATGAGTCTTCACCCGCGCGGCACAGGGGCGCGGGGGCAGGACGGCAAAGGGGCCTGAGAGATGTGCGGGCGGCGTGAAATGAATGAAAACAAAAATGCGCCTGCCGCTCGCACCTCTCTCGGTCCCCTTTGTCACCTGCCCCCGCGCCCCTGTTCCACGCGGGCGAAGACTCATTTAAGCGGTCAACCTATAACTCGTTGTCAATTTTCGCCTATTTTCCTAAATAACTTCCAAACTATTTTACTAAAAATTCAAAAGAAAATATATTTAAGATCTTTACAATAAGCCCTTTCGTTTGATACGTCACACGATATAGGTAGCATAACTTTTTGTTTTAAATTTTCAAATTTACCCCCTCAAAAGTGGCCCCCTTGTTTAAAATTTATATATTTACGTCACGCGTCCGTGTTGCGGTCACCGACTTACATATGTATACCAAATTTCAACTCAATCGGTCCAGTACTTTCGGAGCAAATTGGCTGTGACAGACGGACAGACAGACAGACAGACAGACACACGAGTGATCCTATAAGGGTTTCGTTTTTTCCTTTTGAGGTACGGAACCCTAAAAAGGAGGAGGTTCTCAATTCGTCGGAATCTTTTATTATTATATAGGTATAAGGACTCAAAAGCATTTGAGCAGAAAATATCTTTCTGGATTATAAGGAAATTGAGTTTTGATGGTTAATAGAATTTAATTCCTAAATATCAACAATGAATGAAAGGTGGTGCATAAAAACTCACTCTAAAGTGTAATTTTAGTTGATCTACTAAGGCCCTATATAATCTTTCCGATGTCTGTTAGCGCAACTACTAAAATAAAATATAGGTAGGTAAATGTTTTGCAGCGTTGTCTGTTTACCTATGCGAATTGCTTGGGTTTTCATTTCCACCGGGCCTCTATGACGCTTACGTATGTGAACATTACATTGAAAATACAGATTTCCCACAGACAAGAAAGCGATATTTCGTTACCATAGTAACGATCGGTCTCTGTGCCGCTAGGCCAGTGTTGAATTTGATCTGATTACTCCTTCTATTTCACACCTACTCTCTGAAGACTCGTTAACAACAATCAAAGCAAACGTCACGCTGACGATGACGTGGCCCACAAGAAACCTTATCGCGCTTTATCAAATGGTAATTTAGTTACCTGTTTGTTTTAAACGTTGCCATAAAATTAGCGAAGAAAACTGTCCAAATACGCATTTTTCTTTTCCATTCAAATCAAAAACATTTGCTATTTAAAAGGTGTGTGTGACAGGATGCTACTGAATTAATTGTAATCAGTAATCGGGAAATGTTACTAGGGTATTATATCAAGCTAGGTACATGGTAAACATCATCTTTGGCCTATAGACGTCCCATTATTGAGTCCTGGCACAGAATAAGTAAAAGGACTACGTGTCCTAGGTACTTAGCCTCGTCTCTCATGGATGGGAGATCCAATCGCATGCAGGCAAAAGTCTTTAAACTGCACTGGCCCCAATTGCATAATGGATTACAAAGCTATTATTATTACATTACCAATTGGATTATAAAGCTAATATTATTAGTAATGTTGTGCTTTTCATAAATAATATTACTTTGTGGTGTTAAGCTCTTAGGCCAAGCTAATGCAAGGAATATACCTAATCAAGAGTAAGAGCGGATAGTTTTTAAAATTTGCGTTTCGAATCTTTCGTGCCCCATTTTCGCTCAAATACGATGTGTCGAGATAAAAAAATGGTTTGTATTTAAGTTCCTTGATAACTACATAATGATGTCTTTGACGTTGACGAAGACAAATTATTATAATTCTACCAGCTCAAGTACTTAACGTCAAATTATCAGTTTATATCCATTTCGCACTGAGCAAATCGATAAACAATTGAGAAAGACGCTGTCATATTATGTCAGAACGGGATAACACTATTTATATCGTACCTACTCTAACCATCTCAGGGTATACATATTTGTTTAAATTCAATATCCGGGATAAACTCGGTAATGTTAGTTATTATAAATAATATTTATGTGTAATCCAAATACCACAAAAATATCGTTAGTATAAAATGGCAAAATTCCTATTTTTTTCGATAATTATTCACAATAAGCGGTACCATGCGCTCCAACAATTTCCCATACTTATTCAAAATGCAGTTCACAGGTCTGGGAACATGTCCGTTACTCGGCGATAGGCACGTTCTAGCATTCAAACGAAATTGCACCCGCATTGTGCTTGTAAAATATTGTGTGAATACTTCGTTTATTATCAGGAAATTGAACATAAAACAATTTCAATGATCCCTTATAACACCATTGGGACTAAGCGATTTGGAAAAAGTAGCACCGCAAAGTTTGTATTGTCAATTTATCAAAATAACTGATGATTAACTATGCATAATTTGCAAAATACAAGGTTATCCTGATTAGGGCCGTTGAGTGTGACGTTATTTATTTGTCCGAAATATGTGATGCTATGGCCATAGCAAGGTATACTGACACGAGGATAAGTTAATACCGTCTTATCTCTAAGTGCGTCTCTCTTACACTAGTGCCGACGAAAGAGATAGAGAGATAAGACAGGGTTAAGTTATCCCCCTAGAGCCGACTCCCGGGGAACATTACAAGTGCAACAAAATATTTTTAAGGGTGTCCCCTTGTTTCGCAGACTGACATTTCATATAATATTTGGTCCTTGTATTTTTATTTATTGTTTCAATGACTATTTAAGTACTTGAATGAAACATATTTCACAGAAACCCAATTCAATGAATTTTATAAAGCCAGTTTTTTATTTAACAAAATTATCGAATAGTAGAATTTATTATTTAACGAATATGATTTGTTCGGTGTATTTTTCCCTGGTGTATAATAAGACACAATTGTAATAACAACGAAAATGTAAAAAAATTACCCGTACCGTTTCATTGTCTAAAGTTAATAATGGTATTTTTCAATATTTCGAAAGTATGTTATGCTCAAGAGGTTGACGTATAATGACTAAAAATGGTATATGTCAGTGAGCGAGCGAGCAAATGAGTCGGAGTAGAAGCGACTTGGATAAACCAATCTTAAACAAAGCTCCCGTGTTAGCCTTCGCTGCGGCTCTAACATGCATGCCACAAAGATAAATTAGAACCGTTTATCTCTATGACTATCTCTTTCGTCGGCACTAGTGAGAGCGAGACACACTTAGAGATAAACGGTTCTAATTTATCTTTGTGCAATGCATGTTAGGGCCGCTGTTAGGTCTTTTTTTTTAACAGGCCAGAAAATCTGGCTTATTTGTAAGATGTTACGCTTTATCCTACGCGTATATGAAGTCACTATTAATGAGAATAACAAGATAATTTTCCTGCTTGACTAGAATTTACCTGCATTGTTTTTGTGAACGCGGTGTTGTAATTTAATAGGAGGTTATGCATTTTGTCAAAGTTTTGGCAGTTGCCACTCTGTGTTTCTTGATAATAAGTTTTATATTTACTAAATAATAGGAGGATAAAGAATATTTGTTATTCTATGATATGAATATCGAACAATAATTTTTATTTGTAACTAAAATCAATGATTTAAATTTCTTTAAAGTAAGTATTCTGCGTAGTGATTATTCTATGAAATGATAATATGAGAAAAAAATATGTGAACCGAAATTCTATAAAAATTTAGTTTATAAAACAACGTACAACCATTTTTAAGAAACATCAAATATATCGTTAACTATGGGATACATTTATTTAAAAGATATACCATGTTTTATTGAGATAGCCAATAAATATTTAATTAAATTTAAAAAGTTATAAACCTCTATTAGGGCAATAATATAAAATAAATAAATCAGGGGACAATTATAATTATATAATAATTAATATTATAATAATCTTATACACAAATCGATCTAGTCCCAAAGTAAGCTCTAAAGGCTTGTGTTATGGGTACTAGACGACGATATACATACTTATATAGAGGAATAAACACGTAAATACATAGGAAACATGCAAGACTCAGGAACAAACATTCGTGCTTATCACACAAATAATTGCCTTTACCAGGGATCGTACCCGGGACGCTAGCTTCGGAGGCAGGGTCACTACCAACTAGGCTAACCGCGCCGTCAACACAATAAGAAACAACATTTGTCTTTCCTGTGGCTAAAATTGAAGGGTTAAATTCAAGATTTCTTTATACAGGCGAAAACTATGCCTGACGCCTTACATGCAGACATAGTCCAGACAAAAAAATCAAGCCTCAGGGTCCTTAACTTTTGGGAACAGGAGGACAGTTCGGAACCTAATTTTGTGATACCCATTACTTCTCGTGTCTGACGCGGGCCGTGTTTCCCCGTTGCACTGCTGGTTCACTGCTCACTCTTCGAGCGAATAAAGATCCCGCCCAGAAACCTCTTTGACAATGTTTTTAGTGTATGTACCATTACCATGAGTTGCGCAAAACGTACTCGCTAGCGTAAACTATCGGAAATACTGCTCGTTGCCGATACAAGTAAAAGGGACCGAGCGATAGTTTACGCTAGCGAGAGCGGTTTGCGCAACTCATGGTAATGGTACTGATTGATAACCAGCTGTCAAATGTATCGACTGCAAGAGCATTTTTAAGAAACGTATTTGGCTTCAAATGATAAAATAACGGAGAATCAAGGAGATTCCTAAGTGACTGGTGTGAAGGCTTTAAGTACCAAAATTCCAACCAAATGTAAATGTGCGTTCAAGACAAAAATGCCCAAAAAATCTTACACACCTTCTGCGGCCCTAACATGCATGCCACAAAGATAAATTAGAACCGTTTATCTCTATGACTATCTCTTTCTTCGGCACTAGTGTGAGAGAGACGCACTTAGAGATGAACGGTTCTAATTTATCTTTGTGCCGCGATGTTAGGGCCGCTGTGAATTTATGAAGTTAATGATGATAATGGTCACGTTGCCTTCCTGATAATTTTCCTGGGCCTCTATTCTACATTGCCTAAGTGATAGATGGTTTTACAACGCGGCCGCTTTTGCTATTAAATTAATAAGAGCTACCAAATCGTAGCATTTAATTTGCGATATCGTCTAGGCAATGTCGAATACAGGCCCTGTTTAATACAAAATAATGATGTCTTCTACGATGTTGATATTACCTATGTTGTACAAATAAATCTATGAGTCTTTGAATCTTTTTTAGGGTTCCGTACCTTAAAAGGAAAAAACGAAACCCTTATAGGATCACTCTTGCGTCTGTCTGTCTGTCTGTTCGTCTGTCACAGCCAATTGGCTCCGAAACTACTGGACCGATCTAGTTGAAATTTGGTATACATATGTAAGTCGGTGACCGCAACACGGACGCGTCACGTAAATATATGAATTTCAAACATGGGGGCCACTTTTGGGGGGTAAATTAGAAAATTAAAAAATAACGTTATGCAACCTATATCGTGTGACATATAAATAAATGAAAGAGCTTATTGTGAGGATCTTAAATATATTTTTTTTTGAATTTTAAGTAAAATAGTTTAGAAGTTATTTAGGAAAATAGGCGAAAATTGACCATTCCCCCCTTATTTCCAAAACTACAGGGGCAACAATTTTGAAAAAAATACGCTAAATAGTTCTTTACCTATAGATTATAGGAAAACCTATAAGAAATCTATGGTATTTAAAGTAACTTAGTAAATTTCAGATAATCATGTACGGAACGGAACCTTCTCCACGCGAGTTTAACTCGCACTTGTCCGGTTTTTTAGGTTCGATTTACTTTAGAGAAATTGCTCGGAGATTTATGTAACTTGAAATGTTTGGCATCAAAATATGAAAGACGAGGATTTTTGTAACTGATGTGAACTCCAGCTAATTAAAAATCCGACTTAAGAAACAAGACGAGAACCACCAAAAAAAGAAATACGTTAAAGTATATTATTTCAAAAAAGATTCATTAGATTTGGCAAATCGTAATAAATCTCAGCTGACCCCGAGCGCACCTAGTTCATTACCAACCGGCAACCGCTCATTTGTTAAAAGGCTATGTTTGAGATCCGTCCTAAAACCGGAACAAAATATCTTTGACTGGGTTCTGCTATATATATACCTATATATATTATATATATATATAAGTATATATATATATATTAATTTGCAATCCGAATACTACGCGTATAACAGCAGCGTACAGCGCTTACAGGTCTATTCGGGAACGTCTAAGTGATACTGCAGCGACCCGCGAGCGAAACTCGCATCTCGCTCTTACGCATTACGCGTCGTGCGGAAGACTGGGATGAGAAATCTCGCTTACGAGTCGCTACAACATCACTTAGCGTTCCCGAATAGAGGCGCAGTATTGTATTCAAAAATGAGGAATAAAGTGAGATTACTGTCATAGCCTTGCATACCTCGGAGTTCGTGATGCCATCTATCGGTGAATGTCTTAAACTGCGGCTCCATTTCGTTCAAACAATTGAATAAATTGGTAGCTTTACAAATGAGGTGTAAAAAGGCACCATTCGTGTCATTTCGCTCAGTAAATTATTTAGTTTCATTTTATTTGATTAAATACACCTCACGTCTAGCACGACCTGCCCGCAAGTAATTTGTCGCTCAGTGCATCCGTTGCATATTTGACTAGTGTGACAGTGACGCACTGAGCGACAGACGACTCGCAGGCATGTCGTGCTAGCCCCCCGCTATGGTTGTGGCGCCATCTAGTTTAGCTGGGTTTTAGGAGGTTCGGTTTATTTTCGAGTCAATCTTTAATCAAAGTGACGTTTATCTAGGTTGTCAGCTAGTCATCTCTTTCTCTCTCTAATGCTCAAGTGGTATCTGTGAATTCGGCCAAGTATGAATCATTTTGCTATTTTCGTGCATGCTTTAAGTGAAAACTACGAGTTCCTTCCCATAAGTCATAGCAGGGATCTTGTGATACGTATATCATGTTTGTTTTGGATGTATATTCCATATGAAATGTCACCTGGTTTCTGTTTATGAGTAGAATTTTAAATGAGTTGAGACGATTACAACGTATTCTCTATAATTATGTTCTGTAAAAATTAATTCATCACGTCAGTCATACATTTCCGGACTGTTTTTAGCGCTGAAAAAAAAAACCTTTGCGCATTGCTGAATTCGCAATTCGCGCATTCAATTTAATTGTCACCCTACAACCCAATTGCTTTGCTATACTTGCTAAGTTTAACCAATGTCATCTGTCAAAGTTAATAATTTTAGATGACAATTTAATTCAATTGGAGCAAGGGTGTCCATCTTTAAGGCATAAAAGTAGGATAACTGTAAAATGAATAAGAAACTGATATATTTATTACAGCACAGTGGGGGAGATGTATTTAAAACAATGGTTTCAAAGTCACCTCGTATTAGATCCATTTATTCGGAACCCTCTTCCCATACGCATATCACACTTAACCGCTTTTTTAAACTAATATAAGTAAAATGCGTATACGCGATTACTCTAATCTCGGTAAAAAATCTTAATTTCCTCGCATGGCCATGAGTTCTGGGCGCTTGCGTACATATTTCGTTGATGTTTGGAATTTTAATACGTGGGAAATAGTACGTATCTAATTAACTGTAGTATAAAATGTATTTACTGTTAATTTAAAGTCTTGCTTGAAAATAGAACGACTGCTGACAGAAAACAACGAGAATTGATGTGTAGTGATTGTTTTATAAATAGCTGGGGACAGGACCGTAAATCCGTTAATCGTTAATTAAGGAAGTTAACATATCGGGTAACGGATTACATTTTAAGTTAACTTTAAAAAAGTTTAATGTAAATGTAAAAATTGTTAACGGACTCGTTAACTTCCGTTAAAACAATTTAAATCCGTTAATCGTTAATTAAGCACCTACTATTTGTCAAAAGGATACCACGCGGACCGCGCCGTGCCGCGAAAAACATGTTTAATTAAAACTAAGGTTACAGGTCCTGTTTTATAAATTTTTCATGTCCTGCTGCTCAATTACGTAACACCAATTGGTATCACTTTCGCGAAAAGTAAACCAATTGTACCCTTAGTGAAGACTAAATTGGTTTGCATTTCGAGCAAAACCGATACCAATTGTGCTACGTAATTGAGCTGCTGCCTAAACTTCACTTCACTTAAGTCAATCACTAACACAACGACATATAAAATGCAATTTCTGTCACGAGTTAACGATTAACAATTAACGTTAACTTTCGCTAAATCTTCCGAAATGTAACGATTTAACGTTTAAAGAAGTTAACTTTTTAAGTAACGTATTAGCGATTAACAAAGTTAACTGAAGTTAACAATTGAATAAATAAATAAAACTATTTGATTAACGGTGCCCAGCTATGCTTATCGTTAAACATCAAAGCGGAAATCAATACTTAAATTTCTCATTGCGGTATGTTATCAAAGCCGTCGTTATCATATAATGATAAGAAATATTATTATTATTAAACCAACTAAAGAAAGGAAAAACATCCTTTTATTTCTAAGTCTCACTCAATATCATTTCAGGGTTAAGTCCTTTATATACCTTCCTTATCGTACAGAGTGGGGATACCTTCCTTTATTCGTATAGTAATCATATTTTTGTATAAAATCTAGCTATGATAGATACTAGAGATACTAGGAGGGCTATAAGTACTATTCAAGGTGATAAACAAACTTACGCCACAGAATAAATAATACTAGAAGTACCTACTAATGCCACTAAATAAAGCGGACATGCAATAAATCACAATATTAGTGTAAGGGATATAACTACTACAGTGAAGGTCATTAACAAACTAAGGCCACAGAATCATTGATTCATTATCTTAATGGACAGTCCTCAACAAAACTGCCAATAAAAATGTCCCGATTCCACATTGCCAACTGTCAAATAGACGCTAAGAACGCTTAAGGCCCGGGCACACCAAACGCGGTTGCGGCGCGTTTGCGGCGCGAACGCGGGTCCGCGCCGTTGTCGAACAGCGCGAGCGAATTTACCATGCCACACCAAAGTAGCCGCGGGACCGCGGCGGTCCCGCGCCGCCGCGGTGTAGCATGGTATATTCGCCCGCGCCGTTCGACAACGGCGCGGACCCGCGTTCGCGCCGCAAACGCGCCGCAACCGCGTTTGGTTTGCCCCGGCCTTTATTTATCATCGGCATCAACGTAATTACTTCATACTAAAACCAACTTATACGTGTAAGACTTAAGTGTCAAATTTGCATACCTACTATTATATAAGTTACTAGCTTCGTCCGCGTAGTTTGATTATCGTTATTCCCTCGAGAACTTTTAAATTTTCCGGGATAAAAAGTAGCCTATGTGTTAATCCAGGGTATAAGCTATCTTCATTTCAAATTTCATCAAAATCCGTCCAGCCGTCTTAACGGGAAGAGGTAACAAACATACACATACACACACACATACACAAACTTCCGCATTTATAATATTAGTAGGATAACACCAAGAAAATTGTTGCCTATCGGCTACTAGCGTAATGCAATTTACTTTTTACGTCAAATTGGAATATTGATCGAATGGAGTCGCATTACCTATTTAAAATATGTTTTTCAAAACAAAGCAAACCTATAAATTCAATATTTGTCTACGAACTAATAAGGTAATTTGGGATGACTAAAAATAAGCTTAATGAATAACTGCATTAATATTATAATAAAAATAATGACAACATATTTATTTAAATAGCAAATGAAAAAAACTTGAATCGAAATCAAATTTAAAATTTAATAACTAATTATATCATATTTTGACCATTGAATAGTAGTTTATGCAACGGTTGCATAATGATAGGCCTTAAAACACTAGTGCGGTTTTCATGAAACGAGCTTTAGCAAGTTTCATAATAAGATCGCACGTGTGTTTTAAGGCCAAATTATGCAGAGTTGCATACATAACTTTATCTACACACATATTATAGATCCTCCATGATGTTTTCAGAAACAATATTTTCTGGCAACAAGTTATTTGTTGCAATCGTGGCTGCATATTTCCGATATCCGGCGCATTTTCACATCACACAGTCACTCCGAGAAGACTACTATTCATATTTTCAACTAAAATGTAAATTACAAACAACTTTTTCTATTCAATTCAACAACAATTCTACTTTCGTTCAGCAAAATACCAACATAATGGCGGCAATTCGATCCTCCGTCAAGACCATTTTTTTTAAATCATAGACAAACGAATGAAGTCTCTATTCACACGTCACTCGAGATCAAATGTCGTTCGGTTTATATTAAAAAAACATACTGAATTGATGTTTCGTATCAATAACTGTTTAATATCTATGGATACTAGAATAGAGACTCACTTGAGTTTTGACAGCTGTTCCAAATTTAATCTCATTTCGATACTAAAATCGATACTGTAATAACATTGCAGCACTGGTTTTACCTAATTGGTTGTCACAATGGTGGTCATTTCCTACGGTTTTTGATTACACTATGGAGGTTTTATGATATGGGTGTAGATAAAAACTCTTTCTTAAATAACAAGTCTTGTATACAGTTTTAACAATCCTGTTGAGCGATCTGGGCGTCTATTCGGGAACGTCTAAGTGATATTGTAGCGAGTCGCGAGCGAGATTCGCATCCCGTTACGCATTACGCATCGTGCGAAAGAGGGGGATTAGAATCTCGCTCGCGAGTCACTACAATATCACTTAGACGTTCTCAAATAGATTCCTATAAATGATCGGTGTCTCTTCGGCATAACCGCGAAGAAGTGTAATCCTGAAAGTTGAAACTATGTTTTGTGGGAAGCAATAAATGCCGCACTGTTCACTCGTTTGTTAGTCAAAACAAAGTACGGGACCCATTTAAGACAGTGGGGCCAATTCGAACGTGTTATCGCTAAATTTAGAAATCGCTAAATTTGAAATAAGAAACGTTAGACTCGATTTTGAACCTTGGAGTCATACAAAATCGAGTTGGACGTTTCTTATTTTAAGTTTAGGCTATCTTAAATTTAGCGGACACCGTTCCGAATTGGACCAAGCATCTTGTTTGTTGCGAGACAATTTCTCGTGATCATGATATCTTGGAATATTAACGTCACCAACTCTCGCGCAGCGCATTTTTTGCGCGTAACCCAGTCATGCGTGCACTATGTATATGCACTTGCTTTCCTTTGTCTGTATGAATTTGTAAAAGACTTTCATTACTATTAATAAAACACGTTAGTTGAAGCGATATTTTATGCACAAGCTACGTTTTTTTTTTTTTTTATGTCAATTGACTGACAAACGAGCTGACGGCCCACCTGATGGAAAGTGGTCACCGCCGCCCATGGACATCTGCAACACCAGAGGTGCTACCAATGCGTTGCCAGTCTAGGGAGGATGGGGAATGGGGATGGGATGGGGATGAGGGAATAGGCCTCCGGATCTCGTCACTCACCGTACGAAACGCAATAGCAAGCTATTACTTTACGCCGATATTCTGTGAGAGTGTGGTACTACCCCGATCGAGCCGGCCCATTCGAACAGTATTCATCTAGTGAGGATTACTGTTTGGCTCTACCACTACAAAAACTACGAGATTTGTTCACCAAACATGCTGTTTAAAAAACCAGCTTAATTAATTTCAAGTGCCTACTTCTCAGTCATCATGCGAACTCTTTATGATTTCGCTGAAATAGGTAGTTATTTGACATTGGTATGTTTTAAAATAAAATATGCAGTGTACTGAACTGACAAGTTGGAACAAATCATGCTGATATTGAATTTGTGGTAAAATTGCAAGCGTATAAGTTCGAAATCGCTTTGACGCATGAGTAAATATCGATGTAGATAGTCAAAATGAATTTAAAAACATCCGGGGCAACGTTTTTCATCAAAGCTCATTCCCTTCACATCTGTTTCTTGCTAGATTGACAATAAAATCGCGTTAAACCGAGAACGCCTTATCATTTATTGGCGGATTGCCCGCGCGCTGTTTGCTATAAAAAGTAAACGCTGCACTGTTTTTTGAGAATTACCGAGGGGTTATAACGATCGTTAAGGTACTGGTAAACGGGCGACATGAGTCTTCTCTCGCGCACCGCCCGCGTAGCGGGTGGTGTGCGGGGGAGCCTATCAGGGCTGAGCCCTTTGTTTGGCGGCCTCTAACGCAGCCCGTAACGGCGGGCTGGTCCTTGGATTTGCCTTTCTTGGCTTTCTTCATTGCCTATCATGGCGTTTGGGTCCACGTTGCCTGTCCGCGGCGTGGTGGGTTCATCGGCCTCACAGCGGCTTTATGATGTCGCGCCTATATGTGCGTCTATAGACGCGAGGAGGTCTTTTTGCCTCGCTATCATTTGCGCAACTTGTGCGCGTAGATCGGCGAGGCTTTGCGTGCTCTTTGCGGGCTCAGCGGTGGTTGCGGCTGCGGGCTTGGCAGCGGCGGGCTTCTTTTTCTTCTTCTTCCTTTCCGGCTCGCGAGGGGCGGGGGCGTCGTCTCTGGGCCCCCCCCTTGAGCGGGGGGCATTGGCCGGCGCCATTAGAGAGGCGGGAACTGGTAAACGGGCAACTTTTCATGGCAATTTATAGCCGGCAACTATAGCTGTCTTACTATAACTTCGTACTTAAGAAGAAAGGCTTATTTGTTGACGGCTATAAATTGTTAGGTCGTAAACTAAAGGTTATGGCCAAATTCAGAAAGGCTACTCAAATTGATATTTTATTAAAGTGACGTTTTTGTATAAGATAATAACTAGTTCAGGGACGGACATTTAACTATTAAATCTCTAATCAAATGCTTAAGTGGCGTTTCTCTATTCGGCCAGTCTTTGAAAGGTTGTCTGTGGCACGCGGTTTGTTTAGCTAGTATAATCAGTCAAATAGATAGATTGTGGTAGACTTACTGGAGTAGGCACATTACATTGTATAAGCGATATCGCGATAAAAAATGTATGTAGATAATGACATCAATAAGTGACATATCAGCGCGCACGCTCGCTGTATACATTTTCAAGAGTTCGTTTCGCGTTATTGCTAATGCTAATGTAACTTTTCTGTAATATTTTGTGGCCATTTAAAAGAACAATTAATAGTCCATTTATTGACAATCGAACAGCTCTGAATGGTCGTTTGCGCTGCAGTCATTGTTAAAAAACAATCAATTGTAATAAATCGTCTGCCACTGGCAACCACTCCCAAATCTGTATTAATAAATCGCTTTCCTAATTGCCGATTGCTTTTAAAGAATTCGTGGAAAACTGCCATTTAACAGTATCGAAACTGGAAAGTTAACTTAAGGTAGGTATGTATATGGAATATATACTATTCCAGACACTGAACTAGGGCTTTAGAGTAATTTATAACCTGGAAAATTGCACTTTATTAACGTGACTATATATTCTATATAATCAGATTCTGGTTTATTGATCTATGAAATAATTTATAGTCGGCAACTATCCACTTTATAGTTTTATGAGCCGACAAAAATAAATCAGGTGTCACGAGATTCAGGAAAAATTGCTCATAATTATAATATTATTATGAGCAATTTTCCCTGAACCTCGTTTGAACTTCAAAGATAATGACCTGATTTATTTTTGTCAAAGCGTTAGAAATAGCAAAATCAATATAAATTAGGTAGTGTGATTCGAAAAGATCGGTAATAGTACATTACTGGAGAGACCAGTAAATAAGCCATTCTGGACGAGTACGATTTGAACGATATTTATTAACGCGAATTGACTACAAGTATACAGGTAGGCAGGTTATACACACGTTCAGGTTCAGAGCCCACATCCTGTTCCTGAAAGTTAAGACGCTGACAAGTGCCAATGACCTTGAGTGATTGGTCACTGTCTGTTGGCACCGGAGTGAACGAGAACACTTCGGTTTACCGCATATAAATAATTGTATGCGGAAAATAAAAAAAACGGATGAATTATATGGGTCTATTATTATACGTGTAGTGTGTTTACTTATATAATTCATCCGTTTTTGATTTTCCGCATAGGTACAATTATTTTTATGCGGTTATCCGCAGTGCATTAGATGAATACTGTTCGAATGGGCCGGCTCGACCGGGGTAGTACCACCCTCTCACTTGCTATTGCGTTTCGTACGGTGAGTGACGAGATCCGGAGGCCTATTCCCTCATCCCCATCCCATCACCATTCCCCATCCTCCCTAGACTGGCAACGCATTGGCAGCACTTCTGGTGTTGCAGATGTCCATGGGCGGCGGTGACCACTTTCCATCAGGTGGGCCGTGAGCTCGTTTGTCAGTCAATTGACATTTAAAAAAAAAATTCGTACTTGCCCAGAGTGCCCAGTGGGAAAGATGGGCCTGCCTGTATATACTTATCGATTCGCGTTAATAAACTCTCAGGAAAACCAATCAAACAGTTCTATTTTAATGCAAGAAGCAGTTGGCTGGTGTAAGTAAGTCAGTGGTCACGGAGGGATAGCTATTTACCCAAAAATTTCCCGGTGTGACCGCTGAGCACATTAACCATCGTTGGCTACTGCTACTGAAGCTGGACAATATATATATCATAATTATGCATGTCTTTCTCTATCACGAGAGTATGGGAGTCGCGGATCTTTGAACGGCGTACATGGGGCCGAAGCCAACACGCAGAGGCCCTTGAGACAACTTTAATTTGAATGTGATATGACACCAACAGGCAATTATCCCTGAGTTTAAATTTTAAAGTGGGCACGCACGGGCAACCACCCGTTAGTGTAGGACTATGTAAAGGAAATGGATAAGAAACTAACTAGATTATGAGGATAACATACAGCGGATTGGCTTACTGAGCTCTAGAAGCGAATATGGCGTCTGCCTGGTCATTATTATTATCATTATTATGACCCTTAGAAACTTTATACACCTCTACTCTACTACTACTACTCACCACTTAAATTAACTTGTCCAGACGCGGAGACTATACGTCTCTAGTTATTTATAATAATTTGTGCCCATTAGGTTTGTTTGTTGCACTTTTCATGTATTTGTTTTAGTTAAAAATCTAATTTTAAAGTTGAAAAAGACTTACTACTGAGTTTCTAGCGGCGTTTCTACTCAGCAGATGTCACCTTTCGAAGCGCTGGTAGATTCAGACATGATTATGAAAGAGCCCGTGTGGGCTTCATTTTTATTTTCAATATTACGGTACTTTATATCGACCAATATCACAGAATATCGGCGTAAAGTAATAGCTTGCTATTGTGTTTCGTACGGTGAGTGACGAGATCCGGAGGCCTATTCCCTCATCCCCATCCCATCCCCATTCCCCATCCTCCCTAGACTGGCAACGCATTGGCAGCACCACTGGTGTTGCAGATGTCCATGGGCGGCGGTGTCCACTTTCCATCAGATGGGCCGTCAGCTCGTTTGTCAGTCAATTGACACTAAAAAAAAAAAAAAATATTAGACTCCAGTAGGTTACAAAAGCGTTCATCAAAACATGGCTCAGTGTGAACTAAGCAACGAAAGTTTGCCAAGATAGAAGAAATGTGACATTTTGTGGTCCCCGCTTGTTATAAAGCAAAACAGGGTCCCATTGTACGCTACAATGTATTTACAAGTAAATATAAGCGACAAGCAAACAGTATTAGTAATTTTTTGCATGGATTTTAACTGATACTATGCGCGTGTAGGTAGGTACTTTATTATGCAATATGATCTTCTGCATTTTCAACTCCGCCTCACAAGGAAGTTCTTTTTGCATATAAAGTGCACGTCGTGTGAACCAACTCTGGGAACTCTTATATGATTCGATGATTTTAAACTTAGTTCACATCGTATTGTTTCAATTAACGTATTGTTATTATATTTTTATCGTTGCGGGAAGTGAAAGTTCGGAAGCGGCTACATGAGCGTCCATTATATAGCATGGCCAGTAATATTTTAATTGCTGGAACAACTGTTTTTTTTTTTACTGACATTCCATCGTTTTATGTTCATGGTTAATTAACGGTACATAATTATCAAAAAATAATATTATTAATAAAAAACTACACTAAAACCAATGTGTTAATAATACTTAATTATTTGTAACAGGACAACATGCTGGCAACAATAAATGGATTTATGACAGAATTTCTTAAATAATAAATGTGTGAATAGTTAGTATAAGTGTGAATAGTTAGTATATGACCGAATTCAGAAACGCAACTTAAGCATTTGATTAAAGATTAAAAAGTGAAATGAACCTCAACTAGTTGTCATCCTATACAAAAACATCATTTAAACGTGACTTTAATTAAAGATCAATTAGAGTGGCCATTCTGAATTTGGCTAAGGCAAGGAATTTGATAAAAGTAATTATTAGCTATTATTTTCATTATCAATTCATTAAATCCACTTGATATGACGTTTAAAGTAATACCTAAGCGTTAAGCTGGTACTATATTTCTTCAGTACCGTTATATAACTTGGTACAGTTTGTATCAGTTTAGTTGAACAATTATTGACGTTTTTGTTACCATTGTACGCCATGGTAGCTCATTATCTCAGCGGACAATGCGCTAGACATGGTTGCTCCTTCGATAACGTAATTGTTACGATGAATTGATTTTACTAGGAAATCCTCTTTGCTAGGAAGTTTAAGATAATCTAGACTATAGCGACAACACAAATAACTGACTGACGGTATAGTTGAAGACTGTGGAAAATTACTGGTAACACAATTAACGGTTTAAACTAGGAGTCAACAAAATGATACTAGAGATACAAAAAGGTGGTTTCATTACTCCTATCCTATGGTATGCAGTCACCGCCGCCTATGGACACCCGCAACACCAGGAGAATCACGGATGCGTTGCCGGCCCTTCGAGAAAGGAGTAGGCTGACAAACAGGCAGACGGCCCACCTGATGGAAAGTGAAGTTATATTCGTTGAAATAGCTTGAAGAATGACAGTTTATGTCACTACTATTTTTTACAAGCTGTTTATTTGACTAGTTAGTATGTTTGGATCATATCTTGGAAACAAGTTGAGAACTGCCGATAGATACCGCAATGGTTTTACAATGCGGACGCCTTTGCTCAAGTTAATAAGAGGTACCACATCATAGCAACACATTTTGCGATATCGCTTAGGCAATGTTGAAAACAGGCCTGTTCCCGTGATTGAAATAGGCTGAAAGATACACAAGACAACCCGATGACATTGGAATATTAAAATACAATGGACTAGAAAGCTAGTTATAACACTGCATTTTTACTAAAACAATTATCTCAGGGGCACATTTATATTTAGCCGCATCGATAACATTATTAATATAATTATTGAAGTATTCCGGATAAACCTTCATAAACGTTTTGGTGTGCAAGTAAATAGGTTTAATGTAAGTTTACAGCATTAACCTTAACGCGTTTATGCGGCGTAACCAAAGAAAAAGGCGATCTCGTATAAAAAGTCAATGTCGTTTGACCCATAAAATGGGTTTACAATTCAGTGTTTTATATCAACAAATCGAGATGTGTTTACACGCCGTGCGATTTGTCGGTGAAGATAAATAAAGGTCACTGTGGGTACACGTGAACTACTGGCAAAAGATAAAAGGGACGTTACTCTTTTTTACCGACAATGTGCGAGTACCAACAAACTTACTATTCAACCTATAACTAGTACAATGAACAGAGTACAAATTTATGAACTATATCTATCTGAAATATTGCATAATGTAGTTTGGTTTAATTAAATATTGTATAAACAAATTTATACAATATCTTAATTACATACATACATACATATTATCACGCCTGAAATCCCTAATGGGGTGGGCAGAGCCACAAGACTACTTGTGGCCACGTTCGATTAATTAGTCCTAAGATGGTATGATGATATCTTAATTAAAACTAGGTAAACATTATATACATATTATTACTAGCGTCCATCCGCGACTTCGTCCGCGTGGACACCCTAATCACCTAGTGGTATGAAATATACTTTACTTTTCCCTTACCTACCAAATATAAGTATGTACATGAATAAAAATCATGAAGTTTGGTCGAGCCATTTCGGAGAACTGCGACCACAAACACCTTGAAACGAGATTTTTATTTATATACTTAATAAACTTACACTTCATACCAAATAAATAAAAAAAACTTAAAGGAACCTAAACCTACTCTTAAAATATTTTTTTAATTTTTATCAAAAATACATATAACCTAAAAACAACAAAAGACGCAACATAAATAATTAAAAAAAAACCGGACAAGTGCGAGTTAAACTCGCGTGGAGAGGGTTCCGTTCCGTACAAGATTATCTGAAATTTCCTATGTTACTTTAAATACCATAGACTAAAAATAAAGAGTAATGAACATTTGATTTTTATGGTAGTACTAGCTTCTACCCGCGACTTCGTCCGCGTGGAATTCGGTTATAGTTATTCCCTCGCGGGAACTTTAAAATTTTCCGGGATAAAAAGTATCCTATATCTTTTCCAATACATTAGAGAATATGTGTACAAAGTTTCATGATGATCAGTTAAACAGTTTTTACATGAAAGCGTAACAAACAAACAAACTTACATTCACATTTATAATATTAAAGGATAAGGATTGTTCAGTCTTGATCGGGCAGCGAGGCTGGGTTAGTCTTTATGTAATGATCGTTGTTGCCAGAATTAAAAGGTAATATTAAAACACACGTCAAGAAACAAAATTTGTTCCTCCTGCGGCCAAAGTTAAGGAAACAACGGGTTAAATACAAGTTTTTTCATACAGGGAAACAGTAAGCCTGATGCCCTACTTGCGGATATGACGTAACAAACAACCAGACAAGTGCGATTTAAACGGGTTCCGTGAAATACCATAGACTTCTTATAGGTTTTCCTGTAATCTATAGGTAAAGAGCTATTTACTGTTTTTTGTTTCAAAATTTTAGGCCCAGTAGTTTCGGAGATAAGGGGTGGGGGAATGGTCAATTTTCGCATATTTTCCTAAATAACTTCTAAAATATTTTACTCAAAATTCAAAAGAAAATACATTTAACATCTTCACAATAAGCCCAGCCCTTTCATCTGATATGTCACACGATGTAGGTTGCAAAACTTTTTTTTAAATTTTCTAATTTACTCCCCAAAAGTGGCCCCCATGTTTAAAATTCATATATTTACGTCACGCGTCCGTGTTGCGATCATTGACTTACATATGTATACCAAATTTCAACTCAATCGGTCTAGTAGTTTCGGAGCAAATCGACTGTGACAGACGGACAAACAGACAGACAGACAGACAGACACACGAGTGATCCTATAAGGGTTTCGTTTTTTCCTATTGAGGTACGGAACCCTAAAAACCAAATTGCTTTCATTTGGTAGCGTGCCCAAAAGGCTAGCAGCATTGCTACATTGGATGGCAACGCTGAGCCAATGTGCCAGATATGAGCCAGCCTTCTGGTCACGCGTCAACTGCACCAGTCATTGGAACATTCCTAAGACCCTGTGGACGCTCTAGTGCCATGGTCTCAAACCCTGCTCAAATAGGAAGCAAATGTACAATACAAATCATTGTCGGTAAAAAAGAACGTCCCAGAAAAGGACAAGTGCGAGTCTGACTTGCGTGCTGACGGTCACGTACCGTACCTAACCATTTATGTAATTAAAAACGAGGAATAATTTCAATAAGCTCGACATAACGAGATAGACGCGAGGAAAAAATGCATCAATAAGATAGCTTGGTGGACTTTTTCCCTCTTGCACATCACTGGTCGAAACATTAAAACCGAATTAAAAAAAAAGCGTGCCTTGCAGTAGTCGCTTATGATGTATACAGTGGATTCATCCATATTCCATACTTTTCTTCTTTGGTAAAGAAGTTTTTAACCTCAAAATGCACCTTTTTTATTATAACTTCGTCATCAATGAAGATATTTAAAAAAAACCGGAAAAGTGCGAGTTAAACTCGCGTGGAGAGGTTCCGTTCCGTACATGATTATCTGCAATTTACTAGGTTACTTTAAATACCATAGACTTCTTATCCTTCCTTCTTCCTGTAATCTATAGGTAAAGAACTATTTTCTGTATTTTTTTAAAAATTTTAGCCCCAGTAGTTTCGGAAATAAGGGGGGGGGGAATGGTCAATTTTCGCCTATTTTCCTAAATAACTTCCAAACTATTTTACTTAAAATTCATAAAAAAATATATTTAAAGTCCTCACAATAAGCCCTTTCATTTGATATGTCACACAATATAGATTGCAAAACTTTTTTTTTAATTTTCTGTTTTACCCCCAAAAGTGGCCCCCATGTTTAAAATTCATATATTTACGTCACGTGTCCGTGTTGCGGTCACCGACTTACATATGTATACCAAATTTCAGCTCAATCGGTCCAATAGTTTCGGAGCAAATTGGCTGTGACAGACGGACAGACAGACAGACAGACAGACAGACGCACGAGTGATCCTATAAGGGTTTCGTTTTTTCCTTTTGAGGTACGGAACCCTAAAAACAAGGCTTTTAAATGCTTAGAACGGTTTTTTCTTCTCCATTGGCTCATTGTGCGACAGAAATTTAACCTCAAAATTTAAAAAAGCTAAATACTGAAATATTTATTCGAATTTATTAATGATGACTCACTTGACAATACATGTGTGTAATTTATAATGTAATATTATATTGAGAAATAAATGAAACTAAATTTAATCTAATCTTGCATTTTTATCAATGATCTGTACTTTTTTCAGACACTTATTATCAACAATAAATACATACATACATATTATCACGCCCGAAATCCCTAATGGGGTGGGCAGAGACACAAGACTACTTGTGGCCACGTTCGATTAATTAGTCCTAAGATGGTATGATGAAGCGTATGGTGACAGGTGATCAGCCAATCGCCCATACAGATAGTCCACCATGTTGGAGAGGACGGGTCCCTTAGTCGACTTTTACGACATGCCAGGATGATAAGCATCTGCACGCATTCTATGCTATTTCTTCACTCCCAGTGCAGCAGAGGAGCAACAATAATTACATTTATTCATATAGTTTCTCGTCGCATACACGCACACACTGTTGGCTGACAGTACCAACCTCTCGGAAAATTGTTTTATACCATTTGACGGCCAACTATACCACCGTGCGCAATCATTGGTGAAATCAAAACGCGCGCACTTCCCCGTCTTCCTGTAATACACTTCCGTCCCTTTTTCACGAAATCACTCCCACCGATTACAGGAAAGCGAGAGGAAAGATGTTACACACTTAGATTATAGAAAATAGTACCTAATAACTATTCTATAATGTAAAATGACACAACCAAAAAAAATCTTTACATGTAAATATATCGTATAAAATTTTGTTACTGCTGACAAGGAACATTGTCCATTTGAAAGACAGCCATACTAACTAACTTCTAAAATAAAACATGTCACTCATTTAATACAATAATTTAACTAAAAATAAAACTACACTAACCTAAATAAAGATACAATTTATAAAGTCAACCACACAATGTTAGAAATAAGAAAAACAAGAATATTAAAACAATTAAAATTAACTACCTAACCTAAAAAACCCCACCCTGCATCGTGCCTGGCCCAAAAGTCCCCATTCTACTTCTAAAATGGTTATTCTAACAAAGCCTTAGGCGAACAATATTGGTAACAAATTGTCCATATTGTTTATTTTGTACTTACTTGGATATGATGAGATGTACTTAATGAAATTGATAGCAAGCAATACAATAATCTAAATGGCGTTGTTTATTGGGCTGGAATAGTCGTAAAAACATCGTCAAGTCTGGCAAGGGGCGATTAATTTAGACTGGGCAATGTCACAGAATACTTAGTTAATAGTATGAACGTATCCGTCGCATACCTCTTGCTCTTTCGTGGACGCTAGGATTGTCAGTTTACAGTGTCAGTAAACAGTAGTTGTAGTCGTCAGTAAACACCTAGGCTACATACGCAACTATCACAAAGAGAGGGTTATATGTTTTTCACGAGTATCTATTGAAAAACTTAACATTAATAAAGAACCCCAGATACATGTTCACCATGTATCCGGGATTATTTTTCAAGTGTTTAAGTATTATGGGAGAAAGTACAAGTGATTAAAGTATTCATTGATTATGAGTATGAATGATCCAAGAAAACAAATGGATTCATGCACCCGTAAAGAAAACCATATTTTGGTACCTTATTATTATAGTATAGGTATTATTAATCGAAGTACGTATCTACAGCAATTCACAGAACAAATATTCTTGCAGGGCGAATCATCAAAGTCGTTGTCGACGGTTCATGCTCGTATTGCTCGTGCCTGTGAATTCTGGTGTTCCACAAGGCTGTGTATTGTCCCCTACGCTCTTTCTTCTGCACATCAATGACATGTTGTAAATTCGTAACATTCACTGTTATGCGGATGATAATACAGGTGCTGTACGCTACTTCGGTCAAACAAATGTCTCTCGGGATTAGGTCGCAGAATACCCTACTAAACTTGTTTCCGAAGTGGAGACGTGCCTTGAACAGATCTCAGAATAGGGTAGAGACAATTTAGTCCAATTTAACCATATCAAGACACAAGTATGCGTGTTTACCTCAAAAATGTCCCCGTCCGTCATAACTCCGTGTTTTGAGGGCAGTCCACTTGATATTAAAGCTAGCATTGGGGAAGTGGGCGTTGACATATCGAGCGTCGTTCAATTTCGCGGTCATCTGAAAGATAAAGCTAAATTGGCTTTGAAGAAGATTGGGGTGCAAGGCAAGGGCAAGACAACCTTGAGCCTGCCCACTGCCTTCAGTTGTACAAGGCCTAGGTCAGGCCGCATATGGAGTACTGCTCTCATCTCTGGGCTGGGGCACCCCAATACCTCCTGATAACATTTTTCGCATTCAGCGTAGAGCAGATCGAATCGTCAATGACCTAGTGATTTCCGATCATCTAGATCCCCTTTCAATGCGAAGGGATGTTAGTTCTATATGCGTCCTGTACAGAATTTAAAATGGGGAGTGTTCAAAGGAATTGTTTAATTTAATACCAACCGCTGTATTCCACCATCGTACTGCTAATTTACAATTTCACCAACACCGTGATGTATGGCGATCTACTATACCTCGCCCAATGTAAAAAGAGCGCGCGTGCGTTTTTTTAGTTTTGCCACGTACGGTGGAACCGACTCCTGTCAGCGGTGTTCTTGGACGATTTCGACATTGGGGCATTAAAGGGAAGAATTTGTTTTCCTAAAAGAGCGGCAACGGCTCAGTGACTCCTTTGGGGTTGTTGATGTTCATGGACGACGATTACTTACCATCAGGTGACTTGCATGCTAGTTTCCTTCCCCTATATATAATATTCTTAAAAAATGTGAAGCCTCCCCTTGACTCTGTTTTTGAAGGGGTTTCCTCATGATACATACATACATATTATCACGCCCGAAATCCCTAATGGGGTGGGCAGAGACACAAGACTACTTGTGGCCACGTTCGATTAATTAGTCCTAAGATGGTATGATGAAGCGTATGGTGACAGGTGATCAGCCAATCGCCCATACAGATAGTCCACCATGTTGGAGAGGACCCGTCCCTTAGTCGACTTTTACGACATGCCAAGACGATAAGCATCTACACGCATTCTATGTTATTTCTTCACTCCCAGTGTGGCAGAGGAGTGAGGAGGAGGAGTTTCCTCATGATGTTATTTAATAAATTATACATTTTCAATATAATATGCTAACAGAGGTATACGTTATTGATTAACATGTTTTCCAATTTTGAGCCCTGTTTATATTTATTTTAACATTTTAAGGATTGCAATAAGGATAGTCTCACGATACTCTGTATAAACATTAAGTACCTTTCGTACAAAACTGTAGACTTCCGGAGCATTATCCGATGCGATCGAAATGTTATAATAATGGTCGTTACGATACAAAGTAATTTCGATCTTCAACTTACTTAAACCAAACTCTTCACATCGTTTATATAACCGTTAAGTAACCGTTGTCTGAATTTTAGTACATTATTAAAACAAGTACTGATTTAATTACAGTTTTCTACATTGCAAACAGGGCCTGTATTCGACATTGCCTAAACGACATCGCAAATTATTTTGCTACGATATTAGTTCTTATGAACTTATATAACGGCAGCCATACGCGATATCTATCGCTTAGGCAATGTCGAATAGAGACCCAGACCGAACATATCACCGAGTATAACTTCTAAAATATCACGACAGTGTGGATGCTTGTTACGTGAAATGAAAACCAAAGGTTGTATCGATAGTTATTAATTTAAAATCCATGTGATAAGCCACCACCAAGTCGGTTATAATTTGCAATTCATTTGCCCTCTGTTGGTCTTTAAAAATCAAATGAGAACGTTAATATTAGAAGTATCCATATATATTATGTTTAAACATTTGTACATTATATTGTTGTCGGATCCATGCAACTTGTTGTGATAATGCATTCATACAATAAACCATTATGTGGCGTACTGTTGCTGTTACAACAGAAATTAGATGTTTTTTTTACCTACCGCGGACCGCGTAATATTATGGAGCATGGAAAGTGAATTTAGAACTGTTTGTTATTGTACAAATATATTTTTTTTCGAAAATATATTTGTGTTACACACACAGTCAAAAGCATTAAGTTTTTGTTTCGTTAGTTTCTGTTCATCCTTCATTATTTTTAGATGTAGCTTCAAGTTAAGGGATTGTTTATGTTTTCTTGTTGAGGCTTGCAATTTAATTTTATATTGGCTCGATAACTTCAGTAATATATGAAGAACAATTTAAACTTTCGAGTGCTCACGGTACAAAATGCTACAGGTTACGTTCAGGCAACTAAGTAAATTTTAGAAGTGCCATTATAATTCAAATCACCCCAAAACGGTCCCATCTTGGTACCGGATGACAAGTGTTGTCAAAACAGCGCTCCGTCTGAAAAAACTAGTCATATTGTCATTGTGCAATGTTTGACCTTGCGATGTGAGTGTTAACATATCTCAGAAAAAGAATCAGAAAACATTTTTTGCTTAATTGTGGATTTACATAGTTGTTACAAAAAGACAGAGGCGCATCACAATTAACCGTTTTCCGGTATACAATATAAAAAAACTCGAATTAATATACAATTAAAAAACCCACAGGAAATACTGTTTACACATACTCGTAACGATAAATAGCGCTTCTATCAAAGGCTTTGATGTGAGTCATTTGTTACAATTTATCTCTTGGACAAAGAAGGGTAACTTATATTTTATTCACGAAGTAAATAAATAGGTAGATTATTATATTAAGCCTTTTTAGTCAACGTGTTTTATCCATGATCTGTTTCGACATTACGTGTAAGTATAATCCCCGGCACATAAGTTGACCCAAAATGGCGGTCGTCCGCGCAGGTAAAACTATGGTTTCGCGCGGCTTCTCGCGTCGCACCTCATCCCGCACTTAGATTGAGACCCGAAATGTGTTCTGCAATGCAGTGTCCGTAACAAGAAACTAGTGGCTCCGTGAGCTGTAGACCTCGCGACAAACATAATTTTGCCGTTGGAAAACTGATATCCCGATACATCGACATATGTCGGGTCTGTTTACCAACACCGCAAATAAGTTTGTAATTGCAAAAACCCCGCCATTTATATTATCAACGCAATTTTGAAATATTTCTAAAAACTGAATTGTCAAATAATTCTATATAATTATCGAATCTGCTCACAAAATTTCACGAGAATCGTTTGAGAACTGCGACCTGTAGACGAGAACAAATGGACAGACGCCGGACAGACGCCGGACATCCGCTGGACATCCCTGGGTCTCGATGAGCGTACCTGCTGTGGTATATACTTAGATTTGTATAAAACTGTAGACATCATCGTTGACTTATATGTGTACTGATTTGAAAAAATGATACCTAACCGAGTTTCTTGCCGGCTCTTCCGGTTTTTTCCGAAGCGGTGGTAGATTCATTCCTTGACCTTCATAAGAGCTTGTAAAAGCCTAAATTGAATAAAGATAGTTTGACTTTGACTTCGACTTTGATACAAAAGCATTTTTACTCAGGGTTAAACGGAGCTTCGCTGTTTTGAAGATTTATTTGCTGACGAATTGTAGCAATAAATTGCCGAAAAACTAGCCCGGTTACGAGCCCCTTAATCATTTAACTTCAATAAAACATGAAGAAAAGTTTACCTATTGGTTTTGGCACACGTATAAATTTTCTAATAATGAATAAACTTGATCTTTAACTTAAAGATGGCAAAATCTACTGCGAAATGTATCCTTGTTATAGTATTTCCAAAAAGGAAAAAAAATATACTTATTACCCTTATGATTATGACCCTGAAAGTGCGGCGAATCCCACAATAGTTACTGATGATCTGTTAATTCACTATTTTTTCCCAAAAATGATACGTAAAGTCGCCATAACATCATTAAAAAGTCTCCAGTAAGTTAATAATATCGGACGATGAATAAAAGTGTCCGGTAAGTAGAGAGGTTTTGAATTCGGAATGAAAAGTGTCCAGTAAGTAGAGAGGTTTTGAATTCGGAATGAAAAGTGTCCAGTAAGTACGATACAAATCTCATAACATGCACGGCACCCGTGCCCCAAGCGGCGGGGGCGCGGCGCCAGGTGGCGGGGAGCGTGGCGCCGGCTCCCGCGCTGATCGTGGCCTACAGTTTTTTCTACCCACCTGATGGTAATTCACGGTGTACAATGGGAATAAAATAAATAATTTAAAAAATAAAAAATACATTTTTGAGAAAAGCTCTATACAAGTTTCGACCATTAAGTGCCATACTGGACTCGTACATAGAAATCCTCGCCTGCGGCTCGGATTTCAAATCGCACTCGTCCAGTATAGCTTACTTACTGGTCTCTTCAGTAATGTACTATTACTGACTACTGGCTCCGTAAACAACACGGTGGAATCGCAAGTCTGCTTGATTGCAGAGCGTGTCGGCATTCTTTAATTTATTCAGCTGCTCGCAGCGTATCAAATGAGAAAACTGATACAGCTGCTTATCACGTCCGGGGGGTTACTACGATCTCTTAATGCGATTCTCTTTAGACCCTAAACTTAACTGTGACGCTATTTCGTACCACAAAATTGTATTTACTATGTAAAATAAATATGGTGAGGTATGAAATAGTGATTTAGAGGTCGTGGTCACCAGTGGCGAAGCGTAAAATATTTCCTAAGGGAAGCCGGCAGAATTAGAATCGTACGTGCGAGTCTGACATTTACTTAGAGTGACATGGACTTCACTGCCTGCTAGCCGGAGCTTTCTAGCTTGGTAAAACCGTCAGGAATCGGCTTGTAGGCAGGCTGCGCCACTGGTGGTCACCCCCCTGTTAACCATTTGATTCCTGGACTACCGTAAAGTCTGTTCGCCGAGAGTTGATAAAAAAAGTAAAAAATCTTTTCAACTCATTACAAATAGCGGCCCGCTAATTATTTTTTACCGATGATAATAAAATATTAAAGGGAAAAACTATATTTCTTCATAGAATATTATTTTTGAATAGCCTACATATGTCCTATTGCGGGCATATCATCGGATGACGACCATGACGAAGTCTCAGAGTCCGAGGAAGAATCAGAGTCGGTGACGTTTATTATGAAACGTTCAATTGCTTCTTCTAAAATACGAACACCCAAACGACACACTCGAAGCATATTCCAGAGCGGAATGGCAATATATGGCGCTCGCCCGCACGGCGCGTCGTCTTGCTTGACCACAACTGCGTGCCTCGTACCATGAAACTCAGTGCACGCGGCGATAAGCGATGCCCGTCATACAGTTTGCGATAGGTAAGGGACAGTCGCTATTTCGAGACGATATCATATTTATCAACTCTCGGCGAACAGACTTTAGAACACTGTCATATGGCCAAATTCAGAAAGGCCACCCATATTAATCGTTAATTAAAGTGACGTTTGAGTGACGTTTTTGTACAGGATGACAACTAGTTGACGGACATTTCACTATTTAATCTCTAATCAAATGCTTAAGTGGCGCTTCTGAATTCGGCCGTAATACAGACGTAAACATTAGCGCTGGTAGTTGGTCTCCTTGCTTTTTTTTATTAATTCTTTTCAATTTACGTCAAAATAACTAGTAAGTTTCCATAGTGACCAATTTGTTGACTATAATGTTTTCTAACAGACTACATAACGAAACGTGACTCCGTACAATGCAAATACGGGCTAGCCTGATAAAGCGTCTGTTTACGCTAAATTACCTATTTGATAAACAATTTCAGAAAACATGAGTCACTATGGCGACGATATTTTTTATAATAATTGTGGTAACACTTTCGTACTTACATTTTCCCTGTCAATCAGCTCACTGCAGCAGAACTGACTAATAGGATAGGAGAGAGGTATAAAATAGGAATCAAAACAATGAGGGCTTTCTACTTGTTTTGTAATTAGTAGACATGTGTAGTTCACAAATGACTGATGCAAATGAACTACTTCAGTTGCGTTCCGTATGCTTCAATATAGGTATCTTTTAGTTCACCATGCCGTTCCCGTCTTTCATGTTAAGTATCCGTTCTGTTCGACTAGTGCATCTTATTTATATATATTTAAATGTCCATTTTACGTAAAACGGCGCGAATCGCCTCGCTTACTCATTTTTGTATCTGCTTTTATTTTAACAATCAACTGTATACCGAGTTCATTGAATTAGTGAAAGAAATGCAAAGTGCAGATCCATGCGTCTTTGAGCTACTGAACTAAACTGAACTATGAACTAATTGAGTGATACAGTTCAGACTGATGTAAAGAAGCGTATCTATCTCTTCTTTTAAATGACACATTTTGCGCATGTCTAGTAATTAGTAATGTCTTATAGTAAGCCAACAAGATAACTATGTTTGAAGGCATTCTATTAGGCAATCGTGTGACGTGCCTGGCTTATTTACAACGCAGCTTGATCGTAAAGTGGATGTAAGTAGTTATTTGCTGCACCCTGTTAGACCCCACCCTACAAGAACGTCCTCTATTCCCAATGAATGAGTAAGTGAATATACATACATATAACTCATATAAGAAGGCTACATTATTATCATATTTGATAAGATTGTAAAGGTACAATATGACAAACTTTCAATGATAACGGATTACAGTATTTTTGATTTCACAAAATCTCGACCCGTTTAGTAAGGGGAAACGGGTCGAGATTTTGTTTAAGTGGTGTGCGTGCGGCGACGCATAGATACTTTGGCGCACACATACAAGCCGCGCGCGGTGCGTTTGTATGAAGATAACCTACTTTGTCTCTTTATACTATGCCTCTAACTTTGACTCTCTGTTTACTGTGGCCCGTTTCACGCAGCTATAAATTACAATTTTACAGGTAAAAACTGGCAGCACTGCAGGAAAGAATGTATCGGATCTGTCATAAGTGAAACGGGTCACTGGCGACCCGAGCCTTTTGCCTATCTACTTAATTTGCGAAATTAATTTCCACTCTCATATACCTATGAACGTATAATTAGATACGAATCATGCATTTCATTATTCCAAGAATACACTCAGTGATGCTGTCATTGGGATGAAAGTCATCGTGATGTAAATGTTACGATTATGATGACTATAGCTGTTGTTTCAAAAACGCGTACTGTCTTTTGTTAATTTTAAATAGAATTGTAAAATAAATAACATAGGGTATTATGTAATAATTTGGTTGTAAATAATGTATCAACACTTCATCAATAATCCATTCCATCATCAGACAAAAGGCGTAAGACCCGTAAAGTATTGTTCGGGTTCTGTCAGCTCCGAAGTCATTCTTCTCATTAGTACCAATATCATGAGTTTATGCAAACTGTTCTTGCTATTGAAATCTATCGGAAATACTGCTTGTTGCCGATACAAGTAAAAGGGACCGAGCGATAGTTTTCGATGACGAGAACGGTATAATAATTATGACAAAGATCCAAGACATCTTCCTAAACATTACAAAACCCATATTCAGCGATTTTGTAAGACAATCTAAAGGGTGTGTAATGGGAAATATTTTTTTTTCACTTCTCGTGCTCAATGTCATGCTTTAAGTGCATAAAAGTAACTTCTTCGAAAACTACTACATTAGACCATTCAGCCGTGTATGTAAATAATATTTCTTAAAAAAGCGACATTATTTGAATACTTTTCCGTTTATTTATTTGTGTTGTCGTTCTTGTCACATGTACAAATAAGGAAACTTTAGAAACGAAATAGCATGGCAAAGATTGTTAAGATATAACATACAATTTAACTTCTATAATTATCATATTAGTACCCATTTTTACAACTAACCTATAGCCAAGGCTCGGTCGGCTAAATATCTCGGTAGAAATGACAAATTTTATGCCCTTGTTGAACAATCAACTATTTTGCAAAGCATTATCAATGAGCTACCGATTTTCGTGTCAGGTAAACACATACTTATAATTGTTTTTGAACATACCACTAATTAAATGTGCGATAGCAGACATTCAATACACAAGAGTTCAAACTTCATGGAAGTGAAACATCCACTCAAGAAGTATTTTGGGTAAACTATTTGAACAAGTGTATCAACTTGTAAGTACACTTTACAGCACTATATGCAAAGTTATTTCAACTAGCGGCGAAAACTGAACATTCGTTACCTTTTATTTACTTAAAATGATCCTTTCGACTACAGCGCCACAGTTACTCGTCAGATATGTTTGTATTGCTGTTCAGACATTTCGTAATAATAGTTCAATGTGTCGTTTGTAATCTGATACAATGTCGGAGACATTAGCACAAGTGTGTAAAACTTAAAATGGTGTTGACACGAACGAAGTATAACTTGTACTAACATTGAACTTTGATTCAACAGAGTTCTACTCGTAACTTTTTAGTTTTAATGAAGAAGATGAGGTTTTAGATTCTATTAGATTTTAGATTCCTTCTATTAACTTAACGCAAAATATACATCGTGGACGGCATTATATGAAGAATAGGCGACTGACAACATACAAAAAATGAAAACAGTAGTAACGATATCTTGAATAAAAATTATTAATTATAAAGAAAACAAAAAACCCGACCGCAAAATCTCAAAAGAATCAAGAAGTTGATTCTGCTGTGCTTCGGTTGATATGGAAATATCAGTAGGTGTCTTCGAATAGTTGTTTACCCTCCTTTTTGCTTCTCTGAAGTCGGGTAAAAACCCATCGGCATTTCATTAGGTACCATAGTAACGATCGGGGGATGGCACGGTTGGGGATTGAAGTTGTTCAAATCCGTAGGTTTTACTCGAGTCCCCCTACGCGTGAAGACTCCTATCATGTTCCGGGATGATGCTTTGGGAAGGCATTTGGAGAGGTTCGGTCTAGACAGTTGCACCGAACAAGTGAACGATTTTTCAGTACCAGTTTCAGCGCCTCGTCCAACTTCCTTCCAATGCCCAGGAAATGGGCATTCGTGTTCTACCTGCGGCCGCGTCATTAGTTTCCGTCAGGTGAGAGAGACAATATCGGTCTTTATTCTTCACTAGTTACATTCTGTGAGAAATGTTCGAATACGCGGTAAAATGACAAATGACGATCGACGACGCGAGACGACTTTTTGCTTCAACCTTTGTTTTTGCTTATCAGCCTGAGAGTCTACCGTCTATGAGTATCTGCCGATCTGATAATGTCACAGTGAACCGACGATATCTCAATTGCTTGTGACCTCAATGGATAAAGAGAAGTTTTATTTGTATATTGTCAATAATATCTCGGTAACTTCTAAAGTTACGTACAAAATACCAGTGGACCCGCCACAGCTTTTCCCGCGGTATTTTCTAATCACCCTTTTAGGGATGGAATTTCAAAAAATCTCTCATTAGTGTACTTCTGGGGTACTCGAGGAATGTCTTCTCCAAATTTCAAACCTCTAGGACCACTCGTTTAGGCTATGCGTTGTGTATAAGTGAGTCATGGTACTGTTTTATCAATACATATAAAACAGTACTGTTACCAATTAGTACAAAAAATACATTAAAAAAAAAAAGTTTAGTGATTGGCAAAGGAAACGATGATGATGCCAAATTAATTAATACCAAGCATTAGTGAAAGAGGTTTATAAGACGCACGCGCCCACACGTAAACCGAACTGCGTAGGTACGCATGTTATGACTTCATCACCAAAAATAATAAGCGCCAACAAAAATTTAGAAGAGCAAGCTCACTATAAAAACAGTCACTCAAAAGTGGCCTACCGCAAGAAAACAACGGAATTGTAGTTTATCTTAATCGATTTTATTATATGTAAGTATAGATAGATAGATAGAATCTATATAAACTAAAAATAGCATAGAATGCGTGCAGATGCTTATCATCCTGGCATGTCGTAAAAGTCGACTAAGGGACGGGTCCTCTCCAACATGGTGGACTATCTGTATGGGCGATGGGCTGATCACCTGTCACCATACGGTTCATCATACCATCTTAGGACTAATTCATCGAACGTGGCCACATGTAGTATTGTGGCTCTGCCCACCCTATTAGGGATTTCGGGCGTGATGCTATACATAAACTAAGTAACTAATTAAAATTTATAATTAAACTAAGCTAAACGTAAAAAAAAAATACTAAAATATAACGAAATACAACTTAACTAAATCTAAAAATGGCTCCTGCGGCATTGTGCCGAAGATGCGTGCAGCGTTTCCTAGCTGGGTAGCTAAACTAATCTAAAGTAAATAAAACATTGTCTAATTTAATTCAACCAGTAAAAAAATTTAACACGTGAATTTCGATAGTTTTTCTTATATATCATTGCTACTGCTCCACGTGATTGAATGACCTAATTGACATGGTTAGAAACTAAGCAAACACTTAATTCTTGCATAAATATGTTGATGTACGGGTATATATCTACTTAATACGGTTTTTGTTTCGTCTGTGAAAAACGACCGGTCAATATTTACGCAAACAACATACAACGCTTCGTACAAGGGTTTGCTCAGGTTACTTCAGTTCATATATATAACTAACAAAATCAATGCAAATTGGCGTATCCAGTTTTGTTTTTGTTCTTTATATTTTACAGATCGTAGCTACGGGTAAAAGCTGGTAGTAAATAAAATTAATTAAATCTAGAATAGTAGATATTAATACATAGTATTCTGAAATCTGTACATTTCGATTATACTCAGTAGAAACTAAATAAAATACAAAATAAACTACGACTAAGTTCTTTTTATTGAATCTAACATTTTGACGTAGGAATTAGTTGGGGACTATTTAGGGTATTTAGGGTGAACGAAGTTTTCCTCGTTAAGGCCTTGTCACATTGCGGGTGCGGCGGCAGCGCGCGCGGTCATTCCCGCTCACACCCATGTAATAGTAATAATGACGACGTCGCATCACGCTCAAGCGCTCGTTTATGGGATTAAAGGGAAGCCTGATAAGGGTCTGCTTACGGGAATACTTTGAGGTACCCCCTTAAGTAATAATAATAATAATTCTTTATTTCGGACAACGAAGATCCATTACCATATTACTTATTATCTAATTACATCACATTATACTGATTAAATAATTTAAAATACAGTGTAGTTAAAATATCATTTAAAAATAAAATACAAATTTAATCAATTAACATTCATTTAATTTAAAAATACAAAATAAAAATAACATAAAATAAAACGTCGCATTCAATAAATAACCCTTTAAAATATAAAAAAAAATAGGTATCATAAAAGATAAATGGAAAAGATAAATAGAAAAAATTCCCATGTCAACAATTTAAATTTATTTTACTTTTCATACTGCACAAATCTGCACAATTCCCTTAACCCGCCCTACCCGGTGCTGGAGGATAGGACAGTCTTTACCCGCAACAAGTCTAAGAACGCTGTTGCTACTCCCCTCCTCAGTCTGCCCAACAGCGACACGATTTTCTTGCGTATTATTGCGTCAAGACCATCCGTGCGCGCCTCCGCAAACATGCCAGAAGCACTACACCATCTAGGAAGCCGCAGCAGCACTCTAAAGGCATTGTTATACTGCACTGTAAGTGCATTATAGGCTCGTTTCGTATACTTAACCCACAGACCGCTCGAGTAGAAAGATTGCGAAAATGCTTTGAACCGCATTAGCTTAACCTCAGTCGAGCATCGAGCAAATCTGTCGGCCAGTATATTACTTCTCACCGCCAATGCCCTGCGCTCCTTATCATCAGAAAACTCCTCTGTTAGTACGTGACCTAAATATTTGACAGTATCAACTACTCTAAGCATAGCATCGATCTTACCTGCCTTAAACACTAATACCTCACTCTTAATCGAGTTATACCTCAAGCCGTGTACTCTAGCGGAGTCTTCACACTTCGCCAACATTCTTTTAAGTGCACTGACAGACAGCACCATATCATCGGCGTAGCTGACGTAATGACGTAACAAAAGCATAATTTATGATTTGAGCTCCACTCTTCAACTGTAACCACTTTTATTCCCATACGTACTTAATAAAAATTAACACTTTTAATGAATGACAGACGGATACACATCGACGTCTAAATCGGTAATTGTGTTTATAACCAACGGTATCATATTCGGAGGCGGTGGAATTCCTGAGCTCATGCCAATCATGCATCATTAATTGGAAATAACCATTTTCATTCAACATGTTTGCTTTTCCAACGAACCTTATATTAGAATTGTAAGAATTTGATTTATGCTGTGATCAGATTCTTACGGCACAATTATATTTTTTAATATAGGGGGAGACAAGTGGAACCAGCGGCCCTAGCATGCCAGACACGGGGATAGGTTAAATCACTTTATCTCTCTGACTATCTATTTCGTCGGCACTAGTGTGAGAGGGACGCACTTAGAGATAAGATAGTTTAACTTATCTTTGTATCAACCGTGCTAGGGCCGCGGTACTAGCTGTTTGAACACTGTGGCCCTAACATGCCAGACACAACGATAATTTAAACCCGTTTATTTCTATGACTATCTCTTTCGGCGGCACTAGTGTGGGAGAGACGCACTTAGAGATAGAGGGCTGCTGATATATATTTCTCAAGTGACCTATGGTATATAGTATAGCGCGTTTACACAGGGTACAACATTCGTCTTAGCTAAGATAAACGTCTTATATTCTAAGCTTATAAAACTTAACTCCTAAAATAATACTTTCTTTAGTAGGTCGGTTGCGTGTAGTCAAAGGGTTGGTTCGCTGATGAAATAAAAAAATAGTACCTAGTATTTCTTTTTCACAATTAGATAATTTTGGAATATACGGACTCATGATAAATATATAAATAGGACTGATGATATGGTAAGTATCCCACAGACAGTAATTTGCATAGCCAATTTGGTTACATACATGAATGTATGCAAAGTAACGGAACTGATCTGGAATTCTTTTTCTTCTATTTGAACCAGTAGTATTGATTCTGAGCAGAATAAGTAAGTAGAAATAAAAAAGTTATTGTACTATTTGGGCCGGGTGGCTAGTGATTAAATAAAGCTGTACATAGGTACATATATTTTTTTACTTTTATTGTATGTTACAGTCAGAGTCAAGAACGGACAAAGTGTTCAATGCCATGAACTTATCAGTCATAAAAGTGGACTCATACAACTATTCTAGGTATCAGATAAAATGTACATATGTATGTTCAATAGAAATTTTATGTTTATCCTTGATTTGTATGATTATGACAGGATTCTTTCAGAATACATCAATTAATGAATAGAAACAAAAAACTATATGTTTTATCTGTTTTGTTAAACTAGTGGTAAATTTGTTTTAAGTTCATCGATAGTAAAGTTATTCACTGGTGCAGTTACTAGGCTAGTAGTCGGGTCGCGAGTCAAATTCCGGCTCACACCTCTGACATGTTCAGATCTCATGTGCGGAAATGAATTTGTTATTACCATGAGAATTTCGGTAAAGGAAACATCGTGAGGAACCACTGCGTACTTCGCAATTCAAGGAAAGTCCCCAGTCTACCCAAGGGTCGCGTGAGGCTACTGGCCGATCCCTCTCACTATGAGAGGGCCTGGTTATAGTCTGTGTCAGTGTGTGTCCGTCTGTGTGGAGGTCTGTGGTGCTAATGATGATAATGATATTTGATGACGATGGTGATGATGACAATGGTGATGATGACGGTGATGGTGATATTGATGACGATGATGATGATGAAGAAGAAGAAGAAGATGATCATTATCATCATGATGAAAACGACTTGTTTGACATAAACTTTACGTTTTTTTTTCAACAGTTCCAAAATTCCGACGCTTCCGCCTCCACACCTAACTGGAGACATCAGAACATTCAGCTCACCGGTTTCTGAAAAGAAGCCAAGACTGAAGACTTTATGCTCAAAGAAGACTTGTAAATAGAAATGATCACTGTCAGAAACTCGCGTTGGCGTTTCGTGTACACTTTAGTGACGTGAACATTTAAAAGGTAAGTTGATTTTGTCATAGAAGTTTTATATTTCATAAGTATAGTTATAATTATAGGTATATTATAATTTCATTTCCCACTCAATTTCAAAGGTAGTCTTGTCCGACCACAATCAGAACAGGAATGAAGCAACCTCACAAAACAATATATCAATAGTAGTTTATGCAACGGTTGCATAATGATAGGCCTTAAAACACTAGTGCGGTTTTATGAAACGAGCTTTTAAGCGAGTTTCATAATAAGATCGCACGTGTGTTTTAAGGCCAAATTATGCAGAGTTGCATACATAACTTTATCTACACACATATTATAAATACTTACTCCATGATGTGTTCAGAAACAATATTTTCTGGCAACAAGTTATTTGTTGCAATCGTGGCTGCATATTTCCGATATCCGGCGCATTTTCACATCACACAGTCACTCCGAGAAGACTACTGTTCATATTTTATAACAGTAGTTCATATTTTCAACTAAAATGTAAATTACAAACAAACTTTTTACAATTCTACTTTCGTTCAGCAAAAAACCATCATGAAAGCGTAATGGCGGCAATTCGATCCTCCGTCAAGACCATTTTTTTTTTAAATCATAGACTAACGAATGAAGGCTCTATTCTCATGTCACTCGAGATCAAATGTTGTGCAGTTTATATTAAAAAAACATACTGAATTGATGTTTCGTATCAATAACTGTTTTAATATCTATGGGTTCTAGAATAGAGACCCACTTGAGTTTTGACAGCTGTTCTAAATTTAATCTCATTTCTATACTAAAATCGATACGGGAATAACATTGCAGCACTGGTTTTTCCTAATTGGTTGTCAAAATGGTGGTCAATTCCTACGGTTTTTGATTACACTATGGAGGTTTTATGATATGGGTGTAGATAAAGTAATTTTTAAATGAATTAATTGATAAAATGAAAAAACGCGATATTGAGCTATTGCAAATCTCTTACGCTCTTTGAAACATAAATGTATTCCATTTAAATGATATTGCAGAATTAACATCGCTTATTCTTTATCGAGATGCCGTGTAGAGTTCAAATTAATTAGAATGTAACCAAACATGCCTGTATAAGGTCATACTTTTTAGCATCTTTTTTGTCAATATGTATAGGGTCTAATTTGTTTGCAAGCATCAACTTGGCTGTTTTTTATAAACAGTGCGTAAAGATCAGTTGATTGATAATTTTAGAATCATAACAGCCACGATAATGTTAAGAAAACTTATCAGTTCCATTCAAGGTTAAACTTAGTTCCTTTAACGAAGAAGCAATACCTAGTATTTAATAAAATAATTATGATGTGTGTACTTACCTACTAGATCTATTTTGGACCATTTCATTTTTAAAATAAGCACGTATTTCTCTAACAAAGAAATGAAATCCCGTTTCCCATAATCAACGTTAATAATGCTGGAAAAACAGGTAATAGCGCTAAGTGGCTGATTGTGGATATCTGGTCTCGTTAAACACACGATAAGATAACGTGGGCAAATCACACAAAACAACTGTTATTTTGTTATTTCAGATGCCTCTGCCACATCGGGACGCCGTTGCCCTAGCCGCCACCATAACTGTCATAGTATGGGGTAACGCGATACTAGCAGAAGCTAAAAAATCAACAGCATTATGTCCCATAGGATTCGAGCTAGCTTATACAAAACAAAACGATCCCATCTGTTATCGACTGAAAGGGCCCGAAGCATTTGAGGATGCCTTCGAAGACTGTGCCGGAAACCTTTACACATCCCAGTTATACAGTAATCTTAATTTCACGAAGCCCAGCGTTGTACTATGGTCTGGGCACAAATCCTTGTACCCAGGAGGCCCGTTTATAGATTGGTCATTCACTGAGAGCACTGGAGATATCTTGATCTCCACTTATGATGTTAAATATAGTCCTGCGCTAGGTTTAGATGAGACGCTTTGCGTTGTCATACACCCAGTTAGCAACTTCACTGCTGCGAGATGTAGCGAGAAGCATTACCGGTATTGCTTTGTAAAACCTTACCCAGATGTTGACGAAATGACAAATGAAGGATGCGAGGAGCTTACTGACTACTACAGGTTTTGGAGTCCTAAGGCGACTTGCTTAACTCCAGTGACTGGGATAGGAGGCGGGGCGGTTAGGGCAAATTGGAGACAGGCAACGGATTTATGCCTTAAGAGAGGAGGGTCCCTGCTCCACCGGGGTTGGAGATACGCTAACAACCCTTTGCTGCACGTTGTTAATTCTAATTGGACTGATCCATTGGGTATTGAGATGGCACCAGGGGACAAATTGAGATGGGTTTATGAAGAAGATGGTAGTGATATAGTAAGTATATGCTTAATTGAGTTAATTACGTCATACTCTATGGACCAAACTAGGATGGCCTGTATTTCGGGTCCGTGAACGTACAAACATAAAGACGAACAAGCGCCTAGCGCCCAAATCAAATACAATTATGCATGATATGGGTAGCGCGACCTGGCGGGAATTGCGCCCGCGAGCGCAAATTTTGGAGTCTGACTGAGTCTGGAATGGTACACTTGTTGAGATCCCTCTGGATATTCGTAATGTCTTTATGTTTATTCAGGTGCCTGATTCTGAATGGAGTTTCGTAGATGCAGACTTCCCGTCGAATACATCGCTAGTCTCTCTTCGCGATGGTGCTTGGCATCTAGTGAATGGGTCATTCGTTTTTATGGACGTCATTTGCGAGCGCTCTATACATTTGAGAAACGTCAGCTTGAATGTGACTGTCGATGGGTGAGTGACCTTGTTTTTATTATATTGATATATACAATATATACATGGTACGTATTATTTATATAATTTTCAAATATTAGTGATGTATGTATATTTTAATGCATGTGTTATGTAAGTCATAATGTGTCACTAGCACTTTCAATGATACGTTAATAACAAACTCATGTAGGACGCCACTTTACAAAGATTGATGACAGCCTACGCTGAATTTTATCTCTATTGGGTTTCCCCCTATACTAAAACCATCTCTCGAAGTGTGAATATCAGTAGATCTATATTATAGAAATTCTAACAAAAGTTACGGCTACATTTATAGCAAAGGGGGCCCACCAAAGGCAGGCGATAAGAATTAACCTTACCTAACTAATCTATGACGGGAACCCGAGTACTACAGTCTCAAGTTTCTGTTTTTCATTACAGGGATAAAATTATCCTATCTGTGAACGACACCGTCGAAGAGTTAGACATTTATTGCTTCACCGATTCTATCATCTTCTACCCGTCACCCATCAAGAAGATACCAATAGACGGCAACAAGTACATTCTCAAACACATCGCCGAAGGCCACTACTGGTGCATTCATATCGACTCCAGAAACTTCCGCGTGTCTGAATCTAACAAAGCGTTGTTCGTAAGAGAAGACAACGCCGAAAATCTATACTCCATCAAAATAAGACTGAAAAGAAAATACAGCCTTGAAAACCTACAAAAGATTAGCCGTGTCTGGGAAAGGAAGTTGAAAGAATACATATATTACCGAACTAAATATGTGGAAAGACTTGGTGAAATTTCATCTGATGATCCTTATACAGCTGAGGATATTCTTCAGAAATTTAAAGCGACCAACGAAGGAACCGGGTGGAGAGATAAAGAAGTGATATTCGAGATGAAGATAAAGAGGCTGTATTTGGACGGGAAGACAGTGCTGCTTCACGTGCATTTGAATCCGAAGAAGAAAGTGGTGCCTCCAGGATTGTGGGACGATCTGGAGATCGTGTACATGAAGCCAGCATACTTCTGCAATAAAGCTGATGTGATGCCGTTCAGAAAACGAATTGCTTTAGGTAAGTTAGATAGCATATAGTAGTAGTGATAGTAGTGGAGAGCCAAAATGTAATCCTCACTAGATGATTACTGTTCGAATGGGCCGGCTCGACCGGGGTAGTACCACACTCTCACAGAATATCGGCGTAAAGTAATAGCTTGCTATTGCGTTTCGTACGGTGAGTGACGAGATCCGGAGGCCTATTCCCTCATCCCCATCCCATCCCCATTCCCCATCCTCCCGAGATTGGCAACGCATTGGCAGCACCTCTGGTGTTGCAGATGTCCATGGGCGGCGGTGACCACTTTCCATCTGGTGGACCGTCAGCTGGTTTGTCAGTCAATTGACATAAAAAAATAATTGTAAACGATTTTGTTATTAACTAGAACAATGCCTAGGTTTTAAAGTTTTGGCCCTTGATAATCGGTCTTTTTAATAGTCTCTTGACACGATGCTTAAGTACCTTTTATTTTTCTTGCTCAATAACTTAAATTATTGTAGGGTCGTTACTATCTGAGCTCTGGGGTCATAAATCATTCAATCAGACCTTCGCTTGCGCTTAGGAGCCTTATGGAGTCCCGCTCCATAAACCACTCTAGTCCTTTTAAAACTATATATTTCTTGACTTAAATTGATTGTTCTTCCGTAATCATCACTTCATTTGCGATAAGCTATTTGAACTATTTGCGAATATACCTCGAAAAAACTTTCATAGAGAAACCCAGACAATCGACAGAGGTGCACGTTATTCTTGCCATTAAGTAAGAATAAAGTCTTAACTACCAAGGCACTGTGGGCGCTCAGCTCTCAGCAGTAGCTGTACGGGGATCGTAGGATCACAAGAGCAGCAAATAATGACTCCTTCTTTCTTCTTGGTAAAACTATTTAATGAGTAAGGGCACACGTGTGGTCGACTCGGCTACCTAGCTTACACTGGGGCCAATTTGAACGTGTTTTCGCTAAATTTAGAAGTCGCTAAATTTTAAATAAGAACCGTTGACTCGATTTTGAACCTTGGAGCTATACAAAATCGAGTTTGACGTTTCTTATTTTAAATTTAGGCAATTTAAATTTAGCGAACACCGTTTCGAATTGGACCCACTGTCTGTTTTGTTGCGTGCTGGCGTCGCTCCTACTAATTTTGAATTGAAAATTAAATGCAAATACGACATTTTACACGATATCAGCACCCAACCAGTCACATTATCAACATGCCGTGTACAAAAGATTGTTGTAACCTATTTGTACTACAGTACCTTTTATCTTTGGCACAGTATTGCTCACATTAATTGCACCAAATTATCTAATTTGTTTCTGAGTACCAAGTTCAGTTCAGAGCGTCAGGGGTCAAGAAGCCCGGAGCGAAATTATGCTCTTCATTATGACTGTTAAGGCGTCCTTACGTGTCGTTACTATATTACTGACCATTTTATACATACAAGTGTCCTCGCTTCCGCTTCGCCCTCGGATATTTATTTATACATTTTGAACTCTTATTTCACAGATTAGGAATAGACCTACCTGCCTACCTAAAAGGATCCCACCTGCCAAATTTCAAGTTTAATAGTTCTTAATATTTCGATAAGTAGGGGGTGAGTGTGTGAGTGATATTTCGTTTTATATATAACTAGCTGACCCGGCAAACGTTGTTCTGCCATATAAAACGGGGAGGTAGCAGGGTGAAAATTAGGGGTCATAGCCAAATGAAAAAAATACAACAACATTGAAAAAATATCTGGATACCCTAATCACCTATCAGTATGAAATATACTTTACGACCGATTCTCATACCTACCAAATACACATAAAAATTTCATAAAAATCGGTCGAGTCGTTTCAGAGGAGTGCGACCATAAACACCGTGACATGAGATTTATATAATATGTATATATATAGAAAGATTACATAAGGATCTTTGATTGATTTAAGGACGTAAGTGCGTTTTTCGTTTTTATACCATGATGGTGGCAAAAAGCGTACGCCCCGCCTGATAGTAAGCAGTAGTCTTCAGTCTCCATTTATTTCGCCATGACCATTAATATTATAAGTCCCAAGGTCAAACACTGCACACTGTCCGTGTTGATCTGCGCACGACATGCTTCTATGGCCAACTTTACGTTGCGCGTTCGAGTGTGAACGGGTGCACCCGACTTTACATCTTCACCCCCGTGTCGATCTGATAACGCCGTCTCTATGACGAAGCACTGGCATAATATTTTAAGTAATTTATCACTGAAAATTGCACAGCTCTACGTGGACAAAATCGCGGGTAAAAGCTATCTTTACTTAATATACTACTAATATTATAAATGCGAAAGTTTGCGTGTGTGTATGTCTGTCTGTATGTTAGCTCCGTAACAGTTGAATAGATTTTCATGAAACATGGTATATACCTTGGATCTTAGGTCCTGGAACTTGTGTTAGGATATGGGTACTTTTTAGCCCGCAAAATTCAACAGTTCCCAAGGGAATAACTATAACTGAATTCCACGCGGACGAAGTTGCGGGCAGAAGCTATAATTAGTTTCATATCCCTAAGGGATATCCTTACTTAATATACTACTAATATTATAAATGTGAAAGTTTGTGTGCGTGTGTCTGTGTATGTTAACGCCGTAACCGCTAAAAGGATTTTCATGGAACATGGACGAATGACAGTGATTTGTCAATATATTGAAGGTCTCTCATAGTCTTCTGTCTCATTCACTCACTTTCATTTTACGAGTTTAAAAAAAAAGTTCGATTTTTAAAATTTTTGTTTATACAAACCTTGTCCTAACAATAGCGAACACACAAAAAAAAAAGAATTATCCAATTTGGTGTAGTCGTTCGAAAGTTATGCGCTTACATACATTTCGGAGATTCATTTTTATTTATATAGATAGATAACGTCACTCAATTGTTTTGCCTTCCCGGAACCTCTCCACTAACACTTACACTTTATGGTATGGTATTAAAGTTCAAATTGACTTTTAAGTATTATTACGAATCTTTTGTATGGAAGTATAGAAAAGTGTTGTTTTTAGACTTTTTCAGGCAATTTTTTTTAATTTTTCTCCGTAAGAACTATCCTCGTACTTCAAGGAATATTCTAAAAAAAGAATTAACGAAATCGGTTCAGCTGCTCTCGAGATTTGCGCTCAGCAACATATTCAGCGATTCATTTTTATATTATAGAAGATTATACTAGTAGGTAATCTTTGCCGCAGTAAGCCGAGGATTATTTTGACGCCATTTTGCTGTTTGGTTTAATAATAACAAGGTTCTAATAGTGGTGTTTTAATTCCTGATTATTTCACTTCATTTGCTGTGAAACTTTCTAACTTGTGACATCGGGACATGCTTAATTTCCAATCAAAGCTTATGAGCCATCAAAATTTCAAGCTAATTTTAACGAAATATCAGAAATTTGCATTTTATTGACCTGGTTCCTTTCACACACAGCGTATCTTTAATTTATATAAAAGTGTGTACGCTTAAAACATGAGTTGATTTATCAATGGCGAGTATAAGTATTACAGTTTTTTGTTATTATAAATTGTCTAGATTATTTTAACACATACGATTTATTGAAGCCACTTTATGCCGAATTCACAAATGCCACTCAAACATAGGTTGACAGCTTGTTAATCCAAGATTAACTAATTAATCTTAAATATTTTCAATTCAGCCATTAGCCCCAATTTTATAGAAAATGGTCAATAAAATTATCACATTGAATATCAGTATCAATACAGTTTTTGAGATTACTATTCTCCTTTACAAAACCAGACCTTAATAGATAAATATATATCTATACTTGGCTTGTAAGGACCGTTTACAAGCCAAGTATGGATAAATTGTTCAACCTAAGAGCCAATAGCTAACGAATAATCTACATTATATTTTAGAAACGACTTAATCAACAGACCTTAATAGGTAAACCGACTAACTCAGTACACAATAAGTCAAGTTAAGTTGTTCCAGTAGCTAAATACGGAGACATTCTTCTGCTTAAGCGCGTGTAATCGGTCCCATTCCGTATTTTGTTTCACCGACAATTATTCGTTGTTCATCTTAATTATTACCTATTTATGTAGTGGCATAAATGTTGAAGCAGTTAATGGAACTAGGTTTTGTTATTTGGTTTCGTATTGTTATATACATTTTGTGATAATATATACGTACTTATAGCAACTTAGTTAATATATGTCCCTTATTCGAAGGCAATCAAGAATTTAAATATAATTGAAAATTTGCAAATCGTACAACCAGTTTCGCTAAATGGATATCAATACTTACTATACTTATAATAAAATAATTTAATTAAGAAACATATAAAAGTTGGACTATTTTGTACTTAAGTTGCAAAGAATATAGCTAGGAATTTATGATTCCCTGTGTGTGTATCAAATGAATGCATCATGTGGTCACTACACGGAATTTTGGTTTACTGTTTTGCTGATAGCTTTTATCCCCGATCGGGATATGGGATAATGTTCATCCCGAGATAAAAAGGGGTTCCCGTGAGATTACTCTACGCGAACGAAGTCGCGGGCACAGGTACTGGATAATAAATAGCAGTGGCGGAGCGTCAAATATTTCGTAAGGGAACCCGGAAGAAAAGAATCATAGTACAAGTGCGAGTCTCACCATTACAGTTACATTGAGTACACTGATAGGTTGCCGTAGATTTCTAGCTTGTAAAGCCGTTAGGAATCGGTTTGTAAGCAGGCGCTACTGATAAATAGTTGAAAATGATGCAGGATAGCATAATGGATTAGCATTTCCCGAAATCGTTATTTTGGTAACTTTGAAATAGATTCACGCTCATTTACGGGTTCGGGTACGGGGTGGGCAACGTACCCAAAGGGTAAAACGGGACCCTATTACTAAGACTCCGCTGTCCGTCTGTCGATCTATCACAAGGCTGTACCTATCTCATAAACCGTGATAGAGTGAGACAGTTGAAATTTTCACAGATGATGTATTTCTGTTGCCACTATAACAGACAAAACAGAATAAAATTAATATTTAAGGGGGCTCTCATACAATAAACGTGATTTTTTGCTCGTTTTTGCTCGATATTGATAGCGGCAACAGGTAGACGCTTGAAATATTCATATTCACTTTAAAAATAAATAATTCAATTAAAATAAAACAACTATTTAAGGGGGGCTCCCATACAACAAACGGTTTTTTTTTGCTTGGTTATTGATAACGCACTTGGCCGGTTTTTTATTATTTACAAGAGGACCCGCCACAGCTTCACCCGCGGTACTTTCGATACAAACTTTATCACCCCTATAGGATGGAATTTCAAAATTCCCTCCTTAGTGCACCTCTACTGGTGGTCTCCTGGTACTCGAGGAATATCTCGTCCAAATTTCAAACCTCTAGGACCACCCGTTTAGGCTGTGCGTTGTATATAAGTGAGTCACGGTACTATTTTAAACTATTTATTGTAGTGTATTGTAAATCGTCAAGATAATATCGGCGCCTGCTCCGATGATCTGTCATTACCATCTAATTCTATTCATTGTTCTGTCAAATTAAAATGCCATCTTTGACATGCGAGAGTTAAAAGCTAGCTCTATCACGAGACATCATAATTATCTAGGTCAAGAATAACTACTGGCTTAGTTATTTGACGGTTACATTCAATAATCAGTTATTCAACTAGAAAATATTTACTATTGGATATTAATTATATTGGATTAGGTTATACACAATTTTTATTGATAGAAAACTATTATTAAAATACCAACTAACAATATATAAACTAAAACCAAACTAAAGTTACTTAAAACAAATTTAAAAAGTCGTAAATGACTTAATTTGTATTTTGCTTAATATTTTTGTTGCATCTCATTTGGCATAAAAAGAACAGAGTTGTAAAAAATAAGAGAATAACGGCCAAAATGAGGCGCCATCTACACCCAAAGTTCGAATATACTTGGTTAAGTAGATTATTAGCACAAGGATGATAACAATTATGAATATACATATATTCACATGATCGTAAGTCGCTATCGAAAACAAACGTTAAGTAAGTTATCCGGTTAGAGCCGTTTTATCGAACGCATACTTGTATTTAGAATTGTAACCTTACTAACTATGATGCAAATTCGATTGCATTTATATAAAGTTTAAATGGCTTTTATCTACACCCATATCATAAAACCTCCATAATGTAATCAAACACCGTGGAAAATGGCCACCATTGTGGCAACCTGTACTGTAATGTTATTACAGTATCGATTTTAGTATCGTAATGGTCATAACGATACAGATATGAGCTACAGGCCGGCGCGCCGACGCGGCCGGTGGGGCCTCATCTTCGACGTGTTGCCGTTTATAATAGGTGTGTAGATAATAATAGTTTATGCAACGGTTGCATAATGATATGCCTTAAAACACTAGTGCGGTTTTATGAAACGAGCTTTTAGCGAGTTTCATAATAAGATCGCACGTGTGTTTTAAGGCTAAATTATGCAGAGTTGCATACATAACTTTATCTACACACATTATAAATCCTCCATGATGTGTTCAGAAACAATATTTTCTAGCAACAAGTTATTTGTTGCAATCGTGGCTGCATTTACGATATCCGGCACATTTTCACATGACACAGTCACTCCGAGAAGACTACTATTCATATTTTCAACTAAAATGTAAATTACAAACAACTTTTTACATTTCTTATTTCGTTCAGCAAAAAACCAACAAGAATCATGAAAGCAGTAATGGCGGCAATTCGATCCTCCGTAGAGACCATTTTTTTTTAAATCATAGACAAACGAATGAAGTCTCTATTCTCATGTCACTCGAGATCAAATGTCGTGCAGTTTATATTAAAAAAACATACTGAATTGATGTTTCGTATCAATAATTGTTTTAATATCATGGATACAAGGATCCCAGGAGTTTTGACAGCTGTTCCAAATTTAATGTCATTACGATACTAAAATCCTGTAATAACATTACAGACCTGGTTTTACCTAATTGGTTGTCATAATGGTGGTCATTTCCAACGGTTTTTGATAACATTATGTAGGTTTTATGATATGGGTGTAGAAAAAGTTAAGTGTAGGGAAAGTTATGTATGCAACTCTGCATAATTTCGCCTTAAAACACACGTGCGATCTTATTATGAAACTCGCAAAGCTCGTTTCATAAAACCGCACTAGTGTTTTAAGGCCTATCATTATGCAACCGTTGCATAAATACTATTAAATAATTCCCTAGTGAGAAAAATTAAACTGTTTTTGATTTTTACGTAGCACATATGTATGTATGGGGCCCGCTTAAGGGTTAAAAAAGTAAATCAACTTTCAAAGGAGTGTTCGTATTATGTTTTAAGAATAATAATATTTATTTTCGGAAATATTCATCACAGTTACACTTTTTGGTTACCTACTCCACACTAGGCTTGGCCTGTCCTGTGAAGCCTAAAATTCGGTTTACAAACATTAAATACATTCCTAATTAGCACTTAGTTAATTGTAAATGAAATAATCTATTCATTTATATAAGAACAATATTAATAATAATCCTTTTAATTTCAATAGCTTGCTAAATAATTATCCTTATAATAATATTCTCTACAATAAACTTACTGTTATAATCTTTATTTATTGAATTTGGTTGACTTATTTACATTTATTTCTGATATATTTCATTATTAATGAAAATGTAGTGCTGGTGTAGGGTGCTGATGAGTGAAAGTATCTGTGCATGGGTATTGAGTAATTGGGTATGTTCATGTAGGAGTGTATAAGAATAAATAATGTCCTAATTAGCCTATATAATACAAAGGATATTTTCTATGTCTCGGTATTCCAGGTCACTAAGCCATTCCTCAACCTTGGTTTTAGCATTTCGGACACTCAAGCGTTGGTTGCCACACGATTTAACTTTTAATTGGTTTTGGAGGTAGAGACAGTGTTAAACCGACAGTGGCCCGTTTCACAAAGCTACAAGTTACAATTTTACAAGTAAAAACTGGCGACACCGATGTCAGATCCCATACATCTGACTTACAGTGTTGCTAGTTTTTGCTTGTAAAATTGTAACTTTTGACTTACCCTTGACCCGGACGAAGTCGCGGGTGGAAGCTAGTATAGACTATTTGATTTTCGATATTTGACATTCCTCATAAATTCAACACAAGTTCTGCTCACAACAAGTTTCCTTTCGTTATTTTTTCACCTATACACACAAATGCTCAATGAAATGTTTGTACCTTGAACTCTTTCGCTATCGGACAAAATAAAAATGTCCTGTAGGCTCAGATATAATCTGTTTATTCCATTGATCTAAAGTCTAGAACTTCCTGTTGCTCTCCAATAATTCTAAAACCTCAAAAACCGACTTCTACTTTCTAGGCCAGTCCATGATAACTGCCGGCTGCCGCAACTACACGTGCGTCGGTGACTTCAACCAAGGCGTGCAGTTTGTTACCACTTACGCCGAGGACTGCGTCATACGACCTTCCACCGCTGTGACCACGTCTGTCAAGTTCGCGCCTGACACTACTGTTCCTGTGACAACAGCTACTCCAGATCTTAAGGTGAGTTTGGGGGATTCTTGTGGGTTTTAGGAAAATAATGGTACCTAATCGTACAGTCACCATTTTAAACATCTATAATTAGGTGAGTTTCCACACAGCTTACCGATACATTTGGCAAATGTAGCTGTACTCTGTTCGGATAGGTATTTAACTAAATGTAAACAAACTAGGCCACGTGACTCGGCTAACCAGCCAGTCAAGACATACCATAGATAAAAAGGATTCACTGGATCGGCTGGTTAGCTGAGTCACGTGGGTTAGTTTATTTACGTTTAGTTAACTACATAAACGGACAGAGTATAGTGGCTACTATTGGCGCAACTTACTTCAACTTCGTACCTAATGTGTGTTTATTCAAATTGAAATGAAGAGCTAAGATCAACATCGCATGATGCACGGAAACATTCGACATTTATGCATTCTTGCTGCATGTGATTGAAACTAAAGTTTAATACATCTGGAGTGTTTCTCAATATAATTTAATTTAACATTATCAAAGAAGATTTATATAGCAGAACCTATAAATAAGATAGTTCTTAAAGAATTAGCAAAAAGGCTACTCGCTTGATTTCTGTGATTTAAAAGCTTAGAACTCATTCCAGTTGTATTATACGCTTATCGCACAATAACCATCATCAAACACTAACAACAAATAACTAATTGTAGCCTAGTGACGAAAATGAAACCAAACCCGACGAAAGTTTAGAGTCCGATGACTCTCAGGTGACCCGTTGCTTGGATGAGACCACAGTGACCCCGGCATTGCCTTCAGAGGTGACTACTGTTACCACTCCGTCAGAGGTGTCTACAGCTGCTACAGCATCGGAGTTGACGACACAGCCTGGACCGACGCCTCCGATAACCTGGCGACCAACAACACCTATTCTACCACCGGTTACTCTCCCGACTCCTACTGAAGTGCCGACTACTCCACAACCGACTACTGAGAGGCCTCATCTGGAGGTTAGTAAGAGCAGAAACCAAGTGATTTGAAGCTGACGTCGTGTGGTCTCGAGCTGAACCACAAGAAATATTAGAATAAGTGAAATAACTGCATGACTCGTTCATTATCACTATTCGTTTATTTCGCATGCACGCTGAATAACATTTCAATTAATTTATAGACCCCCGTGCGGCTCAAGTTAATTTCACCATGACTACGATTATAACAACTTCCGTTTTGCGTGACGATTTGATTTCTAATGATTAAGTGTTATATTGCGATCTAAATGTTTAAGTTGAAGGTTCTGTGCCAAGAGCGTAACACGAGACCCAGATTACTTAGCCTATGCAGTCAATCCATCTGTTCTACCTTTAAAGGGCTGTATCTTTTGAACGGTAATAGGTAGTCGGTTGAATTTTTTAAAGAATATGTGTTATTACGGCGGATATATAATAAAAACAAAAAGTACGAAATTAATGCGGGCCACACAAGAAATGTATTTTATCAACGTTTTTTGTTTTAGCTCTATCGCAAGAACGGTAATACATACTAACAAGCGTTAAACTTAGTAAACACTAAAGTAAAATAACAAATAATAAAACCCGGCCAAATGTTAGCCCGGTTCACGAACTCAATGAAAGAAAACACATAATATAACTTACTTACTTACTTACTTACTTACAATTTGATTATTTCAGCCTGAAGAGCAGCTACAACAAGTTTTGTATGACTTGGAACATCTAGTCAACAATGATTCCATCCCAATTATGGTTGACGCTGTCAGCGTGGCCGTCGATCAGGTAATTCTTTTCAGCGTTCATTCTGTTTGCAAATATGTTTCTTCTCTACTTAAAGTTGTGATAGATGTAACTAAAGCTTACACATTTAATTTAAGTCCTCCATTTTAGGTTGATGATCTTTTCGAGCTGGAAGACGATTTGGAAATCCCTGGAGCACTTCTCCACCTAATCGACCTCCTGGCCGCCAGGGCCGACCTCAACGGCTCGTGGAGCGGGCAGGCCGTGTCCAACAACATCGCCATGCTGATGGCCGACGCGAGCCCCGAGAGCCCCGTGCGGGGCCTCCGCATCGCGCCGCAGGCTCCTGGCGGGGCGTTCTCAGGAGATGCCTTTGAAATTATCTCAGGTAAGTTCTAAAAAAACTAAAGAATATACGCATTAAGTTGATTTTGACACGGAGGGAGTAGAGTAGGACCAACTAAGTTCAGAGTATTGTTTTGTTACGCTCTCAAACCTCGTCTTAGTCATTCGTATTTATTAAGAATTTACGCTTTGATTGCCACTAGTTTATCCAATATTTTACTTTAGTACTCGTAGGTAAAGGGAAAACTGACTGCACAATTTAAGTCGCTGAACTCTGATATTTCGATACTCCTTGGTTAATATCCACAAAGTTGCTGCCAAAAACTTAATAGGGACGTTCTTCTTTTTTACCGACAATATACAAGTACAAAGTACAGATTAGGAACCATATCTGAAATAGTGCATAATGCACTCTCTCCTAATGCAATTATCTCCCGGGCGATACTTTGTAAAGTGCTTTACAGAGTTGGATTATGAAGCCTCGTGAACGTCAGCTGCAGTTCTGTGGATGGTTTGAGCAGTGGCAATCTCAAACGCACGTAGTTTATTTTTTATTTTTATCTTTCCTTCTTTATAGAAAAACAGATTATAGCTAATCCAATATGTTGAAGGAAAAAAAAGTCAGCTGACTATAAAGTAGTGGATTATATTATGGTCAGCTTTCATGTTTTGGTGACTAGCTGAAGCCGACTTTTTTGTTCTTTAAGATATTGGGTTGCTATAATCTGATAAATATTCGATAGGAAGGGGCGAATAAAAAAAAAACTATGTGCTTTTGAGGTTACCACTGCTCAACTCATTCACGGAACCGCAGCTGACTTTCAAGAGCCTTCATAATACAACTCTCTGAAGCATTTTACTTGTTATCGCCCGGGAGGAAATGATTGATGAAATTTGTACCTGGCTCATGGACTAAAAGTTCAACGTCATTTGTTCGATTATATTTGGAATTCCAGAAGAGATCAACTCCACCCACCTGACTTCCGACGAGAGCGAGGCGGTCGTGCACCTGCCCGCGTCGGCGGCCGGCGCCGCGCGCCGCATCAGCTTCGTGGTGTTCCGCAACGACCGCGCCTTCGCGCCCGCGCACGGGCTCTACTCCGTCAACAGCAGAGTCCTCAGCATCAAGATCGAGGATCTCACGGAGTTTGCTGATGGGGAGGTGAGTTCACAATTAAAGTGTAAGAGGGCTGCAAAAATAAAGAAGGGTTAGGCCGCATTTACGTATAAACAAAGGAATTACGCTCCGCATTATTTTCAAAACATGCTCCTCTACCGCTACCCGCTATCCTCTGGTTCAACTCATATGGTTAATACTAAACCACCCAAATTTTACGTACTCATAATCTGACCACTGCTACTCATATATGTAAAGTTAAAACATTTAAATATATAACCTGAGGTTTATCATTGAGATTATGATAAAATTGATAATTCAGGATGCTAAATATCAGATATTGTTAATAGCAATTCTTATTTAAAATTGTATCTTCGCAGGTAATAGACATCCACCTGCGCCCCTTAACCGGCGACCCCGAGCGGAACGAAACCCGCACCTGCGCCTACTGGCACTTCCTCGACGACGACTCCGGCTACTGGTCCCAGCAGGGCTGCACCTTCATCCCGGCCGCGGCCTCGGGGCTGCTGGACACCTGCCGCTGCGACCACCTCACGCACTTCGCCGAGATCATCGTTCCCAGAACCGTCTTCTCCGAACGGAACGAGAACGCTCTTGAAGTCATTTCCATTGTCGGTTGCTGCCTCTCTATATTTGGATTACTCCTTGTTGGTTTAACGGCTATCATGTTCAGATCCTGGAGAAGAGACTTTAGCAACAAAATATGGCTGCAACTATGCGTGTCCATCTTCATTTTAGTCATTTGCTTTTTAGTTATAGTGTTCGCTCGTTTCGATCATTACGACATCGCTTGCATGCTAGTAGGCGTTTTGCTACACTATTCCGTTTTGGCATCATTTTGCTGGATGCTGGTAGCAGCTGTGCTGTCGTATAGAAGATTAGTTTTGGTGTTCACCAGAGACGCGTCTCATAAGCTGCTGAGAGCTTCAGCGTTTTCTTGGGGTGCTCCTTGCGCGGTCGTGGGCATTCTTCTCTCGGTCAACCCGCATTCTTATTCGGGACAATTCGAAGAGATGACCCCGAGCGCAAGCTTCTGTTACCCATCAGGGCTCAGCCTTTGGCTGGCCGTCTACGCCCCTATAGCCATCATGCTGCTCGCAAACTGGACGCTATTCATTCTGATAGTCCGCTCTGTGTTTGCTTCTAGAAGGATCCAGAGGCACGGAGATTCAAACGAAGCTTTGAGATGCGCTTCGGTCAGCTGTCTCCTGGTCTTTCTATTCGGATTGCCCTGGGTTTTCGGTCTTTTCGCCTACAACGTAGTCGCGGCGTTCTTGTTCACGCTGACGGCGACGTTTCAAGGTTTCGTTCTTTTTGTTTTCTTCGTGTTGGGGAATAAGAAGACTAGAGATCTATGGTTGAATAAGCTTAAGATTAAGCAGACGCGGAAGATCCCGGTCACGTCGTCGACATATACGAACAATAAGAGTCAGAACTCGGGTTCCGACTGGAGGGCCGTGCGGCCCGGGCCGGCCAGCATCGAGGCCAACGCTTCCAAGCCCAGGTCCTTGAATTCGTCCGACGACTCCAGGTTTTCTTGACAAAGAATATTGAAAAGAATTCAGCAGCTATGATTTCCGGGATTCTTGCCAATTCGATTCTTTGCACGACCAGTATTTCTTTTGGTAACTTTTTCTTATTGAAAGTTAACTGTAAGACTTTATTCGTCTCGAAATTGCGTCTCGACTTTTTTATAGGTTTTATAGCAAAATCTTGATTACGTAATTTTTAAGGTACAATTGTATATGCACGTGGAAAATTGCAAAATATTTTGTAATGCAGAAGTTGTTTAACTTAAAGTTATGGATGTCTAGTCTGCAACATTACCTTCTAATTTCTGATTCTTAAATTTTATTAAGTGAATTCCTACACAGCAAAGAGTTACCAAATATTAATAAATTATTTATAATTATGCTTATAAACTAATGTAATCATAATCGATTAATTAGGAATAAATACCAATACAGTATTTTTATAAAGAAACCCAATAAGGAAAATCCTAAAAGGGTATATTTTATTGTAAATATTAATTTTGTAAATTTAGATTTAAATTTAGGTAAATTTATTTATAAAGAACAAAGTGTAAGCAAAGACAAAAATATTTATTTATTTAAGAAAATACGAAGCATTCATCGTATTGGTTATAAATTTAATAAAGTTGTACCTTTTACTATATCGTTTAATTTAATACCACTAATCATTTCCCAATAAGAAGGTTTTCTGAATAACTCTAATTAGTCCGTCATTTACATTATAATGACGAAGATATAGTGCGTTGAAGTTTCGCGTGACGTCACGAATTTGCACACTTTTCACTTTTTATGACGTCATGTCATGAGTCCCCACACCCGAAATTTGAGGCGCGTTATCTTATCAATTTTGATGGATTTGATAAAGCAAAAAATGAAGGGGATAAACCAACTTTAAGTGAAGTGTGTGTTTATTAGTACATTTCGTCAATTTAGAGGATATTCGGAATAGTAAAGTTACTCTGGTATTATTGATTTAGGTTCCGTTTGTGTCAGCCGAGCTCGGAACCCTAAAACACTTTCCGCTGATTGTGATGAGACTACGAATTAGATAAGACTTGATAAGACTAACAACTGGCTCAGTGAAACAAGGTGATTTCGACAAGTGGGTGCATTCCGGGAAAATAATGGTTCAAAGTGAGTATACAAAAAATATACCTAAGGTAATGTTAAAAATTAAAAACAGTGGTCAACTGCATCTTCTAGGGGGGGAGCAGCCCTCCCTACCGTACCTCGCTACACCCATGAATAATGCTTACTGGACGGTCACGTTAAAGGAATGAATTTTTCATAACTATAAATTGTTATACGAAAATTATAAGATGCATGTTTACCGTAAAGAAACAGTCCAGTGGACCCTTGTGTAATCTATTTGTATTTATAAGTTGACTTAGTGGAAACTTACCATTTATTCAGCATTCAATGTCTTTCATTATTTGTCGTATTTGTCGTCTTGACGAGTTGACTCACCTATAGGTACATTGTTACCTTTAATAGAATAGTATTGAATCACATCAAGATAATTCAAGATTAGTTTACTCTTCGCAGCTAGTGAGAGGGTAGTCGTGAATAACCTTATGGGCATGACACTTTACTTGTCACAAGTTTGTTAAAAAGTGATCCAGTGAGAATGTTTTTAATTTGTTTGGTTTAGGCATAGTGTTATTCGTAGGTAAATAAATATTGACATGTTTTTCTTCAACATTGCTGTTGTTAAGGAGTGTTCAGCTAATCTTGCTACAGAGTAAAACAGATAACGAACTCATTAAAAGGGAATTATCCACTTCGCTGTAATGATTGCTGATAAGTTATGGCCCCAGTCTAATGGTTAAGATAATAGACTGGTCACACATTAAGTATAACCGTATTTTCATGCTTAGTAAAATAGAAAAAGTTAATAACATTTAGTTTCTTAACAAACATTCTAGTATGTAAAACATTAGTCAATTTTTGACTTGACATATTGTATGATTTTTCTTACGCCGAAATCCATAAACAATAAAAATTACTAATATTTGTAAAAACATTAAAAACAATTCAAAGTTTTTTTTTAAATTAAATTAATGTTAAAAATGTTATGGTAGAATCTATCTATCTTTTATTTTATTTTATAGTTGTATGATTTTACTGCCTCAGAACCTGCATATTCTTTTAAATATATGCGTGTGTAGTCATGAATACATGCAGTTGAATCTGGGACCTAGCATCTTAAGCTTTGAATTTCTATTGCCTGAACGTCCGTGGGCCATAATTTCTGCACTTAGAGGCTTATAAATTCAATCCTTGAACCTATCTTAAGCTAAAAGCATATAATTTAAAATATATATTTTTTTGTGTTTCAGATGATTCTACGAAAACAATCGTCCTTGATAATAAAAGTAACACAATCCCAACAAAGAAGAACGAAATCGACATCAAAATCTTTCATTCCAGTCTTTTCTCCATTGATATTTCTCATATTCTTTATGGCACCATTTTATGAATGTTTGGGTGGGCATGGTCCATATGGATCACATAGACCAAAACCCACGCCTATCTGGTCTACGAAATCTACTCCACTAGTTTCTTCAGTGAACAATGACCCAACAAAACCTTTTGAACCTATGGATGGAACCACTACAGAAGCACTTTTAGCCTTGGTAGATATACCAGTGAGTTATTTATACTTATTCGTATTGTAGGTACATACAGCAATTTGATTCAAGTTTGATATTACAAGAAATCTTCAATGTTCCAATATTTTGTCGTAATAGTAAAAAATAGTATGTGCTAGTACATACATACATAGCATCACGCGAAATCCCTAATGGGGTGGGCAGAGCCACAAGACTACTTGTGGCCACATTCGATTAATTAGTCCTAAGATGGTATGATGACTAGTAGTAGTGCTATTTTGTTACATAAAATTGAGTTCCTAATCAATTACGTTAATCAATCATCAACTTTTGATTAAATCTTTTTAAAGTAGGGCAAAGATGACACGCCAATAGATGAAGTAATTGGAGAATATGGTGATATCGACACAAACTTCAATGATGTAAACATGTCGTTTAACTCTGAAGAGAAAATGTCTGTAACAGACCGTAAAAATGAAGAACAGGTGATACTGATACGTACAACAACGGTGATACCAAATGTGACAATAATTGATAATAATGGATACGACCACACTGCGGCGAACCTTCCACAAACGGTAAATCTTGAAGAGCAAATACTTAATGAATATTTTTAAAATCCTTATTTTTATGACATTCCAGACTCGTTATTTTTTGCCAGGTTGAAATGATACTTTTAAATGTCTGCCGTGATATAACTATAATGCCGTTATCCGATATGTGATCCTTAATAGATAACGACATTATAGATATATCACGGCAGATGTAAGGTCTGTTCGCCGAGAGTTGATAAAAAAAAGTTAAAAGTCAGGGCTTCTTAACTCATTACTAATAGCGGCCCGCTAATTATTTTTACCGATGATAATATAAAATTAAAGGGAAAAATATATATTTTTCATAGAATATTATTGTTGAATAGCCTAACTGTATAAACAGAAAGCAACACGCGTACACCCAAATGACATACTCGAAGTCAATGACGTATTATAGTAAGACACAAGATACGTTATTACATACTCAACGCGTTCAAACATGATGTCATAATTAGATAAAGAAAATATTTTTCGTTTCTTTTCGACCAGTGCAGATGTATGTGACATTCGACGCGCACATATAAGACATTAATTTGCAATATGGCTATTGTGTATATGAACAAAACAAATATATTTTTTTGGCCTCCGTCTGCCCAGCGGACACCGCACTTGGCAACATCTGCGTCCCTCGTACCACGAAACTCAGTGCGCGCAGCGGTAAGCGACGCCTGTCATACAGTTTGCGATAGTTAAGCGACGGTCGCTATTTCGAAACTATATCATAATATTTATCAACTCTTGACGAACAGAGTCCTATAAGAAGCGTGTTCACTGCTTGTTACAATTTGACATGACCTTAAACTTCATCTTAAATGAATGCATAATTAAATGTTCATTTTTATTTACGCAGCCGGAAGAAGAGCTCAACCAAATGTTGGAGAGCCTGTCCAATTTGTTAAGCAATGAATCTGCTGTAGTGACTATTGCAAATGTGACCGCCACCTTTGATCAGGTACAGTTTTTACAAATTTAACATTTTCCGCGTAAACGTCCTACCTTACTACTTACTTCATTCAAATGTCAGGGGCTGCGCGTAACGCGAGGGTTGAGTAAAAACGCAACTACGTTTCAACGCGGCTTAGTAAATTTATTAAGGTGTTTATTACAAATTATTTATACAATTAGAAGCAATCTGACCCCGAGCTGGACGAGTACGGCTTATGCCTAACGTCTTCTTTGGTGAGGTTGTACTGAAAATGCTAAAAAGAAAAAAAAAGACTGCCTGGACGTAAAATTCGATGCTGTTGTAATGTGGATGGATACTCTCAAAAAAGTGTTAAATACTATTTCCAGCTAGACGTGTTCCTAGAAACAAAAGACCTCGAATTCCCTTGCTCCATGCTGCAAGCGCTCGACATTCTTGGTGCACGCGCAGACTTGAACGGTTCCCAATCTGTGTCCAGTGTTGGGCATAACGTGGGCGTTGTTATGGCAGACTCAGCGCCGGCGCATCCTGTTCGCGGGCTAAGGATAACTAAGGGTTTCACTGATGACGCTTTTGAGATATTTCATGGTAAGGTTGGCGAAATGTTTCTTGCAGTATTCTGAGGTTCTGATAAGTAGGTACATTAATAACATTATGTTGGTTGGGCTTGGGGGGCATTGATATAAATTTATCAGAAAACTGAATTAAGCAAACTTTCAGACGATAATAAATTGAAAAATGCCTCAACGAAACATCTGACCACAACTCCATAATTTCAAAATAATAAATTTCCTTTTTCAGACAACATGGACCCATCTTCTCTATCCACTGAAGAGAGTGAAGCAGTGGTTAATCTACCAGCATCTTTAGCGGAGTCATACCGTCGCATCAGCTTTGTCGTGTTTCGTTCGGATCGAGCCTTCGTCAGGCACGACAGCGTTGAGCAGTACGTCGTTAATAGCAAAGTGATAAGCGTCAATGTGGAGAATTTTACGAAGATGAATGAGGGAGAGGTAATATAAATGGTTTCTTTAAGCGTCAGAAGAGGCATTTGTTTTCCTTTTCGAAGAAACAAACCCACAGTTGTCAATACAAGTTTTTTTTGCCAATCGTTGTGTTTTGTTATTTATGAGCAAAATACAAGACTTGCTAAGTATAAAAATGTATAAACTATCTCTATGCAAAAATTCACATCATCCCGTTGCTTCGTTACTGCCTGAAAGAAGGACAAACCGACAGACAAACTTTCGCATTGTCCCTACTTCCCTTTCTTTACCAAGGAAGGGAAGTTGGGACTAGTAGGGTTATACATTCATAACTATAACTATAGGATAACTATAGGATTCATAACTATAGGATTATTTTTAGTGAATTCTTAAAATAATTTATATATTCTTATTGAAACGAATGAAATTTGTGCGTACTTTACAAACGTGCACTTTACGTTCCAGGTAATAGACATCCATTTGAAACCGTCGATATACAAACCCGCCCGCGACTTGTCCCGTGCCTGCGCCCACTGGCACTTCGCTGAGAACGGAACCGGCTACTGGTCGCAGGAAGGATGCGCCTTCATCCGCGCACCCGCTGGCCAACTGGACACCTGCCGGTGCACCCACCTCACCCACTTTGCTGAAGTGCTAGTGCCAAAAGCCGTTTTTTCCGAAACAAATGAAGAAATCCTAAAAATTCTCTCGCTAACAGGATGTTTTCTATCTCTTTTTGGACTAATTATCATAGGCCTAACAGCAATTCTGTTTCGCTCGTGGAGAAACGACTTCAACAACAAGATATGGCTGCAACTGACTCTAGCTCTCTTAATAAATGTAACTTGCTTCCTTATAATCGTATTTTCGAAATTCGAAGATTACAACATGTTTTGTTTCTTCGTCGGATTACTCTTGCATTATTCTGTCTTGGCTTCGTTCTGTTGGATGTTAGTGGCTGCTATTGTATCATATAGGAAATTGGTTTTGATTTTTGCGAGGGACCCGTCGCGTAAGTTATTGAAAGCGTCTGTTTTTTCATGGTTTTTTCCTTTAGCCGTTGTCACTATACTTGTGGCTGTTGCTCCAGAGTCTTATGTTAAAAGATTTGACGAAAAAACACCCAACGGGGCATTTTGCTACCCTTCAGGGCTCGGTTTGTGGTTGACTGTCTATGCTCCTATTTCTATAATAGTGGTATTAAACTGGGTGTTCTTTGCCCTTATAATTCGATCTGTATTTGCAAAAAGAACGATTCAAAAGCATGGCGATTCGAGTGAAGTATTGCGACGCGCCTCAGTAAGTTGTCTACTAGTCTTTTTATTCGGTTTGCCGTGGGTTTTCGGTTTATTTGCCTACAACATCGTCGCTGCTTATTTATTCACATTGACAACCAGCTATCAGGGATTTGTATTGTTTATATTTTTTGTTATAGTAAACACTAAAACTAGAGAGATGTGGTTTAAGAAGCTGCGTATTCGCAAAAAGACTAAAGCGCCCGTCAGTTCCTCATTCCTATCAAACAGGAGTGAGCCAGTGAAGAATGAAAGTGAGATGGCTTTTTTGGGTCCTAATAGTACCAGGACTAATGTTACGTACTTAATGAGCAGTTCTGGAGATGGGAGAGCAATACAGAACAATGTGTCTACGGATTCTGCACTTATTGAAGACTTGCATTCCGACTATGGACATGATAGCGATGGTTCTTTTATAACAGCTAAATCTTTCGGTAATATTTGTGAAATAGATGAAGACAGGAGCAATCTTTATGAAAGCTGCCTTGAAAGTATGGCTGAATTGGAAGAAGCTACATCCAAGGATACTAAATTTCAAAATGAACCTACAACTGATGCAAACTTAGATCAGAGTGCTTTGACTGGTATTCCAGTATCTAACAGAGAAAGTCATGATGAAACAAGAAATAATAAAGTTGAGGGAAATAATTCTAGTCTAATAGATGATAGTAAGGACTTAATTGATCCAGAGATAATAATATATAATGTGCCTACGCAAAGTGCCTCTTTAGTTATTTAGTGTACAATTGGTAATTTAGTCGTAGTAATATTTGTTCAATGACAAACAACAAATGCATAATTTTAAGTTGAATAAGTAAACTTAAGTACGCTTAATACTTTTTGTAATTAGTTATTTATTGATAAAAGTTGATATTAAAACCATCCCTTTTAATATTTTTTATTTCCTGACACAAAAAAGGTGGTTATCAAGTTACCAAAGTTACCAAGAAAACCTTTGGTATTTTTTTAATGGTGCTACCTATAGTCAGTAAACCCGATTACATGTAACTTGTAAAAATCATATAATGAAAAGTGTTAAAATATTACACGTTAACGGGTCACGTTAATGGAATTAACTGTCTTTGCGAAGTAACCATTATGATATATTCTGTGCTATGAGTGCGATCTCAAGTGAAATTCTATTATAAATCCTAAATCAGTCCGGTCGAGTCGTTAAGAAGTGTTTCTACCTAAAGTTGCGTAGTACTTATAAAATAAAAGACTTTCTACTCACGTTACTCGCGTACTTAAGTCCCCACGTGAGACAGAGACTATCCATAGTTAATTATATAATCATACTTTGGATAAATCAATAAACCTCATTAGCCACTTGACAGGTTATCTGATTTTAATTAGTATCGCTTACTGGCTGCGGCTCGAGCGGCAACATGTATAAATAACTCATCACCATGACAACCCCCCGTATCTGCGCTCCGTGGCTTCTTGTTGTTTATGTCGCCATGACATTGATAATATTCCTTCGCTAACACTCGAGGCATCAACATCAAATTGAATTCAATCCGCAACAATGTTCTGGGGACTGACTCCAGCGCTTGACTTGCAAGAAGAGTACTTGATTCACGGCGACAACGGCGCCTACGAGTTGAATTTCCTCGTCATCGGAGGCTGTGATGCGAGGCACCTCATCAAAACCATATCCCAGGCTTATAAACATGAAAGAAGATACATGAACTTTTTCGTCGTTGATGGCTGCCCGGAGATTATCGCTAGGCAACTCCTGCTCATGTCGTTGGCTCTGGAGAAGACTACGCGATGTGGTCTCTTGGAAAAGACCAGGCGATTCCTTGAAGTGTACGGAAATATTCTGCTACGTCCTCCGACATCAAGGTATGTCATTGCCAAAGCCCGTCAGCTGGTAGGCATGGTCACCAACCCAGATTTTATGAATTGTCTACTTCCCTGCGTTTCCATAGAGCAAATGAAATATCGCGAACGTGACTACATGGAGAACCTCTACAATTTTTGGACTAAGGGCAACACTAATCAATTCAACGCCTGTGAATTGTGGGAACACCGCCTTAGGAATACTCTAGGGATGAGATATGATAATAGGGCAGGAGTATACGATTGGGATTATCACATGCGTCTGAAAGAGATTGGAAGTCAGATTTGTTTTCAAGAGTACAAGCATTTTAGAGAGCATGGAATTGCTTTTACTTGGCTTGAAACCGAAGTGTGTCGGCCGAACGTGACGTTAGCGGCTGGTGTTTACAAGTGTGGCGATAGATATCTGCATCGAGGATATCTTGGTGATATAGTAGCTTCACCGTACGTAGCTTTTGGATTGAGCTGTGAGGACAAAGATATGTTGAAATCTAGTCACGGGGTCAATTACAAACGTGCAACGGACGTGTCAGAACGCAATGTGATGCGCATGCTGTATGAATTAGAGCATGGAGAGAAGTTTGACGCTAGCGTGATGAATCTAGATACAGAACAAAACCTAGGAATGGTGGTGTTGAGCGAGTTAGACGCTAAGATATCCCAGAGCGGACCCGAAGCGCCTCTTCTGCTTCGTGAAGATCGCGACACTTACATTAACGTGGATTACGCTAAAGTGCACTTTCTTTCTCTTTCCGCTTTAGACCACTATCCGCATAAGCCTCAATTCCAGGGGCTTTTTCATGGTGTTTTTATTGGACATAATATGTTGCCGAGGGTGAAGCCGAGCGTTTGGTCGATGGCACGAGACGATGCTGTCGTAATCATGGAGACCAGGAAGTATATGGTGGAGTTGAAAAGGGATAATGTGAAGTCTTTCGGAGAGGACCTGCAGCAGGCAGCCACAGCAGCACAGTGTGACAATATCACATCTTTTGACCCTGAGAAAGACGATTTTGTGAAGCTTAGAATCAAGAGGACCAGCGGAAGTTCTGATCTGGACCACTAAGGAAGCATTTATTATTATTATCCTAGTCATATATCCTTTTAATTATGTCAACATTTATTCTTAATATTATAATAATATAATATTAATTATAATATAGTATTATAGTATCTTTTTGTGTTTCACTTACGAAGGGTGGAATAAAACAATATATAAAATTTGTAATCTATTTTTTCATTAATAATATGTTACATTCATTTAGTAAATCATATAGCAAAAATTATTTACAAGGACAAAAACAAAAGGAAAATGACGTTTCAACGTTTTTTTCGTTTAAAATTCGTATTTTTATATTACATAATATCACTTAACTTTAACTTTTCTAGTTATTCAGTAGGGCGGTTGTGGTATAGAGTTGCGCGAATCATTGCGAACGGCACTTTTTTTGAGCAATTCGCCACCACGACCTACAAAAACGTTACTTTTCATAATTTACATTGCTTTGGGTGCCAATTTTACTATAGTCTAAGAGCCGACCGTCACCAACTCACCTGGATACCATGATGGCCCACAACGGTAGTGTGATGAAGTTACACTAGGAGTACCTCATAGGGCCGAACTAGGCTAGAGTTTTATTTGTACCTATGAGATGGGAATGTTTGCTGCATAAATTGATCGGATCTCAAATTTTCTGAAGTCGATTTATAAAATAATCATAGTTTTACTTTTTATCGACTCACAAGTGTTAATAATTTCACACTCAAGTCGCATACATTTCAGTTTTACTTTTCAATTTGAAGGTCATATTTGGTTGAATGTGTCTTTTAAGGCTCGGGGAATATCATAATTATTTGGATCCATTTTATTCCTGCATTATTACAAGGTCCTTAATAACTTTGGTGATGGTTAGCTCTTGGGATTCTTAAAACGGGTCTGCATGTCACTAATTTTTCAATTATTTTCATAAATAACCATATTATAGTCTTTTTTAATCCAGTATAGCAATAATGTAAATTAAAACGAATCAATGTCATACTGATTTAGCTACATTATTGCTATTTAGAAAAGAGTAGTATATTTGCTATAACTTTACACGTCACGTTTGTCAAAACTGAAATTTTCATAGAAACATGGCCTCTATCTGACATTAGTGATATAGAAACCGATCGTTATGTTGCTTTATTTTGACACTTTCTTTACCATGCAAAATTCGTAAAGTAAATTAGTATATCACTTTGACAATGTCGAATTGTGGCCATGTTTACTTTGTATTATTTCTAAACCCCGGTTTCGCGGTGACACTTAAAGACAGTTGCTAGTGATTCATTAAATGAAACCTAAGTTATATCGATATAACAATTATTTTATACATATATGATTCTCCTTGGATTAACAAATTTAAAATTAGCGGAAACATCTTGTATTGACTTCCGTCTTTGATTGTGAGTGTCGGTTGTGTATAGTTTCGATAAGAAAATCCACGGACGTTTGTAGCTATAGCTTTGGGGGGAAAAGGGCTCATTGTCATTAGAACCAAGCGGCCGCGCGTGCAACTTACTTAAACCCGAATATTACTTATTAATTTGACTATTACTTAAACCCCCTCTTCTATACGCCCGCGAGAATATCGGAACTATCTATAAAAAACCGACACTGATATTCACTCGAGTTATTCCGACTTAAACTTAGAAATTGCATTCAAAAAGATAACAGTGCATCAACATTTCTTGGACGTTATTTATTAGTTTCGAGCCGAAATGCCCTGCAAAAAGAAACGTAAATAAATAATATGACGGTACTTATTATACTAATAATATTTTTCATCTACACAGAACATAAATATATAATGTAATTGTCCTTGCACTATTAAAATGTCGGTACACAATTGCCACCGTCAAACCGGGCTTTGTTATCAATTATCATTCATACAAGCGGCCCCGCCTGCGGTACTTTCATACAAACTTTGAACCATTCAACAATAAAAAACATAGTTTAAAATTGTTAAAGAGTTGCAATCATGGTAAAAATAAAACTATCGATAATTGGCATAATCACTTTTGAACCACAGATACCAATCCGCAGTCGCAATGATTTGCGCAATACACAGAGCACTACCGTGAGCAATGGCGTATTTCGCGCGTTCGCAATTGACGATTAGGCCTACGCGTGGAAACTGGTCTGTGGGGCCGTCGATCTACCCTTATTCCACGGTAATTCGGGCCACGCCGACCGCACAGGCTAGTCTGGAGGTTATGAACGCGCGCATGTGACGCCAACTGGGTGGCTGACGCTCGCTCGTACGCATAACCGATATTTTACTCCTAGGATATAGGTAGGTGAAAAAGAGACGTAAGATATTTTGACACTAACTTGTGTACGCTGGACATACTGTTTTGAAAGGTGTGCTTCCATTTTGGCGGCCACGGAGTGAGCATGTGTTGTGAATGATCATGTACTGTGAGCGGACATCGCGAGGCATATGTCTCGCATGCGCGCAGCCAGTACCTACCCGCGTCCGCACGGCACATGGTGGAACATTCGCGACGCACGTTCAACCTAAAACACCTCGTCCAGAGTTCAAAATACGCTGACGCCGCGTAAATTGAGTTGAATACATGACGTTATTGACGTGAACGCCGGCTGGCGTATAAGTCGTGGCGCGTCGTGACGCCATGTAATTATTTTGACGCAGCTGAATTTACGCAGCGGCAGTATGTTTTAATTTCCGGTGAGGGGATCCTTAAGATCGCTAAAGTGGAGACACTGCACTAAATATATAGAAAATATTCCGATTATTGAATTTTCGTGTACTCTCGAAACCTTTAATTATAGTTAAAGTTGTTGTTGAGTAAGAAAGAAGAAGAAAGAAAAGAAATTTATTCACTTCACAAGGACACACACTAACAATAATAAAAAATACCGAAAAAAAGGGGGATGTGTGTCATCGCGGCAGTGAATTGGTCACTGGCGCAGCATAATGCTGAGTTTTCAGATACCCGCAGCGCTAATTTTCAGCCAGCACCATGCTATACAAACACAGTAAACACTTTATAATTGAATAAATAAGTGGTATATATAAGAATAAATATTGTTTTTGTGGTTTTTGAAAGAATAAACTAAAATGCACTTCTCTATAACAGAGAAAGAAATTGCTTATTAGTACAATGTTTATACAGAGAACCATTCAGTTCATCCATCAAGGACCGGAAAACCCCTTCATTTGATTCTGATGAAATCTTTTCGCGGTGGTGTGTAGGCGCACTTACACTTATAAGCCTCTGCCAAATCGATTGCTTCTCTCTTTTCCACGTAGTTTTTTTGTGGTAGTGAAAGGTGCGTTACTATGACAAATTCACCGTCTCGCTCCTAAGAGCAACATACAACATACCTACCTACCTATCTACCTAAGTAGTTAGTGCAATAGTAAGTTTAATGAAATGCGCGTAATGATTGAAATAGCTCGAACCCGTTCGATACCCGACTTTATAGGAAACCCTAAGCGAGGGTTTTGGGCTTCGGTCCGGTCAGTCGAATTATCTGTAGGTATCGAATTGGTTGTTGTGGAACCCAGTCTATCAAATACCTGAACGAAAACCCAATAATGGTAACAGGTTATTTTCCACTCTAATAAGTAAATAATATATAGGTATAATAATAGTACACAAACAGTTTGACAACAGCTCAGTCCAGAGTTGTATATACAAGTCAGTGTAGGTATATAAAAGGACTTCGTTTTGTTTGGTTGAGCGCACGCGTTACAAGATGCGCGCGGAGCGAAGTCGGCAAACACGAAGTAGGTTGACCATGAGGCGAGAAATGTCAGGACAGTTTAGTAGAATGGTTTGGCACCATGTTCGCGCCGCCGACCGCGCCCGCGCAGCCAGCGCAGCACCCAGCTACAGAGTATTGCATAAACATCTACCCTGTACGTGTTTATAGTAACTATTTAGACTAACTTAAAGTACAACAGAGTATTGGAATCGGGCGCGGGCAGCCAGCTTGGGCCCGGCGAACGTCGTATCGGAATGATAACAGCCGATATGAGGCTCATCTACGTTATTATTTAATAATTTAATTGTATGTTTGCCTACGAATTATGTCGTGGCCGCGCCACCTAGCCTAGCGTAACGCGAATCAAACGATAACCTTCTAAATTTGTTACAATAAAATAAACGCGAAACTATAACACATATTATCATACATCTCTCCCCATCATCGGGTATTTTGGGTAAATTCGTTTATTCAATACAATAATAATAATAGATATTCTGATAAAATGCATAACTTTTATATTCACATTAAGTTTTAGAATATGCGTACGTTATGTCTAGTATATCAACTTATTAGTGCACGGTGATACGAGATCGCTGTAATAGTTTTATCTTTAACTAGGTAAATCGATCTACATTGTAATATTTCCTTAAACTGTAAACTTAACGAAAGGAATTTAAAACGTTGAGTTTGATATTGGTGTTATTTTGATTGTAAGATACTTAATTTTTTTTTGTAACAAATGTATTAATGTGACGACGGGCGCAGACGGGGAAGTGCGTGAGGCCTTCCCCCGGGGACGGCTACCGGCGCCGTCTTTACACTCGCACTCAATACACGCTCGGCACCGAGCTGAGTCTCTCGCGGTAAACTAACCATCGGAACTTAAGCTAAACCAACCGTTAAATTAGCGTCACATCTACAACAAAACATCCACGGATCTACGACGTCGAGCTCGTCCCCTCGCATCGATTATCGACGTCCTTCGAACTAACACATGTTACATTAAAGCTTCGCTTAATTATACATTTGCTGAATTTGTTAATAGCCTATCTAATCGCAAGCTACTTGAGCTCTGTCGGTCGGAAGTCAGACGAAACCGAACTCGACGTCCCTCGACCTCGCCCCGTGCAGACTTACGCTACGTACAACGAGTCTTACAGCTAGCTTACCTAGCCCGCCGCGCCCTCCGCCGCCCGAATGGAGATAAGAGTTATAAAGCGCATTGATTTAATAGAACAAATATAATTATTAAACATTTCAACGTAACAGTTAATGCGCCGTGGGGGCGCGGCGGCGTTCACTCGCAGACCGAAACTTATATTCAACAGTTTACTCTATATCTTCTCTTTACTAGTTCAGTCAATCAATAAATGTGCAATTTAATATTCCATACTTCAATATATGTACAATTCACTGAAGTCTAACAATAACTACGTATTCACAGGCGGCGACTCGGCGACGCGCGCCGTCCGGCGCCACCGGGCTACATCCAATTCACTATTCCTTTATTAGATTAACTACACGTGTGAAGTATTATTGTGTTACTAACGGTTAAACTATTCGTAACGTGATTATCCTAACAGTGCAAACAGCTTGTTACATCGAATATTAGTCTATGGCGTGCGCGGCGGCCCCGCGCGGCCCGCGCCCGCACCGTGGTTGGCGATTTCTTGAAGATAAAATAGACACTTACGTCTTACGCTAAGTTCCTGTAGATAACGCACGGATGCGTGTGAACTCATCTTGTGCATTCAATCACTTAAAACATGCAGGAATATCACTTATTGGCAGTAAATTCATGGGAATAATTAACGCACCTACTTGTACGTATTTTTAGTAAAGCTAAACCACTATATATCTAAAAGGATCAAAGTACACAGCTACACCACTAGGGGTCTGTCCATTAGTAGTACACCAGTAGGCATGTAGTCCATCTACGTCGAGAACTAGCAAATAAACACGGTTCGTTAATAAATATTTTTAATAGAAGATAACAATTATGGCAGTTCATTTATCCAAATCACTTGATTTTGTAAAATGACGTCGAGCTAACCTACACGTCTCACATTGGTCGTAAAAACACGGGGAGCGAGCTTCGTGAAATCGCCAACGCTCGTGCGGGCTGCGCGCCGCCCCGCGCAGGCATCACCGGCGCCCGCGCTTACGACTAGGGTTGTGCTTAGAATGCGTGCGCGCGGTCACAGCTCGGTAGCGCGGCAGCGGCAGCGCGCGCTCACTGCGGTCAGTGCTTGTACTCGGGAAACGCCGTGGAGCACGACGCGAGTGGCGCGTGGGGCCCCCCCGGCGGGCCGGCGCCGAGGCCCCCGGGCCCCCCCGGCCCCCCAGGCCCCCCAGGCGGGGCCAGCGAGCGCCGCACCGTAGCGTCGCTGCTCGAACTGTCGGGGGGCGAAGGGAAGTATTCTCTCTCCCTCTCTCGTTGCGCCGCCGCCGGCACCGCGTCTTCACTCGCCCACCGGGCTAACTGTTGTTGAGCTTGAATAAATTCATCACTAGAAAATGATAGAGAAGAGGAACGGAGAGTCGGGGCGTGTGTTGGTTGTGGGCGCGGGCTCCCGGCTCTGGGGCGGAGAATGTCTCTCGTTTTATAAAAGTAGGGGGTCATTAGTTGAGCGAGCAAGACGCGTATGATCGAAATAGAGTTAGTAATTTGGACTTTAATGAAACGACATAAGATGTTAAGGGCCACTTTAGACCCCGGAGCTCGCGCGATTGTATGCTGTTGTGTTCGTAATGTGTTGATGACATTATTGTGATTGCATTCTACATTAAAGCAATTATATTATAACATAAAGCGTGCATTAAATTTCAATCATTATTTTGTGATTCACTTTTAAGATTCCGTTAAACCAGTCAATCTATTGCTTATTCGAATTTTGTTTCAGTTAAATGAATTTAAAGTAGTGAAGTTTCAATAGGGCTGTGAGAAAAGATATCATTAAAAATTCCAAAGACGTCAACTATAAGATTAAAAGCTTGCCAGACACTACCAGTGTTGGAAGTGTTCAAATTGCTCACGGAACTTCGATGGTTAAGAATGCGCTTGATTTTAAGAGGGCACCGACCGTCCAGTGGCGCCCTCATCACTGTTATTGTGTTTTCTATTAAAGGAAAGTATTTTATTAAAATTGAAGCCGTATAAGTTGTTACGCAACTTAATACACAACGTATATGCTATGTAATATAGTTTTGCAAAGTATAACCATCATCTAAACAATTTAACAGAAAAAAGCGGCCACTATTTTCTATTTAATTGATTAGATGATGGTTATACTTTGCAAAGCTATATTACATAGCATATACGTTGTGTATTAAGTTGCGTAACAACTTATACGGCTTCAATTTTAATAAAATACTTTCCTTTAATAGAAAACACAATAACAGTGATGAGGGCGCCACTGGACGGTCGGTGCCCTCTTAAACAACGTGTAGTACAGTGGCACAGCGGAAATGAAATGTCTGTCGAATGCGTCTGTGCGCTCACGCATCATGTATTTGAGAGGATTTCCGGCGTTATCGCTAAATCGGATTTCCAATTTGATATTTTCCTGTTTACTAGGTTTTATACATTGAAATTACACGATTTTATGTGGATTAGCATACGATAACTTGAAATGAAAAGAAAATGTGAATTTTGAAGTATTAGTGGACAGATCTTAAATTGGACGTTAACAGTGAATAGTTTTCTCGGTATGCATACCAACTAAGATCAGAGGGTTTTACCATGATCTCTAAACGCGATTCTTTTTTTAGGCCATAAGCTGAATTGCGTCGCTGTGAATAAAATGTCGTGGTACGAAGTAGCGACACAGTTGAGATTAGGACCTAAAGACGTAACGAGGCGCTATCGCGACTCGTACAAAACTCCTTCTTTTAATTTCTTTCTTTTCCAAATTCAAAATTTAGATCAATTGATCGATTTGGACAATTGGTCATCACTATATAAGAGATCTTGGCCTAGAAAGGTCTTGCACCGATACAGAAATAAACCTTTCTTTTAGTACATAACATTGTAAAGTACCTAACTAGAACCATTGAAAGTATCAGTTAAAAAGTGCAGTGCTATTTATAAAAGAACCTAATCATAATTACGTACCCGTTATCCTGTTACAAACAAAGGATTTACCAGTGAGGCACTTAACTGTAAGTAAAGTGGCACACAAAGCCCCCAAACATCCCATCCACAAAGCCTTACCTACCTATATTTATAAGTTTTATATTATCGTTACAGAGTGCCTCGTATTTTATCCAATAAATTTACCTATACCGTATCCGTGTTTACCTTGCCGTCATCCACTCACACTTACATCCAGTCTCTAAATACACTCCAAAGAGAATCGCATTAAGAGATCGTGGAAACCCCCCTTATCTTCACTTTCGATTTAGATACGCTTTCAATAACGAACAGCTTATCATACTACTGAAGTGACTGGCTAGCTGCAAACATCAAACAATACCTCACAAAAACCGCATGATTTCTAGAACCCTCGAAACAAAACAATCTCATTACTACGTTACTAGGGTTTCATGCGATAAAAATAAATAACAAAGTTAAATACTTTCTTATTATTTATCATCATCATTATCAGCCGTAAAACGTCCACTGCAGGACATAAGCCTCCCCCAAAAATGAGGGGGTTTGCCATAGTCGCCACGCTTGGCAGGCGGGTTGGCGACCGCAGTTGGTCATGATAGTACTCGAAGGACGCTGCTGTCATCCTTCGGTTGGTCTGTCGCCTTTAACGACACCCACAAGAGAAGATGGGGCGATGCTATTCCTAGCCGGCACAACACGGACGATTTTTATTACAATGCTATGTTAAGTATGCTTTAAAAAGAGCTTGAATTTACAGCGTAAGAGTCCACTCTGCCTATGCCTATGTTCATAGAGTTAGCTAATCTAAAAGAACCAGTACCTACATTTTGCCAAATGCAGTGGTGGCCTGGTGGTACAACACGCGTCTCTCATATACAGTGTCAAGGGTTCAGTTATCGGCTCACATGTCTTGACTTTTTCGGAATTCAATTTGATATTTAACTACTATATATTTCAGTGATATTGAATATCATGAGATAAATAGTACAAAATAACCTAATTCAACGATGGCGTAAGGTCCTTAATCCGCACCGGTTTCAGGGCTAGTCCATCTCACTGTGATTTGAGACATGCGCCTAGCAGGGAAGTATACATAGGTCGATGATAAGGATGATGATGAACGCCAAGTTTGTGGTGACTTTCTATTTTTGTCGCGTAAAAACCTTAATAACTCGTGTACAGATATAGTGAATAATATGTTTCCATCGGTAAAACTCGGATCTCAACCGGAAGACGACGGGACCCGAAGTGTCAATGAATTATTGTATTAAATCAGTGACATGTTTATATTCATTAATATGAAACTTTATTATTTACTGTCCAATGTCAAAATGAAAAATGACAGCATGACTACTGCCCCCAATTCTCGATGCATTCGAGATAATGTCGATTGCGAGATTAAACGTCAGATTCATACAGTTGAGTCAAATGACTGTATGCACTGACGTTTAATCTCGTTTGTGAGATAATCTCGAATGCGCCGAGGATTGGGGCCTGCTGAAGCTAATTGAGAGAGCAGGATAAATACGAACTTTCCGATAAAACACGATGGAAACTAATTATGCGGTACATCTGTACTTAATAACTCACGAAGTTAAGATAACGTGCTCACCTCTCGCTATCAGGCGCGTCGCGCAGGCGCTCGGCGTCGGCCGTCTCGTAGAGCGCGTCGTCGTCGGGCGGCGCGCGCGCGTGCGGCGCGTGCGGGAACAGCGGCGCGTGGTGGCGCCCGCTGCCGCGGAAGCGCGGGTAGCCGAAGCGCGCCTCGTCCTCGCCGGGCACGCGGCCGCGGCAGCGGCTGCTGGCACACCGGCCCGTTACGTGCAGCTCAACAATAGTACGTCGTTGTCGAGGCCGGGAAGCAAGCAATACGTTATGCTATGTACGCACCGGCCCCGTCTAACCGCACTGCGGCTGGCCGTCCGGCTAACCGCAACTCCGAAATTGTATGTACCGCATTAATCTATTTGCACTGCGATGCGGCTGCCGCCCGACCGCTCCGGTCGCTCGGAACGCTGCGGCCCGACTGGCGGCTAACCGGACGGTCGCTATGCGCACTACGCGGATGCACTGCTGTTGCTAATTTGCGGCTGCCCGGCATTGAAAGCGCACGTGAACACGCTCGTACAAGCATATAAGGATGCACCCAGAATCTATGTCTCTGTTTCTTTTTCTTTATTATAACGAGCGTAAATATAATAAATAGCTACGACTTCTTCAACGTCCATCTTGGAAATGGCTCAACTCAACAGCATACCATGACGGTTTCTATATGCACATTCTGATTCGGCCAGCTGAACGGTCAGCCGCAGTGCGGCTAACCGGACGGTGCGTAAATACCCTTAAACTGCCAAGACGAAGTACTGTACATAGTGCTTTTCACAACGAATGCGAGGAAATCTTATCATTTGTTTACTAAAACTAGCGCGGCTGACAGTAAATCTGGGGTCCTAGTGAAAAGGGGGTTAAGTCGAAAAAGTGTGATGTTTGGATATAAAGCTTATTGAAATTAGAACAAGATATATAACTAAACGTCACACTTTTTCGACTTAACCCCCTTTTCACTAGGACACCAGAATATGTCGACATCATGACCTGGCAGCCGGTGCCGCGGCGCGTAAACCGCCGCACCATACCAAGCTATGATTGTTCAATAACTTTGCTGGCCTGTATTCAACTATCCAGAGATTAGCACTGAGCGCAGTTGGAAACGAGCAGATCATTTTCGGGCAGTGTTGTGAAACGAATATAGACTTGTGAACTCACATAAAATATTGAACTGGACTTTACAAGAAACTTTTCTACCTTGTACTTGTTGTCGCTTTTTGGATACTGACTCATGTTTTCAACCATCTTATAAATACGTTAAGTATTCGACTCGGGTACGAAACTGCCCTTTATTTATATGAAATAATGTAAATAAGGAACTTCACTTATGCTTATGAGAATTCAACAGCTTATAGTTGTCAGTATACTTACGCCGGGCCCTCGCCAGGTTCAATCCTATAATGTCTATCAGCCTCAGTCTCGGACATCCTGATATCCTCGGAGCCCGAGGGGCTCATGTGGCGGCTGGAGTGGTGCTCCAGCTGCCGGATCAGGTCCTCGAGGTTGCGGATGCGGATGGGGCCGCAGGACGGCGCGTCGTCCTCGTCCTCGTCGCCGGCGCGCTGGCGCCGCAGCTCGGCCTCGTGGATCTTCTCGGCGCTGGGCGCGCGCTCGCGCTTGTACTCGTAGTCCTGCAGCGCGCGCAGGTCGCCCGAGCCCGCCGCCGAGCCCGCGCTGGCGCGCTGCGCCGCCGCCGTCTTCAGCGCCACGATGATGCCCTCGTGGTAGCCGTTCAGGTCCTGCAACAGCGTCGACGGCTCAGTGAACACTCGGCCACCGATCGAAGACCGGCGTGGCTGACGTCATAAGAACGTAACTTTTGATTATTTGGATGAAATAGTTACGATTGCCTAGTTCATATTCTTTTCATCAACTCTTTATTTAAACGACAACATAATAAATGAATACGACACGATTGAATTTTCTTGTATATTGCGTTGACATCCTTGATCATATTTTGTAATTAAGATGACTTGTATTTATTAGTAAGATACGTATAATATCTATTTTAAAACACATTACGTGTAGAAACGATCAAGATAACTACTAAAGGGTGTGTCATGACATAAATAAATAACACTAGAATGTTAATGAATAATCCACCATAATACCTACTCTGCTTAATTACTTTTTTATGAATGACCGGGCATGCGTTTGACCCTAGTATCAATTGATTGAAAGTGAAGACAGAGTCTAGGATAGAACACGCTCGCCCAAAACATGTCTTTCTTACCTTGAAAACACCAAGGTTCTATAATTCAGGAAAAACAGACGTGGTGTTCCACGTGTGTGTTCCTATTAAGCTTGTTCCCTTATCTAAGTAAAGGCTTTTCAAGTTACCTTAAACTTATACTCCATATCAGCAACAGCCCCCGCGGGCTCCTGTCCGTCGGACTGCGAGCCTGCCTCAAGGTGCTCGCTCTGTGAGTCGTCGCCCCACTTATCCTTGCCATCCACGGCACCATACGCGTGTTTCTTTAAGATCCCCTTCTCTGGCACCTTGGCCATTGAGTTAGTCTGGACGTCGATGAATGCTATGTCTTCTTCTCCTGGAATTACAAGTTATATTTTCGTTTTAATAACATCCTAATTCACAAGATTAACACAAGGTGATATTTCCTACAGTGAGACTTTGTTTTAAAATTCATGATCACCAGTCAAATCCAGTAGCTAATTTGCCACAGTTATGTGAGAGGTACAGAATTTGTGCATCGGTGATAATAGATTTAAAAAATGGCTGCAACTTTGGAGAATATAATTGATAGTATAACAGAGTCTAGTAAAATTTTCTTATGTTTACCTCGAATTTACTCTATTATATGCTCGATTTTATTCTTATAAGCTTTTACTTGTCAGTTACTTCTGTACTGTGGATCCCTTGTAGGATCACTCATGTGTTTGTCTGTCTGTCTGTCTGTCTGTCTGTCTGTCTGTCGGTCTGTCTGTCTGTCCGTCTGTCACAGCCAATTTGCTCCGAAACTACTGGACCGATTGAGTTGAAATTTGGTACACACTGTAAGCCGGTGACCACAACACGGACGCGTAACGTAAAATAAATGTATTTTTAATATATGAGCTACTTTAGGCGGTAAATTAGAAAATAAAATAAAAGTTTTGCTACAAACTACATATATCGTGTAACATATCAAATGATAGGGCTCATTGTGACAATATTTATTTTTTTGAATTTTATAATAAAATACAGAAAATTGTTCCTTACCTATTGATTACAGGTAAACCTATAACTCCTATAAGAAGTCTATGGTATTTAAAGCAACAGGAAATTTCAGATAATCATATACGGAACGGAACCGTCTCTACGCGAGTTTAACTCTCTCTTGTCCGGTTTTTTAACCAGGGTCTATATTCAACATTGCCTATGTGGCTGATATCGCGATGGTTTTACAATGCCACCGCCTCTGCTGCCAAGTTAATAAAGGCTACCATATCCTAGCAAAATAATTTGCGATATCGTTAGGCAATTTCGAATACAGGCTCAGTTCTCATGTTCAGAAATTACCAACATTAAGTATGGCAGTAAACAAAAGGAAAAGTTCCGAGGTTCAACTATGTAAAGAACTAGGTAGGGTATATTTCTAAAGATAATTCGTTTACCTGAATGGGTGGGATCGTCTTCGCTGCCTGAATGTACCCGTTTCATTTGCTTGTGGTCTCTGTAAGGGAATAATTTTCATACTTTAAGTCTAAAATCACATTTATAACTTAATCATATCAATCTTATATCAGGTCGAGCGCAGCTAATTGCATACGAATCTAAGGTAAACTCAAAATGTGGGTCACTAGATTGCTATTAAATAAACTGTCATCAGCAAAATGAAAGCATCCCCCGATGGTATGGGCATGTATAATGAGATGTGATGACTGATTGACTACGCAAATACAAGCAGGGATCACGACGAAAGACTCAAGAATTCCACGCCAAGACTAAGACCCGTTATTGCAGTCAAAGTAAGTATTGATGGAGAACGCAACTATTTAATTGTTATCTCTCAGATTATCCCTGTCCCATGGATTTTTGATGTAGATACTTACGGATATCTACTAGTACTGCCAGGTCCCGACATGTGATTCCCGTGTCTGAAGATTACTCGCTGGGAGTCCCCTCGGCTAGGGAGAGCAAGAAAAATGTGAGAATTTGTTGAAACAGCTCCATCTCAATTGTGTCACCTCTAATTAGAATAGACAATGCCTTCCCAAGATCGAGATTTAATCGTATTTGCTCCAGGACAGGATCATGTTGTTAATCACAAAAGGTGAGTCAGCTCTATTCTATTAGAAAAACTTTTTGGCACTTGACGACAAGCAGTTCAAGCGCTACATGATAAAGTGACGTCTATATATAATGTGCAAAATTATCAAACCTAAGGTGGACTAAATCAAACAAGAGATCAAAATCTAGAGATTGTAAAACAAACTGAAATCTAAACAAGGCGTGAAAAATAAAGCTTATCGATGACCGCCTAACTGTGTGATTGTGCTCGGTCACACTAGGAACACACGAAAAATTCATTACAGCGTACTCGATTAACAGCTCTGCATTTCTTTTAAAAACTTGAAAGCATTTTGGTACATAAGCGTATGTTATAAAAGCGAAAATCGTGTGCGCTAGAAAAACTTTGCAGAGCGGTGGGGCGCTTCCAAAACTACTTCGCGCCAAGCTTTCGACGTACCTTAGGAGATTTCTGTTAAGTCGAGGCCAGACCCGATAAAAAGAGGAAATTAAATTTTAATTGATCATTAAATGTCAATCAGTTCAAGAATAGACTAGATAATTACACCATTCGTAAAAAAGCACCAGAATACAGAATACAGACATTTATCAGTTGCTACAACTGCTTGTCTGATAATTAAGTCGTAATAATAATAATAATAAATAAATTTGATTATGGCGGTGTTCTATCGAAGTCGTTAAAGCAGTAACGACTTCGTTAAGATTTAAGAAAACTTTATGGGTTAAAGTCAAGAGTTAGGGTGAAAGAAAGAGAATTTTAGAGGGCTGAGGATGCCTATGGAGGAAGAAGAAATTTACCTGAAGGTGTTGTTGAAGGAGTGCATCTTTCCGCCGTCGATGGAGATGTCCTCCTGTGAGTTGTTGCTGGTTGTGGAGCCGGCGGCAAAACTTTTGGTGCTGGGCTTCTTCACGTAAGGCGGGTCATATTTCGGCACCGTGCTCTTTTTCCTGATGCGGGCGTGGCGTGGAACGCACACTCAGATCAATCGATTACGTTTACAAGATGGAATTGTTTTGGACCAAAAGCGATATTGAGAATAGCGCCGTCGTCTCCGACGGGGATTTGAAAATTTGAATTGAATTGAAACAGGTTGAAACGGGAGTTGATCAGCTTCTGGGTAGATTCATGTACATTTCTGTTTCATGGAACCGTTTTTTGTCAAATGTAATTTGTGTGCCACCGTGCTATCATCTCCTGCTCCTCGCTTTGTGTTTTTACATCTGATTTGAGAGCATAAACTGGTGCTTTTGGATATTTCAATAAATAAAAAGTCATTGAGATAATTTTTGATTTGGATTGAATTAAATTTTTCGTTTCATTCCTCATGGGAATTGATGTTACATGGAAAGATATATCAAGAGATTGATCTTAGCTTAGATGAATAGGTTCCTTCCAGTAAATAGTATCGAACGAATGGACGAAATGTCTCATGCATGTGAACTTATTTTTTCATGTCATCAATATTTATGGGTATCGTACTCAAAGGTATCGGAAGCATTTTTACTGGAAACATCCTATTGATTATAGTAACATTAGGCGTTTCTAACTAGATAGACAGCTGCTTGAAAGAAGAATCCGTGCATCGCACATTCGCTTCTCGTGCAAATAGTTAATAGATTTTAGTGGTTGTGGTAGTGATTGGTGACATTAAGACGAGCGATCTATATCTTCGCCATAGTATTGGGTCACAGCCCGTAGCGTTACTATTACCGAGTGGTACATACCTCGCGTGGCATTACGTTCGTTACCTGCCAGTACCATCGCCGCAGGGACGTCACGCTTGTGATCGATCTCTGTAACTGCGTTCAAGTGTTATTCGGCACATAGAACGGTTATGCGGTGGGTGGCGTGACGGCGCTGATATCGGAAGATATAGACGCGATCGCGACCAAGAAAGGAAACGAAAACGAGTCACAGTTCACATAAGCCAATGCATACATCCAAGAGCCCAGAATCTTAAGGGTTTGAGTCGAGAAGGTGTCGCTCGAGTACAACGAGGAAAGCCTTGTCGGCATGCAGCGAGGCGGCCGGACGGCGAGGCCTCGCCTGGGCGAGTGGCGCGTGTGTGTGTGTGTGTCGCGTGGTGTGTCGCGGTGCGCGGGCGCAGCGGACGCGGTCCGGCCGCCGGCGCGGACACAGAACCACAGATCAAATGCAGTTGTGGCGCGCCGACAGCGGCCGCGCCGCCTCGACGCGCCACCCGCCAACTCTAGCTCTACGACCACAACGTAAACGACATAAAAACTGTCCAAATAAATAAATAAAACCAATCGGCCGATATAAAAACGAACAGAAACACCAACGCTAACTTCTAAAATAAACATACAAGTATACGAAGGTGACGATTTAAATTTCTTCTTAAAGACTACCTTTGGTCTGTTTTCTGCTCACTAACCTTAGGCACAGGGAGAAGTTTTTGTGTACTACGACTGACCTGTAGCAGAGAGCGCTCAGGGCAAATACTATGAATACCCCCCCTACCACAGACATTAGCACCGCCACGAGGAACACCGTGTTCGAGCCGTGGTAGTTCTCTGCGCCCAAAGAGAAGGGGGTCAGTGTGGGCCGGTGGGCCGGGCGGTCGGCGGTCGGGCGGGCCGACGGCCAACTGCGGGCGGCGCCGGCGGCTCGCGGTCGGCACAGCACACGATACGTTACGACATGACAGGACAGGCACGAGCGACAGACACAGTGCGACAACATCGAGTTACCGGCTGTTACCTGAAGCAGTACGCCATCCACGCAAACCCCACGAACACGGAGAGCACGACCGCGAGCAACAATATCACCATGCTGATGGTGCTCATCTTATTTCCCTTGTGCTCACCTGCAAGAAGGGGTCCCGCGCGTTAGCGCGCCGGCGCCGCCCGCTCAGCCCTCCGAGCAATGCCCTCATCACGACAAACAACACTACTACAACATTTTTAATCAGAAAATTTGCTTCTCCTGGACCAGAAATTTGGCCACTTTTGGACATCTACCGTCAACCCTACAAATGACTATTAAATTTAAGTTAATTTCGAATTTAGAAAGCAGTGCTCGGATCAATTTGGCCAATTGAGTAATAAAATTGTTAGTAAAGGGAATAACACAAAACACCTGAAATTATAAAAATTAGTAACACAAGAATTTATTCCTTAACTATGAAATGGAGTTTTTTTTCCATTTTCTGAGTAATTACGATTTATTGCTATAATAAATATAGATTTCATTTTAATATTAAAAATTTGCCAATTTTACTGAAACGCAAGCGTCGTATCGTCAAGGTTTCAATCGATAAATAATTAAATGAGTCTAATACAAAATTACTAACAAATTGATAGGTGTTTATTCAATATGATAGTAACATTTACTTAATGTGATCTCATTTAATACCAACAGATCGCAATCATGATCTATACACTGAAGGTACAACAAATTTATCATTTGCAAATTCGTTTTTCATTCCATGCTGTGCATGTTTTTGGTCTCACTTTATAATGCCGTTATTTTAAGATAATCCTGAATATCGCCTTTTAAACCGCACCTTGCATTTCAGCTTACCGCTAACTAACTCTAGCGCATCCTTAACCGGCATCGACTCACCATACGGTGTTTCCTTCTTGGTCATGTTGTACGCCGCTTTGGTTGCGTTTTCGGGAACCCAGGCGGTAGGGGTGGGGGGGAGAATGTCTGTCTGCGAGCAGTCCGGGCCCGTCCAGCCGCGCGAGCACACGCACTTGTTTGCATTTGAACATAGCTGGAAAATGGAGACGAGGTGAATCAAATATGTGATTACATTATTTAGGAAAGGGTACTATTATATTTTGGTAGTAGTTGGTAATCATAGTGCATGTTAATAATTATTAGGTTCTTAAGAGATAGTCCGCTAGCAATTTCTAGATATTCTCAAAAGAAACTATCCGCTGAGATTCGCGGTGAATATTTGAAAGTGGCAAAACAAATGTTAGATTATTGGCATTATTTTAGGTTAACTTTGTATTTCTAGAAGGCTACGGCGGGTATCCTTGCCACAAAGTTAATTAGAGTAGGTTTTAGCAACATTAGGTCAAACTGGGGAGGGTGATTCTCTTAGATAAAACTTCGTTCATGAAGTCATCGGCGAGCGTAACTTGACCTATCATTGCGTATAAACTGCATGTTGGTGTGCGTCTTTAACCTTGGTCGATTATCGAAGCAGACGGCCACGGACGTAGATACCTAACTCCGCTTAATGCTTACGCGTGCGCGGGTCAAGTTTTGATAGTCGTAAAAAGAGGGACGAGGTTTGTTAAAGACTAATATTGCTGCGCCTCTATTCGGGAACGCTAAGTGATGTTGTAGCGACTCGCGAGCGAGATTTCTCATCCCACTCTTCCGCACGACGCGTAATGCGTAAGAGAGAGATGCGAGTCTCCCTCGCGGGTCGCTGCAGTATCACTTAGACGTTCCCGAATAGACGCCCTGGCCCTGGTCGTATTTTAAGTATTTAGATTTAGGAACAATAAAACTGTAATTTAGGGGGTCAGATTGTATATTGCCTCTAAATGGCGTGTGGTGTCACATTCAAGATTACAAAGAAATGATACAGAGAGAAAATAAATGCGACTATTAAAAAAATGGCGTTTGTATTTTTTTTTTTTTGTTTAAACAAGTAAAACAGGAAAAGTACTGAAGGGATTTTGATGAGATTTTATGAAATAGGTCAAGGAAAGTCCTAGCTTGGACCAACCTTGTTAATGGCTACAAAAAAGATACAGCAATTTTAAATATAAAGTGACAGTAAAGACGGATAATGCTCTATGCGTAATATTATAGGTTGATATTTGATGGTATATCTATGCATACAAAAGCCAAAGATATAATGTTGTCAATAAATATAGCGAAAACAATTCCCTGAAACAAAGCGAAAGCTAAATATTTGTTTAGTACGATATAAACATTTGTATTAGCGCCAAAATCACGGCATGTTTTTGTGTTTACCGATACATTAGTAAAAGTTGATAACCCAAATCATCCGCTCCAAATATTTTAAAAGCTAAAGTTTTGCTTTAATTAATATTGGGCCTTGTTTGGATTATATATTTATAAATTATAATATAAGGAAAGTTTTTATATGCCTTGGAGCTTGCAATTTCCGGCTGTCTGTCGATGTGAGCTCATAATTCGATATACAAGGAGCACAACCGAGAGTCTGTTGACGACAAGCAAGTTTAGGGTTCCGTACGTCAAAAGGAAGAAAGGAACCCTTATAGGATCACTTGTTTGTCCGTCTGTCTGTCTGTATGTCCGTCTGTCCGTCTGTCTGTGTGTCAAGACCTTTTTCGCAAGAACGCGTGGAGGTATCAAGCTCAAATTAATATCAAAGTTAATTTCAAAGGCTTTATTTTGGTATTGTTTACGTTTTCCAGTAGTTATGGAATAGTTTAGGAGTATATTTACGAAATACAAATTCATTTTGGTAGACACCGTTATCGACGGAGCGAGCGAAGCGTCTCCGTTTCAGCTTGGGAAAAAATGCTTTTGTATATCCATTTACAGGTCGCAATTCTCAACCGCTTCTCGTGAAATTTTGTGAGCAGTTTCGACAATTATATAGAATTTTTTGTCGAGTCAGTTTTTCGAAATTTTTCAGAATGGCGGAGATATGGAGGTTTTTGCGATTACAAAGTTATCTGCGGTGTTGGTAAACTGACCGCGACCTATGTCGATGTATGGGTATAACAGTTTTTGAACGTTAAAGTTAAGTTTGCCGTCGTGAGGTCTACGGCTCACGGAGCCACTAGTATCGAATATACATATAACGGTTAAAAAGATACGTTCTGGAGAGATGTATACAAAAAAGATCCGCACATAAAGATTTCGTTGTAGTTTTTATTAATCTATGAATAACAATGCCTACGCTACAAGTTTATAAAGCAAAAGGTCAAGTAACAAAAACAATAACAATCCGACGATATCATAATATTGGCCTAGACTTAAATAGATCAACACAAAATTCGGGGTATTATACTTTGTAAAATAACATCCCGCAAGATTAAACGAAACTTTAAGCCGTATTTAAACCGATTACGTCTTTAATCAGTATGAACGGTGTACTTTACAACAATTGAATTTCGATGAAATTGTTCTAGATTTTCATTATCAGTTAATACCAGTACCAATACTAGTACCAATTATGAGATTATTTCACGCAAATTTATTTAAATGGCAATTAATAATCAATTTTAAAAACTACAATTTTATTTCTCAGTAAACTTTTTCGCGTTATACTCATTGTTATTGTCTTTACTCCGCAATAAATTACACAGAACAAAGTGTAACGTTACACTTAGAACGTGTTTTTTTTGTTATTTATATTTAAATGAAAGTTTTTTATTTATTTAAATTAAAAGGGCTTTGCCGCAAAGCTACCAAACCGCTCCATGAAGGCTTACATAGGTACAAATTCAGCTATTATCTAAGCTAAATGAAAGATGAGACTACACATTTAGCGTCTTATACTGACTAAGTTCCAGAACGTCTACTATTCAATTTCATGAATTTCCAATGAATTGACTGAGTTAAGAGCTGTCAAACTTGGATTTTAATATCGTGAATCACATCTCAAATTCTCGCCGAAGTCTATGACATAGGAACTAATTCGCAGACTGAATCAAATCGCATCAGATTAAGCCATTACAAATTGAACTAGAGATGTCACAGGGCACTGTTTGAGATCAGTAGAAATTTTTATTAGATGAGATCAGTGGGTGGTAATTTATGAGCAGGTTTTTACTTGTGTATAGTCTTCATTATTTGCGATCTATATAAAAGTTTTTTATTTACAAGATTCTTTAAGATTATCTCGAGGTAAGTATGATGATCAATATGTTTTAATGAATAGACTGAACAGTGGCGGATTCGAGTAGTTTTTAAGCCATTTTTAATTGTTATAAAACGATTAATTAATAAGATGTCATCTAACAAAATACACAAATTATGTTCTTAATAATATTGCCTAAGTAAACGTTTAAAAACGTGTCTGTGTACGTAAATATTTACTTACACATACACATTTTAAATTAAAGCTTGAAAGTAACGCGCACTTGACCCTATGTGTTAATTTAGGCCCGTAGCTAGAGTCAAATTTAAGGTAACAAACAATTTTCTTAGCATATTATCTTAGTAAATAGTATTTTATGGTACGAGTATAGTTATGGATGTGTGTTAATGTGTTTGACTGAATTTAGTTTAACATACTGACTTAGCGACGATAACTGTGGCCAGGATTATGGCGGAGCGAGTTCGGGCAATTGATGGCGCTGCGAGGCAAGTTCGTCGGCTCGTTAGACTATAATGCACCGGTGTGAACTTGGACGTGATTCTCTTACGTGCGAAACGCTCGACGTAGAGTTCAATGCTCTCTCAAACTGACTTGGAATATCTGTATATCTCCTTTAATATTGATAACTACTAGTCCAGAGACCCTATCTCTGCGACTTTTAGATTAGGATTTTTTGAGTACCTAGTTAAGTTTGTCTGTTGCACTCTATACGTCTTAGTTTTTAGTGTTTTTGTAATATTTTAATTGTTCTAATTTGGTTCTTGACTTAATACTGAGTTTCTAGCGGCGCTTCTTATCAGCAAATAATCCTTTGAAGCGCTGGTAGATTAAGACATCTGAAAGAGCCCGTGTGGCCTCTTGCAAAATAAATATTTTCAAATTCATTTAACTTGCCGTCAACTGTTGTCGAGTCGTATCTTATACTGGGGCCAATTCGAAAGCGTCGCTAAATTTAAAAGTCACTAAAGTAAGAAACGTTAAACTTCATTTTGTCAGCTTTGTGCTGTACAAAATCGAGTTTGACGACGCGGGTAGCCTAGTTGGTAGTGACCCTGCCTCCGAAGCTAGCGGTCCCGGGTTCGATTCCCGGTAAGGGCGAATATTAGTGTGATGAGCACGAATGTTTTTTCCTGAGTCTTGGATGTTTCCTATGTATTTAAGTATTTATTTATCTACATAAATATGTATATCGTCGTCAAGTACCCATTACACAAGACTTTAGAGCTTAATTTGGGACCAGTTCGATTCGCGTAAAGATTGTCCCCGGATTTATTATTATATTATTGTTTTTTGTAATTTAGGTAAGTTTTGGAAATTTTATATTAAGAAGACACTGTTTCGAATTGGAAATACTGCCGAAATTCGGTATTTCTATCCAGCAGCGAACTTCGCGAAGCGAAGTACATTACACCGTAAATCCAGCGGAGTCCTCTTCACCTGCGCCTCTATTAGGGAACGCTAAGTTATGTTGTAGCGACTCGCGAGTGAGATTTCTCATGCCACTCGTCCGCACGACGCTTAATGCGTAAGAGCGAGATGCGAGTCTTGCTCGCGGGTCGGTGCAGTACTACTTAGACGTTCCCGAATAGTCGCCCGGTCGTCAGTCTACCCGGTACGCTCTCGCCATTCAAAAACCTTTCGGCCCCATTGGCTATCTCTTCTTCGTACAGTTCTTTGGCCTTACATTTTCGCAATACTCATTCAAAATTGAGCATAATTGGTTAATGAAAGGGAAGCCTTCAGCGGGTGCTGTGTTCTGTTCTTAGTATTTCCGTACAAACATAATGCCGACAGACGTCCGAATTTTTTCGCACAACTGCATTTCACGTTGAAACATGTCGTATGCAGCATGCATGTTCTGTTCTTAGTTCTTTCGTAAAAACATAATGCCGACAGATGTCCGAATTTTTTAGCACAACTGCATTTCACATTGAAACATGTTGTATGCAGCATGCAGCTCACGACTAACTCTCGTAAACTCGATTCCGCGGACCGAGTTCCAAACCTGGTTACAGCTGATGGAATCAAAGTATCTAGCGGGTTTAGTGTTACACTAAACTTATCATGTATAGCTTCAAGATAAGTATGATATTTATGGAACCTATATCAAGAAATAATATATAATATAATTTGTATCTTAAGTCCGGGAACAACATAAAGTCGCACAAAAGACCAGCGCCTCTATTCGGGAACGCTAAGTGATTCTGTGGCGACTCGTACGCCAGATTTCTCATCCCACTCTTCCGCATGACGCGTAATGCGTAAGAGCGAGATGAGAAATCTGGCTTACGAGTCGCTACAGAATCACTTAGCGTTCCCGAATGAGGCGCCAGGGCCTTTATTCCACATTGATGAAGCAATATCGCAAGTGATTTTTCTACGATGTGTTAACTTGACACCAAGTGTCAAATAGAGGGATTTTAGATATAATATCGAATATTCGAAAGTTGCATACGAAAATGATCCTCAAAACTATATTTTTAAATTCCAAACAATATAAAATAAAAGCGAGTGTTCCGGACCACTCGATTTAAATTTTGTTATAGTTCAAACTTCAAAAATACGGAGTCTATGCATCGTTTTTCATCACTTTTGAATGAAACTTTTCAGCGATCGAAACTCAAAAATAAGCCTGGAGACCCTATGGTAAGAGTATCTGAATTTAACGAGAATGGAACCCGATACCTCAGACACGAGCATTGGAACTATGTTGAAATCATTCATTTGATTAAGTGTTGTTCTCGCTAAAAGTCTAAAAAGTAAGGAAGTAAATACTTGAAATAAACACAGAACACACTCACGATTTATTGTCAGAAATGGTCCGATCCTGAGTAAAGCCGTATTTATTTCAAGTATTTCATATCTCACGAAAGTTTTAATTTCAGTATGGTCATAAAGTATAGTTAAAAATTATAGGTTAGCCATCAGAATGCCTTAAAAACAACCATTAGCTATAAATAAAACGTAGGAACTATGGGGGTTTTTTTGACGAATAGTTTTAGGCATACATCGAGATTTCCCAAACATAACCTTAGTTTATTTTCTAGTTTGGCTATAAAATATTTAAAACAATGAAACGAAAAGAGTTTTTTTTTTATTAAAACGTTGATTACGTAGGGCGAGTTGCGGCTTGATAAGTAATTCAGAGCGCGTGGCTAATTAGAGAAGTGTGAGTCCGGGCCGGAGCGAGCGTGGCGAAAGCGACGCGACTCGGTAAAATTTTGATTAAATTCTATTAGAATATTTTTTTTATTTTTATTTATTTATTTATTCAATTAACAAATTAATTTGTGTCTGAATATAATACTTAACCTACTTAGAAAATAAACACAATAAGACAAATACAAAATTAATTAATTACTTAAAATAATTAACATTGGATGTCAACATTAGCATTAGCATTAAAATAATAAAAAAAATTACAATAATAAAGTTTCGTGACTTGATTAATAAAAACTAATAACTATCAGCCATAAAATTATAATTTAATGTCAAATGGTAACTACCTATCTTCCATAAAATCCGATACTGAGTAGTAGGACTTTTTTAACAGAAACACCTTGAGTCTGAGTTGAATAATGATGAATAGAAGGTTTTTTACTGAACACGTACATAAATTAAATATGTTGCTTTAGTTCAGCGATGACCCTAAGGTAACAGCTGCAGCCTTGCTTATCTTTATCAAGCATTGACCTAGTAGGTACTGATAAAGCCTGGGAGACGATTGTTGAGTCTCGAGTAGTTTAAAGTGTTGTTCGAAAGTGAGAACACCGAATTTATTTATATTTATGAAGTTCGAGCATTAAAAATTAAATGTACATCGGCGTTTTTATTTTCTACGGCTCAGTATCTTAACTTACACTTGCGAACATTAATTTTAAACCGGTTTCGAGCGCTCTTATTTAACGCGAATTAATCCGTACTTTCTAGATAAGAGATAAGTTGTCTGAAAGAAGGACAAACGAAGATTTTCTGAAATTTTGAAGAAGAAGAGAATTTTGTTTAACACACGAAAATAGAAGAGGAATTATGACTGTACATGACGATTACATCAATACTATCATAGAAGGAAAACTCAGAGAAATAGGAAAAAAAATGATTTGAAAGTGGTATCTGTTTATGAAAAAATGTGCATCGTGTCGTATCAGTCTAATCGTCTGAGGGTGTACTGCTCTTTGGGCAAAATATTGTTCGGCAAATTTCACTTCCCAAAAAACTTATCGCATTGGTTTCATTTTCCAAACGAATCTTTAGCATATTTCCATTTCGCATTATATTCATTTGGTCAAATTATCATTTGGCATTATTTTGTTTTGTCATGAGTAGGTTAGGTTAGGGTTAACTTGTGTCCCTTACGTAAGTACCTATTTAAAAAATACTTTTCTAACTGTAAAATTGCGATAAGCTGTTTTAACTAATGATTTTTTGCAATGATAATTTGAATAAAATAGTTTGGGATCTGGGAAAAGTTTTTTGCCCATTCATTAGTAATCCGTGTCTGAGATATTGTGAGGCGATGGATGGAACTATAGCTTTATAGTACGATAACTACGTTAAGTTATTGTTTTAATTGTTGTATTCGTGTCCATTATTTTATTTTCTGCGTAATTTTTTAATTATGCATCACTTTGGTGTTCACTGTTATGCTGTGAAAGGCTGTTGACTAATAAATAAATCAGGGATTTAAAGAAAAGGTAGAAGATGGGACAAATTCTGAAATGTTTGATGATGATGTTTATTTTTGGGAGGCGTATTGGGCAAAAATGGGTTTTGAATTTAGTGAAATCCAAATCGGTAGTAGTTGGTATTCCGCTTATGAATTAAGCCACCGTAAAAAGGAAGTTTCACAATTTATAATTAGTGACGTCGGGTATGACATGGTCTAATTCTATATCATCCGGGACTAAATTAGGGGATTGTTTTACTCAAAACCGGATTTATTCACTGATTATGTTCCAGAGAGAGGGCAATAATAAAGGGACTTATGAAAGCTGTATTTCTTTATTTATTTGAAAATTATTTCTATTATCATTTTACTTGATTCAAAAGGTTGGTCAAAAGGTTATCGGAGCAGAGTCTTACAGGGCATGCTAGGAGAATTTTCTTACGCTACATCTTAGCAAACTAGCGTAAAAATTCAAACTTAAAATTTCCACTTGTTTATGACTTTGTCGATGGCAGCCCACATTCATTGCATTCTTACTTTCTGTAGTGACAAAAAAAAAGTGAATAGTGTCAATTAGACTTGACAACGCTGAACTGTATAACGAGGTCGTGGTAACACTCATGAAAAATTTGGTCGTCTTGACGAAGTGACGCAACGAAGCTTGACAAGTGGCTTGAGGTAGAATGGTCAGCTTGACCTGTGGCTTGACATAGAATGATCAGCTTTTTTTATATATAAAAAGGAAGGCAAACGAGCATGCGATTCACCTGATGATAAGTGATTATCGCTACCCATGAACATCAACAACCCCAAAGGAGTCATTGAGCCGTTACCGACCTTTTAGGACAAAAAAAAAACTCTTCTCTGAAGGCCCCAATGTCGAAACCATCCGGGAACACCACTGATGGAAGTTGGTTCCACAATTCCACCATACGTGGCAGGAAGTTTCTTTAAAAACGCTCAGTAGTAGATCGCCATTAATCAAGATGGTGTTGGTGAAATTCTAGTTTTCGGCGAGTAGTATGATTGTGGAATACAGCGGCTGGTATTAAATTAATAAATCCAGTACAGGACGCAAAGAGAATTAAAATCCCTTCGCATGGACAGGGGATTTAGACGATCGGAGATCAGAGCTTTGACCTCTTGTTTGACGTAGAATGGGCAGCTTGACAAGTGGCTTGACGTAGAATGGTCAGCTTGACAAGTGGCTTGACGTAGAATGGGCAGCTTGACAAGTGGCTTGACGTTGAATGGTCAGCCTGACCTGTGACTTCACGTAGAATTTAGTTTTAATTCATGGTAACATCTAGGAATAGTCCTAGATGTCGCCACAACGACAAAATTGTATAGATCCAACGAAAATGTTTATTCCTAAGTCGTTTGTCACCCGGATCGGAAGCCACGGGTGCCACAATTTAAGCTGAGACAAATGAACGCTTGTTTTATATGCATTAAGTAACGACCTTCTTCATTAGTCTCCGCGCTTCCTGGATACGTTTAATATTAGCTAACGTACAAGCATCTAATTTATCCTAAGTAAAAACAATCAACATAAAGTAAATAATGCAACTAATACGCAATACTTTTTAACTTGTTTTTTCTTTTCTAAATTGTCCCCAAAATGGACCCTCAAAACCAGAACTCGTTTATTAACGCCTTCCGTATTTTGGTCACCCAATCTCTGTAAATGTACCAAATTTATGTTTCTTTTTTCATCCAGTAGATTCGGAGAAAATAGGCTGTGACAAATGGACATACAGACAGACACCGGAGTGATCCTATAAGGGTTGCGTTTTTCATGGGATGTTCGGAACCCCAGAAAAGCTCAAAATCGATTAACATAATGTAGTAGGATTTTTTCATTTTTTGTAAGGAAAGTGGTACCTATTGGGTAGATAATCCTCTAAAGTGACATACATTTTAATAAACCTACTTAACGCAATTCTCTGCTCAAATTCAACCCTCGTCAGGACACTACCCTAGTACCTCATTATTTAATTAATTATTTCCCAATTTCAACATGACTGAGCACTGCTGTTTATTTTCGCGAATTTGTTTACAAATTGTTAACAGTTTAAAACAGGAAGGTTCTTCTAATGGAATATTTAATTGTGTATTGTTCTGTTGCTATCTATCGAGATATTTTCTCGTTTTTGAAGAGCAGTCATAATTATTAATATATCGTTTTTAGCAGCGGAAAGTTATATTTGTCCTATAATTCCCCAGCCATGTGAATTCGGTCAACTCTGCAGCGGTTTCCCGCGGGAAAGATTTATTAACATTTTACTCTTTCACCCGCATTTTATTATTTGCGTTTAGAAAATTAAGTGCTAACTAGTTTCCCTAACAACTGGCTTATGCAGTGAGGACTACTCAAACGAAACGAATTTCTAACTTCAGGTACCCACATGCATTTAGCACGTTCCTAAACCTCTAGTGCCGGCGTCAGTGTTCTAAAGAGTCCACAAACTAAGTTTTACTGACCCGTTAGCCTGCAGTTGGACCTCGAAGCTTGAGTTTGCGAGTTTTAATCTCGCCAGTGACACCTAGTATCGTAAGACACTTGTACTTGCCTTACGGTCTTGTTGTTTGTGTTTTCGTATGTTATAACCATAGCTGGGCACAAGGCTGTTAAAACAACGTTAACATTTCGAATAACGGATTAACTTTTAAGTTAACTTCAAAATTGTTAACGGACTCATTAACTTCCGTTAAAACAATTAAAGTCCGTTAAAAGTTAATAATATACCTACTATTTGCCAAAAGGACACCGCATGGCTTATGTCATATAGCTATTTATTTTAATTTGATCTCTAAATAATAGGTATTATTGCAATACCCTGTTTTTACTATAATGTTTTATGTCCTGCCTAAACTTCCATAGCACATACGAACATTTTTTATGAGTAAGTTACTAACGGAACGACTTATGAAATGCAACTTCTATCACGAGTTAAAGATTAACGATTAACGTTAACGTCCGTTAAATGTTCCGAAATGTGACGCTTTAACGTTTAACTAAGTTTACTTTTATACTAACGGATTAGCGATTAACGAAGTTAACTATTTGATTAACGTTGCCCTACAATGGTTATAACGGACCCAAAAACGCGTGCCTACCAAGATTCTTGACTCTATTTTCCATTGCAATTATCAGTAGTCACGGAAGCTCTACTATGGTTGCGGTTATAAATCCAATTTCAACGCTATAAAGTTCTTTCCAAAGTGCCTTTTGGTTTGGTTGTAACGGCGGCCTTGCTACACAGTTTAGTTACAAAAAGGGACTTTTTAATAGTTTGAGTGGCGCTGGAGCCGCTGCGTTATTCAATTTTTCCCTTTGAACGTCTCGTGTAACCAGATTAGGTACGTTGTGATTGATGCCATATTGTTGTGATGCGTCGGTAGGTGGACGTAGATTCTATTATGCTCAAACTATTTTTTGATTCAATTTCCAGATAAAATCGTGGTTTTTTTATTCAACTTTATGCTAGATTTGCTTTTGTCCTAATTCTATTTTTTTTTGTCAATGAGCTTACACAAAGCTAACGGAATATATCGTCAGTAACCATGACCTGATGAACAATTTTACGAATAACTCCCGATTGACTTGAAATTAAGCAGAATTAGTTTTCTATTATAACTCTAAAATAGGAAGCTTTTCCACTTTTTATATTGATTACAAATCTGGCGCCTCGTTCGGGAACGCTAAGTGATTATGTAGCGACTCGTAAGCCAGATTTCTCATCTTGCTCTTACGCATTACGCGTCGTGCGGAAGATTGGAATGAGAAATCTGGCTTACGAGTCGCTACAGAATCACTTGGCGTTCCCGAATAGAGGCGCTGATCAAGCAGTTTATTTCTGATGTTTGGATTTAGAAAGAGATCTTGAATGCGCCTCTATTCGGGAACGGTAAGTGATGTTGTAACAACTCGCGAGCGAGATTTTTCATCTCACTCTTCCGCACGACGCGTAATGCGTAAGAGCGAATTGCGAGTCTCACTCGCGGGTCGTTTCAGTATCACTTAGACGTTCCCGAATAGACGCCCTGATAGTTTCATTATATAGCCAAAACTTACCCCTTTGCCAGAGCACTCGTGGTTGTTATGCCCGGTGGGGCACTTGGTGTGGTCGATGTAGGGGAAGATGGAGGTGCAGGTCTGGTTGACGCAGACCAGGTTATCTCCGCAGGGGGTGCCCTCGCTCACCAGGCCCAGCGGACTGATGTCAGGGTGATCGGGGAGGCCGGTTGTTGCTCTGGAAAGGGAACCCAGGTTAAAATGAAAATAATGGATAGGATCATAGATTGAGTGGACTGCAAAGTTGTGGCGGTAAAAGTTAAGCAAAGACTTTGCAGTTCATCAAATTTATATCGCGCGTGTTATTTGATTTATCTGGTACTGGTATAAAAATAATTAAATAAAGCTTAGGATAATATAATGAAAGAAAACCGCAATTTGAGAGACATATTTCATTATGTGTCAGTGTTGATATAAATACTGATTCTAAGGTCTGTTTGCACCTGAGGAAATCTCTCATTTAAGACTCAATTTCGGTTTGAGCTGTATGATATAATTTTTTTTATGTACTCACTTGCATTCGTATTCGGTGCCTTTGATGGTGATCACAGTTCTGGTGTAGTACTCATCCATACCAGATACCACCGGGTACCTGTTACCCAGCTGACATTGCAGCGAGCCGCATTTCACATTCCTAAAAAATAAATTTATTAAATTCATACTACATACAGATATAGTGAATAATATGTTTCCATCGATAAAACTCGGATCTCAATCGGAAGACGACACAGGACCCGAAGTGTCAATTAATTATTGTATTAAATGAGTGACATGTTTATATTCATTCATATGAAACTTTATTATTTATTGTCAAATGTCAAAATGAAAAATGACAGCATGGTATTATGGGTACGGGCCCCCAATTCTCGATGCATTAGAGATAATGTCGATTGCGAGATTAAACGTCAGATTCATACAGTTGTGTCAAATGACTGTATGCAGTGACGTTTAATCTCGATTGTGAGATTATCTCGAATGCACCGAGAATTGGGGGGCCTCCTGAAGCTAATTGAGACAGCACGATAATACGAACTTTTCCGATGAAACACGATGGAAACTAATTATGCACTACATCTGTACATACATATATCACGCCTGTTTCCCAAAGGGGTAGGCAGAGACCACGGATTTCCACCTGCTACGAGCCTGTCACACAAATTTCGCGTCGTCCACTCTCATTAAGTTCTTCATGCACGCTCGCCGGTTTAGGGTACTCTTGACCTGGCCTATCTATTATATATATATCGATATATATACACTGTAATATATCGATACCTTGCGGCTCAAAGGGCGTAAAGCACAAAACAGGACTTTTCACGAGAAGCAAAAAACGAAAAAATTATCATTTTTGACTGTAGTTTTTTTGTTTAAAGATATATATTAAAGTCTTCTATGGCAAAAGTACTTAGAACTTTGAGTATTTTCACGTTGTTGTTTTATAAATGATCGCTGCATCTTATTTACCGAAATAAGTTTCCTTACCGACCAATTCTTTTTTCGAAAATGTCCTTTACAGCCCTTGAAAAACCACTCTGTAAATAACCTTAAGTCGTTAATCAAACGTAATAATGAATAGATTTATACGACTATTGCTTGAATAAATAAAAGATATTTTTGGTTTCTACTTATTGTTGTTGGCAAAGGAAAGCATAGTTCAAAAAACTATGAGTTTTACAGTCCTTGTTTGACGGAAATTTGTGTTTTCTGCTAAATTAATATTTATTTATTTATTTATTTTATTTATTTACTTACATACAATTATCATTACAGGTGAGGATATTGGGTGATAAAGCACAGCTTTTAAAAACTATGAGCTTTACGCCCCTTTTTGAAGGAAAAAAATTGTTTTGCGCTGCATTCACGTTTTGGGTAAAGGAAAATTTGTAAAAACTGCGAGTTATACATCCCTTTTTCTTTGTACAGTTAGTACTTACTACCCAAGCAGTAATTCCGTGGAAATGTTTTGAGCTATTTTATTTACTAAAAAAACTGTGTTTAGAGACGTAAAAAAGGAGGGTGTAAAGGGATTTTTTATGCGAATTCAGCTACGTGGACTATACAGATCGATAGAGAATGAAAAACTGAGTAAGGTAGTGTGATCAGTGGCTTTACGCCAAAATGTGTTTTACGCCCTTTGAGCCGCAAGGTATCGATATATACTATAATAACTCTGTCTGTCTGCAGTATGTTTTCAGGGCCAAAACACGAGCGGGGGTTACTTTATTTATTGAAATCCTCCTTAAGACAGGTTATAGACACTTCAAATTTAATTGCATAGCTTTTTATAGCATAAACATGTTTTGTCATGAATGAAAGCGTAGTAATTAGCAAAAAGCGGCATCTAAATCATTACATTGTTTTGAATTTACGACCATGAAGAAAATAACCAGCATACTCACTCCATTTCACACTTGATATACCCATTGCTGTCCTTCCCACAATGCCCAGTCACAGCTCCTTTAGAATTAAACTGCTCGAAGCATTCCTTGTCAGCGCCAGTCGTTCCAGGTCCCCAGATATTCGAGCATTGCATTGACAATGTGGGGCACGAGCCAGCAAAGCAATATCCCTTTCCTTCTTCGCAGAGCTCCCCGTTCTTTCTGTAGCCATCGGGTGGACAGACGCCAGTAAGACCAGTGCAGGATTCTTCTATGTCACATTCATTGGCCGCGTCACGGCAGGTCACGCCGCGAGGTTTGAGCTGTAAAGAAAAATTACGTTGAGGTCTAAGGTCAACAGAAAGCAGGAGCGCCTTGCCAACTCCAAGTAAGTAACTATAAACGTATGTACCTAAACGTCTAGATAAAAATGGTTATATAATAATCATCATAAAATCTGATGCGACTGAACATGCCATCGGTACGTTCATTTAGGATGGTAGTCCTCGTTCATTAGTGAATATGCTGTTAAGACATTTGATCAATGTAATATAAGAAGACGAACTTGCTAATAAGTTTATCCCAACATATAAGCGGCTATGTATGTATGGATATAGCGTCTTAATTTAAAGGAAAAGCACGGAGCTCTGTAACAATGTGTGCTAAAAGCGTACATTAATTTAATGTCACGCGTCATGTCGGAAAACACCGTGAAACGTGCCGTCTAGTTTTAGAACAGCTAAGTACTAAGTTACCGGAATTGTGACCGGCTTTCCGTCGACCAACGTTAAGACAAACCTCATTCTATGAACACCATACATGCCTAACTTTACGAAGTAAACAAATGAAGGTCGAAAAACAACGCAAGTAAAACTGGACTTTAAAATCTACTAGCTTTAGCCCGTGATTTCGCCGCGTGGAATTCCTTTATCGCTTTTCCCTCAGGAACTATGCATTTTTCCGGGATAAAAAGTAGCGTATGTCCTTTTCCGGCCTTACAACTTTCGCTATGCAAAAAATCCGCTCCGTTTTGACCAGAAAGTTCATAGAAACAAACACACTTTCTGATTTATAATATAAGTACAGTCAGTTCATACTTACTTGTGTTATTTGGTAAACAAGTTTTTAACCACAAAATGCACCTTTGTTGGCTTAAAACAGTTATTTCCTTGTAAACAAAACACCCGGGGACAATATTTTAGACGTCACTTTGTCAATTTTCGCCTCGGTTTGCTTTATTTAGGATAAACTTGCTGTTTCACCAAAAAATGGTATATTTTGAGGTTAGAAACTTGTTTACCAAACGAGACAAGTATGGATGGATCGACTGTAAGGTGTGTAAGGATTATCAAATGACGTTAAGTAACATAAAGTTTGAGGGAGAGGTTTTATATTTACGACACTAAGCTTCATATTCAGAAGGTTCATATTCACCTGGCACCGTTCGCAGCATTCACCCGAAGCACACTGCGCTTCCTTGGTCAGCCGACAGGTGATGGGGTCACAGCAGGGATTGGTGTTATGGCATTCCTCTATGGTCCCGCAGTCGCATTCCTCACCCTCGTCCAGTCGCCCGTTGCCGCACTGACGGTGAACCACCAGCTAACATAAGAGGAACATAGTTAATGAATGTATAAAACACGTTATGTATTTCTACCGCAATGTGACTGCTCTCGTTTACAATATTGTTTCAATATTGACGTTTGTTTTCATAGTTAAATAGATAACGTTAGAATTCACTTTACAAGCTACTAGAAACTTAGAAGATATATGCAACATATATCTCTAGCCGATGTTACTTTCGCGGAAAACTCAGCCTTGACCCAACATGCGCTAGAGCCCTCCCAATTGAAACGGAGAAAAAGAAAGCACTCGCACCGACACAATCATCTCTCGATAAATATGTAAACCTGCCAAATCGAAGCCTGAGTGGAGGCGCTGCATTATCATCCGACGATATGTAAATTTATTCCAATAAACCGCCCGGACGCCCGCTCCTGTTATTATATATTCGCAAACGAAGAGATAATTCTGTGCGCGGGCAGCCCGTATTACCATAACTTTTATTAAAGGAGTGGGCCTCTGGAAGGAGCTCGCTCGACGACAAACAATGCGGCGGTCCTGATTAATTTTCGATGTGAAAATCTGTTTTGCATTCGAATGAACTATGCCGTGTTAATGGGCGCAGCGGAGTGCGAATGAGCCACAGATCCAACTTTACGCCCGGCTGATGGTTTTAAAGTTCCCTTCAACAGCTTGCAGGTGACAATCGCTCGCAATGCGTTAAACTTGGAGCCCGGACAGAATAAATAAAACAGACTCGATTTTATTCCTGTCGGAGTCAATTTGGAAAGTAATTCAAGTCCTTTGATTACGTGTAAATAGAATTCGTTGAAGTGTTCGATTACAAGATCGGAGTTTCTTTTGATGATTGACGATAAATTGTACACTGATATCTTTGCGCGGTGTTATTTTGGTTGCGTAAGAAATAATACTAGGTAGCTTTGGTTTTATATGTATACGAATATGATGACTTGATGAACAGTTGCGTATTTTTTGGAATAAAAGAGTTTCTGACTTTCTTCATAGGCCTGGAATAAGTTTATCGAGGGAAGAACACACTCCGAAAAAACTCGTAACTCAAGTATGTTACCTCATTAGGCTTATTAAGCAGGCAGAGCCCCTGCCCTATCCTGAGGTCGTTGATGTAGTCATTCTTGGAGCAGTCGGAGAACTTGTAGGGTTGGACGTGGTCCAGGCCAACGATAGTCTGAGCCATGATGCAGCCGTGCCAGTCACGGCAGAAGCACTGCTCGCGTCCGTCATCGTGTCCCATTCCTGCAAGATGAGTTGGTTAGAACAGATACTTAGTAACGTAGAAGTGTTCAGTGGGAAGTTTTATCGGTGAAGAAAAATTTAGACTATAATTGGCTTGCTTTCAGCCTATAAAATGTTTGTAGCATTTTAAAGAGGGCTTGGCTAGATCTCCAGCTGTGGACTTCCAAAGGCTGATAATATTGAAGATTTTAAACAAAAACGAGGATGTTTATAAATCTTGTTTAGAATATAGTAAAATAAAAGGATTTTTTAGCATGGTATGATCACCTGTCAAGAAAATACATATATTAAATATGGATAGGGCCGGCTAAAAGGGGACAAGAAAGAATGAATATCTCGGTATTTTCGGTCACTTATTAATTTTTGAGAACAGAGAAGACGAAGAAAATGCCAGGCCAGAATAATGTTTTCTCTCTCACCGATATTGTGTCCAATCATATGCGCCATGGTGCCAGCAAGCAGGTGCGGTTCGTATGTGTTGGTGTCCACGGATATGCCGACGGACTTCGGCGTGCACACCGTGCCGGGGACGGAGATGCCCGATTCACCGCCGGGGAACGAGAGGCCACTGGAGTAGAAAGAGATGGAGTTATACGAACATGTGTTGCCAGAAAGGTATATTATGTTTGCTTGTGCATTTGTTAACTCCCGACGCAAACAGAGGGGTGTTATAAGTGTAACGTGTGTAACGTGTGCATCTGTGTATCTATCTATGGTATTGTAGCTACCAAATGGATGAACCGATTTTGATTAAGTTTTTTTTTGTTTCAATCAAAATGATGAATGATGACTTAATTGAAAGTGTTCTTAGCTGTGATTTAAAAAAATCTGTTCATTCGTCTGAAGATCATTAGCTCTTTTTTAGTTGACGAAGGGATGTCAGAAACATCATCAGGTCTGATCAATTCAAAATTAGGTATCCATGTACTTTAATGATATTGCAAGAATATGGTATCCTTAACCTGATGCTGCAGCAACACCCGCAGACTGCAGGATACACAACATCTCACCAGATGAGGGTTTTTTAATTTAAAATTTAATATCTCGTTTTTAAATACTTTTGCCCTTTAGGGCTTGGCATTACTTACTCCGATAATTTCAGTCAAAGTCAAAGTATGTTAGTTGTTTTTTAGCTCTTCGGTCTTTAGTTATTCTAAACCCGGGGTATTGCAAGAATGCGAGATCTTTTATTAGGAAACATAATATCAGTGTTTTAAAAGTCATCATTAAAACGATCAGTTTCTGGTTCACTCGCATCAATGTCGAATTTAGGCCCAGAAGAAACTATACTCGCTCTACCGACACCTATATTTTGCCGAATTTATCTGTGAGCTATAGGTAACTCAAATCATAGCGATCAATAAAACTTTTTTTAATGCTTTTTATTTATTTGTGGTGATATTCATCAGTACTACAGATTTCGAATTAAACAATCACTTGTGTTAACGAAAAGCAGCCACAGGGGAAATCTAAGATAAGCCATTGAGCCCTCGACCACAGACGTGATACAGATTAAGGGGAAAACTTACAGATCGGTTCCATACTGAATATAATAGCTATTATAATAGATATCATCTATTTAAGTTTTCGTATTTTTATGGTTTCATCACGTAATGCTCCATCCGCAAAATCACTTTATATTTGTTATAAATGCGCAACTTTGTGTTTGTACGTTGGTATGTTACTGCTTCATCGGCTGGACGAATTTGGAATTGAAACAGCTTATACCCTGGATTGACACATATAGGCATTTTTTTATCCCGGAAGATTTTTAAATATCCGAGAGACTAACCATAACAGAATTCTACACGATCGAATTTGCGGACAGAAGTTAGCAATTAAAAAAGCCATTTTGCTTACAACGTTGTTTTTTTTTACATTTTACTGTTTGTTTTGTATGAAAAACTTGAACCTCAGAAATAAACTACTGATCATAACAATAATGCATAATGTACTTACTCCATTGCACGAAAGTGGAATTGTGCGATTGAAATCATACAAATTACAAAAAAAAAGTCAAATTGATTCACAAAGTCTCATTCAATTTGATTAAAAGCTTATAAAGGTTGATAATGGGGCTGTCCCGTTCGAATTCAAAATAAAACGTTTGTTGAAACATTATGTACGAGAATTACTTAAAGTTTGGTTACGTATTTGTTTTACCTATGCTAATACTCATAATTTATTTGCTATAAAAACTCATTAGGATTAAATTAAGGATACATACGGGTACAAAATCGTGGTAACCCTGTTTGGGAAAATGTTTGCCCCAAAAATGCTGATATTATAACCCTTGCCAGCCATTACTTTACAGTAAAGCATTTAAGTCCCTGCGTCCTTTTTAATATGGTTCGGCAAATTAAATATGGTTTTAATTTTTGATGGACGCAAGTGGCAACCCTGCGAAGTGTTTCGGTTGGGTCGGCTCTGTCCCAGGGGTGTCATTAAAGCTGTTTAGAAAGATTCGACGGATGTTTAACAGCCGTATTTGCCTTTTGTTGTTCGCAATACTCGAAGTCACGAAAAACATTTTTAATTTATAGTTTAGCGGATTTCCTGGTGGTTTTTCTTTCCTTGTTCAAATAAAGTTTCTTTTTCCCACTAGTACACAGTTATAGATTAAATAAAGGGTCAAAAGACCTCAGTCTCACCTGATGATAAATGACGACGAGGTCGAAGGTGGTACACGCTTACCCAGAAAATACGTATTCACTCTTGCCTTGAAAACACCAAGATTATACTATTCTGGGAAAACAGACGCAGTGAGAGCGTTCCACTACATGGCAGTACGAAGAAGAAATGACGCAGCAAACCGCTGCGTACAAACCCTTGGAACTTCAACTACATGCGGATGGAAGCCCTCCTGGCGTCTCGAACCGATGAGAGAAAGTGGAGGGCGGGATGAGAACATGCAGTTCCTGGGCATATCTCCACTTTACGCCGATATTCCAACTTGCAATGCGATCGGGCCCTAAGGCTTATTTATAGTAACATGAAACGAAATGAACTCATTCCAGCATATCATTAGGCTTCACACCTGAGAACTTCCCGCACAAAGTTCCCGTATCGCATTCGGGAAACTTTCATAAGTCAGTTAGTGAAATAGAGAGCGTGTAAAAGTTCATTTGGAGCTGAAGAGCGAGTAATACGCGTGAGGGGTTCGGGAAAAACAAATAAAGTCGAGTTAAGACTGTATAGAATTCGTATATATATATGCACAGAATAGATAATAGTACTAACGTACAGTGATTACTGTCTGACAAAACCGGCGTTTAGGCACGAAAATATCGTCGGCTTAGTGCAAGAAGTCACTAAGTAACAAATGCGCTGGTACCTTCAGACATGTAAAAGAGCCCATGTGGCCTACTTGTAAAATAAACATTTTCATTTTCATTTTCATGTAAAACTTTGAGAAAATAGTTAATTACTTTTGATTAGATTGAACGGCCTGTAACATGAAAACTATGACCGATTTTAAAAATAAAAGAAACATACAACATGTAGTTAAATATATTGAAAAAATGTCCAAATATCCAACCGCCCACACGGTGGACTGACGACGACGGTGAAGAATGCGGGACTCCGCTGGATGCGAGCCGCACAGAATTGGTCGTTGTGGCGATAATTGGGGGAGGCCTATGTCCAACAGTGGACGACTTTCGACTGGAACCATGGACCATTATCGTTCATATTGAATGGTATGGATCGTCCGTGGATAGATTTGCTTACTACCAGTTAATTATTGATATAATTTGTATGCGGAAAGTATCTAATGTTTACCCGTAGTTACCGAATCTATCGGCGGATCGAATATTAGGAACGGCCACAACGGACGGTCATCAATTCATCATCACCACTTTACAACCTTGTGACACAAAAATGCCACAGCTAATATGACAATGTCACATCCAAGACAAAGGATGAAAAAAATAAAATAACAAAGGCCGAGGTACGAGCAGGTCATGAGGAATGACTGAAGTTTGCGACATGTCATTGTTGTTATGTCACGCCGCAGGAAGCGGAACTTGTAGCGAACGCAAAGTACTTTGTTATTCAGGAGAATTTTTTGGTTAAGATGAAAAATGTATGCTGTTTAACATGAATTGGCAAGACGTTGTTGTTGGGGATGATAATCAGAAGAGATAAGTTTCAAAAATCATGGCGACTATAACTACAATTAAGAATGAATTCACGTAGAATGTTATAGGCGTAAAGTGCAAAACATACATGATAATTTTTTATTTATTTATTAAAACCGTACATAACATATTAAACATTTTGTAGTGGTAGAGCCAAACAGAAATCCTCACTAGATTACTGTGGCCGGTTCGAATGGGCCGGCTCGACCGGGGTAGTACCACACTCTCACAGAATATCGGCGTAAAGTAATAGCTTGCTAATGCGTTCCTCACGGTGAGTGACGAGATCCGGAGGCCTATTCCCTCATCCCCATCCCATCCCCATTCCCCATCCTCCCTAGACTGGCAACGCATTGGCAGCACCTCTGGTGTTGAAGATGTCCATGGGCAGCGATGACCACTTTCCATCAGGTGGGCCGTCAGATCGTTTGTCAGTCAATTGACATAAAAAAAAAATACTCCCCAAACTGACATAAAAGTTTGTTGGCGATATTTCGCTCAAACTAACCTTTTTTGCCATGTAGGTAAATTAACGTAATGCTAAAAAAGTCTATATTGTGATAAAAAATAGGGAATAACTTACTGAAAAGAGGGTTTCTTTAAAGCACCCCGAGCATGGAATGATGACGTCAGATGGTTTACGCGTTCGTGCTATGAGCGTGCTTGCGGTCCATTCGGAACGGAAGATAGCGCGCTCTCGGCGCTGTGAGCAAGATTTCAGTGCGCCTTGGAATGTGCCCTACCTACCGTTTCCGTTTGGTCGGGAGAGTAATAGAAATCAAATAACACTAAAAACCAACATTATAAAGTTAAAAGTCTTAAATTTGGAAGAGTTATAACTTGAAACTCCCTCCCTCTCGGTGTTTAAATGCACTGAGGGAAACGCCAAATCTACTAATTTGAATTTGTATAAATCCTATAATATTATTCTCCTTATTTAAAAACACCCACTCGCACGCACCTAAGGGTCTTTGCAGACGGCGACGCCTTTACGCGGTAAAGACGCGCGTTTCGTATCCCTATCACTTTTACACGGCAAAGAGTTTGGCCTGGTAATGCAGCGTGATGCCATCGTCTTGAATTGAAAATCGTAACAGATGTCATTCATATGAATAAGATAAAGTCATCCATACTTTTCTTATTTGATAAACAAGTTTCTAACCTCAAAATGTGCAGGTTTTGGGTGAAACAGCTATTTTATCCTAAATAAAGCAAACCTAGGTTAAAAATTGGCAAAGTGATATCTAAAATATAGTCTCCGGTTCCTGTGAAGTTAGAAGCTTGTTTACCAAATAAGACAAGTATGGATGAATCCACCTTACATATCAGGCCGTACTGCGGTGACGCCAAGCCAACCCGAGCGCAGCGCGCGTTGACCTTAAAATTACAGCGGTACGACACGCGCGTCGCAGGCACGTCTGCAACGGCGTGGGTGGGTGGGAAAGTTTGTTGTGTGAATATCTTAATATTCACACAACAAACTTTCCCACCCAACAAAATCACAACAAGGTCTTTTAAAGAAGTCTAGCCTTAATGGAGACGAACTTTGTAACGAGCAACGAACGGGCTTGCAAATTATAACAGATATCGGAGTTGGGAACTTGAGGGAGAACTTGGAATTGCGACTGAATCAGGTACGTCGAAGTTAGATTTGTCGTTATGGCTGTTTATTTTCGCATGAAATTTGACGGCAACTCAAATCAGATTCACTAAGCGTGGATATCACCGACGAGATTAACAACCGATTAAACCCTGACAATAGATAAGCGGATAATAAAGCAGCAAGAGATGCTCGTATTTCTACTCGTACCAAAAATATTTCAAGCAATATCAGTGTACGTCTACAAGTAGCAAAGAACGGCGCGCGTCATCAGTGGCCCTAACATGCATGACACAAAGATAAGATAGACCGTCTTATCTTAAAGTGCGTCTCTCTCACACTAGTGCCGGCGAAAGAGATAGTCATAGAGATAAACAGGTTTAATTTATCTTTGTGGCATACATGTTAGGGCCTCAGGCTGTCTTTGCATTCAATAAACTACCCGATGAATTAAAGGACTTCCGACACCTCAATATTAAAAAAAAAAGATTAAGGTCTCATTTGTTACAAAAGTGTATAGTGTCAATTATTTTTGTTTGTGAATTTTGGAATTGATATAGTTGTTTTATACTTACCATTTTTTTTATTGAATTAGATTATATTTCAGTTATAGTTAATTATTTTTAATGTAACAAAATCTAGTATTGCTAACGAAAGTGAACTTAATAAAATAAAAACCCAAAACGCTTATAACTCAGTTCCATCGTACTGTAATTTTACGGCAGAAATTTACCATTTTACACAGGGTTGACATCGAAATTTCATCAGCAAACTTGTGCACACAATAGTCACATAAACGTTATTGGTTCATCACCACCAAAAACGACAGAACTCAATTTTAAAATCGTTTTGTCGTTTCCTTTTCGGGGTACGCTTTGACAATTATCCCAGATCAAGCAGGATGGGTTATTACAGGGTACGCTTTGATCATCATCCCAGATTTAGCAGATTGGGTTATTACCTGATACACTTTACCGATGATCCCAGATTTAGCAGGTTGGGTTATTACGGGGTACGCTTTGACCATGATCCCAGATTTTGCAGGTTGGGTTATTACGGTTGAGCGACTGCTATCTGACCTCCGTAACCCTTTTGACAGAGGAACCAGACCAATTAGATCACGGTTACACATTTAGGTATCCTGTCGACGTTTTCCCTTGCCAGACCATCGGTTACCGCAGTTCGCAGGTACGTAATGTATATAAGATAGAAATAGTAGTTTATGCAACGGTTGCATAATGATAGGCCTTAAAACACTAGTGCGGTTTTCATGAAACGAGCCGATAGGCAAGTTTCATAATAAGATCGCACGTGTGTTTTAAGGCCAAATTATGCAGAGTTGCATACATAACTTTATCTACACATATATTATAAATCCTCCATGATGGGTTCAGAAACAATATTTTCTGGCAACAAGTTATTTGTTGCAATCGTGGTTGCATATTTCCGATATCCGGCGCATTTTCACAACACACACACTCCGAGAAGACTACTTACTATTCATATTTTCAACTAAAATGTAAATTACAAACAACTTTTTCTATTCAATTCAAAAACAATTCTACTTTCGTTCAGCAAAACGCCAACATGGCGATCCTCCGTCAAGACCATTTTTTTTTTAAATCATAGACAAACGGATGAAGTCTCTATTCTCACGTCACTCGAGATCAAATATTGTGCAGTTTATATTAAAAAAACATACTGAATTGACGTTTCGTATCAATAACTGTTTTAATATCTATGGATACTAGAATAGAGACCACTTGAGTTTTGACAGCTGTTCCAAATTTAATCTCTTTTCTTTACTAAAAACGATAAAGAAGTCATGTTATTCCTTTATCGCAGCACTGGTTTTTTCTAATTGGTTGTTAAAATGGTGGTCATTTCCTAAGGTTTTTGATTAACCAATGGAGGTTTTATGATATGGGTGTAGATAAAAGTAATTGTTACATGGCAACCAGTTGGATTTGAACCCGGTACCTCACGATCATGAGTCGACACCATAAAGCTTCCTAAGCAACGACAACAAACCTGCCAGACATAAATAAGATTCAAATCGCTTACAGTGCTCGAAGAGCTGTAACTGCGAGTTCACGGGGGTTATTCCAACATGCCCGTAACTATTCCTCATAGTACCTCTCTCTCTAACTAACCCATTAGGTATGAAAGAGACATTATGCGACAAGTTAATCAGATTGCGATTATTTGCCGACTACACTGGATCGCAGTTCAGACTGTCTGTTTGTTTTAGGAGTTACACGTATTTGATTATATCTCTCGATACCGTTGCAATGGTTTAAGGTGACGTAGCCATGTATTTAGGAATTTAATTAAATTCTCATGGTCTTATAGCTATAGGTAAATCACTTGGGGCCCGAGGGTTGCGGTCTTCAGGTGTAGTGTTGTAAAGTCAACAAGAAAAGCAAAGGAAATTAGTAACTATATTTTTATTAGGTAATAAATAAATAAGTATTTCATGTTGTGTAAAACAAAGTGCATTAAAAATACAGACAAATTGAAAACTTCCTTTCTTTTAAAGGCGGTTAAAAAGACCCCTTAGTAAAAAGAGTGGAAGTAAGATATTCATAATTGTATGGTTGTCTAATCGGCAATTATAGCAACGAAGCGTCAAATTACACAGCTCAAAAAAAATGGTGCTCAGGATATCTCTGCGGATTTCTTCATTGTTACGTAGAGAAAGAACTTTTGATTGAAAGAAAACCAGAGCCAATATTCCAAAATCATTCACTGTTTCATTAATTGTTGGCATCAAATTACTCGATTTTTTTTTAATATCCAGGGCAACTAGGTTTGATGAAAATATTGTAAGTATTGAAATACTTTCCATACCATTTCTCTTCGCTAGGGAGACAAGAGAACTGTTTTACCTAAATTTAAAAGTCGATCCATTATTTAATGTTATTTTTATGTTTTCGGCATCATAAATGAGTTTATTTAAATCTTGATGTACATTGTCAATACATCAAATTGACTGGACCAAAAGAAACTATCAATTGCAGTTCATATCTACTCGTACATATTTACGAATACGAATGAAAAGGCCAGGCTGAAGCGATTTTGCTATTCTGTTTTCCCTGCGAATTCGTCAGCGTGGAATTTGTTTTTCGTTATTCCTTATTTATATATTTGCGTTATTTACTCTCTGGTCCTCTAACTATTATTGTGAAAAAAAAAATACATTTAATAATCAAATAATATAATGTTTGACGTTGTGTCCATGATCACCAAGTCAAACTCTTCATCAATGAACGTGCCGACTACTGATCGAATTTGTTTCGTTAGTACAAAGTGCCCCGAGCTATTCGCGCAACCCGGGGTCAGGTGTGGCAAATTCGATATCGACTCCATCGCACCGGCGCCAAATTATACCGGGATCACCCCCTCCCGGAAGCTTTTATCGACATCACATATCTGACTCGAAATTTGTTAAAATTAGTGCGATAAGCGTCCTGACATCGCAGATACACGATAAATTTTCCCCAATTCCCTGTCTAAAGTTTGAAACACCACGCTCCAAACTCAACCTTAATTTATCGCGATCACAGTCGAGATTGCATCTGCATTCGTTTCATAATTTGTGGAACTGGCAAAGCTCCTTTCATCTGGCAAGCAGATTCGTTTATCGCTCGAATTAAAGTCTACTCATTTCGTTTCCGAGATTAATTTGGAGCTGTTTAGCGCGAACTTGCTTCTGTCTATCTCGCAATTTCGCTGCCTCAAAGTGAAAAGGGTTTCTAAGCAGATTTGCGAAATAAGGTGTACGGCGTTAAATAAATTCATGGGCATAATGCGATTTGTTCAAAGATTTTCCACCCAAATGAATAGTGCTTACATCGAAATGTTTAAGACAGGGATCAAGGAACCAATTAAATAAATTGACGCGGCGAGACGTCGACGTCGAATCGAGTTTTTGCCTGTCATCTGTCGAGATAAATTGTGGCAGCTGTCAAAACTTCGCTGCAGACAGACTTTTTATCTGCGATTCGTGAAATATAAAGTGACGATTGACTCCAAAGGTGTACCTATTTGGAATTTTGCGAGACTTTCTCGAGAGAAGAGTTGAGGAAGTTCTCAGTTAACTCTGTCAGTGTGACATCATAATCGTGAGATTGATCCTAGCGAATACCGATAATGATATTTCCACGTACGCCCGCGACTTCCTTTCATCCTCTTTGACAAGTTATAAAGCACTTAGAGCCCCGCAGACTGCAGAATTTATGTCGGCCGATAGTTTAGTTGGGTTCTTCTTTGGTATGAAAGTACTTTTTATTATTCTGAAATCTGGTAGTATGGAATTTGGGTTTGGTTAGGCTTTGGAGGGCCGGGAAGCCCTCTGTGTTCTTAATTTTGTATGCCGGATGGATGTGAAGTAAAATGCAGACCACTGTTAAGACGTATAATGAAATACACTCGTATTACACTTTATATTAATTAACTTAGGACCGAAGATACAAATGCGTGTACGCCAGTGCGCAGTCATGTAGAGATGTGTTGCCACACATTAATAATCAACGTAACGGTGGAGTTTGAGACACTTGTCAAAACGCCACACCACCCCCCCACGGAGAAAGATAAAACAAAAACATATACAAAACTTAAAATTACTTATGTTAAAAATAACAAAAATCATTGTGATTCTTAAATGTAACATGGCGACCTGAACGTGTGGTATAAGGTCGCTTCGGAGAGGCATTGGAAGTCCTTGTGGTTGTGATATCCGCAGGCGTAGGCACAGGTATAGGTCCAGGTGGTTGCGCTCGAGGTAAGTCCTGTGGTGTCGCAGCAGCCGGGGCTGTGTCTAAAGCCGAACTAGGACAGCTGTCAGGGTCGACAAAAGCTGGCTTGACGCGGTCGATGCTCACTACAACCTCCTTGTTCCTTATTTCCAAGGTCAGGGTTTTCCCGTCCGTGGAACGCTGTAATACAGCAAAAGGACCAGTATAGGGAGGCTGTAATGGGCGTCGGACGGTATCGTCACGTAGGAAAACGTGAGATGCGGTGGACAAATCTTTCGAGACAAAGATGGCAGGAGTCGAGTGGCGAGAGGCTGGAGCTGGACGAAGAGACGACATCTTGCGTCGCAGCTGGACGACGAAATCAGCGGGATCGTTGAGTCGGTCTTCGTCAGGCTCGGAGACTAACATCTGCCCAGGTAAACGAAGGGGTTCGCCATACGTCATCTCGGCAGCAGTGGCCTTCAAGTCTTCCTTGTAGGCGGTACGCATGCCAAGTAGGACAAGGGGCAGTGCGCGCGTCCAGGAGCCAGAATGGCACATAAGTGCAGCCTTTAACTGGCGATGGAGTCGCTCGATCATTCCGTTCGCACACGGATGGTATGCAGTCGTCCGAATGCGCTTAGTGGCACAAGTGTGCATGAGGCGTTGGAAAAGATCGGACTCGAACTGGGCGCCCTGATCAGTAGTTATGATGGACGGAACACCGAAGCGAGAGATCCATCCCTGTACGAAGGTATCGGCCACCTCATCGGCAGTAATGGAGCGCATTGGCCACACCTCTGGCCACCTGGAAACCCTGTCGATTGCTGTAAGGCAATACCGGTAATCATCACAGACAGGAAGGGGACCAATGATGTCGATATGGACGTGTATGAACCGACCAGATGGTTGCTCGAAGTTGCCAAGAGGAGCCGAGGTATGTCTAGAAATCTTGCTGCGCTGGCACGCAAGGCAAGACTGAGCCCACTTGCGGCTGTCTTTCCGAATGGAAGGCCAGACATAGCGTCCTACTAAGAGTCGAATGGTGGGTCTGACGCCGGGGTGACTCAGGTTGTGTAACCTGTCGAACACCACACGACGAAACGCAGGGGTCAAATAAGGACGAGGTTTGCCGGTAGACACGTCACAAAGAATGGAGATATCAGTGCCAGGGACAGTAACGCTAGTGAGCTGAAGGCTGGAGTTTCCTTGGCGTAGTTCAGCGAGCTCTGGGTCCTCTTGTTGAGATTTCGCGAGGGCTTCGAAATCTTCCTCTAGCGAAATCGCGCCGATCCGCGACATCGCATCGGCGACGACGTTGTCTTCCCCTTTTATATAACGGATATCCGTCGTAAATTGGCCGATGAATGAGAGCTGATTTAGCTGCGATGGTGGGAGTTTTTCACGACGCTGTACGAAAGCATACAGCAGCGGCTTATGGTCAGTGAAAATGGTAACATGCTGAACCTCGAGAAGATAACGAAAGTGCTGTACGCTTTCGTACACCGCTAGTAATTCTCGGTAATAAGCTGGCCACTCGCTTTGTTTCGGGGTCAGCTTTCTACTGAAGAAGGCAAGAGGGCACCATTGGTCGTTAATCAGTTGCTGAAGGCAAGACCCGACGTGGACGCTAGAGGCGTCCGTAAAAAGTCCAAGGGGTGCGTCGTTGACCGGATGCTGCAGCAGAGTCGCGTTCGAAAGACTAGTTTTGCACGCCTCGAAATGTGCCAGAAGTTCGGGTGTCCATAAGAATGGCTTGGCACCCTTGCCGTTGGTGGCGACGACTGCATCTATTAAAGGTGCTTGAGATTGCGCAGCGTGGGGAATAAATCGACGATAATAATTTATCATGCCGAGAAAACGGCGCACACCTTGAATGTCTTTAGGAGGGGGAAAATCTAAGAGAGCTTGAATGCGATCCTGAGGAGGACGGGTGCCTTCAGGACTGATATGGTAGCCTAAGAAGACAACCTCTCTAGCGCCAAACACACACTTTGTAGGGTTGATAACGACGCCATAATCCTGCAAACGCTTGAACAGGATCCGCAAGTGTTCTCTGTGAAGGGTCTCATCAGCTGAATAAACAAGTATGTCGTCTACATAGGGAAAAACGAAATCGAGGCCCCGAGTGACCTCATCGATGAACCTTTGAAAGGTTTGGCCGGCATTTCGTAACCCAAAAGTCATAAACGGGAACTTGAAGAGGCCAAACGGGGTGACGATGGCGGTCTTGGGGATGTCATCTTCAGCTACAGGGATCTGATGGTAAGCCTTCACGAGATCAAGAGTGCTAAAGATCTTAGCTCCAGCGAGATCATGTGCATAGTCGTTTATGTGGCGGACTGGATATCGGTCGGGAATAGTCTTGGCGTTCAGGGCGCGGTAGTCCCCGCATGGACGCCAAGACAGGTCCTTCTTTGTGGTCATATGTAAAGGTGAGGACCAAGCACTCTCGGATGGTCGAGCCGTGCCACATCTCACCATATCCTCAAATTCTTTCTTGGCAGCAGATAATTTCTGCGGTGCCAAGCGACGGGGACGGCAAGAGATGGGTGGGCCCTCAGTGGTTCGAATATGATGCACAGTGTTGTGCTTAACAGGCCGTGGAAATCCAGGAGGCTTAGTGATGTCAGGGAACTCAGTGAGCACTTGTGCAAAGGAAGAGTTTTGTGAACCAATAGACTTGACGCTGGAGTGCGAGACATCCACAGCAGAGCCAGCGGCCTTAAGACCAGTTTTTCCATCAACAAGCCGTTTGTGGTGACAATCAGGCAGTAGGTGGTAGTGGGACAAAAAGTCCGAACCAATGATGGCTGTATTAACATCAGCCACCACAAACTGCCATGTGAAGTCGCGCCGCAGTCCAAAATCAAGTCTAAGATTGACGGTACCGAAAGTCTTGATGGTGCTGCCATTAGCTGCACTGAGTTGCCACTCCGTGGGTTTTCTCAGGCCTCGGAGCCAGCGGTATGGAAAGCAACATAAATCGGAACCTGTGTCAATCAGAAATTGATGTTTAGTGGACTTGTCAGTGACAAAGAGACGGCGGCCAGAGGAATCGATCGAACAGCAGTCAGAGTCCGCCTCTACTGACCGCTGTTCGAGTTTCCCGGTGTCCAAGCACATGGGGGAATACACTTGATTGCCTTTGTGTCATATCTTTTGTGATACCAGCAAATCTTCACAGCGCTGCCAGCTGAAGTACTGCTGCGGCTCGAGCCTCGTGATGAGGATCGGGTGCGGGCTCGGCCTCTCTGCCGCTTGTCAGTTAAGGCTGCTACCTGCAAACTAAGTCTGTTAAGGTGTTCCATGACACTATTAAGATCAGGTGGTCCGTTATCAACCTTGTAGACATGTGATGGCCCAGGAGTCACTTCAATAATCTTATCAGCCAACTCTGCCAATTTCTCTAAACTGAGATCGGCCTGAGCACTGAGGATGGCTTGGACCTGGCTTGGTAGGCGTCGCATCCATAAATGACGCAGGATGCTGTCATCTTTTGAAGCGCCTTGAAGTGATTGCAGGTGGCGTAGGAAAGCAGAAGGCTTTCTACTGCCCAGTTCCTCACTACTAAGAAGTCGCTCTACCCGCTGCTGCTCAGATGTGGAAAGGCGCCGGATGAGCTCATTTTTTAGAGTGGTATATTTATTTTCTTCTGGCGGGTGCATAATAATATCTTCAATTTCACCTATAAGTCGCTGGTCAATAATACTGATGACGTGACTAAACATAGTCATATCAGTTTTGATGCCTGCCAGGTGAAACTGTGCCTCAGCTTGGGCAAACCATACTGCAGGTCTGTCGGCCCAAAATGGAGGTAACTTCACCGATACTCCGCAAATTTCTTTTGGCACAGGTGGTTTGCACTCCTCATGAGGTGGTATTAAAGCTTGCAATGCTGCATTCTGTGTCCGCAAGGCATCAAGTTGAGTTTGTAGCTCTTCTTGTGGTGATAGCCGAGATAGCAAGAGAGAATTCTGTGCTTGCAGAGCCTCCAGCTGGGTTTGTAGTTCTTCGGCAGACATTGTGGCCTAAATATGCAAATACCACAACCAAAACACAAGGAACCAGTTTTATTAATTACTTTCACACAGAACGAAATGCAAATATTAATTAGTGGCAGGTGAGCAATATAAAATGTTAATGTAAATATCACATTGGTTATAGGATTTACAAGCTTGAAATGGAAATATTAGTAATATTGCTTAACTGCACACAAACACACAGACAAACCAAGCACCAAAATGTTAAACGAGAATGCACCATAAACATAAAATAAAAAAATAAGACAACATTATACACATACAGTCAGTTATCAAAAATGTTTTTTGAAACACCATCAGAAGCCAATTCCGGGTTAAATGTAGCAATTTGTGACACGACAAAACAATAGCAAATATTAATATTTATAGTAATGTTAGTTAACTAGCAGGAATTGGACAAAACAGTTAAAAATAAGATTTTACCAAAACCAGTACCGTTTTTCAAAGTTATAGGTTAGTTGGCTATTATATTAGGCACTTTAGGTAGCGTAGCACACACTTAAGTTACTTAGAAAGTTTTGTAAGCAAAATGCTAGAAGAGTTTATGAAAATTTAAAAAAAGTTCGTCTAGAGAAAGTTGTAGGTTACTTGCGTAGCAGTGACAGGCGGGAGGGAATAAGACCCGTCAACACACGAAATGTCAGATGGTGGCACCCGATACCACCCGATTTGCAGAGCTGAATATTGGAGGCGATTGACAGCACCCGATGAGTAGGCGACTGATTTGTCGGATCGTCTGTAGGCAGCCTTTTCCGGGAACAGGTTTGAACCGGTCGAAAACGTGGTTTCGATGCACTTCACTAAAATCACTGCACTTTTACGTCGAAACAGCAGGCACGAGCGGTGTGACGATGCCTGGAACCACTGTAGAGCAGGATTCTTCAAATTTGATGCCGGCGCCGATAGCGTCCACGCTTGTGGAAACGTACGAGGTCACCAATTTGGAGGGCCGGGAAGCCCTCTGTGTTCTTAATTTTGTATGCCGGATGGATGTGAAGTAAAATGCAGACCACTGTTAAGACGTATAATGAAATACACTCGTATTACACTTTATATTAATTAACTTAGGACCGAAGATACAAATGCGTGTACGCCAGTGCGCAGTCATGTAGAGATGTGTTGCCACACATTAATAATCAACGTAACGGTGGAGTTTGAGACACTTGTCAAAACGCCACAAGGCCATGAGTCATGGCCAACATGGCCCATGACGCCCTTTTATCCATACCATCCGTGTGTGCCACGTAGTGAGACGTAATTTAGAACTTATCAGACCAAGAGAGCTTCTGATGTATGCATATAGGTGTGTCTGTGTGTGTTTAGATACTCACGTGAGCAGCTGCGTGGTATCCTTTTCAATCTTGAAGAGCTTCCGCGATGTGTAGTCGTTGAACTTCAGGATGGCGCGCGTGATGTCCTGTTTCCTCTCGATATCCGCTTGGTCCCCGCCTTGCCACGACTCGATGTAGACCAGGGACACTCGCGTGTTCAGCGTACGGAAATACTGGAGAAAGAGAAGAAATATTGTAGTCCATGTAAAGAAAAAAAGATAGCGTCATATATCATAACTTACTTAATTTTTTAGGTCAGGGACTATAAGGACGGTAAGGACAGCGATTGAAACACCCCGTGGAAGTCACCCTTGAAAACTTCACTCTTCTTGACTTCCTAATCGGACACGACTTTAACTCTTTCCTTGACTTGGTCCTAGTAGGTTTTTCGAGGTCGCCCGCTCTTTCTATTATTTTCATATTTCCTTGTATTATGGTCTAATCAGTTATTATTTTATTATAGCAATCATCTCTTTGACGTTAAGGAATGTACATCTTAAACATATACCTTCTCATTTAAGAGGAGTGTGAACCTTCGGATTTTCATACAAAAAGCGATAACGATTTCCACCCCTTAAATGTTAACCGATGATGGCCAATTTTGATAAGTTGTCAGTCAGAACAAAATCTAGGTCTATAAGTTTTGATTTTTTTACTATACGATATCAATTCAGTTTTATTGTTGTTTCAGTATTCTCATACAAACCCATTCGGCGATTATTTGACTTTGTTGATATTAAATCAATATTTAAAAATCGTATAAACCTATATTTTGTTCTGACTAACAACCTATTAAATATTGGTCAACATCGGTTTACATTTAAGGGGTGGAAATCGTTATCGCCTTTTGTATGTAAAGGGTGATTTTTGCCGTTGATTAGCAGTCCTCTTAAAGGGCTTTGCAAACTTTCTCTAGATAACGGCTGAATTTCTGACAACTCATAATCATACACCAAGATAATGGATAAAGTTTAACAGATGTTAGAGACAGAAATCCAAGTTGCAGGTGATGCACAGCATTATATCCCTTATTATTATAGGAGAGGTATCTATAAACGTGCTAGTTGGGAAATTGGCGTGTCTGGCGGGATTGTACGTGTTGTGAAGTGAAGCCCGCATCTTATGTAGATCAGATTATAATATTATATAATTTGGTTCAAGGAAATGCTAAGTATACTTCTCGGTGTTACAACTGAAAGGTTAAACGAGAAACGGTGTGATTAAGTACACATTTTCATGGGACTCAGGAGTAATATCAAAGTAAAGCCTGTTCGCCGAGAGTTGGTAATAACAATAAAAAATCAGGGCTTCTTAACTCATTACAAATAGCGGCCCGCTAATTATATTCACCGGATGATAGTAAAAAATTAAAAGAAAAAACTTAGAATATTTTTATTGAAGAGCCTATATATGTTCCATTGCTGGCATATCATCGGCCGACGACCATGACGAAGTCTCAGAGTCGGAGGAAGAATCAGAGTCGGTGACATTTATTATGAAACATTCAATAACTTCGTCTAAAACAACACGTACTCCAGAACGGAATGGCAATGTGGCCGCCGCGTGCGCGCGCTCGCCCGCCCGGCGCGGCGTCGTGCTTGACAACAACTGCGTGCCTCGTACCACGAAACTCAGTGCGTGCGGCGATAAGCGACGCCCGTTATACAGTTTGCGATAGGTAAGCGACAGTCGCTATTTCGAGACGATATCATAATATTTATCAACTCTCGGCGAACAGATATTAAATTTGTAAAAACGAAAGTACTCCTTCCTCCAGAGTCGTTTAAGTAATTTATGAAGCCACTAGTTGCATATTGGTGATCAGTAGACTACTTGGTTGCAACGGTACCACTCAGCGTAATATTTCTTCCCGGTATTTATGCTAGTTTCTTCTTGGCTTTTCTATTATCCTGCATTATTATCATATCTGGGAGTGAAGAAATAGCATAGATACTCCTCTGCTGCACTGGGAGTGAAGAAATAGCATAGAATGCGTGCAGATGCTTATCATCCTGGCATATCGTAAAAGTCGACTAAGGGACGGGTACTCTCCAACATGGTGGACTATCTGTTGGGCGATGGGCTGATGACCTGTCACCATACGGTTCATCATACAATCTTAGGACTAATTAATCAATCGAATGTGGCCACAAGTAGTCTTGTGGCTCTACCCACCCCATTAGGGATTTCGGGCGTGATATATGTATTATCATGGACGTTAGCTGGTGCAATAGTATCAGAAACTTTGTTTTCGATAAACAGTAGTATGCTAGAGAAGTCACAAAGGTATGCAGATTTTATCTCATATCGAAAAAAATCCTATAGTACGAATGCAAATAGCAGAGCAAATTTGCACAGAGCAATCGACCTCTGCTTGGCAATACTGAATAAAATTCAAATCTACCCAAATTGTACAGAACAATCAGACAATTCCTATATTCTCGCCGTACAAAATGGGATTCTCCACTTCCTGTTTTTTTAATTATTAAAATATAAAAGCAGTTTCTTTAGGTTATTATAAGAGCAAAATGCTTGCGTTATAATTTGTTATTTTAAAGAACACAATAGACGAATACTTTTTGGTACATTTTGTCGATATCATGCCACAACAATGTTCGGTGTTTTAATAAAAATCACGTGCGATCGTGAGCCAGTCTACTGTATAAATGTAAGAGATAATACTACAGATGACATTTCCGAAAATGGTAACATAGTGGGCTAAACCATTGAAAATATTTTTGATTTTAATTAGAGGCGTAGTTGTACGTTGTTGTGTTTATTGACCACTGTTTCCGGCTCCGTTGAAAACGGTCAATATAATGCAATAACTCCGACGTTCATAAAATCGTATTAAACCATAGCTAGTTTATTTAATAAAACATTATAGGCATAGTCACCCTACGACCAGTAGTTTATTTTCATACGAGTTTAACTTCAACCATGATGTCATCTAAGTTAATAATTTTAGAGGACGATGAGCAAGGGTGACCATTTTTTGGAAAATAAATTATGATAAAAGCAAAATTAATAAAAAAAGAGTGGGTCTTAATTCCAGCACTGCAGGCGTTGTTAAGCTTGGTGAGATGTATCTAAAACTATGTCTATGTATTACGTCTTCAAAGTCACCAGTATAAATAATCTGTAACCCTACTATATTTATTTATATATTTATTTATTTATTTATTTATAATTAATGTACAATAATAAGTTTACAGTTTGATAACCAACACACCTATTATGTTAAATACAATTCACAACAAGGAGAGACAAATAAAATAAAAACAACACACATCATTACAAATTACAACTAACATAGCAACATATTTACTTTAATTTCCATCTATAGCTATGCCTTCACTCTTTCATTGCAAATGACCCGCTTATCAATTCCTCTATTTGTAGTGAGCTTTAACTATACTGCGTTTTGTTAGCAATAGAAATAATCCTAACAAGCAAGGTCTGCTAACAAATATAACTATATTATGTTACTTTAGTCAAATTTATTTGTTAAATAAAAAAAGCACTTTGCAATAAAAAGGCTTATCAAGATTGTTATAGTTCTTTCCAATGCTATATTAATTTTAACAAAAAACAAAACCGACTCCAAAAACCCTTTGAAAACTAAAAAATAAAGACTGGCCTTTAGTAAATTACCTACAAATATCAGATATATTTGTTAATTCAGTAATAAATTACATATATAGAAGTCGGTGGCAAGTAAATTAGGTATACAACTATACATCTCTCATACTGTGTTAATTTACTTGCCACCGACTTCTATATATTTAATTTATTACTGAATTAACAAATATATCGGATGTTTGTAGGTAATTTACTAAAGGCCAGTCTTTATTTCTTAGTTTTCAAAGGGTTTTTGGAGTCGATTTTGTTTTTTGTTAAAATTAATTTTATTTTTAGCTTTTTAGTGAATACGATCATTATATCCACTTTTACCAAATGACGATAACATTATGTCAACAGCTCATCTACCTTTGTAAAATAAGAGTTTCAGAATGCAAGGACTGTTGACCGTTCTTTCGCGAACCTCACTATCAGTTCCGATTTACCAAGGTTGCTTAGCAGCAGAGACAAGGAAACGTCATCATTATTCGTTGACTGTCTAACACTGAAGAGTTCTAAGTAGTAATCCGTGGACTCCATCATCACTCAGCTTGACAAAATGATGATGTTCTTCTGCAAATGCATCAGTTACCTTAGAAAATGGCAAAAACGGTATATGCTTGCTTATAAAATGTGAGGAGTTCTGTTGATTCCTCATGGATCCCATCATCAAATCCAATCATTTTTTTTATGGGACCATTTTTGAACTATGACAACCCCAACAAAAAAATTACTATCGAAATCGGTTCACGGGCTTAAAAGTTATGTGGAGACATACATAAAAAAAAATACGGGTCGAATAGATAACCTCTTCCTTTTTCGAAGTCGGTTAAAAAACGAAGTATATAAAGTGGAAAAAGGCTTATAGTGCTACGATAAGGTTGGCAAGAGGATAGTTAATAAGTTAATATTAGTACGCTAGCAATAATAAATTTCTTTTCTCCCATAAAAAGTCAGCATCGAAAGCACCTACAGCATAAAAAATACCAACTATTTAAACAATGAAAGTTTCCAACCCCTAAACAATACCTTATATATTTATTTATTGTACCATTTAAAACAAAACTGTTCTCCCGTGGTGTAGAGTCTAAAGTTGTCTGGCCCAGCTTACTTATATAACGGGACAGGACTAGATAAACTGGAATGGATTGCAAAAATGCGGCGTTTACGGAAGGGGTATTCAGACGGGCACGCGAGTTTGCCATTACGCACCAATCGAGGCAAAGACGGCAAGCGATTTTGAACCTAAACCTTTGACGTATGGATAAACCCTTTAGCACCTTATTGCCTTGGCGCAAGGTCCACTGATAGTTGCATTCTAGTGACTTAATGGATCTCTACCAATCGAATAAGTATTTATTTTATGAATTAAAATGTCAATGATGGACGCTATTGCGATTTAAATAAAGCCTTTACTATTAATGAGAGAATACACATAATCAGGAACGTATTGTAATTGTTACGTGTGTTTGTTTTTTATTTTCAATTTCATTTCATTTAAAAATTTTATATTTATTCTTTTGACTTAATATTATTATTTTATTGTAGTGTCTTATTATTTTATTGTTGTTATTGAATTAATTATTGCTGTGTTTGTGAATATGAGTCTCGTAGTTACTTGAAATAAATGAATTTAATTTTAATTTAATTTAAAATTTCAGATACGACCTTTTTCAAAAATGTATCCATATGTCACCTCTGCTTGATAATAGTCGACTTTGTAACCTTTGCATGCCCTAATATATCACACAGCATTTAATCAAGCGTAAAATATGGATGGGTGCATCAGTTAATTAAGTAAACCAGATATCTGTATCTCTAGGTTACTGTAACAAGGTTCTTAGATTTGTTTTTGGTGTATTCAAAATTGAGTCTTCTCTCAATATCACAGTGTTCAATTTCACGTACGCTCAAATGTACATATATCCTTGTTATAGTGAGTCAGCGACAAGGGACCAACAATGTTAATTAAATACACATTGGTCACGTGATCATGCGTCACCGCACACACGGACAAACGGCGTTAATCCGTATTATCTATACTATAGATAGTACGGGTACGGATAGTACAATAATAAACGGTATGTACTAAACTTATATTATATTCATACCGTTCTATACCTATATGCTATTTTGCTATTTATTTTTAATAAAAATATTTTGATTCTTCAAAGTCGCTGGCTTCTTGTTACTTGCACCACAACTTTACAGAACACAGGGCTAGTGATGAAATAAAAAGTCTTTGAAATCTAGGTTTCCGAAGTGGCTGTAGATGGATAGTTTTAAATTCTTTCCTGTAGTTAATGAATGGTAACGACTTAATTGGAAAAATCTATGGTCTTTTATTTTTTATTTTGAAGAATGTCTGTTTCAAACATTGAACTATAAAGTAAGGAACTGCTCAAAGCAATTTTCGATGCTTACTTTTAAGGTGTCAGAACGCGAATCTGACACCACCGCAGGTTCAGTCGCATGTCAACCATCATCCATGACACGCATTTAAGTGACACTGTTATAATTGAAAAAATACCCTCCCGCATCGTGCGGTGTGAGACAGCACCACCGACCACACCGTCCACAACGATATGGTAGCGTGTGAATCAAGCAATATTAGACTTTTTTGTGTTTGTAGTAAGAACTAAGACATCAGCAATGTGGTTAAGCGATGGTGCTGGCGTTTGACAACCTTCTATGAGACTTGTTACATGAAATTGTACTGATATGCAACTCCTTCTTTTGAGATCTTTGGTTTCGAAAGAAAAGGAAGAAAGACATTTCATCAACAACAATAAAACAAAATAAGTGTGAACGGGACACAAAAATAATAAATAATAAATAAATAATTCAGGGGACAATCTGCATTTTCATGAAGGTCGTAATAAATATAATAAAATTAATTAATATTGTTTTAGGGTACTTCTCGCCAACCCCATCCCTGTCAAAATAAAGCGGTCCATCAAACCTTCATAATGCAAGTTACCGACATTTTGTTTATCCCGTTCGTGTCAACCCTAGCGAATGTTAAGTACGGCCGCACCGGATAAACCTTCGTCATGTTTCGTAGGTAGATTTACATTGAAATGAGAAAAACTTACCTACTAGCACGTGCTTCGTCCAACATCACTGATCGTGATAACCGCTCGTTTTTAATTTAATTGTATTTCACAAAAATGGGATACGTTTTGCACACACCGCCACATGGCTCAAATTATAGAAAATTCAATTAAATCGCATCAGCAACAGGCATCTTGTTACTAGTTATATTAAATTTTAAACCGCTAAAGTTTAATGAATAAATTCGGGTATTTTAAATTTAAAAATTACATTAATAAGGTACATATCACCCTAAGACCAAGACAATAAGACAAGAAATCAAGCGAATCCGCGCCAGCTCAATACGCTCAATACGCATAAGATAAAATGTTCCCTCTTTAAACTATTTATACCCATAAAGCATTTCGATTTGAACTTTCACAGATGTTAAATTACCTAGCAAATTCACATCTAACGCCATATTTTAATGGAATTAAAAATATTTCTTTCGCGTATCCAACTGTGACATGCCATTAAACTTTTTCCATTGCGCACGCAGCTATTGCGGTCCCAGCGGTTATGGGTTTGACGTACAAGGCTGTTTGTTACAATCTTACTATAGTCCAAATTGAACCCTGTTACTTTTAGCAAGACGCTCACTTTTGAATACGCTTAAAGTGAAACATAGACCCTTGTGATAAGGGTCTGTGAAATGGAGGTTTTTCTGAACATACATTGTTACTTTATGTTGCCGATGACACTTTCACGGCATAAAAAGTCATCTTTATATGTTTCAACTAAATAAAATGGTTGTATGATCCCTTCCGAACGGGGTTCATGTTTGATTCTTGATCTTCTTTAGAACAATGGTCGATGTAAAAATTCGTTTTTTTATAAAACATGAACAATAAAAACATGGTTGAGGGAGACGATGGCTGAGATACGCGTCATACTCGTGAACGGGTGCTGTCTGTGGGGTCCAGACGTTTCATGCTCGCAAGGACCATTTAAATTGGTTAGTGTTTAATTTATTAGTTTTGTGCGATATCTGAACCTGACTAGAGAGACTTCATAGTGTTCTCTATACTATATTTGATAGTTTTTCATATTCGTATATTTGTATTGTTAGGACATGAAATGTTATATTTCAAATTGTTTCTTTTGATATTTGGAGCCCGACATCTCCATCTTTATACTTGACCGTGGAGACTGTCTACACCTCCATTTAACCTAGATTAATCGATTTAGATGTTTCTTTGCTTCAATTTTTATTTTTATTATTATGACCCTTAGAGACTTTATACATCTCTAAGTCACATAACTTTTCCAGACGCGGAGACTATACATCTCCCTTATTAGTTATTTATTAGAATTAATTTGTACCCATTAGGTTTTTATGTTGCACATTTTGTTTTAGTTTCTAGATAAAATAGTACTGCCAAAGTTGAAAAAAGACTTACTGCTGAGTTTCTTGCGGCGTTTCTTCTCAGCAGATGTCACCTTTCGAAGCGCTGGTAGATTCAGACATGTAAAAGAGCCCAGGTGGCCTACTTGCAAAATAAATATTTTCATTTCCATTTTCAATACTTGTAGATTAAGGATTTTGAATTAGGAAAAAAAATACAGGCTCTTTCTTCATGTATTTTTCCTTTTTAGTCAAAAATAATCCTTAACCTTATTTTTTTTGTTGTAAAAACTAAGAAAAGCCCAGCGCCCTGTCGCGGCACGCAAGCAAGCCAATAACAACTCAATTGTTCGAGAACAAAGTCCACTTCAGTTCGTAAGGTCATGGCGGCGCGCCAAGCATCGATCGATCATCAATATACAGGCTGATCCAGTGAGGAAGTTGCTCCGTGTTTGTTGGTAAAACTTGAATTTTAACCTAATGAGGGTATAATGATAGTTTGTTTACGAGGTAAGCAAAAACGTCCCGATGAAAATGGTAGAAGTGGAGGCTCAGGATGACTTCGGCCACAGTTGCATTTCGTCACCTTCTTAAGTCGTTCTCATTCGCATATGGTCTACTGTTTCGATTCGCCAGCATTCCTATATCGTCACTTCACTATCTCGTCTGCTTTCTTACGTGGGCCACTGTACCATCTCGTTTACATTCGTAATTAGACTACAGTGCCAATTCGTCAACATTCCTAATTAGTCTACAATGTCAACTCGTCAACATTCCTATTTAGACCACAGTGCCAACTCGTCAACATTCCTATTTAGACCACAGTGCCAACTCGTCAACATTCCAATTTTGACCATAGTGCCAACTCGTCAACTACCTATATAGTAAAAATATTGACTTCGGCTGATAGATAATGTAGAACACGCAAAATGCCAACTGCACCCATAATGTGCAAACAGTCAAAATGTACATACGCAAAATCTACATCATGACAAATGTACAGTACGTAGACTTTACCTTATCGTTTATCGTAGCACTGTGGTCGACAAAGGAATGCGGACGAGTTGACACTGAGGTCGATATAGGAATGCGGACGAGTTGACACTTAGGTCGACATAAGAATGCGGACGAGTAGGCACTGCTGACCAAGGAGTACTGAGGTCGATAAAAGAAAGTGGACGAGTTGGCACTGTGGTCAAAATAGGAATGTAGACAAGATGGGGTATTGACGATATCAGAAAGTGGACGACTTAGGAAGGTGACGATTTAGGAATTGTAGGCTGACGACATGGCACTGTGGACGATTTAAGAAGGTGACGAAATAGGATTGTGGACGAAGTCATCCTGAGCCGAAATGGAACAGAAAATAAACGCTCATTCGAATATGTTTAATTCATGAATGTTCTTTAATTTGAATTATCGAAGTGGTGGTCTTAAATGTGTTTAAGTTATCCTAAAAGGGACATCGGATTTAAAATCGGGTGTTAAAATTTTCTCGAATATAGCTCTATCAGGGGCTATTTAAAAGCAGACGACTGGCTGGCGCTTTATGTTCTTATGACTTTATTTAGGAACGCCGCTTTCGATAGGCTGCTATTTAAACGGGAGAACGCATGCGTGAATCTTCTTAAGGTTGTCAACGGCGACGACAATACTCGAAAGAGACAACAATATATAAACAACAAGACAGCTCTAAACGCAGTGATCATTTATCTGCACGCTAACTGAAAGTGTCCTCACCGCAGACGCGCTAAACCGCAGAGAGCAGAAAAAGCGGTGGGAAGGGGGTGCAGTGTCGTTTCTCTAGTTAGTAAGAGTCATTCTCTAGATAATCTTATAATATTTAGGTGTACTCACAAGGTCAGCGATATTGGCAACTTGTATGGCATCGTGGACGACCTCAGCGCGAGTGCTGCCGTTCCGTCGTTCAAACATGGCGCGGTCGATGACGAGGGCAGTCTCGATGTACTTCGTGGTCTCGCGCACGTCTCGCCTGCGACGCTTCAGCTCCCGAAGACCAGCGTCCTTCCACCAGCGCCAGTCGTCATCCTTCGAGCGAGGTGACCTCTCCCTGAAATAGGATGGGCAGGTTGAAAGCAAATCTATGGTCGATTAGGGTATGTGGATTGATATTAACAATGATAATACATATTGATCTAGCCCCTAACTTGACTTAAAGGTACTAGGCAAAGATATGAATACTTATAGAGATAAATATAAACATACTACAGTTCATGACACAGTTGGCGCTAGAACCCAGTACCCAGTAGCACTACCACCGTGCTATCGGGTCAGTCAATGTTGGTGTTGAAACTAGTTATAATATGTTTGTTATGTAAAGTATTTTTACTTTAAGCACAAGCAAGGCGACACTCGGAAATTCCTGTCACACCCCATCCAAAAGAGTGAGAAATCCAATTGTTTGTAAACGCTTTTTTCTTCCGGGTTACATAGTATTATTTGCATTGCATAGGGAATTTTTTTATGTGGGTAAAAGGTATTTTGTAATCATGCTCAAAAGTTCAACATTTTTAAACCCTTCGCTTTGTTCATGTCAATTTGTTTTATTTTTTTTGAAGCAGAAATCAAATTTGTAGACTGTACGGCTTCATCCCAAATAAGTGAAACGTACATTGCAAAAGTTGGGGGAGTCGCCGGGAACTATTTACCGACGAAACGTCAGTGAGTTATTAAAAAAGTTTGGAACCGCGCGAACTGTGCCCGTGCGTCGATAGTGTTGTTACGTGGCATTGTATGGTCAGGACACTTCTGGGTGATTTATCAGGCTTGTCAGTAGTGCAAGAGGAGTCGTGCTTTCAGAGGCTTTCAAGTTAAAGTGATTCTCCGAATTGTATGCTGTAAAGCTCCCTATTTGTATTTTTTATTATTATATTTCATTTAGCGCGGAGCGAATGTCATTTAATCATTATAAGTTTATGAGAAGGTTATATGATCAATTCGATCATAGTTATGATCAAATACCTGAACTTGAATTTATAATATTTTAATAACTGATTTTGTAAATGTGATTTCATTATTGGAATTAGGCAGAACCGCTGTGCCATATACGTTCTTGTGAGATAACAACGTATATTATACAATACATAATTATAATTATGAATACCTATCTAAAGTTCACTCAGCTGTGTACCTATGCTAAATGGTAAACGCGCTCTGGTTCACAAAGTGCTATATTCTGACTGTATTTAAGATTCGGAAACAGTGCAAACAGTCAATCTTGACTAATACAAACATTGAACATGTAAATACATTTCAGTCCGCTCCGCACGTAGCTCTCAGATTTCAACATCGCTTCGAATCCAATATTCTTAGTAAGCAATGTTCGCAATCCCTCTGATAATAACGTCTCTGACGGATGGACAGATAAAGTTGATTAGGACCGAGGCTCCGGTGCCCTGATAAAGCTGCTGACTTAATCGTTTTACTCTTTTCTTGTTTGCAGCGTGCGCGGCGGTTTTAACGCGATTCTTGGCTAGTATTCGATGTTTGAAATGGAGTTTCTTTTAACCTTGTAGAAGTTTATTTGGGAAGTGCAAGAGGTGAGAATTAATCGATTGTTTAGGGCTTCCCCTATTTTTCTCTACCTCATCGCACATTTCTTGAGAACGACCAAGGCTATATTTGACATTGGTTTAACTGAACCGATCTTTACTATAACTAATATGTTGATGTGGAATAAAGGCCTTGTGTTCCTTATAAATTAATTGAGATCGAACATACGAGTAGTTTAAATACATAATTATGTAGTGAAGAATAATCCTTTCCCATCGTGAAAACCCGGAACACACGACTACTCCCGAAGTGTCTATAAATTATTGTATTAAGAAGTGACATGTTTGTATTAAATAAATAGGGTACTTTATTTATCAGTGACCAATGTCAAACCACGAGTTTGAAGTATATTATACTGAGATGTTATAAGCACCACTATCAAATTACTTATACAGAGAATGTAGTGTTAACAAAAATCGAACTACCGAGAATTGTTCGTCGACAAATTCCACTGACCAACGAAACTCGTTTTTGAACTTCTAAGAAATAATCAGCATTGATGCTATTTTAAAATTTATAATTTTCTGTTAAGAAATATAAATAAACGTTGAAAAGAATTTTACAGGCTTGTCGATCTAAACATTTCCCAGGTCTTAATGCCTTCATGACTATTAAGAAGAACTGAAAACAAACTTAAAATAATAAAAATCTTAGCTTAGGTATTAACCACTCTATATCGATTATTAATATCGCGATGCGTGCATCCCCTACGCTGTCTTGATGGGTACTGACGCTAAATGTAGTAGCATGACAAATACGAACGTTTCCGAGAAAATACGATGGGAAAGGATTCTTCACCATCCATAATTGACCCTGAAAACAATAGGTGTCAAATCTGGCACAATGTCCCTCTCTTCCCTCTCGAACTATTCAATATACCAGGTAAAGATAAGACTACAGATAAAGTAGAGGTTTTAAATACCATAAGGAACGTCTTGGAATACACTGCCATTCAAAGTTATAACAATAAAACAGCTATAATTATCACACTATTAGCTGAAAGCTCGTATTCGTAACAATTCAACTCCGAACAATGTCAAAAGCAGTTGGGGTTTACTATATGATGTTCAAGTCACATACGTTACTGTAATTCTCGATTGTTTGACACATATGAGTGTATTAGTGTGACAAAGGTTCATTTTGTGTCAGGGGTTTTATCGTAATTGCTAACGAAACATTTTCTTTTCAAAATTAAAATATTTATTTTGCAATTAGGCCATACGGGCTCTTTCACATGTCTGAATCTACCAGCGCTCCGAAAGGTGATGTCTGCTGAGAAGAAACGCCGCAAAGAATTATCATTACATTACATACGAAAACAACTGCAACAGGCAAATCTAGTTTCCGCTAAACCACCGATCTGCAGACAACAGAAGTATCGGCCAAATTATAATGCCTAAAAAAACCCGGTCAAGTGCGACTCTGAGTCGCGCGCTGAGGGTTCCGTACTTACCTATGAAAAAGAAACAGTACCTAGTAGGTACGAAACCGTAAAAATTAAAAGAATATCTTTTAACAACGGGGTAACCATTTACAACCTATTAAATAAGACAAAACATAACTTTCGCAAGCTCCTATCTCCGTGCAATCGTCGAGTATGATACGACTATACAAAAGTTAGTCCGTTAAACTATTTTCTTTGTGATGTAAGTACAAATTCACGATTTTCGGACTTTTTCCTTTACTTGTGCTGTAAGACACTGTTTCATGCCAAATTTCATGATTCTAAGTCAACGGGAAGTACCCTACGGTTTTGATTCCTTTTGGATTCCCTTGAAAGTATCAAAATATGTGGCATAAACGGCCGTATCTTTTGATTGCGGTGACCTAAAAAGTTGATTATTTCCCAAATTCAAGAGATTGCAGACTTGCGTATTTGATATTAATTTCAACTTGATACCTCCACGTGTTCCTGAGAAAAAGGTCTTGATACACAGACAGCCGGACAGACGGACAGACAGACGGACAAACAAGTGATCCTATAAGGGTTCCTTTTTCCTTTTAGCGTATGGAACCCTAAAAACCGACTTAAAGGTCGCATTTACCGCCATGTTCCATAAGTGTTCAAGCGGCACTTGCAAACGGAAAAACTACAAAATCTCCGTTGTATTTACTTCCGCTGGATATCTGAATATCTGCGCTCAATGCCATGGTACATTTACTTAGACAATCTTGTTCAGAAAAAGCAAACCCTCGGATAATTTATTCGGTAAACTTAATCCCTTTTGGGACTATTTTTCCCGAACGCTCCCGAGGACCAACGAAATTTCACGAGGCCGATGCGTGATTTAGGGAGATTTGTCAGGCACTGACGGTTGCGACTTGAAACATGGCGCGGATCCGCCTCTAATGTTATTTGGGCTGTAATTATTGGCCTTTGGGAGTTCTGTGGTTAACTCGTAGGGTTTCCTTCGACCCGGGCAGAGCGAACGGGTAATGATTTATTAAATTGTTCTGGTAACGACTACAAATCAAAACTAGAAACATTTTATTAAAACTTGAATTCCTTTAAGACTAAGTGTATTCGTTCAAATAATATATTATTAGAGGCGAAATTCTTTCAATTCTACATGGATTGACTTGATTGAAAACATGACTTGCACGTGTTTCGGTCAAATGTCAAATTACCCCACAATTTGCTTCACTGTCGGAATTGAATTTGAATAAAGAACAATCGTTTTTAGGGTTCCGTACCTCAAAAGGAAAAAAGGAACCCTTATAGGATCACTCGTGTGTCTGTCTGTCTGTCTGTCTGTCTGTCCGTCTGTCACAGCCAATTTGCTCCGAAACTACTGGACCGATTGAGTTGAAATTTGGTATTCATATGTAAGTTGGTGACCGCAACACGGACGCGTGACGTAAATATATGAATTTTAAACAGAGGGGCCACTTTTTGGGGGTAAATTAGAAAATTAAAAAAAAAGTTGTGCCACCTATATCGTGTGACATATCAAATGAAAGGGCTTATTGTGAGGATCTTAAATATATTTTCTTTTGAATTTTAAGTAAAATAGTTTAGAAGTTATTCAGGAAAATAGGCGGAAAATGACCATTCCCCCACCTTATTTCCGAAACTACTGGTGCTAAAATTTTGAAAAAAATACAGATAATAGATCTTTGCCTATAGATTACAGGAAAACCTATAAAAAGTCTATGGTATTTAAGGTAACCTAGTAAATTTCAGATAATCATGATCGGAACGGAACCCTCTCCACGCGAGTTTAACTCGCACTTGTCCGGTTTTTATTTGTTGGACATGTTTTTCTACCATAGACTGTTTAAAATGATGGTGTTATATGTATACGTGTGTTGACATAATCATGTATGTACCGACAAAAAGTGAAACGTTGGAGTGTAGGTACATTTTTAGAGAGTAGACATAGATTGAGACACGGTTTTTAAAATCTATTTGGCTTAAGAGGCATCATAGACAAGTTTTGGTTCATTAACATTGGAGATATGGACATCTTTTCAGAAAAAAAAAGCCTCATTTGTTTAAGTGGCGCCCAACATGGGGCTTGAGGTTAAAAATAGCATGTAAGTAATGGCCACACATGGCCACAGTAGTCTTGTGGCTCTGCCCACCCCATTAGGGATTTCGGGAGTGATGCTATGTATGTATGTATGTATGTATGTAAGTAATAATACGATTATGCGCTTAGAACACAGTTGATAGACATTTCGACTACACCTAGGCGAGACTCTAGGTATATTTATACCTAGTGTCTCGCCTAGGAGGTTAGTTCACTTAGAAGTTTTTTTTTTGATATTGCGATGTGTATCTTTGTTTACTTTGCTCACATTTCCATATGAGCTTGCAAAGTTACTATTACCTCCAATAACACGTCCTGACCATTAACTTAACCTAATTAACCGCCACTAAAGCTTCTCATTACGTTCTAAAATCAAATCATTAGCTTAGAACGACAGTTTCGACGTCATGTCATTATAACGTCTCCGGGGGCCATCAAAGTGAAATGGGACGGATAAAGCGCTCTTATCTGAGCGCGACGCGATCGGTTCGTGGATTGGTTAAAAAGGAGAGATTTAACGCAATGTCTTTGAACTTTGAAGCGTCAGGTTGCGAGGATCAATGTTAAAGGATTATATTAGTTTGGGTTAGCATTGGAGTATTTGCAGAGGTTCAAGTTTTATGTTATTACTAGTGGACCCGCCACAGCTTTGCCCGAGGTATTTTCCATACAAACTTTATCACCACTTTTTGGAAGGAATTTCAGAAAATTGCTCCTTTGTGCACCTCTAAGGTACTCGAGCAATATCTCATCCAAATTTCAAACCTCTAGGACCACCCGTTTAGGCTGTGCGTTCTCTATAAGTGAGTCACGGTACTATTTTATATGTATTGATTAGATAAAGAATATATATACATCCTCATATATGTAAACGATATTTTTAACCGACTTCAAAAAAAGGTAGAGATTCTCAAATCGTTTTTTTTACGTTTGTTACTTCACACACAACTCCGTCATTTATGAACCGATTTGTAAAATTCTATTTTTAATCGGTAGGCTATAGTTTGGTCCCATTGTAGTCAAAGTCGAGGTGTGATGAGAAAATCTATGAGGAATCGATGGAACTCTTCAAAAATTATAGGCACGCATATAGCAATTTTAGTACTTTCTGTAATAACTCAAACAGTTACGTTCCATAAGTATTTTGTGAAGTGGAACTATTGATCAATACCATAAATGATTACCGGAACTCCTTAATGATAAGTATTTCAGGGGTGGCGATAAGATTGCTGTATAAGGTTCGGAATCAACTTATGCTCATGAAAATCCATGTGGTAAACCGGTGGTAAACCGGAACCGGTTGTGAAAAACCAGGAAAACTCCTCAACGATTGATATCCTTGCACTGATGTTACTTGATGTAGTAAATATGTGTCGTGAAATCACATGATAACTAAAATATAAAAAAAAACTTAGTCTTTTATCTTATTTAATCTTATCCTTTATCACATTTGTTATTTTCAAAATCTATCCATGAAAATTACATTAATGTGTGTCTGTTTGTTTGTTTGTTCCGTTGACACGGCTTAACAGATGTCCATAAAAATTGGCACATATGTAGCGTGTTATATGATGTTAGGCATAGGATACTGTTTATCTCGGTATCCTGGAAGGATTTTCAGGAATTATAAATACTGGAAATATGAACAATGGTTCTCCTCGGTAGATGGCGCTGCGCGCGATAAACGAATCCTAAGCGGCGACGTTGCGGGCAAAATCTACTATCAAGTAAAAGTGAAAGTATGGAAAATAATATACATCCTTTTTTAATCACCATTTATATAATTCGCTTCTGTAAAACTGTTCAGTAGAGTCACACAGCACAGAGTCGTTTGGCGCTCATTGCATCTCTTAAGTATTTGGCTAGTTTGATATAAACGGACTGAGCGACAAACGACTAGCGAGCATGACTTGCTTGCCCCCCTGAGATCTGTGGTATGGTTATCTTACGTGCGCAGTGGCTGATCAGCGGATAAACGAAACTATTAATTTGGACTGTAAGACTAAGTCATTCGGTCCAAATTTGAACGTGGCGGGTTCTTGTCAACACCTCGTTCCCTCCCTCCTTTTATCGATTCGGAAGTGATAATCTTAATGAAATGATTATCTTTATATTGGTCTTCCCGTTAACTAAACCTTGGCCCTCAAAGCCACCTCTCCGAAAACATCCACCATTTTAAACACCGCAAAGCTGTCGAACGAATAAACGAATCCTGCGGAATATTGGGCCTCCTTAAGGCCCCCCTGAAGGCCTTTTCATCAGTTGGCGCGGACAAATTGGGTGAGGCCGAATGATTTATGGGATATAAGTGTCGGAGCCGGCCCGGACGACCGTTCTACCGTAACGATTTGGTTGTATCGTAAACGTGGCATTTCTTTTTCTTGACGTCCGGGTGTTTGATTGGTGATATGATTTGATGTAATGATTTGTGGTTGCTCGTCGTGTGGAGTCATTTGGCTTGTAGAAGCATTTATTACTTGTCCCTATTTTTTTTCAATGAGAATAAAACAGGTCATTTCTTAAACCGGGGACCACCACGGCTAAAAACACGTACAGAGTAGAGTTTTGTCGTTTCGCCACGCTATTTCTGCATTGGAAAATGTTTATTTTTCTTTTAACTGATCTGCTTGCCAAAAAGGAAATACTACTTCGGATATAATTACTTTTTAAAAATTTCATATTTTTTATGTCAATTGACTGACAAACAGGCACCTCATTCGGGAACGCTAAATGATTCTGTAGCGATTTGCGAGCGAGATTTCTTACGCATTACGCGTCGTGCGGAAGAGTGTGATGAGAGATCTGGCTTACGAGTCGCTACAGAATCACTTAGCGTTCCCGAATGAGGCGCCAGGATTATGGACATCTGCAACACCAGAGGTGCTGCCAATGCGTTGCCAGTCTAGTGAGGATGGGGAATGGGGATGGGCTGGGGATGAGGGAATAGGCCTCCAGATCTGGGATCTTATTTTAGTCATAATCATCAGTTCTTGCAAAAGGACGCTAAAAGATTAATTATTCCTAGTATGACTAGAAACTTTCCATTATATAGGAATGCTTCATTATAATTTTGAGTATTTAAATGTTTACTATAGTATTCACCACCAAACCTTTGCAAGTCTCTCTGATGCCATCTCTTCTTTGAAAGGTTGCCTATTGTATACCGTTACCTACTTCTTTGTCTTTTTCCAATATGTTTTATGTGGTGTTCAATAATGTAAAGAGTATTTGTATTGTATTGTATAATCCTTAACGTAGTTGAATCCAAAAACGTCAATTTAGATTTCTTGTCTGTTTGTCTGTTTCTGTTTGTGTGTTTGTTTGAACATAATATACCATCAAGCTTTAAGTAATCTGGGGCTTCAGAAGAGGGTTCCGGGTTTCCGCTCTTTTATTATTAAATTTATTAAACCTCGATTTTCTGCACGTCGTAAAAGATATCCTGCTCATTGTCATTTGAATTTAGTTAAACATTTTTTTATTACAGTGAGCAGAATATTATATCGAAGATAATGTCAAATACATAAAATCAAATACAAAATTATAGACACGTTCCTATTGCTTTTTTTGCTTATAATCACTTTTCCACTTTGGTAATATTACGATGCTGACAATACGCAGAATTGTAGGCTATTAAATAAGTAGAGGTTATGATAACTATGAGGAAAAATAAGTAGGAAATATCTTATATTACGGATATAAGTATACTAGTGGCTCCGTGGACTTCAAAAAACTGAATCTAAAACAAAAACCCTTTGAAAAGTAAGGATTAACGATTACCTTGCGACAAACTTAACTTTCCCGTTAAAAAACTGATATCTCCATACATCGACTAAGGTCGAATCAGTTTACCAACACCGCCCTCGTCATTTTGAAATATTTGGAAAAACTGAATCGACAATTTTTTTTTATACAATTACCGAACCTCCACACAAAAATTCACGAGAATCGGTTGAGAACTGCGAGCTGTAGACGAGAACAAATGGACATCCGTTGGACATACGAAAGCATTTTTACCCAAGCTGAAATGGAGTCGCTTCGCTCGCTCGGTCGATAATTATTAGCATGTAGTGTATTTGTATAGCATTCCATGAGTCACAGACGGTGCTGGCTGAAAATCAGCGCTGCGGGTGTCTTACAACTCAGCATTGTGCTGAGCCAGTGTCCCATTCACTGCCGCGAGGACACACACACCACCATTTTGTTTTGTATTGATTTTAATTTATATTTCTATTAGGCTGTGTGTATTTTGTGTTAGTGAATAAATGTTTCTCTTTCTCTCTCGAAGATATTGTTACGAATGTAAGGAAATGTAAAAGAAATAATGCGGAGTCGTTGCTACAAAATATTATTATATCGTGAACATCTAGTATGTGGACGTAGGTAATAAAGTATTATATTTATACGAAGTATCGTTTTATTTTGTAAATGCGTTTAGATGTAATTGATGACAAACATCACATTACCTGTCACATTTTTCAAATGAAAACAGGCACCACCATTTACATGCAACCATACAATTTTCAGCAATGTAGCCAACTACTAGTTTTATTAAAGACGTGTATTACAATATTAAAATATGTCATACATAAGTTAGATAGTATTTCCTAGAACAACCGTCAATCTTTAACTTTATAGAACGCCAGGAAAACTAGTAAGAACTACCAACTTACAGCGTACACGTCTCAGGATAAAACTGCGACTTTTTGCCTCGAAGTTGGTACACTGCATTATTCAAAAGTTGCTAGGACAACTCTGTGATTTAATATCGTAACTAGTCGAGCTCTTGCTGTTTTTTTTTATCAAAAAACTATTTTGATGCAGTGGTTTTTTGTTCAAGTTCTTGTAAGTTGGGGATAGTTAAATTGTATAACAATTTTCAAGTTTCGAAGATTCAGTGAAAATTTACGCGCGTGAATTTATGATGGGAATTCCTCCTGGGAGGCTCCCTCGGTTTTTAAACTCGACTGTAGGTACTTAACTACGAGGTGTAAGTTGAATATATTATAATTTTTTGCGGAAATACTGCTGCCCCCAGGCAAGCTGGAGTCGGACTCGCGCACCGAGGGCTCAGTACTACGCCAATTTGGCATGGTATGGTTACAATTAATTAATTTATCGACACCGACTTATATTTTTTTTATGTCAATTGACTGACAAACGAGCTGACGGCCCACCTGATGGAAAGTGGTCACCGCCGCCCATAGACATCTGCAACACCAGAGGTGCTGCCAATGCGTAATATGTGTAGCAAATTTCAACTCAATCGCAGTAGTTTCGGAGCAAAATTGGCTGTGACAGATGGACAGACACACACACACTTTTGAGGTACGGAACCCTAAAAATGCATCAATAAATCATTGGTTCATCGAACAATCATTGGGTTATCACATGCCACATTAGAGGTTTAATTTTGATAAGACCATTAGAAATATCTATTGCCTCATTTACATGCAGCTGAAGTGAGCAGGGAATGTGTATGGAAGTGGGCAGCGCGAGTATGTTAATGGGTCGCTTCTCCTGCCCCTGCCGCTCCTACTCGCGTTGCCGGCGCGCAGTGACTCAGGAAGCAGCATGTAAACACCCACTGCCTTCGAAAGCAGTATGCGGGAATTATTTCAGGCAGCGCGAACAGCAGTGGCAGTGGCTGCATGTACATACATACATAGCATCACGCCCGAAATCCCTAATGGGGTGGGCAGAGCCACAAGACTACTTGTGGCCACGTTCGATTAATTAGTCCTAAGATGGTATGATGGACCGTATGGTGACAGGTGATCAGCCCATCGCCCATACAGATAGTCCACCATGTTGGAGAGGACCCGTCCCTTAGTCGACTTTTACGACATGCCAGGATGATAAGCATCTGCACGCATTCTAAGCTATTTCTTCACTCCCAGTGCAGCAGAGGAGTGGCTGCATGTAATATATATATATATATATTTTGTTATTCTTCTATTTGTCTGCCGTGACTTTACCAGATGGTTCCAACGGAAGACCAGCGCTGGCCCCCAAGCCAGGATTATGCTGAGTTGGGACCTTTTTGTAACAGTTGGCACTATTTTCTACTTTTTCTAGTTTTTCGTCTTGTGATGTATTTTGTGCTCTGTTATGAATAAATGTTTTTTCTTTCTTTCTTTCTTTCTTTCTTTCTAAATGAGGTAAATGGAAAATACTTACACAATGGCCATAGGGTCATCACCCATCGGAGTTTCGAGGAACGACACGTGCTTCGTCCGCCGGCTCTTCGACCGGTACTCCAGCTTGTTGGCGCAGCCCTTGTTGGCCTTCGTTCGCGCTTCGAAGATCACATGAGGGTGTTTCTGCTGAAACAAATCGAGCCATAATGTTAATGGAGTTTCGACTCTGTATCGAGGATAAAAAGTCGAGATTTCACTGTATTGATATGTTTTTGTAGTCTTGGTGTTACTGGGTTTTGCGCCTCTATTCGGGAACGCTAAGTGATATTATAGCAATTCGCGAGCGCGATTTCTCATCCCACTCTTCCACACGACGCGTAATGCGTAAGAGCGAAATGCGAATCTCGCTCGCAAGTCGCTACAATATCAATTAGAAGTTCTCGAATAGACGCCCTGGATGGTAATGCGCAGAGGGGAAGTTGATTTTTAAAATCGACAATACAAGGTTGTGAATTTTTGATATAGTTTAGTTAAAGATGAATAACCTCACTTTCTAAGCGAAGAAGTGAATATGTAAATATAACTGCACTAAAATTTTCTGTCATTCTTCGCCATTCGTCAAACAGTAAATCAAAGTTCTCCAATTAGCAGTTGTTTTGCAAACAAAACTCCAACTAAATTAGTAAAGAAAATCACTTTTTCAACATTCCGACTGAACTGATTTAATTAAAACATCCATTAGGAAACGTCACAGCGACGCTAACGCCAAAACTGCAAAACTTTCTGCTCATTAATTTCAGAATAACCCGAAACTATTAAACCCGTTCGAGCGGGGTGAATAAATTGTAATTGAATTTCTAAACTATTAAACTGATTCGATTATGCACCCTTTCGGCTGTGAAAGAAAGTCCGAAGTTGATTGCTAATTGGCTCGCCCAGACGACCTTGATAAGCCTCCTGAATCGAGTGTTCACAAGAACATGAGAGCGGTGAGGAGAATGGTGCCTACTTACCGCGGCGGTATAATAATCGCTCAATATGAGCCTGGGATAATGAAATGCTAAGTGGAGACTGGTGAAATCTCTTCATTATCTGGCTTTAATCAACTGTCTTAGTGGTGGAGAGTTTAAATATAATCCACGGTAATAGGACTGGCGGTGAGGTTTGCTTTGTTCGTTCTGGAGATTATGTTAAGCTGTTTAATAATTTTGTCACTCGGTTTCTCGTGTGGCTTGTATTTCATGCTAAGATATTGCCTAATCATCTCATTTTTAGAGTGCATCATCATGCGTTGAAATTTGTTCTAAAATAGAATATTAACCTGAATATATCGAGAAAATAGTAAAATAAGTACTAATAATTGAATTATATTTAGCTCGGCTTGTACACTCAGGATTATACTAAAGAATCCCTCGCTTTGCTCGTGATTCTATTCCAGAGTCTTTCGTTGCGCCCTGGATTAAACATTTTTCCTCGACCAAAAATATATACCACTTCACTCCCATGTCAAATAATCTACTATTATTGTACGTCCATTGAAAATAAGTCAGAGACTAACTAAATTCAAACGAAATTCATGCAAGAAAAGTAATCTAAATATTTATTTTAGCAGAGAAATATAGACAAGACAAGTATTTTCTTCGCAAAATAATTTAGTGCGTGAATTTATGCGCCCCTCAGACTGGAAGTAATACGCACAAATTAAGCCGTAATGCGACAAGCAGTCAAATAACAATGTACTTTCGACTCCTATACCAAAAACTGTCAATTAAAATGCCAAAATTAATATCATAAATTCATAAAGGTATCATGTAAGTCCGTTACAGAAAGATATAATATAGTATGAAATTTCATTATTAATTGGAATTTGAGCACTATAACGAAATAATAATACATGTTGACAGTCAAGTTATTTCAATGGAAATTATACACCTGTTAGTTTGAATAAAACGACTTATAAAAAAACTACAACTAAAAAACTGGAACTGGAACTGGCTTGGAAAACTGTTATCCCCAATCCCCATACATCGACATAGGTCGCGGTCAGTTTACCAACACCACAAATTACTTTGTAATCACAAAAACGCCTGTATCACCGCCATTTTGATTTTTTTAAATTAAAAACTGAATTGACAAGAAAAATCCGTAGAATTTTCGAACCTGCCCACAAAATTACACGAGAATCTGTTGAGAAATGTGACTTGTAGAGCAGAACAAATGGACATCCGCTGAAACGGAGACGCTTCGCTCGCTCGGTCAATAAACAAACAATAAACAAGGCTAATCCAGAGTTTTCTGGATTTATCTGGTCTCGGCAGAAATGGCGTTAAGGCAATCGAAACAGAACGTTCAGGAACGGAACGTGTAGGGTAATCTCTCATTATGTTTCACAAAATAAACCATAAATTTACTTAGCATATATACTGTATGGCATGCAACATAAATTATTGTTAAACGATAATACAACGTACATACATCATTAAATTACACAATAAAATAGTATATATTTAGTTTTATAAATTATTATAAAGAGAATATCTCCTCCAGCAAATCCTTCTACGGCATGGTTCTCAAAACGCTGGCGGCGTTACCTCTCTGGATAGCCAGGATGATCCGCTGATGGCCAAATTTACAAAGGCCACTCATATTGATCTTTAATTAAAGTGACGTTTATATATAGGTTGACAACTAGTTGAGGGACATTTAACTATTTAATGCTCAATTGCGAATTCGGATATGAGAGAGGTGAGCCGAGTTGACAGGTACCGCAAGATATTTTTCATGCCGCTTGACTAGGCTTGCAATGCCTCTAATGCAAGCGCCGCAAACTCGTAGTCCTTCGATAAAAGGTTTTCCCTCACCTAGAGCATTCGCCTGTCATAAAACATTTCAGATTTGATTTCGAGCATTACGTTACAGTACTGCGCACTTTAATACTCAGTTCTCCTCCATCACCAATGTAATGCTCGAATCTGTAACATTAAAGGTTGCGCACTGTAATTCTCGACTCTGTAACGTTACATTACAGGTGAATGCTCCAGGTTAGGCAGCACCTACTGCCTCCCTGACATGACGAGCATTCGCCTGTAATGTAACATTTCGTATTCGATTTCGAGCATTACGTTACAGTACTGCGCACTATAATACTCGGTTCTCCTCCATCACCAATGTAATGCTCGAATGTGTAACTTTACTTTACTCTGTAACGTTACATTACAGGTGAATGCTCCAGGTAAGCGAGCACCTAAAGACGAATATTTGCAGCGCTTCTGGGTTTGGGGACAGCTGCTACCGGCCTTTACACGGTTTGTCTGTGTGGTGTCTATGGCGAGGCATCAACACAAAGTACTCTTATGTCCTGTCCTGCAAAGGTGATCCCAGGCCCAGGGGGAGGCAAGTTGATATATGGAGGATGGGATAAATATCTTCGCGACGCCCTTGCTGTCCTGTATTGTATTATATTTGATGAACACGTGCAACAAATACAGATAAATAGTTTTAACCGGTAATTCATTTATGCACTCTGTAAATGCGTCAACCGTTCTTATTCATGTTTCCCCTCATCTTTAAACTTAAAAGGGTCTAAACACAAATGCCCAATATGTTCAATTGGATTCATTGATGGACTGTGTGAGACATGTCCGGGTTTAATGGTGCAATAAAAGACGGCCAACTACGTGAGCTGGGTGCAAGAACAGGACGAATCTATTTCTGGAGGTAGTCTAAAGTATTCGGCTACGATGGACATGATGATACACTTTTGCAATGTAAGCAGTTTTCAGTTATTATGGAAATGTCAAAATGTGTTTTTGTTATTAGTTTTGCTACGTAAAGTGATTAAAAGTTTTTTACGTTTGGACGTAATTTAGGGAAAAGGATCCAATCCATACTAAAACCTATTCGGATTTCAGACATTATATCGATGGCATAGAACTCAATTATGAATGACATATTGTTTTGGTTCATGTACGAATAAAGCTAGGACTGGCGATCACCTAAATCACCTTACAATAAAGCGTACCAATTTTCAAACGCCATCTATCGGTATCTTAAATTGTGGCTGCAATTCGTTCAAACAATAATGGCTAATTTCGAACACGGAAAAAACGAAGTGTCAGCAAAGTACCAATATTTGAAAATATAACAGCTTTGTAAATTATAGACATGTGATTGCTTTGATTTGTTTGATTTTAGCAAACAGCTTTGCAGGCTCTGTCAGTAATAAGTTGCATGGTTAATATTAGCAATAATTTGTTTATTTCTAGCCCTCCAATTTTTTCAGTGAAAATATGGTAGTTTCCTCAAATGACGTGTAACAACGCACTACCAAAGACACTTCGCTCAATAAATGATTTTATTTAGCTGAATTTGGCTTCGGTGGTAGCGCCATCTAGTTTTACGGGATTTTAACAGCTTTGGCTTATTTCCAAGCTACGATTCCTATACGGCGATTGTTGAATCTCTGGTTTTATTCATTCATGGTTATATGACACAATTATTTTCATAGATTTCTGTAGCGGTTAGTTTAAATAATGATGTGGACGATGAAATCTAATTTCGAATAGATGCTTGAGAATATCTTTTACTGTAATTTTTTACGAATTTTGAGCCATAACTTAAAGTCCTCGTGACTTAAATCACGTAAGCCACCCGCGCATAGGCGTAGCAGGGGGGGGGGGGGGATTTTATTATTTTTAACGCCATTGCGAATTTTGTAATGCAACGTTAAAATCCCTCCTTTTTAAAATCCCGGCAAGCTGACAATCTAATGTGTGCATGCTTTCGAAATAATCGAGGACACTTTTTAACCTTTTTCCGACGAGGCTCGGATCTCATGCCGTGTCGGGCCGGACCGGCTTTTTTCTAAAAAAATCCGCTGCGGTGGCAGCACTGCGCAACATGGCGGGGGTCGTAATAAAAAATGGCGTCAATTTAGAAGGCAAACGCGGCAAATTGGATATTTCTCACCGCTGCACTCCGTACGGGTTTCTTGTTTTTTGTTTGAATGCTTTCAGAAACAGGCTATTGTTATGAAGGCTGATCTGTGATTGTCATTTTAAGGCGTACCTATTCATAACACGGTATTAAAGTGGTAAAAAATGTCATTTCTTAGTACAGTACTAACAGAATACTACTATTGACAGTAGAGTTAATAGAACCATCCTAGTTTGCCTTGAACAGTAATAAACGCAATTAAACCAGATTTAATGATAATGAATTCGTTTTAGTTATACTCAGCGGAGCATCCCTCACTATTATAGTGGGGCCAATTCGAAAGTATGTTCCCTAAATTAAGAAGTTACTAAACTAAAAATAAGAAACTTCAAACTTGATTTTGACAGCTTTGTGCTATGCAAAATCGAGTTTCTAAGTATAGAAAATTTTAAGTTAGGGAAACACCGTTCCGAATTGGACCCAGTGTGTAATTCTTTAAACCAACTATCCCAATTTAAACCACTACATTTCGCGGACTTGTTCAGACTTGTTCGTCGGGTTTACGTTACTTATAACTTAGATGTGCGATTGTTATCCTTTATTGCGTTAACTCCTTGAAGCACGTCGCGCGCATCAGAACTAACTCGAGTACAACTTGGCGGTGGCGGCTATTTTGGAATGATGACGTTACAAAAATTGTTATAAATACTAGCTGTTAATTTTTTTCTAAACACACCCCTTGAACGAAAGCTGCCGAGAGCTGTTTTCGACAGCCAATCATGATCGTTTATTTGCACGCTGCGTCAAAATGCCTGCTCCTAATTGGCTATTAAAATCATAGCCTGACGTGAGACGCTATAGCGCCGCTATAAACTCTCTAAAACATTGTTCGTAGCTTCAGGGTTGTCAGATTTGAAGGTATCGGAAAATTGAGGTCAATAGTTTTCCAATATTTGATGTTCGATTGACCTTAAGAGGTACTAGGATCGGCCGGTCAGGCCACTGTAAGGAAAGGTTAGTAAAATTGTCTCTAGGTATTGTTGTTGGGTTGTATACTAGGGAATTGTAAAAATTTGGAATCTGGTGAATGATATCTAAAAAACCGGAAAAGTGCGAGTTAAACTCGCGTGGAGAGGGTTCCGTTCCATACATGATTAACTGAAATTTCCTATGTTACTTTAAATACCATAGACTTCTCATAGGTTTTCCTGTAATCTATAGGTAAAGAACTATTTTCTGTATTTTTTTCAAAATTTTAGGCCCGGTAGTTTCGGAGATAAGGGGGGGGGGGGGAATGGTAAATTTTCGCCTATTTGCCTAAATAACTTCCAAACCATTTATCTTAAAATTAAAAAAAAAAACATATTTAAGATCCTTACAATAAGCCTTTTCATTTGATATGTCACATGATATAGTTAGTGTAACTTTTTTTAAAATTGTTTATTTTCTAATTTAAATGGGGGGAATGGTCACCTATTTCCCTAAATAACTTCTAAACTATTTTACTTAAAATTAAAAAAAAAATACATTTAAGATCCTCACAATAAGCCCTTTCATTTGATATGTCACACGATTTCAGTTGCACAACTTTTTTTTTTAGTTTTCTAATTTATCCCCCAAAAGTGGGCCCCATGTTCAAAATTAATTAATTTACGTTACGCATCCCTGTTGCGGTCACCAATTTACATATGTATACCAAATTTCAAATCAATCGGTCCAGTAGTTTCGGAGCAAATTAGCTGTGACAGACGGACAGACAGACAGACAGACAGACAGACAGACAGACAGACAGACAGACACACGAGTGATCCTATTAGGGTTCCTTTTTTCCTTTTGAGGTACGGAACCCTAAAAAGAATTTTAAGTGAAATGTTATTTGATAGTCAACAATTATATACTTCCCTAATGCCTAATGCAAATATATGCCTCTATTAGTTGTGGCTTAAGCGATTTAGTAAATAATCATGTTGATTTGTTTAGTTTTAAATCTAAGAATAATATTGTGATGTTTGAATTGGATAGGTACATCTTTTATTTGATAATACCTATACTTAGTCAAATTAAAACTTTCATGAGACATTATGAATAGGTACCTACTTGAAATACGGCTTACTTACGGAAGAAGGACTCCACACGAGTTCGAAACATGTCGGACTATTTCTGACAGTGTGTATTTCAAGTATTAATACCTATACTTTGCGAGAATGTAAAAACGAAATTTCTTATTAATTATTTGGGCGTTCCAGCCCCCAATATATAATATTGTTCAATTCCTTAAACGGAAGCGTTGCAATGTCCACTCGACAATACGTTATATAACACTTCAATCAGCACTCAAGAGCAATAAGCATCGACATAAATCTTAAACGTCGCCGGCGACGGGGAAACTCACAAATTTCAAATGCCACGGAAAATCCTACGTATTTCACACGCGTACGCGCCACTCGCATCAAAGGAAAAATAACCTTAGCCGTTTGCAACAAGAATGATTGCGAGTGCTCCGGTAACATTGTACACGTGTACCCGAGGCGTTTTATACGAAATACAATATTAAGGGAATAATATTTCTTCATAAATCGTCGTAGGTGCACCGCATTCACGCAGGGGTTAGTGGCGGGCTTATAAAAATAAATTTATTTAACGTTTACCGTCCACGGCGGCGCGCAGCGGGCTCGTAATGTAGCCAACGAAAACTGGAGCCGCATTGTATTAAAAATATGATTCATAGTTGCTTTTGCGGGATAAAGAATGGTGAGCGTACAAATAAAACATTGTTGGAAGTTTTGTTCTGATATAGTCCGCGCGCGAGCTCCGAGCAATCGGGGGCTGAGGAAAGCCCGACTGGCCTTTCTTACTCTGCACTCTACCAGCATTTAAGTGTTGTCCTAAGGGCATGCTCATACTTATCATTGCTGTTGCCGTATTCGTCATTTATTCAAACTCAAAACATTTATTCAGCAAATTGGCCACCTGTGTCTTTTATTGTCATACGAATTCATTAAAATGGTTTGAATCTACTACCGCTTCGGACAGGACCATCATTTACTGAGAAGAAGCGCCCCAAGAAACTCAGCACAAAGTCATCAAACTCAAATAAAATTAAATAGAAACATAACAAAGTAATAAACCAATGAATGACAATTATTAATACTAATAAAAATTAAATCAATCATCGATCGATAATCAACAATATATGAAAAACGATAAAATATAATATAGAAAACACTATGAAGCCTCTCTCAGATATCGCATAAAATAATTGCTCCTTAATTGGTTCTTGCAAGCATGAACCATCCGGAACACACTACCCTACACTGCACTGTAAGATTCCTAGGACCTCACGTGGACAGTACTTGCTAAAACATAGTTTTTGATCTTATTGGAAAAGAATAACCTAATGTTGCATAAAAAATTTAGTCAGCTCGTCCCACTGCTGCATATAAGCCTCTTTGTAGCTTCAAAATTAATAAGCGAAGCCTCCTTTTTAATATATTTTCTATCTTAGGTTAATCGTGTTGGTAAAATTAATAACAAAATGTAAAAATAACTATAAATAAAAAAAAAACGCAAGTCGATATCATTAGGTAGCGAAAAACAGTTGAGGGAGTCGGTTGTGTGGGCTTTTTTGTGCAATACTATTATTGGGGATTTTTGGGACAGTAGGTAAAGTGTTATTACTGGACACGACGCAAAACGGGACTTTCCCGGATTTCCCGGTCATCTGGCAACCCTACTGTAAACAGAAGCGCATTAGATTCGAGCCTTGAACACGTTCTAATTAGCATACGACGTTCTCCACTATGTGGATGGACTATGCGCTATGCCAGAGCAATACCGATCGTGTTACAATGGAACTGGGTTTATATTGCTTACTTGACAGTGCAATTTGCTTTTTATAGGCGATGATTAGTTCATAGATTCAGGCGTTACTTCGCGGAAATCCATATTATACTAGAAATATTGAATTACTTTGCTATTCCGCGAAAACAGTAGGGTAAAATCGTGCAAATAGCGGCGCTTGTGTTGAATATTTTTTGTTCATGCAATATTCCCACCCTCCCTCCGCATATGATAAAATAAGCAACACAAACGCTACTACAACCACCACCACCACCACCAAAAATACCGCTCGACACGTGTTTCGCCTCTCTACGAGGCACCCTCAGGAGAAGTTGATAGTCCGACGCTCGGTCGAAGAAAATTGATTCTTCGACCGAGCGTCGGACTATCAACGGAGGGAGGGTGGTAATATTGCATGCATCGAAACGAACCACCGAATTACTTACCTAAACTTAAAATAAAAAAAACGTCAAACACGATTTTGTGTAGCACAAATAACGATATCAAAAGAAGGATATGGCATTCAACACAACTACGTTGAACAAATGACGTAGTTCGTCATGGTAACGCCATCTATTTACAAGTTTATAAACTACGAAGCTCTCTTGCCGACGTCTTACTAGTTCTTATCACGTTTACACAGACTCTTATTTTGACTGATTCATCGCGGTCTTTCAAAAAACAAAACGCATGAATCAGCCAATAATGGACCTTTCCCCAATGTAATAAGAACGCCGATGTCGGCAATATTTACTGAGTTTCCGATGGTGTCATCGTCACCAAAAAAGTGAGCATCGCGAACATCGCGTTGGGCAGTTCCTTAGTATGTATTTCTATGAGCACAAAGCTGTCAAAATGAAGTCTGACGTTTCTTATTTTTAGTTTAGTGACTTTTTAATTTAGCGAGCACACTTTCGAATTGGCCCCAGTTTCAGTTAATTTAAATACTTAAACTGAATACACACAAACAAGACAGATAGACCTTTTATTTGATTCGTCTTCTTTTTAACCCGACGCCAACAAAGTAAGAATTGAATAAAAATTCAAACTACCCATTTATTACGGTTGGTACACACTCCCACGAAACGGTCGTAACAAATCGACTGCAGTTTCTTTAAGTGAGTCAATTTATGTGCTTCCAATACGGTGGCAAAAACGGTAGAAGACAATATTGCATTTAGTGGCAGAGACGGCGGAGAGAGAGTTGCATGACTGAAATACTATGTAATCAATTCCTATACAACTAAATAAAATTAAAGTGTCTGTTTATAATGTCAAAATAACAGCTTTTTACTAAATGCATACGAAAGTATTTACGGTACTTATCACAAAAAAAAACAATTTTTGTGTCTCTGTTTTAGGTCGGGCAAAAATGCTTTCGTAGGTCCGGATGTCCGGCTGTTCTCGGTCGTATTTCTCAGCCGATTCTCGTGAAATTTTGTGAGCAGGTTCAATAATTATATATGGATCTTTTATGTTCATTGAATTTTTTCGAAACATTTTAAAAAGGCGGAGATATAGGGGTTGAAAACGTAAAATGCCATTTCGTAAAATTTTCAAAAGTGACACCAAACCAGATTCGTGAGGTCTACAGCTCACAGAGCCACTACGTAGTAGATAATAATATATTTCGCGACTACGTTAGCATGGAATTCGGTTATACTTTTTCCCTCGGGAACTTTGACTTGAAGATTAATAATTTGCGATATCGCTGAGGCAATGATGCCCTGTTTATGTGCTACTAGCAACCTGCCCCGCACGGATGTGTATTACATTTAAACCTCATTTCAAGGTAGCTTTTCATGATGCTTCAATTAAAATTCGTTTAGTAGATTACTTACAAGCGAATCCACCGACAAACAATATTAAGGACTTATATATTCCATTCGTGCATTCTCGATTTGTCTCTGGCAGCAACCAGAACAGTAGACGTAATTTAGAACTAGGAATAGATTCAAGGTGGGCACCTGCGGCTTATTTACGGCTGGGGACTGGGGACGGAATAAAGCATTCTCTACCAATATCCGCCATAATTTTTGAAGAATGATTGCATTTTTTAATATTCATAAATTGTTTTTTGTTTGCATTTGGAAATATATTTAGATGATTTATCGGCTGATGGCAGTTATGTTTATCCTATCCTACGAATATTATATATTACGATCTGCCCGCAACTGTGTGCCGTTTGTGGGGTAGTTATTCCCTAGGGAACATTTGAATTTTCTTGGATAAAAGTACTCCAGAACCTAGGACATTCCAAGGTTCATGAACATCCGTTCAACCGTTATGGAGCTGAGTGGCAAGAAACATACACACACACACACACACACACACACACACACACACACACACACACACACACACACACAAACATTCGTATTTATAATATTAGTAGGTTAGGTTACGTTAGTTAGGTTATTATGTTCCTCAATCCCGCGCCAACGGCTGGATGGATTTGGATAAAATTTGACGGACAGATACTCGTAGATCATATCAATGTATGCTGTCTAGCTAAATCAGTCCATACGCTTACACTGCTCTACCTGTTTCTCTAAAGCAAGGATCACGACACGATGACGTCACGAATGACGTCAGGTTGTTTACGCGTGCGTGCTATGAACGTACTTACGGTCAATTCGGAACGGAAGACGACGCGCTCTCGGCGCTGTGTGCTCGCTTTTAGCGCGTCTTGGAACGTAATGATGATGAAAATGAAAACGAAAATATTTATTTTGCAAGTAGGCCACATGGGCTCTTTTACATGTCTGAAGCTACCAGCGCTTCGAAAGGTGACATCTGCTGAGAAGAAACGCCGCAAGAAACTCAGCAGTAAGTATTTTTTTTCTCAACTTTTACATTAGGGTTTTAACTAAAACTAACACATGAAAAGGGCAGCAAACAATCCTAATGGTTAAAAATTAATTATAATAAATAAACTAATAAGGAAGATGTATAGTCTCCGCGTCTGGACAAGTAAAGTGACTTAGAGATGTATAAAGCCTGTAAGGGTCATAATAATAATAATAAAAATAAAGAATAAATGAGACATCTAAATTGACTACCTAATCTAGGTTAAATGGAGATGTAGACAGTCTTCACGGTCAAGTATAAAAAACCGGTCAAGTGCGAGTGAAACCCGCGTGGAGAGGGTTCCGTTCCATACATGATAAACTGAAATTTCCTATGTTACTTTAAATACCATAGATTTTTTATAGGTTTTCCTGTAATCTATAGGTAAAGAACTATTTTCTGTATTTTTTTCAAAATTGTAGGCCCGGTAGTTTCGGAGATAAGGAGGGGGGGGGGGGGGGAATGGTCAATTTTCACCTATTTCCCTAAATAACTTCTAAACTATTTTACTAAAAATTCAAAAAATATACATTTAAGATCCTCACAATAAGCCCTTTCATTTGATATGTCACACGATTTCAGTTGCACAACTTTTTTTTTTAGTTTTCTAACTTATCCCCCAAAAGTGGGCCCCATGTTCAAAATTAATTAATTTACGTTACGCATCCCTGTTGCGGTCACCAATTTACATATGTGTACTCAATTTCAAATCATTCGGTCCAGTAGTTGCGGAGCAAATTGGCTGTGACAGACGGACAGACAGACAGACAGACAGACAGACAGACAGACACACGAGTGATCCTATAAGGGTTCCTTTTTTTCTTTTGAGGTACGGAACCCTAAAAAGGAGATGTAAGGTCTCCAAATATCAAAAACATAATAATAATTTGAAATAAAGATATTTCATGTCCTAATAAGTAAGGTTCATCATACCATCTTAGGACTAATTAATCGAACGTGGCCACAAGTAGTCTTGTGGCTCTGCCCACCCCATTAGGGATTTCGGGCGTGATAATATGTAAGTGTATGTAATACGTAAGCTAGTTTAACTTGGTTTTAGCAGCTTTTGTTTATTTCTGAGCTAAGATGGCAACAAGGCGATTGTCAGTTCTCTTGTATTAATAACAGATAAATTAACAAACAGTTACCACTCCCTACACACCGCTCCCCATCCGTCCTGCAAATGGCCTGTCTGTTTTGATAAACAGCCTCCAGTCCGATCGCTGCCTTAAGGTAAATTCAAAACTTGGGAGTTTACGTTGTATTTGAGATTTTGTAATCGTAAACAGTAAATTGATTGAAACTGTACAAGTTTGTCGGCTATCGGGGGTTGATTAGATGGGTTTTAATTACGTAAGCTGGTTCGTTTTACGAAGAAATCTACTTTTGAATGGACCTTTAACAAGTACCCTATTATCATATTCGCAGCGGCCCTAACATGCATGACACAAAGATAAGATAGACCGTCTTATCTCTAAGTGCGTCTCTCAAACACTGGTGCCGACGAAAGAGATAGTCATAGAGATAAACGGGTTTAATTTATCTTTGTGGCATGCATGTTAGGGCCGCTGGATTTACAACTACAACGGATGTTATACCCTAGAAATAGGGCCCAATTCGAAACAGTATCCTCTTAATTTATGATTTCGTAAACTTAAAATAATAAACGCCATACTCAATTTTGTATATACCTAACACAATGCTGTTCAAATGTAGTTTAACGTTTCTTATTTTAAGTTTAGTTCGTTTAGAGCTTAAATTGCCCCCATAAAATTAATGAAATACTAAGATTTCACTCATAATCGATGTTGCTGCAGCTGAGTTCATTTGTTTATCCTCAATCAGTTTCAATTTGGATGGCTTGGCAATTCTTAATTAAGTGGTTCGGCGTGGCTTAAGTGGTTATTCGAACGTAAGTGGCAGTGTGGGTGTGGCTTATGGAACAGTGGCCCTAACATGCAAGACACAAAGATAAGTTAAACCCGTTTATCTGTATGACTATCTCTTTCGTCGGCACTAGTGTGAGAGAGATGCACTTAGAGATAAGACGGTTTAAGTTATCCTTGTCTCTTGCAGGTTAGGGCCGCTGGGGGCTATAGGTAATTAGGTAATATACTAACACTTCGTTCATTAACTCGCTGGCGAGCGTAACTTGACACGTCAGTGCAATATAAACTATATGTTCGTGCGTGTATTCAAACTTGGTCGTATTTCAACGCAGCCGACCACGGATATAGGTACCTAACTCCGCATAATGCCTTCGGATTTTCGGATGAAAGGAGAGACGAAACGAGCGGCGAGGTTTGTTAGGCTGATGTGGCCGAAGAGTTCCTGAGTGGCGACCACGTGGGCAGACCACCCACCCGGTGGACTGACGACTGTTCAAGATTGGAGGACTCCGCTGGATGTAAGCAGCATATGATGGGTTAGGCTATTTGTTGACGCTCTAAAAATCCCAATCCTGAAACCAGCACTATTACAAATGAAGCAACTTCTTGTTTGTTTTTTTCTTCCTCCTATTGTTCTGTTTATCATTTTTATGCATTTTCATAATAGTAAGTATGTTTATGTAAGTTTTTGAGTGCACTTTTATCCAAGTACTTTTGTGTAATTATTAGTGTTTAGTGTGTTTGTATAGCGCTCCGGTTGCTACCTGAAAATCAGCTGCGGGTGTCTGACGCCTCAGCATTATGCTGAGCCAGTGATCGATTCACTGCCGCGATGACACACATCTCTCGTTTTTCTGTACTATTTATTTTAATTATTGTTTGTGTTATGTGGTGAATAAAAGTATTTTGTTTGTTTCTGTCTTTTTTTCTTTCTGTTAGTGGACGTCTTTCCGTTGAAATTATGATGATGAAAAGAACAACTTATTACTTTTCTATTTTCAACTTACATTCACTTAGTGGTCAGCCATCCCAAAAACATACCTATGACAATAATACAGAAGCAATCTGGGCCCTACGCAATAATCTAAATGAAAAAATCTAAAAACAAGAACGAAGGAAGAAGCGCGATGGCGCCTTACAAAATTTTAAGAACTTCTCGAATACAATGTACGTATCATAGGAATAGACGATAAGTTTCAATAGTTTTTCCTTTTTCTAGATGCGAACAATTTGAACAACAGTATAAAAAGTACCACTTTCGCTGAGTATTTTATCAACAATCAGTTAAAGAAAATTCGTCATTTCACTACCCTCGGCCATTGTCGGGGACTATCGGTTCGACTCGCGACATATCACCAGGTTCGAATAGCCTAATTATTTGACGTTGACAAAGTCTGTTTGCAACTCCATTAGTGTTTTTTACTCGAAGTGAAAGTAAAAGTATCATTTCATTCACGTGAGCGCAGCCGCGGGCATATCTAGTTTGACATAATTGACAAAGTTGTAGCACCTTTAAATCTACAATTCGGTTCTTGACCATTTTTTAAACAACATTTTTGGCTTCTTGTAAACTCATTTTAGATTGTCAAAATATATGTTAGTAATATTAATTTTTAAATTTTCAACGACAAAGCACTATCATATTTTAAATTTTTAATTTGCCGCTGTAATGCTATCTTACCGTCAGCCGTCGCGTGTGACGTCAACATACTGACACCGGTCGTAAACGTCAAAAAAGTATAGTCTGTATGAGTGTGCGGTCCGAATAACACTTACGGTGATCACAACGATTAAGGTGGGCAGCGTGATTTGGAACGCAACAAACCTATGCAAACGTTATGACGAATGAGTATGAGTCGAAGTTCTTAATTTATTAAATTCTACATCTTGATTTAATTTTATCTAAAACCTGTTCTATAACGTACTGTTGTGGGGTTAGCTACCGCTCTACAGAAATATATTAATATTTGTTACGAATAGTCAAGAAGCTAGTTCAGCCTTTACTCTTAAATCGAAGCGTTAACGCTATAAAATCCAAACGCAAACTTTATCGTAATCACGGGCCCCGATTCACACTCTGTTTGCTCGATCTAGATACGAAATCCCCGATTTCCAAAGTTCCTTCGACCCGCCCAGCTTTGTCATTGTCACTATGACGAATTGGCCTCATTTTGGCCCGGACAGCCGAAGGTTCCCACCTAGATTTTAAGGTGATTCAGACTACATTCGCGCGTAATCCTTGCCGGAGATATATAGCCTTCAATGGCAGGAAAGTGATTCCGAATAGTCAAAGATATTCGCGAGACGTTTTCTGATTTATGAACGGGAACGATGTTTTGAGGATGTTGAAGCTGTGCTTTAGAGAGGTATTGTGGAGAGCCTTTATGCTCCCGGACGTTTAAATTTCTGAGGTTCGCTCGCCATTATTTTATGTCGTTAAAATAGGTTCAAGTAATAGTTTCGATGCTTGAAAGTTAAAATGTCATAAGCATTTTTTGTCATATTGGGCCCAATTTCACTGTTATCCAATGGCAATACAAATATTCAATAAACTCCCAAAAGACATAAAGGAGTTACCAGCTAATAGTTTCAAAATCAAGCTCTTTCAATGGCTCAAAGAAAGGACATTTTACTCGGTAAAGGAATATTTACAATAAATTTAATTAATATTTGTAGGTTTAACTTTGATCGACATGACATTCGTACGTTATTACTGTATAATTTAACGTCAGCGTTATATATTCTAATAAATTTTAATAGTAGGTATAGTTTTAGTTAAGAAAATTTTGCATGCCAATAATGGTTAGACATGTGATTCTAGACATATTTTATAACATTAAGACCTATGTACCATGTTTAAAGCGAATAAATGAATTATGAATTAATTCGAAACTGCCGCTTTTTGTTCAAAAATAACGTCAAACTGAAATTTGTATTTGACGAAATTGAGTTTGACGTTTCTTATTTAAAGTTTAGCTATTTTTAAATTTAGCGAACACACTTTGGAATTGCCCCATTGAAGTATATATATCGTTAGAATCGTCTCATTTTTCTGCGTCGTTTGAGCTTTTTTTCATGCCCGTGCGATGAATTTTGTGTCGCTTATACCGACAGTAATTTATAGAAAAACGAGTGGTATTTTTATTTAAACATTTTGGAGTATTTTTCCAAATACATTTCTTACACTAATGTATGCTTGGACTTATTGACGAATTGTAAATTTTAGTCGTGCTCATGTTGTCTTATTTTACCTGGATCAGTTATATTCATTTAGAATCGGTGCCTAAATTTAATACTCCCTATACGTAAAATAAGAAACGTGAAATTTAATTTAGTATGCCGCCAAGCTGTCTATATCGAGTATGACATTTCTTATTTCAAGTTTAGCGATGTCTAAATTTGCTTCAAACATTAGTGTATTCACCATTACAAAAAAATAATATAAAACTACAAATATATATATTTATATACGGAACCTCCTTATTTGTGATCCATTTCCCATTTCCATTAGTTATTTAGCATAATAAGTAGTTAGATATAATATAATAGTGTAATGTCATATGGTAATGGAATAGTTTGTGTATATTTTAGATTGGTTTTGGCTGTTAATTCACCGAACACAAGTAGAGCTACCGCATAAACCAATAGTACTCTGGCATCCAAACTCGACATTGGTCGTTGCTCGACAAAGCTCGACATCAAGACATTGATGGAGCCATCAAAACTCTAAAAATCAATCAATCAAATCCCCACTGACGTGATGTTAGTTATCAAACTTCACTTAGCAGTAAAATAATGAATGGTCATTTATTATTAATTTTACCCATGCTAACTTAATATAAATTCTCTCCATGTATCAGTTAGCATTCTCATTATAATACCTAAGGCATGGCTCGATAGTGAATTGATCAAAGCGCATGTTTGCATTTCGCGTCTTCGCAGACTGCATAATGGTGCAGGCGGCGGCCCGTCGGCTACGCGTTGTCTATTACACACATACAAACTTTGTATACGTGTAAAAGACGTCATATTATTCTTATTTTTATACCTGATTAGGCAAATAGTCTTTCTGCCATTCTTGCATGTGGACCACTACTGCTGCTGCCATTGTTATTTTTCGGTAGGAACAGTAGATAGGCATTTATTTAAAAATAAAAAATAAAATATATCGTTAAGGCACCTCATTCGGGAACGCTAAGCGATTCTGTAGCGACTCGTAAGCCAGATTTCTCATTCCACTCTTCCGCACGACGCGAAATGCGTAAGAGCGAGATGAGAGATCTGGCTTACGAGTCGCTACAGAATCACGTTCCCGAATGAGGCGCCAGGCTTGTTGTCTTGCCAACCCAAGATTTTAAAATTAAGCTATCGACATTGTTAATTAATAACTGTTATTATTCAGTCTCAGATTTCTTGACATCTAATTTTAAATTGTAAATGATTCAATTCTTGATTAATGATTAATAATAACTGGCTCTGACATTTTAATTTAATAATACTTGGGACATTTCATTAGTTTTTTGTTTTGATAATTTTGTCACTTATATTTATTATAACAAGCATGTTTTTGTACGCCAACTGGCAAATCATAGTATCACGTATTTTTTTTTCCACCACTGTATTCAGTTTTACCTGCGATTCACAAATAAAACACTTTGACTTTGACTTTGACTGTTGTAAACGAGAATATATTTTGGCATTTTATAGCTGCAATTCGGTACATCCCCAAAAGCTTTTATTTAAACTTTTTAATCCTTATAGTGATATAATATATAATATTATTGGGAAAAACTAAAACTGCAGCAAAAAATTGCCATAAAACCAGCACGTGTAGAAGCCCCTTAAAAGCCAAAGCTTAGTTAGTTGCACAGCACTTTTTCTGCATGGTAATGTTCGTCTGCATGGTTATTTTGCTTTCATCGTTTATTCGTTATATCGGAGTGAATTGTCACGGTCTATCTGGTTTCACTGATTCGGTGTGACACCGCAGGTGCAACTGCACATAATACAGCTCAAACAGCAGTGCGGTGACGTCTCAGTCCCCGGTCACTACACGATGCAAATGAGTGTGAACTCCTGTGCAAGTCGCAAACAGTGCACCGCTCGATTCGAGATTCGTCATTTGTTGCATTCTAATCGAATCACGAGAGCTTTGCGTATTTGAATGTGCTGTATAGTTTTGAATTACACAAATTATAACCTTGTTCGTTTTGAATAGGGAAGATGCATAATTTTTATTTCATCTTGTATCGGAAAGTGCTTGTTCTTGTACGCAACACATTATTATGTTGTTTATTTTATGAGTTATCAAGCTTTAAAAGTCATTGTTCAAACCACTCGCGAAAACACTCCATACAAAATGGACGACAACTATGACGTCACGGCATACGTTAGACTGTACAAAATGTATGGCGCTGAAACGAAATCTATAATTATTTCTGAAAATACTGTTTTTAGATCAAAATCGTATAAATAAAACATGACATAAATTTGATGAGGATGTCCAAAAAATTTAAATCAGAACATATGCCAATATATATTTTTCACTAATTTTGACCCGTAATAAAATAAAAATGAATAGTCATAATGATTTGCGTTTTTCTGTAAACTCTTTTCTTCTCTTTTCTTTTCTTTTGTTTACGTTTACTTTCATTATATTGATATATTATGAAAGTAAACCTCATTTTGATTTTCATGCATCTTCCCCATTTAGGCGTAGTTTCATCTCCCAATATAATTTATTGTTTATATATACGATACTAGCAAACCCGGCGAACTCCGTTTCGCCACCAGATGGCTTCGTTTTATGTAACATTTCGTTTGGTGTAGCTATGTATCAGAGATGGCGCTGTATGTGAAAAAAGATTTTCCCGCTTTTCTGTTGAAATTTTTCCTGAATTTTCTATGCTATAAACCTCACGGAGCCCGAGACCTTTCCAACGAATGCAAAACCGTGGAAATCGGTTCGTGCGTTCTGGAGTTATAGCGTCAGGAAGGAAAACCCGACTTATTTTTATATAGTAGATATCCCTAGCTGTTGTACATCCTTAACACACAATGTTCTTCAGTAGTGCATATCTGAACAATATGCTAATTAATAATAATAATAATCAGGGGACAATCTTTACACAAATCGATCTAGTCGCAAAGTAAGCTCTAAAGGCTTGTGTTATGGGTACTAGACGACGATATACATACTTATATAGGTAAATAAATACTTAAACACATAGGAAACATCCAAGACTCAGGAGCAAACATCCGTGCTCATCACACAAATATTTTCCCTTACCGGGGATCGAACCCAGGACCGCTAGCTTCGGAGGCAGGGTCACTACCAACTAGGCTAATCGCGTCGTCTAATTATGAATACAATCACTCTATTATTTACGAAAAAATACTTTTACACTTTATTATGTTGGAGCAACCTGTATTTACACACATTGACACTGGCAAAGTGCAGTTGCATAGACACTGTGTTATAGACAGTGTTGTTGGCATTATCAATTTTATTGATACAGTGGGGCCAATTCGAAAGTGTGTTCGTTAAATTTAAAAGCGGCCAAACTTGAAATAAGACACGTCAAAATCCATTTTGACCACTTGGTGCCATACTAAATCGAATTTGACGTTTCTTATTTTAAGTTTAGGGAGTTTTAAATTTAGGGCACACCTATTTGGAATTGGACCCAGTGTGTTACTATTTGTTTTAGTTGGGTTTAAAGTTGCTAGAAAATGTTGGATCTTGTGAGAAGTCCTATTTTCCGAGTTTTTATTATGTCAAACTACCAGGGACATGTTCTATAAAAGCGACAGTACTATTTACTCGCTGTCTAATGACGAAACCTCAGGAACCAAAAATGTGGGTGCAGGTAGGCTCCTTTAAGGGTAGACCAGGGGTGCTCAACCTTTTTTCTCGGAACAAATGCGTGTGAATTATATATCAGGCGGGCCGCAAAAACTTGACATTTAAATGTAATCATTTATTTATCAAACTTTTGGCCAAATTCTCAAAGGCCACTCAAATTGATTTTTAATTAAAGTGAGGTATATGTCTAGGTAGTTGAGGGACATTTAATCGTCTAATCGAATGCTTAAGTGACGTTTGTGAATTCGGCCATTATGATATTTATTACATTCAAGTATTCTTGGTATTGATATTAGTTATAAAATATATATTTATGATGACTTTTTAAAATAAAAGAGTTTATAAGTTCGCTCTAAGCCATAGCATTTGTTATAAAAAGCTACACCATATTTTGTTCTTAGGCCCATAAATTGTAGAATGCGTTATCTTTAAAAACAGATTAATAATTTAAAAAGAGTCTATTAAAAAGTCAGTTACCGCTTAAGGAGCGTCGCGGGCCCCAGTCTCATAAATAATGTGAAAAATATTGCGGCCCCTAAATGATGATAAAGGCCCTAAATTAGCGCGGACAGGAATTATAAATAGCGGCTGTGTTTCAAGCATCGTTGTAAATAGACCTTGCACTTTTAAGAATATGAATGAGAATCGCGTATTATTAACTATACAAGATTATATAGGTACATAAATATGATATAGGAGTAACATTAGTTGCCCATTGCGAGCATACAGATAATTTAAGTAATTTTTAATTTTATAATATTAAGTACCTTTGAACGTTATTAAAAAATCTCGATGATTATTATACGTTTCCAATGAGCCAGCTTTTTAAATTGATCTTAAATAGGTTTTATGAATTGCTTTGCATACCGCAGCAAATATTTGTTAATTGGCTGTTATGAACCTGAGACCAAACGGGTCAAAACATTTCAGCAATTTGTATGAAAAGACTTGCCGTCGGTAGTAATCTTAATGACTTTTAAAATGGTTTATACTTTGAAAGTTATATTGTTATTCATAAAAATCTATTGAATCATCAAAAGCGAAAACAGAAAACATTTGACGTTCGTTATAAAAGCCGTGAACATTGAAATCGACGCAGTTTATTCGTACATTATTTCTATATGATAAAAACTTAAGTATTTTTCTGTTAAAATATTATATACTTCTTCAGTACAACAGTATTCTGCTCATTGATTCAGCATGCTTTTAATAATCAATTACCTTTTTTTGTTAGCAGAAATATAGTTTTCTCAGATTACATTCTCCTGGCGGTATCTTATTATTTTTAACTATATTATATATTTTTCTTGCAAATTAAGAAAGGAAATAATCAGGTCTAAGGTGATCACGCTGTAGCCTAATACAGCAAGAAGTACTTATCCAGTAATCACTCCGGACCCCCCCCCCCCCCCCCTCTTATGTATGTCCCTGTTTCGCAATACTTGCTTGTCTCGATGTAAAATTTCTAGTAGCAAGCAAATACCGAGTGAAATTTTTAACAGCTATCTACGTTTAACGTCTTAAATAAAAGAGTGCAACGTTCAGTTTGATAAAAGTATTTCTCTTTTAAGTTTTTAGTAGGATTATTCTTCAGTTATCTTGCCAGAGTAAACTACGGGGATGGAAGTTTTGATTTCTTTTTTAATACCATTTAGGATTAAGCTGACCTAAGCCCTGAACAGATTTGCCTAATATTTCAATTTATTCGTCTGAGAGAAGAAATATACGCTTTTTGAGAATAAACGTTTTATTAGATAAAATAAAAACCGGCCAAGTGCGAGTCGGACTCGCGCACGAAGGGTTCCGCACCATTATCTATAAAACGGCAAAAAAATCACGTTTGTTGTATGGGAGCCCCCTTAAATATTTATTTTATTCTGTTTTTTAGTATTTGTTGTTATAGCGGCAACAGAAATACATCATCTGTGAAAATTTCAACTGTCTAACTATCACGGTTAATGAGATACAGCCTGGAGACAGACGGACAGACGGACAGACGGACAGACGGACAGCGGAGCTTTAGTCATAGGGTCCCGTTTTTACCCTTTGGGTACGGACCCTAAAAACTGGACTATAAGTAATTTTGAAAACAGAACAATTATTTGCTATGTTTGGTTGAATTAAATATACAATTATCAATTCATATAATAATATTTGCGTTATTCAAAGTGCAATTTAAAAACCACAACCAATTAAAACATATTCGGTAAATAAATATGTTTTCGATTAAAATGTTGAGCGCCTCTGTATTGAGCAAGTTATAACAACCGTTGAAAACTAAACTTATTTAAGCGTAGGTATGTTTAGTGCTAATTAGTTTAGTTCCCAGGTCGACCGCCGCTAATAATGAATGTTAGGTTAAACTTTCGGCTAGGCTGGCCTTAGCTAAGGCCACGCCAAGATACGCGCGAGTAAGCCCTCGGTTATTGCATTTGCAATGATTTTACAATAGTAAGTAAAATATCATGATAAAGATATACGCTGGGTGTTGTAAAGTCGAATTTAGGTTACGAATGACAAAATTTGTACTGATTTACTATTTTATCTCACACTTGATCTAACGGATTATAAAACGTTTCCTTATTCTGCTTGCAAATTTCGATGCAGTTGTATGAATTGGTTAAGTGAAAGTAAATAGTCATACTAAAACCAAACTTTGCGAAGATAGCCTTAAAAAAAACATCATTCCGTTACCGTTTTCTGTATCACATAGAATTAATACCAATGTTGAATATAAGCTGCGCATAGTTTCATTTTTAAAAGACTCATTTTATCAGCGTTTTCACAGCCGGATCAAAACGCTATCCGCTCGCTTCTCACCCAATCATTACCGTAGGCACGTTAGCAACTGACTCGCTAATCCAGAATGCAAGCAAGAACTATTTGTGCAGTTAAATGGATAGTTTCGGACTGGTCTTAGTTAGCGTGGGTAGCCCCGGCGGGTTACGTAAACTTGACTGTACGACGTGTGTTTGTGAACATTGCCAGTGTTATTAAAATTCAACCCTGCGGTTTTCAGTTAGAAGTTCAATTTCGACTACGCTACAATTAAGTATAAGTACGTTAGAGCATTGTTGGAGTAGTTTTTAAATATTGATGATGTTAAAGGAAAGCAGTGCTCGCTCACTTGTTCCAGTGAAATATTATGTACCTATAGTATTTAGCTCGAATATGATCGAATAAGAAATAAAGTGATAAAACAAGGTGACATTTCGTTACCATAGCAACGATAAAATTCTAAAGTCTGTTCGCCGAGAGTTGATAAATATTATGATATCGTCTCGAAATAGCGACTGTCGCTTACCTATCGCAAACTGTATGACGGGCGTAGCTTATCGCTGCGCGCACTGAGTTGAGTTTCGTCGTACGAGATACGCAGTTGTTGTCATGCGCAGCGCCGCGCCGGGCGGTCGAGCGCGCGCACGTGCAGCCATATCGCCATTCCGTTTTGGAATACGCTTCGAGTGTGCCGTTTGGGTGTTCGTGTGTTATTTTAGACGAAGTAATTGAACGTTTCTAATAAACGTCACCGACTCTGATTATTCCTCCAAGTCAGACTTCGTCACGGTCGTCGTCCGACGATATGCCAGCAATGGGACATATTATACAGGCAATTCAATAATAATATTCTATGAAAAAAATATAGTTTTTCCCTGTAATTTTTTATTATCAATGGTAAAAATAATAAGGGGCCGCTATTTGTATGAGTTAGGAAGCCCTGTTTTTTTTTATCAACTCTTGTCGAACGGACTTTATGTCGGTTAGACAAATAGATGCCGTATTCAATGAAATTAATTTTGTCATATTCGTGTCGCTTTAATTCAACCAAATAATATATCTTAGGTACGGTCCCACATAATTTGCATGCTAGCCTGTACCATTCTGAATTATTTCTATGATAGCCCTTCAGTGGACAAAGGAGTCGTAACCGGGTTTCATAATAAATTAGAATGACGATACTAAAAGGGTTCTGCGTCCACTGAATAAAGTTGCATATCGATTAATGGTTGATATTTCGCTGGTCAAGTATCACGAAGGTTTATCCTACGTTTCAGTGCAACCGAAATTAGACCATGTAGCCCTACAACAAAGAACAAATTAGGATACATTACAAGAGGAACAAAGAACGCTGTTATAGTTAACGATTGATCGTCGCAGTTGATGCTAATATGGTCGCTATGTCTAGTATTGAGAGTTTATTATAGTATGTTGATAATATTACTTTTACTGCTGAATCGTGGAGAAATGTTAATTAATCAGATACATTCCTCTAGTTGAGATTTATTTGGTATTCTTCTTCGATAACTTCTGAGTTTTTTTATACATTATACAGATGTAGTGAGTAATTATTAGACATCGGGTAAAGTCGGAAACCACGACTACTTATTTCTAAACGGTATTGACGTATCTAAATGTTATCGTATTAAGAGGAGTGTGAACCTACGACTTTTCATACAAAAGGCGATAAAGATTTCCACATCTTAAATGTTATGCGATTTTGACAAATTTTTGATAGGTTACTAGTCAGAACAAAATCTAGGTCTATACGTTTTGGTTTTTTCACTATACTCAGTAAATTCAGTTTTATGGTTGTTTCAGTATTCTACTACAAAACTAATTTCAGCGGTTATTTGACTTTGTTGATCTCTCAGACTCAAAATTCCAAAAACGTATTTTATTGTGACTGATAACCTAACCTAACAAGAAAATATTTATCCACACACAAAAATAATAAAATTCATATTTCTGCATAATATTTCTGCTGCACTCCGGATATACCGCCCTCACTGATAATAATAATATGACATTTTGCTCACTTGTGGTACAATCTACTACAAGTCACTAAATAACCTAAAACTAACTAGAAATTTCACAGACGCGCAATTGAACCAAAAATACCTAAAAATGTTTCTTGCAACTTTAATCAAATCCTTGGTAGAACTTTATACATTTAATTTAATACATACCACAGTACTAATATTGCGGGAAATAATTAGATACACTTATTTAGCAAGCAAATTAGCTTGGACGCTCGAGTTCATTTCGGACGCAACTATGCATGTTATTTAATTAAATTTATGTAACTTTGGACATTTTGGACATGTATTTGATAATGCACAAGAGAGTGATAATGGGCCTAGGTATAAGTTTAAGCATTACTAGCTGTTACGGGCATGTGTTGCAATACGTTGTTTATTTATTTATTTTTGGTTCATAAAACAAACCAAGCGTGCGCACAACACCTCTCCAAAGTTTCATGGTAATCTGATGTAATGGTACCTATAGGAATGCATAAAAGACAAACAAATAAACACCCAAAAAGTTTAAATGCATAATTTCAATGGTTTAGGGAAATTTGTTAACCCTTTTCCCTTTTCCAGTCTTATTTCCAAAAGTTTCTAAAGCCTATGTCCTGGCTGAAGTTGCTCTTAATATAATATAGAAAATCACATTGAAATCCATCCAGCGCCTCTATTCGGGAACACTAAGTGATGTTGTAGCGACTCGCGAGCGAGGTTTCTGATCCCTCTCTTTCGCACGACGCGTAATGCGTAAGAGCGAGATGCGCGTCTCGCTTGCGGGTCGCTGCAGTATCACTTAGACGTTCCCGAATAGACGCCCAGTAGTTTAGTAGTTTATCGAGCACATGTAATCAGACAAACAGACATGAAATTCAGAAATCATTGGGATGTGTTTCATGTTTTTTTTTTTTTTCAATTGACTGAGAAACTAGCAGACGGCCCGGCCCTGATGGAAAGTGGTCATCGCCGCCCATGGACATCTGCAACACCAGAGGTGCTGCCAATGCATTGCCTGTCTAGGGAGCGTGAGGAATGGGGAAGGGATGGGGATGAGGGAATAGGCCTCCGGATCTCGTCACTCACCGTACGAACCGCAATAGCAAGCTATTACTCTACGCCGATATTCTGTGAAAGTGCGGTTCTACCCCGGTCGAGCCGGCCCATTCGAACAGTAATCATATCCTGAGGATTACTGTTTCGCTCTACCACTACAAGCGTTGTGTTGCTTATTCTGAACCACAGACTTTTTCCACTTGATTTTATTATACTCGTAGATTATCATATTAGCAATTGGCTGACTAGATGGCACAGTGGTGTATAACGGTGCCAGTGGAAGCGGGTTCGAGTCCTGCTACGGGCAAACTTTGTGTGATGAGCACGAATATTAGTACCTTAGCCATGGATGTTTAGAGTCTATATATTAAGTGCCTATTTATCGATATAAGTATCCGTATCGTTGTCTAGTATCGATAGCACATGAGTCCTAGTTTTGGATTAAATCAATCAACGATTTGGCCGAAATGCTTGGGTGACACAGGGCATATGACGTCACTTGAATCCAATATGGCGGGTGCTAGAAGACATTTTGTTTATTGATATTTTTCCAGACAATTTCTTATTTTTCAGAGGTGATGCAGTCGGGTTCTTTGTGTTTTTTTTATATCGTAATGTATAAAAATATTGCCCTCAAATATGGGTAGATTTCCCCCAGCATATAAATCATGTAATCCGCCCCGGGGCAATCTCGAGACATGTCCGGGCGGTAATTACCGGCGTCCCCCGGGCACGGACACCGCTCCAGTTAAGGCAAATCCTGGTTGACCACTATTTAATACTGATGAAGTGAGAGCACCCTTTAACGGTAGAGTGAGATGAGATATTATGTATTAATCAATCAAGACAATACACAGGAATTGTAAAAAAAAAAAACCAGAAAAACATTATGAAAAGGAAAATATTTATTTTGCAAATAGGCCACACGGGCTCTGTCACATACTCTCTTTCATATACAAAATAATTACAAGATTACAGAAACACTAGAACTAAGAGTACGAGATTTATCATTACCCCAATTTGTCTCGGGGGCTAACGGTGTGTTGACTCACAACAGACAGATTAGTCGCAATAACAATTATCATTATTGCGACTAAACGCAAACGACGAATCTTAGCGAAAACTATTTTAAGTATTTTCGTAATCGCACGCTCAAGATGCCTGGAAAATTATTTTAAGCAATATCGCAAATTAATTTGTGGTAGCTCTTATTATCTTGACAGAAAAGGCGGCATCGTACAAAACCATATGCTTAGGCTTTTTTACTATTTTCGAGTTTCATTGGACACTCTTATTTTTTACAAGTGACATTGGGAACGCGTTGTCCTCTTGTATGTATGTATTATGTATGCTGACAACTCAAGATTTATTCTAATACTTAGAAAACAGTCACATTAACCGCTTATCTATCTAGGTTATGTAGATCTAGGTTTAAGTCATTAACAACATCAACAACAGAACACACCACCACCACTTAGCTTCTGCCCGCGACTTCGTCCGCGTGGAATATGGTTATGGTTATTTCCTCGCAAACTTTTGATTTTTCCGGGAAATTCCCTATTTTCTATTACCAAAGCTAATTATATACCAAAGTTTTAAGAAATAATGTTATGGAACCCTTCGTGCGCGAGTCCGACTCGCACTTGACGGGTTTTTTCATTATCTAATACGGGGTACGCTTTGACCATTTAATTCCAAAACAGCAATGGAACTCAATTATCCGGGATAATCTAAAACATCAACAGGTCTAATCTATGGATTAGCGGGTGGACCGGGATCGCTACATTTATGTCCTATGGCAAAACATTAACTATGGTAATTAGGTAAAATATTATTCAGCGCGTAACGGAATTTGCAATCAATTCTGTTTCAGATGTAGAAGTTATAATTTCAGGGATTGACAATATTTAATATTATTGGGTGATAAGTAAGCGAATAAATATTTAAATGTAAACAAAAAACCTATAGTTTTTATAACTTGGCCCAGTTCTTTAATTATGCAAAGCTAAAATTATAATTAATTATGTGAAACACTATAACATGCAATTACAATAAAATGAAATGAAATTACTTTAATATTAAAATTAAACTATATTGCAGCGCCCTTACAGGGTGTATGACTGCAGCTTGTAATAGTTTTAAGATCTTTTGTACCACATAAAGCAATAAACGATATGATTATGACTATGACTATAAGAGGACTGTGAATCAACAGCAAAAATCACCCTTTTCATACAAAATGCGATAACGATTTCCACCCCTTAAATGTTAACCGATTTTGACCAACTTTTGATAGGTTGTCAGTCAAAACAAAGTCTAGTTCTATACGTATAGACCGGTTATGAGCGAGTTGCCTAAAAAGCAAGATGCCTAATAAAGCAAGATGCCTCAAAAGCAAGATGGCCCAAAAGCAAGATGTCTCAGAAGCAAGATGCCTCAGAAGCAATATGGCTAAAAAGCAAGATGCCTAACAAGCTGGATGTCTCGAAAGCAAGATGTCTCAGAAGCAAGATAGCCAAAAAGGAGGATGTCTAAAAAACTGGACAAGTGCGAGTTAAACTCGCGTGGAGAGGGTTTCGTATTTATATGAAATTTCCTATGTTACTTTGCATACCATAGACTTCTTATAGGTTTTCCTGTAATCTATAGGTAAAAAACTATGTTTTGTATTTATTTCAAATTTTTAGGCCAAGTAGTTTCGGAGATAAGGGAGGGGAATGGTCAATTTTCGCCTATTTTCCTAACTAACTTCAAAACCATTTATTTAAAAATTAAAACATACCAGGCAATTTGTCTTCAAGACATTCAACTACTTAAACATTTTGCTTGGGAGTCGTTTTAGCAAGTAGACTATTTGCCTAGACGGCATTCAACCACTTAGATATTTTGCTTTCTAGGCATCATACTTAGGCATCTTGCTTTGTTAGGCATCTTGCTTTGTAGGCAACTCGCTCATAACCGGTATAGACCTAGCTATATTTTGTTCTGATTGACAACCTATCAAAAATTGGTCCAAATCTTTTAACATTTAAGTGGTGCAAATCGTTATCGCATTTTGTATGAAAAGCCGTAGGTTCACGCTCCTCACAAGTGAAACATTTTAAAACTGCATATTCCTCCTAACCTGTTGAACTCCGAACTGTAATCCTGTAATACTACATACAGCCTTTGCCAGATGATCCTCGTTGCAGCGCTTATACAGGTCGTTCACATTTTTAACATCGCTAAAACTTATGGTGTGATGCGAAGCCTTGGCAATTACCTTGTTATGTAGATAATAGTATATTGGTTTAAGTTTATCTATAATATTATTGTTGTAACGAGGTTTACTTTTGCTTTGGATAAGTTGGAAGGAAACTACAAACTTTCATGTAAGAACCGGGTTTTTAATAGTATAATTAAATAAATAATTCAGCGGACAATCTTTACACAAATCGATCTAGTCACAAAATAAGCTCTAAGGGCTTGTGTAATGGGTACTAGACGACGATATAAATAGTTATACTAGTGGCTCCATGAGCTGTAGACCTCGCGACAAAAGACTTTAAAAAACTGAAAAACAAATACCCTTTGTAAAGTAAGAAATAATTATTGGCCTTGCGACATACTTAACTTTGCTGTTGAACTGATATCTCCATACATCAACATAGGTCGATTCAGTTTACCAACTCCGCCAGTAAGGTTGTAATTGCAAAAACCTCCATATCTCCGCCATTTTGATATATTTCGAAAAACTGAATCGACAAAAATATTTTATACACTTACCGAACCTCCTCACAAAATTTTATGAGAATCGGTTGAGAACTGCGAGCTGTAGACGAGAACAAATGGACATCCGCTGGACATACGAAAGTATTTTTGCCCAAGCACGGAGACGCTTCGCTCGCTTCGCTCGCTCGGTCGATAGATAAATAAATACTTAATTCCTATGTATATAGGAAACATCCAAAACTCAGGAACAAACATTCGTGCTCATCTCACAAATATTTGCCCTAAAAATATGGAAAAAGAAATCAAAACCAAATTAATTACCTAATTTATTTATTTGTTTTGGACAATCAACAGCTATCTATCTATGCATTTTAAAACCGGTCAAGTGCGAGTCGGACTCGCGCACGAAGGGTTCCGTAACATTATCTATCAAAACGGCAAAAAAAAATGTCTGTTGTATGGGGGCCCCCTTAAATATTTATTCCATTTTTTAGTATTTGTTGTTATAGTGGCAAAAGAAATACATCATCTGTGAAAATTTTACGGTTCATGAGATAGAGCCTGGAGACAGACGGACAGACAGACGGACGGACGGGCAGCGGAGTCTAAGTAATAAAGTCCCGTTTTACCCTTTGGGTACGGAAACCCTAAAAATTGATGTCTGAATCTATATGGGTGATCCTGTGAAGTTCTACTAGTCACAAATATATTACTTACTAGCTTATAATTTCAGAAAGCAAATTGTTTCTCACTATATTATAGTACCTACTAGCATAGTGACAATAACGATTTAAACCGCAGAACGTCGGCCAAATTTATGCACAAACAAAAGGATAAGTATACTCAATACTTTATTGCATTCGACATGTGTGACAGATATTAGGTTTGTTATTGTAGATCATGCTGGGCACAGCATTGTATAATTTTAACATGTTGTTATTAAAAATATATTTTTGCAAGAAACCGGGCGCCTACAATATTTTTTTAAATCGACTTTCCTTGTGTACTAATGGAAAAAAAACATAAATATATATTATTAATTAATGAATAAAGGTAATAAGTAATAATAATATTATATTGTTCTGTACACAAACGATTATTTTCCTATTAAGGGCGGTATTCATCAATTATTACACTTAAAGACGCCTACATAATACACTAACCCGAGTGCAAAAGGTCTCAAATATTTACCCCCGGGGTAAGATTTATTATAAGATTCGCACGAGACGCGTGAATACGGTCTTTGTGCGGATTAACCCTTCCGATTGAGACCACTCTGAATAGACCGATGGGTCTAATGGACTTAGTTAATTGACTGTGATTTGTCTATTAAGACCGAGTTCACTTTTAATGTTTATTTAAACGGAGATTCGGGTTTTATTTTAGTGAAGCGAAAGCACGATTTTTGCATAGTGCAGTTTCATTTTTAAAACATAAAAAATATCCGTTTTTGCAATATTAATTATACTCTTCTTATTTCTTCGTGTACAAAAATAATCACGTGCAATATTTTACGTGTGAAAAAAGAAAAATAGACATTGATAAATTACATCCGTTCCTAAATAGGGCTGTAAATTCGCAGCCGTATTTTTCCGGTCTAAATGAATCACTGCCGTTGATAAGCCGCGCTCGACAAATCGAAAATCCACGCGAAAATACAACCACTAATTTGTATGTCAAATAAATTAGAGAGATAGTGCGGACTCGACTGCGCTCAACTTTCACGGCCCCATTCCTATAATTATATGGAAAACTGGCTACTAGTGGAGCTGATGGCACTGGAATATTAACTATCAATCGCTTTTGATGCCGGATTTAGCAGCGTTACTAATTGACGCGCTTCTATTGCTATTGATCACAAATTTATCACACGTTTACACGGATCACAGTTCATGGTATCATATTTTTATAACATTAATTGAACCTATTTGTTTGAATAATCTATGTATCGGCTAGGGATGTGCTAGGAAAAACACAACTTTCAGATTTGTCGCAGTTTAGTAATAAACATAGAATTATTTATTACTAGTTTAGCTTTGGATTGGGATGAAAATTATCCTGTGTACATCCAGGATATAAGCTAATCTCCATTTCAAATTTGATCCGAATCCGTAACAGCCGATGAAGTGTGAAGTCACAAACAGACTACCTAACACACACGCGCTCACAAATGTTTTCGTATTTATAATAATTAGTTTGATATTAATGTGATTGGATAAACGAATTATACGGTCTTTTTCGTAAACTTTTTACTCGAGTCTTTAAAATTTTCTAACTTCATCATAATATTCTCATCAAAATACACTTTAAAACAGAAACAAAACCAACATGGCGGCTAACATAACAGGCATGAGTAATGTAACAAGTTTTAGAACGTATTTTATATAATAATACCGTGTCTAGTTTTCCACAAAATAATACCGCTTGCTTAGAATTTATTTTTCCATTTTAAAAGAGCTTTTAAATTCTATTTTTAAACCCGACATATTTTATATTGCGTCTAAGATTGGCGCGTTTAGGAGCAGTCCTTTCACACCTGGTGCTGAATACGAATCAAAATGCGCTCTCGCGATATAAATCTAAAGTCTTATTTCGTGCGCAGGAGCTAAAAGTCCTTGCTTTATTCCTTTCATGGAATATTAAGCTTTATTTTGATATGAGTAGAGTTTAATAGGGCGTGGGGAGTTCGCCTTGCTGTCAATGAGAATGGAATTTCTGTGTAGGGATTGCATTGTCAATTCGAGGGAATTGTGTGGTTTATTTCAAAGAAGTGTTTTCTATAAACAACAAACCCTTTACGGTATGAAGTATAATGTATTTCTTGGTAATGGAGTGTGGAGGAATGTCCTGGTATTATAACAAGATATTTCAAGGATGAAAGACAATGATAAATGAACGTACGCCGTTACTGTACTATGTCAAAATTGCTTAAGATATTTTTGCTGTATATTAAAGTTTCTATCATTAATAATAATATCTTGTACAGTAACACACATTTAAATAACGCGATTAGCCTAGTTGGTAGTGACTGCCTGCTAATGTAGCGGTTCTAGGTTCGATCCCCGGTAAGGGAAAATATTTGTGTGATGAGCACGAATGTTTGTTCCTGAGTCTTGGAGGTTTCCTATGTATTTAAGCATTTATTTATCTATATAAGTATGTATATCGTCGTCTAGTACCCATAACACAAAGCCTTTACTTTGGGACTAGATGGATTTGTGTAAAGATTGTCTAGTGATTTATCCCAGACCACGATACTTATACACACATGTGATCCGAAAATATCTGATATACGAGCCGGTATTTGAACCCACGGCCCTCTGTATACGCCACGCAGATTTCAGGCTACCACTGTACTCATCACCATCATCATCATTTCAGCCGTCCACTGCTGGACATAGGCGTCCCCCAATGATTGCCACAACAACCGATTATGTGCTGCTCGCATTCAGCGGACTCCCCCAATCTTAATCAGGTCGTCAGTCCACCGTGCGGGTAGTCTGCCCACGCAGCACCTTTCAGTTCGTTGTCGCCAGTCAAGAAATCTTCATTCCCATCGGCCATCTGTTCTTCGAGCAATTGACGTATGTACTGCCACATAAGTTGAGGAATTCTTTGGCTTTGTTGGTTACTCTAGATCTTTTTCGTATCTCTTTATTTTTTCTTTGGTCTCGCAATGATACGCTGGACATAGCCCTCTCCATCGCTGCACTGCACTCATATTACAAACATATTATTGAAATGTTTACCTAAAATTTGTAGAAACAAGGCGATTCTAAAGTCGATTCATCCTTACTTGTCTTATTTGGTAAAAAAGTTTATAACCTCGAAATGTAATATCTTTGAGTGAAACTTGTATTTTATCCTTAGTAAATCAATCATAGGTAAAAAAACCGGACAAGTGCGAGTTAAACTCGCGTGGAGAGGGTTCCGTTCCGAACATGATTAGCTGAATTTTACTAAGTTACCTTAAATACCATAGACTTCTTATAGGTTTTCCTGTAATCTATAGGCAAAGATCTATTTTCTGTATTTTTTGCAAAATTTTAGCCCCAGTAGTTTCGGAAATAAGGGGGGGGAATGGTCATTTTCCGCCTATTTTCCTGAATAACTTCTAAACTGTTTTAATTAAAATTCAAAAAAAAATATATTTAAGATTCTCACAATAAGCCCTTTCATTTGATATGTCACACGATATAGGTGGCATAACTTTTTTTTTTAATCTTCTAGTTTACCCCCAAAAAGTGGCCCCTATGTTTAAAATTCATATATTTACGTCACGCGGCCGTGTTGCGGTCACCAACTTACATATGCATACCAAATTTCAACTCAATCGGTTTAGTAGTTTCGGAGCAAATTGGCTGTGACAGACGGACAGACAGACAGACAGACAGACACACGAGTGATCCTATAAGGGTTCCTTTTTTCCTTTTGAGGTACGGAACCCTAAAAATTGGCATAGTGATGTCCAAAATATTAACTCCGGTTACTTTATTTAAGCAGAAGTAGCTGTTTTAGTCAAAAAAGGTGCATTTTGAGGTTAGAAACTAGTTTACCAAATAAGACAAGTAAGGATGAATCGACTTTAGATACCTATTCATTCTGGTTATTTTACTACGAAAGGGTTCAGTCTCACGCGACATAACGTAGGTTAAAATCATCAATCAATCCCGCGCAGTTCGTTTTTATACCGCCACATTGTTAGCGTCGCATTGTTGGCGTTAATGCCGGTTGGGGACTTGACAGCTTGAAATATCGTCGCGAGCTTACAGTGCTTCTGATATGGACTAGGGACTTGAGAGAGAGACTGACTGTGGTCGCTCTGAACTTCTTGTTTGCCCAGGACATGAGGCGATTTCCCTTGCACAGATCCTATATATCTCATTTATTATTGACGATTACTTGTCCTGGGACCCTGTACATCTCTGCGACATTTAGTTTAAGCATTTCTACTGACGCGGAGACTATACATCCCCCTTATAAGTTATTTTGTATAATTGATTTGTGCCCATTAGATTTGCCTGTAGCACTTTTTATGTGTTCGTTTTAGTTGAAATTGTAATGTTAAAGTTGAAAAAAGATTTACACTGAGTTTTTTTGCGGCGTTTCTATTCAGTAGATGTCACACAGGAGCAGGAGGCCAGTGCCTCTATTAGGGAACGCTAAGTGATTCTGTAGAGACTCGTGAGCGAGATTTCTCATCCCACTCTTCCGCACCACGCGTAATGCGAAAGAGTGGGATGAGAAATCTTGCTCACTAGTCGCTACAGAATCACTTAGCGTTCCCAAATAGAGGCGCAGTTTGCTGAATAAACGTTTGGAATTTTGTTTTTTTTTTGACAGGTACTACCTTGTATCACAAGTTTAAGTTTGTAAAAGTGTCAAATTTTATTTTATTCTCTTAGTAAGAGACAGTGTCAATTTGTAAGTGTGTGAGTCCGTATCATGTGGCCAGATGAGGCTAAGTATTGTATAAAGACTCTTAAACTTAAGATAATCTAAGTAAGTTGCTGAGGTTGTACAATGGAATCAATTTAAGAAAATTAATTGACTGTGGTTTCTGGGCAATCAATGGAAACCAATAACTAGTTTCAATTCATTCAGCGACTACCCTACTTTCCTTTTAAATGTGAAGTACTCACAGGTTTTCCTGGGAGGTAGCGCAATTGTCTGCACTTACTTGCACTTTCTGGGCTATGCACAATTTATTGTACATCTAATGTAAGTGAGTAAATAATCAGGTTTATTTGTTGTTATAACATGACTAGCTTCTTTGGATACGAACCTATCAAATTTTTTCAAGTAATAATAATAGGTAAAAGTACTTAGAACTCAGCAAAGGCACAGCTGGGTATACGCTTTAAAAACGTCATTAAATACGAAAAGCGCTCTATAAATAACCTTAAATCTTCCATAAAGATATCCAAACAAGAATTATAATCCTTCCTGGACCCCCGAATCTTTTTACTGCTAAAATATAAAGCAGGGTTCAGTAGGTATTTGAGAAATGAACCGGGTACATCCACTATTTATTGGGGCATACTTCAAGTAAATGGGGCTCTTAGCGGGGCGGTCTGCGGAACCGTTTGAATTGTTTATTTTTTTTATTTGTTAAGTTAGGGGCGGAAGGCTTTTTAATACGCTCATAAGTTTCTGGTTTATAAAAGTTTGACGGTTTTTATTAGCCCGGGATGGAGATAAATTTGTGCAACCTGGCGCCTCATTCGGGAACGCTAAGTGATTCTGTAGCGACTCGTAAGCCAGATCTCTCATCTCGCTCTTACGCATTTCGCGTCGTGCGGAAGAGTGGAATGCGAAATCTGGCTTACGAGTCGCTACAGAATCACTTAGCGTTCCCGAATAGAGGCGCTGACTTGCTTTTGAGGTATGTTTTATAGCAATGTGATTCGTTTGTTAATTACAATATTGACGGCCTAGATAATGTCGTTTTTAGGGTTCCGTACCTCAAAAGGAAAAAACGAAACCCTTATAGGATCACTCGTGCGTCTGTCTGTCCGTCTGTCACAGCCAATTTGCTCCGAAACTACTGGACCAATTGAGTTGAAATTTGGTTTATGTAAGTTGGTGACCGCAACACGGACGCGTGACGTAAATATATGAATTTTAAACATAGGGGCCACTTTCTGGGGGTAAATTAGAAAAAAAAATTAAAAAGTTATGCCACTTACATCATGTGACATATCAAATGAAACTGATACTGTGAAGATCTTAAATATATATTTTTTGAATTTTAAGAAAATAGTTTAGAAGTTATTCAGGAAAGTAGGCGAAAAATTACCATTTCCCCGCTTATTACCGAAACTACTGGGGCTAATTTTTTTTAAAAATTACAGAAAATAGTTCTTAACCTATAGATTACAGGAAAACCTATGAGAAGTCTATGGTATCTAAAGTAACCTAGTACATTTCAGATAATCATGTAAGGAACGGAACCCTCTCCACGCGAGTTTAACTCGCACTTGTCCGGTTTTTTTTATAGTAAGAGGGGGGCAAACGAGCAGGCGGGTTACCTGATGGTAAGCAATCACCGCCGCCCATGGACACCCGCAACACCAGGGGAATCACGGATGCATTGCCAGCCCTTAGAGGAAGGACTAGGCTGACAAACAGGTAGACGACCCACCTGATGGAAAGTGGGAATCTGTTATATCCATCCATGTGGTGCCGGCTAAGAATAGCATGCCCCATCTCCTCTCGTGGGTGTCGTAAAAGGCGAAATAGGGATCGACGACCATGCCAAATTAGCGTAGTACGGAACCCTTGATGCGCGAGTCCGACTCGCACTTGACCGGTTTTTTTACTGACTACGCAGTTATCCGATTTGGTAGTAATCCTGCCTCCAAAGCTAGCAGTCCCAGATTCGATCTCCAGTAAAGGCAAACATTTGTGTAATGAGCGCGAATGTTTGTTCCTGAGTTTGTGATTTTTCCTATGTACTTAAGTATTTATAGTATGTATATTGTCGTTGCGTGCAGATGCTTATCATCCTGGCATGTCGTAAAAGTCGACTAAGGGACGGGTCCTCTCCAACATGGTGGACTATCTGTATGGGCGATGGGCTGATCACCTGTCACCATACGGTTCATCATACCATCTTAGGACTAATTCATCGAACGTGGCCACAAGTAGTCTTGTGGCTCTGCCCACCCCATTAGGGATTTCGGGCGTGATAATATGTATGTATGTATATTGTCGTTTAGTACCGACAAGTCTTTAGAGCTTTCTTTGTGACTAGATCGATGTGTGTAAAGCTTGTCCCCAGATTTATTTATCATTAATTTTATTAATTACAACTAAAATAATTAGAGCACCATAAGAAGATGAAAGTGAATCATTAAAATCGGAATAATTTTAGATGTTGCATTGTACGAGCTTTCCTCGGGGTAATGATCTATGAGCATAATGAATACTTTCAAAAGCAACAAATCAAACTATAGCCAGTCTATGTCCTCAATTTCCATAAAATATAGCTTTACAATAACAAACAAAATAATATCCAACCAAACGCCAACTCAACATTATTCCAACAAGAAACAATAGAAAATCACGCATACATTCTCCATACATTTTGAATTATGTCCGAGTTCATAAAAGAGCGAGCACAGCGCTATAATTCGGCAAGGGGACCACCACTTTATTTATTGTGTTATGATTGGATAACATTGTTCTAGGTCCGTCTAGTTGGAGATTAATGGCAATTGTTTACTCGTGAAGAAAGAACTCGGCGGATTTGTTTTTAACGGGATACCCAACACATAGATAATGTTCATTCTTTTGTTCGACTCTCTCCTCCAATTCAATATTCATTCGCGTCTTTATAAAGGGGTTAGTTACTTTTTGTAACAAAGAAAACCGCTGAATTCAAAACGTAATGCAAAACCATTTTTAGATACATCTCACCTAGACTAACAACGCCTACAAGTTACTGCAGTGCTGGAATAAAAAAAAACACTTTTTATTTATCCTTATTTATTTTCTTAAAAATGGACACCCTTGCTCATTGATAATCTAAAATTTTTAACTTTGACAGATGACATATGATTAAAGTTAGCAAGTATGAACCAACTCCTGATTGTAAAGACAATGATTGGAACTACATATATACACGCAATACAATAACCACGGTAAGTATCCATCCATCCGCGAAACAAGAATGAAAAGTATCGTCAGTAAAATAGTCATGTATGTATGTGTTTTGGATACCTATGAGTTGACTGATAGTAAATAGTAGATTGTTTACCAAGGGATGAAAGGAACCCATTTCAGCCTAGATATTTTGGCGCTCGAACGAAGTGAGAGCCCCAATAGTTCGAGGCTGGAATGGGTGCTTTCACCTGAGTTAAACACTATACTTCTAATTTCGAATATGAGGAAAGAGACAAAATCTTAATATTAACTTATTAATTAAAGGGTGACAATATTAGGCCTTTTTATTAAATAAATTAGCTACAGTTAAACAGATGTTTTGTTTAAGTAGTTCAGTGTTATATATCGGTCGTTTTCAAAAACGGAAACATTGGTGGTCAACTAACAAATAGAAAAAGATCAAACATTTACCCGACTAAATGTTAACTGATGTGCATATTTGCAACACCAATAAACATTGTGGATTTTTATAAATGGAAACATGGCCACTTCCGCTCTCTCCTATCAGTGCTTTTCCTAAAAATCTAAAGTTATGCCGTTTGCATTACGGCTTCAAAGTCAACCTGTATACCAAATCTATTATATATCGTGTTAATGCAGGTTGGCGTAAAACGTGTTAAAAACAGGGACCGGAACCGGATACCATATAGGAGATTTCATTCGGGTATTTGATAGACTGGGTTTCAAAAACCCTGAGGATTCGGTAAGCATCATCGACTTACCGTAATGAATGGCTTACCAATTCGACACACCCAAACCGAAAACTATTGTTTGGGTTTCCCTATAATAAAGTGTTTATCAAACGGTTGCAAGCGATTTTAATCCATTATACGAAATTCATTCGACTTATATTGCACTACCTAAGATAAGAGTGAGGCGGTGAATTATAGCGCTGTCATATAGCCGCACCTTTCACACTACTTCAATCAGCTGCGCGGAAAAGAGAGAGGCAATCGATGGGGTAACCTTAATCGATAGGGAAACTATAACAATTGGGTAACCAAATGATAGGGTTTCCGTAACGATAGGCTTAATCAAACGAAGTGGTTTTCCGATCCCTTCGTGAAAAATAATGATTTATTTATTGTGCAATGCCTCTCGATACTACAGCTGAACAGGTATATATAGTCGACAAAATATTTGTGTACTCCTTTTCGAATCTATTTATAAGAGATTAAAGTTCAAAAGTAGTAAAGCACTTTCGTGGTCAACTATACGTACATACATAATTATTATCCCAAGTCAGCAGGTAAATCTTGTCAGCGATATATCATGTGCGGATGTCTTAACGTATGCAATAATTCAATAGGAGTGCCCAAGGATTTATTGAGGAAATGAGAACCTCCTGAGCTTCCTAAATGCAGGTATAAATATATCAGGCTAAAGTTGTTATTGAACTGCTCGCATATGCAAAGATTTGGTTAACCTGAAGGTTATGTGTGGTTTGGGGTTATGTCGTGGATTTAGGTGGATCGGGGCCTTCCAGTTTGAGTGGCAAGCTTATTTTAAACAGGATCTTAGAGATTAGGAATTATCTAAATACTTTAAGGCACTCATGGCCTATGATGCAGGATTAAATCGAGTTCTGATTTCTGGAATATGAAATAGCTGTTCTTCTTCTACTTGTATATTGAACAATTGATATATAGCACTTATTTATATTGTTTACTAGCTGGTGCCCGCGACTTCGTCTGCGAAGAGTCATAATTTAAGTAACCTATGTACTTTTAAACCTTCCCTAGACCTCCACGAACATTTCAAGACTAAGATAAGATAAATCCGTTCAGCCGTTCTCGAGTTTTAGTGAGACTACGAACAGCAATTCATTTTTATATATATAGATTTATTTGATTATTATTTGTTTGTTTTGTTTTTGTTTTGGCTGTTTGTAATTTTTGTCTATCCACGCATTGTCTTCTCTTGTCAACTCTAAGGTTAGCTGGAAGAGATCTAATTAGGGATAAGCTCACCTTTGTACATTTATGTGATAATGCAGAATTGTTGTATCACTTATGTCCAATAAAGAGTTTTCATACATAAATCGTTAAGTTTCCGTCAACCACCTATCCTGTATAAACGTGACTTTAATCAAAGATCAATTTGAATTGCCTTTTGGTAATTTGGTTACTAGTCCGTGTAATTTTGGAACATACCGCAGTTAGCTCAGAATTCAACGTCAGTTAGAAGCATGTAACGCTGATTGAATGTTATAAACGAACATCACTCAATCGACCGAGCCGCTTCATAATCTTAGCATGGGACAGAATGAGACAGGATGAGATAGAGTGAGACAGCGAGGCTGAAAGTTTAGTTGTTAAATTTTATCTCGCACGCTCCATTGCGGCGCTCGTCTCGCAAATACCGGGATAGCCCGCGAATATGGGTTAATTCACCGGAAGATATGCAAGCTTTAATAATAATCCGGGTTCCGTTAGTAAAAAGGATATATTTTCTGTAGTTCCGTGATAATAAGCAGTTTTTTTCCCATAGATGTCAAAGTTTTAGTAAAAAACAGAACCACCTGTATACTGTAGCCTCTATGTTTTTGTATAATACAAACTAGGTATTTTCTTTTTTTTAAATATAATAAAGAAAGTCTGCTGATGTTATGTGTTACTTAATAGACATTAAAGGTTGAACAGATTTGGATAAAAATGACGTGTAGAGTTTATGTATATTCTAACTTAATACTTGTATTTAGGATTCTTTTATTCCGGATAATTAAAATATCCAATTCGCGGCAAAAAATAAAAACGAGTTATCCTAAAAGGATTCCATTTTTTCCTTTTGAGGTATGGAACCCTAAAAAGCTTTGTACTTTTAAAAGTCGTGTTTCATCAGTATACCCTTCGTTTACGCTCCTTTGTTTAAAACAATTTATCCAAACACCAATTTTCTGCTGCCCTTCGTCACTTTATCATTTTATTTAAGGATAGCAAAAATAATTACCCTTGAAAACCGATACTAAAATTACCTTTTAGCACGAATAGGGTAACATGGAGGTAAATTAATTTCCAAGCCTAAAATTTCATATGATCGTACATTGTGTTCTAAATTTATTTGCTAAGTTGGCCCTACGGCTCGGGTTCAGTAATTGCACAAGTGCTGGGCCTAAATCATTATCTAGGACCTTCGTGAAATACTGTTATCTTCATGTAATAAACGTAGGAATAAAAACTATAACTTATGTATCGCTAGTTTCTGCCCGCGACTGCGTACGCGTAGAATGTTATATTAGTTTATCTTCAATATCTATAATGTATAGACATCGGCCTGTTAGAATTTTATTATATTACAGCCCAGCGAAATAATTTATTACTTTAATAAATAAATTAGATCAAAATTAATGAATGGTATAAAGGAGTGTGAAAGGCTTTTCATATAAAAGGCGATATCGATTTCCAACCCTCAAATGATCACCGATTTTCACCAATTTTTGATAGGTTATCAGTCATAACAAAATCTGGGTCTATACGTTTTGGTTTTTAAATTCATTAATGTTATGGTTAATAAGTTTTGCCCTTAACTTCGATTTAGATGAACCAACTGTATCGATATAAACCTAGCGAAATGTTACGCCGTAATACCAAAACTGCGTCCACGCATTACTCTGGTAGAGCGTTACATAACATAGACCATAATATCTAATAGACCAATAGCCATGCGACCCCCGCTGCAAGCACTAGATGCAAAAAGCCATAAGTGTCGTGATTACAGACAGCCAAGGGTAGCGCATAATCTCGAATGCACCAATCACAGCGCTCAAAAAAACTCCACGCGCCCCGCAAGTTTGGCAGCTTTGCTTGCTAGAAAAAGCCAGGCTAGGAGCCTTCTTTAGGATATTCGGTCTGTGTAACAGCGTTTTTCCTGTCACGAAAACTCGGTAAAACAGAGATCCAAGGTTCCCTGGCCATGAGTGCGAGAAAACCTTAACTCAATTTGTTACCTCAAAGCGGATGTTACAAATAAGTATCACCATAAAATATCCTGTGTTCGCCCACCCTAATATGAGTACCAAGATAAACCAGCGCCTCTATTCGGGAACGCTAAGTGATTCTGTAGCGATTCGTGAGCGAGATTTCTCATCTCGCTCTTACGCATTACGCGTTGTGCGGAAGAGTGGGATGAGAAATCTCACTTACGAATCGCTACAGAATCACTAAGCGTTCCCGAATAGAGGCGGACAGCAATCGATAAGACAAAACCTCATAAAATCTGAAACAAATTCTTCACCAATTTGAACACACGTGTGCTTTTATTACGGGCACAATGAGAGAGATATGGGTCACAGTGCGAGTGAGAACAGTACGAATTCCACTGGAATTTTGTTTATTTCATTTCATTTCATTTATTTATTCGTAATAATTCATATTATAGGTCACAAAACAATTCAAAATACAGTAAAAAATACACATACAATCAATCAACATTTGACATTAATTAAAATACACATAAATAAAATTAATACTACACGATTACAAAGACAACTCAATAAACTCGCTATAACTGTAGAACGTGTGCTCGATAAGCCAGCGTTTGAGGCGGGATTTGAAGCTAGCCAGTGAGTGCGCACCCGTGACTTGCGCCGGCAGCTTGTTGTATACCGTCGGCCCCATCACGTGGGTGAGTTTCGCGGACTTGGCGAGTCTGTGCTGGATGCCTACGAGTCTGCTGGCGTTCCGCAGGTTTACGCCTGTGAACATCTCCCGCCCTAACTTTGTAAGATCCCTTTAATTTTGTAGGATCAGTAATAGGGGTAAGATCAGATCCTCTCTGACCACACTGTGGGGAGGAAGAGACTAGCAAACATCTCCTAGCCGATTGCGTCATGTACTCGTCATTGAGATACGTATATGACATTTTCTGAGAAGATAAAATAGATGTAACCGAGATTAGTAGCTTGAACCTGCAGGATGTACTTATGTTCTACAGGAACACAAGAAAATGGGATCCATGCTGCATGGGAGTGCCGCCGCGATAGTAACCCTTGGCTCCAGCCTAGGGGAACTGGGCTGAATGATCAGCGTCGGCGTCCCCACCCACCATCATCATCTTCATCAGGATCATAAGCTACAATGTGTAGTTTCGTTTGCATGTTGCTTAATTGTAGCATTGGACTTTAAAAAATCGAGCAGTGGACGTCTCAGACGCGAATGATGACTATAATTTAGTCAATAAAAATATTTAAAACTCCTTACCATGAGGAAATAATGGAAATATCTATTCAGATATTGTAGTAAATAAATATAATATTTCAAACGAAACATTGTAAAGTTATTGTGACTGATACTGTTTTAGGTCTACTGTGCCCATTGAAAAAATATGGCCACATAACGGGCAAGATAGGCCTACGTATTGAGGCTCCATTAAGGCCTACTCGCCCATTTTGGGCCATCGCAACCCATTTGGGCCGCGAGTAATTGCCCTTCGCTATCTAACTTGTTTTTCTTTTTAAAAGATTTACGGCGAAAGATATCGTGGGAAGGATAGTGCGGTGGCACGGAATGAAATGGATGGCCTTCGGTGTAAACATTAAGGTTGTGCTGTGTAACTAGTTGTTTACTCTTCATTTGTGCTGCGTCAGCGCGTATGTATCGGGTGCTCCATGAGGGCGGATATTGTGAGGCATATTGTGTACGGTCTGTGACGACTGTACTGTCAGGATGCAGGTTGTATTTCAAATGTACCCTAAAATATCAATGAAACTAGCACAATGACAGATTAGGTTTTGAGGAGTGACTTTAAGAGGAGTGCGAGGTGATAACAATTTCCACCCGTTATAGGTTAACCGATGTTGACCAATTTTTGATAGGTTGTCAGTCAGAACAAAATCTAGGTCTATACGTTATGGATTTTTCACTATAATCAATAAATTCAGTTTTATTGTTGTTTCGGTTTGGTATTGAATATTCGACTTTGTTGATCTTTAATCAAAATTTAAATAACTTAGAGACCTAGATTTTGTTCTGACTGGCAGCCTATCAAAAATTGGTCAAAGGCGGTTAACATTTAAGGGTCGGTAATCGTTATCGCCTTAAATGAAAAGGGTGACCTTTGCCGTTGGTTCACAGTCCTCATAATACATTGGATTGTTAAAAAGACAGAAAGTAGGTTGCGCACGCCAGTGATTGTAGAAAAAAACTAAACAAAACTAACTTACAGAAAAAAGTGCAATGTACGTGGATTACGGTTGCTCACAGTGAGACATTCCATAAGACAGAAACCGATAATGGGGCACACTGTGCGCGGACAAGTAGTTCTGGGCGATTTCTCAGTTTACACTCGTAGGCTCAGCTTCACTTTGTATCAACACGTAGGTGACGTTACCTAAACCTACGTGTCCATGCACAGCGTGCGCTGCAGTCGGTACGCCTACAGGAAGTTTACTGCACCATTCTGAAGTTACTCAGCTTTAATAATTCCATAATTAAATATTACTAGCTTCTGCCCGCGACTTTGTTCGCTTGGAATTCAGTTACAGTTATACCCTATTTTTGGTTTTTAAACCACGCCTGGTTTATAGCAAAAATAATCTTTCATATCGGTCAAGCCATTTTTGAGTTCTAGTGAGACTAACGCACGGCAAGACTCATGAGCAAAAAATCTGGCTAACGCATGTGGAAACGCTGGTATCGTCAACCTTTTTGTTTGTGAGGGCATCTTGTTCAAGAGGTACACCTACAAACCCGCAAAATACAACTCGCAAACTTGATTAAAAAATAATCACATCCAAAATTGTATCGAACATTTTCAACCAATATCGCCATGTCGCATACATTCCCGGTTAACACCGACAATATGATAATTTATCCGGGTAAGTCTCGTTCGGAAACAAGGCAACTGTACCCTAATCCCAAAACTGACCGCAGTTAGTTGTGGAACTAATTTGCATTAGCTATATTCGAACTGGACTGTACAAGTGTAGTGAGAGTATGGAAAACAGTATAATAAAAACTGTGGTAGCACTTTTCTGCCGCGCGAGTTCTCTGTTCGATGCGAATTTTCGACACTAAGCGGGAACACTCTGCTTAGCGCTAAAAGAATAACATAGCTTTATACGGTAGTGAATGAGATAGCAAAAAAGTCAAGTTTTTTTTTATAGTAAGAGGGGGGTAAACGCGCAGGCGGCTTGCCTGATGGTAACCAATCACCCCCGCCCATGGACACCCGCAACACCAGGGGGCCACGGATGCGTTGCCGGCCCTTTGAGAAAGGAGTAGGTTCGTTTTTTGAAGATCCCTAGGTTGTATCGGTCCGGGAACGTTGCTGCTGCAAGCTCGTTCCAAATTCTTACCGTAGGTGGCGAAAACCTCCGCAAAAAATGTACGGTAGTTGACTGCCACCGATCAGGGTGGTAAGGGTGGAAGGTGAGTTTGTTGCGAGTAGTTCGATGGTGGAACTTATTACCATAAAATAAGCATGACTTGTTTTATCAATTTTGACAAAGACTAGTTTGCTAATATTTTTTGCTATAATATACAAAGTCCTTAGGACTTCTAGGTCGTCAAGTCATTTCAACTATTTGCAAGTAATTTGGATAACAATGTACTATGATATAGTGAACAAAAAACTTTATTACTTCAGTAATTATTTCTGTCAGAGCCGAAACATGATCAAAATATTTTCGACTTTATGGACGCACAAAATACAAGATACAGATATATTTTATAGCTGGATAATAAATGATAATTTGAAGAAAATCAACAGGTCGTTTTTAATATAAAATTAGTACTTATTATAAGACCGATACATATTAATAATGACCTCACTTTTTTTAAATATTAATAATAATTTTATCTACACCCATATCATAAAACCTCCATTGGTTAATCAAAAACCATAGGAAATGACCACCATTTTGACAACCAATTAGGAAAAACCAATGCTGCGATGAAGAAATAACATGACTTCTTTATCGTTTTTAGTAAAGAAATGAGATTAAATTTGGAACAGCTGTCAAACTCAAGTGGGTCTTTATTCTAGTATCCATAGATATTAAAACAGTTATTGATACGAAACGTCAATTCAGTATGTTTTTTTAATATAAACTGCACAATATTTGATCTCGAGTGACGTGAGAATAGAGACTTCATCCGTTTGTCTATGATTTAAAAAAAAAATGGTCTTGACGGACGGCCGCCATTATTGACGCGCCGCGCCGCGTTGACGTTTTGCTGACCGAAAGTAGAATTTTGTTGAATTGAATAGAAAAAGTTCATGTGTAATTTACATTTTAGTTGAAAATATGAATAGTAAGTAGTCTTCTCGGAGTGTGTGTGATGTGAAAATGCGCCGGATATCGGAAATATGCAGCCACGATTGCAACAAATAACTTGTTGCCAGAAAATATTGTTTCTGAACCCATCATGGAGGATTTATAATATGTGTGTAGATAAAGTTATGTATGCAACTCTGCATAATTTGGCCTTAAAACTCACGTGCGATCTTATTATGAAACTCGTTAAAAGCTCGTTTCATAAAACCGCACTAGTGTTTTAAGGCCTGTCATTATGCAACCGTTGCATAAACTACTATTTACACATTAAATTCGAATTGAATTCGTCCAAAATCTATAATGTTATACACTTCACCAAATTCTGACTGTTTTTCCTCTTCCTACTGTATCATTGTATTCATAGTATGATATTTGAGATTCCGTTGTTTGTGTTGCTAAGTGGGAAGGAAAGAGCATGCGATGCCGCGCGATGTAATGCGATTCAAAGCGGGATTATGCCGAAATTGAGTTTCAGATACGAGTTTAATGGACGGGGTGCATGAGATACTCTAGTTTGGGTATCATTGTGAGTTTTAAGCTGTTATTTGCGAAACAAATGAAAACATTTCTGCACATATTATTGCGATATTTGGTATTTACCATTACGAGTCTAAAATGCCAAAATCGCGAATGTGACTGTCAAACACGTGCAAACAACGACATATTCGCGATTTTGGCATTTTAGTGACCGATATAAGAGGTTAGTTTTTCAGGGTAATCTTAATACGCCTTTATGGTATACTTTGGAAACTACTTTTCTAGCGTTTTTTCAACTACATACATACATACATAGCATCACGCCCGAAATCCCTGGGGTGGGCAGAGCCACAAGACTACTTGTGGCCACGTTCGATTTATTAGTCCTAAGATGGTATGATGAACCGTATGGTGACAGGTGATCAGCCCATCGCCCATACAGATAGTCCACCATGTTGGAGAGGACCCCTCCCTTAGTCGACTTTTATTACATGCCAGGATGATAAGCATCTGCACGCATTCTATACTATTTCTTCACTCCCAGTGCAGCAGAGTAGCACAACTTTTTACAACTTCACTTATAAAATGCTATTTTGTAAGTACACCAAGATTATATAATCATCAGCCTGTATATACGTCCTACTGATTTGGGGTGTTATTCTTCAACGTGCATAGCGTCTGATCAGCGGATAAACGAAACTATTCATTTAGACTGTAAGGGCGAAATCATTTGATCTAAATTTGAATTTCTCCCCATCCGTCAGCCGTTGCGTACATTACACAATCACATGGTGAATTATACAATATACAATTATTATTAAAATACAAATGACTCCGGCCAGTGCGATTAAAGTCTGTTTGCCGAGAGTTGAAAAATAGCGAGTATCGCTTACCTATCGCAAACTGTATGAAGGGCGTCGCTTATCGCCGCGCGCACTGAGTTTCGTGGTATGAGGGACGCAGTTGTTGTCAATGCGGCGCTGCGCCGGGTGAGCGAGTGTCATGTATTGCCATTCCGTTCTGGAATACGCTTCAAGTGTGTCGTTTGGGGGTTCGTGTGTTGTTTTATACGAAGCAATTGAACGTTTCATAATAAACGACCTTGATTCTTCCTCCGACTCTTGAGACTTCGTCATTGTCGTCGTCCGATGATATGCCAGCAATGGGACATATACAGACTATCCAATAAATAAAGCTTTTCCCTTTAATTTTCTATTTAAATCGGTAATAATAATTAGCGGGCCGCTATTTGTAATGAGTTAAGAAGCCCTGATCTCTGATCTCGTCGAACAGACTTTAGTTACTTTGAGTGTTTTTGAAGCGAGTTCATAACAATAATTACAAGACAGGTGTCTTCAGGGAAGCGAGAGATAATTGGCACGAAGATTAAGCAACCCCTCTGACTTTGCCATTCGTTTAACTTTTAAGTCAAAGTACCTAAAGGCTCGGTCACATTTCGGGTGGAGCATCAGCGCGGTGCGGCTGCAGCGTGACGCCATCTGTTGTCTTGTATTGAAGTCATAATTGATTACGTCGAGCTGCGACTGTGACTGGGCCTTAACAGTTCTCAAAAGGGGATTTAATTACCATCAACCATATCGTTTGGCATTAATTGGGCTGATTGTAGCGGAGTCTCTCTTCGAAGCGAGTTTGCACTACGAGTGTACCGCGTAGCAATAAAAGTATAGAAATGTATAATAGATTGCACTAGCCAGTTTGTTTACAGTAACTGATTAGCAAGAGTTAACGCGCGGAAAGTCCCGGGCACCACATTCGAGCCCCGAAAGTTGGGGGACTCGAGTTAACGAGCCGTTTAAATTTTTACTTCCCGCGGCTTCGGACTGATTGTTTTTCAGATTCGGGGCCTTAGGGGTAAACTTGTGGGTAATTTACAACTTCATTTGGGTAATTTGCGTAAGAGTTTTTATTGTAAGCAGTTGCCGTGTTGCTAATGGGTTGGCGACTGTTCTGTTTTTGTTTTGATGTTTTTGACGTTTGGAAGGATGTTAATATAGTTGCGTCCTTATTATAATTTTCAAAGTTATAGTCAGATATGGATTATTTTAAAGTAAATATGACTTATTTTCTACTTTTCTTGACAGATGGTTTTTGTGTAAATAGTAAATAGTTCATTTCATTTAACAATTACAGATTATAAACATTGTGGTTGAGGCCTCCTAGTAGGTATTTATGTACCTGTGTCAGAAGGAAATATTATATTATTATTACGTAAATAAAAAACGTGCGTACAGTCCGTACCACATAAGTTTACGTGAAGTTAGCCTCAAGCCGTGTTCGGTGCAAGTATGATAGTGCACTTGCGCCGAACACGGCTTGGGGCTAACTTCACTGACGAAAACGTAGGTGCTAATTGTACTATATTATCTGGATCAGATATCGGTGCATAGGGACCTATAGATGCTTAACTGCAATAGGTAATGTAATTACTAAACAAGTGCGAGTTAAACTCGCTTGGAAAGGTTTCCGTTCCGTACATGATTATCTGAAATTTACTAGATTACCTTTAATACCATAGACTTCTTATAAGTTTTCCTGTACTCTATAGGCAAAGATCTATTTTCTGTATTTTATTCAAAATTTTAGCCCCAGTAGTTTCGGAAATAAGGGGGGGGGGGGGAATGGTAATTTTTCGCCTATTTTCCTGAATAACTTCTAAACTATTTTACTTAAAATTCAAAAAAAATATATATTTAAGATCCTCACAATAAGCCCTTTCATTTGATATGTCACACGATATAAGTGGCATAACTTTTTTTTAAAATTTTATAGTTCATCCCCAAAAAGTGGCCCCTATGTTTAAAATTCATATATTTACCTCACGCGTCCGTGTTGCGGTCACCAACTTACATATGAATACCAAATTTCAACTCAATCGGTCCAGTAATTTCGGAGCAAATTGGCTGTGACAGACGGACAGACAGACAGACAGACAGACAGACACGCGAGTGATCCTATAAGGGTTCCTTTTTTCCTTTTGAGGTACGGAACCCTAAAAGTATATATGGGGAAAGCCCTCGATAGTCTAGTAACAAAATTGTTACCCTAAATTAGTGCTTACGTGACGGTGCTGGCTAAAAATCAGCGCTGCAGGTGTCTTACACCTCAGCATTATGCTGAGCCAGTGTCCCATTCACTGCCGCGAGGACACACCACCATTTTGTTTTGTATTGTTTTTAATTTATATTACTGTGCGTCTTCTGTGTTAGTGAATAAATGTTTCTCTTTCTTTTTCTCTCTCTTTCTTACGTAATCAAAACATGTTATTATCATAAAGGCTATAACAGAATTACCTTACTTAATTCCGATGTCTAATCGAATCAAGAACTCGCACTTGCCGAGTTAATTTAAATCAAATGTCGTGGAACTCTCAGATGTAATTTCCTATTCGAATTAAATAGTTTTCGATTCCGAGATTCGATTAACGTGTAGTTGTAAACATTCTGTGGTTACCTCGCACGGTCGGCATGTGAAGGACCAGTTTTATTTGCTCGCGTTACATTTAAGACGTGCCTCCGAAATGTCAATCAGGTCCTGAGACACACAAATAAGTGATTCAAAGTTTTAGCGGGTCTTATAAAATACCTTTTTTTCACCTATTTGGAAAGAGTTCATTTCTACCCTGCGTTGCGGGAGCAAATAAAGAATATTGCGCTCTGGGCACGCTTTCAACTTAAGGCGCTGGCAAGACCCAAATCGGCTTTACTTAAACAGTTTTTTGTCAAAAACTATTTTATTTAGCAAAGCAAAAAAAAAAATATGTTCATATCTTTATATATATAATTCTTCTGTGAGTGTGTATGTCACTGAACTTCTCTCAAACGACTGGACCGATTTTGATGAATTTTTTTGTGTGTGTTCAAGGGGATCTGGGAATGGTTTAGATTCACAATTTTGTCCGCTGGACAATGTTTTTTTAATTAATTTTTAATTTATTAGTAGTTGTTGATTTTGGAATGTTTTACACGGCGCTACCATCGCAGTGTCAAATTTTAAATAATATTCGAATTTTAATTTTAGTCTGTCCCGACAGTTAGCGCTGCGATCAAATTAAAAAAAAGTTTTGTTATCATTGTGTTATTGTAGACCATGTGCTGGATCAAATATTAAATTAAAAGGTACTGAGTGTTTTGAGAAGAGTTTTGAAGTGTGCCTAAAAAACTATACATTTTGCGAATTTAGTGCAGAATCGAAGTGAGTATATTTCTTATAATTTTTTTTATCAAATTTACACGTGCGTTAGTTAATAACTAACCTAACCTACAAATTTATTTGTGTACTATCGGCGTCATTAAAGATGCCTACCGTTGATTGATCGGAAAACCTGTTATCAATTAAGGAAGTAACAAAAATAAGTACGAAATCGCTTTTTGTATAGATGTTATAAAATCTCCGAGTTGTCTTACTTTCTGTTGAGCCGTGATCTCAAAGGATATATTATAGGAATGGATATAGGATAATAGTCTGTGAGTGACTGGGGACATAGTACAGACGACGCATGTGCCAGCAAAATATTATATTTGTTGCACTTCTTCCAAGTTATACAAGACCTTAAATGTATTCTGACTATTAATGTTCTGTGATAAATCGAATTCAGGCATGTTCATGACCGTTGTCCATTGCAGGCACTATGGGAATTTTCCATTGACGTATTATCTCTTTTTATATACATATATAATTCTACTGTACGTGTGTATGTCACTGAACTCCTCCTAAACGGCTGGATCGATTTGAATGTTTTTTTTTTGTATGCGTTTGAGTGGCGCCTTGGATGGTTTAGATGCCCGATGATGATCAGCCCGGCAGATGGCGCTGCAGGACAACGTCTGACGGGTCCGCTAGTTCTTTATAATTTTGAAAACCTAGCCATTTCAAAAACACGATTTAATGAAATCAATATAATGAAAACAAATCGTGAGGTTACGTCTGAAATCCTTATAAACTGCAGTTCTTTGTTTTTTTTATTTTATTTATCGGTCTATAATGAATATAACTCTATTAAATCACGCCCATATTAAAAACTTGACTAATTTATACTATACGTGTAGTGTGTTTCCTTATATAATTCATCAGTTTTTGATTTTCTGCATACAAATAACCGCACAGTGCTTCGCGTTCACTCCGATGCAAACAGACAGTGACCGATCACTCCAGGTCATTGGCATGGTCTTTGCAATCGGCTTATCATTTCTCGTAGGCATATTACCGAAAGGAATGTACTTAGATGAAAAACAACGTAGGTATATTTTCGCGTTATTGTGAAATTATCTTCTAATTCAGTGTGTCACTTCTGGTTGCTATTTTATACTTATATAGGATAGAACGACATAAGTTTTTCTACCAAATAAAAACAACATTAAAGGGCAAACAGACGAGGTATTTTAAATTTAATAATATTATAAAATGGCTCGAGTTGCTGACGCTACGAAATGCGCGGATAGGAGTTTAAAATCTGTTTAGCAAAGTCGTGACGTAATTTGAAATATATCATTTAAATGGGCTCAGATATATATAGCTATCACGCCTGAGGCCTATAAATTACGATTGATATCGGCAAATAGACTTAATTGCTTTAGCAATTATTACAGTATCATTAATAACTCTGTTACGTTTAGTTGCAAATATTTTTCGAAGAGATGTGGCTATGTATGTACCTAGTACGGATTCTTAAACACTTATTTATCAGCTTTTGCCACCATTTTTTCTCTCAGGGTCTGTGCATTTTTCCGAGATAAAAAGTTCTAACGTGAAAGAGAAAAAAACTGGGCAAGTGAGAGTTAAACTCGGGTGAAGAGGGTTCCGTGATTATATGAAATTTCCTATGTTACTTTAAATACCATATACTTTTTATAGGTTTTCCTGTAAGCTGTAGGTAAAGAATGCGGCGGTGCGAACGGTGCGATTTATCTCCCACAAACTCAATCCACGTTTTTACCCATCATCGTAACCGGATCCGTCAGCGCTTTATTACGTGAGTGCAGGCTTACTTCTATTCGAACCAATTTATATAATGTCCCTAAAGCCAACTGAAGGTTACTTAGGTTTAAAATGGATTTGATTGTGAAAGGGATCTTACGAATTTTTCAAAGGCCTTAGTTGCGGTAATATACCGCATTACTTCATAGTTGTTTTCTTGTCTCCTCTGCTGCACTGGGAGTGAAGAAATAGCATAGAATGCGTGCAGGTGCTTATCATCCTGGCATGTCGTAAAAGTCGACTAAGGGGCGGGGTCCTCTCCAACATGGTGGACTATTTGTATGGGCGATGGGCTGATCACCTGTCACCACACGGTTCATCATACCATCTTAGGACTAATTAATCAAACGTGGCCACAAGTAGTCTTGTGGCTCTGCCCACCCCATTAGGGATTTCGGGCGTGATAATATGTATGTATGTATGTATGTGTTTTCTTGTATTGTGAATTTATGCTTTTATATTTTGATTTGCAATTTTACAGACGGCTTTTCGGTGATGATTTTTGTCTTGATTTCTTAGTTAGACAATACTGTGCTACAAGACTTTAGTTGCAAGTTTTTTAAAGAAATACTTGAATATTCGTCGTCATAACGTATGTTAGAACTGTAATAAACGTCAATAAAAGTCAAACGAAAGTTTTCAATAGTGACAGCGATAGATAGAAACTAAACGTTAAGTAAATAAATTTTTATTATTAAATTCGGGTTTTTATGCCAATACATCTATACCATACAGCGTGCAGTCCATATAGGCATTTAGGCAGTGCTAACCCTGGCAGAATGACCCTGTGTCCTAGTAATTCGCATTATATTACTTATTATTTATGAAATTTGTTAATAAAATCGGACACAGGGTAATTTTTCCAGGGTAAGTACTGCCGAAATGCCTATATGGACTGCACGCCCTATACATGTAAATCGAACAAGTTTAAAGGTTATATTTTCGATGCGAGTGCAAACGCTCTGGTAAGCAGTTGCTTTAATCCAATGTAAACTCAGCATTCCGATAACGTGAAAACTTTCTCCACCTCGCGACTCGACCTCGCTTGATTAAAACACCATTAACTATAAATCGAATCGTTAATTCGACTCAAAAAGTGTTTCGTTTCGAATGAAAAACAAACGCACGAAAGTCGAATATGAAAAGTCAACTGAACAAATTTGTGAAAATTGCTAAGGGACCGCGGGATTTGCGCGCGACGAATGTTGCCACGTTATGTTCTGTAAAATGATACGCGATTACAGAATCGCGTGAAAAATATGAAAATATTTATTTTGCGAGTAAGCCACACGGGCTGTTTCACGTGTCTAACTCTACCAGCGCCTGAAAGAGTGACATCTGCTGAGAAGAGCCGCAAGAAATCAGCAGCTATGTTAGTCCAACAAATCCCGTCGCTTATTTCGTCTATCATTTCATCCAACAATTATAAATTGAGCCGCGCGTTTATAGGTATTACGCTTAGTTCGGTGCCTACGTCCGGGCTGGTTGCGTCGAAATATGACCAAGGTTGAAGACCCGCAGGACCATGTAGTTTATATGCACTGATGGGTCAAGTTAGGCTTGCCGGTGAGTTCATGAGACCCGCGGAAGAATGGGATAAGAATCTCGCTAGCGCGTGGCTACAATATCGCTTGGACGTTTCCGAATAGAGGCGACGGTGTGTTGCATAGTTCCTGTCACGTTGTTGTCATTAACAATGATTGATACAGTTGTTCCTATTTGTTATAGTTTAGTTGGGATTAAATAAGTTACAAAATTTGGTTTCTTGTTTTTCTTAAATATTAAAATAAATAATAATAGCACTTTCGAGAAGTCCTATTTTGTTTTGATTTAATGTAGAACTGCCAGGGACAAGTCGTAACTATCTTGCAGTGTCAAAATGGGTTAGAGTACCTAGTTCTCAAATTAAATTTCAAGCAATGATGCTTTTTAGAGTTTCGTACCCAAATTTCTGTTGCCGCTATAATAACAAATACTAAAAAACAGAATAAAATAAATATTTAAGGGGGCTCCCATACAACAAACGTGAGTTTTTGCTAGTTTTTGCTCGATATTGATAACGGCAACAGGTAGACGCTTGAAATATTCACAGAATATTTAGTTCTATATATTTTTTTTAAGTACTTATTACAACATTTATTAAACTAAATAATATACAAAATAAACTAAGACTAATTGAACACTATCTGTAAATAAAATATTGGTTCCAAATCAGCGTCAGGCGGCAGGGTGCCTAGAAGGCTGGCAGCGTTGCCACGCTGTATGGCTAAGCTGATTGGTTCTGCCAAATATGTGCCGTTATATATTCACTTTAAACATAAATAATTAAATTAAAATAAAAACAAATACTTAAGGGGGGCCTCCATACAACTAACGTGTTTTTTTTTTGCTTAATTATGGATAATGGTACGGAACCCTTTGTGCGCGAGTCCGACTCGCACTTGGCCGGTTTTTAATCGTCAAATTCATTATTTGCGTATCATAAAATTTAAGACAGAAATATAACTGCCGAAAAAACCCCATCAACAATATCAAATACCTCACAAAGTCTAATAACGAGTTGACAGAGGTCGTTAAAAATATAACGAGCCAGCAAATTAGGCATTTACGACGTCGCCGTTAACGAGATCTCAAAGCGTTTCGCTTTCCTCACAATGGAAATCACGGATGGCACCAAAAGGGTACGGAATAAGGATTATCCTTTTGTCGTTATGTCGAGTTGTTGGACGATGCTCCGGGCTTGTTATTACTTAAGAGGTGGTCATTACTTAAGAGGAGTGTCAACCTACGGCTTTTCATACAAAAGGCGATAACGATTTCCAACCCTTACATGTCAACCGATTTTGACCAATTTTTGATAGATTGTCAGTCAGAAAGAAATCTGGGTCTATACTTTTTTTCCCACTATAAACAATAAACAAACAAATTTCAGCGATTTTTTGTTTTTTTGTAGACCTTTAATCAATATTCAGACAACGTATAAACCTAGATTTTGTTTTAACTGACAACCTATCAAAAATTGGTCAAAATCGGTTTAAATTTAAGGGGTGGAAATCATTATCGCTGTTTGTATGAAAAGGGTGATTATTACCGTTGGTTCACAGTCCTCTTAAAGTTATTTAAAAAAATCGGCAATGATTAAAGTTGCTGGGCAGTAATGCCTCTGAAGGTGTTTGTAAAATAGTTTTTTTTATGGTTTGTATTGTATCTAAAACCGAAGCCATAGAGACAACACTGGCCATCTGCAGCTAATCATATTATTTTTACGTTTGACATTTCTAGTCGTCATTCTAGTCTCCTAGCTGACTATAATGACCTTAGATAATAGAAGTAAAACATATGCTATAAATTAATTGAACCTACGACTGTAATGCTACGCTGCTCCCGCCAACATCAGCGCCCTAATGAAAAAACAAGATGGCTGTATTTTATTAGTACGTCGATTTCAAACATGATTCTTGATAAGTGCCAGTATGACCAAATTTAAAAGATTGGAACTCTTCTTAATTTGGTGGTAATAATACTGTCACAAACAAACACTAAATTGCCAATATTATTTAGTATCATAACCTTACAGGCCAAACAAATGCGCATGTGTTTTGTATCAATCCATGTGGCCTGTAGTTGACGTTGTAGGCGGCATGGTTTGAGGTCCCCAACGTTTGATCTTTTATCTCTATAATCTAAGATAATGATTATGATGACTATAATTGCTGATGGCAAGCTGTCCCGCAACTTGAACGCCAAATATAATCATACATGATACTATGTATATAACGTGTTTTAGGAATAATGCATAATGCACGCACACGTCAATTAGATAATACAAATTTAAGTTCTTCTGAATAAAACTTCTTCAAACTTCTGAATCAAAGTTCAATTTAAGAATTACCCTTCGCTCTTGTTATCCTGTGTAAAAAGTTGGATCAAAAATCGATGCGCTATCAGAACGGGAACGGCGTATCGGCCACAAATCACGAAGACAATGGCAGGGGACAGGCTTATCTACAAAGAAGTCGTATTTATAGGGTTGCCACAGTTGAGGGTTGAGACTTTTATTTATTAAAACTCTATCTTACAATAAAGGTAGGCATTTGTATATAGTTATCATAGCCTCTATGTACAAACGAAAACATTAGTCAAATTAAAACTTTCTTGAGACAAACTCGACGATAAATCGTGAGTAAAGCCGTGTGTATTTCAAGTATAAACGAAAACATTATTACAATATCCTCGTACATTATATTTCCTTGCGAATATTGAGTCGACAAAACACATCACTAACGACCAGTTTCCGTTGACCCATGGCTCCTTGTAACACGCCCCCTCGCTCGCCTGGGTTTAGAGATTAGGGGAGGGGGGAGAGGTCTCAGTGTTCTGGACGCGCTATCGTTGAATCTAGATAATTGATTGATAAAGATCTAAAGGCGGACATAGAACGGGTTCGGTGGCGTTGTGGTAGGTAGCTGTTTAATGTAATAATTATAAATAATTCGTTGAATTTTGGCAAGTTTTATACACAAAGGTTTTAATTGCTTTTCACTGCACTTTTATAAATAAAATAAAAAATTAAATCAGGAGACAATCTTAACACAAATCGATCTAGTCCCAAAGTAAGCTCTAAAGGCTTATGTGATGGGTACTAGACGACGATATACATACTTATATAAATAAATAAATACTTAAATACATAGGAAACATCCGAGACATACAAATATTTTCCCTTACCGGGGATCGAACCCAGGACGCTAGCTTCGGAGGCAGGGTCACTACCAACTAGGCTAACCGCGTCGTCAAAAACAAATACACGTAACGTTTTGCTTCCGCAAGTTTACACTTGCAAGTATACAGTTCGCAAACTTCTATTCAGTCTGCGTGACTAACTTGTACAAGTTTATGGCTGGCATTAGAATAATAACCTGTCAAATGTGAGGCGGACTCGCACACCGAGGTTCCGTACTACACTAATTTGGCATGGTCTCAACCAGTCAATAATAGACTTTATATCAATGATGAGAACTTTGACAGTTGCAACTAAGTTGGCACATTGTTAAGCTGAACCCGTAATTTTCTTGTTTATTACAATATATTTTTCACATTTCTATAACTAAATACCATTGAATTGATATATATTGTTTGTAGGCTGTGTAATAAGTCCGGGTGATCCCTTCGGTTACGAAACCGAACCTTAGAAATGGTTACTATGGATACTTGGTGAGTATAATGTTAATTGAAACTAATAACAAAACTCGCCGAGGATGCCATTAATCGCCCCCCCCCCCACCCCTCAATGTTGTTTTAAAGTCACCTGATACCGAATTGGTTTAAATGGTCGTCCATTAATGTTTATTCAATCTTGATTGAATGGTTTAAAATTTCAAACGGGGTCTGCTTGTTAGGCAAAATATTTCTATATTTACTTGTATTTTTTCGTTAATTTAATATTCCATAAAAAGTTATAGTAAGATCGATCAAAACTCAAACTCAAAACATTTATTCAGCTAATTGGGTACCTTTGAGCTCTTTTACGAGTCTCATGAATAAATTAAAATGGGTTGAATCTACCAGCGCTTCGGACAGGAGCATCATTACTGAGAACAAGCGCTGCAAGAAACTCAGCAAAAAGTCCTCTTTTCAAGTTAAACATTGATTTTACGTCATAATATTAGACTCAAATAAAATTAAATGGAAACATTGCAAAGTAATAAAGCAATTAATAATAATTAGGTACCTATTGAGAGTAATAAAAATAAAATTGATTGTTATTAATAAACTAATATGATAAAACTATATGATATAGTATAATTATTATGAAGTCTCTCCGCGAATGTGTCGTTGTTTTGTACGTATTTGACGTTCACATTCGCGGTTTTGGCACTTTATTCGTGATAATTATTATAATAAATCACTAAGCAATCCCGCATACAGGCCCGGTTTTTTTTATCCGTGATCTTTATTTCCTCTCTTTTTAGTTTGGAACTAACCATACGTAAGCAAAATTCCTGCCAGCAACTTACCATGCCGCGCCTGCAAGCAGGATGAGTTGCCATTCCCAACTATCGATTCAGCCTGACACAGACACACTATTCATTACTCGGCTACGCCACGAGCTACGGGCTACGAGCTACGGGCTACGAGCTACGAAACTTCGTAGCGATCTGTTTTGATTCGGTGTGGACTTGCTAAGTGGCGTGGCGTGAGAACTTAATTTAGTAAAGCCAACACTCGCGTATACTTTAGTCGTTTATCGAAATATACAGGGTGATTTTGGAGATGTAGTTCAAGACTTATGTCTCCGGCTCTGGTGAAGACGGCCAATATAACGCAATAACTTTGACGTTAAAAAAACGTATTTATTGTTATTAATTAATTATTTAATGATGATATCCCAACTATTGTCTCCCTACATACTTGCTAAGTTTCACCAATGCATTACCGTCTATGACAGTTTTTTTTGTAAACGTTATTACTAAAAATTCAATAATTAAAATATATAGTTTAAAAAAAAACTAAAAAACTTTCGTCACTAAGTGTACTGTATTTGACTCGCCAAAATACACAAAACAGCCCAAACTCGAGGAGTTTACTAGTAGCCATTGAAGAGTTCCACTGTCCATCTCCTGATTCCATTCTCAGATCCACTTGATGATATCAAATTATTGTATTGTGTTTCGAACTACATAAATATACCAAGTTTCATTTCGATACTACAATTAGAAGTAGGTTAAAATTGACTTCTAATATTTTATTACATTGTTAGTTACAAGTGAACCCAATAAAAGTGTGTTAAAAAGCCACATGTAACTATATTGCGTTCCACGAAAAGACACTTATGTCCTGCACAAACGACATGATGGCTCTTCAAAGGTTATCATTACTATGACTGGCTACACGGTGCTACGAGCAACGTTGCTACGAGTTATGGAGCTACGAAACTATGATAAAGCAAATGTTGAGTTACGTAAGTGTGAATGTGGTTTCAGTGCTTGAGTTTGGGTTGAATATCATTATGGAAAATAACTTGTGTGAGTACTGCATGTTAACTGGAAGCTGGCATTATATTATAAATATTAAAATTGGTTGTGGCCTTTGGCCTTATGATTTGCGGTTAATAAACTCGATATTTAAAATTGAGACCACCGTGAAAATGATCTCCTTAAATATACATATGTTATGGATTAAATACATTGAATTTATTAACTATTTAAACTTCATTACGTTTAATAGTACAAAAAATTTGTTAGAGACTTGTACTATCATCATGAGCTGTAAAAGTTCACTGCAGGACATAGGCTTCCCCCAAAAATGGGGGGATTTGCCATAGTCGCCACGCTTGGCAGGCGGGTTGGCGACCGCAGTTGGTCATGATAGTACTCAAAGGACGCTGCTAGCTATCTTTCGGTTGGTCCCTCTGTCGTCTTTTACGACACCCACGGTAGGAGACCGGGTGATGCTATTCTTAGCTGGCACCACACGTGTCAGTTAGTTCAGCTTGCAAGATTTAACCTGAACAAACCAACTAACATACAAACATTGCAAGTTAATAGAACGCTTGTAATTCTGAGAGTGAAGAAATAGCATAGAAAGCGTGCAGATGCTTATCATCCTGGCATGTCGTAAAAGTCGACTAAGGGACGGTCCTCTCCAACATGGTGGACTATCTGTACGGGCGATGGGCTGATCACCTGTCACCATAAGGTTCATCATACCATCTTAGGACTAATTAATCGAACGTGGCCTTAAGTAGTCTTGTGGCTCTACCCACCCCATTAGGGATTTCGAGTGTGATGCTATGTATGTGTGTGTATGTAAAAATCGACTGTGACAAAAAGACAGAGCAATCTTGTAAGGTTTCCGTTATTCCTTTTAAAGTTTGCAATCCTGAGAATATACCGAACGGGACCCAGTGCTTAACAACTCTGTTCACCCCATGATTAATTCGAGCGTGAACATATTCCTCGATCGTAATTGTTCAATTGAAGGGTTTACGAGCTTTCACTAATGGCTCACAACAGAAAAACGTTCTGACTTAGGAGTAGGGTTGCCAACCGCTCTATAATATGTATTGTACTATATTTTGACTCTCTGTACTATATTATTTATACTGTTGAAGAAATGTAAATCGCAGTAGGTTGCCGCTCGCTCGCTCGCTGGCCGATTCGCGCGTCGTCAAGTAGCCTAGATGTTTGGTGTTGTTGGGTGACACGGATGAAAATGAAAATGAAAATATTTATTTTGCAAGTAGGCCACATGGGCTCTTTTACATGTCTAAAGTTACCAGCGCTTCGAAAGGTGACATCTGCTGAGAAGAAACGCCGCAAGAAACTCAGCAGTAAGTCTTTTTTTTCTCAACTTTTACATTAGAGTTTTAACTAAAACTAACACATGAAAAGGGCAGCAAACAATCCTAATGGGTAAAAATTAATTATAATAAATAACTAATAAGGGAGATGTATAGTCTCCGCGTCTGGACAAGTTAAGTGACTTAGAGATGTATAAAGCCTCTAAGGGTCATAATAATAATAATTAAAATAAAGAATTAAAGAAACATCTAAATTGACTACCTAATCTAAGGTTAAATGGAGATGTAGACAGTCTCCACGGTCAAGTATAAAAAAGGAGATTTAAGTCTCCAAATATCAAAATAATAATAATAATTTGAAATAAAAATATTTCATGTCCTAATAATTCAAATATCGAATATGAAACACTATAGAATATAGTATACAGAACACTATGAAGTCTCTCCAGTCAGGTTCAGATAACGCACAAACGAATAAATTAAAAGGTAAACTGACAACCCTAGTGCACACGAAAGAGTACGCGCGTTTTATGCGACCGAAGGACAGAGAAGCCATGATTAGGCATATTGTACCTAAACATCGGTCTTGTTAGACAGTGACTCTTCTGTACGTTAGTACTTTTGTCTATTTTGTAGCAATGTTTATAAATTGAAGCTAAGAGCCACTTTATCATATTTATAATATTCCGTGGAACCCTAAATCTCGAAAGTGCTAGATGATTTGCATATCGAGAACAATCGTTAAGACGGGAGTGCGCGTTATATTCGCACTCTCGATTTCGAGTCGAGCGCAATTTCATTCGATTATCGTTCAAGCCTCTAAATTGAATGTGGGTAGTGTCATTTGTAAGTCAAATTATGAGAAAGCAAAGGTATTCGAGTTGATTTATTTAAGCATGGTTCCTATATTTAGAAAGCGAAACGTTCTGGTTACAACTGGTTTTACTGTCTTAAGTCAGTTTCAGTAGCGTTATTTGATACCAGCGCTTCTATTCGGAAACGCTAAGTGTGTTGTAGCGACTCGCGAGCGAGATTTCTCATCCCGCTCTTCCACCCAACGCGTTATGCGTAAAGTATGTTCACCGAGAATTGATAAATATTATGATATCGTTTCGAAATAGCAACTGTCGTTTACCTATCGAAAAGTGTATGACGGGCGTCGCTCATCGCCGCGCGCACTGAGTTTCGTGGTATGAGTGTTGCAGATGTTGTCAAGTGCGGTTTCGCACCGGGAGGACGGCGGCGAAAGAAAAATTGTTTTGTTCATATACACAATTGCCATATTGCAAATTAATTTCTTTCACAAATCTGCACTGGCCGGAATGAAACGAAACGAAAAAGAATAATTATATATGACACATGTTTAAAACGCGTTGAGTATGGATATGACGTGTCTTGTATGACATATTATATAAATAATATGTCATTGGCTTCGAGTGTGTCATTTGGGTGTTTGCGTGTTGCTTTCTGTTTATACACTTACGCTATTCAATAATAATATTCTATGAAAAAAAAAACCCTTTAATTTTTATTATCATCGGTAAAAATGATTAGCGGGCCGCTATTTGTAATGAGTTAAGAAGCCCTGACTTTTTACTTTTCTACGTCTAAGAGCGAGATGCGAGTCTCGCTCGCGGGTCGCTGCAGTATCACTTAGACGTTCCCGAATAAACGCCCTGATATTTATAGAGAAACGACACTATAGAGATCGAGTGGTGCTTTCACTGAATAAAGTTGTTGCCTACCACTAAATTAAGTTTAAAGCATCGAATAACTTGCATATGATAACAATCTGTAAGACGTGGAAAGTGCGCGTTTTAACCCAAATTCGCGTTTGAATTTCGCATTTGATTCGACAGCGTCGATTCGATTTAGCCGAGCCGCCAGTGTGATAAAGTGGTGTCACATAAAATAATATGCGAAATTATGGGCACTTTCGTTTGTTGAATTTCGGAGATTTGATTTTGATGGATGTTATTTTGTGTTTTAACTATGATTTCTCTGTTAATAGCCGTAAATATTGAATTATCATTTGTCAAGCAAATCAATTACTTTTTAAAATAAATAAATAAAAAATAAAACCTTTTGATGGTTGGAAATTTCATGTCGATTGAATAATCGGACTTGGTACCTAAAATTATGATTAAGATTTCCATTTAAATTTTGGAAAGTTCCTGCCTGGACGTCGCATGTTTATTTCATATTTAATATTAATTAAAGCTCAGGAAATGTTGGCGTGTGAACAAAATGTTTCGTGACGTCACGCGGTGTTTGTAACCTGTCCACGGTTTAGCACGCTGTGACGTCACAATGAATTGTGATAGATATCGCTGTACCGGTTATGGCAACGCCTGCATCAACATCTGATAGGCTTAAATGAAAAAAAAAAAAACACGGGCTTATCGGCAAAAGGGGTGATTTGACGACGCGATAAGCCTAGTTGGTTGGTTGGTCCCGGGTTCGATCCCTGGTAAGGGAAAATGTTTGTATGATGATCATGAATGCTAGTTTCTGAGTCTTGGATGTTTTCTATGTAATTAAGTATTTATTTATCTATATACGTATGTATATTGCCTTCTAGTACCCATAACACAAGCTTTAAGAGATTCCGTCGGGGCTAAATGGATTTGTATAAAGGTTGTCTCATGATTTTATATTTGGCTACATCCCTTGGCTGCTACCAAACACACACTTGACATTATAATATAATAAAGATTTAAAAACCTTAACGTGAGTGTACCCCCTTCGGCTATCCTCGGCTATTTCCGTTTCTAATCACGTGGTCACGCATTCACGGTCGGACTGTAATTAGCGAGTTCAACACATGTTATCGCTACAAGTAACAAAAATAAGAATCAGGTATGATGTTATCGGGCTGGTCAACAAAATTAATGTTTAGAAATCCGAAGTTTGTGTGTGTATGTTTGTTAACACTCAGCTCCGTAACATATGGATTTTCATAAGCTTGGTATATGACTAAAATTCAAAGGTTCCCGAGGGAATACCTACGAGTATAACCGATTTTCCGAACCGGCGGTAGATTCATTCCTTCACCTTGATACGAGCTTGTAAAAGTCTAAATTGAATAAAGATAGTTTGACTTGTACTTTCACTTTGTTTGACAGTGATTATATACGTTAGTACTATTATTTATTCTATGTTATATATGAGAGAAGGCCTTTACCGGGTATTGGGCGGTATACAGGGCGTCTATTCGAGAACGTCTAAGTGATATTGTAGCGAATAGCGAGCGAGATTCGCATCCCACTCTTACGCATTACACATCGTGCGGAAGAGTGGGATGAGAATCTCGCTCGCGAGTCGCTACAATATCTCTTAGACGTTCCCGAATAGAGGCGCAGGCCATGATGATCCGACAACAAACCTCTATTCATCAACTCGAAGATAGTATTCCATATCTCATGACAATGAAAACAAAATGCTGCAGCGTCCGTTCCCAAATCCTACGCAAACTAAACGACATATACATACAACGTATACTTGTATATTTGTAGTGCTTTGTCCGTAAGCAGATTAAGGAGTAAGCGGATCAGAAGTGGGATCTTGTCAAGGAATAAAATGTTTGCTGAATTAGTTTCTCTCGCTGCGGGCTTGAAACATTTCTGTAATTGATTATTTTTTATCCGACTACGGCAAAGTAAGTTAGGGTTATGATTTTACCGGTATGTATGTTCATCTGTTTACATTCCTCGCATTCCGTCCGGTTTTTGTAATCAATCAATTTCAATCCAATACAATTCAATTTTTTTCAATTTTTCAATCAACTACACTGATACTGAAATCCTACTACAAAACAAGATCTAACACTATGCCATAATATTGTATAAGTTCAAGTACTCAGACATAATTTTACTTTCTTATTGAGCTAAGTCTGTGTATGGTATGAATAATTCCCGAGCTAACACTCTTACACACACACACGCACGCACACACACACGCACGCACGCATGCACGCCCTCTCTCTCTCTCTCTCACACACACACACACACACACACACACACACACACACACACACACACACACACACACACACACACACACACACACACACACGCGCGCACACTAACGCACACACGCACACACACACGCACGCACGCCATCACACACACACACACATACATTGAAAATGGCGCTCATGTCTGGCCAACTGTCTAAGGCTCCATTCATATCATAGTTTTTATAGTTTCATAATTAGCCCCCGGCAAAGATTTCGTCTCTGATCCGGGCCAATTTGCTCAATGGGTGCTAACTATAAGCAAATAAATAAATTATAAACCACCCCGTGCGTGTAGCCCCTTCTTAAGTTACATTAGGATAGATCGCGTGTGAGCGAGGCATTAGCGCTAAGCTGACGTGCAACGTTGCTTAATGCTGCTACGTAAACATGGCCTAAGAATGATGCTAACATTTTCGTTTTCGGCAAAATAGTTTTTAGGGATACTTGTTTTACGTAAGTTGTAAATGCACGAAGTTTACCCGACCGCAAAAAGATGGGTAATTGTTTTCGCGAGTATCTATTCATGTATATGTATGTGATTATGTGTGTGTAGTTACTCCATTAGATATAACCTAGAGCCAAAACTACTGAACCGATTTTAACGAATGCAGTGTTAAACGATTCAGACACAATGCCCGGGTGACATAGGACATATGATGTCACTTGAAATACAATATGGCTGACGCTAGAAATCAGCTTATTTCCTTGATATTTTTCCACCCATTGATTGGTACCAAAAGAAAGGGCGTAATGAGAGTATTCCAAAAATATACAACACGTTGGTAACTATACAATTATGTATTTTCTACATACTAATATGTGAACCCACACTATGCATACAAAGCTAAACACAACTCGAACTAAAATTATGAAAATAAATTTTACTAATTATAAAAAGAAAATAGAAACCTGAATTTGATTTCGTCGTCCGTGCCGATGGGGTCAATATGGAAATAGCAGTCGGTGACTTCAAATAGCTATTATAGAGATTTAAAGGGAGTCAGTTTATTAGAGGTTATGAGGCGGGTTTACTTAAAAATACCTTTTCGTGGTTAAAAAGCAACCGATAAAACGTAAAAACGTATCGCTGTTTTACTGTAAATTATCAAAAACTTATTCATAGAGGTTCAATGTATAAATACATTTTTTTTTTTTTTTTTTTTTTTTTTAGTTTTAACCTCTTAATATAGTTACATCTTATATCAATCATCTGCCAAACTGCATTGCAGTTTGTTGGCAGAAAAATGGTGGCTCTCCACTACATCAATAACCACTGCGTAGTCAAGGCGGCGGTGAGGCGCGCGTTCGGGGGCATCTTGCTTTTTTAAAGCACTTTTTCTTATTTATATATATTTCATCTAGGAATGTAGGTAGCCGTGCCTGCGCCAAACGCTCGCCGCGTCGCCACCCGACCCCGCAAACTATACATGTATAAATACAAACATTTTGTGACTTATTTGTGTGCGATAGTTATCTGGTTAGTGTACTTAATAGTTAAGCAATACAATTTTAATTATATTTTCAATCAGAGACTCTTATCCACTTTGGCAAGCAGCGCCTTTTTTAATCTTTTTTTATAAACAAGTCTGGATATATCTTGGCAGGATCTAATGTCTTCCGGTAGATAATTAAATAGTGTAGGTATTAAGTATCTTCTGGTTCGTTTTCCATAATAGTTACACATTTTTGGTACAAGCAATTTCCTTTTAGAAGCCTCCTTAGAAACACTTCTCGTCTTATATGAATGGTTTACTGGTTTTTTATAATCATAACATTGATACTGTTCTAGGGCCAAGAGAAGCGACGCCTTTTCATGAACTGGTAATAATTTGCAAATCAGAAACAATTCTTCATATGTATGATTACAGTCTATCTTAGTCTTTTTAATTACTAACGACTTTAAAAATCTGACCTGTAGTTTTTTTATTTGATCAAGGTAGGAAGGGAAGGTGCGTCCATAGCTGCTTAGCCCATATGATATTAGCGAGTCTACTAGAGCATGGTACAGAGTATACAGGGTTGCCCTGTTGACCACATTGCGTAAATGATAAAATTGTACCAACACTGATCTTAATTTTGCGCATACGTTACTTATGTGTATTTTCCAGGACATATCCATATCTATTGTTAAACCAAGATACTTATAGCTATCAACAAATTCTATGTTATCGCAACAACAATCTCTCCCACCCCTATGCATACAATCGTATCCGTGACCAGTAATGTTTAAGGACGTTTCGCTCCTCTTACGACAATACGGCGAGCGTATATACATACATTTAGTTTTGCTAAGGTTTATAATTATGCCATTGTCATGGGCCCACTTAATTACATTATTTAAGTCGTTTTGGACCTTGTTCTTTATCGTTTCTATGTCTTTATCCGCGTACAGCATGCAAGTGTCGTCGGCATACATATACAGCTTACAGTCGTGCACGACATTACAAAGACTGTTGACATGCATTATATAGCCCACTGGGCCGTACACGGAGCCAGTGGGTACCCCGTAGCGGATGGGCGCGCGCGCGCCGGTTTGTCCGCGTACCAACGTGCACAGCGATTTGAAAATGTAGGTACTTTATCTCACCATTATATATTGGAAAGCCACCAATTTCTCATAAAATCACTAGAGGATAAGACAGACGGACGGACGAATACACCAGTCATTATGGTTTTAATATTAATCAACGCGAGCGGTGACTGGCAGTTTGAACTGCTTTTAGCGAAGTTGGTTCTGCCGTTAACACGCGAACTCGATTCGATATCACGCGAGTCGACAACTCACTTTCGAATTCGAAGTGTAAGTCGCATATAGGCCTAAAGAATACATACTAATATTATACACGCGACAGGATCTGTCCGTTTATCTGTCTGTTTTTCCGTCACGATTTCACGACTAAACCGCTGAACCAATTTTGATGAAATTTGTTATGGAGGTAGTTGAGTACTGGGGAAGGCTAGGCTACTTTGTGTTAAGAAAATAATTCCCTAAATTGGGAGATATACGGGCTCGATCCATTGATATCTGTTTACGGCTAAACTACTGAACAGATTTTGATAGAATTTGGTATGAAAATAGTTTACGCGTCGAAGAAGGACAGTGACTACTTCTTTTTAAGACAGCCAACTCCTAAATGGGTCAAATAGGGGCTGGAAAATTAATTAACGGCAAGTTCGTGCGGTAATTCGAAAATACATTAAATTTTTAGAATACCTTTCCACGCCGTTTAATTGTAATAAATAATTTATTTATTTATTTATTTCTTTGGTTACACAGCATTACAGTCTTAACTAATTCACTGTGAAACTAAAATAACTTAAGATTAATACAAAATGGCACATCATGTAAAAACACTAGAATGCCTTTTATCCATCATCTCGCAAAACTTCAAGCATTCATGACATACAGCCGTCCATCTCCACGCAAGCAGGTCACATTCTGGCACCGATACCAGGAGCGCATTCAGTAGGGTCAGTGCACGAAGGAGCGGCGAGTTTTTATGCGCCACTGTGCGCGCCGTCGGCACTGCCAACAGGGGCCGCACGCGCGGCCTTAGGGTGATCCTTGTCACGTCTGGGACAAACAGTCTCACGAGCCTCTCCACCAGTTCCGGGCAGTCCGATTCCCCGCGCAAAACTTGACACGCATAAACGAGCAGGCTGGAGTGGCGCCTTACTTCCAAGGAATTATACTCTAGAGTGCCAAGAAGAAACTTAGTGGGATATAAGAATGGGATAAGGAGAATAATATGATTGAGCCCATAGTACTGTCGTGCAAAGTTTCTAATGCCGTCAAACGAGTTAAGTCAATGATGTAAAACCGCTAGTAGTGTCCATGACAAGCCAAAGTTCTAATCACCCATATACTGCGAAACTTATCTCAGGCATCGGAGTTTGGCGTTATCTCCAAGTTGGTACTATTGAGAGCCTAAAATGTTTAATCTCGTCTTCAAATGTACGCCTCTGATTGGGTTAAGTGAAAATTGGATTTGGAACTTCTTTGTTGCGACTTTTTTTCAATTTGGGCATGGCCGTTTTTTGTTTCTTTTTAAGAAAGAGTTTGATAAAAGAGTGCTTTATTTGAAATGTTTTGCGATTGTGATTATCAAAGGAAACGCGAATTATTTAGTTTTATAATGAGATTTTTGGGATTCAGTTAATTTCTTGAGGGGGTAAATAAATGATGAATAGCTAAAAAAACCGGACAAGCGCGAGTTAAACTCGCGTGGAGAGGGTTCCGTTCCGTACATGATTATCTGCAATTTACTAGGTTACTTTAAATACCATAGACTTCTTATAGATTTTCCTGTAATCTATAGATAAAGAACTATTTTCCGTATTTTTTTCAAAATTTTAGCCCCAGTAGTTTCGGAAATAAGGGGGGGGAATGGTCAATTTTCGCCTATTTTCCTAAATAACTTCCAAACTATTTTACTTAAAATTCAGAAAAAAAATAATTAAAGTCGTCACAATAAGCCCTTTCATTTGATATGTCACACAATATAGATTGAATAACTTTTTTTTTTAAGTTTCTGATTTACCCCCCAAAAGTGACCCCCATGTTTAAAATTCATATATTTACGTCACGCGTCCGTGTTGCGGTCACCGACTTACATATGTATACCAAATTTCAGCTCAATCGGTCCAGTAGTTTCGGAGTAAATTGGCTGTGACAGACGGACAGACAGACAGACAGACAGACAGATGCACGAGTGATCCTATAAGGGTTTCGTTTTTTCCTTTTGAGGTACGGAACCCTAAAAACTACTTATTTTTTGTTTACTGAGACCGATAATACGAAAAACGCGTTTTCTTATGTTACTTTGATAGTTTCTCTGAAAGCTATTCCCTAATCTACTTTTGACGAACTATTTGTACATAAATACATCAATCTCCTCCCAAGTTCCTCAAATCCAGTAACTACTTTCAAATTGAACAAAGCGCCATCTATCTTCCGTGTAGCAAAATATTTACTACACGTTGGCGACAAACAATTAATATATCATAAACAAGCAATGAGCTATAAATCTGTCAACGCTTGACTTTCTTAGTACGTGTGTATGTGTGTGTGTGTTCTAAGTAAGTTCCTACTACGAGTACATATAGTATATGTAGTGACAGTACTGAATGATGGAGTTAACAAAGAACTACCGATCTATCAGAAATTGGTCAAAATCGATTAAGATTTAAAGGGTGGAAATCGTTATCTACTTTTGCATGAAAAGGGTGATTTTTGCCGTTGCTTCACAGTCCTCTTAAGAAAATGATTTGTTTTGTGTAATAATTTAATTTATTTGAATTCAAATATTGATTTATTTTACTATTTTATTCTTTATCAATTTTTATTTTGCTGTGCCATCACAGGGTTCATGGTGCAGCTATTGATCTATAAGATTTTTAATGTATAACATAAAATGCAATAAATATTTGACTTGACTTTGATTTGATTTGGCTGAGATACGCGTCATACTCGTGAACGGGTGCTGTCTGTGGGGTCCGGACGGTTCATGCTTGCAAGGACCATTTAAATTGGTTAGTGTTTAATTTATTAGTTTTGTGCGATATCTGAACCTGACTAGAGAGACTTCATAGTGTTCTCTATACTATATTTGATAGTTTTTCATATTCGTATATTTGTATTATCAGGACATGAAATTTTATATTTCAAATTGTTTCTTTTGATATTTGGAGACCTTACATCTCCATTTTTATACTTGACAGTGGAGACTGTCTACACCTCCATTTAACCTAGATTAATCGATTTAGATGTTTCTTTGTTTCAATTTTTATTTTTATTATTATGACTCTTAGAGACTTTATACATCTCTAAGTTACTTAACTTGTCCAGACGCGGAGACTATACATCTCCCTTATTAGTTATTTATTAGTATTCATTTGTACCCATTAGGTTTTTATATTGCACAGTTTGTGTTAGTTTCTAGATAAAACTGTATTGCCAAAGTTGAAAAAAGACCTACTGCTGAGTTTCTTGCGGCGTTTCTTCTCAGCAGATGTCACCTTTCGAAGCGCTGGTAGATTCAGACATGTAAAAGAGCCCAGGTGGCCTACTTGCAAAATAAATATTTTCATTTTCATTTTTCATTTTCAATTTTCTTACAATGCGATCGCCTTTACTGTCAAATGAATAAAAGCTATTCGTAGCAAAACAATTTGGAATATCATTTAAGCAGTGTTGAATACCTGTACTTACAAGCTAAAACCGTGTAGTACGAAGATTATTTAATATGCGTCTATTTACATTTACGTGTCATAAATAGTCATTAAGCCGGAGTTACAACGATTACACTAAATTACAGTTGATTACGGTGAATTACATCGCTCGTGTTGTAATTGGGTTACGTGTGGTATTCGCTGGGACTACCAAGGGCTGTGGTAATTATGGGATGAATTATTCATTAAAAATTGTTAATGACTTCATTTGTAGGTTAATAAAGAGGTTTTGTTTGCGTTTTTATATTGATTTCAAATCAATTTTTATTCCCTTTTTAGGGTTGCGTATCCGAAGGGATCAACGGGACTGTATTACTGAGCCTCCAACGTCTGTCCTCTGTTAGAGGCCTCTAGATAGGTAACGGTAAGAGGTAGAAGGTTGAAATTTTCACAGAATATGTGTTGTTATGGATGCAGGGCGTCTATTTGGAAATACTGATAAATGACTGCAGCAATCCGCGAGCGAGACTCGCATCTCGCTCTTACGCATTACGCGTCGTGCGGAAGAGTGAGATGAGAAATCTCGCTCACGAGTCGCTACAACATCACTTAGCGTTCCCGAATAGAGGCGCTGGCAGGCGGGTTCCACTCCGCACTTTAGGTACGCTCGGCCGTCGCGTTACTCGGAGGTGTAAATCGCAGCAGGTTGCCGCTCGCTCACTCGCCGGGCGATTCGTGTGTCGTTTTTGTTGGATGACACGGATAGAAACTGACAACCCTAGGGTACACGAAAGAGCACGTTTTATGCGCCTGAGAGAGAGGGCATGATTAGGCATATTTTCGTACCCAAACACCGGTTTTGTTAGAGAGTGATTGTTCTGTACGTTAGTACTATTATCTATTCTGTGGCGCTGGATGACGTTTGTTCCAAATGTGTCGAAATGGATCGCTACACTATCTTTGGTATAGCGTGATTCACAGACATTTATTAATTTAATTACACCTGCAAATCACTATCGAAGTTTATTTTATATGCCCTAAAGTACATTTTACTCAAGATATTTTACACTGGTATGCTATGCTCGGAGTATCACTGCGAGATTAAATAAGAAATGAGGAGATCCGCAAAAGTTCTAGAGTAACCGACAGCCCAAAGAATTGCTAAACTTAAGTGGCCGATTTGGCCGAAGAGTTCTTAAGTGGTGACCGCGTACTGGAAAGCGCAGCGTGGACAGACTACCCACATGGTGGACTGACAACTTGGTGCGACTGTGAACAGGTCAGAATTGGTCGTTGTGGTGATCATCGGGGGAGACCTATGTCCAGCAGTGAACGTCTTCGGCTGAAACGGTGATGATGATTGCAGACTGTTGTTCTACCACTGCATGTACTTATGACCTTTTCTTCACAAATTATTCGGCTTTCTTGGATATTTATAATACTTAAAACTGCCACGATCATCTCACAGAATTATGAAGTAGTAAACAGACGAAAATAAATAAAAAAAAACGCGCTTGGCCTCATTACTTTACCGTTCTATTAAAAATCTTGAAAAAGAGCTTTATTTCAATTTTATAATTCTTTAGTTAAATATTCCCAGTTCCCTTTTACCAAAACATGTAACGTCCGGCTGGTTTTGCCGTGCTTAATTTGAATTTGCCACCGTATGGCGTAAAGTTTGAGATACACGAGATGATCATTTCGCAGAAGTTTGATAAAACAAAATAATAAAGATGGTGGACGTTTAACTGTTCAAATTAGAAGCATGGACATGATGTAAATTTTGAATGTAAATTGAGCTTGTTTTTATATTTTGAAAATGAAACAAAAAAGCTATAAAAAAAATTATAAACACGCTACTTATTATGTGGTTTAATGTGTACTATTATTATTATTATTATTACATAGAAATCAGTTTGGGTCTATCCATTGCTGTGCCCATCAGGGCTTAATGTGTCTCGCGTCTCTTGCTGTTGTGTAAATTATGTTACAGTGATTAAGTTTAATATGCAAGCTATAACTTTTGCAGTTTACTTAATGCCCTTTTTTCACCCAATAAGTGTACCAAGTTTACTAAAAGTATACCTGATGCACTCGTGTCAGGCTATGGGTGCATTATGTTTACTGTTACTGCACTTATATATATATATAAATAGCCGAACTAGTTAAGTTACTAGAAAAATTCTTTATATTATTTTATAACAGCAAACTTTGATTAAAATAAATAAATAATTGAGTAGACTCAAAACTGGTTATGCTACTAGTAAAACGAGTTTTTTATACGAGGACAGTAACCAAAACTCAATAAGAGTTAATTAAATTTTTCATTATAGTGGCTTAAATGCCTGGAAAGCAGCTGATTTGCTTTTTGAACTGTTAATGTTTTTTTAAATGTAACTCGTATCGCATGATAAACCAGGACAACGATAATTGTAAAAATAAAACAAAAGAAAAATCGTAAACGTATCGGCAAGGCCGGAGAAAATTGCTCACTGAATAAGCAGCGTATTTCATATTGTTGACATTTAATTTCGCACCTATTGTGCGACCGGCCTAAGGGCGGATTATCTCCTCACTGACAAATGTCGGTAGCTGTCGAGTTACGACAGACGGACAGACGACGTGTTTGTCAACCGTTACTGTTAGGGACCAGCTAACCCTAAAGATATATATAGATAATAGCACGGTCGACTGTTACTCAAAGCTCGGTGCATCTAAGTCTGGATTCGTGTGGGTAGATAAGTTCTTCTGGGTGTATACGCAATTATTAATAATGATTAACATGTGTAGCTAGACTGTAAGTGTTAATTATAAGTAAATAAATAAATAAACGTTATTTCGTCGGTGGATTGAAAATGAATTGAAATGAAAATGAAAAATCATTATTCAAGGAAAAACTTACACTACGGAACAATGGTTTTGGGTCCTGCGCTAGGATTCCCTGTGTTGCAGGGCCCAAATTGAGAATCTAGCAAAACGGACACACTTCGGTTGTAAATGAAAATGAAAATGAAAATATTTATTTTGCAAGTAGGCCACCTGGGCTCTTTTACATGTCTGAAGTCTGAAGTCTGTAGATTATACAGACATTATTATTATATTATTATGAGTCTGTTGTGTCCAACTGCTGGGCAAAGGCCTCCCCCCTCTCCTTCCAGTGTTCGCGATGTTTAGCCGTCTCCGGCCAGTCCCTGGAAATGGAGTCCAGCTCATCCCGCCATCGCTTACGAGGTCTGCCACGCTTCCTTCTCGAGTTGTTTGGCTTCCACTCTGTGGTAACATTGGCCCACAACTCATTCGGCATGCGGCAGACGTGGCCAGCCCAGTCCCACTTCAGCTTGGCTGTCTTCCGTGCCACATCGACTATTTGCGTCTTGGAGCGCAGGGTGGTGTTTCGGATACGGTCCAACAATTTGACACCTAAAATGCTACGCTCCATAGCTCGCTGACAAACTCCGAGCTTGAACTTCTGCGAATCCGTCAAAGACCAAGTCTGAGCCCCGTAGGTGAGAACCGGAAGAATGCACGTGTCCATGAGCCTCCTCTTTAATGATAGTGGAAGATTGCCCTTCATCAGGTGTTTCATGGACCAATAGCTCCTCCATGCGTTTTCGGTACGTCTTTCAACCGCCTTATCTTTTCGAGCCTAGAAAGAGACTAATTGGCCCAAATAAAGGTATACAGACATACAAAATAAATTACATAAAACTGGCAGGAGAAGAGTACATAGTGAATTATATATAAATAAATATGATGATAGTGAGAGCAGTAGATATATAAATAAGTATAAAATATTGTGTACAGGTACTAAGTTTACGTCCTTACATTATACGAGTATTTGGCATCGGAGTCCCATCAACGTACTACTTCAAGTAGATTCTCGGTACGCGGTAGTCGAGCTGTTGTAACCACTCCTTCAATATGCGTTTATTAGGTGGTATCAGAACATCCCTAGATTGAAGATTGACTAGATGGTGTGCAACTGCTATCAGTGCTAGATGCCGCGGGTTCGAGTCCTACTCGGGTCAAACTTCGTGTGATGATCATAAATATTTGTAACCGGCTTACAAGTTACCTTCCCGCAAGATTCCTATACCCGGAAACACAGGATCGATAAATATTAAGTACAATATAATTAAAGTGGCAAAGATGCAAAGGGGTCCTAGAATAGTTAATATTACGTGAGTACGCCTGGGCAAAAAAAAAAACAATTGTTACAGAAATACAGTTCTATTTATTGCAAAAGACAGACAAACCGGCACACGGCCTGCCTTTGATGCTTTCCACCCGAAATTCTTTTGCATTCGTAATATTAAAATCGTATTTCGTAATATTAAAATCGTATTCGTATATATTCCGTTTCTCACAAAGACTTTTAAGCCCAGCCTTAAGGATAACATGGACATGGGCCCCACAAACAATGCCCTTATCTGTCCCATGGCCGCCGCAAACAAAGGACATACCCCGACAAGATGAATAGTCAATTGTCAGCATTGTCTAGTTGCACACTTCATTTTGCTATCAGTATACACCAATTTGAGTCTTAAGTGTATATGTATAATGTGAGTCAGGAAGCAAATTTGTTGCTAGGTTCATGAATTAAGAGAATTTTGCGCGGTCGATTATATCGTTTAAGTCTTGTGGCTCTATATTTGGAAGGAATGGCCAAGTTGTATTGAACCTACGGCTTTTCATACAAAAGGCGATAACGATTTCCACTCCTTAAATAACTGATTTTGACCAATTTTTGACAGGTTGTCAGTCAGAACAAAATCTAGGTCTATACTTTTTTTGCACTCTCTATCCTCATACAAAACTAATTTTGGCGATTATATGACTTGTTGCTCTTTAATCGTCATTCAAAAAACGTATAGATCTAGAATTTGTTCTGACTATCTACCTACCAAACCAACCTATCAAAAATTGTTCAAAATCGGATAACATTTAAGGGGTGGAAATTGTTATCGCCTTTTGTATGAAAAGGGTGCTTTTTCCGTTTATTCACAGTCCTCTTACATAAATCAGGACTTTACATATATTGAAATTTGATGTAATAGTTATAGATATGCTTCAACTCATCTTTGCTCGAGCTCTAGCTTGTGTTATTGTACGGACGCATAGAGGCTGCCACTTCATGCCATACAAATCAAAGATATATATGTACAAGCTCACGTACATGCACCGTTTGTAAAGATGCGATGAAGATATAACATAGTACAATAATATAATAATAATATCTGTAGCCCCAAACTAGGATTTCCCTGTGCAATGGCTACTGGACGACGATACAAATACGTACAAAATATGCCCTTAGCGAAATTCAAACACGCGATCTTTATCACAGATGGTAAATAGTTACACCATGGCGCCAAAGAGCCAGTCACATAAGTGGTTATCAATATTCATTTAATAAATATTATAAAGTTGTCTCTTAGTTAACGACAAACTTATTTAGCTGACAATCGGAAAAATCTTTCGGTGTCTAATTAATTTTGTGATATTAAAATGGTATTCAATATTCTTTTCTTACGTTATTTTTACTCATTTTTATATACCACAAAAGATTGTACGCGATTAACCTTAATCATCGCATAAAAAAAGTCCAAAGAATAATGTCTCCAAAATAAATTCATTTCATTGACAGTCGGAAATATTTCGATGTAACTGTACAAATATTTGCTCCGGAAATTGAGTATGATTGCTATTTGAACAAGCGTTAAATAAAGGTTTTCCTCCGCTACTATATCAACGGGCCATAATACTTCATTTGACAGTCGGACATTACAATAGAGCCACGCAATGACCTATAAAATTAAACTCAACAAGCTAAAATGACAATTTTGTAAGCTACCTAACCCAATCGTTAAATATTAAACTGTAATATCAACGCGTACGCATTCAAATGGCCTCGCGCGTATTTCACCGGCTAACTTAATTAAGCCAAAGTAGCCGTGATATACGGCCTGGGTTACCAGCGGAAAAATACATTTATAACCCTTTGATTTACTACCGGATACGTTAATTAGTTGATATCGGCTTATTTCGGGAATTTAGGCTACAGTTTCTTAATTAACAAAGGGCCATTTTAATTTGATAGGACAGGTACGGAGGGGTTGTTGTGATTTTGAAATATTGCGAGCCTCTAAATCTAATTAACGGGAAAAATGTTTAGCAATATCATTTTAAGGTCCTGTATCACGTTTCACAAGCCGCACCCGAATTCCCGAATGAGGTGCGATGGATAGTGATGGATTATATTGCTCCCGCGCATGAATGAAAGGGACAGACTATTAGCAGACGTTCCGATTTAGCGGACGCCGACCACGACTGGAACATTTGTAAGGCAGTCGGTCCGACATTATTATTAATAAACTGATCGCATGTGGTTGGCTCGCCGGCCGGCGCATCCGACATTCGACACGTCTGCTAAATCGGAGCGTGTGGAAGATTGATTCCGACCAAACCGCGAGTATTCCCATTCACAGCGCTGTAGAGATCGGACGTATTATTCTTAGGTATGCATAAAAAATGGAATGTAATTGCAAGGGTTAATTATTACAGAGACGACAAATAGTAGGTAATCGCATTACTAAAACTAGGTAAGTATGTAGAACTTTACTTGCTCATGGGATCTATCTCGATAAGATTACTGCATCAAGCATATCATATTGTCTGAGATGTAACACGAATTTCAACTTTAAGTCAAGGTAGTGTAGGATTTTTTTACCCTGTAAACACTGTCACGCATAGTCGACAACAGCGGCCAAAAGGTTAAAGTAGAAGCATGACACTGGGGCTACATTGAAAAAAGAAACTTGACAACATCAGTGGCATGACGTCGGATTTGCTTCGCTAGCAAAACGCGACTGGCAGTTGGGCGCCGACGGTCGGAACGTTTGGAACACTCTTTGGAAGCCTGTCAGATTGGTCGTATCCGACGTATACGTAAGTTCGAAGGCGTCTGCTAAATCGGTAAGTCTATAGTCATAGCGTAGGCATTATGTATATGGACATTTCGACGTAAGCGCCAAATCAATTAAGAATCTGTAAAGTCGCTCGTTAACGGGCTAGTATTTCGGCAATTTATTGCTGCAATTCGGGCTATCCTTTAAAGTTTACATTCAAACTTTTTGTCCCCGTTAGTGATGTAATATATAATCTTTATCTACACCCATATCATAAAACCTCCATAGTGTAATCAAAAACCGTAGGAAATGACCACCATTTTGACAACCAATTAGGAAAAACCAGTGCTGCAATGTTATTCCCGTATCGTTTTTAGTATAGAAATGAGATTAAATTTGGAACAGCTGTCAAAACTCAAGTGGGTCTCTATTCTAGTATCCATAGATATTAAAACAGTTATTGTTACGAAACGTCAATTCAGTATGTTTTTTTAATATAAACTGCACAACATTTGATCTCGAGTGACATGAGAATAGAGACTTCATTCGTTTGTCTATGATTTAAAAAAAAAATGGTCTTGACGGAGGATCGAATTGCCGCTATTATGTTGATGTTTTGCTGAACGAAAGTAGAATTGTTGTTGAATTGAATAGAAAAAGTTGTTTGTAATTTACATTTTAGTTGAAAATATGAATAGTAGTCTTCTCGAAGCGTGTGTGATGTGAAAATGCGCCGGATATCGGAAATATGCAGCCATGATTGCAACAAATAACTTGTTGCTAGAAAATATTGTTTCTGAATAATATGTGTGTAGATAAAGTTATGTATGCATCTCTGCATAATTTGGCCTTAAAACACACGTGCGATCTTATTATGAAACTCGCTAAAGCTCGTTTCATGAAAACCGCACTAGTGTTTTAAGGCCTATCATTATGCAACCGTTGCATAAACTACTATTTTGGGGATAGCCCGCATGCAGCATAAAATTACAAATAAAATTGCTGAAAAACTAGCCCATTTACGAGCCCCTTAATGTATGTGTATCTGTAAAAGTAGACAACCATAACATTCAAATGATAGGTAATTATCAGTTTGCAAAGCTAAAATCCCTGTGAACGATGCTGTCGTTTAGTAAAGCCAAAGTAAAATTTGAAAAATCAGTATGAGTGGAAAAAAAATTAGATCAACATCTAATCGTGTTTTCGTATTGCCAGATTATTGAGTTGAGTCAGGGATGGTCTCTATTGTCTTTTATAGCCCTCATAGTTAGCGTTAATTAAATGACACGGCTCTTTTTTGTTGTATACCCGTGAGCTTGCTCCTGATAATATTTGATTGCACGCGTTGTTACAGCGTCATGTACACCGTGTTACCGTGTATGAAATTGCAATGATGCAATTAATGTTACAGCCGTGTGAAATTTAACTGAAGCCAGAATATTTCCGCGCTAAATTTGGTATCGCTTGTTGTCTAAAAAACTGACGGATCAATAACATACATCGTTGTTAGTTAAATCCAGCATTTTCGATTTAAAATCAAGTTATTAAAACCAACTTCAGCCTGGTGCGTTGGCCTACTAAATTACACAATGTTTTGACTATGGTACAAACATTACAATGGATACACTTACTAAGTGAGTAGAGAAAGTTTTGAACGTCAGTTATACTTCTCTACTTATCATACTGTAACACAGGGATTCCTAGCACAGGACCCATAGTATCTATTTCTGCAGTTGTTGTTTCATTTATGCAATGAACTTTTTACTTCAAAGATCTTCCAAGGACAACTGGCGCCTCATTCGGGAACGCTAAGTGATTCTGTAGCGACTCGTAAGCCATATCTCTCATCTCGCTCTTACGCATTTCGCGTCGTGCGGAAGAGTGGAATGAGAAATCTGGCTTACAAGTCGCTACAGAATCACTTAGCGTTCCCGAATGAGGCGCCTGGTCACGTTAACACCACGCTATGTCAAAAGCACAATTTAAAAAGAGGCATCTTTGTGGTGACGTAAGCAAGTGAGATTCTTGAAAGATCTTTAGTTACCTACTTTGATGTGATGATATTTGCAGGTTAAAAAGCGGCTCTTCGCGCCTTCTTAGGGATACCCTTAAACCCTGAAAGAAATATTGTATACAAGTAGATTACAATAACTATAACTAAAGCACTGACCGATAGATCGCCGCCGTAGAAGGGATGTATGACGAAGGTTTCGTTGCCGATGTGGATGACGCCAGAAACACCATTGCACGTGTGGAAGGCGGCCGACGCTCCTGGGTAGTCCTTTACCGTGCCGTGGTAGTAGCAGTGCTCGATCTCCTGTGAGGGTAATCATTGTTGTATTAAATGGGCCTCTGTTAGTACTGATCAGTGACTTATTATATAGTCACTAAGATGCCTTAAACGCGAGTGTGGACGTCAAGCACGAACCAATCAAGGACATCTCTCTTAATAGTTATTTATTAGAATTAATTTGTACCCGTTAGGTTTTTTTGTTGCACTTTTTTATGTTGTTAGTTATAACTAAAACTCTAATGTTCAAGTTGAAAAAAAACCGGACAAGTGCGAGTTAAACTCGCGTGGAGAGGGTTCCGTTCCGAACATGATTATCTGAAATTTACTAGGTTGCCTTAAATACCATAGACTTCTTATAGGTTTTCCTGTAATCTATAGGCAAAGATCTATTTTCTGTATTTTTTTCAAAATTTTAGCCCCAGTAGTTTCGGAAATAAGGGGGGGGAATGGTCATTTTTTGCCTATTTTCCTGAATAACTTCTAAACTGTTTTACTTAAAATTAAAAAAAAATATATATTTAAGATCCTCACAATAAGCCCTTTCATTTGATATGTCACACGATATAGGTGGCATAACTTTTTTTTTAATTTTCTAGTTTATCCCCAAAAAGTGGCCCCTATGTTTAAAATTCATATATTCACGTCACGCGTCCGTGTTGCGGTCACCAACTTACATATGAATACCAAATTTCAACTCAATCGGTCCAGTAGTTTCGGGGCAAATTGGCTGTGACAGACGGACAGACAGACAGACAGACAGACAGACAGACACACGAGTGATCCTATAAGGGTTCCTTTTTTCCTTTTGAGGTACGGAACCCTAAAAAGAAGTTACTTGCGGCGTTCTTTCTCAGCAGATGTCACTTTTCGGAGCGCTGGTAGATTCAGACATGTGAAATAGCCCGTGTGGCCTACTTGGACAATAAATATTTTCATTTTAATTTTCATTATCTTAGTTATTATTTAAATATAAACATTGACTATTGTTATTATTATTATACTAGGAAAGAAACGATAGCGTGATTTCACGAGATGACTGCGACATCTATCGCTGAATTATGGTACTACACAAACAAACGTCTAACCAATAATACTAATAACATCCCTTCTGCCTATACTATAAATACGAAAGTGTTTGGTTCCTATCCCGTCAAAACGGAGCAACGGATTCGTGATTATTTTGCACAGCGATTGTGTGCCGGAGACTGACATAAGCTGATTTTAACCCCGGAATGCACAGTCCGCCAGGGAAAAGTCCTAAACGTATTTGACGTGGATGAATTCGTGAACGAAATCTAGTTGAATAGTTGATATTTTCTCATGCGATAGTTGACGCTGACCGTTGTTGCCCGAGCTGATTGTAGCAGTGTGCAGTGTAGCAAAGTAAAGGGCTATAAATAACTGGGATTCTATTATGGGACTATTCCAAATTCCAAATCGTTGAGCCGTTTCATCGTGAAGAGGTAACAAACATACTAACTCACACACGCAACCTTTCGCATTTATAATATAAGTATGGATAAAGCTGTAAAATGTTCCTGGGGTATTTTTTAGAGCGCAGTGATTGGTGTGTCAAGGTTATGCGTATTCCTTGCCAGCCTACAGGCCCACCGCTATAGTTTCTTGACTCTAATTACGATGCAATTATACGACAATAGCTCGAGCCGAGCCACGAACAGCCATACATTTTCCATTCAAGGTCAGTGGTCACGTATGGCCGTCCGTGGCTCGGCTTGTGCTTATAATGCTGACACGCGTCATTTAACTGCACCTTAATATTGACAGCGGGGTTCACCCGGGTATGCGGAGTCTATAGGATATAATATACTAAAATGTTCTAAAAACAGTTACTTGAGCACCTCACACACTCACACTCGTACTGACACAAGCACACACTCCCACACACACACACACACATATGCACGCACATACACACACACACTCACACGTATAATATATTAGTAGTTAAGTTTAAACCATAGTTTAACGCTGTTTCCCGCTGTTTTGCTTTGAACCTGTCTCATTGCTTTTTCAAAATATTAATATTTATGATCTGTTCACGCATACTACACTGTATTAACAATTTAAGTAATCCTTTCTAAAGGCCCTCACGTCACAGGCTTGTCCTAGTGTGAGGACTACAGCCAATCTAGTACATTAAGTCTATATGCTTAACAAAACTGCTTATCTATAAGAAGTGTAACCTTTTTCTGGAAATAAATGATATTTGATTTGATTTGTGTTGAATATGGTCTGTGCCTGGTACCCATTAGGGGCAGTTAAATGACGCGTTAGCACGAGCCAAGCCACGGACGGCTATACATTTTCCAGTCTATGTCAGTTGTAAAGTATGGCCGGCCATGGCTCAACTCGTACTAATGTGTGTCGTTTAACTATAACCCTTAGATTGATACCAAAAGCCTCAGTTTATGCTATCATGTTCAAATTATGCTAGAATTTTTAAGGACGTGAAATAACGGCTGATAAGTTAATGTAAGGATCTACGCCACTCAAATTGATCTTTAATTAAAGTGACGTTTGAGTGACGTCTTTGTATAGGATGACAACTAGTTGAGGGACATTCTATTTAATCTCTAATCAAATGCTTAAGTGCGTTTCTGAATTCGGCCATTAGAGGTTTACGAATTTGAAGAACCCGTTTTTGTTCTTTTTGTTGATATCAAACAGCCTCTCATGGTCTTTGGTGTGATTCTCTTATGTGCAGCCGCGATAAACGAAATCATTAATTTAGACTCTAAGGACAACATTATTAGGTCTAAATTAAAATATTTTCCCTCATCGCTGTTCAGCCACTGCGTACGTCACAGAATCAAAACTTCGTCAAACGCCAAATTGTTGAAAATTAAGCTGAGTACAATTTCTCTCTCTAACAGATAGTAGTCGAAATTAATTTAATCTTCTGTTTGGGGTATACATAATTCTTTTATCCTCAGCTGTAAACAACTTCCAAAAGCCTTTCCCCATAATGAGACTCCTAGCACCATTCATAGCTAATAACCGAAACACGGTCGACGTTAAAAATTACGAAATTCAATAAAAAATTCTGAGGGAGCAATTTTGCGCTCGGCAAGGTCTAATTTGTCATTCACGAGTATCGTCCTTTCGCGAGAGAAAGTGGTGGGCCAGAGAGGAGGGAAGAGCGGAACGTTAGATAATACCGATTATATCATAAATCATTATCATACTATGTATTAATAATAATTATTACAAGTCAAATTACATTATAATACTTAGTACGTGTGGTGCCGGCTAAGAATAACATCATCAACCGAAGCTAACCAACCGAAGGCTGGCTAGCAGCATCCTTCGAGTACTATCATGACCAACTGCGGTCGCCATTCCGCCTGCCAAGCGTGGCGACTATGGAAAATCCCCCCATTTTTGGGGTTGGCCTATGTCCTACATGTCTATATATATATATATATTTTATTAATCATAGTTTGGCCACGATTTTTTTAGCTCGCGATATATTTTTTAACATACTAAAAATATAAAATACTGTCGTCTCTAATTCAGAACCTACTACATTATACAACACACATACACACAGGCAAACACATACACGCGGTAAAAGTAGAACTAGGTACAAGTAGTGAATGCTTCTTGTTTCCTCGTCTCCCCCAATCCTAATCCGCTCCCTTCATAGCCTTAGCCCAAAAGCTCCGCTCGCAATTAGGTTGCGTTCTTTTTTTCGTTCTGCGGCACCGCCAATTATGGCGAATGAACGAATGCCACGAATGAAAGACCGGCCATCGGGCTCGCAAGAAATTGTAAAGGTTTTTCCATTCACTCCGTCGTAAAGATGAAAAGGATACCGATGTAGAGCGACGTCAATGTGTATTTCGGTCATTTTCGGAAGTGTCTTGAATTTGCGTGGGTTTCGCTGATATGAATAGGATTATTGGAGTGTTTGTTAAAGGATGGGGATGAAAACCAATTATGTGAAATATTTGGGTCTCTAATTAATGTAAACTTATGAATTGATTATGCGTAAAATTTATATATTTGTAGTTGCATTCGCATGGAGCGGATAGTTGGCGTTAAGCAATTACGCACCGTTAGTGTTAATCACAGATTAATTAAGGTACATCCACGCATCAAATCGTACTTTGTAGTTAGTGAAGGAGCGAGCGGACCCATGTGAGTGAGCGAGAGTGCTCAGACAAACGAATGAAAGAGACAACTAGCGTTGGCTAAGAATAGAATCATCACGATATATTCTTTGTAATTTAAATCGTTGCTAAATCTGAGAAAAAGCTCAGCTCAGGGCAAACGTATAAGTCAAAAAAAGACTCTCATGCAACATTAATACTATTTCCAACATAAAAATCATTTCGCATTTTCTCCATCCACTCTTCCAGAAAGTGGCGAATAGATAAAACGTACGAAACCATCCACTTGGGAATTGAAGCCGCTGGCGTGTAAACTATCACGATACCATGCTAGTGTTCTGAGTGAGTATTGTGCTAGTGTTCGACAAAACAAAATATATTTTCGTATTTCGCAAGGAACAGGCAATGCCTCTACTAATATTGTATTTGTTGGTTTGTTAGTTTTACCTTCTTTCACGCAGAAAAGGAGCAACGGATCTTTGTAATTTTTTGCAAAGTGCAATAGTTTATGGCCCGGAGACTGACATAGGCTACTTATTATCACGGAAAATGCAAATGAAGTTGCGGGCAACACCTAGAAACTTGGAGAATATAGTGGCAACCAATTGCAATCAAGAAATCTCGAAGCTTACATGTATGTATGCTCTGTGTTCTTTTCAATTATTGTAAGTCCGAAAAGTTAGTACAAACTCTAGCTTTTTAGTAAACAGAAATAATTTTTGCGTACAAACCACTTAACTAGGTAATTCGCATAAAACCAGCCTGTGGCCTCAGCTGAGACAGTACCATGTACCTAAACGTTTATACTTATAAGCTCTTAGTTAGTATTTGGAACCATGGTCGGCATAAGCTGAATACACATATGTACTCGTATGTTTTAATAAAAACTTATGATATTTACAGTTCCAAATAACTCAACCATCTGCTCTTTTATTACTGAACTACTGCAAAATCTTGCTGATATTTTAATTGAGGCCCAGCAGGCTACCTTGCGGCACAGCATTGCGGTAGTGACAGAGACGATCTAAATAATTAGATCGTTGCCCGTTTGTGACTTCGCTTAAAACTCAGCGGAAAAGGGTTGTATCTTACTTTTATTTAGCTCTTGTCCGTTCGTTTGGAAGTCTGTAATGAAATTTCCTTAATCGACCTGACCTAGTTCCATTTTTAAACAGAGAATAAGTGCTTAGTATCAGAAATTCTTATCTCTTGTTAACTTTTTATCTATCTTGGTGATATCATTGTCTTGAAATCCCTAAACAATGCATTTAAATTAATGTTTATTATTGCAACGTTTGCTGCGGATATAACACATCTGAATTATGAAGCTACGTTAGTATTCCATGGTTTCACGTTGTCTATACTTTTTGTCTTTTTAAGTTTGAACCAGCCTAAAAGTAATTTTTTTGACAAAAACATAGTCCCTAATTGGTGATACCGTAAGCATGAAATCGTAATTCCAGATGGATGGATGGATGGATGTGTTAGAAAGACGACTTCACCAATAAATGTTTAGAACGAGAGCACCTACACCGTAAAATAAGACTAAGGTTTATTTTATAATAATCTTTATTGACTTACAGTAAGAAATGTATTATTGTGTGTGGTGATTTTAATGTTAATATAATGGATGGTTCTGTGATGTCTATTAGTCTACTGAGCACTTTTAAGTCTTTCAACCTTATGAACCTGTTTTATGAGCCAACTCGCATCACAGCAACGACCGCGACGTGTATTGATAATATTTTCAGTAATCGTGACTCTCTCGATAAATCCATAATTAACATCTTAACTTCTGATCACTGCGGGCAGCAAGCTTCATTTAGGGGTGAAATCGAGAAAGTTGCACAGGATATCATATACAGACCAATCACTGAAAGCCGATTGGAATTGTTTAACCTTAATGTCACGAAACAGCTGGACGTTTTGTCATTCACGTGTGATGATCCGGATAATTGGTGTTCTTCATTATTCAATTGTATTAAGAAGGAATTTGATGCCTGCTTCACTCTAAGAAAGTTAAAAGGTACAGGTAAGATACAATTTAACGACTGGGCTACGCCTGAAATTCACAGGAAAAGGTACCAGCTTTACGAATTGTACTCTACAAGAACAGTCGATCATAGGCCAGAGTTTCTAGAGTATGTCAAGAATTATTCTAAAGAATTTAAGCGAATTTGTTTAGCCGCAAAATCTGATTACTTATCAAAGAAGATTCAGAACTCCAGTGATAAGATAAAAACTGTGTGGACAGTTATTAACAATGAGACAGGTAAAAACAGAGTTAGAGACCCGCATTACAGCCTGCAAGTTCAAAATACTCTAGTCAACTCGGACCTAGAAGTAGCGAAGGAATTCGAAAAGTTTTTTACTAACATACCTTTAGATACCACGAAGTCCCTCAACTCGTCTCCTGATGTTGCAGAGTTATTATTAAGAACAAATGTCACAGAATGCACAGAAATATTCAAATTTAAGTATGTTACCCCCAAAATTGTCATTTCAACATTTAGATCGCTCAATCTTAAAAAGACTGAGGATCTCTGGGGTCTTTCTATTAAAGTCTTGCATTCTATTATATATTCAATTGCACCTTTCCTAGCAAACATCTTTAACAAATGTATTAATTCTGGAGTATTTCCTGATTTAATGAAACACAGTAAAATCATTCCCTTGTTTAAATCAGGTACAAAAACAGACCCCACAAATTTCAGACCAATCTCAATACTTCCAGCACTTAGTAAAATTTTCGAGAAACTGATTCTAAATCAGCTTGTATTACATTTTAACCTAAATAAACTTCTACATAGTAGTCAATTTGGATTCACGAAAGGTCGTTCAACCTCAGATGCCGGTACTACTTTACTAAAACATGTTTTTGATGCCTGGGAAAAGTCATTGGATGCAGTTGGAGTCTTCTGTGACTTATCAAAGGCATTTGATTGTGTTGATCATGTAAATTTAATTAGAAAGCTTAGTTATTATGGAATCAAGGACAGTGCACTTGATCTTATGGCATCTTACCTTTCAAACAGAACGCAGCGAGTAGACATCAACAGAACACAGTCCTCCGGGTCAGCTGTTGCTGTGGGAGTTCCCCAGGGCTTAATTTTGGGTCCGTTCTTGTTTCTAGTTTATGTAAATGACTTACCATATCTTGTGCATGATAAACATGAAATAGTATTATTTGCTGACGACACTTCACTTATATTTAAAGTGGACAGGAAACTGGACAATTACGATAGCATTAATGACGCCCTGTCTACCATTGTTGACTGGTTTACAGTTAACAATCTACTTTTAAATGCGAAAAAAACCAAGTGCCTGAAGTTTTCGCTGTCGAATGTTACACGAGCAAACAGTGCCAGGATTAAACTAAAGAACGAGATACTAGAATTTGATGATAAAACAGTGTTTCTAGGTGTTACTCTTGATACGAAACTGCAATGGAATGCACATATATCGACCCTTGCAGGCAAATGTGGCTTATGCGGTGAAACGCATCCGACAGCTTACCGACGTCGAGACGGCCAGACTGGTTTATTATAGTTATTTCCATAGTGTTATGTCTTATGGTATATTATTGTGGGGAAAAGCGGCTGATATCCAGACTATCTTTGTGCTACAAAAGCGGGCTGTACGTTCTATATACCAACTAGGGTCTCGTGTCTCGCTCAAAGATAAATTTAAGGATATAAATATTCTCACCGTTGCTTCGCAATATATTCTTGAAAATATCCTGTATGTCCGCAAAAACATATACGACTTCAAACAAAACAGCGACATTCACAATTTTAACACTAGGAATAAAGATAAACTTTTAGTTCCGCGTTACCGTCTCCGTAAGGTGAGCACGTCGTTCGCGGGGAACTGTATACGCTTCTACAATAAGATACCTACTGATATTGTCAATATGCCGTTTAACAAGTTTAAATCTTACATTAAGCGCTACTTGTTGAGCAAGGCATATTATACTGTAAATGATTTCTTAGATGACAACAATGCCTTTAAGTAAAATGTATACTTATATGAATAAATACCGTGTATAATCATGTATAATTGTTTTGTTAGTAAGATTATTGTATATGTACCTATATCGCACATGCTAATTTTTTATCATGTGAGCCCATTGTGACATCTCTCGTCGGACGGCTACTCGTATCTGCGTTGATTTATTTCATTCTTGTCCGGCAGCATGAGCATGTCATGCTCGCTCAAAGGTCTTTGCTTACGGCGGCGTCGTTGATCGGGTCGCCACCTTCCCTAAAACATGGTTGAGGGAGACGATGGCTGAGATACGCGTCATACTCGTGAACGGGTGCTGTCTGTGGGGTCCGGACGGTTCATGCTCGCAAGGACCATTTAAATTGGTTAGTGTTTAATTTATTAGTTTTGTGCGATATCTGAACCTGACTAGAGAGACTTCATAGTGTTCTCTATACTATATTTGATACTTTTTCATATTCGTATATTTGTATTGTTAGGACATGAAATGTTATATTTCAAATTGTTTCTTTGATATTTGGAGACCTTACATCTCCATCTTTATACTTGACCGTGGAGACTGTCTACACCTCCATTTAACCTAGATTAATCTATTTAGATGTTTCTTTGCTTCAATTTTTATTTTATTATTATGACCCTTAGAGACTTTTTACATCTCTAAGTCACTTAACTTTTCCAGACGTGGAGACTATACATCTCCCTTATTAGTTATTTATTAGAATTAATTTGTACCCATTAGGTTTTTATGTTGCACATATTGTTTTAGTTTTTAGATAAAACTGTACTGCCAAAGTTGAAAAAAGACTTACTGCTGAGTTTCTTGCAGCGTTTCTTCTCAGCAGATGTCACCTTTCGAAGCGCTGGTAGATTCAGACATGTAAAAGAGCCCAGGTGGCCTACTTGCAAAATAAATATTTTCATTTTCATTTTCATTTTCATTTTCATAACAATTATTATTTGTGCTTGAATTTCTATTTGTTTTATTTGAGGTTACCTTGAGGTCCAACTTGAGCCCTCCTCTAAACTCTCCCATAACTCTTATCTGCTGCTTGCCTTCTCGAAGTGTTTCCTGTTATGGGCATTCCATCTGCGAGGCTAAGGCGTAAGTATTGTTAAAGGCCATTTCTTTTCTGACGCTAGAAGATTCGCTCGATTTACCCAACATAATAGAAGTTAGTCAACTAGAATCATCTCGTTACTTAAACTCAATATCAAAATAGCGATACTTTCCAGCATTGGCTTCTCCGAGCTTGCGTGAACCGGCTCAAGTGTAAACATGGAAAAAACTTTGACAATTTTAAAAGCAAACTCTCAAAGACGCGCAAAAAGGTATAATAACGTCATTGAAGAAACCGAACACACTCAAACGGGCGTGATTAATAGCCTCCCCGCCAAAATTGTTAAGACATAAATTTATTACCACGGAATTTTTCCCGGAATAATGTTATTGCGATAGACGTCGATTAATTCTGTCGTCAGAATTAGGACGAGGCTTTTACGCCCTGGTGTACCGCGTCGGGTTTTTGTTTAAGATATTAATTGGAACTTGCACCGGCGATGTTTTTCATCTAAATATAGCGGGAATGAAGGCTTGTGCGCCGGGCCGGAATGGAGCGGCCCAGTGAATTTGTTAGTATTGGAAGCCGTCGTCGCGGTATGCTATAATGGCAGTTGCTGGCTGCTAAAACAATGACCATGCCCAAATTATAATAACTGAAGTTATGTAACCAATATTTAAAATATTCAGCAGTGTCAGCATATACTGCTGTTAACAGAACTATCCATTTATACTATCCATTTATTGCCAAGCGGCAGATACGTGCTTTGCAAAGATGCCGATGCTTCCTTAAGCAAGACGCCGATCATCGTTTGCGGCAATGAAAGGGTTAAGAAGGCTTTTATTGCAAGACAAGACTCATTGAGATTGGAGAGGTATGCTTTGACCATGATTCCAGATTTGGAAGGTCATAAGGAGTTCTGTAATGATTGGCAACGCAACGTTTCGCAAATCTATTTTTACACATTTTTATTTGGCTAGTTTCATTTCCTGCTAAAGCCTAACCTTTCCGGATTGATATGAATCTAACCTACCTTTTTACCCTGAAAAATGAACAGTTGGACCAATTCAAAACTGTGTGATCGGTTTTCAAAGTCAAAATCTATCAAAGTCGAGTTTGACGTTTCTTATTTTAAGTTTAGGGAATTTTAAAAGAAGACACCATTTGGAATTGGACCCAAATTTCATTATAAAATAAGAAGTCTGCGAAATGAAAATTTGTAAAACGATACATTTGGTCAAACGTTTTTCGGTGAAGCGATCGGTTACCTATATCGAGTTAATGGCAATGGATTTTTATTTCGTTTCCAAGTCACATCGAACTTAGAACGAATAAGCAAATCAGGCCACATAAAAAGCCTTCATGATGCAAGAGTTTTGGCCTTAGGGTGTCATATTTCGGCGCTTCCGTGGCCGGTGCGCTGAATATGTGAAATTGCGTAACACATTGCATAATTAATGTGATAGTTTTAAGTTATTTTATTTACTTATGTATGTTAGTCTTTATTTATGTTATTATTAAAGCCCTCGTTATGTATTAAATACGGCCGAGATAAAAAGCATGACGTTATATTACTTACCGTCTTGGTTTGAGAAATGAAACAGCGATGCATGCCTCGGTGGGAATTCACCTCGCAATTCAACAACAAAGGACGACACCGAGCTATAATTAAGAAACGCTTCAGATGAAAAATGAACCACGCTGTGCTTCTAATAAAAGTTATGAGTCCTTCTTTTGCAATTAAGTGTACGTCCCGACGCTACGAACAATTGTTACTTTGTTATTATTATAGAGTAGAAAATTAAGAATCGAAAAGCATTATATTTGTTGCTCGGCTGACAATTTTCGTTCAGAATGTAATCCTACAAGTTAAGTACCTAACCTATTTATGCAACTTGCTTGTGTTGATTTTTTTAAATTGGTTCGTGAACTGTTTTTTTAGGGTTCTATACATAAAAGGTAAAAAAGTAGCCTAATCTTTTCGTAGGGCTCAAACTATCTTTATACCAAATGTGATCAAATTCGGTTAGCGGTTTAGCCGTAAATCGCATAGATAGTTTAAAAGACCTTTTCGGGCCGCACGAACTCCCATAAATCTATATTAAAGCTCCTATTTCACCGTTTTAGGGGTTTTCTTAAACGAAAGTAACCTTTATCCTTTCCTAGCGCACAAACTATCTGCGTACCAAACTTCATCAAAATCGGTTCAGTGGTTTAGCCGTGAAAACCTAACACATACAGATTTACTTTCGCATTTATAATATTAGCAATTAACAGAAAAGGGACAGTTATTTTTTTTTGTATATTCTTTACTTTGTAAAGTAACATAATAAACTGGGATATAACGGAATAAATCAAGCATAATAATATTATTTGAATTCATACACACGACCTCTCGAAATCTAACAAGTTGCAAATCAAACATAAAGGCGGAAACATACTTACGTGTCGTGGAGTGTCGTGACGCGCCAGAAGCATATCGGTTTCATACATTTAATAAGGTTAGGGACATATTTGCATGTCATGTCGTGTCGCAACACGTTCTGTCGTGGCGCCGACTGCTCGCCACAGATTGCGCTAGAGCGGTGGTGGGGGTTATGACGCGACACGACACAACAGGCAAATGTGTTTCTATACCGGCGCGTGGCTCGTGGCGCGAACATCTAGCGGGCACTTTTTAATTTATAAATTATATTTATCTACACCCATATCATAAAACCTCCATTGGTTAATCAACAACCGCCACCGCCGAAATGACCACCATTTTGACAACCAATTAGGAAAAACCAGTGCTGCGATAAAGAAATAACATGACTTCTTTATCGTTTTTAGTAAAGAAAAGAGATTAAATTTGGAACAGCTGTCAAAACTCAAGTGGTCTCTATTCTAGTATCCATAGATATTAAAACAGTTATTGATACGAAACGTCAATTCAGTATGTTTTTTTTTAATATAAACTGCACAATATTTGATCTCGAGTGACGTGAGAATAGAGACTTCATCCGTTTGTCTATGATTTAAAAAAAAAGAATGGTCTTGACGGAAGATCGCCATGTTGGCATTTTGCTGAACGAAAGTAGAATTGTTTTTGAATTGAATAGAAAAAGTTGTTTGTAATTTACATTTTAGTTGAAAATATGAATAGTAAGTAGTCTTCTCGGAGTGTGTGTGATGTGAAAATGCGCCGGATATCGGAAATATGCAGCCATAATTGCAACAAATAACTTGTTGCTAGAAAATATTGTTTCTGAACCCATCATGGAGGATTTATAATATGTGTGTAGATAAAGTTATGTATGCAACTCTGCATAATTTGGCCTTAAAACACACGTGCGATCTTATTATGAAACTCGCCTATCGGCTCGTTTCATGAAAACCGCACTAGTGTTTTAAGGCCTATCATTATGCAACCGTTGCATAAACTACTATTGTGCGTCAACGAAAAGTTATCTTTAACAAGACGATGAAATGCACCTTTGTCTTGTCTCCCTCTGTTTATAGGGTGAACCCAGTATCTTCTTTTCATTTTTTTGCTCTTAATTTGTTTCATTGCTATGAGAAATTGAAGGTCTTCATCAAAATCACTATCCGAATCAGAAGAAAACACTATGTATGTTTGAACGCTGCAAGGGTTCGTTAAGTACTGTTCAGAAATAACGCCAGAGTACGCCACGACACGACACGTTAGTGTGCACAGTCACCGTCACGACAGTAAGCATCTAGACACGTAAGTATGTTTCCACCTTTAAGCTGTGCAAATAAACCTCTACCAGTACTGTGTATTTTTTTAAACAAAAGGAAGCTACTTAACTTTGTCGTTTCGCGTTCGTACGTATATTAAAAACGCTGTAGACAGTCTTTTATGTGTGAATTGAAACGTATTTTTAAAGTGTGAACCTACGGTTTTTCATACAAAAGGCAAATACGATTTCCACCCCTTATATTTAAACTGATTTTTGATCAATTTTTTACAGGTTGTCAGTCGAACAAAATCTAGGACGTATAGACCTAGATTTTGTTCTAACTGACAACCTATTAAAAATTGGTCAAAACGGTTAACATTTAAGGGGTGGAAATCGTTATCGCCTTTTGTATGAAAAGGGTGATTTTTGCCGTTGGTTCACAGTCCTCTTATGATTATCACACCACAGCGGAATTTTTTCTTAAGATTGTTAAGAAAAAACTAGCCAGTATCAACACCTGAACCTCCCGATCCACAAGAAAGCGCACGTCAGGCCCGCCCTTACTAAATTAAACAAGGTGGCGGGAAAATTCAATCCAATCTAAACTTCCTTCAATCCAATTTGAATTTCCTCACCCCCCCGAACGGTTCACATCCAAGCAATTTATTTTCCGTCCCGCCTTCAGCGAATACGTCAATTTGTATACTCGCTTTCCGATATCAGTGTACGCGTCTATTTTTTCGACACGCCGGCTAAGCCCCGGCGTATGCTAACCGTTCGCTCGCTGCAGCTATGTTATTCTGTACAAATCTCGTCTCTCATTTAATACGAAAATCATAAATTGACCCCAACGCTCGTAGACATTATGCGGAGCTAGGGACCTACGCCCGTGGTCAGCTGTGTCGAAATACGACCAAGGTTGAATACACGCACGGACATTTAGTTTATACGCACTGGCGGGTCAAGTTACGCTCGCCGTGAAATCGAGAACGAAGTGTTATTTTAGAGAATCACACAGGTCGGGATTGGTTGATCGTTTCCAGCGGCCCTAACATGAATGACACAAAGATAAGATAGACCGTCTTATCTCTAATTGCGTCTCTCTCACACTAGTGCCGACGAAAGAGATAGTCATAGAGGTAAACGGGTTTTATTTATCTTTGTGTCATTCATGTTAGGGCCGCTGGGCCTATATTTACATTGTCTAAGCTTGCAAAGCGATGTCAAACGTCGGGATGGTTTTGAGTGAGTTTGAAGTGGTATGGTGCAGAGAAACTACCAGAACAAAAACCTTCGCATCTATTCGGGAACGCTAAGTGATGTTGTAGCGACTCGCCAGCGACTCATCTCACTCTTTCGCACGACGCGTAATGCGTAAGAGCGAGATGCGAGTCTCGCTCGTGGGTCGCAGCAGTATCACTTAGACGTTCCCGAATAGAGGCCCTTAGCTCCTATTGGCGCTACGCCTTGCATTATCTAACTTGTTTGTATGTATACATGAGAGTCAAAGATACAAGGAGGATACAGATCGCCATAGAATTATACAGTTTTTGTATCCAATTATATAATCCGACAGCCCTCGAAATAAATTAATATAGGCTAATTAATAGTTTTGTATTTAGTGCTTTACATAATGGTCGATAGAGATGGGCTGACTTTAAAATTAAAATAAACACCGGACAAGTGTAAGTTAAACTCGAATGGAGAGGGTGCCGTACACGATTATACGAAGTTTCCTATGTTACTGGAAATATCATAGACTTCAAGTTTTCCTGTAATCTATAGGTAAAGAACTATTTACTGTACTTTTTTCAAAATATTAGGTCCAGTAGTTTCTGAGCTAAGGGTGGAATGGTAAACATTCGCCTATTTTCCTAAATATTTTCTAAACTTTTTATTTTTAAATTATAGAAAAAATATATACTTAAGATCATCACAACAAGCCCCTTCATTTGATAGGTATATTATAGGATATAGTTCGCAAAACTTTTTTTTAAAAATTCTGATTAACCTCCCAAAAGTGGCCATGGAAAATTCATTTATTTACGTTACATGTCCGTGTTGCGGTCACCGATTTACATATGTGTACCAAATTTCAACTCAATCGCTCCAGTGGTTACGGAGCAAATTGGCTGTGACAGACGGACACGCGAGTGATCCTATAAGGGTTCGGTTTTGTCCTTTTGAGATACAGAACCCTTAAAAACAACAAAGTGGAGCAAACCAACAAACAAGAGGTTAAAATAACAGTAGGTAGTACATTTAAAATTCCTCATAATTAAAATCAGAACCAACCCCACAACAATCGCCTTTATCCGGAAAGTGTATTGTTTTTATCGGGAGCGTTTTTTTTATTTTGTATGTTTTCTAAATTGAAAACATTTCTCATTTCATCGTCCAGGATTAAATTGCGATTGGCTTTCACGATTGCACAGATCCCATTTCCCTATCGGAGCAAGGGAACCCCAATTTTGTGCAGCTTCAGACCGAATTGACTTAAACGACAATTGTGAGCGAGCCAAATACATCTCAATTTTGAGACGAGTAAGCTCCTCAGGAATCGCCGCTGAAATACTGGTGATGATTCAATTGTAAAGGGCAGTGGATAGTGTCTTAATTTTTATTTACGACATTTTTTCTTTATTTATTTTTCTTTTTGACTGCTTCCTTGAGACCGCTCCTTTTCTCAACATTGCCTAAGCGATATCGTAAAATATTTTGATACCATAGTCGTTCTTATTGAGGAGCTACTTGTAGCGAATTACCTCAACTTTGATTCTACGGACCCTCACTGCAATGAAACCTGTTAGTAATAAATACAAATTCCACTTGGAAATTTAAAAACCAATAGGTATTAAACTTCATAGGTATCATTCAATAATTTTTGTGGAGATTTCAATACTTTTGACATAATATCATGACGAATAATCAATTTTAAAAAACCTGCCTCTTTCGTTTATAGTTTATTATTAGTATTTCCTATATAGTAAATAAAGAACTAGATACGAAAAATTTATTTATTTTATACTGTGTCATGCAGTTTAAAATAAACACCTAAAAATTATATCAAAATTCTGTCTTTTATGAGTGTTAAGGAAAGATCAAAGAATGAGATTTTTTTGAAAATTATATATCTTTAGAATCAACAGACTAGATAAGATCTGTGAATAGTCGTATTTTTTTTGCTGAGAGCCCCATAACGTGACAGTAAAGGCGTAAAAATAGCGATATTGCTTAGGCCAGAAACGCACAGGCAGGTGGCTTGCTTAGCGCCTAGAGCCTTTCGCTAAATCAAACGTTCTAGATTTCTCGCACTTGGCGTCTTCAATAATCACCTCGGCCCTTACATGCAAGACACAAAGATAAGTTAAACCCTTTTATACCCCGGCACTAGTTTGAGGGAGACGGTTTCATTTATTCTTGTCTCTTGCATGTTAGGGCCGCTGACTCGCTAGGCTCTAGGCGCTAAGCAAGCCACCTGCCTGCGCGGCCTTAAGGGGCTCGTAAACGGCCTAGTTTCTGGCAATTGGTTGCAGCAATTTGGCCTATTCCCAAAATGATTACCTATTTCATCACTACTGGAAACAAAAAGTTTCAGTGCAAGCTTTTGGGGATAGCCCGAATTGCAGCAATAAATTTACAAATAAGTTGCTCGTTTCCAAGCAGCTTTAGGCTTAGGCATTGTCGAGTAGAGCCCCTGTTCAGATACTACGGATATTAAATGAAAATGTTGCATCAATTGACAATATTATTTAAACATGACTAACGAGAATAGGCTAGTATTTAATGCTTTGTTTCTATGTATTTAACATTTTTAATCGGTACTAATTAAATTCGGCTAGTGCGAAGGAGGTCAGCGGTTAAACGAAACAATTAATTAAGTCTGTAAGCACAAAGTCATTCGGTCTATTTTTGAATGGGTCCGTCATGGCTGTTCAGCCACTGCGCACGTTACAGAATCACATGGCTTAACGCAAAAATACAACGCGATTATGGAAACAGTGTGAGCAACGATCTATTTCCTTCCGAATTTCCGCACCGAAAACGGATTAACTCTGAGATGTCCAGCAACACAAACATACCGTCATCCTGCTTACACGTATGGGTACAGATGTATGTAACAAAGGAGAGAGCTTTCGTTCAGCAAGCGATGGTTCTCGAACGTTCAGCGTTCGGTTTATACAAACTGATAAGTGTGAGGGCGGTCGTAAAAGTGTATCGGTTCGGGGGAACGGTTCGGAAACGAAATGTAACTGCATGTCTTGATTTTAACCAAGTTGGGGTGAAACGAACTTGATGATTTTAGCAATGTGCTAGAGAAAAGAAATTTCATTCGATATTTGACATAATTATCGATTATTTGTTGTTTAAATAGGTACATGGACATTTGCCAACTTTTAGTTATCCTACTTGAAGAAGAAAATAATAATATTATGAATAAATTGGTTATGAATTAGTAATTGAAGTAGCTGTCACGCGCGTTGAGGGTCCCTTACCTGCTTAGAAACTCCTAGGCAAACTTTTATCTTGTTGAGTGTGCTACGATCTGCAAAGTTGACCCCCATTTCCAGTAAAATTTCAAAATATAAAAAATAACACTAAATAAGTGTGGACACGCTAGTTACTGTTGCCAAATTCATTTTCATAACATTACTAGTTGCTGAGATAAATGGCCGTGTCATGCAGACCGACAGACAAACAATGAAGTCTCACCCTATAAGTCCTAAGTCTCGGCTTCGTTTTTACCTTTTAGGTACGGAACACTAAAAGCGAATGTAATCAATGACGGTAACAGTCAAGATACTGCGAGAAATACCCATATCGTATCCGGCACCTCCTCAGCACGCCCCAATAAAATGCCTATCAAATAAGGTCAAAGCGAAAAATCCTTTAAATCTATCCCCGCAAACCCAAAAGACAATCTACCTAATGAAACTCGTATCATTCGCAAACCGTTCAAAAACTTGGCTGTACTAATCTCAGTCGAAAGCCGGGTATAATCGTGGAGTTATTGAAAAACAATCAGACCCGAGCCATCGGCCATCTCAGGGAGTTCTTAAGCCAAGTTCTGAAACGAAAATTTCCACGAACTCAATTAGGACCTTCTCAACACTTTAATTGTCTCTCTGATGAATCGTCCAAGTTTTATCGACGTTGAGCAAAAATGATTGGCCGAAAGACAGCACGACAGGTCTGCTCTGGGCAATGAGCGATGGGCAAACTTTTAATTATTATTAGATACGTTTTCGGTTAAAGTGAAACTTTTGAAAAATTAAACGGATAAAATTTAAGTCTCAGGTGTCGTATACTTTGAGATGGGGTTAAATTTGGAGTTTAATTACAGAAGTTGGTTATGAATTTCGATTAGCATTAGGAGGGTTATCAACCCCTAATATTTTGTACGTATAACTAATACAAGTGACCATAATAGCAGACAGGGTTCCTAGAATAATAAGCTGATTAATTCCCCAACGTAATGTCGAGAGTGGGATTTGTTTGTCACTTAGTCCCGTTTTAACTGATCAAGAATGCAAAGGACGCAAACTCTTTAGACTTGGCATTGTGACTTTATATAATTACTACCATATTAGCTAAAGAGCTGATAAAATCTAGCCTTTATTTGTATGTATTTAGGATTCTACGAAAACGGTTCAAACAGCGCGCAGTATCATTATATCGCTAGAAAGATAAGGTACAATATTAAATTAAAATTATAATTTTCCAGTACACTACGTCGAAGCTTAGCATGCGTTATTAATTATAATTACACCTTTATTAATATTTATTGAGTAATAAAAGCCCTAAAGGCGGTAAAGTAAATCAAATTAAATGGAGACTCGTACTGTTTATGTTTTTATTAGAATTGAGCTTTTTAAAATAACATGATAATTTTGTATTACATTATTCTGTTACACTTTGAATATGGGAGATGACAAGGCTTTGCAAAACTGGCGAGATGAGGAAGAAAATAAAGCATTTATAAAGAATAGTGAAACTCTAAATTTGATTATTTATTTATAAATAAATAAATAATCAAGAAGTACAGCGTTAACCAAAACATCAACCAAGATAAACGCTAAATTACATAGGAATTACAATTATTGTAGATAAAATTAAACACATACATACATATTATCACGCCCGAAATCCCTAATGGGGTGGGCAGAGCCACAAGACTACTTGTGGCCACGTTTGATTAATTAGTCCTAAGATGGTATGATGAACCGTATAGTGACAGGTGATCAGCCCATCGCCCATACAGATAGTCCACCATGTTGGAGAGGACCCGTCCCTTAGTCGAAAATTAAACACCAAGAACAGAAATGATTTTATGGTACCTACATGAAGACTTATTACAAATTTGATAATAGTGACAATGAACTAACGACTAATATAATTAATCAGAATCAAGAGTCAGCAAATCTACTACATTCCTCAAGGAAAATAAAAATAGAGCTAAGAGAAGCACTTTTGCGTCACTGGTAATTCTAGCGACTAAATGAGTATTGCTGTGATTAAGCATAAAAGATATGCTCGCTTTTTGCACGTAAAGCTCGTATAGTGTTAAGCAAAACAATAAAAAAAAATTGTTTATAACAAAAATATTTAACGCACCACGAGAACGCTGTAAAAGTTAACAGCCCTTAAAACAAAATGGAATAGACTTTTCACTCCGTAACTTGGCACTTATTGCAAATAGAAATCTCCACCAGTTCACAATAACAAACTCTTGCTAAGTGTGCTCGAGTTAAAACGGGTGCGGAATTAAGTGTGCTCTGCTCGCCGTTTTCAAAACAGTTATTTCTCGCAGTATTGCGTTGTTTTTGTATACTTCCTAATACAGAGAATGATTTAATTGAATTCCCTGCTTGCATTTTACCTGCGGTTCTGTTGTGTCTTTTCTATTTCTTAAAGGTAAACGGATATTTTTCTAACTGATTTTCAACCATTCTTTATGATAGTTCATATCATTTTGTTTCATCAATTCAGTCTCTTGCTCATCAGCTTACCTTTTGCTCTGTTCTAAGAATACCTCTACGCTAAACACATCATTGATATTGTAGCTGTGTTGTGTTATATATCATATACGGGTATATAGATATATTCTATTATTTTCTTCATAATTTTTATAATCTTTCTCAATGCAACTTGTAATATTTTTTGCAGCTTGGCCTGTTGATTGATTGATAGAGTATGCCATTAGGTATTGAGTCAGTCATTTTACTTTGTTTGTACAATCAAGTTTAAATAAATAAATAACGCTGATGCTTAAGAGGCGTGTGAACCTAAGGACTTTCAAACAAAAGGCGATAACGATTTCCACGCCTTAAATGTTAACCGATTTTCACCAATTTTTGATAGGTTATCAGTGAAACTTAATCTAGGTCTATACGTTTTCGGTTTTTTACTATAATCAATAAATTCAGTTTTATTGCTGTTTCAGTATTCTCAAACAAAACAAATTTCGACGATTATTTGACTTTGTTGAGCTTTAATCAATATTCAAAAAAAATATAAAGTTTTATTTGCTTCTGACTGATAACCTATCAAAAATTTGTCAAAATCGGTTAACATTTAAGTGGTGGAAATCATTATCGCTTTTTGTATGAAAAGGGTAATTTTTGCCGTTGGTTCGCAGTCCTCTTAAAAAAGTGACAGCTTCAAAATCAACGTCGAATCGGCTGTTGACTAAGAAAATAGGGCTACAAATCTCCTTGGCAACATCAAGCGATTTCCTATGTGCTTATAAGCTCTCATTCCATCTCAAACGTATTCGTAGTGCAGCTCAATAAACCCAACGATCCATGAAGTTTCGTTTGAAAATACCTAAAAAGATTGCTTTCCTTTGCGACGGAAAACCGCAGTTTCTGTATCCCGCGATCTTATTTGATGTTTTATCGATACAGACGGATCCACATGTTGCGGGATCCGGGCTAATCTCTCACGGCACCGTATCCCGTTTGGAAGGCATCAGAAAAAACGTCGCGTTGAAAATTTCAGTTCAGCTAAAGGAATATCAACCTTATTGAATGAAGATAGGCCTTGGTGAACCTGCAAATATCGTTGTTTGCCGACTTTGATTTTTTAGGTATGATTAATTTATTAAGATTTTATATTAAAAAATGCATAATTTAGATTATCTAAAGGTAGTTAGGATCCTGCAAAAATTTAAACGAAAGGTCATGTTTATTCAACGAAACATTTCAATTTATATGCCAGCAAAGCTTGATCTAGTTTCTGATGTCAAGTTATTTCTAATAAGCTTTTGCTCGCAACTCCGTCTGCGTAGAATTCGTTTATCATATTCCCTCAGGAACAATGCATCTTCCCGGGACAAAAAGACTATGTCCATCTTTATGACCTATGCTACGTCCATACTAAATTTCAGGATAATTGGTGCTTTAGTTAGGCAGTGAAGGTGTAATATACAGACGAACTCACTGTCGTTTTTATAATCGACCGAGCGAGCGAAGCGTCTCCGTTTCAGCTTGGGCAAAAATGCTTTTGTATTTCCAGCGGATGTCCGGCGTCTGTCCATTTGTTCTCATCTACAGGTCGCAGTTCTTAACCAATTCTCGTGAAATTTTGTGAGCAGGTTCGATAATTATATAGATTTTTTCGGTCGATTCAGTTTTCGATTTTTTTTCACAGTGGCGTAGATATGGGGTTTTTTGCGATTACAAACTTATTCGTAAACTGAACGGACTGATGTCTATATATGGAAATATCGGTTTTCCAACGGCAAAGTTAAGTTTATCGCGAGGTCTACAGCTCACGGAGCCACTAGTATTAGCGTCAGTTTTTTAAACAACGGTAGTAGTTATGTCGTACCTAACCCTGTACATGTTTTCCTAGCTAGGCTTTTTATCGGATGGATTATTTCTGTCCCGGGGATAAAGATATTCCGGATCGTCGACTCGACGCTCTATCTCGGAAGCCATAACCCGTTTACTAATATGAACCAATATAGCTTCAATTGTACCCTGATATTGCGCAAAGATGCAGTTGAATTTCATTTAAAAGCGAGCACTTCCATTTTTCTTGTTAGCTTTCTTTTAGAATGCGCTGCTTTACATTTGTTTGACTTCCCATCACATTTAACACTGAACTTTTTCAAATCAAGGCGCTTGTACGAACATTTCTCAGCAATAAACATTTCATGTTTATTATAAACTGAATTTTGTTCGCGTCTTGGTCTGCGTGGAATTCGTTTATCACGCACAGTGCCATCTACCGAGGAGCATTTTTTATATTTCCTGTACTTATAAAGATTATTGATAATCCTTCTAGGATATCGGGATCAAAAGTATTCTATATCCATCTTCATATAACAGGCTATATTTGTGCAAATTTTTATGAAATTCTGTTAAGCCATTTGGCCGTGAACACGGAACAAACAAAGAACTACACTTTCGCATTTATAATATTATTATATGGATAGATTGACGTTGACGTACACAAAATGTATAAAATCACATCGATGATGGCTAAACTGCACAATTCAACTTCAACGCTAACAAAATGTATAAAATCTCAGAATACTGCAGCTGAGAATGGCTACTCTTTAACTTTTATATACCGCCATACAACTTTTATATGTATATCCTTAATGCTCCTTTCTGAGCCGCATTTTATCTAAACTGCAGTTTTCTTTCCACTTTGCGGGAAGCAATCTATTTACAGACTACTTAATCTCGTTGTAAGTTAGAGTTTTGTTGCCCACGATTAAAAGTTTCTGCATAAATCCGCTAGGTGGCGTAACAACGCCATACGTCATCCGTGGCTGCTTAAAGAATATTGTGTTTGAATTCGTACTTGAGATTGTTACAGCCGATGTTAAAACATAATGTTTTAAAAAGATGGTATCAGTTACAGTAGAATAAGGGTTACGTGCATTTATGGTAGCCCTTAGCAGTTACCACTGCCAATCACACCATATGCGATAGAATGGATAATGTAACCACTCAGTTCAAGTATATAGACTGCATCAAACAAGAGATAATTTGATCTTAAAGGGCGCCACAGGATCACAAACCGCGGGGCAGATCCAAGAGTTTCAAAGTTTCGAACGATCGTTGGTCGATAAGGTGTTCAAATCTAGGAAGTCTTTTGATTAGCAGCATAGTTATAATGTTACTGTACGACCACACTCCTCCTCGCGCGTTATTAAGCTCCGCTCAACTTAATAAGACGCACACACACGTACAAAACAATACTCACTCAACCTATATTATGCATTATTACGAGTATAGAGTTACCCATCTATTTGAAATTTTGCGACGCTCGTCATGTTTTCAATTATCAATTGCAATGAATTCTTCACTGTTCACTGTTTCACTGTTAACCCGGGAGCTGGGTTCTCTGTTTGTTCCGAATTTTCACTACGAAGTGGAAAAACGCAGCTACTTACCAGCGTATAGTGGTACGTGGAAATGAAATAATGAAGCATATGGCTTTTAAAGGGTCACTTACTTGTCTTATTTCGGTTTCTACCCCGTTGGAAAGGAACTGTGCTTGTTTCAGGTTGGGCGCTAGGAGTTGTCTGTGGACAAATAAAAAAAAAACAGTAAATTAGGATAATATTACATAATATATTTGATACGATGCGGTAGCTCTTATTAACTTAACAGCAAAGGTGGCTGCGTCGTCTAATAACCATTCGCGTAATCGGTTAGGCAATGTCGAATAGAGGCAAAACCGGTGGAAAAATTCGTATAGTGAGCCAAAGAAGCCGGCTGTAGCGCGCTCATAATACTCATAATACACTTAGGATTTCTAACAAATGTAACTCCAATCAAAGCAAACTTATAGAAATTGTAAAATCAGGCATGTTTCTAAAACGAGATTAATCGAGAGTTTCGCCCCAAATTCAGTGATTACTCAAATTCCGCGAACAAACAGTTTGTTATGGCAACAGGCTTTCGAAAGCAAAAGTTTCAGTTTTCACAGCAACTTCCAACCATTTATTAGTCGTAGGTATACGCTCAGTTTTGTACTGCAGCGTAGGTAATTTACTAAAAGGTTTTTAAGTTGATCATTCTTTAGGTTATCTTTCCACCATTTTGTTTTATGAAACGTCATGTAACAAAAGAAAGAAGCCAGACGGAGGTGATCTTGTTTTGTTCTACAGAATTTAATCAAGTATCATTTGTTTTCACGAGTTCTACGAGCACTTTCGGTGCTTCGCTTTTATGAATTTTATGGCTGTTAACAGTTTTTGAACTAAGTAGCCTTAAGCATTGGCTTTAAAAGCGGCTACTCACGATCAGTTTAACCAACTGTTTAATGAAAACCGACAGTTAAAACTGATCGTGAGTAGTCGCCTTAACGCGCATATTAACTTTAAAGGCCCGGGCAAACCAAACGCGTTTGCGGCGCGAACGCGGGTCCGCGCCGTTGTAGAACGGCGCGGGCGGATTTACCACACACGCCACAAGAATATGACAACTAGATTCTGTTTTTTTTTTTCTGAGTTATTGGGGTCCAATTCGAAACGATGTCTTTTTAATTTAAAACTTCCTAAAAAGTCAAGCTCAAATGGCACACAGCTGTCAAAATCACTGTTTCTTATTTTAAGTTTAGTGACTTTTAAATTTAGCGATAAACTTTCGAATCGACCCCAATGTTCCATTCACTACCGCCAGGACGCACACACCACCATTTTTTTGTATTGTTTTCTTAATACTTTACTCTGTGTATCTTCTGTATAAGTGAATAAGTGTTTCTTTCTTCTTCTTCATGTGTGCTTGCCCTATTTAAATTTAGTTCCTGATTTGTACGTTCATATTCCCTATGGATATTACGAAGACATTACCCTACCCTAAGATATTGAACCAAGATTTATATTTCACACATACTATATATACAAATAGACTCCGCATAGCCAGTCGGCCCCCGCTGCCAGCATTAGAAGCAAAAAGTCATAAGCGGCGGGGTTACACGCGGGTGCGGCGCATAACCTCAAAATCACCAATCACGGCGCTCTAAAATCCCCGCGCGCCCCGCAAGTTTAGCAGCTTTATTTGCTAGTAAAAGTTAGTCTAAGCGGTGTCTTTAGGCTATTAAAATAAATAATAAATCAGGGGACAATCTGTACACAAATCGATCTAGTACCAAAGTAAGCTCTAAAGGCTTGTTTTATGGTACTAGACGACGATAAACATACTTATACAGAGAAATAAATACTTAAATACATAGAAAACATCCAAGACATTGCCCTTCCCAGGGATCGAACCCGGGACGCTAGCTTCGGAGGCAGGGTCACTACCAACTAGGCTAACCGCGTCGTCGAATATTTGGTCTGTGATATTTCATTAAAGCGACACGATTACTAATTTAAGCGTTGAATTCATGCGGATCTCAATAACAATTGCGACGCAAACCTATGATCATAGATTCATAGGTCATTACGGGTTGAATGGGCCCAAACGAACGCTGGCTCGAAAACAATGGGAGTTAGTAATCACATCCGACAGCCCGGCCCGAAGTAAAAGCTGCAGCGGTTTCACGTATTAACTATGCTCGCGACTTTATTCTATTCCAAGATTGCTGATAGCCTAGGGACTAATTTACACAGCCAATAGGGCCAATTCTAAAGTGTGTTCGGTAAACTTAACCTTTTGGCCGCCGTTGTCGACTATGCGAGACATGCTTGGCAGCCAAAAGGTTAAAAAAGGAAACTTCAAACTCGATTTTGACAGCATGGGTGCAATACTGAATCGAATTTGACGTTTCTTATTTTAAATTTAGGGAGTTTTGAATGTAGACTACACCATTTAAATTGTTTTTCAACCTTCTTGAGAACGCGACTCCTTTAGAAGTAAAAAAATCAGGCGATCCCCATGACCTTATTAATACTATGTTGTCAGTAGTTTCGACGACGTGGTGTTTATGGGTTTGCGACCTTGACCCTCTGGGGGTCGCGACTCACAGGTTGAAAAACAGTCGTAGTGTTTTTATTGGCCGTGTTAATTAATTTCGACTATAACACTTTGGCAAGAGATTCACATTCTCTTACCGTGATTTGCCTGCCATCTAGCGGCGAATAGCGTTTTTAAGCAATTGATCAAGAACGACCGCTCGATATATACGAGCAAATTCATTGCTGGTTTAGCGAAAACCTCAAATCAAACAGCTCTAGTTCATTTATAGGGCTTTTACCGCCCTCTAGCGTGTTCATGAATACAATAACGCTGCACGTCACGCAGAAATGATCCCTTTCAATGACGTAATAATAGCGCAATTCGGATGACAATGGATCCGTAAATGTGTGCAACTGCATGGTGCTAAGGCACGTATTATTTGTGTTTGTTGATTGGAAATTTACATCAATTAATAACTAAGCATTTGATTATCCTCATGGAATGTCGTTTTGACAAGTGCTACAATTGAATTATCATAGTCACAACCAAAGCAGCAAACAGATCATTATCGTCAGCTGTAATATGAATTAGCGTAACCGCCAAAATGACGAAATTCAGTTATATAATAATAATAATAATCAGGGACCACGCAAATCGATCTAGTCCCAAAGTAAGCTCTTAAAGACTTGTGTTATGAGTACTAGATGATGATAAACATACTTACATACTAGATAAATAAATAATTAAATACATAAGAAACATCCAAGACTCAGGAACAAACATTCGTGCTCATCACACAAATATCGACTGTGGAAATTTCAAATGTCGTAAGGGACAGTTTGCGGACATGTCAAAATGTCCCTTATGCCATTTGAAATTAGGGTCATTTTGTCGCAATGTCAAAATGTCCCTTATGACATTTGAAATTTCCACAGTCGATAAAGTTTATCTTATATCTAGATCGATTTGTGTAAAGATGTCCCCTGGTTTATTTATTTATATAACTTTGTCCGCTCCGGTTTCTTCCCACCTTTCAGGCTCCCATCAGAAGTCAACCCCGTTGTTCACAAGAAATGCCACCAATCATCACATTGTAGGATTCGTATCGTTCGCGTTTTGTGTTGGCAATTAATTTGCGGAAGTCTAGTTGGTATTGAGCTCTTTCGTTTTTAGGGTTCTGTATCTGAAGGGATCATACACATACATACATAGCATCACGCCAGAAATCTCTAATGGAGTAGGCAGAGCCACAATAGTACTTGTGACCACGTTCGATTAATTAGTCCTAAGATGGTATGATGAGCCAGATGAAGGGATCAACGGGACCCTATTACCGAGCCTGCAACGTCCGTCAGTCCGTCTGTCAGAGGCCTCTAGGTCAGCAACGGTAAGAGGTAGAAGGTCAAAATTTTCACAGTATATGTGACAGAGTATGTAATATGGCATGATACTAGCAAACAATAAAAAAAATTTAAAAAGTTTGAAGCCTGAGAAGCTCCCCTTACATTGATACCTCAAAAATTGGCTGATTTTAGACCATTTTCGTTCCAGCTGTATTTCCAAAACGGCTTAAGATTTAGCTATCAAATTGGGCCCAATTTTAGTTTATACCTCATTGTTAAACAACAAATATCAATTCAATAGTGTTCTGCTATTAAAATGTGAATAATTTAATGAAATCAAACCTGAAAATTACCGCTGCAGCTTAACAATCTGCCATCTTACTTGCAACTGTCAAAGTTCTTATACAATTAACATAAAGTTCATTATTGATTGGTTGAGACCATGCCCAATTGGCGTAGTACGGAATCCTCAGTGCACGATCAGACTCGCACTTGATCGGTTTCTTTTATACCTCTATGGTGGCAACCAGACATGGGCCTCGTCTGGCGAAATGGGCATCGTCTCTGGACGCTTGTTATACCAGGGGTGTCACTTGATTATCATCAGAGCCATAGACAATACAAACATTAATAAAAAAAAAAACTTCACCCCTGAATATATAAAGTTTCTAATACACGAATAAACCTCTTCGTAAAGCCTCTCCTAAAACACACGTCATATGAAAGGACTTTGCCAGCTTACAAGTTGAAAAGCTATGAACATCCCCAATAACTCTCACGTGTGAAACGCCCTAATACTTGTTCCATTGTTGTTCGCGTACATGCTTTTATAATATATGGAATTTAAATTTTATGAATACAAAACAGATACGTCGATTAAGACTTTGTTAGAGAAATTTGGAGGGAGTTTATAATAACATTTATGATAACAAGCTGTTGTTAATTTTCATTTAATTTTGGAAGTTGAAATCATTAATTTAGACAAATTTTGTTCGCTGTAGTTTTTAATTATTTGGTTTTACTATAACAAGATTATTGTAGACTTAAATTATGTTTTGTCAATGGTACTGCAGTCATAAATGTAGCTTAAATTTGTAGAGCTCCATTCCAAAATAACACTATCTCTCTCTTACACCTAGCTCCAGCTCTTTCTAGCAATTTCACTCCATCTTAATATAGCGGTATACATAAGACATAATAAGAGTTAAATTTGAACTTTGTAGCCCCAATAGTGTCTTAGTAAAATGGGACATAAGAACAGACAGACAAACAGACAGACTTATTGACGAATCTATAAAGGTTCTGTTTTTTCCATTTGGCTATGGAACTCTAAATAGTGCAATTTTTTGTGTTAATACTTTAATACTATGTCCTAGTAATTGCTCGCAGTGCGGACAGTTGCGTCATTAGCTGTTATTCTCAAACAAAATTCGTCTCTCATTTTGTCTCATTATTTGTCTAACAATCATAAATTGACCCGCACGCCCGTAGGCATTACATGAAGTTAGGTATTTACATCCGTGGCCGGTTGCGTCGATATTTGACCAATGTCGAAGACACGCACGAACATGTAGTTTATAAGCACTGATAGGTAGGATATTTTTGTAGTGGTAGAGCCAAACAGTAATCCTCACTAGATGATTACTGTTCGAATGGGCCGGCTCGACCGGGGTAGTACCACACTCTCACAGAATATCGGCGTAAAGTAATAGCTTGCTATTGCGTTTCGTACGGTGGGTGACGAGAACCGGAGGCCTATTCCCTCATCCCTATCCCATCCCCATTCCCCATCCTCCCTAGACTGGCAACGCATTGGCAGCACCTCTGGTGTTACAGATGTCCATGGGCGGCGGTGACCACTTTCCATCAGGTGGACCGTCAGCTCGTTTGTCAGTCAATGACATAAAAAAAAAAGGTCGAGTTAGGCTCGCCGGTGAGTTCATGAACGAAGTTTTATTTCAGAGAATCACCCCAGATTCGATCAAAGCCGACAATTTTCCGCCGTACGCACACATGCTCAAAGTGTTTCGGTACGCGGACAGTCTGCTTAGAAGCCCGTTGAACCAGCGAAGCTAAAATAACGGAACTGCTGAAGAATAAAATTAAAAAAGGTCCTTCAACAGCTAGCCGAGATAATTTCTTATTCGAAAATCAATGTTGAACCAGCGAAGCAAAAACATTGGCAGCAGCTCCAATGTTGTATGTAGATAAAAGCGGTCCTACACATTGAAATATATAGTAAGGAACTGCTTAAAGCAATTCTCGCGATGCTTACTTTTGAGGTGTCAGAACGCGAATCTGACACCCTCGCACGTTTAGTCGCATGGCAACCACGGTCCTCGACACCCGTTTAAGTGGCACTATTATAATTAAGTATCTGGTACAATTCCACAAGCTGTGAGACAGCACCACCGACCCCACCGTCCACAATGATATGATAGCGTGTGAATCAAGCAATATTGGACTTTTGTATATATGTCGTAAGAACTAAGACATCAGCAGTAGGGTGTGGTTAAGCCATGGCGCTGGTTTGACAACCTTCTATGAGATTTGTTACACGAAATTGTAGGGATATGCATATCCTTCTTTTGAGATCTTTGGTCCTACAACCAGATGTTAACCGGGATGATTCTTCGTTCGGAAATGCTGTGCTGTAGTTATACATTATACTTCTACGTATATGTATTTTTTCTGCTAATTCAAAGTCTTAACTGATAAATAAAATAAATCGAAGTCGGTGGCAAGTAAATTAAGTAAGTAATACATTCATACTCTGTTCATTTAATTGACACCGATATCGATGTATTTAATTTATCACTTAATTAACAATACCTACATCTGACGTTTCTAGGTAATTGACTAACGAACGCCAATCATTATTTCTGAAAAGTAAGAAATGGGGGGTTTCATGAAGTCGGATTTTTTATTGTTACTTTTTACTAGGTAAAATGAGTTGTTGTCTAAAACACATAATAAATTATTATCCACAACAGGCAAAGAACACACTCGTACTTAATTAGCATATCAAAAAAAAACAGTGACATGCTTCTGCGACTAGTTTTTTCTCATCTTAGATGTTTTCAGCCAGTGGGGCCAATTCGAAAGTGTATTCGCTAAATTTATGCGTCACTAAACCTTAAATGAGAAACGTCAAACTTGATTTTGACAGCTCTGAGCTCTACAAAATCGAGTTAAATTTTAAATTAAGAAGACACCGTTCCGAATTGGACCGGTCAATACAGTGCGTAAACACCTACCCTATAGAGGTACCATAACACTTCTCTAGATTATTTTCCTAAGAGACTACCTGCTCAGGAATCCATGTTAATTCAACTGCCAGGTCACCACCTAATATGATAATCAAGCCATTTCCAATTCAAATACGGGCTTATAATGAGAGTGTGGAAGGGCGTCGGAATAACATTGGTTGGATGTGTGGGAGGATGGAGTTTTGGGATAGCGAGCGTGGTTTTCAGTACTAAATAATAATATATTTTTTCGCTCTCAGAGTGGTTCTTTTTACAATCTTGTTGCAACTATTAACAAAGGTCTGTCTGTCTAGCACAAGCTGCCCGCGAGTAATTTGTCGCACAGGGCGTCCATTTACCACATTATTTGATTAGTTTGACAGTGACGCACTGAGCAACAAAGCAGGCATGTTGTGCTAGCCTCCAGATATGTAAGTTTAACCAGTGTGATAGCCTGGTGACTGTACTAGGAAGCCGTGGGCGTCTATCCGGGAACGTCTAAGTGATATTGTAGCGACTGGCGAGCGAGAAACTCATCCTACTCTTCCGCACGATGTGTAATGCGTAAGAGCGGGACGCGAATCTCGCTCGCAAGTCGCTACAATATCACCTAGCGTTCCCGAATAGAGGCGCTGTACGACAGATCACCAGGCTCTCGCCCCGATGATCGTCTCGTCTCGATGGTGATTAAAGGCAGACTTAGGTATATCATTTAGGTAACAATGAGCGACGAACAGTGTGTTTCAGTAGGTAGGTGTGTATGAGTGGGTATTTGTGTGTGTTAGTGTGAGTTTATTATCAGACACTATGTGTGGATCTTTATGTTGATAGTTAGGTAAATCACAAGGTCTTGTTATATGTGCTGAACGCACAGACGCGTTCAGGGCACAAAGTGAAAGTTTGTTAAACGACGCGTCGCCGGCAGTCAATGCGTTAAATATTTTGACATCGAAAGAGGAAATGTAGATGGCCTCTTCAAACATTGGTAAGTACTTTCTGCGTCATTAAATATCCGATTTATAGTGGTTATTTGTATCAACACATTGTCAGAATGATTGATGTGTGGACAGCTGATAAATGTATTTTTATGCACAGTTTGTTTCGTTATTTTTACAGTGCTGTGATTCTCTTGTGAGAAAAAGAAATGTTCCTACGTCCACTATCAAAAAAATGTATAACGCCGGTCTTCAAAAAATCTTTACCTACCTAATTTCTACTATCGGCAATCCAAATTCCTTTCTTTACGTTTGTTTAAACAACATGTTCCTATGTGACCATTGTACGGATGTGGGTTCTATTGCAATCCAAAGCTTAGTTTTAAATGCCTCATTTGAGGTAATATGGAAGTGACCCCGATAGAGTTGGGCTTGACCTATTTAAAACGATTGTTTGAAACTTAGGGGAACGGGTTTTAGAAAATTTGCATACTTAATGGCTGTATAAAATGAATCTTTTACATTTAACATACAAACATATATCACGCCTGTTTCCGAAAGGGGTAGGCAGAGACCACGGATTTCCACCTGCTACGATCCTATCACACGCCTTTCGCTTCTTCTGCTTTCATTAAGTTCAACATGTACGCTCGCCGGTTTAGGGTACTTTTGCCCTAGCCTTTCTTAACCTTTTGGCTGCCAAGCATGTCTGAGAAGCAAAACGAATTTCAACTTTAAGTCAAGGTGACGAAGGACTTTATTACCCTGTATACGCTGTCACGCATAGTCGACAACGGCGGCCAAAAGGTTAAGAACGTCCCCGATCTGGTCTTGCTTGGTACGCTCGACGATGTTTTCCCCACATTTAAATGACTGCTATAAATGCATTTATGAAACGTTATTATACAGACTTTAAAAAAACCTGCATTGCGAAAAGATTTTTTACCCAAATCATCCTACGTTATATACAAAACATTTTATAGGGTTACCATAATGTTATGTAATATGTAATATGACTTTGAAATCTGTATAATTTTTGATACCATACGAGACGATTATTCAGAAAAAGTCTGTCTACCAATATGCAGGGTAAATGTAGCAATTTCGATAAAAACGGTAAGTCCATTTTTTGCATCTGCTGACAATATGAAAATTCTTTTTTATATCCTATCCCACTATTTTTTCAGAGACAGTTCGCCGGAAAATATCCGAACGTAATTGGAATTCCGGAAACAACATTATAAGGACATTCCGCCGGGAATCCATAGACAATGTTCAAGTTAATTGAATAGTCAATAAACTCATTTATAAAGCTGTAAAACGCTCACGAAAATGGTACTCAACTATGTTAATATCATGTTTTCCAGTTAGGGTTGGCAACTCGAAACTTTTACAAGGTTGCAGGTATAAAATGTAACGACAACCCTAGCCCTACAGACGCGACAAAGCCGAGTCGGTGACGCGTCAAAATGGCGCGCCGACGCGTGTCGGTCGCCCATCGCTAATGACGCAGTGACGCAAAACGCCGACGTATGACGCTTTGGACGTAAACTTTGAAGTGGAAATTTTATTAAATGCAGTGACGCATAGAGACGAGGTAAGTTTAGAAGTTTTGGGTGGATTTATTATTTCCCGGCCGGATAATGATTTGTCTACAATTACGAAGATTGAGATTGGGGGTTGATTCTCGGAAGAAGCAGCACCTCTATTCGGGAACACTAAGTGATTCTGTAGCGACTCGTTAGCGAGATTTCGCATCCCACTCTTTTGCATTACGCGTCGTGGGACGAGAAATCTCGCTCACGAGTCGCTACATAATCAGTTAGCGTTCCCGAATAGAGGCGCAGATCTCTATCTAGTATAGTAACATAAGATGGCAATGAATTGGTCACTGGCACAGACCAAATATCCTGAAGACACCGCTTAGCCTCTTTTACTAGCAAATAAAGCTGCTAAGCTTGTGGGGCGCACAGGGATTTTAGAGCGCTGTGATTGGTGCGTTCGAGGTGATGCGCACGCCACTTTTGGCTTTTTTGCCTCTCATGCTGCCAGCGGGGGTCACCCGGCTCACTACCACTGTCTTTATATAGTTTTCTTAATTTATATTACTCTACGTTTTGGTATTCATGATGTGGAGTAGACCCGTAGGTTATTGTAACTCTCCAGGTTATTGAGCCAAAGACCTCAAGTCTTTGGCTAAAATATATTAAGTTTTTATTCGACCCGAGATGAGAGCTGTTTTGAAGAGTAACCCATTACTGATGTCAGTGTTACTCGAGAGTTACATTGTCATAAATATAGGAATAAGGATATCCTATCAGTACAATTTCGCGTAATAGAAGTCTAATAGAAGGTTGTCAACCGCCAGCGTCGTGGCTTACCCACACCCTATTGCTGATGTCTTAGTTCTTACGACGTTGTGGAATTGTACTAGATACTTAATTATAATAGTGTCTCTTAAACGGGTGTCAAGGACCGTGGTTGTCATGCGACTGAACGTGCGATGGTGTCAGATTCGCGTTCTGACATCTCAAAAGTAAGCATCGCGAGAATTGCTTTGAGCAGTTCCTTACTATATATTTCAATGTTTTTAGCTAAAAGCACTGTCAAATACTTTGTAGTAACATGAAACAATTTTGTCTGAACATTTAGATTATTAAACTTGAATAGAAACGAGATCCTATCCTTAGTTAAATAGGGTCTTTTAATTCAAAATTGCTTAGCTTCTTTAGTTCCTATTCCACTGTGCTGTTCCACTTTGCGAACTCTCATCATCATGATTTCAACCGAAAGACGTCCACTGCTGGACGTAGGCCTCACCCAGTGATTGCCACAAAAACCGATCCTGGGCTGCTCGCATACCAGTAATTTTTAGTAGGTCGTCAGTCCACCTACATCGCCACTCAAGAACTTCGGCCCCATCGGCCATTTGTTCTACGAGCAATGTGCCGTGCCCACTGCTACTTTATGTTCAGCGATTCTTCTGGCTATGTCGGTTACGCTAGATCTTTTGCGGACCTCTTCATTTCTAATTCCATCTCACAGCGATACTCCGAGCATAGCTCTCTCCAATTGAGATCTACAAGGTCGTTATTATGTTTATGAAGTATGGATCAAAGTGACATTAAACTTTCATGGAATGATATAAGATTCATAATACCAGTTTCTGTTACTAGATGGCGTTAATACTCACAGTGTAATTACTCGCTCCCGCTTTTTCGACTGCATCACTGCTTGCATTTCCTAATGAAGCGTTGCATCTAGTTCGGACAAGCACCCACTTACGCTTGGCAACCCTATTTAATTATATCATATGTGAATTCAAGCTGGTAACAAATTTTGGATACGGTTATTCGAAATTGGGATAATTGATTACAATACCGCGATGTTGTTAGTTTTTTAAATGCAAACTTTGCAAGGATATAGGACAATTTATTGCTAACTGATTGGGTTTCTATATCACGAAGATCAGTGTTAAATAGAGGCCCAGGCTAATATTTAGCCTTAGTGTCTAAGTGGATTTCATCATCATCACCATTGGCCTTAACCCGATGAAGATTGGGTCCTCCAGTCACATAATTAAACTAAACTAAACATTAAAATAAAACTAAACAACTAACCAAAATCTAAAAATGGAAACTGTTTTTTTTTTAACACGTTCATTGTCGACAAACGCTTTCCGCTTTGTAGCTGAAATACGCTACGAACGGTGAACCCAACTATCGGGTTCTCGGCACTGAATGTGTTAAACCATGCTCTTGACGGTGTAATATTGTTAGCTTTTCCGACATCTCACCTTCTCTTTGACTGCTTTATATGACATGATATTTTACTTCTGTCTTATATGTTACGTAAAGTCCTTCTTGGTCTAGACCTGTTTCGTACTTTTACTAATACTTTTAATATTTTCTTCCTTATCGTACACAAAACGATCAAGTCGCCTGAAGCACAATATAATCAAGTATACAGTATTCCATCTTCATACAAACGGCCGAAACTACGCGCTTCGAAATCTCGGTGAACCGTACACAATTATGGCACGAAAATTTGTGATATTTTGGATATGTTAAAAGCAAAATACATACAATATATATATACATACAGTACAGTGTCACTTTTGAAACTAGAAATAAGAACGAAGTAGAAATAATTAATATTATTACCGAGCGGCCGTAGGTAATTATTTCGAGGACACTGCCGAGACAACATACTGCTTACTTGTTTATACTGTGCCTGAAGTGTCCTGGCATATTTACCCTTCTATTTTCATTAAATGTTAATTCATTTACTATCTGTGGAACTTCATTCGTCTCACTGATTCTCATTAAACAGTGTCATAAATATAGTAATGAGAAATTCCGAGGCCTTCGGTTTTCATACAAGAATCGTAATTAGATAGGTATTGGATAGGTAACTGAGAAATTTTTGAGAAATTACAATTTAAGTACTAGATTTTTTAGCCTTGTTTCGTCTTTTTTAAACAAATGCCTTTTTTTAAACATTTGTGAAACATATACCACACTCCGTATGGTAAGCTAATAATAGCAACACCTTATCTCCTCCCGTGGGTAAAAAAGGCGACATAGGGAGCAACCGAAGGATGGGCAGCAGCGTCCTTCGAGTACTATCATGACCAACTGCGGTCGCCAACCCGCCTGCCAAGCGTGGCGACTATGGCAAATCCCCCATTTTTCGGGGAGGCCTATGTTCTGCTGTGGCCGTTTTATGGCTGATGATGATACTTAGCCCTTCGTGCGACAAATTTCCAAAGCGAAAGAGTAAAAAATGAGTACTTCTGGCGGCTGCTGTTTTGCACATTTCTGCTTATGTGGCAAAGTCTCGCTGCGGCCAGGAAAAAAAAGACGACAACTGGCAGTCTCCCGCTGCAGGCCAATTTTAAGGTACTCTGTTTTGATGTTAATTTGCGTGCCTAAAACAGGTTCTGCACTGCTCTAAAACATAGCAATGCGAGATCATTGAACAAAGACAGGCTACAGTTGGTCAGTATTGTCTACAAGGTTTTATTTTCATAGAAGTGTAATTTTTCCGAACATTTTTCAACATAGAACGAAGTGCCCCGCCGAACCCCTGCTAGATCTGCCCAAATCTGCAAAATGGAGACTGCCACTAGTGGAAATTTTTTCCCCGTCCCGCAGCGGGAATTTGCCAGATGTACCCAAATGTGTAAAATTGCAGCCGCCACATGAAGGGATATAAAGAACGGAAGAGGGCCTTTGTTCGATATTCCCATAAAGAAATCACAAAATTATTTTGCTACGATATGGTAGCTCTTATTAACTTGACAGCAAACGCGGCCGCATTGTAAAACCATCGTCGATCGTATCGAAATGTCGAATAGACGCCCAGTTACCCCAAGACGTTAACCCCTAGTCGTACTGTTAATAATTGTACATTGTATCATACGATACAAACACAATTATACAGGGTGTGTTTGTTCGAAGCTAATCTCTGAAACCGACGCCACTGACCTGTTTAACCTCGACCCCGCTGAACATATAGACAGACAAATACTACTGAGCTACAGGTGTGTATTAGGATAAATAGCACAGATAATTAGCTAGATTATACTATGTTACACTGGTGGCTTTGTGAGCTGAAGATCTCGTGAATAAATATGTTTGTTTTTTTACGCTTTAAACTTTAACTCCGACAAAAAATGACAGAAAAACACACAAAGCGATCTAGTCCCAAAGTAATGTATTCGCCGAATTCACAAACGCCACTTAAGCATTTGATTAGAGATTAAATAGTTAAGTAAATGCCCCTCAACTAGTTGTCAACCTATACATAAACTACACTCAAACGTCACTTTAATTAAAGATCAATTTGAGTGGCCTTTGTGAATTTGGCCATATAAAGGCTTGTATTATGGGTACTAGACGACGCTACATACTTATATAGATAAATAAATAATAAAACATTCTTGTTCATCACACGAGTATTTGCTCATACCGCGGATCGAATTCCAATAATTCCATAAATGAGAGCAGTATTGTAGTTGAAAACGCTGTTGAGTGTTTAGAAGCATCTTGACAGATATGGCTTTGTAAAACTTTTTTGGCAATCAAAAAACGTTCTAAACCTAGGCTGTTTAATAAAACGCCTATAATAGCCGCTCGTAATTTGAAGTGGATATTACACTCCTCTTTTGGTATACCTAACGCCTAACACCACAAACGGCTATTCTATATTGTTCTATATCTACAGCTAATTCCAATCTACGCCTCTCCCAAGCCCACTGAATCGCCTCACCTGGCCGCGTTACTTCCGCGTGGCCCAACAAACGGTCTCTATGACAACTTGCCGACTTTGATGCCAAACCAACTGCGAATAAGAGCTTATCGAATTACCCCTCACTATCCTCACCCTTCCAGATCAAATAACTTTTATTCAATTTGGACATGACTGGCAGCTGTTAAACTCGGATGCCGTTTAATAAACAAACGGGTAATCTAATAATTTAACTGCTATTATAACTGATAGTCGTTCTCAATTTGAAGCCACCTCATCATTAGCAAAAACGAAACAATGTACGGAGCAACGGACGGCATCTGCCTGCGTACAATGAAACGCTGGCAACATACAAACAAGGCACTACACACGTAGCCGAGCGAAATCATAAACTCTCACTGCACAAAACACGAATAATAACCGTGTACTTTAGAGCGAAAAACGGAACGTTCTGAGCACAGACTCAGCAAAAGAACCCAATATTACGTTTCGTTCTGCTTTTAATAATGTTAACCATACGCAAACGAGGCAAAACTAAAAAAAACAAGCACTGGACAAAAAGAAATTTTGAAAATGGAACAATTCGCGTTTGAATTCCGCACGCAATCGTTTTGTGCGGTGAGGACGAAGTTCGTTAGGGTTTAATCATTTTTTTTTAAATTTAGTTTTGTATCTGCCTGTTTGTCGTTCTTTGGTAATAAAAAAAGTTGAAGAAGTGTGACACGTTGTTATTTAAATAATTTAGCCTCTCAGAAAAGTTTATTTTCCGCTTTTTAGGCTAAAAGCCGTCAGATCAACCGACCATTAGGATAAATGTGGCAAATGTAGCGTAATAATTTGTCTTCAAGTATAATTTTCATAATAAGAGCTGTAATTTTGGTGTAGCGTTCCATGCTAACGTTAAAAAATGCCTCAGCATTTGTAATAATTGCATTTACATAAAATATTGTAAAATTGTAAACAGGGATATTCTTATAGATTCAAGCTTGGGTTAGTGAGGTTTTCGTATAATTTGCTATGTCGGAACATCGTAGGTTTGCCTCCGGCTCGTTAATCACAAGCCGAGGCGGGTGTGTTCACCGCCGACCTAAACAAGACTCAGCCTAATTAATGCACGGAATTATTATGTTCACTGTTTAGAAACCTCGAATCGAGCGCACGTAAGTTCGCCGACAGCTGTTTATGACGCGGCAATTTCGCTTTTTGTGTTAACAGCTGAAACTCTCGTAAACAAAAATAGCTTTGTGCTGAACGGCGCAAAAAGCTTGTTAATTTTACGCGGGAAAACGCCGTAAAGCGGTTTGAGCCAGATATGGGTTGTCATACTCTTATGATCGTAATCAGCCAATCGCAGTCTTACACAGGGTTGCCAACATAGGGATATTGGCCTGAATTTAGGGGGAAAATATGTGGATCGGGGCTTTTTAGGGGTATAAAATGTAACTGAAAAAGAGTGCAAAATTTATTATACGTTTGAAAAATTACAAATTTCTGATTGCAAATTTCATGCGTTCGGGAAGAAACCCGTGCTTTTCAGAATCTTTGTCGTCCGTGCTTGGCCTTTTACTTACAAGTGACAAGAGTGTGGTGGGTTATTAGTCTGTGGTAAGGGGAGCATACAAAAAAACGGTGGTTTGTGATTTAGGGGCTATTAGGGACGTTTCTACTTGGTCTAGGGGTATACCACTTTGAAGAGTTGGCAACCCTGGTCTTACGGAACGTTCGCAATAGGCCAGTCACAGCTCTTCGGAACAGTTTCAGCGCGTATAAAATAGTCATTTGGGGTGACGTTTTGTGAGCGGAATGGCGGGAATGAATGATGTAGGCCCGCGAATGTTGAACACGGAATGACCATTACATTAATGTATGGAATAAAATTAATGGCCGCCAGGTGAGGCCGTGTGCGGTTTTGTTTATGGAATGCTTATTTCGTTATTGCATAACAAGGGCTGTCCGTTATGTGTGTTTTGATTTCGCGAACGGCTTTAATCGTGTGAACTTTATTGGAGATTTTAATTAAAATTCCAAAATCCTGAATCAAAATATGTTTTATTATTTGCTTTATAAATGGTATGCGGTAACTTAAAAAGGTTTATTTTGAATGCATGAATAAGTTAAGTCAACATTTATTTATCGAGCAATATCTCTTTCGTGGAACAGATTGAATATTTATTCATTGTTGCCCCATTTACGCTTGATGAAGCAGATGAGAGAGATTAATTAAGGCGAACGAAGAAAAAATACTATGTTTGCCTTATAAATTAACGTGGACAGACAAAAATATACATTTTATATTATATTAATTCTTCTAATAACTAGTCGACCCATGCTTATATTTCGCACACAGTCTATCTAGATATTTTCATTATGAAGAGTAGTAAATAAATATGTAAGGAGTAGGTATAATAAATAAAAATAATTAAAAATCAGGGCTTCTTAACTCATTACAAATAGCGGCCCGCTAATTATTTTTACCGATGATAATTAAAAAATTAAGGGAAACACTATATTTTTTTCATAGTATATTATTATAGAATAGCCTGCATGTCCCATTGCTGGTATATTATCGGACGACGACCGTGACAAAGACTCAGCTTCAGAGGAAGAATCAGAGTCGATGACGTTTATTATGAAACGTTCAATTGCTTCGTCTAAAACAACACACGGTCAACCAAACGACACACTCGAAGCGTATTCCAGAACGGGAGGGCAATACAGCCGCCGCGTGCGCTCGCTCACCCGGCCGGAGCGACACCGCGCTTGACACCAACTGCGTGCCTCGTACTATGAAACTGAGGGTGCACGGCGATAAGCGACGCACGTCATACAGTTTGCGACAGTCGCTATTTCGAGACTATATAATATTTATCAAGTCTCAGCGAACAGATTTTAACTAACACATGCGCAATAAACAAAGCAGGATGCATGCCTTTTTAAAAATGACAGCTAACACATTGGTCTATTTTTCGTGGATAGCGGAGTACATCAATACATATAGAACAGCACCGTGACTCACTTATAGACAACGCACAGCCTAAACAGGTGGCCCTAGAGGTTTGAAATTTGGAGGAGACATTCCTTGAGTACCCTAGAGGTGCACTAAGGAGGGATTTTTTGAAATTCCATCCCTAAAGGGGTGAAATGGGTGATAAAGTTTGTATGGAAAATGCGGGTGAAGCTGTGGCGGGTCCATTAGTAAGCTATAAAATGATATTTAAATCATTAATTTTGTCCAAGAATTATGGGAGATCCGGCGTTGCCACCTAAAAACAACTTTTCGAAAATTATTATAAGTTTTAAAGGTGTAATTATTTATATATATTAATATATGATGACAATGAAGTCTCAGAAGGATTTAATCTCCTTTCACGTTAACCAATGGATTTATCTGTGAGCCTATTCTACAAGATGTTACGTGAACACATGAGTGCCTCCATTCATGGCTGGAATGTGGCCACTCCGAGGCACGCCGAGAAATGACGCATGACTTGGCTCACTATTGGTATCCAAGTTAGCACCGAATTTCCGGGCAGTTGCATAATGTAATGTTTAGCCCATAGGCTAAATGCAGATTTACGGCGGGTCACATTGCGGGCGTTGCAGGAGTGCTTTAGAGAAGTGTGAACCTACGGCTTTTCATGCAAAAGGCAATAACGATTTATACCCCTTAACCTTTTGGCCGCCAAACATGTCTCAGAAGTAACACGAATTTCAACTTTAAGTCAAGGTAGTGAAGAACTTTTTTACGCTGTATACGCTGTCACGCATAGTTAACCACGGCGGCCAAAAGGTTAACCGATGCTGACCAATTTTTTATAGGTAGTCAGTCGGAAAAAAATCTAGGTCTATACGTTCCGATTTTTTCACTATAATCAATAAATTCAGTTTTATTGTTGTTTTAGTATTCTCATACAAAACAAATTTTGGCGATTATTTGACTTTGTTGATCTTTAATCAATATTCAAAAATCGTATATACCTAGATTTTGAGCTGACTGTGAAGTCATTCATTTCATACAGTTGTGTGAAATGACTGTATGTATGTAGGTACTGAAGTTTAATCTCGATTGTGAGATTATCTCGAATGCACCGAGAATTGGGGACCTGCTGAAGCTATTTGAGAGAGCACGACAATACGAATTTTTCCGATAAAACACGATGGAAACTAATTATGCACTAGATCGTATCATACTCGACGATTGCACGGAGATAGGAGCTTGCGAAAGTTTTTTGTTTCTTATTTCATAGGTAGGTTGTAAATGGTTACCCAGTTGTTAAAAGCCACGTAATGTACAGGGTTTCGTACCTACAAGGTACTGTCTGATATTGATTTTTCATAGGTAAGTACGGGACCCTCGGCGCGCGAGTCAGACTCACACTTAACCGGCTTTTATTTCTTGCAATGACTGTTAACTCAAATAATTAAAAAATAAACATAGCTTAGCGAATGTCGAACAGAGAGCCTAATATACATATAGGTAATGTACTTGAAAGTACATCCTGACCGTTGATTAGGTCAAGATGTCTCGCACGATTGGAACTTGGTTCAATTTTCGAAACTATCGAGTTGAAACACGTTCCAGTAACTATTCCCTCCGGAGCGAGTTAGTAAGTTACTCGTGTACGAGTTTACGGTTATATTAATAGCTCGATTTTATACCAAGTACGAGCAACATATCTAGGCAGGTCACAGTAGACATATTTTAACAGTACCTAAGCGTATCACAAGCGGTCTTATATTTAATTTGAGACATAAGTAAATATGTACTATTTAGTCTTACAAAAAGCACAGGCTTTTTTTTACACATGAGTTTTGTCAACGATTTCGACTACCACCATGATAGTGACAGTGATACTAAGGCCCGTATAAATATTCTGCGCTCAATTGAAACACACTTAAATAGGCATTTATCCATACTAAAGCCTTACTTGAGTACGATATCAGTCTGAACCTTAGACTATTAAACAAAATGTTACGGTAGACCCACAAATCTTCGCACTCTTTCGTCGCGAAAAACTCGAACTGTATTCATTTCGTTGTATTTATTTTTTGGCACTATATATGGAATAATAAGGCCGGATTATAAATTATTATTTAACTCGTCGGTTATTAAACGAAAGAAACTGGTACAGGTTTTCAAATCATCATTAAGCTGCCTATATACTTTTTTCACAGTATTTGTAATACTATCGTTATAACGAGCAAACTGAGCGTAAGTTAAGGCTATCACATTTGCACTGAGGGTCCATCAGCGTCCCCCGTGGACACGCTATCTTACTGTTTATAATCGGAGTGAAGCGCAGAACCGTCACGCCACGCCACGTGTGATATACGCCGCTCGTTGTACTAAGAGTCTTGTCTTTCATGATTTAATACCGCCTCAGGACGGGCATTATTCCCAACATGAGGGCACGTGGGGGCTATTTATTTTGTATGTTACCATAATGTTTGTGTTTTATCTAGAAATGAGTCTGCGTTTTGACCCCGGTCTCACTTGATGCTAAGTGATGACGAGATCAAAGGTACATGCTTACCCAGAAAATGCCTATTCACTTGCCTTAAAAACACCAAGGTTATACGATTCCAGGACTACAGACGCAGTGAGAGCGTTCCACTCCTTGGCAGTGCGAATGAGAAATGACCCAGGAAACCGCTGCGTACTAACTCTTGTAAGGAAAATAAAACCATGCATCCAACCAAAACCAGGCAAGTGCAATCAACCTTTGAGATGGTTCCTACAGGGGTTCCTCAAGGCAGTGTTTTAGGCCCTCTGTTATTCTTGATTTATATCAATGAACTTCCGATGGTTGTTGAAGATCTATGCGTAATGTTTGCCGATGATGCCACAATATTATTTTCAGGAGAAAAGTCATCAGTTATTTCGATTGAAAGCAGCATTAGACTCACATTTAACAAGGCGGTAGACTGGCTTAAAAAAATTAATTTAACTGTTAATTTAAGCAAAACAAAAATTGTTCAATTTCGAAATTATAAATCACAACCTGTGCCCTTAAATATAACTGCAACCGGGGTATCAATACAGTAAGTAAATAGTATACGTTTTTTAGGAGTGACAGTTGATGCTAATTTAAAATGGAAGGCCCATATTGCAAAAATATATAAAATGATTTCTAGCAATTGTTATGCTTTATCAATCCTGTGTGGAACTTGCTCAGAACAAATTGCTAGAAGTGCTTACTTCGGAAATGTGTATTCATTATTAGGTTATGGTATTGTTTACTGGGGAAACTATGCCGATGTTCAGTTAACATTTATATCGCAAAAAAGGTGTATAAGAACAATTTACCGCTTGCATGCTGGACAATCCCTCCGAAGCGTATTCAAAGAGAAGCGACCTCTAACCCTTACTGGAATATACATATTGGAGCTTTATCTATTCGTTAAACATAACACTAATTATTTCACCAAAAGATCTGCATTAAGAGACAATTTACTAAGTCAATATAAATTTAACTTAATTTTCAAATTTCAAGAGTGCAATACGTGTGTTTAACGATCTTCCTCAACAAATAAAAATGTTGGAGGGAAATATATTTAGGAAAAGCCTTAAAAATTGATTAATTGAAAACGAGTTTTATAGCTTAAAATTTTTTTTCGACAAGTTATAATATATTTTAGTTGTAAGTAATATTGTATGCCCGCAATGGGCAACTGTTGAGACTTGATATGTTAATGACCATCCACATGTACACAGTTAGCAATAATTTTTTTCTTATTCTTATTCTTATTCTTGGAAATTCAACTACATGCGGATGGAAGCCCTCCCAGCGGCATCTGGAAGCGATGGAAGAAAGTTAAGGGTCGGGTGAGCTCATGTAGTTCCTGGGCACACTTTCCATAATACACCTATCAATGTTTTTTTGGGAGTTTTCGATACCTTATTATTGTCAGTATCCAACCTCTGCTTCTTAAACGATTTAGACATTTTTAACTGTCAATAACTTTTCCTCCGCGTGTAATTCGCTTACGCTGTTCCCTTAGGAACTGTGTTTTTTATCCGGGATAAAAACTTGCCAATATCTAATTCTGTGCAAAAAACTGCGTTTCTGCTTGAAAGAAAGACAATGCAACCAACAGGACTTTCGCATTCATAATTTAGGGGAAGGGATTGTTAGTGCTTAGTTTAAATTCGATGACCGGTTACATTCACAAAATATTATTATTGTGATCATCTTTTTTCAATGTATTTCTTTTTCTTTACATTTTAGAAAATATAATAATGGTTGCATTAAAGTCAATCAGTAGTGGAGTGCGAGCGCAAGCTACCGGTTGTTAGAGCTTCAAGGTGAGGAACCTCCTAAATATTCATGCGGTGTCAAGAAGCACCGCCTTTTGTATTCTTCCCTTGATCCACCCGCCAAGGTCTCTTAAGGCTATGAGACTCATCGCTATTAAATGATTGGTCAACACCACTATCCGAACAATGGTCGTTGCCTCAACATCCCATTATAGCGGTAGCATCATGGGCTAAGTCTAAGTATTTATCTAACTTAGCCTTCACAAGCTTCATATCATGCGGGATAACAACTGATCGGTGTATCAACACTATGTCAGGTTTGTTGTTAACAATAGTCCGGTCAGTGATGATGTATTATTATTATTACTTCTTTATGAAGGACTGGGACTATGCGTTTGACCCTAGTCTCGTCTGATGGAAAGTTAAGACAGTTAGACCCTGTCTCACTTTGGGCAGAACACCCAGAAAATGCCTATTCACTGTTACCTTGAAGACACCAAAATTCATGTAGGTCTATTATAGAAAATTTCGGTAAGAGCAAATTCTGACTACATTATTTATTCAGAATATGTGAACCAGTTACTTTAATTTGAATTTTCTTCTCCAGAAGGCAACATTCCCTCTGGCAGATAGTAACCAAATATCATGCCGTTCCAAGAAAATTAAGCTCATCAAAATTTGCTCTGATTCACAAGAAAGTTGAAATTACACGCGCGTAAACAACGAACAATTCAAACTAATTTAAGAAGCAACCGCGTCTTAAACCACTTCGTTACAGCTCGGTGTACACTAATCCTTCAATGAAAGACCAACACAAAACATAAGACAATTAAATCTTACGACGCTGTAACTAGGTGTTCTTATTATGGGGGTTAACCACCGGTGTTCCATAATAAATCGACTCGTGCTCGACAAACAACGTACGCCAACGTTTACTTAGTCTCAACATAAATTAACTTGTTAACAACCCCCCTCCTGACATGCCAAACTTGACAACTCAGCTAATTATTTTAGTTTGGAGGTTAGCCGTACGCCGCGTGACGTTTATTTGATGTAAGCCGCTCGCAATTTCTTGACGTCACATTCAAGAAGCAGGAAGCACGTTGTAGGCCTGTATTCGAGCTTGCTAAATGTGGCTCTGACGGCCAAACTCATCCCAATTCTGGGCTTATAATAAAAGTGGGCAGTAGTCCTCATGCCAAGTGCAATTGGGAACTTCACAATTCGTACAGATGTTACGATGTTTTATGTACTTTATATTAGTAACTAGTAAATATCAAATTCAATTTCACGCATACCTACTGAAATACTAACCCACAATCCTCTCCTCAGGAGGTGTTGTCCGACTTCTAAGCTACGCTGACATTAACGCTCATCTTTTTCACTTTAATTATCCGAAGTAATTTGAAGCTTAACTTAAGAGGAGTGTGAACCTACGGCTTTTCATACAAAAGGCGATAACGATTTCAACCGCTTAAATGTTAACCAATGCTGACAAATGTTGAATAGGTTGTCAATCAGAACAAAATCTAGGTCCATACGTTTTGATTTTTTCACTATAATCACTAAATTCAGTTTTATTGTTATTTTAGTATTCTCATACAAACCTAATTTCGGCGTTTATTTGACTTTGTTGATCTTTAATTAATATTCAAAAAATGTATAGACTTAGATTTTGTTCTCACAACCTATGAAAATTGGACAAAGTCGGTTAACATTCAAGGGGTGGAAATCGTTATCGCCTTTTGTACGAAAACGGTGATTTTTGCCGTTGGTTCACTTAATGTATTTTCATTAAGATCTTAAATATTTGTTTTCCATAATCCATGATTAACATTTAATATCTCTTAAAAACTAGTCCGCTCGCCCTTAAATCTCACCAGTCGAGCGCACATCCCATCTAAAAAGCCCATCAGACTACACTAATGATTTCTACTTTTTCGCTTCCACTACACGGCACTTAAAAAAAAGTGAAAAATCCACGTCCCCGGCGCGCGGCGATGCGTGTAATCGACGAGGGACCCAAAAAGACGCCCCGGGTCCTGGATTATTGTAAGAATGTTTGACGACCCAGTGCGATCTGGGGCTTGCTGATTACAAACTGATGGGATTTGTTCCTGACACGTATCAATATTGCCTGAAATGATTCTATTCGATGGCAAGAAAACCGTTATTGTCTTTAAGAGTGATAATAAGAATAATGGCGCAGATCTTTATTTAATAAATGTCAGATAGCTAGAGGGTGGTCACAATGTGGTTAGCAACGTTATGTTATTATGTTAAGTAACATAGATTTTTTTTCTTTTATTAGTAAATACTACTTATAAAAACGTTATTTTAGGTGAGCTTGCATCTCGCATCTGTTGGTGCTTACGCCGAACAAGATTAGAAAAGCGTATTAATTTAAGCTTTCTTGCTTACGTCAATACGCTCCTTATTTTTGTCTTTCTTTAAATAAACAAAACTTCTTACTCTTTCTCATAACTACCGATTTACATAGTAATATTAGCAAAACTATAACAAAATTGCAACAGTAAAAACGAACCAGCAAAATTGCCAAGATAAGCACATATTATATCTTTCGGGGGTAAATCGAATCTTCTAATCTGAGAGGATCCGAGTCTCACCTAATGATATTTGGCGCCCAACGTGGGACCGTTTCTGCTCCCCGCTTGCTTTGCAAATTTCTGTATTTATGATTCGTTTAATATCGCCTGGGTTTCTAAAATATCTTTAAATTATCTTTCTAATATCCTAGTAATACCATAATGTGAAAATATAGATTTGTAGAAGTTTGTTATTCAATCATGCCACAACAGTTGTACGGATTTGGATGAAAGTTGGCGTAGATATTATAGGATAGTTACTTTTTATTACGAAAAAATTAAACGGTCTCAAGGTAATAACGATGACTGAATTGAAAGGCAAAGGTTATTATTAAAATATAAAATACTTGCATAGGTTTAATTCTATAGTGATAGCTAAGTGTGCGATGTCAACTGTGGCCGTCACATCAAAGGTATTTTCACTACACTTAAAATGTTTAAATAAACAAGCTTTTCGTCAACAAAAGACACAACACATTCACATTGCTAAAAAAGTTCCGTATAACGATAGAGTAATCGTAGTTTATGCAACGGTTGCATAATGATAGGCCTTAAAAAACTAGTGCGGTTTTCATGAAACGAGCCGATAGGCGAGTTTCATAATAAGATCGCACGTGTGTTTTAAGGCCAAATTATGCAGAGTTGCATACATAACTTTATCTACACACATATTATAAATCCTCCATGATGGGTTCAGAAACAATATTTTCTGGCAACAAGTTATTTGTTGCAATCGTGGCTGCATATTTCCGATATCCGGCGCATTTTCACATCACACACACTCCGAGAAGACTACTTACTATTCATATTTTCAACTAAAATGTAAATTACAAACAACTTTTTCTATTCAATTCAACAAAATTCTACTTTCGTTCAGCAAAACGTCAACATAATGGCGGCGATTCGATCCTCCGTCAAGACCATTTTTTTTTTAAATCATAGACTAACGGATGAAGTCTCTATTCTCACGTCACTCGAGATCAAATATTGTGCAGTTTATATTAAAAAAACATACTGAATTGACGTTTCGTATCAATAACTGTTTTATTATCTATGGATACTAGAATAAAGACCCACTTGAGTTTTGACAGCTGTTCCAAATTTAATCTCATTTCTTTACTAAAAACGATAAAGAAGTCATGTTATTTCTTTATCGCAGCACTGGTTTTTCCTAATTGGTTGTCAAAATGGTGGTAATTTCCTACAGTTTTTGATTAACCAATGGAGGTTTTATGATATGGGTGTAGATAAAATACCATTCCTGGGTAATCTGAGCTTAATAAGCAATAAGCGAATTAAAAAGAAACTGCGGGTGCCGGGTTCAAATTACGAAGTAATCGATTGAAAGGTTTCCATTATTCAATGCCAGTGACGGTCGGGCTGAACGCTCAGCTGCCAATACCACTAAGGCGGCCATCTTGAAAAAAAATTTAATTGTAGAGTAATGTAAACACAAATAAAGGGCGAAGCTCACTCGGAAAAGAAGAATGTTTACCGTAGAAATATTGAAAAAATAACTACGTCGTGTCATGACAAATAAAGTCGTCGTAAAGTAAACACGTTTCTATTAATATTTTCATTTAGAAACGATAAAGAATAAAACTCGCTTTGGGTTCATTACAACTAAATTACACAACGACTTAATCACAAATTAGACTAAATTTCCAATTGCCATGGTCCCACAATAAATACCTAAATAGCAAATTGTCTTATTTATAAAATGAGACAGATTTCGACCTAAAACGTCACATTCATAAATATTGAAATGTACATTTCCTTCAAATCAACATTTCAAAATAACTTAAGCCGAAAATACCGGTATGGCAAAATGTCTCAGTTTCAAAATGACAACCACAATGACAATCAAAAATTATACATGAATGTTAACTAGACTTTTTAAAATTTTGGTTTTCTGGTATTTGGTTGTTTTGAACATTATGACGTTTTTAGATAAAGGTGTTGTGAAGTTTGTCATTATGAGCCTAAGACATTTTAGAATTCAGCCATACTAAGTACCCGGTGTTATGAGGAAAAGAATTGGCATTCTGAGATTTAGGTTTTTTCCCTTCTGAGATCTAAGAGTATTGGTAAAAGGGTAAAACGAAATTAAGCCGTTATGAACCCAAAGCTAAAATGGATTCATTCTACAAAATTTAAACTGAAAAGATTAATAACAATACACAAGTGTAAACAGAGCACGTCTAAATGAAATAACTTACATGTAGAAGTCCTTCGGGTCGTGTATAATTATGACCCATAAAGTTGTTCATACGTACTTATCATGTTTTTATCGGAAAGTTATGAGTTTGCATCGCGTTTGTTATTTCGAAGCAGCATAATAATTAAAGCAATTGTGTTGTGCGTGTGTTCAATGCCATTAAATTGTGTTAAAAAAAGTTACAGAATTTTAGATATTTGTGGTTTGTAATCTCGGCCTCACTTTACAAATAAAGGATTATAAACAAATTAAAAACTGAATGTTTTTCTTCTACTTCGCTCGTAACCTTATTGTTCTATGTAGGTTAACATTTAAAGATAATTCACGGTGAACTTAATTTTAAGAGACTATTATTCCGTTATTTTTTGGTCAGATGGAGGCATTGAACTAATTGCACAAAGCAATTTTGGCGATGTTTAATTCGAGGTGTCAAAATGCGAATCCGACACCATCGCACCATCAGTCGCATGTCGACCACGGTCTTTAACACCCGTTTAAGCGACACTGTTATAACGAAAAAAAATCCCTCCTGCGTTCACCACCGACCACACCGTCCACAATAATATGATATCGTGTGAACCAAGCAATATTAGACTTTTGTATGTATGTCGTAAGAACTAAGACATCAGCAATAGGGTGTGGGTAAGCCATGGCGCTAGCGTTTCACAACCTCTATGAGACTTGTTTGTCGAAATTGTACTGATAGGTATATCCTTCTTTTGTGATCTTTGGATGGAGGCGTTACTGGAAGCTTAACTTAGGAATAAAGGGTTAAGGAAAGTCTCACGAATCTTATTTGCTTTGTCGGCGTCAGGTAACGTGGATGTAGTCCAAGTTATTATGGCAGCGATTTCTTAATCTTAATGTTTGTGCACATTATAGGGTCGACCCTCACACACTATGATGTTTCACTCGGTTATAAGTAACTTTATAATTCTTCTTGAATTAGGTACCAGATAGGAGAGCGGTATGCGCTATTGGACGTTGATGGAAAGGAAATGGTGGTGGGGACAGGAAATAGGTTCGGTTAAAGAATCAATATTGCTACGTCTATTGCTAAAGTTACCATCAACCAATTCGTTTTGTGGGCAAGTTGATGAGAGTGATGATTATTGTACGCTCGAATATCCACCCTGCATTCTTCTGTTCACTACAAAGTTGGAATGACAATGATATTCTTAAGGAACATGAACTTGATATATTACCGTTTGGTGTAGAAACCTTTGGAAATAAAACAAAACTAGTTGGGAAGCGAGTCCCTAACTTTCAGGGGTCGCTACAAGAAAACAGTTGAGAACTTTTTCCATCGTTCCACCGTTTGGAGCTTGAGGTATCCATTTTATCTCACTTGCTTTTGAGAAACAATCAAGTTCATCTTCAGTTTAAAACCACTAACTACAAGTACAAATTCTACTGTTCGCTCGTTGGTTATAAGTTTTTGTTACGAACTGCATTTTTGTAAAAAGCTTTTTGCCCAATTTATTTTTAATATTTCAATATAATCGGGTTAACAATGTGTACCAAACTTCCTATTCCGATCAGGGGTGGTTTTAAACTAGAAAAACAAACATCTTTAAACGAAGCAAGTTAAATACATATAAGCTTGTAAAAACGAAGAGGAAATAACTATTATTCTATTCTTGTATACGTGTTCAGTCAAGCATAAATAATAAACTTATCATGAAATCTTCCATTTTCAATTGTGCCCAAACGTACAATCGCGCATTATATGTCTATTCTGCATTAAATTCATTCATTTGGATTTATACGCATCTGACCCGCATTGGCGAAGTTTAGCGACAAATACCCGTGAATTTAACTCTATCCGGGCTTTCGTGAAACATTTATTCGAAAATTCTGTCTCTTTCTAGCGGTTACGTTCCTATTTGGGAGCGATGGAGATAGTTACGAAGTTTCGAGTTTCTATAGATGCGGAACCAGGTGCGTATTCGAGCATTGAGATTAAATTCTGTGGTCACGGGCAAAGCTCTGTTGCAACGGAAATGTTTGTGATTATACTTATCTATTAGTAGTAGTACATAGTTTTTGTAGTTGCAAAACGAATAACCTCGGCTTATACATATACATTTTGAGATGACGTGTCTGTATTGTATTCAAGATATTTACAAAATAGCGATACAGACGAACAGAATAAACGTAATAGAACACAATAATGTTATTCGTAGATATTTTGTCTATTTATCTGTATGTCTGTTTGTTTGAAAAGGTATCACTGGAAAACTAATAAAAGTGTGATAGGATTTCAACAACCGAATAAAGGAAGGTCCTAGATTCACGCACACAGTTTCAGAAACCAGAATTTGCCTAAATGTATTAACTACACAAAATGTAAATTTGAAAAATCAATCTTAGGATTAGTTTGTAGCGTACACTATTGAATGGACAAAGTTGGTACATAGTACAAATCAATATTGCTAATGGTTGTTGAGGTAGATAGCGGTCGGCAGCCATTTGTGGTCCATCCTACGCTAGGGTTGGATTAGTAGTTATGTTCGGAAGTGAGCATTCAATCAATAGTTTATGAATTCCTTAAAGACCTTGGGCTTCGGTTGTGAGGTTATGTGAGATTGTGCCGATTTAATTAATAAAGAAATAGTTTAGTAAAGCGATCATAATTATGTGTAAAGATTATCATATAATACGATACAAGTACTTACGAGTAAATGTATGTATATCAATGTGTACTCATTTTCTTCTGAGTAAATATAAAGAATACGACTCATCAAATTATAATTGTCATAAATAATGATGAACAGCTTCAGCCTTGTTTGATATTCACTTAATGTGTCTGGTCTGATGTCAAACAATACTTATTAAATGTATTATATTACATAACTCACTTTATCTGAATTTACTTTGAAACATTGAATGATCATGACACTTTAAACTTAATTAAGTTTTAAATTTTACCACAAAGAGTAATTTCAACTGAACACACATTATAAAATTCATAAATTTACGATAAAACCTAAAGTTTACGATTAACCGGTTATATTTCTGAATTTATATGAAACTCTCGCATAAAAATAGCCAAAAAAAAGAAATGCACTAAAAAACACTGACCAGTACCTATTTATGCATACCAAGGGTTAATCTTTTGATGTGTATATAATAGCTATCGGTTTTCCATAAAGAAACAAAAAAAATGCCTTTCCAGCTCAGTACGAAATAAATGGCCACCATCAAATAAAACAGGATAAACTAGAATGGCGGAGAGATCACGGAATTGAAATTAGCAAAAAGATCGAATGCCTATAACGTGGGAATTATGTTAATTCGCGCGATAAAACGCGATTTTATCTGCTGTCGCGCGATTGAAACGTCAGATTTTATCGTTGCAAAAGTGGAAAATTAAATAAATGATCGCATTTGCATTTAAAGGGGTAGTCATTTTTGAACGCACACATAATACAGCAACCTGCAATTTACTTATCGATATTCCGACATTACATTCATGGGTTTTAAATGTAGCGCAGGCATTTTACTTTAATTATTTTTACAATTTTTATTGCAGGGGACGACAGGCATACTCCAATTGCCACAGATTGCTGCTATGTCACAAAACTCGCCGTTCATAATCGTCTCACATTTTCGTCTAACAATTATAAATTGGCCTGCGCGCTCGTAGTCATTACCCGGAGTTAGGCGCCTACGTCCGTGGCCGGAATTAGACCAATATGGCTGACTGGTGAGTTCATGAAAGAAGTTTTCACAAAGAATCACAACCCTGGCTAAAAATCAGCGCTGCACTCTGACACCTCAGCGTTATGCTGAGCCAGTAACCAATTCACTGCCGTGATGACACACATGCCTCGTATTTCCTGTATTGTCTTTTTGAAGTGAAAACTTCTCTAGGCGAATTTGGGCTCAAAAAATACAAACACACACGTGTTTGGAGGTTTTCACTTCTATCGTGTAATCTTATGCACACACTTTTTTATTTTTATGTCTTGTGTGATGAATATTGTCTTTTATTTCATTTTAGATGTTTTGTCGCTCAGCGATGAAATATTAAAGCATCTTAAAGCTTCAAAAGTCAGACATTAAAGGTGAACTGAAATTAAGAAGAAGAAGAGAGTAGAAGCTTTTCTTCTAGCAATTATTGTTATTAAATTCCACCCACAAAAATTTGCCTCAAGTATTCTGTTTAAAGCGTGAAAACAACATGCTATGTGAATTCGATTCGGCAATCCATTGATGTTTAAATTTGATTTCACGAACACTTATTAATATTTAATATACAATCCTATTACAATTCGTTATAATGCACTTGCACTAATTGAATTCTAAATTTGCAATGCATAACAAATATAGTTGGATTATGTTCCGAGTTTCAAATCATTTAAAATTATAATCAAGCAACGTATTATTTTAGTTTGCCTATTAACTTCTCTTATCATTATCAATATTATCATCAGAATCATATTATTTTTTATCTACACCCATATCATAAAACCTCCATTGGTTATTAAAAAACCGTAGGAAATGACCACCATTTTGACAACCAATTAGGAAAAACCAGTGCTGCGATAAAGAAATAACATGACTTCTTTATCGTTTTTAGTAAAGAAATGAGATTAAATTTGGAACAGCTGTCAAAACTCAAGTGGGTCTCTATTCTAGTATCCATAGATATTAAAACAGTTATTGATACGAAACGTCAATTCAGTATGTATTTTTAATATAAACTGCACAATATTTGATCTCGAGTGACGTGAGAATAGAGACTTCATCCGTTTGACTATGATTTAAAAAAAAATGGTCGCGCCGCCATGTTGGTGTTTTGCTGAACGAAAGTAGAATTGTTGTTGAATTGAATAGAAAAAGTTGTTTGTAATTTACATTTTAGTTGAAAATATGAATAGTAAGTAGTCTTCTCGGAGTGTGTGTGATGTGAAAATGCGCCGGATATCGGAAATATGCAGCCACGATTGCAACAAATAACTTGTTGCCAGAAAAGATTGTTTCTGAACCCATCATGGAGGATTTATAATATGTGTGTAGATAAAGTTATGTATGCAACTCTGCATAATTTGGCCTTAAAACACACGTGCGATCTTATTATGAAACTCGCTAAAAGCTCGTTTCATAAAACCGCACTAGTTTTTTAAGGCCTATCATTATGCAACCGTTGCATAAACTACTATTAGTTACGCATCCAGCGGATTCCGGCAACCTAAAATACATTATAATATTTTACTTCGAAAGCGTCGAATTCGGTTATAGTTATGCCCTTGAGAACTTTTAAATTTTCCGGCATAAAAAGTAGCTTATGTGTTAATCCAGGGTTATAATCTCCGTTACAAATTGAATTCCAATCCATCCAGCCGTTAAAGCGTGAACGTGTAACAAATGGTCGCATTTAAAATATTAGATTTTATTGATAAAGCCTAGTTCCAGGTCAGTTCAATAATACTGAAATTATAAAAGGAAGTACTATTAACTTTTATGATTTTCTTATGTGTGATATTCAGATATCGTTCGAGATCGTAAAATATGTTTAATTTAATTTTGATTTCATTATTAATTACAAAACCACACTTAATAATTTTCAGACATACCTATGTATCATATTCTTCGATGTGACCACCCGTGATGCGGCACTGAACTATTAAATTGATTTATTACGTGACGTGTTCAAACCTGAAGATGAGCGGAAGGCGATTTTGTGTAATTTATTTATTTATTTGTAAAAAAAATACTTTTTATGTTTAATGACATACTGGATCCAACACCAAACGGCGTAGCCTAAATTTAAATTTTCCTAAACTTAAAATAAGAAACATCACACTCAATTTTGTTTAGTACTAAGCTATCAAAATCGAGTTTGACATTTCTTATTTCAAGATTCGCCACATTTAAATTTAGCGAAGACACTTTCGAAGTGGCCCCACTGCGTTAGGTACAAATTAATTATAGTTAAAACGCGGCTTAAATCGTTATGGACTATGCTAAAAGCTAATTTCATTTATCATTTTATCAATACATATAAAACAGTACCGTGACTCACTTATAGACAACGCACAGCCTAAACGGGTGGTTCTAGAGGTTTGCAATTTGGAGGAGATATTTCTCGAGTAACTTAGAGGTGCACTAAGGAGGGATTTTTTGAAATTCCATCCCTAAAGGGGTGAAAAGGGGTGATAAAGTTTGTATGGAAAATACCGCGGGCGAAGCTGTGGCGGTGTACTTCATTGATGTCAATTTATACGTCATATCCATATTTAATAATAGCATTCATTCATTCACTTGCGGCACAACACTCCGCCTGCTCGTTCCATTCACTCATTTGATCATTACGCTGTCACCACGCGGGTTTACTGAAAATATTGTACAGAATGATTGAATGCACTTAATTATTGTGATCATTTATAAAAGCGCATTGATAATGATGAAGCTACAGATTAAACTGAAGGTTTATGTCAAATGAATATCCTCATTTCAAATATTTGGGGACAATACAAATGATTTATGGTTTAATTAATGATCATTATTAAGATATGCATCATAATTATGCTATCAATTAAAATTCACTGATTCTAAAGTATTATGTATTCGTGAACTGTTTGGCTACTCGCAATGGTAACACGCAAAATAGGCGCGCGCGCGTGAAACTTAACTATACTTACTCAAAAGTTTTTCTTAAACAAATCATATTGGTGACAAGCTTTTGGCCCATTACACTTTTGTATTGAAATGTCATCGGTGTTACAGTCCGCATGCGATCACTGAGGAATCTAACGCGCGTTAAAGTAAAGATCTATTTCAGTAATGGCTAATACGACAACAGCGTCGATAAGTATGAGCATGCCTTTAAGGCAACACTTGTACTGGAAGAGTGCAAGATATGAAAAGACGATTGGACGCGGCGCATCACGCCCGTTTGTGAAAATTAAACCTAAGTAGTCCAATCATGGGAACTGGTTTAAAATCAACTTGCAAGAGTTGAAAACTAGAAGTACAAATGGAAAAAGAACAATAAAATACTCAACAACTGTACCACCACAGCCTGTACCTCATCGTGTTGTTCAAATTGTACCAGATTAAAAATAAAAGGCAACAAACTGGAGCGTTTTTTCAACAAAACATGCCGCCACGTACGAAGTTTCGCATAAAAAACACTTAACCCCCTAGCGGGCCATTGATTTCGCGCGCAAACCGCGAGCGCCATGTTTATGCCGATGACGTCAGGAGTCCAACCGATTGAATAACAATGGCTCAAAAGCTTATTCAGACAAAAACATGTTCTAAACGTCAGTATATAGGGCCTAAACTTGATCTTTAAGAATTCAGTAATAAGGACGGCTTGAAAATCGTGTGGTTTGTAATATTGTCAGATGAGCAGATCTAGATGCAAATCCATTGTACCAATATATTTTTAAATTGGTAAGTAATAAAATGTATGCTTAGTACGAATTGCCATTACCAGAACAACATTACCAACATTAATGTGGCTTACTCTTAGAATAATAACGCAATAAAAACCAAGTCCGCGTGCACAATTTGAAGCAACAAAATTGGAACCATTTATGGCTCCAAAGGCTCGCTCCGTAGTGTCAAATGTCAATGCGCACTGAACGCATCTCGGTTTATTGCTTCACTTTTGTCAGGGCGGTTGGATGTAAACTATCTTTCTATGGGCTTACTATTAGCTGACTTTGAAGTACCTAAGCATAGGCCAACATTACACATTCTCTTGGGATATTCTGCACACCTTACGCAGACGTATATCCTATAATTTTCCGTTACGAACCTACCTCAAACTGGGACAGGATATCATATAATTCTCGAGGTCCTAAAGGAGTAGGTGAGGGTAATTTACGGTCTTCCTTGACGGTAATGCCCCAGAACCTACCGCCGCGACGCCCAGGAAATAATAAATAAAATGGCGTGAAATATTATCACCGGTTTGAGGTTTTTTGGGGGTAAATGGCATAATACTTAATGTAAAGTAATAAAGCTGTTCGAGACGACGGTCTTTTGTTTTGATCCTATTTTCAAAATTGAAAACGGTTTTATTTCGAGCTGCAATATTTTTTATCTACACCCATATCATAAAACCTCCATTGTTTAATCAAAAACCGTAGGAAATGACCACCATTTTGACAACCAATTAGGAAAAACCAGTGCTGCAATGTTATTTCTTTATCGATTTTAGTAAAGAAATGAGATTAAATTTGGAACAGCTGTCAAAACTCAAGTGGGCCTCTATTCTAGTATCCATAGATATTAAAACAGTTATTGATACGAAACGTCAATTCAGTATGTTTTTTTAATATAAACTGCACAACATTTGATCTCGAGTGACATGAGAATAGAGACTTCATTCGTTTGTCTATGATTTAAAAAAAATGGTCTTGCCGGAGGATCGAATTGGCGCCATTATGTTGGTGTTTTGCTGAACGAAAGTAGAATTGTTGTTGAATTGAATAGAAAAAGTTGTTTGTAATTTACATTTTAGTTGAAAATATGAATAGTAGTCTTCTCGGAGTGTGTGTGATGTGAAAATGCGCCGGATATCGGAAATATGCAGCCACGATCGCAACAAATAACTTCTTGCCAGAAAATATTGTTTCTGAACCCGTCATGGAGGATTTATAATATGTGTGTAGATAAAGTTATGTATGCAACTCTGCATAATTTGGCCTTAAAACACTCGTGCGATCTTATTATGAAACTCGCCTATCGGCTCGTTTCATAAAACCGCACTAGGGTTTTAAGGCCTATCATTATGCAACCGTTGCATAAACTACTAATGTATTCATATGTTAAGTGAAGTATTATAAGATACTCGCAAAAATGCGAATTTTATCGAAAATCGTTCTACATTGGCGATAACAATTGCCACCTCTTATATGTTAACCGATTTTGACCAATTTTTGATTAGGTCAGAACAAAATCTAGGTCTATACGTTTTTTGAATATAGATTAAAGATCATGAAAGTCAAATAATGCCGAAATTAGTTTTCTATGAGTATACTGAAACCAATTATAGTGAAAAAAGCGTGTAGATCTATATTTTGTTCTGACTGACGACCTGTCAAAAATTGGTAAACATCGGTTAACAAATCTTAATTGACAATTCAGTTAATGTGTTTGTCTTTTTAGTGTGCGATTAAAACAACTTCCTTGTAGTTATTTCAAAAACACTTTGATATTAATATTGCTAAGAAACTAAAAACTCCTCGTAACATACATAATCTACAATGAGCACCTCTGTATGTAGTATCAAAAGACACAAGAAACGTTTCTCCGACGACACTTGTCGCAAATCAATGCAGCATTTATTCAATTGTGTCGCACGACATAGCAACGAATCGCTGCCGCGATTTTCCGATTCGCAGCTCAAATTCTAAGCCGTGTTGGGAAACTCGATGACACGAATGCAGTTGTTCAAGTGAAAGGGCCCGGACTGTGTCAATTATTTTTAAGACGATTGTCTGCTTACGGATGCTGTTTAGAGAACGTTCACACGCGAGTGTGCAGAATTGGTGACTTTGATGTGGAGTTTAGCATTCAGGCTATAATGACCTGGGATATTCTTAAAGGTTCCCCTTACGCATATTATATAATGTAATATTTCTGTATTGCATAATCAGTACAAGCATAATTATATTATGCGCAGAAACGAATCTCGCATAATTGACAACTTAGATATAGAGCGTGAGCCCATCGCCTCTATTTGGGAACGCTAAGTGATGTTGTAGCGACTCGTAAGCGAGATTTCTCATCGCACTCCTCCACACGACGAGTAATGCGTAAGAGCGAGATGAGAAATCTCGCTCACGAATCGCTACAGAATCACTTAGCGTTCCCGAATAGAGGCGCAGAGCGTTGTCAGTCCGATGTAATATTTTATATTGGCACGCAGGTTTGCACGTTGTACGAAACAAGTCATAGCATCGCTGTTTACAGTATATTGCCAATCCTTGTACAGGTGCAGCATGTGGGTCAATTATTCGCAGAGGGCTTACAGCGCTCTGTGAGTACAATATAAAAATGCATTTAGTCTTTTGATGGGGCTGCCGAGATTCTGCAGCGCATCCGGTATGTTCCCTGATGCGCGGACAGATGATTTTCATGCCATCATGCGCAAGAGGAGCGCTGCGGTTCTTAGCAGAGTGCGTGCCAGCCCTAAGATCCTGGGCATTATAGCAGATAGGTGGGACTCTGCCATGCTGGGACAATCGATGCGCTTGCATGCGCCAGTGGTGTAGGATAGGATAAAATAACACTAGTATGTAAGTTTAAATGTAACTAACCCATATTGGCATTTGCCTGAAATAAATTATTGTTATTACATTTCGCATATATCTGTCACGCATATCCAATCCATCCCGAATGTTTTTTACGCATAGTTTGCGAATTTCGAAAAGTGCTAAGGCAGAAAATGACTTACGCATACATAAGTTACGCAGAACCATACCATCTTAGGACTAATTAATCGAACGTGGCCACAAGTACTCTTGTGGCTCTGCCCACCCCAATAGGGATTTCGGGCGTGATAATATGTATGTATGTAAGTTACGCAGAATAAAAAGTCCTACTTTTCTAGATACTTGTAACTAGAGAGTGGTTTTATTTTTATAGTGCGGGGGCATATTGGGTTGTGTAAGGGACGCAAGTTAACGCTAACCTAACCTACCAATAACATAGTTGTTACGATTTTTTTTACTGCAGGGGGCTTCGCCCCCCAAGCCCCCCTTGTGGGCGATTTTGCGCTCCCGTCCTGCTTCCTATTTCCTATTTAGCTATACAATGTAAACCTAGGCAAACTAAGCTGTAAGCTGTGAGAAGCAATTTGGTCTTCTCAAGGCTTGCAACTTTCATTTCATTGGACTTCCAGCATAGAGCCTCATAGATCTTACACATGGATCTATATCGTGTGTCCTAAAACTTTAAAACAATCAACATTACCTATGCCACGCGACAGGCACCTGTTGCAAATTGGTTCACTAATACGTTGCATAAAATTGAATGTCATATTTTCGTTTCGCATTCGTTACTATTTGTATAATATTTTTTCGCATATTGTTATTTCTCATAATTTTTTTGGCTAAAAATGTGTCTGTGATACCTGCTATGCGCAGTGTATTTCGGAGAATCAATATTATGCAAGATAAAGGGAACCCCTTGCACATTATATGGTTTTTCAAACGCTCGTCGCTTCAAACTTAGCTCCCTTCGGTCGGCGACAACTCTATTAAAAGAGCACAAACGTACCGTCAGCATGCAGCGAGCACGCGGCGCCGGCGCGGGCTTTGTGTGCCAATCAGATTTTTAGAGTTCCATTCAGCCTGACCTTTGTGATACAAACGGTACTCACAATACCGTTGATAAAGCAGCATGTGATTATTTCCAGCCTGAATTCCTATGTGTTCACATATCTTGATTTCCGCTGCTTGAAAATACGTTTGAGAAAGCTTATTTTGAATCTCGTATCACATTTAATCACACACACACACACACACACACACACACACACACACACACACACACACACACACACACACACACACACACACACACACACACACACACACACACACAAACACAACTGAGATTTATTATATTTTTCTATAATCTTATTTAAATTGTAATTTTAGTTCTTTTGATAGGTACAATACAATACAAATACTCTTTATCGAACACCACATAAAACATATTGGAAAAAGACATAGAAATAGGTAACACGGTATGCAATAGTATGCGGTCTTATCGCTTAGTAGCGATCTCTTCCAGACAACCTTTTGAAAGAAGAGATGGCATAACATAGACTTGCAAATGCAGGTGGTGAATACTATCTATAGTCAACATTTAAAGTACACAAAACCACTAACATACAAAATACTTACACAAGCACATACTATACACAGATAAATATATACTACCATTCAATCTTTCGTCTGTCTTCTTAAGTCTGCAATCTGTTTACGCATCAGGTTATTGTTTATGTTTGTTGTCTAGTAGTAAAACGGTAATAATAGTTCTTACACAGGCTCGACCTAGTGTGAGTACCGCTGATACTCAAATCCTAAATCATAATGTTAAGATAATTTGTTCAACCCTAAGAAATGTATAAACTGTTTGGTAAATAAATAAAAATGAATTTGAATTCAAATGACACTTTTTCTGATTGTACTTATACTGTCAACCACAGTGCAAAATTCACAAAGGTATTTGGTTAACTGTGTGTAGTCACTTAACAAAAAGACTTTTCAGGGGAACATTTTGTTGACTTTAGTACGAATATGCTATGCCCACCCATATAATATGCCTGTCTACACATAACAGTGAAATCCTTCGTTTCTTAATTTTAATTAATAATCAGAAAACATACAACAGTGACATATTCCACTCCTAAGTGCTTATCAACGTCGTGTTTATTCATTAATTAATAATTATCAAGTTCTCTGCTACTTTTTCCGCAAATAATTCAATTATTCCTTTTCTCTCGGGCACTGTGTGAGTTTCCAGTAAAAATCTTATATGGCGTACATCAGTCTTTATTGGCCATTTCAGCAAAATGTCATTGAAATCATACCTACAGAATCCTTCGTCAAGAAATACGCTCCGCACGGTAAAAATGGAATGTTTCGCTACTTCTGACGTTACGTCCTGTGTTTTTCTACACTCTGATTTTGCTTTGAATGAGTTTTGAGTCTTTACGCTGAAATTCAATAATTAAAAAATTCAATTTAACGTAAAAGAACTTATAAATTATATAACGTTTTATTAAAGTACTGTATCTTTGCGGCACCTTATAGTATTATCTGTCCGCGCTTAAATTAGGAATACGACTTTTTACTAATTTAAAGAAACAAGAATTTAAACTTAGGTCTAGGGAATTATGTGTAAGCCTATTATATAATTTTAACAAAATTTGCAACTATTTAGGGTGCAAATTTAGCTCTTGATGCAATTATTATCATAGAATATAGTTTCATCTAATTTGCATAAAAAATCCATTACAAAAATAGAAAATTCAGAGCAGCTTATACCTACAATAAAATGATGTCTCACCAAACGAACATCAAAACGAAAGAATTTTATTTACCGGTAACTTTTTCATTCTTGTTTACGAGTTTAATAATACTTGTTTTCCTTATAAAAGACGGAAATGACATCATACGGTGGAATGAAACTAACGCACCGTACAAAAAAGATCTTGCGCAGATTTAATACATATCACAAAGCAATATATATCGTAATTCTGGGAGAAAAAACAAAAGAATATCTTGAGTTAGGCGGTTTTTGAATGAATCCATATAACACATATCTCGGTAATTCCGCAGCGATACAGTTTATAGACAGTACGATAAGCTTATTTGGGATCCATAATGGTTAAGTTACTACTTACATATAAATAGTTTTACTGGCCTAATAGCCGACCCATATCCCAGTCAGAACGTTTGCTCACAGTAAAATAATTCAACTTAGTCTTACACCTTCAAACATTACAAATACATGTTATTGTATTGTCAATTCGTCACTAAAGATTTTCTAAAAGATTTTGCATTTTCGCAAACAGCTTCTTGTTGACCTTATTTATCGAAATTTTATTGTATCTTTTGCAAAATCAAACCCGGATGCTAGTACCACATTGTGTAGTTTTTCTTCATCTTCATTGATGCTTGTACCACGTCATGTTTTTTTTCCTCATCATCATGGATGATTATACCAAGTCGTGTTGTATTTTCCTCAGCTTTGTCGATGCTTGTATCAAGTCGTGTTGTTTTTTCTTCATCTTCATGTATGCTTGTACGAAGGTGTGTAGTTTATTTCTCTTCTTCATGGAGGCATGTACCAAAGCGTGTAGTTATTTCCTCGTGTTTATGAATTCTTGTACCGTGGCGTGTAGTCTTTTTTAAACGACTTAATTTTCTCATCTTCATGGATGCTTTAACCAAGTTTTATTAATAATATGCCTACGACTTTGACATGACGCCGATTTAACTGTTCTGAAGCTGTGTTTTGTAGTGCACTGTCGAATATTGCGTTCTTGGGGATCATAACATGCCTCCCCAATAACACGGCCCGCCCGGCCTGGAGAGTAATTCGCCGAATAATCTATGGGCTTTTTTCGATATTTCTCTATGTGATAATACGTTGTTTTCACTTTTTCAGCATTTTCTTTTATGATAATGCGCACATTTTAGGTTTGAGTTTTATTGGAATGAATGGGAATGAAGACTGCAGGTATTGATACTTTGTCAGATAAAGGGTTTTTAGTACGGAAAGGTTTACTTCTTAACAGGTATGATGTAATCACGTTTTCTTACTGAGAGGTCAACGTATTTAATTTCTTTATAAATCTAAGCTTTGTCGTTACAGAACAGGAAGCAGCGATGTCCTAGGAACCTAAGTGCTCATTGACCAAGCGAGTCTCTGTTTCAGCTTTGGCAAAAATGCTTTCGTATGCCCAGATGTCCGGATGTCTAGCTGGCCTCTACAGGCCGCATTTCTCAACCGATTCTCGTGAAATTTTGTGAGCAGCTTCAATAATTACATGGACTTTTTTGGCAGTCAGTTTTTTGCAATGTTTTTTTAAAAATGGCGAAGATATGGGGTTTGATAACGTAAATAATATAACGTTCATTTGCGAGGTCTACAGCTCACAGAGCCACTAGTTTATAGTATTTTTTACTGAACTATAAAATATTAAGGCGTCAAAACCGATTAAAATATCATGCGAATCTAAATCTTACACTGATAAATGTAGATTGTTTTTTATATTAAATGCTCTGTCGGATAAACCTCTGATATTAATAGTTATAAAGGTACTCACGTGTTCAGCTCGAGGTCCAGTCTGAACTTGTGGTTGAAAGCTTTGATGAGGAGTGATGTCCGATGAAAATGTTTGCCCGTCTGAAACAATATAAAGTCTTATTAGCAATCAAAAATATTTAATTCTAGCTGCTGCACGCGACTCCGTCTACCTACGTAGTACCATTGGAAACAGCAATTATTCGGATAAAAGGTAACTTATGGTTTAAAAATGGTTCGTATTTAAAATTAACCGGTTAATTAAGGGAGGGATTTTAAGTACATCAAAATCCTTTTCGTTTCCGTTTCCGTTTAATACGAAGAACAAAAAGCGGAAATCCTTATTACCCGGTTCAACTCGGACATACGCCGCGCCGCTGCAGAGTCAAGTTGCCATTTCCTTACGCGCCTACTTTTGTCACGCTCACGCAGATCAGCGCCTCTATTCGGGAACGCTAAGTGATTTTGTAGCGATTCGTAAGCGAGATTTCTCATCCCATTCTACCGCAGGACGCGTACTGTGTAAGAGCGAGATGAGAAATCTCGCTCGCGGATCGCTATAGAATCACTTTGCGTTCCCGAATAGAGGCGCAGAATGACTTGAGTGATGTGAGCTCTATTCACTCTGTTATCATGCGACGTGGGACCGCTACGCTGATTCAAATTTTATGGCGGTGATATAATGGGAACAAAGAAAGGACTGAGAATCTTGGCTACCTGATCAATAATATTAATCTGCTCTTTTCGTTATGATTAAGATTTTTGGTCTTTCTATCCTTCTGTCTTGGTGTTTAATAAACTTCCAATGATTTATATCAGTAGATTAGACTTAACAGCGACAATCTGTCGTCATATTTTTGAATGTGTGCGTGAACCGAGAAAATACTGTCATATCCTTTTCTCCCACTGTAACTCTTGCGTTCTCTTTCACGCATCACATGTACATGAAAATGATTTATTTTGTTATTAAAAGTATTCACACAAAAAATAGCACATACTTAGTTACTAGATGTGCTTTAATGAGAATAAGTTCCTTAGCAATCATGATAATTAAATGTCATCATTATCCGTTAACCTACCATTGAAGAGTCTATGTATCCTACCGTGGACTCCATTACCACCCTGTTTGATCAATGATGCTGTTCTAGTGCAAATACATCAGTTATCATAGAAAATAGCAGCTTTTGGTAGCGGTAGAGCCAAACAGTAATCTTCACTAGATGATTATTGTTCAAATGGGCCGGCTGGACCGGGGTAGTACCACACTCTCAGATAATATTGGCGTAAAGTAATAGCTTGCTATTGCGTTTCGTAAGGTGAGTGACCAGATCCGGAGGCCTATTCCCTCATCCCCATCCCATCCCCATTCCCCATCCTCCCTAGACTGGCAACGCATTGGCAGCACCACTGGTGTTGCAGATGTCCATGGGCGGCGGTGACCACTTTCCATCACGTGGGCCGTCAGCTCGTTTGTCAGTCAATATAAAAAAAAAGAAAAAAAAATAGCTAAAACGGCGTAAAATTTCTGCTGTTTCCCCATAGATCACATTATTAGATTATATTCATATTCATTTATCCAGTTATAGTCATACATTGTCAACATTATTAAAGTAATCAGAAATTAGGCCCACGCCACGCATTATAAGGATTACGCCCATTCCAACGTTTTGAAATGGCTACCCAAGACAACATCAGATCACGATAGGATTCGCTTGGTGGCATGGCTTTGCCAAGGAGGTAGCACCGGGGGGAATAAGCACTCAGCGAAGTGCTTGCCATTAAGCATGCCACGTCGGGTGTGGCTTACCATAGCGCGATGCAGCGCAGCTATCGTACAAGTGACATCTGTCCAGCAAATCGTACAATGCGTACGCAAAAAAGGGTTATAACTCAAATGGAAAAACTTTTATTCATAAATTGACACTCCACAGTTATACGACCAGTGAAGCAAAGTAACAGAGCGTACTGTTAACGGACAAACAAGTCGAATTGGTTGCCAAAAAGGGTCCCACCGCATATTTGCAAAGGACCAAGAAAATAGGCCAGCCTATACGTGCCTTTGACGAGGCGCTCGAGTGAAAATTTTATTTCATTTGACTTACATTTTAGGGAGCAAACATAATTACTGAGTTGACACTGACGATTGATTTCTGCCAACTGACTTGATTCAACGATGTTTGTTTTAGGTCCTTTCTCCGTGTTAAGCGATGTCGAATGGTTGGATTTGTTTGAACATTTTAATTTCCTTTTTGTGTTGATAATGCGTTGAAGTTTTATTGTGTTTTTGAGTAAGAATTTTAATTGCGTGATTTTGGATAGGAAGTTTATTATTGTTGCCCAAATCGAGTGGTCTTATCTATCCCTTTATGTCTGCAAAACGTTTTGTTCACGCTATACAAAAGTGCACATTTTATACGTACTGCTTTATTTTTAGCACAATAGATGGCGCTGACAGTGTTTTACATCGCGCTATAGTTTGTCTATCTATTAAAACAATACATACGGAACAAACGTACACAGTTTTTGTTAGCATTCTTAAAATAACATTTCCACCCCCTGTCCTCGTGTTTCCTTTTGATTTCATTTTTTTTTCTGTCCACAGCAATATCTGGCCAGCTGTTCTAATAATGTATGTGTCCAAGTCATGCCACCATCTTGTCGAACCCACTGAGTCGCCAATATGTGCCTGTCTCTATCTGGGCGTGTAGGAGGCCGAGTGCCATTTTAGCGTGGTGGTTTCTGAGTGACCACGGCTATACAGTTTGGTCTTTCACACATGCTCCGTCCTTTTCACACCCCAGATACTGGTGCGGTATTGCTCTGTGGCAAAATTTAAAGTTGGACTTCTGAAAGTCAGTTGGGGACCTATTCGGGCACCGTAGGTTAAGTATTTATTTTGGCAGTATATTAAACACGTGTACTCGGGTTTTCGCTTAGTTAAATGAAATAAAATAATTGGCGCTGTTAAAATAATATATGAATAGGATTTTGCTTAATATCTAACCTGATGGATAGTGATGAGGGACAGAAGACTCCTAATTACCCTCCTCTTGAAAAGACAGACGCAGGGAGGTCATTCCATTCCTTAGATGTACATGACAAAATGCTTCGTTTGATAAGGTGGAAAGTTGATTCTTTAGGGATTGAATGACTCCGTGCATCTGGTGGTCTGATGATAATTTCGTTTGCTGCACCAGGCACGCCAGCCAGGGAACTTTTTGCAAAGAACAACATACTTACACTACCGTGTCAGTTCATTTTTGACATTGCTAAGCACGTGAACAATAACATCGATGCATTCACAAAAAGAAAACCATCGCGTACGCGGTTAGGAAGCAAGGGGCTGTTACTCACAGCCAGTTGTCGACTGACCAAGTCCACCAAGACCATGCACGTGCTGGCTCCCAAGGTATACAACAAACTACCTGATGACATTATAAAACTCGAAAGTAACGCTTCCTTTTGAAGCCATTTGAAAAAGTGGCTTGTGCGCAAGTCATTTTATAATATTGATGAATTTTATGTAATAATTAATGAATAATTCTAATAATAACAATATATAATTTTATTAAAACTGATTGTACTTAACTATAGAAAATGACATGTAATATTAAATAATATTATGAATAAATGAGTATGAGTATGAGTATGATGAAAAGTAGAGGGGGGCCGTAACTCCCGGCACTCTTCAAAATATCTAAAAAACCAACGGGCAAGCGACTCTATGTCGATGATCTAGACTTTGGAGCTGTGACTGCCCCAACGCGTCGTCACCTATCAGCCTGCTAACCCGATGGTCTTCCAAATCCAGAGCAAGCAAAGAGTCGTGCGTGACCTTGAATTGGTCCCCGCTGAAAATCCGCGTTGTGGCTAACGAGGCTCAACAAAATGCTGAGCGGGAGTTCTTTTGGTGACACTCAGTCGTATTGTGTTCCTTGTAAAGGGGCACAATGTGTTCTGAATCATCGAATAAATCTTATCTTATCTTATATTTTTAATAAGCTGATACCTGTCAAAGCCATACCAAAGGTGACAGCAGTTCTCCATGCATGCGTGGATGAATGTATGGGGGTAAGATGGTTTTCTCTCTGTCTTTATTTATAACATCACAAGCTTTTACCGGAACCTTGTGCACGTGGAGTTCGTTTATCCCTCAGAAACTGTCAATTTTGCCGGAATGAAAGTAGCCATTTCCTCTAGTATTCTACTATCGCTAATAAAAAATTAACGTAATCCGTATCTCAGTTTTTAAGTGAACGAAATGAACAAACTTTCGCATTTACAATATATCATTTAGCATTTTACAAAACATTCTGAAAATTCATCATCTTAATAAATGAGACCCGCGTAATTCCATGGACGATGTAATGAGGTAATCCTATATACTCGTGAGCCGTTTCTTTGTAACGAAACAAAGGCAAGAATCAAAGGAAACATAAAAGGATGTCGGATTTATCATCAAATGTATGAGGGACACGAAAAATCGATAACGTTTACACATGAAAATGAACCTTAAACTTGGGACGTGCGGTTTAAAATATATGATTGGATTTTCAATTATACTTCGATTTTTTCAGGAGTACTCGAAGAAAAGTGGTTAAGATTGGCCGTATTTTATTACGATAATGGTTCCTTGGACCAAATTCGTCGTTAATTGAAGTTTAAGGAGCTTTTACTCAGAAATACGAGCTTAAAAACGTTATCAAAGGATATATAGAGTTTTCTTTAGGTTTTGAGCCAGGGGAAGAGTGGTTTCTATTTGCCGGTATTTTTGTCAAAAATAAATACGACAATAAAGTTTAAAGAAAAGATAAAGGAGCCCAAGGAAACGTAAATACGCGTGAATTTATCGAGCACTTTTTTCACATTAATGTACAATATTACATTTCAGCGTCACACGAAATTGAAAATGATATTTTTCGGAATCCCGTTAAAGCTGTGCCACGTGATGATAGTAATGCAATCAAGTTCCCCCACTGATGACATACTGAAAGGGCTGTAGGGGTTATAGCTCGGAGTCAGTGCAATTTATTAATGCGCTTTTGGCATATGCCATATATGCACGTTACAATGTATCATATACGTAATCATATTCATATCTTTCAACTTTAAACGAGGAGTAACAAAAACAATACCGTGACTCACTTATAGACACGCACATACTAAACGGGTGGTCCTAGAGATTTGAAATTTGGAGGAGACATTTCTTGACTACCCGAGAGGTACACTAAGGAGGGATTTTTTAAATTCCATCCCTAATGGGGTGAAAAGGGATGATAAAGTTTGTATGTCAAATACCGCGGGCAAAGCTGTGGCGGGTCCACTAGTACTTGTATATACAACGTATCCCTGGCTGTTGGACATTCTATAACAAAAAATACTCAGTAGTGCATATCTGACCAATGTGCAAATTATGAACACAATAAATGTATTACTTCAAGTCTATCTCTGTTGCAAATGGCGCTCGAACGTATCATTACGTAAATGGGCTGGTTTCCTGAAAAATTCTAATCGTCATTTACATTATAAAAAATATTGAACATAAAATATATTTTTACTTTTGTCAATTAGACAAAAAACCGGTCAAGTGCGAGTGTGACTCGCGCGCCGAGGGTCCCGTACTTACCTATGAAAAACACAAAGAACCTTGTAGGTGCAGAACCCTAAAAATTAAAAAAAAAAATATTTTTACAACCGGGTAACCATTTACAACCTACCTATGAAATAAGACAAAAAATTACTTTCGCAAGCTCTTATTTTCTTGCAACTGCTAAGTGTGATACGACTTTGCAAAGGTTATTTCGCTTCACATTTTTTTTAAGTGATGTAATTACAAATTTACGGTTCTCAGACTTTTTCCTTTATTTGTGCTGTAAGACACTACTTCTTGCCAAATTTCATGATTCTAGGTCAACGGGAAGTACCCTATAGGTTTTGATTCCCTTGAAAGTATCAAATTATGTGACATAAACGGCTGTATCTTTTGATTGCGGTGACTTAGAAGGTTGATTTTTTTACAGCTTCAAGAGATTACAGACTTGAGTATTTAATATTAATTTCAACTTGATACCTTCACGCGTTCCTGAGAAAAAGGTCTTGACAGACAGACAGACAGACAGACAGACAGACAGACACACAGACAGACAGACAGACGGACAAATAAGTGATCCTATAAGGGTTCCTTTTTTCCTTTTGAGGTACGGAACCCTAAAAATGACGAAGATATAGTGCGTTGAAGTTCCGCGTGACGTCACGACTTTGTACACTTTTTACCATTAAGTGACGCCACTCCCGAACTTTGATGCGCGTTATCTTTGTCAATTTTCATTGATTTCGTAAAGCAAAAAATACGTGTTCAATATTATTTGATAATCTAACTGACGGACTAATTAGAATAACAATTTTTTATCCAGGAAACATCCCTATTACATCAGTGTAAGAGAATGGCTGTGTGTCGGGGTGACGGCCTACATTATTTTAGCAGAATGTTTGAGCGTACTTTATCTCCCCATTTATATCGATGGCATAACCTTTGAAATATGTAGTAAAACTAAGTACCGTCCCTGCACTAATTTAGCCCGCGGCAATGTTTATTGAATTAGGACCCTTGTCCACGACAACCCGTGAATGGGTATTGGCAGAACCCTTCTCACACACATAATTATAGGGAGACATAGTTCATATTTATTGATTTTAGATGAGTTTATATAATAGTACGAATGTTTGCTATGGCAATTGCATCCTTAGCTGGGGGACATGTTTATTGGAATGAAGCTGTAATTTTCAGTATAAAATTTATATAAAAACTAAAACTAACTAAAACAATTATATAAATATACAACAAGGGTGTTTATTGACATCTAAAATTATTAACTTTGACAAATGACGTTTTGGTTAAACTCAGCAAGTATGAAAATCAACAAATGGTAAGGTGACTAGGGTTCTCTTAATTATTTGTATTAAGAGGACTGTGAACAATGGCAAAAATCACCCTTTTCATACTAAAGGCGACAACGATTTCCACTCCTTGTTAACCGATTCTGACCAATTTTTGATAGGTAGTAAGAACAAAATCTACGTCTATACGTTTTTGAATTTTGATTAAAGATCAAGAAAGTCAAATAATGCCGAAATTAGTTTTGTATGAGAATACTGAAACCACAACAAAACTGAATTTATTGATTATAGTGAAAAAATCAAAACGTATAGACCTAGATTTTGTTCAGACTGACTTACAATTATCAAAAAATTGGTGAACATCGGTTAACATTCAAGGGGTGGAAATCGTTATTGCCTTTTGTATGAAGAACCGTAGGTTCACATTCCTCACTAAGTAAATTAGCAACAGTTAACATACACATACATAGCATCACGCCCGAAATCCCTAATGGGGTGGGCAGAGCCCCAAGACTATTTGTGGCCACGTTCGATTAATTAGTCCTAAGATGGTATGATGAACCGTATGGTGACAGGTGATCAGCCCATCGCCCATACAGATAGTCCACCATGTTGGAGAGGACCCGTCCGTTAGTCGACTTTTACGACATGCCAGGATGATAGGCATCTGCACGCATTCTATGCTATTTCTTTACTCCCAGTGTAGCAGAGGAGGACAGTTAAATATATGTTTTTACGTCGAAGTTATATTGGTCCACTTCCACTGAGCCGGAAATATTGGTTTTGCATTACCTACGTCTTAAAAGTCACTCTGTATATAAAAAGACACGAATTGTTCTTTCATATTTCCTATTACTACACTAGCTGTGCCTGCAACTTTGTTCGAGTACCCTATATTTTATTTCAAGATGTAGTTCGAAATTTGCTTAGCCATTTGTGCAGGATTAAGGAATAAACATTTAAATATCTTCACATACTTTCACATTTATAATATTAGCAGGAATGATTAATCAATTTAAAAATACCCAGAGATAATAAAAATCAGAACTCTACAACGTGTTTCTGGTCACAATGGTTAATTGAAATATAGACTGGAAACGGGAAAACTATTACTGGAGCTGTTAACAAACTTTAGTTACCGAGTTCTACTTGCACGAAGACGAAATAGACTAACAAGAGGATATTATCGGAGAACTTTACAAGTTCCTGTTGCGGGTTTGACGCATCTTGATTTGAGAATGTAGGGGTTATTTATTAAATAGTTTATTTTGCTATTTCCTGTAGAGAACTAGTGGACTGTAAATGAAATGAAGGATTCATATGAAAGAGTGTTTATTCCTATAGAGATAGCTACGATTCCCAAAGTAATAGAGCTACAGCAGTAACGTGGTAAAAACGGTTCAGGCCGGAAAGTCGTCCATGTGCCAGCTAGGATGAGCAGCGACTGCTGACTTAGCTGACACGAGAGCTGACAGAGAGAGAATATCAAAAGATAAAGAGCGTTGTCCACAGTTCCGTACCGTAAAAGGAAAAAAGAAACGAAGGCGTGGAGGTATCAAGTTGAAATTAATATCATTTATACTGTGGTTTGCAATCCCTCAAAGATGTGCAAAAACAAACTTCTAAGTTAACGCAATCAAAAGATGGCCGTTTATGCCGCATTTTGACACTCGCTAGGGAATCAAAACCTATAGGGTACTTCCCGTGTACATATAATATAATCATGAAATTTGGCAAGAAGCAATGTCTTATAGTTAAAGCATTAGTAAAGAGAAAAATCCAAAAGCCATAAATTTGTAGTGGTTTCGTTTAAAGTTTGTCTTTAAAAATATTACTAAATTTAAACTAGTATTAAAGTAGCCCTAAGTTATTCTTTCAATAACTATCTACAACTCTGGCTTTTACTTTTCGAAATTGAAATATGTGGTGCGGGAGTAATGCAGTAAAGCCACGTCTCAAAGTATAAGAACATTTATTAATAACTTACATGCTATTTTATAATGTTAAGTAAACGCTGACACAAGCAAGATGCGTTTATGTTGCAGTAAACCAAGACGTTACTGCTAATATGTTAAAGTAGCCATATGCTACAAGCTGTTAGTCCTTTTTTTTTCAGGCAGACCTACACCCATCCCATTAAAATATCTAAAAAACCCCAAAAAAGGTAAACAGGTCCTGCAAAGTGATAAAAATACTGTTCTGCTCAAACCACTCATTATTTACGTACGGATCCAACCGCCTTTTAAAGGGTGTCCTTTACAAACTGTGGACAAACAGCGGCAATACCCGGGAAAAAATGCCGAATAAACCAAATAAAATTAGACCTCACATTCTCTTTGTGATTTAATAGTATCTCGGGCCGAAATTATATTCTGCGATTTGATTGGAGCACATAAAAGGAATATTATATGCGTACTATTGATTTATTGGGTTTTGCATTGTCCGAAAGAGTTGTACAGGGAGAAAATTTCATGTCAACGTTTAGGTAAAAAATTTCGAAAGTCAGATATAGATAAAAACGTGTGTTGCAATGTGTCGAAAGATTGTTTGTATACGAGGTTCAAAAATAGGCAAACAATATGTTAAAAATGATACCTATTACTAATAAACACACTGTTTACCCGTTTTTCATTTGATGTTTATTCAACAATCGAATTGATTTTTATTAGTGCTTCATTTAGTGCTTTATTACTTTGTATTATTTTTATTTAAGTTTTATATGACAATTACTTTCTGATGAGTCTCTTGCGGTGCTCTTTCTTAGTAATGTTGGTCCTGTCCGAAACGCTGGTAGATTCGACCTATTTTAATCTAGTCATGTGACGAATCAAATGTGGCCAATCGGCTGAATAAACATTTTGAATTTTTTGATTTTTTTTCGTTATAAAATAACATGTTCGAAAACTATTCGCAAACCGTATGAAAGGCTTAAAGTTTACCCTAAAACAGGTTGAAATAAGGGTTAAATCAATTCCGGGCACACTGATTTAAGTACCGGGTTTCCCGGGCACAACCCGTGTGTGCCCGGGTATAGTCGACACGACCGCCCGGTTCAAAACTGCGATCTTTTTAATTAGTACTCGTAGAAGAGGTTCGCTCCACCCAAGAGCGGGCGCCATTGTTGAAGCTCCGTGAGTGAACTTCTGAAATAAAAATAGGTTGTGGTTTTTTTGTTCACCTGTATTGTTTATATCTAAGTCTGAAGAATTCATAAATGATAAATAGGTACGTTTTTTATTGCCAAGGAAAGAAAGAAGCTGTAGTCACTAAAGCAAGGCAATAAGTCATTTGAAATTGAGGGCAAAGATAATAGAGAAGCTATAAATCATAACTCATAAATAGACGATTTAGTAGAGCAATTGTCCTCACAAATAAGCCTATTGCACTGCCACCTTGCCTGTCGGTAGTCCAGCCGCTTATAGTTTTGGACTCTAATATTATAATATTATCGCTACTATAGTAGCGAGGGTCACAATGCGTGTATGTGGAGTCTATAAGACATATGGTCTGTGGAAGAAGATAACGAGAATTTAAGGTCAATGACATTTAAAAAGAGAAGCTTCGAAGATAAAGTTGCCCCGACGCAGTCTATCACGTCAACACACAGCAGAGTCAAAGCGCAAATTCCATCTTAACGACAAAACTGTAAGGTCCAAACTCAATTCTTCTAAGACTTGATCCCATTTGGTTCCGAACGCAAAACAGTGAAAACAACTTGAGTAAGTTCCTTCTTATTTCCGACAGAACCAGAATTCTTCGCAAGACAATAGAATCTAAATTGTACAGTCGGCAACATCCGGCGTACACTTAGACGTAATAAATTGCTCTTGTTCTAATGCATGTACTCCTCGTAGAGTGGGTACGACGAGGTCACGTTAACTGTACTAACAAAGCACTTTGCTAAATGTGTTTTGTTGTTGAAAAATAGTTATACGTTTCGGATCAGAATGGTTGTTAGGGGAAATTAGTGGGAATTTATGGGAGTTGTTATAATTTATTTTAAAACGGAGTTATAATAATAATAATAAAAACATTTATTTCAGCAATTACATGGGTCGCCTTAGCCTAGTACATAAGTACATATTATAGTAACATAATTTATTCTTACATTATGTTAGGTTTAATGTATGTATAAACATTTTGGTAAGTAAGAACATTTTATTGTAAATAATGATAGGCCTTTATGTGGTTTCCTGTTCCCTAAACTAGGTAAACCTGTCTTATAGGGAGCAGGGACCTTCCAACCCCCTTGATACTCTGTTTAATATATGATGACAGTAGTACAGGATAAAGATTAAATAGTCAAGTGAAAATCAGAGCGAAGTGTGTGTATGTGTGTGTGTGTGTGTGTGTGTGTGTGTGTGTGTGTGTGTGTGTGTGTGTGCGTGTGTGTTTGGGTGTGTGAAGGTGTGTATATGTGTGTTTGTGTGTGTTTGTCCGTGTGTATGTGTGTGTGTGTGTGTGTGTGTGTGTGTGTGTGTGTGTGTGTGTGTGTGTGTGTGTGTGTGTTCGAGGTGAGTGGGTGTGCTGTGCATGCTTGATGATATATGCAATTTTAGTTTTCCGCGTTTATCTTATTTTTTTTTTGGATATGCTGTGTGATATTAGTTAGGTAGTCGGAGCTATTTTATTATTTCGAATAGTTTCTCCGTTTCGTGATAGTCTAGTGCATGGAGCCATTTTTTCGCATTTATTTTTAGGTAGAACCTGTTTGTTTTGTGTATATGAAGACGATCGTTAATTTTATTATAAAGGAAAGGTGCTAAGAAATTCAGCTGTCTGCGAAAGAAGGCTGTTTTGTGTTGAGGTGTGGTGCACACTTTATAAGGCCTTCTGCTTTCATGTCGATGACGAAGTGCACTTGAGCGGTTTACATCGGTCAAGACGTATCTGTGTTGCCAAAGGATGGTCCGTAGAATATAAAGTTGCCTAACTGATAATACACCAATCGCTTTATATAGTGCCTTTGTGGGAAATCGAATAGGTTTAAAAAGTATTACTTTAAGTATTGACCTTTGCACTCGTTCTAGTTGAATAATATGTGTTTTTGCAGCCCCACCCCATACGGCTATGCAGTATGTCAGCAAAGACTCTGCCAGTGCAAAGTACACTGTTTTAATGAGTTTTATATCTGATACTCGTCTGAGTCTTTTAAATACAAATACCAGTTTTCTAACTCTATTTGATAGGTACCGGATGTGGTCAGTCCAGGAAAGTTGTTGGTCTACGATTACCCCGAGGTATCTTAAACAAGAGACTTTGTCTAGGGGTGTGCAATTACAGGTAGTACATAGGTTGTCGTCAGGGTTGCAAGTGTGCGCTGTTATTTTAAATTCTATATTTGGCTGGGACTGTTTTTTGATACTGAAACAGATATATTTAGATTTAGTAGTATTCAGTGTAAGGAGATTTTTATCTAGCCAGTTACCGATTTGCGTGACTCCCTGCTGGGCTGACAACTCAACTTCGCGCCAGCTATTGCCAGTGAATAGTACGGCAGTGTCATCTGCATATGTTGTTATATGAGCGTTCGGTATATCAAGTTGGCATAGGCTGTTGATATAAATTAGAAATAGAGTAGGGCCCAGAATACTGCCCTGGGGAACACCAAATTTCATTTCGGTGTAGTCACTTCTTATTTCATCGATCCGGACACATTGATAACGATGTTGGAGATAGCTGGAGAGGAGTTTGTGAGGGAGACCTCTTACACCAAGCCCTTCGATTTTAGATAAAAGAATGGGGACGGAAACTGTGTCGAAGGCTTTAGCGAGATCCAGGAAGATAGCAGTGCATTTTTTTTTTGTATTTAGATTTGATGCGACTATATTTGTGAGCGAGTTGACTGCTTCCTCCGTAGATCTGCCAGCTCTGAAGCCATATTGATTACATGAGAAGAGTTTGTTACATTCCAAGTAGCTTACCAGACGAGAATTTATTAGTCTTTCGAGGATTTTTGATAGTGCAGTTAGAATCGAGATTGGTCTATAATTATTTACTTCGTTTCTTGTTCCGCCTTTGTGTATAGGCGATATTACTGATATTTTAAATGCGTTCGGAAAATATCCTGTTGTTAAGCAAAGGTTCATAATGTGAGTTAAGGGAATAATGATTTGTTCTTTGGTCCTTTTTATGAAGAGTGATGAGATGCCGTCCCAGCCAATCGCACACTGTGACTTTAATTTGTTTATGATTTCAGATACCTCATTGCAGTCTGTAGGTAGCATTACCATGGAGCCAATGCTATGGGGTTGTTCATCATTGATTGTTGCTAATTTCGCTTCACTAGTATTAAGTTTGGTTAACGTATTTTGAGCAAGTTCAGGCCCTACTTGTGCAAAGAAGTTGTTAACGTAATTTATAGATTCCTTGTAAGTTTCATGCGTCAGCAGCAGTTCATTGGGCGATTTAATTTCCTTATCGAGACAGCAAATTCTTTTGACCGCTTTCCACGTATCCTTTGGGTTGTTCCTATTTTTAGATATTTCATCTGTGTCATGTAGGATCTTTAACTGCTTCAATATATTGTTGCATGTATTTCTGTATGTTTTGTATTTGTTTAGCAGGTCTATGTTGTTAGGACTTCTACGTACTTTTAGATGTAATTTATCTCTTTTTGTTATGCATCGGATGAGTCCAGGTGTGATCCAGTTTCGGAATTTTACTTGGGATCTCGGAATGGTATACCTTTTTGTATTATTATTTATAGTTTTTTTCAGAATATCAATGATAAGGTTAGTGGCATTATCTACTTCTGTACATTCCAAAATAGGAGTCCAATCATAATTCTGAAGTTCAACACGAACAGCATTGTAGTCAAGACGTGATATCCAGGCAGGTTTAGGTTTGGTGGAAGGTTTGTTTATCAGTATACTGGTGAAAACAGCCCTGTGGTCTGTAATTAGCGTGTCAAGGACCGCAGTTGAGGTTGGTACACGGGTTTTAAGAATTATGTGATCTAGACAGTTATTTTCACGAGTTGGGAAATAATGTGCTGGTAATAGATCATTTGTGACCAAGGTGTTAAGGTAATCATCATAATGAGAATCGCAACTGTTCGCCTTGATATCTATGTTTATGTCTCCGGCTATGATAACATTTGGAAATTGACTAAGAGATTTTAATGTTTTGTCAAGTGCTAAGTTAAAGTTTTGGGTATCTCTTATTGAAGGAGAACGGTAGATGGCAACAACAGCACTGGAAGAGCCAATCTTGATAACAAGGCAGTTTGCGTCATCAAAGTCGGGCTCCTCAAAAGTGATATGGATGTCACTCCGCACGTAGACCACAATTCCACTGTTTTGGTTTGGGTTACGTTTTGTGAATATGGAACAATAGTCCGGGAGGATGGGAAGATACGGATTTGAGTTCAGCCAGCACTCTGTAAGGACGAGAATGTCAATTCGAACCTTCATTCTCGTTAGTAGTAGACTTAGACTATCAAAGTTACATGAGATACTACGTATATTTTGCGTTAATACGGTTAAGGATTTGTCTATATCGGGTACCAGTGTTGAGCAATCCTCTGGTGCACATATAAATGCTTTCGAGACGCTGACCGAGTCAATGTCGGAGATCAAATCGGTGACTATGGAATTATTCATTTTATAATAAATAAGTTATCAGTATGGATCCACGCGTAGCATTAGTGTAAATATGAGAGTGCACGGTATGTGTGTGTGTGTGTGTGTGTGTGTGTGTGTGTGTGTGTGTGTGTGTGTGTGTTACTATCATGTTTCGGTTTTTTCTGAAAGTTTTTGATTGGCTTGTCTGCATAGAATCGACATTGTTGACCATGTAAGGAGGTGACTGGGAGCGCAAGTGAAACACATGATAGATGATTAATAACTGATATAATTAGACTAAATGAATGCTTATATACTAAGGTTACATATGAGAGTGCGAGTGTGGCGCTAGTCACACTACAACCAGACCAAGGTTACTAAGTTCGTAAAAAAATCTGTCACATTGGGTTCACAGAACAAGTGGTTTGAACAAACTTACGTATGAGTTTGTGGAACAGGGTCCAAGTGATCAGTGGCCAGGGCTGCAGAGAGAGGAACCTTCTGAGGATGCAGAGTCCAGAATTACTGCATTCTGTTTGCGGCCCTTGATGTAACCACCTAGCCAGAATGATCAAGGCTCTTCTATCAGTCCGTTCACCGACACAACTATTTATTATACATAAATCAGAGTCAAACAAACAACCTCCTGTCTGAAGTCGGTTAAAGATTGTTTATTACGTCGCCCGACATTGTATTTTGTTTACGTGTAAAATGGTAGCACAGTGCTAATCCGGTGAGACATTTGTGTACGTTTCCGGAGATACGTCTTCGAGAAACACGGTTAGTGCTTTTGTTTTTTTTTAGGCGGCTGTAGTTTTTAGAAAGCTTGGTAAGACACATTGTGCGTTTTTCTGCTTTATTGGCAGTGATGGTGGTGTTATATACTAGTTTTTAAAGACATTTTATATCTTTTTAGGGTTCCGTACCTTAAAAGGAAAAGCTGAACCCTTATAGGATCACTCGTGTGTCTGTCCGTCCGTCTGTCACAGCCAATTTTCTCCCAACTACTGGACCGATTGAGTTAAAATTTGGTACACATATGCAAGTCGGTGACCGCAATACGGACGTGTAACGTAAATAAATGAATTTTAAACAGGCCCCCATGTTTAAAATTCGGAATAAATTAGGGATAAATTAAGGAAATGTTAAAAATAGTTTTGCAAACTATGGCGTGTACCTACAAATCAAATGAAAGGGCTTGTTGTGAGAATCTAAGTAAGTAAATAATTTGATCCACTTCACTGACAACATAAATGACCGAATACACAAGGGTCACTCAAATTGATCTTCGATTAAACTGTCCTTTACGTATAGGTCACAGCCGGCGGAGACTGATCTCGGATCAAACGCTTCAGTAACATTTGTGAGTTTGGCCAAAATTCTTGCCAATAGTTGAATAATTATCCTAGAATTCGTCCAGGCAGACTTCGGTTATCATTGCCATATACCGTGCGGAACTCTAAAATTTCCGGGATTAATTCTATATCTTAGTCTATCTATTGAGAGGAGTGTGAACCCATGGCTTTTCATACAAAAGATGATAACGATTTCCACCCCTTCAATGTTACCCGATGTTGACCAATTTTTGATAGGTTGTCAGTCAAAACAAAATCTAGGTCTTTACGATATGGTTTTTTCACTATAATCAAAACATTCAGTTTTATGGTTGTTTCAATATTCTCATACAAAACTAATTTCGGCGATTATTTGACTTTGTTGATGTTTATTCAATATTCAAGAACGTATAGACCTAGATTTTGTTCTGACTGACAACGTATCAAAAACTGGTCAACATCGGTTAATATTTAAGGAGTGGAAATTGTTATGCCTTTTGTATGAAAAGGGTGATTTTAGCCGTTGGTTCACAGTCCTCTTAAACAATCGTACATCATATTTTATTATAAATTAGTTAGCTTTTATTGCTTTACGGGTCTGTTTTAGTTAGAACAGAGATAATATTTATGCAGAATGTGAATTCAGGTAACTATTTCTTGGCACCGAAATCTCTTTGTTCTTGAAATAAAAGCAAGCCTGGCTAATGCTCAACATTCAAGTTATTTTAGTACTTTCAAAACATAGGTATGTTTTCTTAAGCAAAATTCGTTGATACAAGACTGAGATGTCGTTTTAATATCGCTGACTTTTAGTTAATTCATGATATTCTTGATTTTATCATCACCGATTGAAGTAATACACAAAACCGACTTAAGAGAAGTGTGAACCTACAGCTTTTCATACAAAAGGCGGTAACGATTTCCACCCGTTAAATGTTAACCGATGTTGACCAACTTTTGATAGATTGTCAGTCAGAACAAAATGAAGTTCAATACGTTTTGGTTGTTTCACTGTAATGAATAAATTAATTTTTTTGTTGTTTTAGTCTTCTCATACAAAACTAATTTCGGCAATTATTTGATTTTGTTGATCTTTAATCAATATTCAAAAACGTATAAACCTAAATTAAGTTCCGACTGACAACGATTCAAAAATTGGTCAAAATCGACATTTAAGGGGTGGAAATCGTTATCGCCTTTTGTATGAAAAGGGTGAGTTTTGCTGTTGCTATACAGTCCTCTTAAATACCACATACCGGGTCCAATGCGAAACGGTGCTTTCTTACTGTTAAATTTCCCAAACTTAACACAAGAAACGTCAAACTCGATTTTGTATAGCACAGAGGTGTCAAAATCAAGTTTGACCTTTGTTATTTTAAGTTTCACAACGTGTCGATTTTGACAAGTAAAATGTCCCAAACTTAACACAAGAAACGTCAAACTCGATTTTGTATAGCACAGAGGTGTCAAAATCAAGTTTGACCGTTTGTTATTTTAAGTTTAGTGTCTTTTAAATTTAACGAATACATTTTCGAATTGGCCCCACTATAAAAACAGAAAATGATGTATCTTCGTGAAATTAAAACATTCAAACACAACCCAAATAATACTACAGATACCGCTGCCTACTTTTACTGGCAAAGAAAGCTGCCAGACATGCGGGGCGCGCGGGGGTTTTTCGAGCGCTGTAATGCGCGTTCAAGGTTACGCGGTCCCCTCGGCCGCCGGATACGTGGTCTGTGCACTCAAATTAAATTTGCTTAGGAACTATTAAAAGCTATAAAGATAAATATCAGGTATGTACGACCGAAGCCTTTCCAAATTCAATTTTAGTTAAGACATAATACTAATCACTTTTGCGCCTAACTTTTATTCTGGCGATCGACGACAAAACGGAACGAGTAATAATAAAATTTCCTTTCAGTAGACCTAGTGATCCTTAAACTGACCACTTAAAGTTCTAACTCGCGTGATTTGGGTGCATTGGAAGTGGCAGTTAAATAGACCGGTATTCTAGCGCATTCGAATTGAGAACAATTGGCGTGAACATTCGATTTCTAGTTGTCGATTTGATGCTATTCGTTATCTGCGGGCGATTCGATATCTGTTTCGTTCAATGGTTACGGGAGAACTTCATCGGAATGGAATAATGTAATCTGTCAGTAGTATTAAAACCTATTTTAATTAATAGAAGCATAAAATTATCATACAAGAAATCAATCTCTGTCATTTAATTGACGTAAAAAAATGCTAAGAATAGCATTGACTCTCCTTCCGTGGATGTCATAGAAAGTACCAAACGAAGGATGGGCAGCAGCGTCCTTCGAGTACTATCATGACCGACTGCGGTCGCCAACCCGCCTGCCAAGCGTGGCAACTATGGCAAATCCCTCTATTTTTGGGGGAGGCGTATGTCCTGCAGTGGACGTTTTACGGCTGATAATGATGATGATAATGGAAGATAATCAGCCCAGCTTATTTCACTGTTGGGCTCAGGCTTACACTTCCACTGCAGATCTAGGGAGGCGATTTTTGAGATTCGATCGCTCGGAATGAAAAATCCACTCGCACTGCATACCAGGCGGGCGGATTTTGAGATTCGATCGCTCGAAGATTTCATTCGAGAGTAAATGATGTTAAGAAACTTATTTGTGAAAATCGAGCGGTAGAAAATTTGTTCAATATTGATACAGACGCTCGCGGCTCCGCTTCGTTATCCCCTTCCGGGATATCACCCGATGCAGTCGCATATTTGCATCGATACAGTAGCGATGCTTAATTGAAACAGTGCGACTGAATCGCTACTGTATCGCTTTTTTCGTGCGTTGCAAATGCGAAAAGCGCGTGTCGCGATCCAGCCGCGCGTTCACGAAACGCACGACAAATAGTCGTCTAGGGGGGTTGGTTCTAACTCCACACTTTAGGTACGCTCGGCCTTCGGGCAGTAGTGCTGGGCATTATTTTCAATCACAGTTTTTATTTAAAATACGGACTATTTTTTTCTTACTGGAACGGAATACTGTTTTTATAATAACGTCAATGAACAGTGACACTTCGCAAACGCATGGTATGAATGACGAGAACGGACTAAAAACGAACTTCCCCCCCTTCCCTAAATAACAGTAAGTAACTAAATAGTTTCTGGGAGAAACGAGAAACCACAGACGATGATTTGCATTGATAACAGTTGTAGCAAAAAACCGTTTTAAGTAAAACTATTTTCTAAAACAAATGCAGTTCAAAACTGCAAACTTGAAATAAACGGTTGGTAAAAAACTAGTTTTATTTAAACCATTTTCGGAAACCGTTTATTGGACAAAAAACTGTTCCGTTTCGTTCTACGGAAAACGCGAAAGGACCCAGCACTATTGGGCAGCTCGGAGTTGTAAATCGCCGTAGGTTGCAGCTCGCTCGTTCCCCGGCCAATTCGCGCGACATCAAGTAGGCGTTGTGGGGTGACACGGATAAAAAACTGAAAACCCTAGCGTACATGAAAGAGTATGTTTTATGCGACTGAGAGAGGAGGCATGATTAGGCATATTTTCGTACCTAAACACCGGTTTTGTTAGGCAGTGATTCTTCTGTACGTTAGAATATTATCTATTCTGTGCCGTGTATAAGTCATGATTCATGATATACGTCAGCTGGTCGTACTGGGTGACCAGCTACGTAGGTATTATCCACCACTATATAGTAAGCTGACTTCCTTTTTCTTCAAGATATTGGGTTAGCTATAATCTGGTTACATTCTCAATTGGAAGGGAATGATTAATGATGATGAATATTTTTTTCTACGTGCTTAGGAGGTTACTGCTGCTCAACGAGGCTTCATGATACAACTGTCTAAAACATTTTACGAGTTACCGTCCGAGAGAAACTCGGTCATGAAAATCTGTTGTTGTTGAACCATTAAGATTCCTCGGAGCTCGCGCGGACATTATACTCCATCTCCAATTTCCATTTTGAGGTCAGTGACTCCATATCGGCTACAGCATTACATACCCAACCGCATCGCGTCGGTTAATGCATTTATAATTAACGTACACTGAACGGCGCCCGCGACTCTAAAAGCGCGGGATAAATACAATTTAACGAAATCAAAAAACAATTTTGCAGCCGTTGAATTCAATTAGCCCGCTGGTTGTTTGCTAGTTTGGTTTCGTCATTTAATACATCGTTCCGTGATAATGCTAATAGCTTTTTTATATATAATTTTTATTTTACTTGGTTGTAATTAGCAGTGAAACATGCAGGAAAAGGGACTGGTAGGGCCTAAATACGGCCCGAGGATGTTATATTTGTTGTAATAGCAAAAGTCACCTCTTTTTAATAAATCCCCGCATATACGAATACGTATGTTCTTCCTTTCCCAGGACACAGACGAGATATTGATTAATTCACAAATTGAGTAAGGGCTTCCACACACAGGAACGCCGGTCGTGCGCGGGGCGGGTGGCTTGCGGGCCCGCGTAATGTTACCTGATCAAAAATCCCTTCAGCCAAAGCCTGCACTTCTGTGAACGCACGGCTGCTGCGCGGACCCGCGTTCTATGATTTGAATGCTTCCAATTTAGTTATGATGGAATATGGGCATTGGGCATATGAGTAAAAAATAGGTCTTCTTAGGGTGGATTTAATTAAAGATATGCTAAAACACTTGTTTTACGTACAGAGTCACTCATAAGAGAGAGGAGGGGATAAAATCCTTTTAAGTCGTAATTGACAAGTGACAGTTGAAAGATGCGTTTAAAAACATTTTACAACAGACCCGCCGCTCAATTACGTATCACCAATTGGTATCGCTTTCGCGGAAAGTAAACCAATTGTACCCTTATTTACATCGAGTGAAGACTAAATTGGTTTGCATTTCGAGCCAAATCGATACCAATTGTGCTACGTAATTGAGCGGCCGTTAGCAAACCGCTCCGCGCACGGCCCGCGTTTTGGTGTGTGGTAGACTTTATAACTTTTATAACAGATTAAGTTTCATCTTTAACTCACGCACATAATCTCTGTGTACAACTCTACTAACTTTCTTGTTTATATAAATCTGGGACCACGTCAAACTACACTCAAGGGCAAATAAATTGGATCACATGGCATACAGATTTTTACGTACTGTGACCTGCTTTCTCAGTGTTCATCGTTGGCTCGTACACTGCGAACAGCCCATTTCTTTACGTACAGTGCTCTGAAGCGTGTATGGTAATGCGGTGTAGTACAAGGACACAGTAAATACTATTAAGACAGTGTCACTGGTGTTTTAAATTGAATCGAGTTTCAAATTAATCTTATACCGATTATGATTTTAAAACTTACAAATAATGCCTTAAATGTACGTGAACGTGCAATTTTTTTATAAGTTCATGCCCCGTAACGCCTTCTTCAAGAAGTATCCATATGTAATTTTAAAAAGTCTTTTGAAATAGTATTACATTTATTTATATCAAAATCCTTAGCTTATTGCGTGGTTAGGTCCGATTTATAGGGTTCCGAACCTCGATAGGAAAAACGAAACCCTTATAGGATCACTCGTGTTTATTTAAGTTGTGTTTATATCGCAAAAGCTTAAAGCAATCCTTCGATCATCGTAATTGTTCATTATTTTACAGTTCAAATCCTAGCGTCACAAGACTAGTACATGTCATTCGGCCATTCAGTCGACAAGTTAAAGAGAGATGGTAATCTTAACATAGCTGTGGAACACAAAATAATGCTGACAGCTACCAATTTCAACCTCAAGATTAACCACGCACTTAGCGCGAAATAGCCAAATAAGTCTCATTGTTTATACAATTTGGACTTTCGCAAAATACGCTGATCAAATCACAATTTCAACCTCTAGATGTCGCACACGTCTCTACAGCTTTTTAATCAGCTGGAAAACATATCGGGTCACAGCTTCGTGCGCATACTGTTCTAAATCTATGTGATATGCAAAGAGGAAGGCTCCTGGCCCGGAGAGGGGGGGTCGTGGGCAAAACACTGCAAATAATGGCTCGGAATTTGTGAGCGAATCTTTTCATTCCCCATTACCGCTCGGGAAGTATAAATAAATATTACTTGGGGGTGAAAGGAGTGTATCAGTTAGATTACAGAGTGTGCGTACTGGTTTTAAAAGGACGCTTTACATAACATACTCGGGTGTTTTTTTCCCATTACATGTTTAGTCGGTTGCGTGAATTTTTATGTATCGAATAACTTGCTTTTTTCCGCGAAGAATTGTTTTTTTTTTTCATTCCCTCGGAAACCATGTGCTTTTCCGGAATGAAAATGTATGTCCTTTCCTGTGGTGTGGTGAAATTAGTAGTTTAGGTAACAGACAGACGGAAAGAGTTGCTTTCGCGGTTATATTTTAGTATTAAATACGGTAAATAATGTATTTATTTCTTTACGCGTATCATGTGTTCTACCAACTAAGAGATAATTTTGATTGAAAAGTGGTTTTTAGGGTTCCGTACCCAAAGGGTAAAACGGACCCTATTACTAAGACTCCGCTATAACAACAAATACTAAAAAAAATATTTAAGGGGGCTTGCATACAACAAACGTGATTGTTTTGCCGTTTTTATAGATAATGGTACGGAACCCTTCGTGCGCGAGTCCGACTCGCACTTAGCCGAATTTTACAGTATACCGCAGATTTTTGAACCTGCTAAGAGTTTGTTCTTGTTCATGATCATTGCAAAAATTGACGACCGAAGGTTTAAAAATTCTTACTCAAATAAAAAAAAAACACTTAGACAAATATCTTTTGGAAACGAAACGCGATAATCTTCCAACCGATTATACTCCTCAATCCGAAATTCGCGCATCAATCAAAAACCAACTCACGCGTCGACTACTTAAACCACTTTGTCAAATGCCAATCGTCACAAGCCCAAGACTCCTAAAGGAGACACTTCTCAATAGAACGAGGAACATTCGGGAACGTAGATGTTTAAAAGGGCAGAATGGAAAGCGAGGCAGGTGTGTTGAAACACGAGAACGCATTCGAGCATTCTTTCGATGTGTTCGCTCGAATGGTTCTGTCCTTATTGGAAAAATACAGAGAAACAGGGACGGCGTTATCGATCCGTGCTCGCTCTAGTCGAAACTCATTGAATAAGGTCGTGTACAAATAATAATAAATCAGTTGGAACGGTTCGTTGGTTATATTTCAGATGCTAAGTATTCGTAAAAGTAATAATAATAACAACAAATCTGGGGATAATTTTTACACAAATCGATCTAATCCCAAGGTAATGGAAATGAAAATATTTATTTTGCAGGTAGGTACACGGGCTCTTTCACATGTCTGAATCTACCAGCATTACGAAAGGTGACATCTGCTGAGAAGCGATGCCGCAAGAAAATCATCACTAAGCTCTAAAGGATTGTGTTATGGGTACTAGATGACTATATTCACACTCATATCTATACATATAATAAAATTGTTAAAAGCCGTCTGTACATACATATATACATAGCATCACGCCTGAAATCCCTAATGGGGTGGGCAGAGCCACAAGACAACTTGTGGCCACGTTCGATTAATTAGTCCTAAGATGGTATGATGAAATGTATCGTGACAGGTGATCAGCCCATCGCCCATACAGATAGTCCACCATGTTGGAGAGGACCCGTCCCTTAGTCGACTTTTACGACATGCCAGGATGATAAGCATCTGCACGCATTCTATGCTATTTCTACACTCCCAGTGCAGCAGAGGAGTTCTGCCGTCTGTACTGTACATCAATATATATAAAACAGTACCGTGACTCACTTATAGACAACGCACAGCCTAAACGGGTGGCCCTAGGGGTTTGAAATTTGGAGGAGACATGCCTCGAGTACCCTAGAGGTGCAATAAGAAGGGATTTTTTAAAATTCCATTCCTAAAGGGGTGAAAAGGGGTGATAAAGTTTGTATGGAAAATACAGCTGGCGAAGCTGTGGCGGGTCCACTAGTAGAACATAATATTTTATCCAAAGCCATACTTCAATATCTATATTAGAAATACGAAAATAACTCTGTCTACTATGTCTGTCTGTCACGTTTCCACGTCCAAAACGCCTAGCCGACCGTCCCGCCCGTTACTCATAAGGTGTTTTGCATGAATAAGTGACTAGATAAAAATTATAAGAAAAACATAGGTACAGTCGAGGTGAAAAGTATCTACGCGGACAAAGTTGTCAAAAATATGTGAACACGACTTTATTGTCAACAGTGGAAGAGCGCGCAGATATTTCTGCCCCTTCGGTAAGGTTTTTATATTTATTTATGACCTTGACTGTACATACGACAATGAGAGAACAGGTTGATTTGGGTGCGCATCGATCGCTATAACAACATTTGATATAATTTGTACAAGCACTAACGTTCATCCTACTAATATTATAACGTAAATAGTATAGAGTTTGGATGTATGAATGTTTGTTACTCAATCAGGCCGCAACAGCTGAACGGATCTAGATGAAATTTGGCACAGAGATAGGCTACTTTATATCCCGGAAAATTTAAAAGTTCCCGAGGGAATAACTATCACCGAACTCCACGCGAACGAAATCGCAGGCAGAAGCTAGTACGGTATATTTCTTGAATCATATATCACATAACAATGACATGACACATAACAAAACATGCGTCTCTCGTGGGCGGGTCGTTTCTTTACGGATTAAGAGGCATCCGACACATTATTTGTTTACCTCCGATTTCATGATCGCAAAATATTCTGAACTTTAATAACACATGTGTTAACGAGAGAATTCAACTAACAAAAATCACTCATAAACTCAACAAAAGCCGCAATTTTTCAACTTAAAACACGTCCGTAAACAAATACTATAATAAATCATTACTGAGCTACTATTAAAACGAAAAAGCATGCTCCAACGACATAACCTTCAACATTCAACTTTGTATACAGCAGGATTAAGTTCAATTTCGAATTTCCGTTGTGTTGGGGTGAGTGCCCCGATAGTTGGCCCGGGTTGTCAGCGTGATTTAGTGATGGCCGCTGGGATGAAAAATGGCCCGCATCGCGCACAAATCATCGGCGCGCCTATGCGACGCAGTGACAAACGGACGGTTATTTAGTGCTAACCGATACAGTTGTACGTTGTCAGCGGACCGTAATTGGTTACCTTTACCCTAGTGGAGCTTCGACAGTGTGCGTCGGAAAATTAATTTTTGCTAACAGTAAAAACTGTAGGTGGGATGGCAATAATGTTTTTTTTTTATGTTTAAGTATGATAGAAATAACTGAAAAGAATACAAAAATAAAATAAATATCTTTTATTATAAGGCGTATAACTTTATTAATCACGTAAATTGTCGCAAAGATTCATTTCGGTGCTATATTAAATCAATATACATTTTATTATCGGTCAATAGAAAATAAATGCAAGATCTGACAACCCTAGGTAATAAAGGCATGATAAACAATAATACAGTTACCATAAGAATAATCATGATTGAGATTAGGGCATCAATAATCGTTGCGTCCCCCTCTAACGGCCTTCAACTACCATTAGACCGACAGAGATGTATGAAGCCACATTTGCTTAGAATAGTATTACAGCGGGTTTTAGTTAAGTAATGTTTAAAATGCTGTTTCTAAATTATTTCAATAACTTTTACCCGCCAGTTTATTACTCGAATGAACTTATTATAGTTAAATTGACACTTTCGTGAGACATTATTAATTTACACGGCTTTACTCACGATTTATTGTCAGAAATAGGCCGACATGTTTCGAACTCGCATGGAGTCCTTCTTCAGAAGTTAAGTGAGGTCGCGGTCAAAGCAACCCGCGCACTGCCCGCCGCGCAGAAGGGCTCCGTACAAGTTCGAAACATGTCGGTCTATTTCTGCCAATAAAATAGTGAGTAAAGCCGTGTGTATTACAAGTGGATTTATTTAATTGTATTTGACTTATGATTTACAAATCCGGGAATCATTGGCTTGGATTAAGCTAATTAAACACGAAATATCTACGTATTTACAACTAATGAGCGACTTGTACACGGATAAGCCTAGCGAAGCTTTTGTGTATAGTTATAAGCCCTGTTAAGATCATTATTTCATGAAAACAAAACAAAGTAAGCAAATTTAGTAAGCACTTAATGAAACATGTTCTGTGATACTCATATAGTATCATTAATTCATATATTTTTTCCTGTCCGTAGCGGGTCATTCATCATTCGTGGGCATCAATCGCCATATTTCACTTGAATACAACATTAACGTGACGTTAAGTCATTTTTGTGCTTAAGGTTGTTATGAGGTCAATACGTATGTATATGGATGACATGGTTCAATACTCGTGTAGAAATTCGCAGGGCAGGTTTTGAACGTGGCTCTCGTTATAGATCAACAGAATTTTATTGAATTAAAACCATTAATGTTTCCTAGGTCATTTAAGATATTTATAAATAAATCTTATTTTTGGGTTCCCTATGAACCTACTAAGTCTATTGTGCCGCTGTTGAAATTTGTACAAAGTATGTGCTATTAATGGCGGACATCCCAATGAATGATAACAAATATAAAAAAAAACTGATTAAGGGGGTTCTCAAGGAATGTGTTTTTTAATGTTTATTTTTTAAATATTTATCATAAAAATTGCAATAAATAAAAGCTCTAAAGTAAAACAACAAATAATAAGACCCGGCCAAGTCTGAGTTGGGCTCACGCTAAGGATACCGAACTGAATGAAAAGAAACACATTTTATTTTGTAAATGAGCGTATTCAGAAAGAAGTGTATCTCTTACTATTTTGTTCTGTATTTGGAAATTGTATGTTATTCCTACTCAGAATCGTTAATACTATTGATTCTAATTGAAAAAAAAGTACGCCATGTTTATCATTCATTCAAACATAAATTACTATGCAAAATTTGTCTCTTTTTTTTTTAATGTGAATAAATTTCGTTAAAATAGGATAAAGTAAGAGAAAGTCCAAATGGGTTACCCAATTGGGTACCTATGTGACCAAAAGTTAATGACTGTTTAAAAGCAAAACTTTGTCTCAAGCTCTGAAGCTCAATTGAATTTAAAGAATTTTTCATTGACCAACTACTGCCAGTTGTCGCGCTCTCCAAATGCCAACTGATGCAAATTCTGGCCACTTTGACGTTAACTGAGTGTAACTAAAATAGTTCTATGGTGGCCCTGGAAGTTAAATTAGGTAGCTAGACTACGTCTACATTATGTTAACCATTTTCAATCGTGAACAAAGAGACGATCTTGGGAGGCAGATTACAGAAGACGTCCAATGCCCTGAGTGTCTGCTAATTAGAAGGCGCTTTGATTCCAGAAGTGGCATCGACGCCGGGGGAAGTGGTGGCGATAATTAATGTTGTTCTGGCTTAGGAAATAGTGGAATGTTTAATGGAACCCAGCCTTGTTAAAACAGCAAGAAACCGGCCACCTGTTTATATGAATGCGATGCAAGCATTAGGTGTGTGAATTTAAGAATTGATGTTTACACGTGCGTTCACCTAACCGCGAAAAAACGGGAAAACCTTTCTTCCTATATAAGATGAACGAAAGATTCGGACGCATACTATGCCTAACTATAGCGACTGTGTAGAGACGTGCTATGGACACACAAAATTGGAAGTCCATGGGAGAGGCCTTTTTTAGGGTCCCGTAGCCAAATGGCAAAAAACGGAACCCTTATAGATTCGTTATGTCTGTCTGTCTGTCTGTCTGGTTAGAACTGAAACTCAATTTTTTTTTATCAAACCCATACATGTGGGTTATCTATGGATATGTCTTCAAAAATGATATTGAGGTTTCTAATATCATTTTTTTCTAAACTGAATAGTTTGCGCGAGATATACTTCAAAAGTGGTAAAGTGTGTCCCCCCCCCTCCTGTAACTTCTAAAATAAGAGAATGATAAAACTAAAAAAAATATATGACGTACATTACCATGTAAACTTCCACCGAAAATTGGTTCGAACGAGATATAGGTAGTTAGTAGTTTTTTTTAATACGTCATAAATCACGGAACCCTTCATGGGCGAGTCCGACCCGCACTTGGCCGCTTTTATTTAATGGAACATTGTAACAGGCTATGAAAAGGTAAAATAAATATAAATTAATAAAACACAAGCAAATTTAATTTAAATTTCGCGAAGTTTCCAAGGCATCGGTAACAATAGTCATCGTCCAAGAAAACAATATAGACTAATAACTGATTGTGCGAACTCTAGGCACAATTCAATTATTATTATAATTATTTCTCTTTATCAATATTTATCACAGCAGATAACGTAATATACTTTTTATTTGGTATCGAATTATTTGTTACAAGCTTTGAATTGATATAATTTATTGATATCACTATAAGTCGACATTAAGTTGCCGTAAAGAGGTAACTCATCGTAAACTCAGTTGTTATTTGTTTTATAAACTTATTGGGTTTTAAAATAGACCTAACTTTTTGAATAACTCGCATGTTCGAGTATATTTCTGACGTTTCGCCTTTCTAGATTTTATTTTGCCGGGTAGTCTGAGATGTTATTAGTCCGACATTAAGATGAGATTACCGTGTTTTATTAAAACTCCTCTAATAAACACTACTGGATAACATATTTGTATTATTTGTACACAACCTCTGAATTAATTACTTTTATTGTTTATGTCTGCTTTAGTCATAAAGAAAATAGAATCCAGCTTGACACACTTTTCTATTAAGACGTACAATGATAGAACGTATCTAAAATCAGATTTCCATCTGGATGGTGCCCTCAGACTGAACTCGTGACCTTGTCTAGGATAGATTGGATCGGAGATGAAGCCTGAGAGAAAACGATTATGTTCGAACTGTGAACGACAGATGCAATTGCTAGTCGCTTGTTCTGCTGGAGAGAAAAGCTGTCTTGCGAAAGCTATTTAGTTTGAACTAGATCCAGCCTATTATTAGGAATACAATGCTGTTACATAATGAGTATACAAACCAAAAAAAGGTGAATCAAATGATTTGATTAAATGCAGTAGAGTTTTTGAAGTAAAAAATACTTCCAAGGCTGAGTTTTATAAAGAGTCCGTACGATCAAATTTGGGTCACGAATTTCAAAAATCGTAGTGATTTACAACAATTGACGGACCCTATAAAACGCGGCCTAGATGTACTTAATAATAACCTCAATTACTCCTTAATGCTATAGGCATGTGCTGTATTAGAAGTATTTACATTTATCTGAATTTGGCCGTTTGTTACATATTTCGAGCATTCCTTTCGAATTATTAATTGTACGTTATTGCTTTATGATTTAGTGTTCAACATTTAATTGAATTTTGTGGTTTATGATTGAATTGAATGAAAACACTTGACTGGCCACGTTTTATTGACTGCTATTTTATTGGATTGACCACAATTGTTTATTAGGTTTGGAAATAGCACATCGAATCTAAATAATAGTACTAGATTGAGGATTTTTTTGTACTATTTATATCATCATCACTGTACTGTGTCTGCAATAATCCATTTGCCACTATCAATGAGCTTTTATTAACCTTGAACATTATTTTAGCCTTAGTCATCAAGGTTCTATGCAATGCAAATCTACGGCGTCCAATCTCGTGTCACTAAACAAATATGTTCCTATAAGGCTATAGACAGCTGAGTGATAATTCATTGAATGTTATATACATAGTAAGGCTTTCGACCATATCAATCATAAATTGCTTATTGTAAAACTTCAACGAATAAGTATTAGCGGTGATCCGGTGAGATGGTTCATGTCTTATATTGATAACATTTCGCAGGCTGGTGTTATGAAAAACTATATTTCTGGGTGGTTAATCCTTTCCTAGTGGTGTTCCTCAAGGTTCATTGCTTAGTGTTCAGCTTTTTAATGTATTTGTTGATGACATCAGTGAATGTTTCACTTTCTCAAGATTGCTTTGCCTCACTGACGATATAAATATTTTCGCTCAAATAAGGTCTGTACAGGACTCTGCACTCATACAAGCTAACCTCGAGTGTCTTGATACATACTGTCGAGCCAATAAGTTAGACTTCAATCTATCTTAATGTTTTGCCCTAACCTTCTCACCGCAACGTTACCTACGATTTGTACTCCAATTTGTACTCTTTACAAACTAAAGGGTCACTTTCTGTGTAAATTACCGTGCATGAAAGATCTGGTGATATTTACGATTCAAAACTGCTTTTTGGCGAACATTTATCGATAGTATCGGTGCGAGTGCTACTAAATCGCTGGGTTTCATAATACATAATTCCAGTAATTTTACATAAGCTCAAACTAGTCAAATTGTGCTTATGCAAGAAGTAAACTTGAGTATGCTTCTCAAATCTGGAACCCGTACGTTTTACCACTATGTTTATAGACTAGAACGCGTTCAAAATTGTATGTTAAATTATTTGTTTTAAGTTATATTGGCCTGTCCTTTTGTAACTGTACAAATATCTGCAAAATGCAACACTTCATTAAGCGTCGCGAATTCGCAGACATTGTTTATTTTATGAAAAACCATAACGGCTGCATTGATTGTCCAGCTTAGAAACCTCTCATTCAACACTCCCGTATTCCTGCACCTTTTGCATCTTTTAACTGCAGGTAAAACAGTTTTCTTATTCACGCAAGTATAAATGTGAATAATTTAACAAAAGAGTTTCACATTGATGTGTTTAACATTAATACCCTAACTATGAGGCATAATTTAACAAAAATATACTTTGAGTGAGCATGCTATTACCCTTACCGTTGCTCAGTACTTTGATTGCTTACCATTACTTTCTTATACACCCTCGTTTTTCCTAAATTTATTATTATTGTGTTTTCTCTTAATAATAATTGTAACTAGTTTGTGCAAAAATGCCGACTTGATTTTTGCGGAGTGATTGTTTCTAAGCTCTCTCAGATCCCTTTCTAAGCAATAATTATATTTCTCGATGGTACTTTTGTTGACGAATAATCCGTTTTTATTCCTAGCTTGTAGTAGTATTAGCATCGTGACGATTTAACTGTATTACTATTATAATATAACATTATTATTATATTACTACGCGAGTAAACAGTTTTTTTTTTCATCTATTTGGCAAGGTATTTAATTTATTTGTTGTGATCTTATGATCGAGTACTAAGTGACCAAAGCAGCAGGCTAGCTAAGAGCTTATACAAACGTTATAACTCTAGTTTTACCGTTATAAGGGCTGTATAAACTCTTATCGCTATCGCTAAATCGAAATCTATAAGCATAATGACTAAAATGCAACTTACATTGATGGGATTGTTTGGAAACGTTAAGTTATTGCGGATAATGTGACGAAAGTAATATGATAGAGATTGTAATACAAGCTTGCTCAAAATTATCATTATGGTATCAGAAATAAAATGAAACTAAGATTTTCACTGAACGAACGATTCAACGCCTGAAACATTATTGTAGCTTAAATAAATTATTCCCTTTCCTATCGTCCTTGTGGTGTTGGTTAAGAATATCAACACCCTATCTCCTCTCGTGGGTGTAAAAGGCGACATAGGGACCAACCGAAGGATGGGCAGCAGCGTCCTTCGAGTACTATCATGACCAACTTCGGTCGCCAACCCACCTGCCAAGCGTGGCGACAATGGCAAATCCCCCCATTTTCGGGGGAGGCCTATGTCCTACATAATATATATATATATAAAAATTGTTAATGGTAATTTGGCCAGGAATTTTTTAGCTAAATCACTCTCGATATATTTTTTAACATACTAAATTTGATATTAAAAAACAACCATTAAAAAGACACACACACACACACACACACTCACACAAAGACACACACACGCGGTAAAAGTAGAACAAGGTACAAGTAGTGTACAGATGAAATTTTAGAATGCCGCATTACAAGTCGATGCAAGCGCAAATAGTGATCCGTCAAAGGCGTTTTCTAGAGCATTACACTTGGGGACAGTAAAAATGTCCACGTAACGACGGCATCGCGCTCCGTTAGCCAGTGTAATCGACATATTAACACTGATGGTCTGTCCTAGCCGTATGACGCAGACTTTTTGGTGTTTTTGCTGTTTTGGGAAGGCAATGCGCTCGCGGTTTTAAGACCCCTTAGGTCAGTGAAATAATCGTCCAAATAATTTAACATTTTTATTAGAATTTGAGGATAAAAGAAAAAAATACCTGGTTATGTTAGAGGGAGTTATTTGTCTATAGAACAACCAATACTTGAAAAGATTATTATTAACCCTTAAATTTCGAAAAAAAGGTTTAAAGAAAAGGAGAAAAAAGGTTTATTCGTTATACAGATGCAGTTAAGATAACGCTTTTTAAAGCGTATAGTCAAACTTTTTACACGAGTAGCCTGTGGGTCAGATATTCTAAGCGAGCCATCAGCGCCCTCCGAGTCCAGTACAACAATACTTTCAGAATGTTAATGCCGCGGTTCTGTAGCGTCATACTGCGCAAGCGCGCTGCATCAATCTTACAGGGCGCGCGCTGCAGCTCCAACACCATTCTGAAGGTATTAATTGACAGGTATGACTGCCGGATCCTGAAGCACTGGGTCAGAATCACGGGAGCTATAGGGGCTGAAGTCTAAAAAGGATTTAAAAAAAAAATCATTTAAGTAATTTGCATTGTAATTATTTATAAGTAATTTTTTACTTTTATTTTTTAATCTATTATATGTCTTTTAATGTAATTTAAATTCAACGGTATTTATTTTGTGTATGTTACTAACAATAGACTAAGTTACCTGTTCGCTAACAAATTAAATGATTAAATAATATAAAAATTAAAAGTTATTTCGTTCATAAATGCAAAAACGTAACATTTTGACGTCACTTGAACCTTCATAGCGACCACAAATTGCATAACCATGCATAACCTCTACTGCGATTGGCAATCCCGGTTATAATTGCCGAATGCCCAGATTGCCCAGACCGGCCAATTACTCGGCCAAATTGCGTAGGGCCCTGGTTGCCCCGGTTTTTCAAGGCGGTGGCCTCTCAAAATCCCAGTATAATTGATTGTAATGGAAAACAAAATTGCGTTTATAGTTGATTGACGCGGCGTTTCCCGTTTGGAAATATTACTCACAAGTACAAAAGTGGAGATGAAAGAGTACGGAAAATCTATTTAGCGGTGCCTTGGATTTAAAGTTGGCTTGTTTGAGGAACCCTTATAGGATCACTCGTGTGTCTGTCTGTCTGTCTGTCCTATAAGAAGTCTATGGTATTTAAGGTAACCTAGTAAATTTCAGATAATCATGTACGGAACGGAACCCTCTCCACGCGAGTTTAACTCGTTTTTTTTCTTTTATGCCTCTAAAAGCTTTGGTCATTGCTAATAAACATAGTTACAAATAAACCTTTTGACAATTATGTCTTTTCATAGTAATAAAGTCCTTAAAATTAATATATTGCTTAACGGTATACAACATTTTTCGTTGCAACCATCAATGCGGTTAGCCTAGTTGGTAGTGACCCTGCCTCCAGAACTGGCGTCCCGGTTTCGATCCCTGGTTAGGGCAAATATTTGTGTGATGAGTACAAATATTTGTTCCCGAGTCTTGGATGTTTCTTATGTATTTATCTATATTAGCATCTATATCGTCGTCTTTTACCCATAACATAAGATTTAAAGCTTACTTTGGATCTAGATCGATTTGTGTAAAAGATTCTGATTTTTAGAATTAATCCCTGATGATAAACTGTTAAAATACAAGCATTAAATAAGCATAATTTAATTGGACCGCACAACTCATTCTTAAGCAAATTCAAGAATTTAAATCCTTAATAAAGCACTAACATTCTGTAAACAAGAGATTCCGTAGTTCGTGTAACGTGGATACCCGCGTAGAATTTTTCCAAACAAACTTGAAAAAATACGGGCGATGCAAATGGCGAAACCCGCCGGTGGAAAAAACTGGAGCACTCTATTAACAGTAGAGTAGAATGAAGACAGCTGCGGTATTTAGTTTTGAAACAAATGTTTTTAAGTGCTTCCTTTTATCAATCATAAAGTAGACGAGAAACAATTTCAAAGCCACGCGAGCAATTTTTACGCTTTGTAGAACTAGTGGGTTCTTAGCATTGAGAGTTTAACTGGTTTATGAAACGCAAGCGAAAATAATACGAACGTGTTTTTAATAGCATTATGGGTCCAATTCGAAACGGTGTCTTTTAAATAAAAAAATCCTAAAATTAAAATAAGCAACGTCAAACTCAATTTTGTATAGCACAGAGCTGTCAAAATCCAGTTTTTTCTTATTTTAAATTTAGCGACTTTTAAATTAGCGAATATACTTCCGAATTGACCCCTATGTTTGTTTTAAAATACTCTATAATAAGTAACTTGCATGAGCGGAATGGTGTTCAGAAAAAAAATTATAACTATAATGACGATGATGATGTGTAGGTAGTCATAATAATTATGACTACCTACACATCATCATATTTAATTTATATAATTATAATTTTAAATTATTACTGTGTCTTTTGTAATACGGAGTGACTTGTAAATTGGTTTTATTCATAAATTATGACTTTATGACTTAACTTATAAAAATTCTTATTTTTTATTTTTGCTTTTGGTAGTCCATATTTGAGAAGAAAATTAAACTAAGTAAATAATTAAAACTTATTTCTTAAAACATTTTCGTTTTAAGTTAAACTTATGTAAAATATTAATCAGAAAATATCTTAATGGATGAACATTAACACATATTTTTTGTGTTTATTGTTAAGAAATTCCGAGGACACATTGTTAACGTTAACGTAGATTTTTTTAAATAATTGATTCAGCTGAATTCAATCTGTGCCAGCAGGTAAGTTTAGCAACTCATCTAGAGCCAACTGAGCTGAAATCTAGCAAAGCACCAAGTTTCACCCGCAAATTTATAGACTCTTCAACAACTCTTTATTAGCTCCAGTCTTGAAAATGAACTTTGTTCCTACAAATATATTAAAAAGAAAAAAATAAGTTTAAATAAGTTTCTTTTATTTCCTTCTACAACAATCATTCAAACTCTTAACATAACCCCAACTCATTTCCCAAGATTGGGAATTCGACTTTCTAACTGGGCCCCATTATAATTGGCTACTTGACTATAGTAACAAATATTAATATATTTCTGTGGAACAGTAGCTAAACATAAATAAATGCATGTCAAAGAAACAAAAAGATAATTTTGACTGTTACTTTTTTTCCTATTAAGGGTCAAAAATTGTCAAAATAAGTGAAAAATAAATATTTCTTTTTAGTTCTGAATTACTAGTTTCTTCTGAAATTTCTGTAATTTTTTAATTCTACTATATTGGTCTAAAAACAGTATTTTCGGAAATAATTGCGAATTTCATATATTTTGTATAGCAAAACCAATGTAAAAAGAGCCCTGAATTCATGCAAGTAGCCAATTCTGAACATACATTACCTATTCCTTTTATTAGTTAAAAAGTATTCATTCTATTATCATTATTAACTCAGAGATGTCTGCCGGATGTTTAGGTCTCTCTCAAAGACTTCGATAATAGTAGTTTATGCAACGGTTGCATAATGATAGGCCTTAAAACACTAGTGCGGTTTTCATGAAACGAGCCGACAGGCGAGTTTCATAATAAGATCGCACGTGTGTTTTAAGGCCAAATTATGCAGAGTTGCATACATAACTTTATCTACACACATATTATAAATCCTCCATGATGGGTTCAGAAACAATATTTTCTGGCAACAAGTTATTTGTTGCAATCGTGGCTGCATATTTCCGATATCCGGCGCATTTTCACATCACACACACTCCGAGAAGACTACTTACTATTCATATTTTCAACTAAAATGTAAATTACAAACAACTTTTTCTATTCAATTCAACAACAATTCTACTTTCGTTCAGCAAAACGTCAACATGGCGGCAAATACGATCTTCCGTCAAGACCATTTTTTTAAAATCATAGACAAACGGATGAAGTCTCTATTCTCACGTCACTCGAGATCAAATATTGTGCAGTTTATATTAAAAAAACATACTGAATTGACGTTTCGTATCAATAACTTTTTAATATCTATGGATACTAGAATAGAGACCCACTTGAGTTTTGACAGCTGTTCCAAATTTAATCTCATTTCTTTACTAAAAACGAAAAAGAAGTCATGTTATTTCTTTATCGCAGCACTGGTTTTTCCTAATTGGTTGTCAAAATGGTGGTCATTTCATACGGTTTTTGATTAACCAATGGAGGTTTTATGATATGGGTGTAGATAAAGATCCTTTTATACATTACAACAGTGTTTTCTATATTTTGTACCAATAAACTGATTGCGCTCGACAACGCCCTATCACTCGAAAAAAAAAAACTCAACGACAAAGTCGTGCGGCGCTTCGTTTCACGCAAAAACGAGAGATAATTTCGTGCCATTCATTTGGCAATAGCGAATTATTGGTCCCCATTATATTTATTAGTTATTCCATTACAAATCAATTGAATGTTTGACATTGTAAGAACCCTCAGAGTCCTGATCGTGATTATACACGCCATACAAGTCCCGAGATTGAATACCCCCTTTTTTAGGGTTCCGTTTGTGATAAAAAGCTATAAAAAGTATTTGTTTTATTTTAAAACTAGACGGAAACACGAGTATTACGGCATTTTTCCACTAGCTGTGCTGTTGATCTACGTAAGTTAAAAAAACCGGACTACAGCAAGTTAAACTCACGTGGACAGGGTTCCTTACATGATTATCGGAAATTACCTGTTACTTTAAATACCATAGACTTCTTAAAGGTTTTTCTGTAATCTTTAGGTCAAGAATTTTTGTCTATATATTTTTCAAATTTTTTTGGGAATTTCCCATTAGTTTCGGATCTAAGGAGGGAAAAAGTTTAATTTTGACCAATTTTTTCCTTAATAACTTCAAAACTATTTGTCTTAAAATTATATAAAACAATTGGATTCACACAAAAAGCCTTTTCATTTGATATGTCACACGATATGGTTTGCAAAACTTATTTTTTTCTAATTTACTCCCCAAAAAGACCCCCTTGTTTAAAATTCATTTATTTACGTTACACGTCCAAGCTGCGTTAACCGACTTACAAATGTGTATCAAATTTCAACTCAATCGGTCCAGTAGTTTCGGAGCAATTTGACTGTGACAGACGGACGGACAGACACACGAGTGATCCTATAAGGATTCCGTTTTTCATTTTGAGGTACGGAACCCTAAAAACAACACTGACGAAGGAAAAAAGCAGCATCAATTTCTCAAAACGGCAAAACATGGCTCTGGTAAATATGGCCTTTCGTTGAAAGTACACCTGACTTTCTTGGATTCTTCCAGTCGCTCACTACGGAATCCAGCTCATACTCAACTCTCACTCCTCGTCCTTTTTTCGTTACCAAGAGGAAAATAACGAAAGGCAGAAATAATTACGGCCGAGAGCCCTGGCCTCGATCACGTAGGGGGAGTCATAATTAAGCCAGGGGGATCTCCCTAAGGTGCTCAATACGTCTATATGTATATGATGACATAGTAGTGAACCTTGGAACGGAACGGTTGAATAAATCCATGAGATATTAATTACGATGGAGGTGTTTTCGTTTAGGCAGCAAGCGAAAAAAATTCTTGACAGCCAGACCAACTGGGACACCTTCAAAAACATTGCGTAGTTAGTAACCCCGTTCGATCGTCGACCTGTTCGCTTACCATCCGATGAGATTGAGTTCAAGGATGAACCAATTTCATGTAAAAAACGGTCAGAATAGGTTTTTCCTAAACTCAGCTTTAAACTCAAGTTCCGTTGCGTGTTTCAAAGATGACTTTCGGATCAGTGGCTATATGAATTTAGTTCTCCCAGTATTGTTAACGTCGACCTGATGTTTGGGGTTTCCTAAATATATGCTTTTTTATAAGTGGAAGGCAAACCATGCTTTCTGGTAACCTGATGGTTAACCGGTCATATGTATAAGTGATCACAGGTGCCCATAAACGCCAACCCAAAAAGGGTCAAATCTAAAAAAAACACTTGTCAGGGATCACCAAGTTGACGTTCTGACTTAACTCAAAAGCATTACATTTTCAACAAAAAACAACACGTGACTCCTGATTCACACTTTGGAAATTTAATCGTGAAACGTCTCCGTGACCATGTAAGTAACGCAGTCAAGTCCCACGCAATATCACAAGTGTGGACGTCACATTTTTCTTCTATTGCCTCATTTATATGCAGCCGTAGTGAGCAGGGAATTGGGCATAGAAGTGAGTAGCGCGAGTATGTAACTGGGTCACTTCTCCTGCTCCTGCCACTGCTACTCGCGTTGACCATGCAGCCGACGTGAGCAGTGAGTGAGCCACTGCTTTCGAAAGTAGTATGTGGGAATTATTTCTGGCAGCGTGAGTAGCAGTGGCAGTGCCTGCATGTAAATGAGGTATATGGTTCATGACCGTGTCAGCAACGTCTAAACTGTCCACATTTAGCGTAACAAGTCCCGCACGTCTAGCACGATCTGCCCGCGAGTCATTTGTCACTCAGTATATCCCTTACATATTTGACGTGTTTGGCAGAGACTCAATGAACGACAAACGAATCGCGCGCATGTCGTGCTAGCCCCCGTGTGCGATGTCACAAATGTGGACCCATCTTAACAATATACAACAGTATGCAAACAAATATTGTTTCATTATCTCCCGCGTGCACAACATACCTCTACATTGGCATACAACTTAGCTTCGGTGCCCCAGAAATTGCTTCCAAGGCTTCAGTCGACAGCTTAAACAGCCAGTGTGCGTTCGAATACTAAGCGAATCCTGCCATATTGCCCTGCGTAACACGGCCAAATTCTATACTCCCCAGCTAATAGCATTCCCAACATGCAAAGCGACTTCTCAAACCAGCCGCCCTACAACGAAATGTGTTTGCTTCTTTGGAGACACATTAATTCGAGCGTATAACTAGTCTCTCCTTATGCGAATATTAAACGGGTGGAGCGGCGCATACAATATGAAGTAGTATTTCCAATGTGTTAAAGTGGAATTTCGTTTGTGATTAGTTGTAAGCAGCTGGAGCTTGCGAGTATGAGGCCAGATGAAGTATGTAGCGCCGTATATACGTTTGGACGTGGCCAGGTGGGATTTACAACTTGGACGGGTTTTGAATAAAATCTTCGTCTTAATTTGATGCGAGGTCGTTAAAAGCTTTAAGAACAGTGCGGTGTTCTGGTTAGCACTGGTTAATGCTGAAACAGATTTGTATCATGAGGCACTAAACGTCTTCTGAGACTTTTAACTTGAGTAATGAGATTTATGTCGGCTTGTTATTCATATATTGTGTTCTTAGATAGTCATATTTATACCACACGTAAAAAGAGCGCTGGCGGTGGGGGCTGCGTAGTAGACGATTTATCGGCCAAATTGGTGGTATCAGGTAAGGCGAGACGGAGGGGATTACGCACATGTGTGTAAATACATTTCGAAATTACTTGGTTGATAAAATGGTCTGCGTGTGAGATCCACCTGTTTTTTCTTAAGGATATTTTTTTAAAATTTTGAAGACTTCTAGATAAACCTGGATCAATAGTCGGTAGCTACGCCATTTTTATTCTGCAGCGTCATTTAGTTGTGTAAAAAAGTGAATATTGCGATATTTATTTTAGTCTTTAGAGTAACCATTGTGCTGGTAGCTCAACAGTACCTACTTAATTGTAAGAAGAATATTTACATTATCCTATATACGCTTTACTAGTTATATCTGTTAACATCCGCAAAACAGCGATTCCGGGAGAACAAGCCACCCACGTCACATGTACGTTTTACATAACAAATTGAGAACGTGCTAGCAACACAGCCGCCTTAATTAAGGGGGGTATGATTAAAGACTCGTTATAATGGTTTTAAAAGTTCAGTAACGACGAATTGGACTGTGTATTTGAAGTATTTGCAAAAAAGTATTTATCTGGTTTGCTCTACCTAAGGATTCATCCATACTTGTCTTATTTGGTAAATAAGTTTCTAACCTCAAAACGTGCAATTTTTTGGTGATTCAGCTGTTTTATCCTAAATAAAGCAAACCTAGGCTAAAAAATGGCAAAGTGACGTCTAAAATATTGTCTGGTCCCTTTATTTTTAAGGAAACAGCTGCCAAAAATGGTGCATTTCGAGGTTAGAAACTTGTTTACCAAATAAGACAAGTATGAATAAATCCACTATACAACACAGATAAGTGTGTGACACTTGGAGCAACTTAAGAATAAAAAATACTTATTGCTAAAGGCTAAAGTACACAAAATAATTAAAATATAAATTGCAAAAGCAACTGATTTGACTAGCTTCCGCCATGTCTAACTAAAACCAAGCTAAACGCGTGTCACTTGAAGTCACTTAGCTGTGTTTTGGTTGAGTATGACAGGAATGGTATAATGTAATCATGATTGTTAGAATTCTATTGATATGTATAAAGTAAAAAATTACAATTACATTTTCATTCTGAATCCCATCCACAAACCTAGTTATATCTTCTGACTCATATAAGTAGTTTATCTTCTATTATTATCATAATATTATTCACAAATTTTATTATTATTATTTTTTACTATTTATTATAATCAACTTATTTCTTTATATTAAACCACAGTACGCTGTCCCGAACAACTCGCTCTGGCTCCACAGAAAACCAGCGTTGTGAGCACTCCCATGCTAGCAGCATTGCTGAGTGGAGACCATTTCGGCTCGCATCACACTCTTGTGTATCATTGTTTTATATCTTTCATTAAGTTGTTGTGTTGATTTTTTCGCCGAATAAATGTTTTTCTATTCTATTCTATTCTAAAGTACCTGTTTAGTGAATATCTCCAGCCCTAGGTAACGTGACCTGAGTGAAGACTCTAATGTTAAAGGTTTCAACAGTCAAAGTTTATAGCTGACGACCCTAGAATACTTCTCGCATCGGCAGAGCCAATGGTGCCACAATTATCCATAGGTGGTGGTTACTACTTTTCATAAGATAGGCCGTCTGCCAATTTGCTTGTCTCTGTGGTTTACTTAATAACCAAGGGCTGTAATAACACCATTATTGTTAATCTAGTACTTACTCGTGTGCGTGGTCTTGTGCCTTGCTGGTAGTCTGATCCGTATCCCCGACCCTGCAAGAAATAAAACAAAATGAGTACATAGAAATAAATACCTAAAAGTGATACAATAAGTTTGGTGACTGGCTAAGAACCTATCAGCTACTTAAATATCAGAGAAACCGTATTTAAAAAATCAAACGAAAAGCAATAGTTTATCATTTAATTTTGAATACGAATCATTTATTTATACATAGTTTGAACTTGTAACAAAGTTCAAATATCGAAAACTTAGTTCCGCGTAGGTAAAGGCCCAGTCAGAAAAAAAAATAGTGCCCATAAAAAAATTATGAAGAAATTGCCACAGACATTTTTACTATTTAATAATAGAACGGTAGGGGGAAAGCGCTCGAAAACGAACAAACAAAATTTAGTTCGTTTTGTTTTTGAGCAAATAATACATAACTTCACTACGTTTCACAAAAATGTTTGTGTACACACATATAAATATTTAACCGTGTTATAAATCAGGAGGAAGTCCTCAATTAATCTGTATGTTTACTTAATTTTGGGTAACAGAAGAATATTTAAAGAAAATTTGCAATTTGTATTCTTGAAGTCGTACAAAAAACTTATTACGCCTACTTGCTAAACAAAAAGCGGTTAATCTTTTTTTAAATAAGTATAATATCTACCACGGCAATCTCATTAGTTGACTTGAAGGTGAAAAGTTGGAAACTCCAGCTCGTTACAAGAAATGAACTCCAAAGACGATGTAGTAGAAAGTTGGCAAACGCATAAACGGTTCGTGGGGTTGTTTCAATTGCCAGATTAACGAATTAGCGTGCGCTGGTATGGGACTTGGTTAATTAGTCAAGTAACAATGGTAATAATGGCTTCTTTGTGGTCAACTTGTCGATTTTACTAGCAAAATTTGTTTATTATACACACACATAATTAATAATAAAGTGATAAAACATTATGTACACTAAATGTATGGTCACCCTACATTTCTTGAGGTGCATACGTAGGTTAAGACAAAGAACGTATGTTCACTACGTAGGGAGACAATAATTTCGGTTGAAAATTAAATCCAAAATTAAAAAAAAGGATTCTTAACATCATGTTTATTTTAAGAACTTCTAATTGAAATGTAATTGCCATTAATTACTGAGTAAAAAAAATGGTTCCTGTATACTAGTTCAAAGTCACCGTATATACTACATATAGGTATATATGCTTCAAGCGCGTTCTTTATGCTTGTTTGTTACTTAGTGAACACATATTTATGCAAAAGCAACGGAATCCGCGCCGTAGCCGCGTGGTCGCTGGTGTGAAAGCTTCCATTTTAGTTCCTGTGACACTGCTTACGTGGGCCCACTTCCGACCTGCTCCGCTTCTATTTCGCGTTTCGGTGTGTGTAACTTTTAGTTTGGTTGGATTTTCACTTTTATAAGCAGAATACAAGCGTCATCATTATTGCCTATTATAATCTCTACAGTTTAATAATAGACCAACTCCAGTACTCAAGATAAGAAGCCATCGCAACATCAATTAAAAGGCATTGAACGAGCAACACCTAATTGCAACATTGTGTAATGTGTATATACATCATACACCAACACCACGACGTCATCATCCGTGTATATCGTGTAATTGGTGGTCGACTTGAACACATGGTACAGCATGATCCAATTATTTGCATATAACTTAAGCTGATTAGATGTTATGTTACTGTGTAGTGATGGGCGATTTCTGATACATTTTACAAGCTTCCTAAACGTTTAAATTTTGAAAATTACAAAAGTTATCTGTAAAATTTCGGAGTGAAATATTTCCTATGACACCTAAGTTACAGTCACATACACGAGGTTGAATCTCAACTTCCGTCACTTTATAAAAATAAAACTATTGAAATGGAAAGTAATTAATTAAATGAAACACAACGAAAATTATATTTTTCAAAATAATTAAACTTGTGAGATTTGATCATGGAGATACCTTTTGACATTGAGATATTGCACCTATGCTCGGTTCCAGATAGGATGGTATCGATGACAGGTGACACTTGACGTGCATTTGATATATATAGTGATGTAGCCGTGCAAAATAAAGTCGATTTAAAAACGATTACCGACAAAAGTTTCCACGGAAAATAAAACCGATTTTTTGTACGCTTCCGTTCCATGGTAAATGGTCAGCTCTTCACTTTCAACGTGCGCATATTTGAGGTTATTGAAATTAACTTATATTTTTATTCAGTTTAATGGCTTGATTAATTGTTGAAATGTTTCATAAGTGAAATGTAAAAATGCGTAGTACCTGTCAACGATACCATCCTATCTGAAACCGAGCATAGGGTAGACATACGATTGACGGTTTAAAAATACCCATGCTGCCATCTATCGGGAAATTAGAACAACGCTTTCATTACACACAGCAGAATTAATGTGTTACTTTTAAGTTATTTTGTTTATGTATGTTAGTTTTTAAGGGTATGTTATGGACCTTGTTGGTTGAATTAAAAGGTATTATTATTATTATTACTCTGAACAACACTTCTGCAACTTATGGCAATTTAAATTAAACGTAAGTTAACTTACCGCGTGCCCATCACTACTATGTAGTTAGGAGCGACATTTGATAAGGATTCGATCACTCTTAAAAAGCTGTAAAGAATTTAAAGCCTTTCGTATGGAAGCGCGTTTTGTTACTGCAATAAACTTCAACGTTGCTACTTTTTAAAGTATCTTGTGACTTACCATCTTTTATTTACCTGTTGGTTCGTATGTTTAAATCTCAAAAGGAATCATTTTGTTCCTCGTGTAAGTATTAAACTGACAGTGTGAAACTTTGTGAACGAAGAAACAGGGGGTGATTCTCTTAAAAGCAATGTGAACCTACGTTTTTTCATTCAAATGGTTACATCGATTTCCACCCCTTAAATGTGAACCGTTATTTTTTTCACTATAATCAATAAATTCAGTTTTATTGTTATTTTACTATTTTCATACAAAACGAATTTCGGCCATTATTTGACTTTGTTGATCTTTAAATCTATATTCAAAAATATGTAGACCTAGATTTTGTTCTGACTGACAAACTATCAAAAAAATTGGTCAAAATCGGTTAACATTTAAGAGGCGGAAATCGTTATCGCCTTTTGTATGAAAAGGGTGATTTTCGACTTTGGTTCACAGTCCTCTTAAATAAAACTTGGTTCATGAACTCATCGGCGAGCTTAACTTGACCCGTCAATACGTATAAACTACATGTTTGCGCGTGTCTCCCTCCTTGGTTATATCGAAGTTACCGGCCACGGACGTATTTAGCTATCTATCTGCATGTAATGCCTACGAGCGCGCAGGTCTATTTATGATAGTTGGACGACAATAAGAGATGAGCATGAGCGATGAGATTGTTTTCATAATTTGCACATTGCCATTGGTCAGATAATGCTCTAGTGAGTCTTTTTAGGGTTCCGTACCTCAAAAGGAAAAAACGAAACCCTTATCTGGATCACTCGTGCGTCTGTCTGTCCGTCTGTCACAGCCAATTTGCTCCAAAAATACTGGACCGATTGAGCTGAATTTTCGTATACATATGTAAGTTGGTGACCGCAACACGGACGCGTGACGTAAATATATGAATTATAAACATGGGGGCCACGTTTGGGGGGTAAATCAGAAAATTAAAAAAAAAGTTATGCAATCTATATTTTGTGACATATCAAATGAAAGGGCTTATTGTGAGGACTATACATATATTTTTTCTGAATTTTAAGTAAAATAGTTTAGAAGTTATTTAGGAAAACAGGCGAAAATTGACCATTCCCCCCCTTATTTCCGAAACTACTGCGGCTAAAATATTGAAAAAATACAATAAATAGTCCTTTACTTATAGATTACAGGAAAACCTATAAGAAGTCTATGGTATTTAAAGTAACCTAGTAAATTGCAGATAAACATGTACGGAACGGAACCCTCTCCATGCGAGGTTAACTCGCACTTGTCCGGTTTTTTATAGTAAGAGGGGGCAAACGAGCAGGCGAGTTACCTGATGGTAAGCAATCACCGCCGCCCATGGACATCCGCAACACCAGGGGAATGGGTTAGTATCATAACGACTACATTGTCAAAACGACCAAATCCTCATAAGGTCCAGATCTCAGAAGGACCATCTCCGTAGAAAGCCTATATCTCCGAATGACTTGGTAGCAAAATGACTGTTTCTCAAAAAGATCAAATCGTTAAAATCTTCTGAGATCTGGACCTTATGATGATTTGGTCGTTTTGACAATGTAGTCGTTATGATACCAACCCAGGGGAATCACGGATGCGTTGCCGACCCTTTGAGAAAGGTGTAGGCTGACAAACAGGCAGACGACCCACCTGATGGAAAGCGGTCACTGCTGCCTATGGACATCTGCAACACCAGAGGTGCTACCAATGCGTTGCCAGTCTAGGGAGGATGGGGATTGGGGATGGGATGGGGATGAGGGAATAGGCCTCCAGATCTCGGCACTCACCGCACGAAACGCAAAAGCAAGCTATTACTTTACGCCGATATTCTGTGAGAGTGTGGTACTACCTCGGTCGAGCCGGCCCATTCGAACAGTAATCATGTAGTGAGGATTACTGTTTGGCTCTACCACTACATAAACAATTGTGTAAAGGAATGTCTAATATTATGTTATGCGTGTATACAGGAACTACTCGCCTATAGTAGCTAATAAGATAAATAATACATGGCCCAGACTTACCATGCATGGAATACGAATATTATATAATATGACCAATTATTTATTTGGCTAACAAGCGACCACCGGATATTGACACAGCCAGGCAACACAGAAACAGACCAGTCGCCTTTTGTCTTTATTTAATAACCGAAAACAGATTTCCGAAGCAGGAAAACATCTGAGGAAACATTCACCGAAATAACAGACTCAATCCATAGCACAATAGGTATTGCATCCAACGCTACAAAAACGGAATTTTCGTGACATCAAACGGGAGCGATTTTTATGTAATATCCAGCCTGTGACGCCTTTGTTTCAAATGGTTATGCCGCCCATTTGTCAAGAACACACCCTAGTACATGACAACATGACGTGACCAATTACGGACTAATGCTATTGTAATAAAGCCCAATATCGCTTGCTTACAACATAAAAACTCTACAAGATATACTGAAGAGGAAAGATAGTAGGAACTAGTCCGTACCGTAAGAAGTAAATCCGGACAGATGGCAAAAGTGTTTAGACATATTCCAAATTATGTTGACCGAATAACATTTGGCTGAATGTAGCTAGTGTTTGGCCTAATTTTCATGTTGTCGAATATATTGTAACATCCATGTGTATAACTGTCTAAGATATAATTATTTAATGGGCATGGGGGCATTAATACCCGAGAGGCTGAAGGGCTGAAAGGTGTTTCTCGACTGTTAACGACGGTCATGTGATACACTCACCCCTTGCGCAACACATCCTCCCTTCGAGCATAAAGCTCCCGTGACTCCACTCTGCCCGGCCGTTCAAGGGAAGCCAGAAGTGAGGGTCTATTCTTCATCATTGTTCACTCCAACTACCCGGTGAAGGCAAGCTGAGATGACGAATAGGGTATTTGTTCGGGAGCACTCAGGTCCGTGGAGTCGCTGTTCGCCAAGCGTTCGCCACAAGCTGCCCTGCGATGGCTGATAACACTAGTAACACCAGCGAGCGATCGGGTCGCCACATCCCTACGCTACTACTATTATGTGGTATATTTTATGCTATGCCAAGATGCGTAATTTCCAAACAAGAGCGGGCTTATTTTCTTAACTTTTAAACCGAATCAATGCCAATCCAAATAGGCGGAATCCTTTCAAACGCTGTAATTACCCCGATACCTGGATCGATCGGCGAACTTTCCTCGAAGTTTAATTGGCTTCCAGAATATTTCGTGCCGAGAGGAATGTCGGATGCTCTTACACCACAAGGGTGGAATATAAGTGAGGAAAATGCTGTATAAATAAGATCGGTTGACCCGCTATTACGGCATTGTAAAACAAGTACGATTTTGAAAGAACTTGGTATTTTCATGTCAAGTAGTTACCAAAATCTTATGTGATTTACAAATTAACTTAGGGCGTCTATTCGGGAACGTCTAAGTGAGACTGCAGCGACCCGCGAGCGAGACTCGCATCTTGCTCTTACGCATTACGCGTCGTGCGGAAGAGTGGGATGAGAAATCTCGCTCACGAGTCGCTACAACATCACTAAGTGTTCTCGAATAGGGGCGCAGGTCTTAAATTTAATTGAGCAGTTTAATGTAAAACCGTACCTACTTGTGAACACAAAATAACGATAAAAAAAGATGAATACACACATTTATATCGATTCAAACATTCAAACGACTTTCTAATCTTATTTACATTTAGATATTTGAATGGAGGTGACTGGGCATTAGTCTCCATGCCAGTCCAGTGCGAATTAAGGACTGTACTTACATCTTTGAATTACTTCATATATATTTATGCTCCTTTCCTTACTATGTTATTGCTTCAAATGCTCGTGATATATTATATCAAATGGACGACGCGGTTAGCCTAGTTGGTAGTAACCTTACGTCCGAAGCCGCGGGCCCGGGTTCGATCGGGAAATATTTGTGTGGTGAGCAGGCATGTTTTTTTCTAAGTCTTGTATGTTTCCTATGTATTTAAGTATTTATTTAACTATAAAAGTATATATATCGTCGTCTAGTACCCATAACCCAAAGCTTTAGAACTTACTTTTGGGACTAGATCAATTTGTGTAAAGATTGTTCCCTTTTTATTTATTTAAAAATAATAATCTCTAATTTATAAAATAAAAAAACCGACTACAAATAGCCTTTGAAAAGTACCTAAGTTTTTTGTTCACATTTTATTTATTATCCTGTGATTTAACGACACATATTTACTACATAAGTAACAATAGCATAATGCCAATTGCTCATCACCATTTACAAACTGGTGCTATCCACGGTGCAAAGATGTCAATCGATGAGGAGTTCTCCTGGTTCTTCAATTTTAGTACATGAATTTTCATGGACATAAGTTGCTATAGAACTTTATACAGCAATTTAATCGCCAACCGTGAAATACTCAACATTTTAGGAGTTCCGGTAATCATCTATGGTCTTCATCAACAGTTCCACTTCACCAAATAATGCTTTTGGAACGTGACTGCTTGAGTTATTACAGAAATACTAAATATGGTCTATGCTTGCCTATAATATTTGAAGAGTTCCATCGATTCCTCATAGATCCTCTGATCATAACTCGACTTTTACGACAACGGGACCAAACTGGAGGTATACCCTACCGATTAAAAACAGAATTTTCAAAATCGGTTTATAAATGATGGAGTTCTGAAGTAACAAACATTAAAAAAAAATACAACCGAATTGAAAACCTCCTCCTTTTTTTTCTGAAGTCGGTTAAAATTTGCTGTGAGATTCGAATATCTCAGTGGTGCGATACAGTTTGAACCCGCGACCGTTACACAAACGTTACATATTTGAAACGAGACATAATGTAACATTTATAATAGTCTTCAAAGTTTTTTTTAAGACAGTATAAAACTAATAAAAACTTCGTCCATTACGAGACAAGGCTAAAAAACTGATAGTATTCCTGCAGGGCAATATAGTTCTTGTCACCCCTTTCCTCGAGGGAGCGCTATGCTATTAATCATTGCTTTTGTTTTTTTTTTGTTCACAAAATGTCGTAAATTACCTCTATTATTATTGTTTACGATATGATGGAATGATGGACATTCGAAAAGAGTTATGTGAATATTTTTTACGGAAAAATAATGAACATTGCGTCGTTTGAACGCATCCTCATGAAACTTGGTATAGGGTACTCAGCGCCTCTATTCGGGAACGCTAAGTGATGTTGTAGCGACTCGTAAGCCAGATTTCTCAACTCGCTCTTACGCATTACGCGTCGTGCGAAAGAGTGGGATGAGAAATCTGGCTTACGAGTCGCTACAGAATCACTTTGCGTTCCCGAATAGAGGCGCAGGATATAAAAATAAATCGAGCATTGTTCATACGATTTTGATAAATTTTTATTTTTTAATTTATTTCTCAAAAACGTACACAACATTATTATAAAAATAATTTCCTCGCCAAACTGACAACAGTTTGTTGGCGAGATCGCGCTCAAACTCAATTTTTTTTGCCATGTACCTAAATTTACTTAATCCTACACAAATTTATATTCTAATACAATATAACAGATAACTTACTTAAAAGAGAGGGTTTAGGATACTCGTACTATTGGAAAAATTCGCCCTATGCCAATCTTTCCAAAAGTATTTTTTTTAACGTATCTTTCACTACTTTTCTGCTAAAGTAGTAAAGTAGTTTTTATTAAGTTGAAAGTTTATTGAATTTAAAGAGAGCGTTCTCAAACCACACATAAGCATGATTTCGTAGGACAACGTCATGCTTAAGCAGCGCGTTTGACATTTACAGAACAAACATTCTAATTGATATTTACAGAAACCAATCGCTATCATGGTAACAAAATGTCGCTGTTTTGTCACTTGCTTTTTAATGTTAACTTCGCAAAGTGAGATAGAGACGAAAGAAGGCGATATGATATTACCGTATCATTAAACCAAACCACACACCTGGCTGGTTCATGGCATGTTACCTGGAGCAACTTACTGGCCTTCAAGTCACAGGCTTTGTCCTATTTTGAAGGTCAGAGGCTCACTCTTGGTGAAGCTGTTAATCTTTCACATCATGTAGATATTTTTAAATGTACTTGTCCCTAAGCTAAGGAAGGATGCAATAAAGTTTTTTTATTATTATTATTATTATTATTATGTTATTTTCCATTATATTTTTCCTATGATTTTTCTAATGAGAGCAAGCCTCTGTCCATTGGGACCTTGATGATGATGAAGTTCTTTTTAGACGGCTCCTTTTGCCACATAATGCTAGATTATTGTCTGTTTTAAATATCGGTCTTTGGCAATAAATTAATTTCCATTCTATTGTATTTTATTCTAATAAACCGTTCTCTTTTTAACCTAATAAACATACGACGACGCGGTTAGCCTAGTTGGTAGTGACCCTGCCTCCGAAGCTAGCGGTCGCGGGTTCGATCCCCGGTAAGGGCAAATATTTGTGTGATGAGCACGAATGTATGTTCTTAAGGTTTGGATGTTTCCTATGTATTTCAGTATTTATTCATCTATATGTACATATAAGTATGTATATCATCTAGTACCCATAAAACAAACTTCTAGAGCTTACTTTAGGACTAGATCGATTTGTGTAAATATAAAGATATTCCCAAAAAAAGAAAAAAAAAACATTTACAAACACTGTGCCTGTTCTACCGCGGTACGGGTCTACTTGGCTACGTGCAAAAACAGCCAACAAAGTTCCACTCCACTTACAACCCGTGCGTTGTCCCACGAGTGCCACATTAATCACTAAATATCGCGAAGCCGTCGCAACGAACACTTTTACCGTCCAAACTGGCGCCATTATTTGGTAGCCAGTCTTTCACGAACACATAACGAGTTTCTTGAACGACGCGAGGGATGAAGTGGATAGGTATATGGGGAGCGTTTTGGTATTGAAATGGGGGTGTTTTTGATGGGGAGGCGTTTGCATAGACCAAGTTTATTGTTATGTTTGGTGAAGAATTGAAGATTAGTGTAAACTTCAAGCGATGGAGGATGGCATTATCTATATTTTGATTAACACTTTGAGTGCCAGGAGTCCGTTAGGTGGTCTGTTCGTAGCGTATTTAGCGCGTAAGAATAGCGAATGGCTCTGATATATTACTTTTGTCTTTGTTGGTATTCATTCATTTTTCTTTCACTTTCATTTACGATACCGTTACAATTTGAATTCCGTCACAGTCAGAGAGGCATAATATGAATAAAGTCGTTCGTGTATCCCTCGGATTTTGCAATCTTTGGTGAGATATCGTGACTTTGGCTCAACTCGCTCCCCTCCCCGTAATCTCACGTGAGATCTTTCAAGATGTGTTTTTTTAGTGTAAAAATGTTAACCTGTGCTTGTTTACTTTGGATTTATTTAAAAATATATTATGTGCTTAATTATTTTTATTTAAAACAATTTTTTGTATTTATTTTTTAGATTTTTCTTTTATTTAATTTTACCCAGTTTTCTCGCAATTTTACAGTATGCTTATTGCTGAAAAAAATTACATCACGTTTGACGAGATTGCCTCTGTCCCCCACGTGAGATTGGATGAGATTCGGCTCGACCCCATCCCCCTAAACACCTCATGTAATTAACTCTTATCCGGGGATTATGTAATCTGTGTCCGGGTAGAGGCATTTTATCGATCACATATTTATATTTAGAATTTCAATCTTAACAAAACTAGATAGTATGATGCAAATTCGATTGTTTTTATGATGAAAATGATTCCCTAGTAAGTGACAAACAAACTGTTTTTGAATTTTACGTAGCATATCTGTATGTATGGGGCCCGCTTAACGCATTAACTGCCACTCCTTTTTCCTGGATCTTCGCCAGATGCCGCACTTTTATATAATGCCTCAAACTTACATGTGAGTTTAACTCAGTGCCTCAAACGCACATATGAGTTCATACTAATTTGACGTTGAATATTAAAATTAATTAAACTCACATATGCGTTGAAGGCACCGGGCGAAGCTCGCTAAATATAACTCACAGACGCGTTCAAGGCACTGGATGAAACTAAAGAAAACGCATAATATGCGGTGCCGGCAGTGAAGGCGTTAGGGGTTACCCTTAAGCTGTTCAGTATAATCATGGATTATTTAAAGCTTACCTTCTGCGCGTTGACCTCTCTCGTGGAAATGCCCATCTTTTCGTGATGCCGCAGCTGTACGGGGTAAATGATCTGGTAGTAGTGGGCGCCGATGTTCCGTACCAACTCCTGGTTTTGTCTGTACTCGCGAAGAAGCCGTTCCACTTCACCTGGTGACAAGAATAGACGTCATTGTTCATGTGGAAGAGATATCAGGTAACCTACTCATTATAAATAGATCACACAATACTTAAATCTACTGTGAAGCGAATTCTTATTTCTAGGGCATATTACACAGTAAGACTACATTATGGACAGGGGATGTTTGGGTCTCGCTCGATGGGTACCTACTGTGGTATTATACTTAGATTTGTCTAAAACTGTAGACTTCATTGTTAACTTATGTGTACTGTTTTGAAAAAAAAAAAAACCTAACCGAGTTTCTTGCCGGCTCTTCATGTAGACGTTTTTTTCCAAACCGATGGTAAATTCATTAATTGACCTTCATAAGAGCTTGTAAAAGTCTAAATTGAATGAAGATAGTTTGACTTTGACTTTCACTTTATTTAGAGTAAAAATAATAAGGGAAATACCTACTCGAGGTTGAGAAGTAGTTGAGAATATATTTTGGATACATTCATCTAGCCTCAACCTAGGATCCCTTGGACAACAGAGAACAATATGCATACTTGTAAAGATAAATACATACATTATAGAGATAACTAGCTGTCCCCGCAACTTTGCGTAGGATCGGGATGAAATATAGTCTATGTGTTAATACCAGGTATAAGCTATACTCTTTCAAAATTTCATCTAAATCCGTCCAGTGGTTGACGCGTGAAGGAGTAACAAAGATATGCACTAACAAAGTTTCGTGTTTTTAATATTATTAGTGTGATAATTATCGATGATTTGCGTAAAAATTCATGTTCATCACACAAAGTTGGCGTTTAGCGGGATCGTCCAGCGCGATCAAGTCATTCAGTCACCTGTGTTGTATTCATTCAAACCATGGACATATTATTTGTCATTAAACCACGTCATTATCGTGTTCATGTAGATATGAAATTTAAGGTCGATAAAGATATTTATTGTTTAATAAAATTACTTTAAAATTTAACTTGTAACCCATGTGTACTTAGGCATGCTAGTTTTTTTAATGCACATTTTTATTTTTAAACTGTTCGTATTACCAACTTTTCGATGTATGCAATGAAAATGGTACTCATTAATTAATTCCCTACCTTTTTGCCATTTAGTACTGTATTCGGTGGTGTGTGTATAACCATTTACTTCAACTCTCGTCCCCTTACACATATACTTTCTACTTTCATTTGATCATTCAAACCATTCGTGCCAGCTCTTGTGAATCGACCTATACCCATTATTAAAGAAACAGAAACTTTACAGATCCCTAAACAGAGGCCGAAGCATTACTTGTTTGTTTCTACTAACTTCGGAATTATAATAAAATTATTCTATTTGCATTTACACAGTTTCTTTAGTAAATTGAACAAGCCTCGAGGGTATTATTCGAAATGCTCCCTCGGACGTCTTGAACTTTATAGTAAATTCGAGCTTACTAAAACAAACAAATTGTCCAGGGAAATCTGGCTAAAAGATAGGCACAGTATAATCAAGTAATGTGCTTTAGTTTTTTCCTAATCTTTGTCATCGATTTTTATTGCAGAAGTTAGTGATGTTGTTTGTTAGGGTTCCGTACCCCAATATGAAAAAAATATAATTTAACAAATAAAAAAACCGACTTCAAAAACCCTTTGAAAAGTAAGAAATAATTATTGGATTCCGTAAGTCATCAAAGGGTTTTTGAAGTTGGTTTTTTTATTTGTTAAATTATAATTTTCTTTTCTCTTTTTAGTGATTATCGAATGTGATTTAACGACACACATTTACTTCATCAAACAACAATAGCATAATGCCAATTTCTCATCACCGCTTACAAAATGTTGCTATCCACGGTGCAAGGACATCAATCTTTGAGGAGTTCTCAGGAGAACTCCTCAAAGCATTTTCATGCGCATAAATTGCTTCTCAACCTTATACAGAAATTTCATCTCCAGCTGCGAAATATTTACCACTGAGGAATTCCGGTGGTTATCTATGGTCTTCATCATCAGTTTCAGTTCACCAAATAATGCTTTTGGAACGCAACTGCTTGAGTTTTTACCGAAAATACTAAAATTGTTATATGCGTGCCTATAGTATTTGAGGAGTTTCATCGATTCCTCATGGATCCTCTCATCAGATCTCAGTTTTACTTCAATGGGACCAACTGTGAGGTATACTCTATCGATTAAAAAAAGAATCATCCAAATCGGTCCAGTGATCTCCGAGTAATCGGGGAACATACATAAAAAAAAAAGATTCCGACGAATTGAGAACCTCCTCCTTTTTTGAAGTCGGTTAAAAAGGAACGCTTACAGGATCACATCTTTGTCCATCTGCAGACGCGCGAAACGGCGCGGCGCTAACGATTACCACCCCTTAAATGTTAACCAATTTTGACCAAATCTTGATAGGTTGTCAGTCATAACAAAATCTAGGTATATACGTTGTGGTTTATTCACAATAATCAATAAATTCAGTTTTATTGTTGTTTCAGTATTGTCATACACAACTAATTTCGGTCATTATTTGACTTTTTTGATATTTAATCAATATTCAAAAAACGTATTTGACTTAGGTTTTTCGGTTAACATTTAAGGGGTGCGAATCGTTATCGCCTTTTGTATGAAAAGGTTAATTTTTGCCGTTGGTTCACAGTCCTCTTAAGTATGTGTCTTAAGTAGCGATACAAAGCTGATTACAGGAACTCACACGTAGTAGCAATTGTTAAATAACAAACTGAAAGGAAGCATTATATCTGAGATGAAATAGTTTCTTTTTGATGGGGAACTGGGAGGCTGGGGTTTTGATTTGGTTAGGCCATGATGCCTTTTTATCCATACCGTCAGTGCGTCCCAGTTTTAAAATTAGATACGCAGACGTAATGACCGCACCTTTTTTGCAGATGGGATTGCGAAAAGTTTGTATTGCCTGAGTGTCAATACTGCAGAGTTTAATTTAAAATGGGGGAGCATGTACGTTCATTTTTCTAGTATGAAGGGACGGGGGGACACATGGTGTTTTTTTATGTATTTTGAGCTGCTTTACTGCTTCTTTTTGGTACGTTTTGCCCTTTACCGCGATGTTAGCACATTTTTGTCTGTTTTCGTTCGAGCGAGCGATTTTAAATGCTAAGATTTTTTTGCGAATCCTTTTCCTCGGCTATTGGATAGTTCTTTATCTCTGGATTGAGGACTGCATCTCTCTTTCTCAAGTTTGGCGACTTAAGACTTCCCTCTGCCGCCTCATCTTTGGATGTCGCAGTGCCTTGTCTGATTATCATCCAAGCGTATATCAATAACGCCGTTCAACTTTAAATTATCGATTCAAAATCGATCGATTGTACCATTGTAGCTTTGCAGGCTCAAGCTGCAATGGCTGGATAAATGTTAATCTCTCCAATATCTAGTAAGTGGCACTTATAGCGCTATGAGTTTCAATCTTCGAAGCTGCAGCCATAGACAGTAACGGCCGTGGTCATCAGCTGCATTGCTATTATGCGGCCAGCCAATAGGGATTTAGAAAAGATATGGTGTTAGTTCGTTTTATGGAGCGCTGGGTTGCTATGGCCGGGCGGGTTTCACTCCGCACTTTAGGTAATCTCGGCCGTCGCGTTGCTTGAAGCTGTAAATCGCAGTAGGTTGCCGCTCGCTCACTCGCTGGGCGATTCGCGCGTCGTTGTCGTTGGATGACGCGGATAAAAACTGACAACCCTAGCGTACACGAAAGAGCACGTTTTATGCGACGGAGAGAGAAGGCATGATTAGGCATATTTTCGTACCTAAACACCGTTTTTAGGGTTCCGTACCTCAAAAGGAAAAAACGAAACCCTTATAGGATCACTCGTGCGTCTGTCTGTCTGTCTGTCTGTCCGTCTGTCACAGCCAATTTGCTCCGAAACTACTGGACCGATTGAGCTGAAATTTGGTATACATATGTAAGTCGGTGACCGCAACACGGACGCGTAACGTAAATATATGAAATTTAAACACGGGGGCCACTTTTGGGGGGTAAATCAGAAAATTAAAAAAAAAAGTTATGCAATCTATATTGTGTGACATATCAAATGAAAGGGCTTATTGTGAGGACTTTAAATATATTTTTTTCTGAATTTTAAATAAAATAGCTTGGAAGTAATTTAGGAAAATAGGCGAAAATTGACCATTCTCCCCCCCATATTTCCGAAACTACTGGGGCTAAAATTTTGAAAAAAATACAGAAAATAGTTCTTTACCTATAGATTACAGGAAAACCTATAAGAAGTCTATGGTATTTAAAGTAACCTAGTAAATTGCAGATAATCATGTACGGAACGGAACCCTCTCCACGCGAGTTTAACTCGCACTTGTCCGGTTTTTATTAGAGAGCGATTCTTCTGTACGTGAGTTCTATTATCTATTCTGTGCTCAGGCGTAGATAGGCTAGGCTCTTTTCCACATTGCCTAAGAAATATGGTATATATAGCGTTTTGTTCTGTCTTTATCTTCGCTAAGTTTACATTGAATATTATTGTACTACGAGTACTTCTACTACTATGATTGTGATTGTGTGTATTTTTGTGTTTGTTTTTTTGTGTCTCTGTTGAGGTTGTCTGGAAGAGATCGCTATTAAGCGATAAGAGTGTCTACTGTTCCCTAAATTTATTTCGTTAATGGGGCCAATTCGAACGTGTTTTCGCTAAATTTAGAAGTCGCTAAATTTGAAATAAGAAAAGTTAGACTCGATTTTGAACCTTGGAGCTATACAAAATCGAGTTTGACGTTTCGTATTTTAAGTTTAGGCAATCTTAAATTTAGCGGACACCGTTTCGAATTGGACCCAGTGTCTTTTCTTTAAGTGGTGTTCATAAAAAGTATTGTATTCCACTGTATTGAATTTAAAATGTCAAAAGAAGAGACATTTTAGTACCATAGTAATGATCTTTTTCTATATCACTTAAACCAGGGCGTCTATACGGGAACTTGCAGCGACCCGCGAGCGAGACTCGCATCTCGCTCTTACGCATTACGCGTCGTGCGGAAGAGTGGGATGAGAAATCTCGCTCGCGAGTTGCTACAACATCACTTAGCGTTCCCGAATACAGGCGCAGGGTTACTGATATTTTTTTTCTTGGGCTAAATATGCGTGACTGGCGTACTACATTAGGCGGGCCGTAAAAACTTATATAAGTTACAATAAAACCTGCCATTTTATTTATCTAAAAATAACAGTGGAAGAAAAGATTCAGTGAAAAAATGGAAGGGCTAGCCCTTCCATATAAACAAATTATTGCTAATATTAACCAAGCTATTATGTTTTTTCAAATAAGTTTCGGTTGTATGTCACCGTAAAATTTTAGACAAGCCAAATTGGTACTTCGCTGGCACTTCGTGTTTTCCGTGGCTGAGTATCCCTTAGACCAGACGAATTGAGGGTCAGGGTCAAGAGACAGTTGGTTTTGGAGTCGTCATCAAGAATCAGTGAGTATTGGCTGGTCTAGTCTGAAGCTCCTGGACCTCATAGGATTGTCAAAGAAGACCTATGGAATCGGCGTGTAGAACAAATTCCTTTAATTGTTGTGTTTAAATTCTAGTATTTTTTTTTAATATTCTTAAACTATTGTATCAAGAGTCTTCTGTTAATTATCTTAATTGGATAATTGTGTTTTTCTCACAACCCAATTTTCATTCTTCTGGGATGTTTTTAGTATATAAACTACACTAACACTTTCAATTTGAAACATGTATGCGTACTTTTAACATTAAGTAGCTTAGTACAAACAATAACAAAAATGTTGAGATGAAGGCAAAGTCCTTCTTACTGTTATGTCAGAAAAAGAGTTGAAATCCAGATCGATGCCAAGTTACAAAGATTATGAGGGCATTTTCTCTCTTTAGTAGTCTTTATCTACACTCATATCATAAAACCTCCATAGTGTAATCAAAAACCGTAGGAAATGACCACCATTTTGACAACCAATTAGGAAAAACCAGTGCTGCAATGTTATTCCCGTATCGTTTTTAGTATAGAAATGAGATTAAATTTGGAACAGCTGTCAAAACTCAAGTGGGTCTCTATTCTAGTATCCATAGATATTAAAACAGTTATTGATACGAAACGTCAATTCAGTATGTTTTTTTAATATAAACTGCACAACATTTGATCTCGAGTGACATGAGAATAGAGACTTCATTCGTGGTCTTGACGGAGGATCAAATTGCCGCCATTATGTTGGTGTTTTGCTGAACCAAAGTAGAATTGTTGTTGAATTGAATAGAAAAAGTTGTTTGTAATTTACATTTTAGTTGAAAATATGAATAGTAAGTAGTCTTCTCGGAGTGTGTGTGATGTGAAAATGCGCCGGATGTCGGAAATATGCAGCCACGATTGCAACAAATAACTTGTTGCCAGAAAATATTGTTTCTGAACCCATCATGGAGGATTTATAATATGTGTGTAGATAAAGTTATGTATGCAACTCTGCATAATTTGGCCTTAAAACACACGTGCGATCTTATTATGAAACTCGCTAAAAGCTCGTTTCATAAAACCGCACTAGTGTTTTAAGGCCTATCATTATGCAACCGTTGCATAAACTACTATTGACACACTGACAAACTGACAATGTTTGTGCAACAACAGATTTGTAATCGGAATTTCTGTTCTTGAACCCGTGAATAAGAGTCTTAGCACACGCTATTTCTGGCAACACTCGCCAGAAATCACAAACCCTCCTAAAACTACAAACAAACCAGGCACGCTCAACCTTCGGCCGGTGTAATGTTTACTTAAATGTTTCGATTACACTCCAGAAGCAATTTTCTTGGCATTCGATATTTTTGCTATAGTTTTAGGAACGTCAATATTGGATTATGTCGCTGGAGGAAATTAATTTAGCATCACTTTTGGGGGTGGCTCACTCAATTAATTTTGATTGGCAGCTCGAGGATGGGCCTTCTCGTCGAGTTTCCGAGCAATATTATATCAGTATACGATCAATCCTTGTTTTACGTAATTATTTATCGTAATTGTAATTTTGTTCGAATAGAATAAAGTACATTTTGTAAAAGAAAAATAAAAACAGCGATAATTTAAATTTTTCACATCGTTAGTGACAAAGACAATATCCATGAATCGTAGAACTGCATTACACATTCCAAAAGGTTGAAAAATGAGATGCATTTTTGTATATCCATGTTGTATAAATGAAATAAAGAATGGGTTGTTAAACCGTTCTAGCGGCTGGTAACGAGAGTTGGCACGGGTCGGCAATTGGAGCCACTCCATCGCGATGGAGCCTGAATCCGTAATACAGGTTTTATTTTATGAAAATAAAAGGTTTATTTCATTTTGCTATTCAAGATTGAATTGCCGCTCGGAAAAGGTTGCGAAGCCCTGTATCGGCAGGGGTGGAGTGTTTTAATACATTATGCTATTTATTAAATGCGTATGTCTGTTTTATTTGCTTATACAAGGTGGTGGATAAATGTTTATTCATTACAACATAAGTATGTACTTAGTAATGAGGTTTGAACCTGCTAGTAAGTATGTAAATAAACTTGTAGGGAGATGCCGCTATTTCATAGGTACCTATATTTATTATAGATAAGATAATATAATATATGATAAGATAAGAATTCATCCATTTTCAGTCACGAATGTTAAATAATTGTACTGATTTACTAAAATGTGAACAAACTTTTGGTCTAACGGATTTTTATAGAAGCCGGCCTAAGTCTCAAAATTCTCTATAAAGATAAGAATGAAACAGTTTTTATCGATATCCGGCGGAAGAAGCCTTTTTTTTAAAGGGAACAAAACGAGTTTCAAATAAAATACACTTTTCTTTATTTAAAGCAAAGGTAATTGAAACAGTAACAAAAGTAAAAATTCTCATTTAATGTGAGCAAATACGTCAAAATAAGCCTCGAAAGGGCTCGTTTCGGTTTAATGGAACAATGCATCATTCATCTGAATGCCAAGCGGCGGCACCAAGCATCTGAAACTCACAAAAGCGGAGCGAGTCGTGGACGAGTTCGAGAGCGAAACAGAGCGTGAGTAACGCTACTCGTAATACCACCGCAGATGGAGTGATGCAGCTGCATTACTCCGGTATTTTTAGGAAGTCACCGCTCGCCAATCGTAATTATCAATTGTTTTTAGTAGTAGTAGTAATAGATCAATTTGTTTCCGCAAATAAACATTAAACAAAAAGATTACGTATGTTTATTATAGTATCGCCGTAGGCTAATTGATATGCAAGGTAACCAAAATTGCTTGTTTTTAATTAACGATTATTAAAGCAATTCTGCCCGTTAGAGCCATTTTAATAGTGGTGTAATTAGTTCGAAATACATTTTTTTAGATATTTTTACTCGCAGTGAAATTATCTACACCCTCTTAGAATGAGTGAACGGCGTCTTTAATCAACTTTTTTAATAAACAACAGATTTTCATCTTAAAACCATTTCTCAGCGAGTCCGAGCTTAAGGAAAAAATTATTCGTTCATGAAATTTTAAATACAAATAACTTAATGTTCTACCTAGTGTCAGATTACCTTCCTTTTAAATATTAAAATGACTATTATAAACTCTTTAATTCATCACTAAATAAAAAAATAATTTAACTGCTGTGTTTCTTGCGGCGCTTTTTCTCAGCAGATGTGACCCTTCGAAGCACTGGTAGATTCAGACATGTGAAAGAGCCCGTGTGACCTACTTGCAAAATTATTATTAATAATAATAATAATAATCAGGGGACAATCTTTACGCAAATCGATCTAGTCCCAAAGTAAGCTCTAAAGGCTTATGTTATGGGTACTAGACGACAATATGCATACTTATATAGACCAATAAATAATTAGATACATAGGAAACATCCAATACTCAAGAACAAACATTCGTGCTCATTACACAAATATTTGCCCTTACTGGGGATTGAAGCCGGGACGCTAGCTTCGGAAGCAGGGTCACTACCAACTAGGCTAACCGCGTCGTCAAAAATTAATATTAGGTATGATTTTGATTTCACAGCAATGTGAAGCATCTGCGCGTAGGCTGCGGCAGTAATACAGCGTCATTGTGACTGCAAGTAGAGCGCGTGATGCGGCCGCAAATGCTGCGCGAGCGTGTTGTGGATTATTTCATAATAGGAATTGTGGACGAAATTAATTTATATCGGAATACGGTGGTGCAATTCTCTAACGTACGCAGCGGCTGATCAGCCGTGACACATTCCAATTTAGACCGAATGATTTTATCGTTACAGTCCTTTATTTGGGACTACAGTAGTGTAACTAACGTACGCAGCGGCTGATCAGCTTTGACACATTCAAATTTAGACTGAATGATTTTATCGTTACAGTCCAAATTTATTTGGGACTACAGTACAGTGGTGCAATTCTCTAACGTACGCAGCGGCGGATCAGCCATGACACATTCTTTAGACCGAATGATTTTATCGTTAGAGTCCAAATCAATCAATCATTTAAACTACAGTCCGCGCGCGAGCTCTTAGGCTAAGGCTACTTGCTTCACGTCTAGAGCCTAGCGAGTCGCCTCACTACCAACCTCCTAGAAACAAACGTTGTATAATACTCGGACCGGCTGCGCTGCCCGCTTGGCGTGTAGCGAAGTGAATCATGTCTGTTTTCTTACTAGGCGGCACGAGTTGATTTTCATACAAAAATGGTTGCAAAAGCATTAATTGCAGCGTTACTTTGCTCATACGCAAAATTCGTAAAACTTGTAATCAAAATTACGTAGTTATTTACATCAAACATTAAACTCCCCACAAGTTGAGATTTTTTAGGGTTCCGTACCTCAAAAGTACCTCACCGAGTTTCTTGCCGGCTCTTCTCAGTAGAGGGTTTTTTTCCGAACCGGTGGTAGATTCATTCCTTGACCTTCATAAGAGCTTGTAAAAGCCTAAATTGAATAAAGATAGTTTAACTTTGAAAGAAAAAAACAAAACCCTTATAGTATCACTCGTGTGTCTGTCTATCTGTTTGTCTGTCCGTCTGTCACAGCCAATTTGCTCCGAAACTACTGGACCGATTAAGTTGAAATTTGGTATACATATGTAAGTCGGTGACCGCAACACAGACGCGTGACGTACGAGTAAATATATGAATCTTAAACATGGGGGCCACTTTTGGGGAGTAAATTAGAAAATTTAAAAAAATGTTATGCTACCTATATCGTGTGACATATCAAATGAAAGAGCTATATATTTTCTTTTGAATTTCAAGTAATATAGTTTAGAAGTTATTTAGGAAAATAGGCGAAAATTGACCATTCTCCCGATCCAGGCTTTACCACGATCTCTAAATGTGAAACTCATTATTTTGAAATATAATATTTTGGCCCTGAATACCTACTGAATAACACCTCAGTCTGCTTCAGACAGTTCCTAAATGCGCCTTTTACAATTAAGACCGATTTAAGCTCAATGAAGACAAATCTATTGTAAGCCATCTAAGACACAATGAGCGATTCAGACAAGCTAATTGCGCTGAGAACAATTTAGATGAAAATACTTGTTAAGAGAGAGAGAGAGAGAGAGAGAAGAACAAAAAACATTTACCTTCGAACACAGAAGACGCATAGAGTAATATAAATTAATGGCTCCTCTTCATATTGGTCCAATATAGGAGAATAAATAAGTGGCCAATATCGGCGCGATCATGGCCACACATCGGGTTGCTGTCTACACATACGTGCATTATTCATTTACTGACTAGCGTCTTTAGAAGATGGACGTCGAAGCGATAGCGGCTGCTGCTATTTATTTTCTCAGTAGAGAGCAGTTTTTAAATAAACAGATAAAAAAATAATTAAATATAACCATTATGGGAATGTGCACCAATATAAGTAGTCAAAAGTCTCAAGTCGTCCTTGACCAAGAATCATGAAACTTGGCTTGGCTTTATAGCACAAGTAGGAAAAAAATCCGAAAGCTGTAAATGTGTAGTTACATCACAAAAAAAAATATTAATGTTAATGATTAAGGCTCATTTTGATATAATTCAATAAATTCCAGTCCACCCAACCATTGTCACGTAAACAAAAATCCACCACGCACGACGTACAACTGTCTTACTCGACTGCTACCGTGCGACAGAATGTTGGACGATTGTGTGGACACGCGTACCATCATCGGCACAAATATCTTTGAAGTACCGACAACTGACCGATTATTCACGAATACAGGATATGTTGGCCACACACGGACGAATATACTGTCCACAAAATCGTGCGTGCCTATATTTGCCCATGTTGGCCGAATATGACGAGAGTCATAAAATAATATAAAACAAAATGGTGGGGTCTATGTCATCGCGGAAGTGGATGGGACACACAAATAACTCAGTGTAAAGTGAATTCATCCATACTTGTCTTATTTGGTAAACAAGTTTCTAACATCAAAATGTGCAACTTTTGGGTGAAACAGCTTTTCTATCCTAAATAAAGCAAATGTAGGCTTAAAATTGGCAAAGTAACATCTAAAATACTATCTTCGGTTCCTTTATTTGCAAGGAAACAGCTGTTTTAGCCAAAAAGGTGCATTTTTAGGTTAGAAACTTGTTTACCAAATAAGACAAGTATAGATGAATCCACTCTAAGACACCGTCTGTGACTGTGTGTGTTAAGGTTGTATTAAGGCAATGTAGTCAGACGTTCGGAGAGACTACGTGTTTTTTTTTTTAAAGCCTTTGGGATAGGAAGAGCAAGTAATCTGTCTGTTTTTATGGCGTTATTCCCTTCAGCTTGTTATCCAATGTTGAGTCAAGGCTTCTTGCAATATATAAACCTCAGTTTAGCAGTTTAGCCTGTTCTAATTCATTAGAGTTGTGCGTGCTCGTTCACTGCACGGATCGCTCCGGACTAGTACGATTGTGCAAATGTACTAGTTCGCTCTTTTAGTTCTTTTAGTACACTAGTACACTGAAATAATCTCTCTATGGTCTGCTCCCGCCCGACTGGTCCGTTTCCTTCCCTCTTGCTGTCTTACTCTGACAGAGCCAATGTGCAGCCGTTCGGTCGGTCAAACGGATCGCTTCGCTGGCGCTGCTCGCTCCGCGCAATGTACTAAATGTACTAAGAGCAGAAACGTTACGGAATAGTTCGTTCTAGTACAGTGACGGGAATTCATTCCTTTAGTTCATTAGTACATGTACTACACAAGCCTATATATAATTCATACTAAGAGCGTAAAGACTGGGCAGTAGTCCTCACACAGGTCTAGTACGGATTGGGGACTACACACACTACTTTGAATAACTTTGCAGAACATGCACATGACATTCGAAAATTAGACCGAAACGTGCACCTGAGCTGCCATCAGTTTCACTTAGATAGAAACCAACCTGATACAGCAACAATGGTAACAATATCGCTTCGTTTCTCACTTACGTTAAGTGTTAACTTCGCAAAGCGAAGCGATTAGATATGCCATATCTCTGTAGCTATGTCCAATAGAGCCCCAAACGATACAAAACCACAATTATGCAAAGTAAAATTTCGGTACACTAATATTGTTCAAAGCAAATATTTGAGCACTAAAGCAACACTTAGTGTTGAAAGTTTCTAACTTTCGGGGTACATAATCATTTAAATAGGGTCGCAAAATGCTCGCAACGCTCGGAAAATGGATTAAAATTCCTTTGTAAACAGTAGCCGAGGTGGATTAGGCGCGGTAGCAAGAACTTAACATTTTTGTTAGTAATTTTTGAACCTGCTACGATAATGCTTTTTGAGTTAAGAAACTTCATTGAGGACTATGTATTCTGGACCTCTATTTGACATTGCCTAAGTGATATTGCGACTAATTTTGCTACGACATGGTAGCTGTTATTGCTAGCAAAGGCAGCCCGCATCGTAAATCGAAGCAACCGGTACTGCGCAAAAGCCAAGTTCGAAGAAACTGGGCGCATGCACGCCGAGAATTCTTTAAACGAACTGTCTCGATCCACTTTGGACCGGTCTGTATCTTAGTATATATTGCATTACTGATAAAACTTTTGTTAAGTATAAACATACATATTTTCATGCATAATACCGAATGGCGTTCATATACGTATGCCTTCAATAGATCACAATTTATGTCTCAGAAAACCGCAATTTTGGTAATTACTCAATGACTAACTGACTGGTTCACTGACAGGTAATGAAAAATATTAAAGTAAGTTACTCCTAGTTGTTTGAGAAATTTAAAATTCCGTATGAAGATAGCTCGTAGGTAAGGTAATGATACCGAAGAATCGAAAAACTCAAAATACTCAAATCAAAATATACGAAAAAGTGATTTCTTTAATTAATTTATGATAAGATAGTGTCCTGCCGGTTGGAGCCCGTTGTTTGTTCTTATGTATATGCGTGATTATCTTAAAAACTTTTGCATGCATGATGTAGCATGAGAATGATAAATAAAGATAATGGGTCTGATTCGAAACCGAGTTGCCTAAATTTTTAATAAGAAAGGTCTAACTCGAACTTGTTCAGCACCAAACTGTCAAAATCAAGTTTGACTTTTTTAATTCAAGTTTAGTGACTTAAATTTAGAGAATACACTTTCGAATTGGCCCTAATAACTACTCATGAAAATCAGCAACATTCAAAAAGAAACGGTTTATAAGTTTAAATATGGAGATAGAGAAATATTTGTGAGCTGTCTTAGGTTTAAATGTACAGAAAAGTGTTTAGAAACTTAGCATCGATCCGGATTTTAACTCTTTTTCTGGCCTGACAGTTAAAAGAACTTGGCTTGACAAATAAACATTTATGTTTCTGGCCAAACCATACGTATCATTTAGACAATTTCGATTAGATACCCACTATAAAAGTTAAGCAAGTATGCTTGCAACAAGGTAGCCAGCCAAGTTGCAGCTTTCAAAATCTCGAAATAGTTTACCGTCAAGTTTTAAGTGTTCCAAGCAAAGAACCAAGATTTTCTTAATAAACACTTCAGACAACAGCTCGCTTGTCGCCCGCGGTTTTAACTTTTAAACAGACTGAGTTAAACTAACTCACGGTTCCCGTCGAGTTTAGAAGTTACTTTTCTGTGAGGTTTCTTACGTGAAACTTGTATAAGTGTATAATGTTTGCGTTGAAAAAAAGCCGTTAGAAACTCTTGCAAAGGAGGAGAGTTCTAAAGGTAAATTTTAAATAGTAATCTTTATTCATTCTTAAAGTTTATTAAAAAGCCGGTAAGTGCGAGTCTGACTCGCGCGCCGAGGGTCCCTTCAGACAGTAACTTGTAGGTACGGAACCCTAAAAATTAAAATTCATTGCTGCGAGGACACACGCACAACCATTTTTTTTGTACATACATACATATTATCACGCCCGAAATCCCTAATGGGGTGGGCAGAGCCACAAGACTACTTGTGGCCGCGTTCGATTAATTAGTCCTAAGATGGTATGATGAACCGTATGGTGACAGGTGATCAGCCCATCGCCCATACAGATAGTCCACCATGTTGGAGAGGACCCGTCCCTTAGTCGACTTTTACGACATGCCAGGATGATAAGCATCTGTACGCATTCTATGCTATTTCTTCACTTCCAGTGCAGCAGAGGAGTTCTTTTGGGGTTTTTTTTGTATTGTTCATAATTATATTACTGTGTCTGTGTTAGTCTTCTATGTTAGTGAATACAAGATTTTCTTTCTTTCTAAAACTGTACCTATTCGAATTTTGATGCGGTTTTATAAAGTAAGTTTATATCCAAATATCCATACTTAATATTATAAATGAGAAAGTAGCTCTGTCCGCCTGTCTGTATGTTATGTTTTCAAGGCTAAACCACTGAAGGGATTTCCTTAAAATTTTACAAGGACCTACGTTAAGAGTTGGGGAAGAACAAAGAATACTTTTTATTTCAGAAATAGCCGGGACTAGCGATACCTAAACGAATTCTATAGGTAATTTAAACTCATCGAAATAATTGACCTGATTCGGGCTGATATGCGTGATATGAACCCATTATTGCCCAAGAAACATCAAATACGGACAGTTAAAAATAAAAAAGGATAAAATGTGAGAATGTGTGTGAGAAATTGTTCAATAGGATCTTGCAACAGAATTCTCGAAACAAGCACCTTCACAAAATACATGTAATACCCAAATCCTCAAATATTCAAACGACGTGCAAACTTCAGGTCTTGAAGCTTCACAAGTCTGAGTACTTCTTTGAAACTGAACAAGATATTTGCCGTTAGCAATTTAAAAGTTCTATTCTTGAAAATCCGTAGAATCTGTTGAGACATGAAATTTTCATTGCGAAAATAACTATTAAATCTAAATACTTGTGGAATATTTCGTCTTCCGTACTAACCAACTTTCGTCCAGTTAATAAAGTTTCTTAATTATAGTCTTTAAGAAGAAACAAACTGAATGATACATTTTGATAACCTTGAAGAGTCCGCTAATGTATTACAAATCATCACTGAAATATTGGGGCCTAATTCGAAAGTGTGTTCGCTAAGTTTTAAAGTCGCTAAACTTGAAAAAAGCAACGTCAAACTCGATTTTGAAAGCTTGGTGCTATACACAATTTACTTTGACGTTTCTTGTTTTAAGTTTAGCGAGTTTTAAATTTAGGCGACGCCGCTTCGAATTGGACCCATTATTTTATTAAATTTAGTTTAAGAGATGTGTCACTTGAAAGAAATGATTGATTGATACGTATTCTTTGTTATCGTTGGTCCCCACACTTGACCAGCGTGTATCGTGGGGACCGCTAGATCATTACCAGGGTATGATGTTGACGCGGTTGAGTGTGTGCTTCTGCTGTGATAATGTTCAAAAGATAAAGGTTACCCGTTTCAATATTAAAATTTGTTTGTTACTAAATAATTATGTCACAGTTGCTCTGTCTCCTTGTATGGCAATAATTATAGTTCACAAAAACTAAAAAGCAAGGTTTTGTCAATAACGCACTAAAAAGACAAAACACCCTCATTACCAAGGTAATCTATTGAACTTGTTAAAATAAACCAAATAAAGAGTTCCACTATCCATGTCAGGGCTTCATGGTCAGATCAGCTCGATCGTACCAAATTATTGTATTGTCATCCGAATTCCATACACTTGCAATGTTTCAAATAGTTACGACTATAAGAAGTAGGTTAAAATTGACTTCTAAGATATTATTACATTGTTTGTTACAGATATAGTGAATAATATGTTTCCATCGGTAAAACTCGGATCTCAATCGGAAGACGACGGGACCCGAAGTGTCAATTAATTATTGTATTCAATGATTGACATGTTTATATTCATTAATATGAAACTTTATTATTTACTGTCAAATGTCAAAATGAAAAATGACAGCATGGTATGATGGCTACTGGCCCCCAATTCTCGATGTTTTCGAGATAATGTCGGTTGCAAGATTAAACGTCAGATTCATACAGTTGTATCAAATGACTGTATGCACTGACGTGTTATCTCGATTGTTAGATTATCTCGAATGCGCCGAGAATTGGGGGCCTGCTGAAGCTAATTGAGAGAGCACGATAAATACGAACTTTTCCGATAAAACACGATGGAAACTAATTATGCACTACATCTGTAGTTACTTAGTTACAAGTGAAGCTAATATAAGCGTGTTAAAAAGCTATCCAATTTTTTTTTATAGTAAGAGGGGGGCAAACCTGCAGGCGGGTTACCTGATGGTAAGCAATCAATCCAACACCAAGGGAATTACGGATGCGTTGCCGGCCCTTAGAGAAAGGAGCAGGCTCACAAACAGGCAGACGGCCCACCTGATGGAAAGTGGTCACCGCCGCCTATGACTTCTGCAACACCAGAGGTGCTGCTAATGCGTTGCCAGTCTAGGGAGGATGGGGAATGGGGATGGGATGGGGATGAGGGAATAAGCCACCGGATCTCGTCACTCACCGTACGAAACGCAATAGCAAGCTATTACTTTACGCCGATATTCTGTGAGAGTGTGGTACTACCCCGGTCGAGCCGGCCCATTCGAACAGTAATCATCTAGTGAGGATTAATTACTGTTTGGCTCTACCACTACAAAAAACCGGACAAGTGCGAGTTAAACTCGCGTAGAGAGGGTTCCGTTCCGTACATGATTATCTGAAATTTACTAAGTTACCTTAAATACCATAGACTTCTTATTGGTTTTCCTGTAATCTATAGGCAAAGCTCTATTTTCTGTATTTTTTTCAAAATGTTAGCCCATGTAGTTTCGGAAATAAGGGGGGGGAATGGTCATTTTTCGCCTATTTTCCTGAATAACTTCTAAACTTTTTTACTTAAAATTCAAAAAAATCCTCACAATAAGCCCATTGATTTGATATGTCACACGATATAAGTGGCATAACTTTTATTTTTAATTTTCTAGTTTACCCCCAAAAAGTGGCCCCTATGTTTAAAATTCATATATTTACGTCACGCGTCCGTGTTGCGGTCACCAACTTACATATGAATACCAAATTTCAATTCAATCGGTCCAGTAGTTTCGGAGCAAATTGGCTGTGACAGACGGACAGACAGACAGACAGACAGACAGACACACGAGTGATCCTATAAGGGTTCCTTTTTTCCTTTTGAGGTACGGAACCCTAAAAATCACTAATTTGCTATATACCAGAATATACCAGATTAGGAAACTATCTTCCTTACTACTAAGTTTCCACAACTTATCAAATTCAAGCGTTATTCTCCTAAGCTGGCGTATTAAGATAATATGCCAACGCTCGCGAATATGCAAAGCAAATAAATTACCGGTATCACATCGGTACCGGTGTGCCGGTATGAATAGCAATACCGGTATCGTGCGCGCGCAGCAAATGCAGCCTTATGCATAATGCACGTGTCATCTCGCGGCGCCGCGGGCGTGCTGACAAGCTGCGCTTGCAGTTTGATCAAAATATGAAAATGGTACGGAAATGAAGCTCAATTATCTTAGGATTTTAGAAAGATAAGTTTAATCAGCAACGAAGCGGGTTTTTAAGAGGACTGTGAATCAATGGCAAAAATCAGCCTTTTCATACAAAAGGCGATAACGATTTCCACCCCTTAAATGTTAACCGATTTTGAAAATGTTTTGATAAGTTGTTAGTCAGAACAAAATGTAGGTTTATACGTTTTTTGAATATTGTTTAAAGATCACGAAAGTCAAATAATGCCGAAATTAGATTTGTATGAGAATACTGAAACCACAATAAAACTGAATTTATTGATTATAGTGAAAAAATCAAGACGTATACCCCTAGATTTTGGTCTGACTGAAAACCTATCAAAAATTGGCGAACATCGGTTAACATTTAAGGAGTGAAAGGGTGAAAATCGTCATCTCCTTTTGTATGAAAAGCATTATATATTATATTTTGTAGAATACTTTATCCATAGAAGTGCGAAGGTAACCGTCTATATTTGACGACGCTGTTAGTTGGTAGTGATCCTGCCTCCGATGCTAGCGGTCCCGGGTTCGATCCCCGGTAAGGGCAAATTTGTATGATGAGCACGAATGTTTTTTTTCCTGAATCTTGGATGTTTCCTATGTATTTAAGTATTTATTTATCTATGTAAGTATGTATCCCATCGCCTAGTACCCGCTAGTCTATAGAGCTTACTTTGGGATTAGATCGATATGTATGATTATTTATTTATTTATTTATCTGTTAGGTTTTGATAGCCAAACCGCTGAACCAATTTGATAACGATCTAATTTAGTGCCTGGGAAAGGACATAGGACATCTTAAGAAAATTTTCAGTTTCCGAGAATTACGATAACCGAATTCTTCGTCGAAAAAGTCGCGAGCAAAAGCTAATTCGATATAAAAAAATCAAGTAGTAAAACTTAGTACTAATAACTAAGAAATGTTTGAATATATTGAGGAGATATGCAGAAGAGCACAGTTATTTTCTTGATACTTTTTTTACAGAAAAACATATAAGAAGTCTATGGTATTTGAAGTAAAATAGGAAATTTCAGATAATCATGTACGGAACCCTCTTCACGCGAGTTAAACTCACACTTTTCGCACTCGCACTCGTCCGTGTTTTGTTTTGTGTTCGGCCGCTTTATACAATTGATTTTGAACATTTAACCACTGTTCGTCAGTATGGCTTTTTAAACATCCAATTTAATTGGTAGCAGGTAATTTGGTAGTTCACGGACTGGCATGCGTGAACAAAGGCGGCGTCCACCCGTGCTATCGCCGCGTTATTTGACGCTGTCATTTATCGGTTATTTTGAAAGGGTTCGGTGAAGCGGTGAATTTAAATTACCAATTGAACAACTTCAAATTTTAAACAAAAATCCCGTGTGTTCATGGAGAAGAAAAAATTAACTGTAATAATAACTCTACTCTACTAATTTTAACCCTTAGGCGGGCCCCATACATACAGGGTATTCTAAGTAAAATTGAAATACAGTTTAATGTTTACTTAATACTTATTGGGGAATCATTTATAAGCAAGTTATTTGTCACATAAATACAATCGATTTTGTATCATATTGTCTAGATACTAATGTTCAAATTCTTAATACATATTGGTCGACAAAACGCCTCTGCCCCGAATTTTATGTTGCTATGTTGGTTACGAGGCGTGTAACAAACAGGAATCTGAACTGGTTTTTAATTAGCGGTAATATCTTTCATAAAACCGGTTTAATTTCTTTCATCAATCAACCGGTTAATAAATTAAAGATTCAAACAACCCAGATTAATTATCCCTACCGGTTCATATAAGAATAACGAAATTAAAAGGCTTACGGTACATAAAAGTGATTGAGAGTGAAATTCAAATTATCCGGTTAATTTTCTCTAACTAACCGGTTTCTCCATAAACCGGTTAAAAATTGGTAACTACATTTTTTACCAGTTTCCGAGCCCTGATAACCATGACTGTGTTCCATTGCTTGTGTAAAATTAAAGCAAATCGTAAATCTGTCGTTACTCATGCTAAGCCGGGTGGCTACACATTAGCATCTGAAAGGCGTGTACGGAATCAATAACTTGTAAATGTATACAAATTGATGTATTCCTTGCTACGGAGACCCATCTACGCCGTAGATGCGCTACGACACGACGTAAAATTTTACGAGTTGAATTTATAGGATTAATAAACGATTGTTGGATGCGATTATCGTAGCGGGTTCCTGTAGGTAGTCGAGGGTTCCCGCAGAAGTCGAGGAAAATAAATCTCCTGATATGGTTTATATGTGGTTGGAGGTGAAATATTGTTGTCATTATAGTGAACACTTGGTGGAGTGGTGATGTAAGAACATATATTTTGAGTTATACATGCAAGCCTGTGTGTGCAGTGTCGCCTTAGAGATTTTTAGATGGCATAAGCGTAATTGAAGCATTACCACGAGCATTTCGGTGAAGAGCACAAAGTGAACCTGCACAGAGACAAACAAAGAAGAGATGTGTATCTTTGATTCTATTAAAAATATTGTGTGAAGTCCACAATCTGCACTGGGCTTGCGTGGGTACTACTACCGAGTCCCTGTCACTATGAGAGGCCTGTATGACTATGCTAATGATAAAAATACTCTAATCTTCCATTTTAAAACCATAATCGTGATTCCAGCTGCAAAAAACTTCAAAAAATAGTCATCGACACAATATTCCATAATACCAATATTTTAACTACCGCATACCTGAAACCACCCTTCAACCCGCCAAAGGCATATATCAGGCAGGGATGCACAAAGGGGATGTAAAGAGCACGGCCCTTGACCACTTTGTTTCAGTATGAAAGGGCTGAATGCCACCCTTTGCTATTAGTACCTAGCATGAACATTGTTTTTAGGCTTTCATGTTAGGTGATCGATAGAACGTTGTTTTTGCTTGAAAGTTCTCAACAAAGTCATGTGATTTAAGACCTTGAAATTTAAAACGTTTATTTAGCATATAGGCACAGACCATATATCTAATAGACTATGCACAACCGCGCGATCCCCGCTGCCAGGATTAGCGGCAAAAATAAGCAGTTAGGGTTAGTTTTTCAGCTTTATTCAAAGTAAGGATAAGTGGTGTCTTTAGGATATTTTGTCTGTGCATGTTGGCCACCTGTGGACTCTTCCACTCGTCACATGAATAAATTAAATGAGGTTGAATCTACCAAAATTTCGAACAAAGTAGAGTTGAAAACATAATAGAGGTTTCTAACTAATGCTTTTAGCGCTGGCTCTCCAATAGAAATTAGATAAGTTCTTATTGCCTAGAGAATTTTGCTACGATATAGTAGCTCTTATTATTAGATAAGGTGGCCGCATTCATAAAAAGCCATACGCAACATCGTGGAATAATCTATGTATGTCAACAGGGAATAAAGAAACCCCGCGAAATACAAATTTGCTATCACCGCAATCTTCTTCACACTTATAGCCGAATTCAGAGAGGCCACTCAAATTGAGCTTTAATTAAAGTGACGTTTCAGTGACGTTTCCGTATAGGTTGACAACTAGTTGAGGGACGTTTAAGTATTATACTTAATATCCAGTCAAATGCTTAAAGTGGCGTTTCTGAATTCGGCCATTAGATTCTTATACATTTTTTTAATCTGAAATACCATAGCAGGATCTTTCCATGCCATTTTGGAGCCTCTTAAAGCCAGATACTCCTCTGCTGCACTGGGAGTGAAGAAATAGCATAGAATGCGTGCAGATGCCTATCATCCTGGCATGTCGTAAAAGTCGACTAAGGGACGGGTTCCTCTCCAGCATGGTGGACTATCTGTATGGGCGATGGGCTGATCTCCTGTCACCATACGGTTCATCATACCATCTTAGGACTAATTAATCGAACGTGGCAACATGTAGTCTTGTGGCTCTGCCCACCCCATTAGGGCTTTCGGGCGTGATGCTATGTATGTATGTATGTAAAGCCACATGTACTCGTATGTCAACAATTTTTCTCAAATATTTCTGACATATTATTTATCCTGTTGAAGCTTAATATTATTTACTAGCTGCCTTCCCCGGTTTCACCTGCGTAGAACGAATTTTGTTAATAATTTTATGTGTTTAATTTTATTTGCGCAGAACTCTAATTCTGTTTCTAAAATAAAAGTAGCCTTAGTTACTCCTTATAATCTGCCAGCTATCTGCCGGTCAAAAGCCAAAACAGACAGACAAACATTTTTATCTTTTTGTTTTAAGTGCCGTTTATACTCATATGTATTTAGTAAAAAGCGGTTATTTTGTAATTTTAGTCCTTTTAAAAGTACATAGTACTTGGGGCTATTTTACGATAGACCGGCGAAATGACAACAAAGACTAGTTTACTGACCTTGTTTCATAGGTCTTTAAACCTACTTTTTAATCTCCTGCGCACACTTTTAGCGCTGTATTTTATTACCATCTCTAGTAATGAGCTAATAACCGGGTTTACGGTATTCTTTATTGCCCGGCCGAGCAAGGCTCTTTACTTTTCAACTCGCCAGGATTAACGGTTTTTACGTACCAAGTTTGAGTTTTGTATTGCGATGTCAAAGTTTGAGCGTAAATCGCTCTCATTGTTTTGGAGTTACTAATTAATAATATTAGAGTGTAGTTATTATTAAAACAAAATAAAATTGGATTTTACTAAAATCATGAATAGCTATATCACTAAGCAAGAAATTGATACATTACAGATTGCACACAATTGATAAAAAAAATATCGTTATGTACTTAGAAGAGGACTTTTCTCACACAGCCAAGCCGTTTTCTCACTTTCATACTCATGATTACATTTAATTTTTACAATTCTTTCTTATTTTTGTTATGGGCTCCAAACAAATAATTTCCTTTTTTTCTTAATATGATTTTCAACCCCCTTAAACACTGGTCAGTGCGCACGTACTAAATCCAACACCCCAACTAGTTCCACTTAGCGACATAATTAACACCTCCAGCTCCAGCGCAAACTGTCACGGTCCCTAATTAATTCCCTCCCTTTGTGCCGCGATATGTCATTAATTACTCCATTCATCAAAACTGCTACAAAACCTATTGTGTGATGGACCAGTTTAATGTGGACCCCCAAAAAGCGGACATTCTACGTTAAACTAACGGCGATGGTTCGGAAACCGGTTAATTTACCGAACAGAAAATTATTGCGGTTTCGGTTAGCGTTATTTTAACAGGTAAATTGAGAAACCGGTTATTTACGAATTTCATTTGTACGAAATTAACCCGTAATTTCAATTTCGTCAGTAAAATGAGAGGAAATTATATGCTATCGCGTTAACGCACTATTATTTCTCACTCCTCTCGCTTTAAATATGCATCTTAATTAATTTAATATCAGTTACCGTAAGTCCTCAATTTTCGTTCTCCATATTAACCGGTAACGAAAATGATATCAGTTTTTTATGTTTCATTAATTAATGAAATTATACCGGTAACGATATTAACCGCTTTGTAAAAAACCGGTATCAAGCCCTGCTAATATCGTATACAGATCGAATGCCTCGCTACACATACTGAGAACAAAGAATAACATATAAATAGACGATCTGGAGGGCTAGCACGACATTCCCGCGAGTCGTTTGTCGCTCAGTGCATCTCTGTCAAACTGGTCAAATATGTAAGGGATGCACTGTGCGGCAATAGACGCGGGCAGGTCGTGCTAGGTCTACGAAGCGGCTGATCAGCGGATAAACGAAACTATAAATTTAGACTGTAAGGACAAAGTCATTCGGTCTAAATTTGAATGTCATCGCTGATCAGCCGCTGCACACGTTAGGGAATCGCATGGCTAGACCAGTTCAGCAGAGAATCGTGGAGGAGTCAGAGAAAGCCCTTTGCCCAGCATTGGGACAGTCATGGCTAAATAAGTCCCTTATATTGAGCAGAAATTAATGATACTTATTTCCATGTCAATCATTAGCCTCAAAATAAACTTTAATTGACGTCTCTTTGTGCAAATTTTTTATTAATTAGCACATTCTACATTATTTGAGAATTAACAATGATTATATTGTAATTTTCATTCTCGATACAAATTAATTCGTTTTGAAAAATTTTCAGGCTCATCGAAATAGCTTTCATCGTTTTTCAAGGATATTATAGATAATCAATGTCGATTGGCTAGACGATCGTAAAGTTAGTCAGCTAAATTGAAGTTTCCTAGACGATTGGATCTCGATTTTACAGTCTTCCAGTTTGTTGGACGAGAAGTTCTGTTTTATTGCGTTGTTAAGTTATTTGGATTCATAGATTGTTGTAAATTGTTTGTACTACTTATTGTTTAAGCGGATTTTGAATCTGTTGTCATGAGAGCGTCGGTGGCCTAATTAAATGGCTAAGGATGTCGACTCGTGATCATGAGGTTCGGGTTCGAATCCAAGTAGTTGCCATGTACCAATGAGTTTTTCTAACTTATGTACATTATCTGCGTGTGAATTGCGGTAACCGATGCTCTTACGGTAAGGGTCTAAGCACACGGTGGAAAGGGCCGCTAGCGGACCACCCCTGCCGAGACCAGCACTAGCCAAAGGGCTGCCACAATAGATCAGCAATGGTCGAAGCGGCACATATATGGCCCAATTAACCTCTAATAATAAATAATAATTAAATCGTTGTCATGGAGGACAAAGGGCTCGCACTGATTAACCCTTTTGTTACGATTATTAGTAACAATCCACAGTTTCAGAGCTATGGGAAGTTATAAGTGTCACTAAATCTCACGTGATGTTTTTAGGAAATTTTTAACCCCCCCTTCAGGTGATACGTGGTTAGGTTTCAGACTAATTTACCCCCCCCCCCCTTATCAAAATTACGTGTAGTTTTTGGTACATAATATCTAAAAAATATATATCTTGGCCTGGCAACGCCGAGTCAGGTCACGCACCGCTTTTCACTTTAGAAATCACGCGTTCAAAAAATAAATAAACGTGATATCTCACTACACCCCCCTTGTGATATTTCGTGATATTTTCCGAACCCCCTCGCCCCTCTTCGACGCCTCACGTGATTCATGGACGACCCCTAACGAATTTTTCAAGACTATAAATATTATACTAAAACTGCATTCGTTTAGTAGTTAAATACGTTTTCACTATTGCTATCGATGTTAATACATAGGTACCATTTTTAAATACAAACTCATACATAAAAAAATGACATTTTTTTTTATAATCAGTGATTTCAACTAACATGATAAGTATAATACCAATATCTTTGACAGTAACACAAATTGATTCGACCCCAAACATTACAACAATACGAATACTTATAAGATAGACAGACAATGGGTCCAATTCAAAACGTTGTCTTCTCAATTTAAAAACGTCAAATTCGATTTTCTGTAGCACAAAGCTGTCAAAATTAAATTTGACGTTTTTATTTTAAGTTTTAGCGAACACAATTTCAAATTGGCCCCAATTCATATAAAAATACATCCTTGGTAGATTCATGGCCGAATTCAGAAACGCCACTGAAACGTCACTTTATTTGAAGATCAATTTGAGTGGCCTTTCTGGATTCGGCCATCAAACATGTGAAAGAGCCCTTAGCCAAGCTTACTTGCAAAATAAATATTTTCATTTTCATAAACGTTCGTGATCATTGCAAAATGATAGCCCCAAGCGAGACTCGAACCTGCGATCATCGGCACAGCAAGTAGCACCAGCACTGGACCATCGAGTCAATCCACGTATATCAATAAATAACCCTTCTAATAAATAGCTACATCGGCAGTCAGCATATATTTTAGCTGACTGTAACCGTCGCCTGTTCACAGTATATCAAAATATCACGCCCGCCCCGTTGCTGTAGTAATCGCAATAGGAACATGTAGCACACAGTGATGAATGCAGAGAGAACACGACCAGACACCATCTTTTTACGACTTTGAATGTGTGCGGCGGCGTTAGTTTTATTTGTGTGTGTAAACATGTATCATTGAAGCTTTAATGTTGAAGTTGAAAAAGAATTACTGCTGAGTTTCTTGCGGCGTTTCTTCTCAGCAGACGTCACCTTTCGAAGCGCTGGTAGATTCAGGCATGTGTACTTGTAAAATAAATATTTTGTACAAATAGAATATCTTTTCAATGTCGAATGGAAGGCAAGATGGCATATTTCAAATATCTGTACGAGAAGCGATAATCGATAAAAGGTAAAAACTAGAACCCGACTGGCGACGTAAAGGATTTTTGCCTCTAGTATGACGCATTTAGAATTCTAATATAGCCTATGACACTCGCAAGTTCTCCATAAATCATATTATGATACCCCATTTATTAAAATCGGTCGAGTAGTTTAGGAGCTCTTAGGTGCCTCCAGTTACTAAGTCTTAGAGTATTTAGTAATTGGAGACACCTTGCGCAGTCTTTCCCCTCTGGCGAGGTACAAGCAATGATCTTGCACGATTATAAAAACTGTTTCACTAGTCGACTATTTCGCAGTCTCGAGTATCGGAAAGTGAGGGGCTCTTCTAAAAATGTCTCGCAGCGCAGCATTTTCGTGTTTTTAAAACGTTGAAACACAAAAAGATGGAATCACATTTCACATGTAACTATTTTTTTTCACAGATTTTATATTTTTGCGTATTTTAAATTGCATGCAAAACATCGATCACAACACAATTCGAATGACATTTCGTGTGTTGTCATAAAATTAATCGGTATCTCTACGATCACATCCATACTTGGAAATTGTGTATACACTTGTTATTTCTTTGCCGATGTGTGTGAATTTAATCTTGTATTGTTAACTATTGTTAACGTGGGTGCTTATGAATGAGAGCGGTTTTTGCATTTATAGGTAGTTCTTTCATTCATTTGTAGATACTCCTCTGCTGCACTGGGAGTGAAGAAATAGCATAGAATGCGTGCAGATGCTTATCATCCTGGCATGTCGTAAAAGTCGACTAAGGGACGGGTCTTCTCAACATGGTGGACTATCTGTATGGGCGATGGGCTGATCACCTGTCACCATACGGTTCATCATACCATCTTAGGACTAATTAATCAAACGTGGCCACAAGTATTCTTGTGGCTCTGCCCACCCCATTAGGGATTTCGGGCGTGATTCTATGTATGTATGTAGGTAGTTCTTTACATGTAGTGTTACTTCCCTCCCCTTGCATTCCCCTCAAAATATGACAGACTTTTTTACGTGAAAGTCTGTGCCGATGGCGTCTCCAGTTATTATATGCTCTAAGGCTTAAGTGGAACATCCGACTTTTCATCACATAGGTGCATAAACTGTTAAACTCTCTTTTGGCTAACTAATAATCCACTTATAATAATAATAATAATCCATCTCGATCTTAATAAATTCATCTCAGAAATCACTCGTCAATTGAATCGTCATACGTCCTTATTCCGCGATGGCAAATCGATCCCGGATCGATTAGCAGACGAGTCACGTCTCGGGGGCGCGTGGTTCCGTGTATGAATGTACGAATTTACATGCATTGATATGTAAATGCACGAGCGAGTCGAATTGCCGGTGTTTCGATTGTGATAACGCGGTACACGACAGTGTATTTGCGAGTCGAGTTATAACTTAATGTTCGGATTATGATGTTGCTGTTTGAAGGTTCATGGAATCTGGGGTGTGATCTCAACGGCGAGCCTAACTTGACCCGGTAGTGCGTGTAAATCACATGTTCGTGCGTGTCTTCGATCGTGGTTGTATTCGACGCAGCACTGTCAAGACCGTAGGTACGTAACTCCGCACAATGCCTGCGAGTGCACGGGTCAATTTATGAGTGTCGGTCGAAATAAGAGAAGAAACTATCGACGACTAAGGCCCGGAATCCTCTTAAAAGTAACATAAAAGATTTTTTACACGATATTATTTTTCATTTCGAGTCTGCGTAACAAACGATATATAAAACATAACCCTCAAAAACCCGGAATAATCCCGTGCAACTTTTAACACAATCATCATAAAAAAAACGTTCTTTTGATTATGATTCTGAACTCGTATGAATCTAAATTTCTCGTACCCACATCAAAGCAGGCGCCGAACTAGTTTGCACCGGTCCTAACCTGTTTGGAGCGGTTTGGGCCGGTTTACTAGCTATTTGTTGAATTCATTTTAGCCTGTTTGTGTATCTGGACCCTATTTGTTTTGAAATTGTTTCGCCGTGAAATGCTTTGGGGGTGGGTTTTGATGTTTCAAAGTCTATTCGACAACCTATTTTAAACACTTTAGCAAAAGCATTAACTATTTGTATTCGAGGTAGAAATAATTTAAATACATAACCAAATAAATTGACCTAACAGAATAAATTGAGAAGCGTAGTACAGCATTTAAAAAAAAACTTTAGGAGTATCGTACTTAAATAGCTTCTCTAGCGGTAGCTGATATAGCAAAACGGCGATGAAGCGAAACGTCGCAAGCTCAAATTGTCCTGGAAAATACTCTGATATCAGATGGCCGAACAGGGCGTCTATTCGGGAACGTCTAAGTGATACTGTAGCAACCTGTGAGCAAGACTTGCATCTCGCTCTTACGCACTACGCGTCGTGCGGAAGAGGGGGATGAGAAATCTCGCTCGCGAGTCGCTACAACATCACTTAGCGTTCCCGAATAGAGGCGCAGGGGAGCTAGCACGACATGCCCGCGAGTCGTTTGTCGCTCACTGCGTCTTGTAGCGACTCGCGAGCGAGATTTCTCATAGCCAGACGTGTAAGTCATTTTGAGCTTACGACGTTTCGCTACATCGCCGTTTTGCTATATCGGCTACCCGCTAAAGAAGCCTTAAATAGGTACCTGTACAGATCAGTTGAAATTAACAAAGTTTCGAGCTTTGTTTTTTTTCCCACATTACGGTGTCTCTCCCTGGATGTAATGTAACTATTGCACATATCTGATTTTTTCGTGCGTCCTCTAATGTTATTAAGAGTCCCGTCACTGAGTAGCGCTTCATAGAAACGTAGTACAGTTGTGGTTTGGATATTTTTAGCTGGCTCGCATAGAAACTTTGCAAGAATATAGATAAAAGACAAAATCTACGTTTTGTCATTACGAAATTTGAGATAAAATGTAACAGGTGTATATAATCTACTATATAAAAATAAGTCGGGTTTTCCTTCCTGACGCTATAACTCCAGAACGCACGAACCGATTTCCACGGTTTTGCATTCGTTGGAAAGGTCTCGGGCTCCGTGAGGTTTATAGCAAAGAAAATTCAGGAAAAATTTCAACAGAAAAGCGGGAAAATCTTTTTTCTCATACAGCGCCATCTCTGATACATAGCTACACCAAACGAAATGTTACATAAAACGAAGACATCTGGTGGCGAAACGGAGTTCGCCGGGTTTGCTAGTAAATGATACAAACATACAAACCTGTTTTTATACTGCAGTTAAAAAAAAGACTCAATCACGTAAAGTACATACCTCGATTTGCCTTATATCTGATCCTTGCAAAAATGTGATCCGGCTACAAATATCTAAACCACAACTGAACTAAGTTTGTATGAAGCGCTTCTCAAGGACTAGGCTCTTAAGTAACTATATTGAATAATAATATTTTATAAATAACCATTAAACTAATGAATATCATTGTACTCTGTACCAGCGCGCATTGTCTTCCAATCATCCATATTTTTCTCCTAGATAACAAATCCATTAATTCTATACACTTCCGATTCATTAATAATGTTCCTCTCTTTATTGAATACGTAATGCTATCATTATTTTAAGCACGTTGTAGTAAAACACGGAATATGAAAGAATATCAACAACGACGGACGACTAAGTCCCTGGAATGGTTATTGCGCACTTCCCGACCTCCCGTGAGAAATGGTGTCTGGAATATTCCAGGATATTCCAGATGATTTTGTGTCACGAGTCAGTGAATTTTTCAGTCACATTATACGCGGAAGATATAGCCCAGATGGCAGCTGGTTTCTTAATTTTAGTCTGCTTCAAATTAGAATGAGTTAAAATATGATGCCGTTTATAATGCCGTATTGTTATTTCCTATCTTACGCATAAGTCATTATGGTTTATTATAAAAAAAACGACTTACCAACTGGGCTCTCTTCATTCCAAAATGAATCGTCCAGTGTGTAATCAGCTTCTAGAACAAACAAATTATATAAATTAATACTTTTCGTTAAGCTAATAATAAAAGTTGTTTATGAAGATCATAAGATATTCTTAAAGTATTAATTGTCAGTGAAAGTCAAAACAATCACAAGTCTGGAAGAAATATACAACAAACTAACGTTCTGATTAGATCTAGACACAACAACTTAATTAAGTTCACAAATGATAATACTAAGTATATAAAGAACTAAAATACTTTAAAAAAGTAGTTGGATACCAAACTGCTGGGGATTGAAGATACTCGCGTCCGTAGGTTTTATTCTCGAGTTCCTAATAATAATAATAATAAAGTGGAATAATAATAATATAATTTATTTCAGAATTGAATTCCATAATTTGTTAATCATAATGTGACTAAACGTGGTACCCCGGGTAATGCAAAACGGGCAACAAACTACAGTACCATTTCCATGAGTTGCGCAAACCGCTCTCGCTAACTTACACTACCGCTCGGTCCCTTTTACTTGTATCGGCAACAGCATTTCCGATAGATTTCGGTAGCGAGAACGGTTTGCGCAAACTCCTGGTACATGCAAAGCCACGGCATCAAGTGACTCATGTTAATCATGTGAATCATATTCCGGCATAATGCCTTGGGTAGCCATTTTGGAGAGGTCTGGACTGTTGCACCGAACAAGCGAATAATTTTTTAGTTCCATTTTTCAGTGCGTCGTTCAACTACATTCCTTTCCATCCCTATTTACCCTTAAATAGTAAATAGACTTATCCGGGTCATTCGCCTTCCACCTTCGGCCGCGTCATTACTTTCCATCAGGTGAGGCTGTGATCAAGCGAAACCGAAAGCCATCAATTGACAGACGAAACAGTGTCCACAAAATAATTTAAAAATAATAAAAATGGTTTCGGATTAATATGGAGTATTTCCTTCATTGTTTAAAAATAAGACATGTTAGTTTAATTTATTGATTTTACTACAGTGAAACGTTATGGGCAGAAGTAATATTTTACTAGACACATCAACGGTTTTGATAAAAACATCTAAAGCGTGTTAAATGTGACTTCAGAAGAGCAATGGTCGGTAAATTGATACCAAGTCTTTGTATTCGACTTTCTTACAGCCATTTTTAAACAAATAAAAGATGGCTTCCAGAATCCACACCTCCACAAAAAGGGATCATTACGCCCGCAAAAAACGTAACAGAAAATAATTACTGGCAAGCTGAAATAAATAACACAATGAGAGTTTCCGTCGTTATTCACATTCATCGGTGGATACGGTATTGTTGTTGTAATTACCTTGTTAGGCTTCGAACAAAAGGTTTTTCGCGGCAAATAACTTTAAAAATAACGCGCGTGTTTCAATTTTAAATTTAACGCTATTTTAGTCCGCTTTTTGAATTTGTTGGTTTAGTTATTTTCAAAGACAAAGCGAATGATTACAATTCGAAAAAGAAGCTTATAACATTAACATTATTTATTCGCAAACAGACTCGTAATACTCCCTTTTACCATTATCATATATAAGACATAATAATCTTAATGTAATACCGACGTTGCCCTTTAAACAATAACGATTCTGGAACAATATCGTTAGCTTTTATGACACAATAAGAGTGCTGTGTTCTGTTAACTTAACAAATATGTACGATTCTTGCCACAAACAGTTACTTTATAAATATAATCATAAGTAAAATATAATGTATCGTCTTGGCTGAATTGATGATAGACAAAATTCTTGCCAAGAATTTACATGAACCTCTGGAATCTAAGAATATAATATAAGAATTTTACTATAATGGCTGATAAAGCAGTATCGGTGTTGTCAATTGAGGTTTTCGCTGAACCAGCGTATAGAAGGCATTGAACTAAAAACAAAAAAATAATTTGATATTAAATTATTTTACGGATTAACTCGTGTGTAAATTTAATGACAAAGTATAACAATAACGCTGACCTAAGAAATAAAGGTACAAATAAAATCGTTATTAGGTAAAAATTAATAAAATAGGGTAAATAGGGTTTTTTAATTTATTCTGAATAGGTGATAGATAATGAAACTTTTACATATAATATTAGGCTATGCGAAGTATTTTAGTTTTTCAGTTCCTTTTGAACTCATAAATAAGTGCTATTATAACTAACTTAAAAGTGTTAACAATTCATAAAAACCATGCGCAATTTGAAAAAGAAATTTATTTGGTGTAATACTAAAAAACGAAACAGAAAATGAAACTGATGGCTTTATCAAAAATGTATGGCTGCCTGGGAATATTCTTTAATTAAACAACACCATATGAAAAGAACATGCATAAAGCTGATGTAATTTAGATTTTTTACGCCCTCATATACAGATTAGTAATCATTTTTGGAAAGTTGGATTAAATGTAATATATTATCATTTATCCAGCTAAGTAATATTTCTTCTTTCATTATTTGTCGGTAATATCTTCTTTGCCAGATTTTTTACATAGTCAAAATAATTTCGTTTGTGAAAGCCTAACTTAATTACAACACCCAAATTATACGGCCGGGTACTCAGTAAATCGGCCGGTGCTCAAGATAGGCCGGGTCAGGACGGAAGCGCCATTACTGCACACGTGATTTAGAGTGGCGCCCACCGTGGGGCTAGCACATTGTTGCGAAGTTCATGTTACACAGGTTAAGAGACATCTTACAAAGCTGAGCTGTGAATATTGCATTCTTCTCAATTATTTATATCAAATTAAGTGAAATCTTACAATGGACAATGTTTATAGACTACATTTGATAATTGCACTTAATTTCATTTTAATAATCGAGAAAGATGCAAAATAATGCGATATTACCAGCTCAGATATGTAAGTTGCTTCTTAAGTAAGTTGCAAGACTAGTTACAGCTAGTTAATTAAGCCTAAAGGTGTTTGCCCACTAGTGCGTATCATACCATGACCGTGTCAGGCAAAAAAATATTATGTGTATTGAAAAGTATGAGACTATATCCACTAGACCGTTCTGTCAACGACCGACACTGTTGCGTGCCATGCACGGAGCATCAACAATTATCGGCGAGAATATTTAGCCGGTGCTGATACGCTCCGTGCATGGCACGCGACGTTGCCAAGACGCTGCGCGCAGGCGGCAATACGGGTTGTAACCGCGTATGATGACTTGTAAACACGTACTCTTTTTTTCTAATTGCCATACCTATTATATTATTTTGATAGCACTTAAAGACATCCGCGCAACACAGATAGGTATGCAAGAATGAACCGGCACTGAACGTGGAACGGTCGGTTTCGGTGGGCGTTGCATACGGACATGATACAGGTAACATACGGGTAGCATACGGGCACAGAACGCCATCGATCCGTTTCAGTAGGCATAGTAAAGCGTACTCTGTTGCTTTCCGTGCCTGACACGTTCCTATCACGGTCATGGTATGATGCGTTGTAGTGGGCAGAGACCTTAAATTTTGAATAAATAATTGATCTCTGTAAAGTATACACTATGATACTTCAAACCCTCTAAAGGAGAAATTCGTAGATGGAAGCTAGTTTATTTCAAAAATACACATCTACCTTAAAATGGACCGACTTAAAATTATTTATTGTTGTTAAATTACTAGGCATTCCCGGAATTCTGTTAAAAATGGAAAGTATTTATAATCATAAGTGTATTTGAAATATCATGGCATAATAGTAATAATATGTTGAAACGCTAAAAGAGACAGTATACAAGATCACCTATTAAAAATGCGAGATTGAGTTGAGTCAAAATAATGTTAATACCAATTTCTTCTAATAGTATCTCAATGTAAATTCTATCACCAGCATCGGCTTGAAAACACTTCTACTAAGCAGAGCTAAAAAACGAAGAGAAGGTAACCTGAAGTTAAGATGTCAAAAGCAAAATAAGTTAAAAGTTGACAAATTAATTAATTAAACGTCGTAAGTTATTACTTTGTTTAAGTGGCGCCCAAGATGGAACAGAAACGGCATTGTTGCAATCAAGATTTATGTTCGAGTTATGCATAGGTTAATTACTAAGTTAAATTACTTTGAAGTAATTTATAGAGAATTCCCAGCATTTTCTCTCTTGAAATAGTTATAAGTTAGATATTTCTTTTGAATGGAATTTTTTCTAGTATTTATAGCACCAACAAACTATTTATAAAACCGCAAGTGCGAGTTAAACTCGCGTGGAGAGGGTTCCTTTCCGTACATGGTTATCTGTAATTTACTTGATTACTTTAAATAACATAGACTTCTCATAGGGTTTTCTGCAATCTATAGGTAAAAAACTTGTTTCTATTTATTTTTTTAATTGTAGCCCCAGTAGTTTCAGAAATAAGGGGGGAGGGGAGGAATGGTTAATTTTCGCCTATTTTCCTAAATAACTTTCCCTTTCATTTGATATATCACACGATATAGGTTGCATTTTTTTTAATTTTCTTATTTACCTCCCAAAAGTGGACCCTATGTTTTAAATTCATATATTTACGTCACGCGTCCGTGTTGCGGTCACCAACTTACATATGTATACCAAATTTCAACTCAATCAGTCCAGTAGTTTCGTAGCAAATTAGCTGTGACAGACACACGAGTGATCCTATAAGGATTTCGTTTTTCCTTTTCAGGTACGGAACCCTAAAAGTCACTTAAATGTTGACGGGCAAATGCGAAACGTCAAATTTTATATAAGTAGGGCTGTATTTGTATAAATATTTCATAAATTATTCTATTTTAGTTTTGCAAATCAAGTTAATTAGGTTTTGCTTAGTAATTATGCTAATCAAAGTTGTTAGTAGTTTGTAGTAAGATGACGTAGACAATTCGATCAGAATTACATTGAAACATGTCAAAAGCACCTAGTTGGCTACAAGCATTATTACACTTGTTATTACAAGTCTTGGTAATAAGAAACTACCCATCAAGTAAAGTGGCGCCCAACATGGGGCTAAAGTAAGTGAAAAAATTCTTAAAATCAAATACACATTAGACAAATTACACTAAATTTTAAATGTGAGACTGAAGTTTAGTCGGAATAGGTTCTTTTCCAAGACTACCACATAAAAGAAACTAAGAGTAAAGTGGCGCCCAACGTGGGGCTAAAGTAAATGAAAAAATACTTAAAATCAAATACACATTAGACAAATTACACTCAATTTTAAGTGTGAGACTGAAGTTTAGTCTGAATAGGTTCTTGTCCAAGACTACCACATGAAAGCAAGAGTAAAGTGGCGCCCAACGTGGGGCTAAAGTGAAAAAATACTGAAAATCAAATAGAAATTAGACAAATTAAACTCAATTTTAAGTCCGTCTGAAGTTTAGTCTGAATAGGTTCTTGTCCAAGACTACCACATAAAAGTAACTATACGAAAATATACAAGTATTTGTTATTAGTATTTTCTAGCTAGTTTCCGTATGCATAATCTGCCCTTAAAACTGATATCGTACTCAAATAACGTTTTCAGTTTGAAAAAATGAATAGAATTTACTTTATGTGTACGGTAGGAAGATATGGATAGATCATAGAGGAAATTCATTGATCAACAGTGATATCGTGTTTATAACCGTTTGTTATGGAAGTTTTTGAGGGAGACCTATGTTCAGCAGTAGACGAACCGTAGTTCAAATGATGATGATGTAACCAGTAATTATAAATTTCATAATAAAATTTACACAACAGAGTCTAAATAAAGAAAAGTGCTCAGGTAGTTAGGAAAATTAATCAACTGAAACAATGTCGTAAATGTCTCATTATACATTCAGTTCCTGTGAAGTTTCTGCTGGGGGACGTTTCTTGAGAAAAATCAACATTCTAGAAACTGTCGAGACACAAAACCCCCGTTGTTTAGGCCGGTGTCCCCTGCCCCCCGTTTTTAAGGGGCCAGGGAGGGGCAGTTTCGTTGAATTGTTTTTTTTTTGTGCTTTTCCCGAGTGGTTCTAATTAAAATTAATTGCATTCGCGTTTGGGAGTTAATTTGTAGACGCCGACGGAATACTGTATTAAATGAAGATGCATTGGATTGAAATAGCATGTAATTAGCTAGATGTTTCAATTTATTTACCATTACGATGTTAAGAGTTTAGATGTTTTGTTAAATTGAGAACTTGGTCTAAGAACCAATTTGCTTTTGAAAAATAGAGGCGGCCTATACTATAAGTTTACGTTAAGGAAATTTTCAAAATGACCGATAGAAATCATAAATAGTGAAACTCTTTTGGTAAGGATAATGCTGGACTAAGTAGAATATCTAATTCGTTATGTACAACTTACGTCAAGTAAGGCCAATTAATTGTTCCTTAAAATACGCCGAATAAGATAAAGGTTAAAAACAAGGGAAAAACAGAAGGCCGATATTTCATGGGACACCAGTTCAATTTGGCTGGGAGCATAAATTTGTCTAGTTTGACAAAGTGGCATCTTATCGGGGATCTGATCGTAATTGGGCGACGCCCGTGGCTCCAGATATTGTTGAAAGTGTCGCTAATGTATATTTTATAGTTTAATAGACAGTTGGATTCTTAACGGGAATCATAGTTTTATTTAAAACATACTTTAGTATATGCCACAGAGATATAGGCTTTGGAGTTGCGAGGCAGAAGAAAATAAGTATGACCATTCTAATGCTAGAGATATTTATATTCCATAGGGAATAATTTGGCATTTTTTTAACAGCTGCTCACTTTAAAATTATCTTTCATAATGTAATTCGTTAACTTAACTAAAACTTCGCTTAAAGCTTTTCTCGATACCTGCGTTGTGCATTTTATTATTTTTTCATAATTAATAATTCTATATTATGGACACTCGAATGTGAAAGTCGTCTTAGAAATACCTTTAATAAAAACTGAAAGTTCTCGAATGCGTTTTTTTATTAAAACTCAATTCAATTAAAATAATATAAAAATCTATTTAAAATTGCCAAAAATAATTTATGAATTTTCAGACCATGTCCTAATACAGGACAGCCAGAGTCCATATCAACAGTATTTCATTACTTCCTCAATGCGCCAAATCGATCATTATAAAGGTTATCAACACAGTGTAACAACTTATTCACGAAATGCGCGAATTACGCAAATATGCGAAACCAACATTTTATCACGTATTACACTAAAATTGTAAAGCATCTAGGAGTTGGAAGCCATTGTTGGTTTCATTATTAATAGCAAGGGAATTTGTGAATTGTTGTTTTTTAATCTGACATGTAGTTTTATTACAGCTCAATAAAACTATATAAACTGCGCAGAATTCCATGCAGTACACAAGCTGTCTAGGTACTAGAGTTATAATGGCTGTATTAGCTCTTATACAGCTTGTGTGCTGCTTGAGATGGAAAACATAAAAATAATTAACAATAAAAGTACGTCAGAATGGATGAGACATGGTTTAGAATTAAATGGGGAATATAATTAAGTAGGTACTTAATTTAATTTTTGCTAATTATAAAAAGAATGTGCACAGTTTAGTCACCATACCTACTGAATGTGATAAAAATAATCTCAATATAACATGAAATAGATCTTTATGGTATTAATTTAAAAATTATAGCTTACAGTTACGATGATTTAGTGGAAACGTGAACTATTAAGGTAAAAAATCGGTTTTTATTCCGATATCTCCGATGTCACCTTGCATAAGTCATCTTTCAATGTAATTTATATGAATAAATAGTAGTTTATGCAACGGTTGCATAATGATAGGCCTTAAAACACTAGTGCGGTTTTATGAAACGAGCTTTTAGCGAGTTTCATAATAAGATCGCACGTGTGTTTTAAGGCCAAATTATGCAGAGTTGCATACATAACTTTATCTACACACATATTATAAATCCTCCATGATGGGTTCAAAAACAATATTTTCTGGCAAGAAGTTATTTGTTGCAATCGTGGATGCATATTTCCGATATCCGGCGCATTTTCACATCACACACACTCCGAGAAGACTACTTACTATTCATATTTTCAACTAAAATGTAAATTACAAACAACGTTTTCTATTCAATTCAACAACAATTCTACTTTCGTTCAGCAAAACGTCAACATGGTGGCAAATACGGTCTTCCGTCAAGACCATTTTTTTTAAATCATAGACAAACGGATGAAGTCTCTATTCTCACGTCACTCGAGATCAAAAATTGTGCAGTTTATATAAAAAAAATATACTGAATTGACGTTTCGTATCAATAACTTTTTAATATCTATGGATACTAGAATAGAGACCCACTTGAGTTTTGACAGCTGTTCCAAATTTAATCTCATTTCTTTACTAAAAACGATAAAGAAGTCATGTTATTTCTTTATCGCAGCACTGGTTTTTCCTAATTGGTTGTCAAAATGGTGGTCATTTCATACGGTTTTTGATTAACCAATGGAGGTTTTATGATATGGGTGTAGATAAAGGTCTTTTTTAAATATTTAAAAACCGTATAACATGTTTGTACCTACACAGAAATAAAGCACGCAATATTTAAGACAGCATTAAAATGTCTCAATCTCGATATTTTATAACAAAGCTTGATCAGATAAAGTTCACGTCATATATTTTACTTACAATATTTAAGATCAAAGAACTTAAGACACCGAAAAGGCAACTATACCTGCTTCTGATGTTGACGTTGTAATTTTGGAGAAGAAATTTATTTTAGCCTACTTTACTTCAACAAAATCATAGTAATAAACGAGTGTGACTTCCCTAATTATATTTTAATTAATTCTCCTAACGACTCCGCGCAGAATCCTTCGAAAAGCGTCTCGCAAGCAAAAACAAAAATATCACTTACGGCAACAATCACTGTAATGGCGGCGGATTTCTTCCACTCTCCCGCGCTCGGGTAATATTTTATGAATTTTGACGGGTCGTTCCCGAAATGGGATTTTTTAAAGTGTTGCTCGTTTAACGTAAAAGTTGCCGGAGGAATAAATTTACCGTTGAAGCGGTGAAATTAAAAAATAATATACTGTACCACTTATTTTATTATTACGCGGTATTGACTGACTTCAAACATGGCCATAGCGAATAAAGGGAATAAGAAAAACTGAGAATCTCTTGACGCAAAGTTTTTGAAATGACATTCACCAATGTATTTAAACTATTTTAGTAAAGTTACTTTCTAGTGCTCCTCTGCTGCACTGGGAGTGAAGAAATAGCATAGAATGCGTGCAGATGCTTATCATCCTGGCATGTCGTAAAAGTCGACTAAGGGACGGGTCCTCTCCAACATGGTGGACTATCTGTATGGGCGATGGGCTGATCACCTGTCACCATACGGTTCATCATACCATCTTAGGGCTAATTAATCGAACGTGGCCACAATTAGGCTTGTGGCTCTGCCCACCCCATTAGGGATTTCGGGCGTGATGCTATGTATGTATGTATGTACTTTCTATTCTTATAACTAGACAAACATTTCAACCACTTTAACGCGACGTCAAATAAAACAGTTGTCACTTACACTCCAAGGATGTCTAAGAAGTAAAACGAATTTCAACCTTACGTTAAACTCTCGAAGGGCTATTTTACCCCGTATATCCTGACGGATATATCCGTCGTTGGTAATGAATCAGCGGCGCGGATATATCCGTCGTTAGCGTTGAAAAGGTCAATGATGATAATCGTTTAGTGGTAATGAATGGGTCCCTTTCTTATTAATGTAAACTTCGCAAAGTAAGACAAAGAGAGAAAGACAAAGCAAAGCGATATAATCACACTAATATTACAAATTCAAAAGGTTGGGTGTGCGTGTACGTGTGAGTTAGTATGTTTGTTACTTCTTCACGTTTCAACGGCTGGACGAATTTCGATGAAATTTGGAATGGAGATAGCTTATAACCTGGATTAACAACATATGATATGTTCATCCCAATCTCACGCGAACAAAGTTACGGGCATACCTAGTATATCACATCGCTAAGTCAATATCAAATACGGTACGGTATAACCATGATGTTTTCAAGACAAGAGTGAATAGGCATATTCTGGGTAAGCGTGTGCCACCTTCGACCTCGTTGTCACTTAACATCAGGTGAGACTGAGAGAGATCAAACGCAAACCCATTTTTGATAAAAAAACACTCACACTAATCCCAAGCTATATAGCTGAAAGGCTGAAAGTTACTTTGATCTATCAAATCGACCTAGAAAACAGTTTATCACTCGATCTAGGTCTCCGTAACTCTTGGCTGAAAGTTTTATAGAAAAAACACGAGAAAACACTTTCTATCAACCTCAAATAGGTTGACAGCGTGCACTCAATTCGAAAAACGAGTTACGTGTACCAATATTGATACAATTGTAATAACAAAGGGACTATATAACCATTCTTCATCTTAAAATGGCTCTATGTCATTGGTAATAAGGTCCAACATTATCTTCGTTCTTGAGAACGGAATTAGATGGGAAGTAATTTCATTTTATGACGATAGGTACTCCTTTGACCGGATCTTCGTCGAAAAGATCAATTCAGATGGATACGTAGGACTCAATGTCACTACCGTGTAGAAATCACTGATACAGTATTATTTTTGATGAGGTCTAATTTTGTGCAATAATAAACCTATAATCAAATTAAAACTTTCGTGAGACATTACTAAGACTAGAAATAACTATTTCTGACAATAAATCGTGAGTAAAGCCATGTTTATTTTTAGTCTTAATAATAAACCTTGTTAAAAATGCTATTTAAAAAATATATATTTTAGGTTAACCTTTTGACCGCCACAGTCGGCTGCAGCCGTCAGCGGGTACAGGGTAAAAAAGTCCTTAATTATCTTGACTTAATGTTGAAATTCGTGTTACTTCTCAAACATGCTTGGCGGTCAAAAGGTTAACTTTTTTTAGGATATCCTCAAAACCGGTGAAACCTTGATTGATAATTAACTGAGATAAAAAGCTTTTTTTTAAAGTCATCATATAACGTAGTGTATTATTGCTTTACAGTTTATATAATCCCCGGCACATAAGTTGACACAAGATGGTGGTCGTCCGCGCGCCTTCGCGCACGTACAACTATGGTTACTTCGCGGCACGTAAGTTGAAATATGACCTTGAACGCGCAGAACACATTTTTGGGTCTCCGAATTATACTTCCTGCGCCACCCTTAGCATGTTTATACGCCTCTATTCGGGAACACTGAGTGATGCTGTAGCGACTCGCGAGCGTGATTTCTCATCCCACTGTTCCGCACGACGCGTAATGCGTAAGAGCGAGATGCGAGTCTTGTTCGCGGGTCGCTGCAGCATCACTTAGAAGTTCCCGAATAGAAGCTCTGTTTGGCCAAGTGGTTGGCTGGTAGAGAATGCCTTAAGGCATTAACTCCGACATTTATACACTCGTGTATTGTGCAATAAAGTTTGAATAAAGTAATCATGCTAATCTAATTATAGTAGTGTTTTGTTTAAATAATAGACAAGTACTATGTTTGAGAAACAGTAGTTAGGGAGCTGGGTGCCATTTTGGTATATGATTTGTTCGTCTTTCATATTGATAGGGATGACAAATGATTTAGGACACCGTTTTTTTTTTAATTGTTGAAACGCTGTCAATTGAAAACGCAGCGCTACCATGGTTGACAGACTATTTTGTTGTGGTTCTTTACATTGTCATTAATCGAACAATTCAGGTATGCTAAGCGAACAAATCATACAGAAATTTTGGCACTCAGCTCCCTAGCTACAGGCCCAGATATCTATAAGAGATTCGAAATATCCAGCCATCTGATTCTCTAACGTTCGCAGCGGCTGATCGGCGAAGGGATACATTCAAGTGTAGACCGAATTACTTTGTTCTACTTTGTCCTTACAGTCTAAATTAATAGTTTCATTTATGCTTCTGCAGGTTAGAGCATCACACCTCTGTAGCGTGATTCTCTTAAATGACACTTCGTTCATGAACTCAACAGCGAGCCTAACTTGACCCGTCAGTGCGTATAAACTACATGTTTGTGCGTGTCTTCGACCTTCGGCTGTAGGTACCTCACTCCGCATAATATCTACGAGCGCATGGGTCAATTTATGACGGACGAAAATGAGAGGCAAAATCAGCGACGAGAGAGTGCTATAATGGTGTGATTCTGTAACGTGCGCGTAAATTTAAACTGTAAAAACAAAATCATTCGATCCAAATTTGAATGCGTCTCTCATAGCTGATCAGCCGCTGCGAACGTCAGAGTATCACATGGATGATATTTGCGAACGTAGCTACAGGATGCGTCAGCAAAAACGTGTTAAAGTCACGTACTTTAATTAAATTAATAATTTTAACGGCGAGGCGTACGCGGCGCCGACGTAAATTGTGATTTGATTCCGAAGCACATGACGGGCTTAAAAACGTGCACAGTGAACGACGTGAACGTGGATATCTGGGCAGATACAGAGCAGGTCGATTTTTGACGTGATTTCTAGTCAGTTTATCACGTGACTATTAGAATTTATAGTAGATTGTTGCACCAAGCAGAAAGTGATTCATTATTGCGCCGAGTGTTGGTTTGGAGCCCGAAAGCTAGTGAGGGCTCTAAAAACACGAGCGCAATAACAAATCACTTGATGTGAGGTGCATAATCTGCTTTTCTTTCTACTACTGCTAAAAGTTGGTAAAAAACGTAAAGGTACAGTTAAACCCAACTAGCGAAGTAAAAAGGATATTGGCACCTGTTATGACGCACCCTTAGAATTTTTATATAGCCTACGACACTCGCACGTTCTCCTCGAATCTTAAGATACCCTATTTATTAAAATCGGTCTATTGGTTCTGAAGCTAAAGTCGAAAATCCGAAAATTTTCACAGAAATCTTGTATCTAGTCTATGAATTGTCATATTATGCCAATTTTTTTAAAAATCTTTTTGTAACCCATACTATCTTATCAGCCAGTATTTTGAGCATAACATTTTAGACGAGACAATCACAGTTCGATATGTCCCCCGATATGTGGCCTGTTTTTTTTTTTTTTGCTAACAGTAAGTCCACAGAAGAGTGGTCGGCTGTCTCGTTGGACTGTGAATGGGCGGATTGGGTAGCTGTTGGTGTAAACTTCTTGATCAACCAAACCAAATTAAAAAAAAAATACAAAGCAGTGCAATAATGAAATTTGTATGCAACTTTATTTGCTCTAGAGCAAATAAGGGCTGCTTTGTGCTGAGTATTTAAGGCCATTATTATGAAATTAAAGCGTAGTAGGAAGAAAAATATAAATGCAACTTGATTTTGTTGTGGAAGTAACGTTTAACCTGTGTTCTAGAGCGTTGTAAGAATACGAAGACGAATGTCTGCCCCAGCAGCACACAACTTTTTATCGCTTACATAAAACATTCGTCCCTTTCGCACCCGCATATTAGTTAAAAGGTGGCAGATGATTCATGTGCGCAATAAAAGCTGGTGTGCTAAGCCCTGTGGTGGTAAGTAAATGTTACGTGCAGGCTGATTTCACATCCGTATTGTGAAGAATGCTCTGAACCCCATACAGCTGCTCAATTACATAACACCAATTGGTATCGCTTTCGCGAAACGTAAATTGTACCCTTATTTACATCGAGTGAAGACTAAATTGGTTTGCATTTCGAGCCAAACCGATACCAATTGTGCTACGTAATTGAGCTGCAGGTCATACTCGTCAGTGTCACAATACAAATTCCTGTTTTTGTTCACTGCCTCCTAGACTAGGTATATGAAAGTATGCAAATGGTCTAGAAACTCAGTTTGATAACTGTACGAATTGATGCATTTTGAATAGTTCGCTCTGCGGCCTTAACATGCATGGCACAAAGATAAATTAGAACCATTTATCTCTATGACTATCTCTTTCCTCGGCACTAGTCTGAGAGAGACGCACTTAGAGATAAACGGTTCTAATTTATCTTTGTGCCATACATGTTAGGGCCGCTGGGGTGTGATTCTCTTAAATACTTCGTTCATAAACTCACCGGCGAGCCTAACTTGATCCGTCAGTGCGTATAAACTACATGTTCGTGCGTGTCTTCAACTTTGATCATATTCAGACATAGCCGGCCACGGTCGAAGGTACCTAACTCCGCATAATGCCTACGAGCGCGCGGGTCAATTTATGATTGTCGCACGAAAAGAGCGACAAGATATTCTCTATCGTGCACAGCAGCTGTTCAGCAGATAAACGCAACTATAAATTTAGACTGTAAGAACAAAGTCATTCGATCCAAATTTGAATGTGTTAGGATATTAAGGATATAGACGAAATACTAACCTTTAAACACCATAGATATGCAGTTTCCGTGAGGGTGAGCAAACTTGTTTACGACTTTAAGTTACTGCGAAACTCGGATAAAAGACAAATATAGTTTGCCGCAAATTGCTCAATAGCTACCAATGTTTGTTTATAAAATTATACCGTAAGTTACCCAACCACAGACCATTATATCCAATAGACTCCGCATAGCCAGGCGACTCTCGCTGCTAGCAGCAGAGGCAAAAAGCCATAAGCGGCGGGGCTATAGGTAGTCGCAAGGAACGTATAACCTTGAACGCACCGAACGCGCTCTAAAAACCCTGAGCGCCCCGCTGTGGCAGCTTTATTTGCTAGTAAAAGTTAGTGTAAGCGGTGTGTTTAGGATATTTGGTCTGTGTACCCAACTTTTAATTACTAACTTAACAAACAACCGAATCCCGGCTATTTTTGGGCCGTTTCCATAAATCGATGGAGATACATAGAAATCACGGGGCCGGAAGTCGAGGGCCGTAATTATGTCAACAGCCGATAGAGGGCGCCCCGGATATGAAATGACAAAAGACGTATCGGGTAACACGACGTGATGGAATCTGCGGGCTTACCCGGGTTTTGGGGTTCAGTGTGGGGAAGCTAATATTTTGATAGTAATATTCTTAAACTCATGGTTATAATCTGGAGTCAAAGAAAATAACTTCCCTTGGATATTGAGACATGATGATTATTTAAAAATGTATATTCGCACACTGGCGACACCAGTTGAGAATATTTTAATGTTTCATATGAATAGGACTAGGGCATTAATTGGTAGGACGCCGTGGTTCTAAACTACAATGGAGTCACTATTTGTTGAAGTATGTTTATATATATATATATATATATATATATATATTTATATATATATATATGACATTTCTTAAATATCGTGATATATGCAGTCATGCAATGATTTCGTAGTAATGACTGTATCTATGGTTAACGCTATCGCATTTAGCGTAAAATTGCGTTTCAACTTTTTATATCATTTTACCGCCATATGAGATATTTTTAGACTAGTTTATTCCATGAATATAAATCTAAAAAGTTATAGAACGACATTGCAAATTACCATACAGAATTGCTACGAAACAATAAAATACTTTCGTCATTTGGTGCATGTTTGCAACGTTACCAGCTCGTGCGAATATACTTAACTTTTGTTTTTAAGACTAACTCTTTTGCAAACTATTCTAATAATTATATTGACCCTAAATAAAAGTGTATAACAAATTGTTAGATACATATGATGAATGTTTATTTTCAAGTTAAATACAAAAAATAACATAAGCTTTATTTACAAACTACTTTACTAAGCCTAAATTAGATAATTTTTCTGGAATGGATATCACAATAAGACGCAGAGAGGAAAACTAATTTTATAAAACTATTTTTTGTTTGTCAACTAAGCAGAAAGCGTAAAACGGAACGCATTACATCCGAACCCTTCTTCCCTGGCGGATATTTCTACGTTATCGCAGTAAATGCGACAACGTGTCAATATGGGATGATTTTTGTTCCTTGTCGTAAAAAGGCACGGGCGCTTTGTTTGGGCTTCTATATTTATATAACATGTGGATTAAACATGTGCTACCTACCTCGTGTAGAAAAATAGTATAACATTTTTGTTTCGGCAGTGTTTGGACACGTTGCCACTACCTGCCGTCATTAATTGTTTGTTTATAGCAACGCTGATGGTACAATTCGTGGTCTTTGCAAATAAGAAAACTTTTGGTGCACGCAGGGAAGCTCGATTTATATTATTTTAAAACTTCATCATCATCATTTTATCACAACCACTGCTGGATATAGGTCTCCCCGAACGATTTCCACAACAAATGATCGCAAGTCTTCCATGTCCAATTTACTATTATTTGGACTTTTTTACCTGTTCCCCTACAGAAAAAAACATTGCTACGCCTTTGACGGCACGCAGATTTAAGGGTTGTTTACATTGAGTGTCAGATTTAAAGCTAATTTACATGTAGCGCTAGAATTCCGTGAAGCTAGATCGGCCGTGGCAGCGTTATCGATTCTTACGCTGGACTGAAATATTTACCTATTGGATCAAGTAAATCACCCTAGTATAGTATATTTATTCAGTTCGGCAAGTTTTTAAACATGAAATGTAAACAATTCCTCGAAAATTTTTACTTTAAAATATTAAATTTTATGAACTTCGTCAACGCAAATAAAAATTTGGAATTTATTTAAAATGCTTTCTATTTTTATACGGTGCATCGATGTCTGTTGTTACTAAAACGTGTGAACAATTACAAACAACTTTAAGCTAAAAACTTAAAGTTTAAAATGGCTTGGCGTAAGTTTTTTTTAATTGAAGCGACCGTGGTAAGTAATTGGCAGACGTCGGATTCTCACTCAGAACTAATTGGCTTTGGCTGTAGCCTTTGACTTTAACTTCATATAAGCTTCATTTGGAATATGACTTTGTGTGGTGATAAAAATTCAGATTTTACATGGGTTTATCAATAACATAATGTAATGTAATGAACTACATATATAATTTATCTTTTATAGTAGATTGTGTATTAAGGGCAGTAAATAAGCAGTTATAAACGAGAACCGCGAAGACTTTAATGGCAAGACGTTCATAATTGCCGTACCGCCCGTTTTATACACATTGTTTTTCATCACAAGTGTCTGGTAAAAAAAAAGTTAACGCCAAAAGGGCCGAAGGTGACGTGGACATGACGTAGTATGACAGAATATCTCCTTTATACATAATTAATTAGGTACGCCTGCGGATCGTTATTTAGCCGTACGATCCGTTTTGTACGATGCATGCAAATGTGATGAAAAGTAATATACCTTAATTTTATTATCTTATAACATATTAGATTCGTTATTTGACGGTAAATATTTGTCCACAAAATCTCGAGTAATCAACTAAAATATGTGTGTCGTAATATTCTGTCTTTGCTTAATCAAATCATACATTATTTTACTAATAAGTATTATAAAGCTGAAGTAGTTTTATAATTATTTATTATCTAGGTAATGATATATTTTATAATATAAAATATGGACATAAAATCTTTTAAAGTATTATATACCAAAAAACAATACCCATGTTCGAAATAGAGCTACATAAAATGATTACACAATAGCAAGCTGAAAGATATATTGCAATCAAATCATATACCTAAGCTAAAGATTTCTCAAGTTCTCATTAGGGAGAGAGCTCTGTAAGTGATCTGTGAAATGAGTGAAGTTTTTTTTTTTTTAATTTGATCGCCTCTCGAAATTAGTGTTCCTAATCAGGTTAATTAGAAAAGGTCGTTATTATCCGGGACTCTCACTAATGAGGACTGTTTGACTTGCTTTTCAGGGGTCCGTGTCAAAAGGAAAAAACCCTCATGTAATCATGATCACAACTTCTACTGTGGCAACGTTCGAATTTTTCTCGCACAGGTTTCAGAAAGTTTTTAATATACTGAGAATAATGTCAGTTAAATAGAGATTACAAATAAGAACGACGACAACGCAGTTAGCCTGGTGGGTTGTGACCCTGTCTCAGAAGCCAGCGGTCCCGGGTACGATCCCCGGTAAGGGCAAATATTTGTGTGATAAGCACGAATGTTTAGTATTTCGAAGAGTCAGATCAATATATAATAAACTAGCGACCCGCCCCGGCTTCGCACGGGTGCAACGCTGATACTAAATATACCTACCTACTACAGAATGTGCTTATAAACAACTTTCACAGCGTTTTTGTCATTAGACAATACAAACATGTTTTGTTTAGTTAGATATAATCCTAACTAAGTTTTAAAGAACAAACATACAATTTCGAAAAAAATGTCGCGCTAAAAGCACGTTTTGCAATATACAATTTCTAATATATATTTTTTTAATTATGGTAACGTAAGTTGTCGCGCCGAAAAGCACGTTTTTTATTGGCACACGCCGCCGGCCGGGCCGGTACCGCTGCACCGCTATGTCCCTGTATTTTAAAACTGTAATATCTTCGGAAATATTCATTTAAATTACATGCTGTAAAGGGCCATATTAAGCTATATTAAATGGATAATGTATTTAAGGTACTTAATTGGATAAGGATTAATGCTGTATTGCTTAAAATCACTTCGTAAATAAGCTATTTTTTCCCGTAAAATGTAAAGGATACAAAATGGTTATTGTGGGTTATCCTTAAGAGATAGACATATACCATCGCGGACTTTTTTGTTGGCCTTTTTAAGGTGTACAATACTGTAGTACATTATTTTTATTTATCTCGTGGGGTTCTGCCAGCGTTTGCAATGTAAGCGCCAATCAAATGTGTTCATTTACGACATCACATTAGAAACCTCTAAGTTTATCAAGTGTTTCTCTGCAATATTATGCATGTATTATACATATAAACCTTCCTCTTGAATCACTCTATCTATTAAAAAAACTGCTTCAAAATTCGTTGCGTAGTTTTAAAGATTTAAGCATACATAGGAACGGACAGACAGCGACAGCGACTTTGTTTTATACTATGTAGTGAAGTGATAGTGATAGTGATAACTGCAACGTTGGTTGTCGGCCGTGTCACTAAAACTTCCAAAAAAGCGGCCATCGTGACATAGAACAAGCTTTTACATATGACATCACATTTGGGCTGACCGCTAACGGGAACGCTAAGTGTTGTAGCGACTCGTAAGCGAGATTTCTCATCCCACTCTTCCGCACGACGCGTAATGTGTAAGAGCGAGGTGAGAAATCTGGCTTACGAGTCTCTACAGAATCACTTAGCGTTCCCGAATAGAGGTGCTGAGGTCGTATTATGAGCGCTTAATACCAGGCAGTTTCCACCGTAAACTGAGCTGCCTGGAAAAATCGCATTTTGAGCGCGCTAAGGAGGCGAGCTTCAGCGCGCTCATAATACGAATGTTCCAGGCAATTCAGTTAACGACGGAAACTGCCTGGAATTAAGAGCTCATGATACGACTCATACCTGGCATAGACCTCAATATTTTAACAATCTCAGGATTAATTTAACTTACTAATCACAAAGGCCACTGAAATATTGATCTTTAATAGGGAAGATGCATAATTTTTCTTTTCATCTTGTATTGGAAATTGCTAAGTAATAGAAACCGATCTGTGTACGCAACATATTATTATGTTGTTAATTTTATGAGTTGTGAAGCTTTGAAAAGCCATTGTTCATACCACTCGCAAAAGCACTCCATACAAAATGGACGACAACTATGACGTCACAGCATTCGTTTAGATTGTACAAAATGTGTGGCGCTGAAACGAAATCTACAATTATTTCCGATAATACTGTTTTTAGACCAACATTGTAGAAAAAAAACATGATATAAAGATGAGGATGTCCAAAAAACTAAAATTAGAACTATAAACCAATATATATTATTCAATAATTTTGACCCTTAATAAAATAAAAATAAATAGTCAAAATGATCTGATATTTCTGTAATATGCTTTTGTTTATTAAAGTCATGTCTTCGTATGTCAAAGTATGTAAATTATTGATATTGAATTCAGCAATAATTTACATACTTTGATAAATATTATCATAGATTTAAATCATTAGATAAAACACGCTATACAGTGACGGCGCCGGAATACGTGACTCGTTAGGTTAGCGAATTCGCAAAGCTGCAATTAGTGTTCATCCGAAAGCCGTAACGAGTGCACGTGAAATGTCATAATCAGCGTTTAACTTTTCCTGAGAAAATGTGTACCATTTTGCCGTGTACTCATTTAACGATGCAGGAACAATTCAAAGAACACTATTAAAGCGAAAGGTATAACGTTTCATTCCTAAATACTATATTTTAACAAAATAATTAATTTAAATTTTCTCCCGTTGTTAAAATTATTGATATTGTAAGATCGCGGATGCTCGAAAGAGAACGCAACTGTAACAGTAGAAGAAAAGGAGATGACACTATTTCTCTCAGTTTACGCACACGTTGTAGAATATGGCTACAGATTATCGTCGATTATCTACAAAATTTCATCATGATTAGATTACTAGTTCAACAAAATTGTTTAGTAGGTATATGCGTGGCCCCAGAGATTTCGCTTCGCTCATACAATGAGTTATTTTGTTATTAGATGGCCGAATTCAGAAACGCCACATAAGCATTCGCTTAAAGATTAAATAAGTGAAATGTCCGTCAACTAGCTGTCATCTTATACAAAAACGTTGCCCGAACGTCACTGTAATTAAATATCAATTGGAGTAGCCTTTCTGATTTTTATGGCGGGTTAATGTCAATTATGTCACCTGTCAAAATCACGTCAATTTTACAGTTAAGTTTACAGATGGTTTTAAGCAACCCGACTTGCACCTCCCTTCGAATAAAATTACAGAAAAAAAAACATCGAATTGCACATTTGAAATTCGAACATATCCATTGGGCCCTTCAATTAGCGATCGGCCGCTAATCAAATAGGCGGTCACGCAATCGCGTGCTCGTCCCGGCTAACAAGACATCGGCACGCCACTCTCGCAGCGGCGTGTGGGGCCACGAAACAGGCTGTTGTACCTTTGCGATTTTTAAAAACAATTTTACATATTTTATTTAGAGAAAAATATATTATAATATTACTCTTGTATTACAACAAGTATTCGTAAAATTCTAAATATAAAAATAGAATAACCTCATAAAAAAGAGTCAACTAGTGTCTTATGAGTTATGACAGTAAGCAGTAAAACCTATGCGGAAACTTATTACTGGAGTGTGATCCTCTAAAATAACACTTCGTTCTTGAACTTGCCGGGGAACGTAACTTGACCCGTAAGTGCGTATAAACTACATGTTCGTGCGTGTCTTCGAACTTAGTTTTAGATACCTACCTTCGTATGGATAATGCTTACGACCGTGCAGGTCAATTTATAATTGTCGAACGAAAATGAAAGACAAAATGAGCGACGAGATTTGTTAGAAACTAACATAGCTGTATTCAAATCCAGTTCACTCTGATAATTACTAGCTGAAGTTATTATTTTAGTAACCGTTAGCGCAATAAATTCGACTTACACGTATAACAGCCAATCGTAAGTTTAAAATTGGAATGTTTTGCTGATAATACGACTTCAATAACCATTTTGTCTAAATCAGATGCGCGCCCATCAAGCAGCCTAGCTGATGGCTGTGATTTTATTTGATTCTTAGCATTTTTAAACCGCGGTTTTCCTGGCTGCACTTTATATCCGAAAACCACGCTTTCATCATCAAATTTACAACCTGAACAAATGAATGAAAGAACGAATTAGCCGTTCGAACACCTAATAGTTCACCAAGTGTTTTTTATGGGGCAATTCGCGCCAGTTTATGTCAGATGATTGTTTGTTATTTTTTGTTAGCACGCTTTGGTTTGTTGTTTGAAATACCTTTCAGACCACGACAATAAATAGGGATGTGACATATTTCAACGGTAAATGTGTTTTTTTTTTTCGAACTATGGAAGAAAGAGTTGGATTCTTTAGACTCTTTATGCGCTAGTTTAAGTATTTCGAAAATACTTAATGAAGATGTAAAATCCCCTGCCGGATTCCACTTTTCAGCAAAATTCATTACAATCTTTCAAATTAAAAATTTGCATTTTTCATAATTCTGCATTCGACCATGGCAACGGTGAATTTCATTTCGCGATCGTTTAACTCGATAATTAAAAAAAGTGCTCTCAAAGTGACGGGCGTGTAAAAAACCGGATAAAGTTATTCGAAGCGCAACCGGTTACGACCGGTAATCCGGGTATTAAAACTCGCGTGAAATGACCGGAACCCTGCTTTCCTTGGGTCACCGTAATGAGCGGTTTTCGACCTAACTTTCAACCTTTTTCTAATTTTGGGGACGGTAATTAATTATGCCGTTAGCGGAGTGTCTTTTAAATTACTTGTGGACAGCAGATTTGCAATTTTACGGTACAATATGGTTGGGCTGGGGCGTTGTGTGAAAAAAGGGAATAATGTTCCTAACTTAAATTCAAACTCAAGCACCTTATTTATTTAGATTAAATGGATTATTGCTTTAAATACTTATTTTAAAAGTATTACGTTTTAATACCAACCTATATTAATAAATACAAATAACTCTAGCCTATCATAAATTCATTCTTGATTATTCGCGATCCGGATATCCGGTTGAGAGCCAGACCAATCTGTCGCTATGTTTATGTAAATCAAAAGGGACTTCGGAAATCGTCGAACGGGGAAAAATCCCGACATTCGCAACATTCTCCCGACACGGAAATGGGGATTTTTTTATCGCCCAAGTGCATTTGAACGGGTCTGCGTTTGACACCCAATCGAAGCGATTTCGGCGCCAATCGGTTTTTGGCCGTTATTGGCGCGTGCTTTTGTTTTTCGAATGCCATCGACACTGATACTAACCGTTCTGAAGTTAGTTTCGGGGATGTACGCATAAAGTAGATTCATCCTTACTTGTCTTGTTTGGTAAACAAGTTTCTAACCTCAAAACGCATCTTTTTTGGCTAAAACAGCTATTTCTTCGTAAATAAAGCAACCGGATATAATATTTTGAACATCACTTGGCCAATTTTTACCTAGGATTGCTATACTTAGGGAAAAATAGCTGTTTCACTCAAATAAGAAATGTAAGGATGAATCTACTTTAGATGTTTTAACGAGATCGACTATATGTAGAGGTGTACAGTTTAATGAGTTATAAATACCTTAATGTAAATAATATTGATTTACTTTACGTAATATTTTGTTTTTTAAAACGTTTAAAATTCTCATTAGTGTATTTGTTCTTCTTGACATCTATTTGTTTTCTTCGCTTTCGATATAACACATATTTCCATATTCCTTAGCAGTAATTGTATTTATCTTTGTCTATGGTCATTACAATAATGTTTTGCGTATTTAACGAAATGTTGGGATTTTTTATTTATGTCATGAATTAGGATCCATATCCATATCGTAGCAAAATTATTTGCGATATCGCTTAGGCAGTGTCGAATAGAGAATGGACCTAGTGGTCAGTCAGCCGTTGGCAGACTTACAATAAACCTGTACACTCACGGACGCGTATGTTTCTGTATTTACAAAGAAACCCGAGTCCCGCTCTCTGCAATAATTCATCCAGTAAGCGGATATAATAGGAAAAGTAAGAGTCCTAAAATATGCGAAGGACGGAGGCAGTTTTTCATGAATTTTTCATTCAAATCTCGGCAGTAACAGCGGGAAATTGTAATAAAAGGTTTGCAAGCGTTCGTTCCGCAGTCGGTTTCCTTGGCTGCGATTCAAGGGACCACTTTTTCAATGCTTTCATAGATTACTAGTTTTATTTTACGATTAGTATTTCGGTTTGAGTGCGTAAGTATGTGAAGTCTGGGCTTGTATTGGACATGGGTGTAAGTTATACAGACCCGAACATTACTATGCTAACGTAATCTCGCTTTTTTCTTACTTTCTTTTCTATGAAAACATCACAAAGTAAGAAAAAGACAAAGCGAAGCTGCAAAATTATATATCATATTGCTCATGCAATGATCCGAGCGCGACTCCCGAGGAATCGAGAGCTAAGGAAACGGGCGTGGTGTTCCGCGCAAGACCATAGTATAAAGAGGGGGGAAGTAAGTTATATTCATACAAACGCACCGCGCGCGGCTTGTATGTGTGCGCCAAAGTATCTATGCGTCACCGCACGCACTCTTAAATAAAATCTCGACCCGTTTCTCAGTGCGCCAGTCGGGGCTAACACCGCACGAGGTTCGCGCGCCGTGGCTTTTCGGCACCGCTAAATAAATGAAAAATGTGTGATAATCGCAGGAGAACATACTGCTGTGTGTTTGGGTGTCTTAATAATTAATCGATTCCAGAATTGTCTCTGTTCAGATTACCTATTGAACAGAGACAACCCTGAGACAGTAGGCAGTTATATCGCGGATTGGGCCGGAGATAGCCTACTTCCCCTCTTTATACTATGGCAAGATTGACCGTCCTTTCACACCGTGCACTCTACCAGGATACCTAAGTGTTATCTTCAAGGCATATTTATACTACTTATCGATAGTATTGCCGTATTTGTCATTTACTGCACTAAATAGGGAACATGCTTCATGTTTTTCATCTTGTATTGGAAACCGATCTGTGTACGCAACCATTATTATTTTGTTTATTTTATGAATTATGAAGCTTTGAAAGTGATTGTGCATAACACTCCATAAAAAATGGACGACAACTATGACGTCACAGCATTCGTTGGACTGTACGAAATGTATAGCGTTTAAAAGAAATCTGCAATTATTTCCGAAAATACCGTTTTAAGACCAACATCGTAGAAATAAAACATGACACAAATTTGATGAGGATGTGTCCAGAACACTAAAATCAGAACTAAAAACAATGCTTTTTCTGTAAAATGCTTTTGTTTACATTTACTTTCATAATATAACATTTAAACCTCATTTTGATTTTCATGCATGTTCCGCATTCTTAATATGCGTAAAGATTCCTCGGAGCACGCGCGCGGACAGCATAATAGAAGTTCTGGGAATGGATCTGAACATCAGCGAATTTTCGGACAGTTTAAAATGACTGTTCTGCGCAGGTTTTTAGTAGAAGGTATCTTAATGTTGAACTTGTAGTACAGTTTCATTAACAACCATAATTTTTAAACATTTCTTTAAAATTGCATAACTAAAAACATGACATCATACATGCTTCGTGGATCAAGCAAATTTGTCCGAAGCATTTGTCAAAAAAGTCTCAAATAAAAATCTCGAAGACATCACGAAACTTCCCAACTGTTTTAATGATAGACCCGGGACACGTTTAAAAGTTAGATTTGTTCAAGACCTCAACAGAAGTTCGCTGTATCGTGAACAAGTTTAATGAATACAGCATTTTTTATGAGAGCGATTCTCAAAAGTTAGGCTAAGCATGAACTTGACGAGGAAGTATGAATTTATCGTTATCAATTGAAGGACAGCAGAATATTATTTATGCCCAAAGTAAGCTCTAAAAGCTTGTGTTATATGTACTATAGACGACAATATATATAATCTCCGTTTCAGCTTGGGCAAAAATGCTTTCGTATGTCCAGCGGATGTCCATTTATTCTACAGGCCGCTGTTCTCAACCGATTCTCGTGAAATTTTGTGAGCAGGTTCGATTAATACATAGTTTTTTTTTGTTGATTCAGTTTTTCGTTTTTTTTTTTTTTTTCAAACTAGCGAAGTAATGAGGATTTTTGCGATCACAAACTTATTTGCAGTGTTGGTAAACTGACTACAAGCTATGTCGATGTATCGGGATATCAGTTTCCCAACGGCAAAGTTAAGTATGTCGCGATGTCTATAGATCACGGAGCCACTAGTTATGTAGGTTTATAAATAACTAACTAAATACATAGCAAACATCCAAGACTCAGGAACACACATTCGTGCTCATCACACAAATATTTTCCCTTACCGGGAATCGAACCCGGGACCTCTAGTTTCGGAGGCAGGGTCACTACCGACTAGGCTAACCGCGTCGTCAATTAATGTACGACGAAAATCATTTTCATTGTAGAACAAAATCTACTTAATTAGATTTTCGTCGTACAAAAGTTGTCAACAAGCGATAAAAATATTTGAGCATCAATTCAAATAAAAAGATTTAATTCCCGTACAAAAACACAGTAAAGTAACTGAAAAACAAATGCTTTCACCCAACGCAGACTCCATTAAGCGATTATCATAAATTTAATGTTAATCAAACAGCCGCAGACACAACGATAGCGCCCAAAAAACCCTGTGCACACAAAAAATTGGGAAAAAAGCAAATACAGTCCATGTTTCCGAGCCATTAGTCCGTCGCTACCATTAACTAAACAATAACCTACTCAACCGATCGTCCGTCTACATATTTATGAGAAGAAAATGTACACGACGCGCCGGTCAGTGCGCGTGCGCCGTAAACGAATATGACGCTTACGACCCCGCAATAAGATTTAATCGATCTCTATTTACTGCCATAAACAAAAGCAAGCTAAGATCTCTTTGTTTTTACGTGACCGATTGTTTTCTGTCATTTTATACGATGTGCCCGCTGCAAAAATATACCCGGATGAACCAGACGAACGCTTTTTCTTTAAAAGATTTGTTTTTCGTATTGTGTCGAAGTCTATCGGGGAATTCCGCTATTGAAAACTGCAGGACAACAAAGATATATAGCATACCACAGAAAGTCCACACAAAGAGTAGTTTTCTTTTTTAACACATTATTGCATATTCGTTTGTATATACAAGACAAGCCACTAAGATACTGTTCCTTTGTAATTAAATAATTATAGTTCACAAAATATTACCAAACACGCTTTTGTCAGTAACGCACTAAAAATTACCTATAGGGAAGATGCATAATATTTCTTTCATCTTGTATTGGAAAGTGCTGAGTAATAGAAACCGATCTGTGTACGCAAAACATTATTATGTTGTTTATTTTATGAGTTACGAAGCTTTGAAAAGTCACTGTTCATACCACTCGCAAAAACACGCCATACAAAATGGACAACAGCCATGACGTCACAGCTGCCTTTAGACTGTAAAAAACGTATGGCGTTTAAACGAAATCTGCAATTATTTCCGAAAATACTGTTTTTAGACCAACATCGTAGACATAAAACATGATGTCCAAAAAACTAAAATCAGTACTAAAAACCAATATATATTTTTCACTAATTTTGAGCTTTAATAAAATAAAAATGAATAGCCAAAATGATTTGCTTTTTCCTGTAATATGCTTCTGTTTACATTTACTTTCATAATATATCATTTAAACCTCATTTTAATTTTAATGCCTCTTCCCCATTAGACTCTTCAAAACAAACCCAAACTCGAGGGGTTTACTAGTAGAAGAGTTCCATTATCCACCTCCTGGCTCCTTGATCAGATTAGTTCGATTGGTACCAAATGATTGAAGCGTAATAATTTTCATCGTCTTTTGTTTTAGATAGGCCGCAGTTTTCTTCGAAAGTATCTCAACAATGCAGCACTCTGTTAAAAAAATACTTCCAAACTCCACAAAGACTCAATTGAAAAATAAATACAATAGTTCTTCGACTGCCGTTAGCCGAGGCTCCACATCTTTGAGGAAGAGAATAAAACAGAGGGAAATAAATAGAGACAAATAGAGATAGACGTAGGTGAAATCTGCCCAATGTGCAGCGCTCGACGACGCCATTGTTTGACTTGTAGACGTAAGTTCTTTATTGTGCCAGTAATGAGACATTTTTCACATAACTACGTACAATAAAATGAGAATACCGTACAAATTCTCGGAAATGGAGATTGTTTTGAGAATTACTTGTATAATTACTTTGACGACCGATAATATCCAGTTATTAATTTCAGCGCTTGCAATAAGTACTATACCTAATCTTTATTAGAGGGCTAAAATTATTTACAAAGCTTAGGGTGTTAAAGTACCTAATGCTAACCAAAATATAACCTTTTGTTAACTTATAATTATGTGATCGCAAAAGTAAAAAAAAATAAACTTGAAATTACTAACTAAAATAAAAAAAAAGCGGCCAAGTGCGAGTCGGACTCGCCCATGAAGGGTTCCGTGATTTATGACGTATTAAAAAAACTACTTACTAGATCTCGTTCAAACCAATTTTTGGTGGAAGTTTACATGGTAATATCATATATTTTTTTTTAGTTTTACGTATCATTCTCTTATTTTAGAAGTTACAGGGGGGGAGGCACACAGATTTTACCACTTTGGAAGTGTCTCTCGCGCAAACAACTCAGTTTTTTTGTTTTTTTTTTTAATTTCATTTTTAATTATAGGGAACCCCCAAAATGTATTGTTTTTTTTTTTTCAATTTTTGTTTGAAAATCTTAATGCGGTTCACAGAATACGTCTATTTACCAAGTTTTAACAGCATAATTCTTATAGTTTCGGAAAAAAGTGGCTGTGACATACGGACGGACAACTGACAGACATGACGAATCTATAAGGGTTCCGTTTTTTGCCATTTGGGTACAGAACCCTAAAAATACCTACTCTACAAATAGTGTTGTACAAAGATGGTCAAAACGAGCCGCATTCCTATATACTCGCATGTATATCTTATTATGTATTTCTGTGCCTCTCTCTATTAAACATTGGTCTAAGTCATACAAAAATCCATCGTTACTATAGAAATGAAACGTAGCCAAAGTCTGTAGGTACCTAATGTAATAAATTAAAGATGGTGGGTTCAGGGAGACACATATATTTTATCACCAATGGCTTGTTACATGTTCGATTTTCAGAAACAGAAAGAGAGCGGTGCCCGTTTTATTAACCGACTTCAAAAAAAAAGGAGGTTCTCAATTCGCTAGTTTTTTTTTTAAATGTTTGTTACTTCAGAACTCCGTCATTTATAAAACGATTTTGAAACTTCTTTTTTTAATCGATAGGGTATACCTTCAGTTTAGTCCCGTTGTAGTCAAAGTTGAGTTATGATGAGAGGCTCTATGAGGAATCGATGGAACTCTTCAAATATTATAGGCAAGCATAGAGCAATTTTAGTATTTTCTGTAATAACTCAAGCAGTTATATACGTTCCAAAAGCATTATTTGGTGAAGTGGAACTGTCGATGAAGACCACAGATGATCACCGGAACTCCTAAATGTGGAGCATTTCAAGGTTGGCGATTAATTTGCTGTATAAAGGTCTGAAGCAACTTATGTCCATGAAAATTCATGTAGTAAAATTGAAGAACCAGGAGAATTCCTCAACGATTGACATACTTGCACCGTGGATAGCAACAGTTTGTAAATGGTGATGAGCAATTGGCATTATGCTATTGTTACTTGATGTAGTAAATGTGTGTCGTTAAATCACAGGATAATAAAGAAAATGTGAAAAAAATAAACTTAGTTTTCAAAGGCCATTTGAAGTCGGTTTTTTTTATTTTATAAATTATAGATTATATTCGTTTTTATAATCTAGACAAGGTGTGTATTAGGATGCACGCTATTCTAACTATGAACATTCGGATATAATAATCACATTATGTTTTACAAAGCCGAAGAGAGGCCAAGCATCAACCTTCAGACATAGTTTTATATACTTTCCCGGCCAATCGCGATTTCAGGCCATACAATTTTGTCTTAGGCCAAATTAGGTTAGGTTCGCTTAGACGCGTAGGATAAACCAGTTTGGCCTGAAATCGGGTTAGACCGGTAACATATACATACAAACATAGCATCACGCCCGAAATCCCTAATGGGGTGGGCAGAGCCACAAGACTACTTGTGGCCACGTTTGATTTATTAGCCCTAAGATGGTATGATGAACCGTATGGTGACAGGTGATCAGCCCATCGCCCATACAGATAGTCCACCATGTTGGAGAGGACCCGTCCCTTAGTCGACTTTTACGACATGCCAGGATGATAAGCATCTGTACGCATTCCTTTTACCGCAAGCTAAAATCCCTAGAATCCCTTGAACTTTTGTAATATAATTCGTCCCAATGAAATTATTACGCACGAGTGTTCCCGCAAATATAATAATACCGCGTATCGATACGAAATCTTTGGTGCGTTGAGAATTCAACGTAACGCAATATTGTAGATTAATGCAATATTAAAGAATTCTGGGACGTCGTCAAAGAAGCTCAGTGGCGTATCGGTTGTGATTTGAAATGAAATTATGGGGATATGAGATGTAAATTATTAATACAATCGAATACTAAGGAAACCCGCACACTAAGGCTGGAAATAGATTTTCTTTTCGGTACTTATCTGAAAAGTATATCTAAGCCAATTGTTGACGTTAATTTAAATGATAGAGAAACTGATCTGTCGAATGAAATGTAGTTATTTAGGGTTCCGTACCTGCAAGGATGAACGGGGCCGTATTATCGAGCCTTTAACGTCCGTCCGTCTGTCAGAGGCCTCTAGCTCAGTAAAATTAAGAGGTAGAAGGTTGGAATTTTCACAGAATATGTGTTGTTATGGCATTCATACCTACTAGCAAATAATAAAAATATCAATTTTTTTAAGCATAAAAATAACGGTTTAAGTTTCGGCCATGGAAATTTGTCCACATTTTAGTTTATACTTCATAGTCATACAATAAATATCAATTCGATGGTGTTCTTATATAGAAATGTGAAAAATATATTAAAATCAAACCAAAAATGTACCGCTGCAGCTTAACAATCTACTTACTTATTAAATTTGTAACTGTCAAAGTTCTTATACAATTACCATAAAATCTATTATTAAATACTAATACTACCAAATAGAAGTAGTACGGAACCCTCGGAGCGCGAGTCCGACTAGCACTTGACCGGTTTTTTAATTTACCTTCATAATGAAAATTCAATAAATCAATACGTTAGTAAATAAATGAACTATGTTTTTGAGAAGTTAATTAGATATATCAACTTTGTCTTTAAATGGTTGTATAGAGCACGAAACGCTTAGTTAGTAAGTTCAACGAATTATTTAATTTGAGTCTCAATTAAAATCAATAATGAAAATTTTCAGTTCAGTTATTCGCCCGCGTATTATTTTAATTACTTAATTTTTAAATACTTCATTTATACAATAATTGTTATCGATGTGGTTAAAATACGAAATACAACTTAAATTCTTGAATTTAATAAATCATCAACTGATTGTAAATGCCGGGTTTTTGCTTTATTTTACCTTTGGGGATTAATAGTAGTTTATGCAACGGTTGCATAATGATAGGCCTTAAAACACTAGTGCGGTTTTCATGAAACGAGCCGACAGGCGAGTTTCATAATAAGATCGCACGTGTGTTTTAAGGCCAAATCATGCAGAGTTGCATACATAACTTTATCTACACACATATTATAAATCCTCCATGATGGGTTCAGAAACAATATTTTCTGGCAACAAGGTGTAAATTACAAACAACTTTTTCTATTCTATTCAACAACAATACTACTTTTATTCAGCAAAACGTCAACATGGCGGCAAATACGGTCTTCCGTCAACACCATTTTTTTTAAATCATAGACAAACGGATGAAGTCTCTATTCTCACGTCACTCGAGATCAAATATTGTGCAGTTTATATTAAAAAAATATACTGAATTGACGTTTCGTTCAATAACTTTTTAATATCTATGGATACTAGAATAGAGACCTACTGGAGTTTTGACAGCTGTTCCAAATTTAATCTCATTCCTTTACTAAAAACGATAAAGAAGTCATGTTATTTCTTTATCGCAGCACTGTATTTTCCTAATTGGTTGTCAAAATGGTGGTCATTTCATGCGGTTTTTGATTAACCAATGGAGGTTTTATGATATGGGTGTAGATAAAGTTATTTATTTATTTAAACTTTATGGCACAATATACGAGTGTACAAATGGCGGACTAGTTGCCGGCGTGTCCCTACACGTGATCGTGGTCAAAAACGAGCAACATACAGCGGTGGTGGGTACCTATCAAATTGACCTTAACGCCAAAGTACAATATCGCTCGAACGTCTGAATTGTGTAATGGTTTTGTAACTATAAAGATATTAACGCTAAATGCCTCTTTAGCAAAACGTTTGGATCTTAGAATGTTACCATTTTAAATACTCTATCAGCAAAACGTCTTTATCTTAGAATGTCTTTATTACCGGGCTATTTAGCGTTTATTGACCGAATTCAGAAACGCTAATTAAGCATTTGATTAGATATTAAATAGTTAAATGTCTCTCAACTAGTTGTCAATCTATACAGAAACGTCACTGAAACTTTACTTCAATTAAAGCTCAATTTGAGTGGCCTTTCTGAATTCGGCAATATGTCTATTAAGTAACAAAGACATTCTAAGATAAAGACATTTTGCTGATAGAGTATTTAAAATTGTAACATTCTAAGATCCTAAGATAAGAAATGTTACTTTAAATACCTACCATAAACTTTTTATTGGTTGTCTTGTAATCTATAGGTAAAGAACTATATTCTTTTTTTTTATCAGGCTCAATACATTTTAGGCCCGTTGGTTTCGGAGATAATTGTCTTGTCTAATTGAGATAATGGTCAATTTACGCCTAAATAACTTCAAAACCATTTACCTTAAAATTATTAAAAAAAAAACACATATAAGATTTTCACAACAAGCCCTTTTTGGTATGGCACACGATACAGTTTGCAAAACTTGCTTTTTAAATGTCTAATTTGCCCCCCATAAGTGGCTAACATGTCTAAAATTTATTAATTTACGTTACACATCCGTGTTGCGGTCACCGACTTATATATTTGTACCAAATTTCAACTCAATCGGTCCAGCAGTTTCGGAGCAAATTAACTGACGAAAGGACAGACAGCAACACGAGTGATCTTATAAGGGCTCCGTTTTTACCTTTTGGTGTACGGAAACCTAAAACTTTTGCAATCTGATTTGGGTTTTTGGTTACCTTAAAATAGTTACGATACAATTTACCTAACACCTACTTATAATATTAATCAAAAAATAAATACAGCAGAAGGAAAGAAAGAGAGCTTTTTAGCGCAGTCAGAGAGAAGAGAGACAATATTTCAGTCTAAGCAATAAAAGTCCAACGAAGCATTTACAGAGGTAAAAAAACTGACAATTTATATCTCCGGATCATATCTCATTCGAATTAATAATACTGGCATTTATCCAGCGAAAGAGAAAAAAATGACGGCCCAGCTGCCTGAGTGAGCTATACATGCCTACATAATATTCCCCTATTGTACCATTCGTATTGTACACGGCGACCAAAAACGGGAGACCTTCTCCATGCCCTCTAAGGTGTGTAGTTATAAATCATTTTGGACAGTTCTGTGGCTCTAAGTACGCTGGTGACTGCTGGTTTGTGGGCCTTCCCATCAGAATCTTCATTACGGTATGAAAGAAAAATGCTGTTTTTCACAAATAACGAAATTTTTCATCATATTTCGTCTCCGATGTAGCTAATACTATTACCAGTTCATTGGTTTTTACGCTTGCTATTTTTCAGGTATGTCTTAAGCCTTTTGTAATTAATTTCAGTTTATCATAATTAAATCGAATTACTTACAGAACCGAGTTCAAATGTTTACGACAAAAATAGAGCCACAATTATCCCAGACTTGAACCATGCCAAGAAAATGTTCACTAATTAGTTTAGTAACATCTAAAGGACCCAAACGCGCTTGTTAGGAGAAAACTAATTTATCATAAGACTCGCTGAAAATACAGCCTTAAATGCAGATCTGGAAGGAAGCCAGTTCGCGCGGGCGTACGTGATTCTGGAGGGGGCAATCCCGAGGATTACCATGCGAGATATTATCCTCGTCATGCAAGTCGAGAAGAGTGGCAAAACAAATATAATATGCTGTCGCTAGCGATGTATTCATAAGCCGCCCGTTTTATTATATGGCATCCTGCCCGGAATGTATGAATTGATTTTGATGGCGCAGTGAAAACAAACTACATTTTGTAAAAATGATAAATGACATGCAAACCATGGGCCCAAAAGTTGTATATTACATGTTTTGCCTAAGATTTTCTTTGTTTTTTTTTAAATATATTTTCGAATTTTTAGATTTTATATCAGGAAACTGTCATTAGTTTCTATTTTCATAATAATATTGTGACCTAAGCTAAGTTTTATGAAGATTGAATGAATCTTTAGTCTATAGTCATTAAATTTGAACGAATAAAAACCTATTTTTTTGCATTATTGGCAAGCAAGTCCTGGAAAAAAGCAATGAGTTTTTATTGAAAACACGTTCATTTTAACCTTCAATTATAACGTAAACTATATATTTTCAGCCGATAGAATATTGATCACTATTAAGGAATTCAAGATATTTTAATACCCGATTATCTGATTTTTTTTAACCCGTGTGTTTCAGGATAACACCCCGCTAAAGCTAGAAAGAAATCCTAAATAACCCGTGTAAAACGTCGACGCGCGTCCCCGCCCTTAGTGTCGGAAAGAATAAAATTTATCGCGTAAACAAGTTCGGCGACTTTGTGATTATTTCACGACTCATAAAAGCTCCTTTGATTCGTACTTTGACGTTAACGTTCTGATTTGACAAGTTGGATCGACGCTTTTATCAGTGTCAGAGAATTATAAGTATTTCTGCGAGTTTTGTGACTTTTTTGCCATTCTTTCGAGCCATATGGTGGCCGTTCAGCGATGAGGGGCACATTCAAATTTGAACCGAATTACTTTGTCCTTACGTCTTAATTTATCATTTCGTTTACCCGCTGACCAGCCGCTGCCCATGTTACATAATCACTCCACAGATCGCAAGCGAGCACGTGTGATCTTAAATTAAATATACTTTGGACTTTGCTGAAGTTTATAAAAATTTAAAAATTTGGGATAGCTTAATACTGAGTAAGAACGGAAATTTGAACAAATTTGGCATAAGCCTAAATTTCAGCTATAAATTGCCAAAATAAACCGTTAACAAACCCTATCAGATCTTACGCACAAAGGTCAGTCTTTTGTTGGTATTACCAGGATCATCTTAAAACGCAATATATTTTTCTATTAATCCAGCAAGAAGATTTCTGCTCTAAAAAACTCGAATTGACAGAAGCCTTGGCTCGCAGCCAGTCCCCTCGCGCGGAGTGCGCTTTTGTCGGCCTACCCGCAAAATGCTTAGCACGCAGAACCTTGAGCGCTTGCGGCAATCTCTAGAGCTTTCACGTTTTGGTGCTAAAATTACTAATAACTTGGGTCCTAAATGCCCGTGCATGCATGTAATAGATCTAAAATATTAGCAACGTTGTACCAAAAATATTTAATGTTACTTTAATCCAAGCTCCGACGACACGATAGAGACTGACATAAGGTTTTTAACATCAGAAAATGCGTACTTGAGTTAATTATCAGTTCTGATGAATTCCAAAGATCTCAAAAGAAGGATATGCCTATCAGTACAATTTCGTCTACCAAGTCTCATAGAAGGTTGTCAAACGCCAGCGCCATGGCTTAACCAAACCCTATTGCTGATATCTTAGTACTTACAACATACATACTAAAGTCTAATATTGCTTGATTCACACGCTTTCATATCATTGTCGGCGGTGGCTTCGGTGTCACTTAAACGGGTGTCCATGACCGTGGTTGCCATGCAACTGAACGTGCGATGGTGTCATATTCGCCATATGTCATATATGACACCTCAAAAGTAAGCATCGCGAGAATTGCTTTGGACAGTTCGTTACTATTTATTTTAAAGATGAATTCAGACTGTTAATACAGGCCTTAGTTTTATTAGGTAGCATTCTAGAAGAATCAGATGCGAAGTGCGAGTTTGACGGCACAAAACATTGCACAATAACAACTGACAATATCTAAACATTTCCGAATGCAAAATGAGCGTTCGTCTCCAAAAATAATCCAAGAACGTCTAACAAAAGCGGATATTTTCGACAAACTTAATCCATCATTCCTTATTACAGAGCTGACTTGCAAACAAAATCCTTATTCTGAGATGAATAATTTAGGTACATCTCTTGTCGTTCTGTCTTTTGATGGGGCTCGCTGGGTATAAGTAATACCGGCTGGAGGTTGGCGAGTGAATCAATTTCACATTACGCTCGCTCCATTGGCAGCGTCTAATGCATATTATATTCTGAAGAGTTCGTTTGGCATACATGGCCTGTACGTAAACACATGTATGACCTTGGTACAATGTATAATGGGTATGTTGTTATGGGTGCTGATGACAGAATAACTTCACTTGAGGCTTTCTTGTAAATGTTTGATTTAAAATAACAAATGACTAGTGAGTTTACTAGATATATTAAATAATCAATAAATTGTAATAAACTTGCTCATGTAATAAATAAATGGTAATTTTTTTAGGAAATTAAATATAAAAAGTACCAATTTTAAAATAATGTAATAATATCTCAAAAAGTTTTAAGTCATAACTGATACCACATAGTTATTAGGGAAGGTAATCCGTGTCCAAAACTAATAAAATAAAATGTCGTTTGGTTGTTGCATGTTAACAACCAGACGCCAACAGTCAGCTTAGTCAGTCAGAGGGCTTATAATTGGTCAGTCAATTATAATATTTTTAAGGGGAAGTAGTAGTAGGTAGGGATTCACCGGTGTACATACATAGTCGTAGTAGGTACGAGTATGTATGTACACCGGTGAATCCCTTCTGGTATTACAATCCTGTGTCAGTCATATATTTTTGAAACATTTCGTACGCGTTCAATTTACACTACTCGTTCTAAATCCCACCTTTCCACTTTGTCTCAAAGTTCCTTTTTACAAAGCCATATGAGACAATGCATCTCCGTTGTGTTTTTATGTATTCATTAGATATGGATGTCGCATGTCGGGTCCATAATGAAACTCTTTCGGCGTCAAGTGTCGATAATTTACGCACGATTTTACAGCCCTTGTGTTTTCCTGGGACTTGCCCCAGAAACTTTGCTCTGGGTATTTCCAAGGCAAATTTTATGACCGGTATCGGAACGATAAGAAAGCATCTTGTAAAAACAAGCTTCATTTTAACAACGTCGTCAGCGGGATCGCATGATAAAGGTTTTTGTTGCTCTTGTCAAAGGAACAGACAATTTATTTGATTCGTATAAAGACCGACAATTTCGCCTTGAAATATTTAAGGAAAATTATGAGATGTTTACGCGCTTTTGGAACAAGAAAGTTTGAAGCCAAGGATGTCATTAAAATACTGGATAAATAATATTACGTATGCGTGAAAAGTCACAGACTAGAAAATCGGCTTTGTGTTCCATTCTACTTGATAGAACGATAGTGCTGAAAAGTGCCCTTCTATTTTTACCACTGATTTCCACCACACACACCTTTCATTTCGTATACTCCCAGTAAGTTCTTCATGGACGCTCACCGATTTAGGGTACTCTTGACTTGGCCTTTCTTAAGAACGTTCGTTTGACGAGGTCCTCCCTTTTCAACCCTACCATGCACATTATTATACATTCCATTCATTCACATTCCATTCACATGTATAAAACCCAGTATCCTATTATCTATAATATTAAGACTTGAAATAAACACGGCTTTACTCACGATTTATTGTCAGAAATGGTCAATGTCCTTCTTCAGGGGTTGCATGCGGTCGCGGTCAAACCCCAAACCAAGAAGAAGGACACCATACAATTCCGAAACATGTCGGACCATTTCTGACAATAATCGTAAGTAAAGCCGTGTGTATTTCAAGTCTTAATAATGTCTCACGAAAATTTTAATCTATATATAATATTGTTTGTTATACGAGTATAAATACATCTAACAACAGTAAACAAAATACCTTTAATATCAAATTATTGGCTAAAGCCGGCACTCTGAGCAGCTTTATCGGTCATATCTAAGGGTAAGTATATGAATTTCCGTATTATGGCTGAGACGTGAGCGTATCCCATTTAACTTGTATGGAGAAAATGGCTGCATTGCTCTTAGAAATTTACTGGCATGCCATAACTCATAAATTGACAACAATATATTTTTAAGCTCGTAAACCGGAGGCTAAAAGTGAAGCGACTTGGCCACTTGCTTGTAAAATACCACTGAATATTGTTGGGTCTTATGAAAACACCGCTCATATTTGACGCGTGCATTTTGTAAAAAATACTTAACAGTGTATCGAATCAACAGCCAATGATCATTTCTATCATCGAAATGACATTCAACAACATTCTAGGCAGTTAAAGGACGATTTTGATAAAGAAACGTGAGAAAACCAATACATTTGCGAAACAGGCACGTAATAAACACGTATTATATCGTTTGTACAAACAAGAAATATTTATTGTAAATATGAGCCTTGTAATTTTTAATCACTTATCAGATGAAGATATCAGCAAAATGTTTAAACGTTGTTGTTTGTTTTTACAGCGTCAAGGAATACTTAAGCGTTTGAATGTGTATACTGACCAAAATCTATAAAAATTATAAATATTGAATATAAAACACTAATTACGTGCATTAATAATATAAGTAAGACCATGTACTTAACTGTATTCCTATAAATCAATGAATTTGAAGTAATTTAAAGTGTGCGAAGTCCTTACTCCACACTAGGCTCTCGTAGGGACTACTGCCTGGTCCCTCTTACTATGAAAATAGCTGATGATACTGATGACGGTGTTGAAAATCTCCAGTCGAATGTCTCCAGCCTTCCGTTGTCAGTTTTAAATCCCCCCACTATCCATATCAGGCAAACGTTTCAATAACATCAGCGTTACGTGGTGCCTGAGAAAATTTCAATCTGCGTTGACAAAAGCAGTGAGAGTTGGCGCTGAGCCAAGTCCTGAGAGCGCGTCTTTTGTCCCGCCCGGCAATCAGCGGAACTGAGTTAAAATGTAGGTTGGGTGTGCTTTGATGAGGACGTGCGGGCAAAGCGTGATTGAGCAGGTGACAGCTTTAGGACGCAAATGCGGCGTTTGTTTCTGATAATTGGGAACTGGGCGCGTAGTTTGGAACTTTGAATTTAGAGCACAAAAATTTCATGAGACGAACGTGTATTATAATTATGTTGCCTGTGACCGTGAATAGCATTCAAACCATTAAAAAGAAACCCTACATTACACTAGAGCATAATTTCCACCAAACGACTCGCATCGCATCGGATCGGAACGGATTTTACAATCTTTAAACGAAATTAAATCATGTACACAGTATTTAAAGTCTATATTACCTAGCCGCTCATCGCAGCATACTTTCGGCTACGATCGCGTGTCGCGGAAGACGCAGCTTTATTTTCTAGCCAAGCGTTGTTGTTGAGATATCAGCGCCTCTATTCGGGAACGCTAAGTGATTCTGTAGCGACTCGTGAGCGAGATTTCTCATCCCACTCTTCCGCACGACGTGTAATGCGTAAGAGTGGGATGAGAAATCTCGCTTACGAGTCGCTATAGAATCACTTAGCGTTCCCGAATAGAGGCGCTGGTATTGTTTAGTGTTAACAGAGTTGGATAAACATAAAGATAACATGAGTTTGGGTGTAAACTTTAGCAGCAACACAACGGAATGATATTTTGATTAGTCTAGTTCCATCACTTACTTCATAATTTAACTCAATTTTATCTTAAGGAAGACATATAAATCGTTTAGGATTTGCAATAATTCAGACGATTCATTACTGGCTTGCTTTGAATTGCGCTTAAATTGTTAGTTTTGACCATGCCCTACAACACCACAATCTCAACGCCATATTATTACCTTGAAAGTGTCTTAAGCAAGTCTGGAAAGGAACGCTTCGGCTTTAACTTAATAAACCGCCTGGGTATTAATCCCGAGAGAACCGGCCGGCCGTTTCGGTCAGCGGTCTGCGGCGAGATCCGACATCGGTCTGCGGTGTCATACTCTTAAAAAACACTTCGTTCATGAACTCACCGGCGAGCGTAACTTGACCCGTCAGTGCGTATAAACTACATGTTAGTGCGAGTCTTCGACATTGGTCGTTTTCGACGCAGACGGCCACGGTCGTAGGTACCTAAGTCCGCATAATGCCTATGAGCACGCGGGTCATTTTATGATTGTCGAACGAAACGAGCGATCAGATTTGATAGAATAACAGAGCTGTGGTTTTGTATGGACGCTGTTTTTGATGGTTTATGGCAAAACTTTGGTTACAGTTTACCTTTTAACCCGAAGCAAATGAAAGTGTGTAACCCACATCATTTCTTCTCTCATTTCACTTGACGCAATATCGCTAAGGCAATGTTGAATGCCCAGAGTGTAATTTAAATAAAAGTATTTTTTGAAACAAGTAATCTAATCGTAGCGGGATCTGACGCCGATAGGCATCTCAACTCTGACAGTCGAAAATCAAAATAACTCAACTACTATAAATTCAATCGATCTATAAAATCTAGTCCCAAAGTTAGGTCTAAAGGCTTGAGTTATAGGTACTAGACAACGATATACATACATATATAAATAAATAAATTCTTAAATAGGTACATAGGAAACACCCAAGACTCAGGAACAAACATTCGTGCTCATCACACAAATTTTTTCCCTTACCGGGGATCGAACCCAGACCCTCTAGCCTCGCAGGCAGGGTCACTACCGCATCGTTATAAATGTTTTTGAGCTGAGATTTGCCTACCAATTAAGTAGATATAATGATCGAAAGGACAGAAAATTGCCTCAGCATTTAACTTTAAACATTTTCAATAACCACTTTGAACTCCCGGACGTCAAAATAATTAAAACAGCATCCTAAATCCGTGATTAGATTATGAACATTGTCAACAACTCGTAGTCATCCAACTTTGAATCTTTTCTCTCAGTAAAACAGGTGAGATTGGCGCGTGGATGCTGAGTATCTACTGCCAAGTTTGATCAGCGTCATAAGAACTGTTATCATATGAGAGTGATTGAAAAGGGGTTGGCGAGTCGCCAGGGCTGTCATACTCTTACATAACACTTCGTAACCGAACTCACCGGCCTACCTTGACCCGTCAGTACGTATAAACTACATGTCCGTGCATGTCTTCGAACTTGGTTTTATTTCGACGCAGCTGGCCATGGTTGTAGGTACCTAAATCCGCATAATGCGTAAGAGCACTCGGATCAATTTATGATTGCCGTGCGAAATGAGAGACGTACGTTGTTATGAGAATAATATGGCTGGTCTCTCGTGTGGATAAGTTTCAAAAGTGATCTGGAATCATGATGCGATGGCTGAGGATGTGCTGAGCATCAAAAATGTTTCAAATACTGGTTTACTTTACTCAGTGCCAAACACATGTTTAAAATAAATTGTGTTTATGATATTAAAATCAATATACTTCTTTTTCTCGGTTTCACCCTGTATATATATCGTTCGATCCCGTACCTGTTTGTCTATAGCGAGCTTTAAGTTTCTCTTTATTTTGATGACCATCAATAATCTAAAATGTATTTTGGAGTATATTTCTTAATTTTAAATAACTATACAATACAAATGACCATAAACAATACAAATGTAATTTAGGGTTTTTCATGATTAATGGCAAAAAAAGCGGATGTAACGACAGCAAAATCATTCCAAAAACCCTCTCCAAAAAACATCACAACCAAACTAATAAAACGTCACTTTTTCCAACTATAAAACGAAGCACTAAACTTTCTATAACACTCCGTTTATTAAGACTTTTCACACGAGCGCAGCCCAGTCGCAGCGACATTAAAATAGAGAATAACACAGTCGTAAACACGGGCTTAACGCTGGCTAAACGAGCGTTGTACAAAAACTACTAAGCGCCGCGCCAGCTCTCGCGCGCTCTTGAGAATCGCATTAAGATACGCAGCGAAAAATATAAGCACGTATGAAGCGGCTTTATTTACTGGATCTTAGTATTTTCGGTGAAAACGCGAGTGCTGCTCAGAATATTTCTACGATTTTGAGGCGATGCAAGTTTATCTTTGAAATGAAAGTCTTGATAATTTGTGAAAGTTCTGCTTCCCTGGATCTAGAAAGGTACTTCGTGTGAATCGTTGTTTGTAGGTACATATCCACAAAATTTGAATAATTTTTGGCTGATCTTTTAGTGTAGTGGTTCGAATGTTGGACAGCTTGAGATCGCAGGTTTGATACTCCACAAAAATAGGTAGATACTTATTATTTAAGTTCGATAGATCATGCTTCGGGTTTATGTAGACGATGACCAGGCAGACGCCATAGTCTCTTCTATAGCCCAGTTACACAATTCACAGCATTTCATCCACATAATCCAGTACGGTTCGAACTATTTTAATTTCTGTGACTCTTATAATAATCTAATCATTGTTACGAAAGAATGCATCCTGTGCGCTGGCCTACGATGGCCCATAAAATAAAAATTCGGTCCCCCTCAGACATCACCTGTATGTACACTTTTTACCTGAGCCCACATTGTCATAAATATTACTCCAGATCAGAACAAGGCCCGTATATTCCCGTAACGCAAAGGATCCTGTTTCGGGAATACGATTTTTATTTTTCTCACACCCTTCGTAATTTATTTTGCGAATTTTAATAAACTGACACATGTTGCGAGCTGCGTAAAAATTATATTAGCTTGCAAGCTACCGTTGCGTTCGGGGCTTACTCAATCAAAAATGGAATTAGCTGATTAGTGTTGGCAGGTTGTAAATCAAATTTGGAACATTTTGTTTTTAATTCTGGACCTACGTCTAACGTAATTTATTACAAATTGTACTTAATTGTTAGTGGCCCTAAAGAATTTCTAAGTATGTTGTCTTTTAGCACGTTTGAAAAAAGAAAATGAGCGATGTGTGAGGAAAAATTCAACCAACAGGATTGCTTCAAATTCAGAAAAAAAAACATTATTTGGAATATAATTAATTGATGTCTTTAATAACGGTTAATAAAGTTCAATGTTTTGATGGAAACAGATAAAAAAAAACTTGACCATTGTATGTATAATATTGTACTACACTTCAAAGAGACAACAGAAAATTCAGAACAAACATTTTACATAAAGTTAATTTACTACCTGTGAAATTATGAAAAGAAATTAAAATAATCCCATTTAGCGGAAAATCGAAAGTAAAATCACCCTTGTATCCAGAATAAATTTCGATGTACCATTTCAAAAATAGAGTTCACATTTTATCGACTAGCAACAATTGATGGATGTAGCATAAAACTTGCGGGCTAGCATGATTTTATTCCTAGTAGAAAAACATAAAAATAAATTTATGCGTTCGTAAATAAGCAATAAAGGCTAATAAGTCTTCAAAGACATAGGACGAAGCAAACAGCAGTAAAACGTAAAAAAACCACTCGCCCCCCAGCATTTTGTATCCATCGGGAAAAACATTCGTTCACAAAGTAAACGGCTATAAACTTTACTGTCCAAGCTTTTATGTCTCTTTTAGACTTTATGGAGACTGAGAGAGAGAGGTGATAACGGTGGATTATGAGTTTTGGTCGTTCCGACCGTAATTAATACTTTTGATGCCGATTGAGTAAATGATGTGGACGCAGCCGGGTTCTGTTAAGTAGCTTTATTCAACTATGTTAATAAGATCGGTCTCCGTTTCAAATTAAATTGTGTTGTTTTTAATGTTGTTTATTAGTCATTTGGTCGTCATTGGGTTCTGGAAAAGGGATCCCAATAACCAGTCTAAAAACCTTTGGTGAGTAATGCTTTTTTACTCAGTAAGTGAATTCATTTTCATGGAATTGTAACGTTGCTAATAAGTATACTCGTATAAATCAACTTATTTGACATTGTTTAAAATTATTATATTTTTTTATTTTACTGGAAATTATAATATGTATTCTTTTAAATTGACTAACTGTAATATAAATAAATCTGAATATAAATCCGGTAAAATAACGGTAGCTAGTACCGTTATTTTACCGGATTTATATTCAGACCGTTTTTTTTATTTTATTGTATGGTTCTGTGTTGTCTCCAGAAAATCAAATAAATAAATATGCAACGTATATTGGCGTTACTAGCTCCAAAACGTGAGCACATACATATAGATAATAGTAGACTCATAGTAGTAGTAGAAAAATAAACTATTCGTTAGTATCGCAAGTTCTACGTTATTGCAGAAACTATTACCAATATTCAAACTACCGGTTTAAATTAGATACTACCGGTAATAATTCATTTATTTTTATTTTTTTATGTCAATTGACTGACAAACGAGCTGACGGTCCACCTGATGGAAAGTGGTCACCGCCGCCCATGGACATCTGCAACACCAGAGGTGCTGCCAATGCGTTGCCAGTCTAGGGAGGATGGGGAATGGGGATGGGATGGGGATGAGGGAATAGGCCTCCGGATCTCGTCACTCACCGTACGAAACGCAATAGCAAGCTATTGCTTTACGCCGATATTCAGTGAGAGTGTGGTACTACCCCGGTCGAGCCGGCCCATTCGAACAGTAATCATCTAGTGAGGATTACTGTTTGGCTCTACCACTACAAAACTATTTATATTGTAAACAACTTTATTACCGGTTTTACATCAAAACCTTAGCAGTTGAGCTAATTATAATATCAATACCTGTAATAGAGACATATCTGTATTAAGATATGACCGGTAATATCTGCCAGTACAGTGTCGATTGCGCCAATAAGTCGGTGTAATTGACACAGTTCCTGCTTCAATGAACTCTTTACATACATAGGTGGGCAGAGCCACAAGACTACTTGTGGCCACGTTCAGTTAATTAGTCCTAAGATGGTATGATGAACCGTGTGGTGACAGGTGATCAGCCCATCGCCCATACAGATAGTCCACCATGTTGGAGAGGACCCGTCCCTTAGTCGACTTTTACGACATGATAAAAGCATCTGCATTCTTTGCTATTTCTTCACTCCCAGTGCAGCAGAGGAGGACGTCTTTATTAGAACCTTAATATTCTAGAAGGTCATCATCATAAGGCTATAATAATATGTTCTACTGCTGGAAAAAGGCCATTGGACGCAGATCTAGTGCGTTTTGGGGACTTTACACAAAATAATGAATTTTGCTCACGATGTTTTCTGTCATCGACATGCTAGCAGTACATATTCCACTCGCGGAAGTTAATGGCGCACCGGTTTAGCATATTGCTGAGGTATAAAACACCTACCGGCTGATTTTCAGCCAGCACCGTCTGTGACTTACGGAGCGCTATACAAACATACTGCATACTAATAATTATTTTTAGTAAACATACAGCCAGTAAGAGCTGCTGCCACCAAAATAAAATACGAAATTGTGATATAAATCACAACAAGCGCCTTGAAAATCGCAATTGGTAGTTGTCCGGGCGAATCCCCCGGATCCCTCAATCAGACGGGATTATACCCCGGATCCGGCGCAACAATGCCCTAGATACGGCGAAAATATAATGACCGCTTGTCAAAAATGATACGTTCCGGTAACAGTGATTTCAATATTGGTTTGTGAAATCGGTAGCATTTGTACATTTGCGTTGACGATTTTATTTTAGTGAACTCTTATTAGCTTTCATTAAAATGAAACAAAACATCATCATCATCATTACAGCCCAAAGACGTCTACTGCTGGACATATGCCTCCCCGAATGATCGCCACAACGACCGATTCTGTGCTGCTCGCATCCAGCGGACACGCAATTTTCACCAGGTCATCAGTCCGGTGTCATCGATGATAATCAACTTCTTAATTTGTCATAACTACATACAAAGCATAATTTCCACCAAACGTCCCGCATTGTTCAAATCGGATCGGATTTTATAATATTTAAACGATATTAAATCATGTAAACAGTCTTAAAGTCCACAGCAGCTTGGACGCGCACAGCAGCTTGCCGCAGGCGTCTTTCGCGACACGCGATCGTAGCCGAAAGTATGCTGCGACTACCAATTTCGTAGTTCGTCAACTTCTTAATTTTCCTCTATCTGAACTCGTCCATTTCGTAAATAGGCGAATTTTGGTTTCGTCAACATCGTAGTTCGTCAAGTTATAATTTTCCAATTTATAAAAATACCTTTTTGTTATTTGGTTGACTTATCAAATTGTAAATTTTATAATTGATCAACTCCCAACCTGTGAGGTCTGCTTACGTGGTTGCCACTCAAGAACTCTCCGGCCTCATCGGCCATCGTTTCTACGAGCAATCTGCCTAAATTCTACAAATAAACCAAACCGAACTTCTATCGTACTGTGGCCTAGTGTCTAAAGGGCTAAAGGCTAGTAAAGGTGCTAGATTTTCCTTAATTTATTGCTGCAATTCGGGCTATCCCCATAAAGATATTACATCACTAATGGGAACAAAATGTTTGAATGTAAACTTTTGAGGATAGTCCGAATTGCAGCAATAAATTGCTGCAAAACTATCCCGTTAAGAGCCCCTTAAGGGTTTTGATTCGTTTTCGTGAGATACCAAGTTCGAATCCAAGCGGTTGCCAATGAGTTTTTCTAACTTAAGTACATCTTACTGCGAACTGCGGTAACCGATGATCTAAATGTGTAACCATGATCCAATTGGTCTGGTTCCGGAGGTCAGATGGCAGTCGCTCCTGTAATAAATAACCCGACCTGCCAAATCTGGGATCAAGGTCAAAGCGTACCCAAATTAGAAACGGGAAGAGCTAGCAAAATAAAGATCTCTTTTTAGCTTTTAGTACCAAAATACGTGAAATCATTTGGACGTAAGGGATATTTATTGAGTAGGGTAATTCATTGGTTACATGTAATGCATTTTAGTCGAAATCAGTGAATTATAATCGGTCTTTAATGTTATATTTAAGGAAAAGTAACTCAAATGTTCTTTCATTCAAACAAATAATATTAAGAACACTGTGAACCAACGGCAAAAATCCCCTTTTTCATACAACAGGAGATAACGATTTCCACACCTTAAATGTTAACCGATTTTGACCAATTTTTGATAGGTTGTCAGTCAGAACCAAATCTAGGTCTATGCGTATGTCGTATTTCGGAATATGACTCCGTGAAGTTGCGACACACATCGCGGAATTTAATGTGTTAGTTTTAAGTTACTTTCTTTATTTATGTATGTTAGTCTTTAAGGTCTTTATGTCATGGGCCTTGTTGCCTAAATTTAAAGGTATGAATATTATAACTCCGTTGATTGTATAACTAACTACCTTTCAATTACTGCAAGTAAACTTGATTCAATGCAGTTCGAAAACAAAATATATCTCTTGACTATTAACTTTGTCAAGTTCATAACTCATTTACAGAGATCGTAAAGCTAGCGAAAACTGTGTCATTACAGTTGTATAGAACAGCTAATGCATTTAAATAGTAGTTGTACAAGACATTTTTATCTCGGTCGGGGGAGTGATTTAGCTGCTGGATTTGAACTTCTCGTTTAAACGAAAGAGTGTTTTAAGAGAATTGCGGTTCTTAATTTGGAAATCTGAGGTTTTCTCATAAGTTTTTTGATGATGACAGTTACCCAAGTAGCAAAGACATTTTTCAATAATACCATCATCATCATCATTGCAGCTGAAAGACGTAGGCTTCTCTCAGTGATTGGCACAAAGACAGATTGTGTGCTGCTGGCATCTAGCGGAGTACCGCAATCTTCACCGGGTGATCAGTCCACCGTGTGGGTAGTCTGCCCACGCTGCGCCTTCCAGCGCCACTCAAAAACTCTTCAGCCTCATCAGCCATCTGTTCTATGAGCAATATGCCCTGCCCACTGCTACCTAAGTTTAGCATTTCTTCCGGCTATGTCGGTTACTCTAGATCTTATGCGGATCTCCTCATTTCTAATTCGATCTCGCAGTGATACTCTAAGCATAACCCTCTCCATCACACTTCGGGTAACGCTCAGTTTTTTATGATGCCCATAGTGAGCGAGTACATCAAAGCGCCATTCAAAAGTATACTATTTAATATTTACACTTTTTGTATATAAAACTTCCGATTCATCTAACTTTTTAACAAATAAAATTAGAAAAACACCGTTAAAATATTCCCATTCCAACTATATGATTGTATTCAACAAAATAAACTGGTTTTGTTTAGTGTTAACAGAGTTGGATAAACGTCAAGCTAACATGAGTTTGGGTGTAAACTTTAGCAGCAACACAATGGAATGTTATTTCGATTAGTGTAGTCCATCATTTACTTCATAGTTTAGGAAACACATTAAAAGAAAACATGTCACATCTTTTAATGAGTTTAACACAATTTTATCTTAAGGTTGAAATATAAATCCTTTAGGATTTGCAATAATTTTAACGATTCATTACTGGCTTGATTTGAATTGTCTTAAGTTCTAAGGAATATCTTTGTAAGTTATATTTTTTGACGACGCGTTTAGCTTAGTTGGTAGTGACCCTGCCTCCGAAGCTAGCGGTCCCGGCTTCGATCCCCGGTAAGGACAAATATTTGTGTGATGAGCACGAATGTGAGTGAGTCTTGGATGTTTATGTTCAACACCCTTTTAGTCATTATGTTCATTATCCCGTCTTGTCACGTGTCCTACAAGCGCAGGACATTTTCTGTGAATTTTTCGTGTATACTTACTGTGTGTACAAAGTATATACTTCTAGTAATATACGAGGCGTTTTATGATCTTTCAGAGTATCCCTGAGATTCTCTCGGATATCATTTATCTTATTTTATGGCTCAATATAAATTTTAGTATACGTCGATTTTCGAACGATTAGCTATATAAAGTGAGATTAAAAAATAACAGGACTCTTTTTTACCATAAAATATTTCTTGTATAATTGCTAGCTTGTCAATCTAAGTCCACATTGAAGTATTAATTTATAGAATAATTATTTATTTATGGTAGGTTATCCAGGAGATAAGTGTCTCTCGAATTTGTATGGCAAAACTTTTCTACTGGGTCACCGTAGTTTTTCAAGAAAATAATGTTGGTTTTATATTGTTCAATTACTATACCTGACTATGGAAGGTGTGTTTGGTTGTAAGTATAGTTTTTCTTCTTCTCAGATCACATGGTGATCTTTAAAACGCAAATTAGTAATAATACTCTATACTATATTTTTATCGTTTTTAATACTTGCTGATTATCGATTGATAATTGGTTCTTAATAATTATAATTTGTTTTATTACTGTGCTATATTTCTATGTAATTTTATTTGAGTTTGTTAAATCAATGTTTGACTTGAAAAGATGACTTTCTGCTGAGGTACTTGCGGCACTTCTCAGTAATGATGGTCTTGTCCGAAGCGCTGGTAGATTCAACCCATTTTAAAAAGATCCCACAGGTGGCCAATTTAACGAAAAAACGTTTTAATTTGACTTCCTTTGAGTAAACTATGAAGTTGAGTCACTGTGCATGAGCCATCTGTGTCGCAAGAATAACAAAAATCCATCTAGTACTGAATCAACAATAAAAACAATACAAAAACAACTCCGCGCCGCCTAGTCTACCGTTTAACTCCAATCTGACTTTTTGCTAGTATCTGATACATTTTCTTTTATAACCTTTACAAAGTCTGGAGACTTGTTCAGAGATGTCGTAAAAGCTAGTCACGTTGTTCATAGTTTGAAACACATTTTGTATAAGAATAGATTCTGTGTTTATTTAAAAATATTATTCATCATAGAAGATTAATGATTTTTGAACTGTATGAGGTATGAAATTACTAGGATATTAGGTTTGTATTAGACAAAATATTCTTGATAGACATTTTGTATGAGTGGAAGGTTTTAACAACACTCGTATGTACTGAATTTTCATTTTATTACGAAAATTTCAGTCATATTTTTTTAATATCGCTCGCATTGAATACACCTGTGCCTCAAAGGATGACATCTGCTGAGAAGAAGAGTTGCAATAAACTCAGCTGGAAGTGTCTTTTCAGCCAAATTATAACGATTTATTACAGTCCTAAACACATACTTCAAAGTCGAATTCAAAATTAAATCAAAGCGAAATATTTTTGAACGTGCCACCGGTTCAGAAAAAAATGCCAAGAGCCAGCAAAAAACTTGGCGAGGTATCATTTTTACAAAACTTAATCATATGCTAAATATTTTGGGGCCAATTCGAAAGTGTTTTAGCTAAATTTAAAAGTCGTTAAATTTGATAATAAGGAACGTGAAACTTGATATTGACAGGTATGTGCTATACAAAATTGAGTTTGGCGTTCCTTATTTTCAGTTTAGGCAACCGTTTCGAATTGGCCCAACAAATGAAAAAACGTCTTCGTCACGATTTCGTAGCTGTTCTACGATCCCCGTCGCTCGTAGTTGTTCTACGACGCCCGTAGCCCATAGCACCGTAGCCCAGGCAGTTATTTCGTTTTAGAATCCAAACGCTTTGCCCAATAACTTGGCAACGGTAAAGCGTAGGAATTCTAAAATGAAAAGAACGGCACAACAACCCCCTGCACTTCATCCTGGAGTTCATCTTGGATTCTTCTGTCTTCTTCGCTTCTAATGTACACTCGGCGTCAAAATACTCGCACCACTGGGAAGTTTGATTAACCGCGTCGTCAAGGAATTAATTATTAAATTTAAATAAAATTAAAAATAAATTAAATTAAACTAAATTAAATTAAATTAAAATTCGTTTATTTGGTACATATTATGTTATGTTACATAATTTCCAGGGGTCCCCACACTAGGCTTCGCCTGTATCGCGGAATTAATTATGAATTTGATTTCTGCAAAAAACGTTTGAACAGTGAAATGGAATATCAGATAAAAAAACCAGGGCTATATTAGTTTGAAATGCGATTATTTTTGGACTCCGATTGTATTATTTGAACATAATGCACTTACACCTAAAGGTACGAGAGACACTTTGTAAGTCAAATTTAAAGATATCGCAGTAGTCTAGACATTTTAATTTGATTGAAAATATATTTTTTTGGATCTTCGGTCTGGTTAAAAAAGTAGGAAACCAGTTCAGTTTACTTAAGTTTATTTATTACTCAAAGTAAAAGAAATTATTAATAGTTCATTCATATTCAATATTGAAGGAATAATAATGAAATAGGATGTCATATTGGTTCTCCACTAGGGATCGTCATTCGAAGTAAATGCTAATATAAAACAACTAAAACTATAATAGATAGCAAAGCAATAAAAATGTTACCAATTTCTTACTGTTGTATCAGGACATCTTACCTGGAAAGAAAAAAATATATTAGTATGTTATGCCAGAAATATTCTTACCACGAAAGCCAAAGAAACTCGCCCAAATTCCCTAACAAAAATGAAAAATCGCAAAATCTTCTGCATAGAACCACAAAGATCTTACAGACATTTTGAAGAAAGACGCAGCTGAATTACGTTTACGCTAAAACTTTGCATATTTTTCACATTGCACGAGATTTAGCCGAGTTGAAATAAGGCCACTCGGAATTAAGGCCCGGCTAGCGATAAAATGTTACTGTCATGTCATAAGGAGTATTTTGAAGTATCAAATCTTGGAAGTTCGTTACAACATACAAAAATAAGGTTAATATAAAATATGAGTTTTTAGATCAAGTTTCTGTTGTTGCGTACACAACATTTCGTGTCTCTGCTGTTGACAGTTGAACGGTGCCTCTATTCGGGAACGCTAAGTGATTCTGTAGATATTCGTAAACGAGATTTCTCATCCCACTCTTCCGCACGACGCGTAATGCCTAAGAGCGAGATGAGAAATCTCGCTCACGAATCGCGACGGAATCACTTAGCGTTCCCAAATAGAGGCGCAGTTCTTTTAGTTGTTGTTAATCCTGGATGACGATTCAGGTCATGCTTGCCATAAAAATGCATGTCATTGGAACTGAATCAGCATGCAAAATTTCAGCTCAATCGGAAACTGGAAAACGGGTCAAATTTTACTTGCAAGATTTGATTACAAATACCGGGACACGTAAAAGTGTTAAAACAACACCACCAACAAGCTTGTCATCGTTGGATGAGCAACAGACATGTTTATTGTTTTGTTTCTCATACCATTATTATGGTGAAAACACACTATTGAAACGTGACGCGACGCAACGTGTCGACACCCCATGTGCATCGTGTACATTACCAACACGCGACGCCACGACACGCTTGCAATTTCTGAGTTAGCTGAAAGCTGTAAAAGTGTGCTATGGATCTACTAAATAACGAGTCAGATGAAGATTTGATGCTAATTCTGGGTACATATATGATATTTAATTGACTAAAAAGAAATTAACTATATATTTAAATATGGGTATCCACGTGGGTGCGTTCGGCGAAAGTTATAGAACAACTGATGCGTGGCGTCGGGTGTGGATTAGAAACACACGCATCGGTTGGCGTATTTACCCCCACCACTGGCAACACGTCGATCTGGCAGGGGATTGGGCGGCTTCCGCGCGCATTTCGCCGCGTCGGGTGTTCAAAATGTGATTTTGGTCATAGAAAATATTACAATTTGATTCGACTGAACACGCGTCGTTTCAAAAGTGTCTTTTCGCCTTTACCAAAGTACTTTGACTGACTCGATGGCTCAGTGGAAGTCTATCCAGCTATTGTGTTGGAGATCGCAGGTTTGAGTCCCATTAGAGTGATGGATGTCTAGTAGATATTGTGGGCCTTCAGTGTGCGCTGTATTAAAACTCCAATGTTGTAGTAATATGAGGATAATTTATTATAAACTTACTCTAGTTATAATTTGAATTTTAGTACTTACAACTAGTGACTTATAAAGCTTAGTACAAATTAAAGTGTTTGAGCGAGAGGCAAATATATCTGTCTCATGTCTATGTAAAGCGTCGTTCTCGCGGCGCGACGCTATCAGTCGATGCCGGTGGTTGTCGGTGTAACATTTTGCGCCTACCATAACATATATATGTATAAGTAAGCAGTGGCGAAACTTCAAATATTACCTTAGGGAAGCCAGAAGACATTCGCGAGTCTGACATTTAGTTACTTTTACATGGACTTCACTGACAGCTAGCCGTAGCTTTTTAGCTTGGTAAAGCCGTCAGGAATCAGATTGTAGGCAGGCTGCGCCACTGTAAGTCAGTTTTCGTATCGTTTTCTAAAACCCACGGTACAGGAAAACCTAGACTGTATATGTTTTAGTGTTCAAAATAAAGTTATTATTATCCCAAAGACACTTAAGGCTAGCACCAAATGAGATGTTAATTTGTATCCTTGCAACACCGCTCAGCAAACAGCAAAAGTAAAAACATTCCATATTAACCAACACGTTTTGGACAATAAGGCCATTATTTCAGAATCAGATAAAAAGGGCCGCGTCCCAGCCAATTACAGTCCACATTTGAATAAAATTATAATTTTCGACTTTATTTATTTCGGGCGGAGATGGCATCGCGACACTTGGACTTTTGACTACGTAAACGCTGTTACATTTTATTATGCTTTTTTATGCGGAGGTGGGAATAATTATGTAATTATGCCGCTTTTATTATGCTGTAAATGCTGTAACGAGTCGACAAGTTTATTTGCGAGCGTTTAAAATTGTGACGTTGAGGACTCGGAAATTAAAAATATGAATGTTTTTTATCCTACTGCGTCAAGCCAAAAGAGGGTACTGAATTTAACGGCATGTGTGTATGTGACCTAAAATCGGATGTTCCACTTTAGCTCCTGAACTACTGGACCGATTTTAATACATTGGTATCATTTTATTCGTGTAGAACATGAAAGTGTCGTAGGCTATAATAAGAATTCTAAGGGGGCGTCATACTAGGAGCAAAAGTGCCTTAACATCGCCGTCGGGCTTTAGTTTTTTAACCTTGCTTTTTTATTGCTTATTACTTTGATTATAGTAGGAGAAAAAAAATCCTCCTAATTATGTTTCCTTGTGAACATCACAAAAATGCACAAAAGAACAGACAAATACAAGTATGTTATGACGTATTTGAATCTGCAGATGGGAATCGAATCCGCGATCTTTTACTTCATCGTCAGAGATCGAAAACTGCACCAACGAGTCAATAATAAATACAAGACTTAATCAGAAACGTGTAATAAGACTAGCTCGAATATCCTATTTTATGTTTCAAATTGATGATGAAAATGTGCGTGGTCTGATCACAATATGTCATCAAAGAGAGAGAGAGAGATTGTATTAACCTAAGACTTCTCGCGCACTAGGCAGCCAGGCTGCGGCAGCCAGGCTGCGGCAGCCAGTAAAACATATGACGTTGTATGGGAGCCCGCGCACTAGGCAGCCACGAATTCCCATACATTTTTACTGGCTGCCGCAGTCTGGCTGCCTAGTGCGCGGGGGGTCTAAAAATTATAAATTTAAGGCAAAATATTACAGCAAAAATTAAAAGAGAAAGAGAGAAGAAGAAAAGAAATCTGCCTCTATTTCGCGTCAAAACTATTGTTAAGTATCTAATGCTGGAACGAGATCCCTCCTGCCATCAAAGGGGCGTTTAGGTACGCTTTTAAGCGAAGGCCAAAAGACTATTTGTTGACGCTTCAAAAATCCTAATCCCGAAACCACTATTACAAATGAATCATCATTTTTTTCTTTCTTTTGTCCTTAATATATCGGTGCGGTATCGGTGCGGTGGTCGGTCGGTATATACCTTCGGTGGGACAAGGGCACAATTGTCGAAAAACCCATTTTTTTTAAGTATACAGAAATGTTCCAAATAATATTTGGAAAATTTCTGTATACTCTGTCTATTTTTAAAAATAGACAAACGAATGAAGTCTCTATTCTCACGTCACTCGAGAATAAATGTCGTTCGGTTTATATTAAAAAAAAACATACTGAATTGATATTTCGTATCATAAAATCTGAATTGGTGTTTAATATCTATGGATACTAGAATAGAGACCCACTTGAGTTTTGACAGCTGTTTCAAATTTAATCTCATTTCGATACTAAAGTCGATAATGCAATAACATTGCAGCACTGGTTTTACCTAATTGGTTGTCACAATGGTGGTCATTTCCTACGGTTTTTGATTACACTATATGGGTATTATATATCAATTATCAAGTCCAAAATATTATATTCTGATTATGTCTCCTATGTTACCCTCTAAATCTTCATATTGACCGAAATAACCACCCGTGTATCCATTTCCTCAATCACACAATGTCCCTAGTACCCACTGTACCCACTGCCCCACTTACCCCCTATCCTTTGTGACGCATTCCCGGCGGGCCATAATAATGCCCGAGGGCCTCTCAAGATATTACAATTATGCTGAGAACAATTCCTTAGATACAGGCGCATTATGACTAAAATATTAATATTGTTATTAATAACCTATTTGTTTTAATTATGATGGCACCTGGTTAATTAATACGCGGGAAGTCGCTTCGTTTAAGTGGGAACATACTTGATATTAATTTTTAGAAATTGCAAAGTACACGTCTTTGAAGCTACTTATTTCAATTAAGGGAATCAACATATTAAAGTAACCTATTGATAAAGGGCCCTCTTTAAATATAGAATTTATAGTGCATATATATAGTATACTAGGCCGTCAGTTTTTGTGCCTGCCGTAAAAACCGCGCTACAAGTCACTTGTGTTTTAGATTTACCAAAATTATTAGTATTACGTATGACGGCCATTTTTAACGATTACACATGCATGATGAACTTTGGACAGTTTACTTACCTACGATAATATTATATAAGTAGTCGCACTCGTGACACTATTTTCATAGTCAACCTATCAATAACGGTGAAAGATTTGAGCGACCCGTTAAAGTAGCCAACATCCAGTATTTTCCGAATATTGGATATGGAACCGTGCATACGACAATTGCATGTCTAATTATTGTAGTAAAACTGTAGGAGCATTGTATGAAAAGAACTTGTCCTTAATAGGGTCAAGGCCCAAACCAGCAGAACCCACAAAAAGATGGGAGTCATGGTTTTTGTGATGCTTACAAAAAAGGCTATGCCTGCTTCATAGATCTAACTTGGAATATGGTACAGCTATATCATACTACTCAGTTGATTGCCCATACACAACTCAGATTCATGCAATAAAAATATAATATTTCCTAGGGTTGTGCTGGGACGATAATATTTGACTGGGATGCCGTTTTTACGATTGTACTAAAAGCCTACGTCCTTGTCTTGATAAGCTTGACTGACATTCAAAATACATATTTTTGGGGTAATGTTGCCGGGCGAAAATATGACATAGGTTTAGAAAGATAACGTTATTCTGAATCATTGTTGCGTTTTGGAAGATTAAATGGTTACAATAAATGATATAGATGAAAAATGATTACACTCATACTAAGTTAATGAATAATTAACATGTTCCTTAGTTAAGATTTTGTGGGGAAGTTTTTGAAAAAGGAACACGTTGACGGTTCATTAGATAACTTTAGGTTCTACCCATAGTCAGGTAATGAAAGATATTTAGTGAAGTTTTTTTATGGGCAATTTGAAAAAAGGAATTTGTTAATAATTCTTTATTGGCTCGAATTATAGTGACATAAACGATAAATTATTAGAAACTACGCGAAATTATAATATAGACCACTTGTAGCGAAGCTTTTGCAGTGTCCCTAGGTCCTATTTATATCATAACTTAAATATATAACACGAAACTATTGGAATTCTCCATTATTATCAGTAGTTGAAACTCAATGCGCTCACCTATTTAAATCAAACAAATAGAGGTTACGAAGATCCTGAATTCGCGTTGTACACCAAATTACGTTTGTGTGCACTCGGGTGAACTCGGCCGCGATCGGGCGCCCTCGGGTTTTAATCTCGGCCAAATTGCTTCGGTTCGGCGAAACGTCTAATATAGTACAAGATAGGACCCCAGCTGAAAAGGCCTTAGTCCATATTGTGAAATTTAAATGCCCGTAAATATAATTTGTGGGAATTGTATTGAACGGTCGTTTGCTTCAGATCAGACTAATAATGGGTTAGTTTGGTGAATTATATTACAAGGAGCAGCCAAAAGCATAATACGTCCCACTTTTGGGAACAGGCCCAGTGTAGATTGAGGACTGCACATAAACCTTTGATTTGCGGATCTTCGGATCTTATAACCGGAATTAAATTTGATATTTACCACGACTATTTCGAAGTCAAATTGAAGAGTAAATATAGGGGTAATGAGTCCAATTCGAAACAGTGTCACCTAAATTTAAAGTGATTGATTGATTTTTAGGGTTTTGATGGCCCCATCAATGTCATGATGATTCTGCCAATGTCGAGGTTGGATAAGACACGGCCTGAAGACAATTGGTCTGTGCGGTAGCTCTACTATGTTCGGTGAATTACCAGCCAAAACCAATCTAAAACAAACACAAACATATTCCATCACCATATTACATTACACTATTATATTATATCTAACTACTTATTATCCTAACTATCTAAAGGAAATGGGAAATAGGTCAGGAATAAGGAGGTTCTGTATATAAATATATATTTTTATAGTTTTATGTTATTTTTTGTAATAAAATTACTTAAGACTCTACAGAAAGGTGAATACACTAATGTTAGTAGGTAATTAATATTAATTGGGCGACTGATACTACGGGGAAGTAAATCATAGATAGGGACCAATATTTTAGGGCATTCTAAAAATATATGTTCTATTGTTCCTTCGGCTAGACCACATTCGCATATCGAACTGTCTTTTATTCTCAATTTTGCTAAGAACACAGGGGAACACAAATGACCAAGTCTAAATTTAAAGTTACCTAAACTTAAAATAAGAAACATCAAACTCCATTTTGTATAGCATCAAGCTGTCAAAGTCGTGTTTGACGTTTATTATTTAAAGTTTATCCAGTTTTAAATGTAGCGAACAAACTTTCGGATTGGCCCAATATATATCTAAATTATAAACTCTCGTGTTTTCGTTTTGTAAAAATATCGTTTATGAATCACTATCCACACAATAACCTGGCATAAACCTATCAAATTACACCAAACTACACAATGAACAAACAGCCACGTCCCCTATAGTGTTATGAACTGATACAATACGGAACCTGATCCTATAACCCTAATAAATGAAAAATACGCTCCGTTGATAGTCGCCCACGCTTCGCACATGACTTCTTATCTCGGCAGGGTTATACGTAGAGGGTCCAAACCGAACGTGATCGCAATGGGTAACGCTGTGAGTATATGAAGTGACAATAGGTTTACTATTATTACAGGCTGACCCGGAGAATCACTATGCCGCTTGTAACTAGTCGTATTGTAAGCGGTTTACGTCCATCTTATAAAGGATATCGTGACTAAAGGCTGTCTTAAAGGCACATTCTCACTACGAGATACCCACCCATATTAATAAACACCAGATATCTACATTAATTTAACGTCCGTTGCAAGTTTACACCAGGGGGGTCTCACTCAGCACTTTAGGTACGCTCGGCCATCGGATAGCTCGGAGCTGTAAAAGCAGTAGGCTGCCGCTCGCTCGCTGGCCGATTCTCGCATCATCAAGTAACCTAGATGTTTGGTGTTGTTAGGTGACGCGGATAATAAACTGACAACCCTAGCGTACGCGAAAGAGCACGTTTAATGCGACGGAGAGAGAAGGCATGATTAGGCGTATTCTCTTACCTAAACACCCGGGTTGTGAGACAGTGATTCTTCTGTACGTTAGTATTATTATCTATTCTGTGATTATATCGTTGGCGTACTCTTACGATAATTTATAAGAATAGTATAAAAGGAATCAATGAATATTGTGCTATGGCTTATTTTATTCTAAGTTTCTATTTGGTACTGTACTGGCAAGGGCAAAATTTATTTATGTCCCGGAAAATTCAGAAGTTTGTAAGGTTTTAATTATAATCGAAATCCACGCAGACAAATCACGGGCAGAAGCTAGATATACATAAGCCCTCTGGTTTTGATTAGATCTAAGTCAGGAAATAAATAAAATAATTAATAATTCTAAGTATTGATCTGATTTTGGCACACTTTTGATTTATACATGGTTCTGGTAGTGTTTTATATTTTTTATGAGAATATTTCCTAAGGGCTATTTTAATATTCTCCTATCCATACTATGGAGGTATCAAATAACCTCCGTTATAGAGGCCTGAATGTGAGTTAGGTATTTAGTTATTTAAAATCAACACCATAAGGCATAAACAGAACGTTGAGATCGGTATCGGTACTAACGTCTAATTAAAAGGTACGCCTACTCTAAGCACCTTTCGTATTGTAAGTAGCTTTAAATATAAATTTCTTATTTATATAAAGCCCTAAAGTTCAAGAAGCCAAGAAACTCCGCCATGCCCTCAGCCCGTAAGCCGAGTAATTACAAATATATCACCCGGCCCATTCCCGTCAACTACGCGCCCGCGGCGCTCCCAAACTTGAGGTTTTCCAAATTCCCACCCTTCAAATTGTCATAAATTACATCTCCCCATTTGACTATTTCCGCCACACACTCTAAACTGACAATGTTCGAGTCTCTAACCTGAAATTGCCCAGAAAGTTGGCAACCCGAGCCTTAAAAAACTTTCCTGCCGCACCGGTAAGCCTTAAGTCCAAATTACAGCAAAATGAAAACGAACTCTGCGAGTCCATAATAAAGTGCGATTTGCGTTGTTAGTCTGATGTGGTAAGGTGCATTATCTGAGGGTGTAAGGGTTCCTTGGAGTCATATCACGTCTTGCGTTGGGTAGATCACGTCCTGGGTTGCCCTAGCGTTTATTATGCAATAGCTAAATGTAATAGACATGTTCGGTCCGGAAAAGAGGCTTGGAATGGACAAAGTGTGCTATTTTTCAGGTCGAACTGCTGCAGCAGTTGGCCGAGGAAAAATAAAACTTTAATTTGATTGGGGTGGGTACGCTTACCGCAATACCCTATTCGAAGAGTGGTATTGACAGCCTCTTGATATATTTTCCTCAAGCGAAACAAAACGTCAAGTACAGCTTAACAGATAGAAGCAATCCATGCAACTGACAAGTTGATCAGATGGAGATTCGTTACCACTAATCGCCGTTTCTCTCCATTAATATTAAGGGATTCAAAGATCCGGTATAATCAGCGGGTGGATTCCTCTTACCCTCTTATCCCTTGAGGCACGAAATAATCTAAGAAAATTGGGTAACACTTTTTCGTGGTTAATATTGCAAGGAAAATGGGTATTTTTGACGGCTCCAAGGGTAGGCTTAGGCCAGGTTTCGTGGGATTACCGCTGTATTTATACGATTTTGAGGATGAATAATAGAAAATTCAGAATTAAGAATATTAGAAACATGGAAGGTGAGCTCAGGGATGTTTTTTGAGTTTGCGTAATAAAAAGTAAGAGTTTATGTAAATTTATCTGCTGTCCCAGTGATTCTATTCACATGGGAGTGGATAAAAGTATCCTATTTTTTATTCTAAGATACGCTCCATCTGTCTGCCAAATTTTATCGAAATCCGTTGAGCCGTTTGTGCATGACTTAGGACAAACACCCAAACATTTTCAAATCCTTTCATATTTAAAATATTAATGGAATCTTTGAAGTTGTCGGCTACATAAAAAGTGCCGTGATGGCACTTGGAAAAGCGCATTTATTCAGGGACTAAAATTTTACAATTTTGTTATCAGAATATTTGAGAAAAGTCAGAGGCCTTTGCTTAGTGCAGCAACAAACCATACCTTTTTCCGTTTAAATGAAATCAATTTTCCTAAGGTTAAACAAGAAAAGCCCACCTACAGAGATACAAGACACATGATACTGAATAGGTACTCACTTCAAACATACATAACAATTTCTTGTGGTGGAATTATAATCGCTACTTAAAGCAAAATTGGCCCAATAATCGTCTCTCACATGTGTCATTGTCAAATCGGTAGAAGGCGTAAAAGACAGACTAAGCGACATGACTGGCCGGTTGTGATAGCCTCCCTGGCTATCAGGGCGTGTGTTGATTGGCTGTTACAGGTCCAGGGTAGTGCACGCTTTGAACGAAGAGGTAGCAACTGTGTTTTACAAACGATTACCTTTTAACCTTTTCAACGCCAACGACAGCAACGACAATATATCCGTCAAGGTATACAGGGAAAAAAAGACCTTCATTAGTTTGACGTAAGGTTGAAATTCGTGTTACTTCTCAGACATGCTTGGCGTTGAAGAGGTTAAAATGGTCCTAGCTCTTTCTGCTGAATGTTTTTGTCATGTCCTTGTGTTCGACTCACGGGACTTTATAAGTAGGAAAATGTCTGTAACACAGGTTCACCCCACTTAGTTCATCAATCAGGAATTTCCATGAAAATTGTAACAATGTTTAAACTTTTATTAGTCATATTGAGTGCATCTGAACATGCAAATTGAATTCGATATTATTAAATCTTGATTATTTTCTTTGAATTAACTATGAGCTTCGTAATTAATGTGCCTTTTTTAAAAGATTGTCAAAACAGATAACCAGACCAGTAATTTAAAAATACTGTATTGATTTACTGACATGTGACCTGCGCCTCTATTCGGGAACGCTAAGTGATTCTGTAGTGATTCGTGAGCGAGATTTCTCATCTCGCTCTTACGCATTACGCGTCGTGCGGAAGCGTGGAATGAGAAATCTCGCTTACGAATCGCTACAGAATCACTTAGCGTTCCCGAATAGAGGCGCTGATAATTTTACTAACGATTGTTATAAAACACGACCTTATTTATGATAATAATTGTAAAAAACATAATAACAAACGATCGATTATCACAGACACTGATCGAGCGCAAGAAAAAGATTCAAAATTCCCACAGACCTTTATGATAATGCTATAACGTTAATGACGATAACGCGTGGCTAGCGTACAACGCGCGCTCCCTTCGTGATTTCCCTTGAGCGCAAGCGATCACGAGGAGTGTATACTATCCAATTTTTATCATCTACTTACGTATCGAGGCTCTCTGGTAAATTGGTAGCTTGCGTGTTGGATTATGCCTTGGGTATTTGGCTGTATCATGTTGAATACAATGTATGACATAATGGGTGATACTTAGCACCGCTTATTTTGCATTGGAGATATACCTCGCCTATTGTAAAAAGAGCGCTGACGGCCATATAAAATGTATGGCCGTCAGCGCTCTTTTTAAAATGGGCGACGATTATCTTGTTTGATCCCTTGTAATACAAAATGATCGTACACTGATGTTCAGCCAGTTCCGTCACGTGACATAACAGTTATTGACCTAAAATATCAAATTCTAAATGTCCACGATGTCGTGAAGAAAACCGTGAGAGTACATACAGACAGATTTACTAAAATTAAACAAAATATAGGGTTTTCCGGTACTTGGATTTAAATTAAGTTGTACCATTTTTGCTTAGTGTTACACTTAATCAATTAGAGAAGTACTTCTATTATTCTTTGACAATTAAATTCGGTGTATACTATTATCGCGATGCCGGAGGACTTGGTTGAAAAAACTTCCAAGTAATTCAGTTGGTCGAGTTTGTTTAACAAATTCTGATTTTCCGCAAAAGTTACAAATATTTTCAGCGCTAAGGGAAATCAGAGCATAATTAAGAAGGAGCACCTGAACAGTAAAAGAAGCTGTAATGATATCATCTCCTGTACCATTACCATGAGTTTACGCAAACTTTCTCCTTATCAAAAACCATTAATAGTCGAGACTTGATTTTATTTTCACATTTTTGTTCATAAATAATAAAAACTCTCTAACAAAAACATAAACATTCATAGTTTTGCAATGCTTACAGAAAGTCCTTTCATATGACATCCCTTTTGATCCTATTGCTTGGATTTCAAAATGCGACCCATTTCCTTGGCCCCCTTTTTCAGTGATATAATAGTAGTTTATGCAACGGTTGCATAATGATAGGCCTTAAAACACTAGTGCGGTTTTCATGAAACGAGCCGACAGGCGAGTTTCATAATAAGATCGCACGTGTGTTTTAAGGCCAAATTATTTATTTATTATTATTTATATTATAAATCCTCCATGATGGGTTCAGAAACAATATTTTCTGGCAACAAGTTATTTGTTGCAATCGTGGCTGCATATTTCCGATATCCGGCGCGTTTTCACATCACACACACTCCGAGAAGACTACTTACTATTCATATTTTCAACTAAAATGTAAATTACAAACAACTTTTTCTATTCAATTCAACAACAATTCTACTTTCGTTCAGCAAAACGTCAACATGGCGGCAAATACGGTCTTCCGTCAAGACCATTTTTTTTTAAATCATAGACAAACGGATGAAGTCTCTATTCTCACGTCACTCGAGATCAAATATTGTGCAGTTTATATTAAAAAAATATACTGAATTGACGTTTTGTATCAATAACTTTTTAATATCTATGGATACTAGAATAGAGACCCACTTGAGTTTTGACAGCTGTTCCAAATTTAATCTCATTTCTTTACTAAAAACGATAAAGAAGTCATGTTATTTCTTTATCGCAGCACTGGTTTTTCCTAATTGGTTGTCAAAATGGTGGTCATTTCATACGGTTTTTGATTAACCAATGGAGGTTTTATGATATGGGTGTAGATAAATGATATGTAAACATCTTATTCCTGTAATATATGAGGACGCGCAAGTTCTATAACCATCCTAGACAACTTCTTAGCTTTAGTAGTTGCTTAGATAAGATAAGATAGATTACCTTCGATCTTCCCAAATTCATTAGTTAAAATCTCATGAAATCCCGTAATTTCCCCTCCCTGTATAATTTTTACAAACTCGTTCCTACAGAACTATTATACGTATAGCTATATATATACCAACAACATGCCAACAAAGACGACAGTCATGGATAGTGCTTCAGACTAATGCACATCACTAACGACATTACTATTGAAGGTTCAGACACTTACAGTGTCTGGCTGTGCGCCAGCGCCGCTCTGCTCTGTTGAACCCATTCAATTCTAATAGTATAATGTCACTCGAGTCAGGCGGCCAGCATTTCATATATATAAATATCCGTTCTTAGTAGGCTGCCGTTCACAGAAGCACACATCCGTAAAATCTCTTTGTATCCTAAAATTCCTTGATTGAGTTTCCTCTGAGTCGTACTAAACGGTGAGCAAAATCTTTTTGCCACCGCTGAGGTTCGTAACACTCTAATTGCGTCTATACTTCCTGCCCAGGCAGCAAATTACCTGTATAAAGTTTTATACAGCCATTAAAATACCGCAACCAAAGTTATAGGAAAACTAAAAACGTATTTGAAATAATAATGTATGTCGGAAAAAACTATACAATTTTCCTACAAATGTAGATAAGCCAAAAGCTACTAGAAATAACGGAAAGCTTAAAGTACCAACTTATAGACTGGCTAAAACTTAAAGAAAAATGTCTAGGAAATTGTACACTTTTTTACAATAAAATACCTAAAAACATTATATAGAACAAACAAACACAATGTTCAAATCTACTGCAAAGCGAATTCTTATTTCTAGGGCATATTATACAGCAAAAGACTACGTCATGGACAGGGACGTTTGTCTTCAATCCTGAGGGAGAGAGAGAGAGAGAGAGAGAGAAATCGTTTATTACCTATTAGTGTATACATCTTTCGGTTCCCGCAGGATTGTGTCAGCTAACTTATGTCTAAGAGATCTGTGTGAGCTGGACAGCTGAGTGACAGTGAGCTGGTTTTAATCCTGACCTGTACCGGCCATCCCTGGGTCTCGATGGACGTACCTACTGTGGTATATACTTAGATTTGTGTTAAACTGTAGACATCATTATTAACTTCTATGTGTAGTGTTTTGAAAAAATTATACCTCACAGAGTTTCTTGTCGACTCTTCTCAGTAGAGCATTTTTTTCCGAACTGGTGGTAGCTTCATTCCTTGACCTTCAGCTTAAATTGAATAATGATACGACTTTGACTTTACAATGGCTGTATAAGCTCTTATAGGTACAGCTCGTGTGCTGCTTGGGTTACCATAAATGTACCTATGACGCGTATTTAACAAAAGAGTAAGTTCAGATGTTATGGTATTTCTATATGTGCAATCAAATAAAGACGTGCTTGCGTGCCTTTCTAGGTCGCTTTCAATGTTATGCGTACAAACTAATTAATTTTAAAGCTATAATAGCACTTCATATTCGACTTGCTGTGACAAAGTCCTTCAATTTCCTAGACGTCAGGTTGATCCGTACTCCCCTACATTATAATATTGATGTGTCATGGACTATGGAAAGCAGCTAGTGTTCTTAGAAGGATCCACCTTTGCGCAAAGCGGGGCAAGCCAACACGGGAGATTGTCCGCCTCAGGCTCCTGCCTTTCTATGAACACGCCTAGTTTCAGGACAGTCAGACGGGTATTGAATACGAAGTAAGTTACACGTGTAAAAGCCGCTAAGTTGCAATTTAAGCCATTGAATTTAGAACACAGCAATACATAGAATAAGGTTCATTATCAAAGTTAGCAGAAGTTCTAAGAATTAGACAATAGACTTATGGCTGAATTCAGAAACGCCACTTAAGCATTTGACTAGATATTAAGTAGTCAAATGTCCCTCAACTAGTTGTCAACCTATACAGAAACGTCACTGAAACGTCACTTTAATTAAAGCTCAATTCGGGTGACCTTTCTGAATTCGGCCATTAACTTTAAAATTAGGAGAAGCTGTAACTACTTTAGGAAGGTTAGGGTCCACCAATTATACTAGAATACTATGAATACCCAATTAAAGAACTTGACTTTTCACATCAATACCGTACTGTACTGTAAGAAAAAGAAGAAGAAGCACAAGAAAACATTAAGAAACACTTATTCTCTAAAACAGAAGACACGCAGATTGAAATAATTTAAGCCAATAATAAAAAGAACGCTGAACCGTGAGCCTTAACAATATTCTGTTTTCACAAAATAGTAGAGGAATAATGAGCTATCATATAAATGGAAAACCGAAGGAAAAAAGAAAAGAGAAACACCAAGGAAAGCGTATATAGACCAAGTGAAGGGAAAAGTGGGCATTGTATCATATCAGGGATTTAAGAGAAGAAGGCACAGGATGGAACCCTTTGGAAATTACTCCACCGACTCTTGGTGGCGAAGCATGAAACTTCAGAGGAGGAGTGTACCAAATACTTTACATACAAAAAGGAATAACATTCCTACCCCAATAAAGGTTTACAGATTTTAATCATGTTTTAACATATTACCTGAAAAACATGTATGTTTTTAGGTTTTTATTTTTATGATTGAGTTCATAAATTATACAATAATTTAAAGTAATAGTTTTTCGTACAAAACATATTAACCTATAAACCATACAATTAAACTGTCAATATCGGTGAACTTTTAAAGAGGTAAAAATGTTTCCATCGTTTGTATAAAAAGTGTAATTTTTGCCGTTGTTACAGTTTTAATGAAGAGACCTTTTTATTCACAAAGTCAACATACTCGTACAGTCCCAATAAACACATCACCAGTCAACTCTCCGTCGCAGCTGTCTCTTAAGAGCCTTCTTAAACCGAGGGCAAATATTTACGAAATCAACCGCAAGATGACTCAGATTAGAGGACGAAGTTTCCCAGGCCGCGCCGAGTTTGCACTACACTCACAAAATTATCCGCCGTAGCCCAAACAACTTTCGCCAAATTCACTCGGCAAAATAATTAAAGCATCGAAATGAGTTCCAAATTAATTTCTGAGTTCGCGTTCAATTTGTACTGGTACGGGCCCAAAATTGTTTCCCTTTGTTCGCTAAGTCCACAATGACGGCTTGCGTTACAAACGTAACAAAATAATGGATTTTCTTGTCCTCGTCATAATCCTGGTTTCATTTATTTTAACCCGTTTTTGTTTCGCTTTTTTTAGATTCAGGTCTGTGCCTTGGCATTATGACTGGTGGTCGAAATTTCATATCATTTAAATGCGACCTGTAGAAGAGAACAGCCGGACATCCGGACATACGAAAGCATTTTTGCCCAAGCTGAAACGGAGACGCTTCCCTCGCTCGGTCAATTAAGAAAACAATACAAAGCAAAATGGTGGTTTGTGTGTCCTCGCGTAGTGGATGGGACAGGTGGCATAATGCTGACGTGTAAGACACCTGCAGCGCTGATGATGTTCACAAATTGATTCCTTCTTACGGGTCAAGCTGATTTTTCTTTCCAAAATTTGCCCTAGCATTCTTCTATCTCTTTTATTCATACGTGTGTGGCCTAGACAGCGAACGAGACTCAGTGTTTTAAGGATTGTTTGTTTTTCAGGACTCATTTCACCTGAATATCTGGTTCAACCGGTCATTTTGCCGGACAGAGACGTTTCCGGTCAATGGATAAATTAGATATGCATCCATTCCGTTATTGGATTTTATCTTTTTTTTTGTAACGATGTAGCGTCATTGATTTATTGAATATACGCATTTGGTTTCATGGTTCATAACGATTCGAAGTTAATTTACTTGCAAAAAATGTTACCTTCTCGCCTCACGCTCTGATGAGTAGAAAAATTATGTGAAACCTTACTCTTATGGCGGGGTTTCACTTGCCTGTCTAGTAGCCATACTTCTACTATAATAACCTCGTAAGTCCCCTTGTACTTTATTAAGTACAAATTATTGTACCTCATTAAGATTTGGTTCTAATTTCAACTTTGTCGTAATTGATTTAAGATTAAAAATTACTTCCGTAATTTGTTCTTATTTAAGTACGCTGGGACGGAATCACTACAGAGCAGAGCATTAAAAATTACAAGTCTTACGAGGATAAAAGAAGAAGCTGACTGACTGACTGATCGGGTGATATATCAACGCACAGCCAAAACTACTGGCGTTAGAAGTCTGAAATTAGGTACAGGTATTCTTTAGGTAATCTAGGCGCCCGCTAAGAAAGGATTTCACGAAAATCAATCCCTAAAGGGGTGAAAAAGGAGTTAACATTTTGTATGGAAATCCGTCATTTTTTAGCTTATTATCATGAAAATGAGAATTTAGGCTTCTGAATAAAAACAAAGGCACACTGCAAAAGCATTTTGAAAAAATCAACCCCTGTAGGGGTGAAAATTTAGTAAATTGATTTTGGGGTAGTTTTGAAATTCCATCTCATAAGGGGCAAAGTTTATATGGAAAATACCGCGGGCGAAGCTGTGGCAGGTTCTCTAGTAACTCAATAACGCGTATTGTCACGCGTTAATTTGACTGGCAACACCTATTTTAACGTCAACGTTACGCCTACATCTTAAAGTGTCAAAAAAAAACGCCAGCTACCGCTGACAGCTTATGTCATGTAATGGCGTTAACGAATAAACGCATAAACGCTTCAAGCACTTGTCACATTTGTATTTCGTGCCGATTAACGCGTTCATTATCGTGGTAGCCGTAGGTGCCATACCATTACAATCATTGTCGTTTTATTTTTGTTTTAATATCATGCTAGGACCTTAAAAAGTTTTTATCTACACCCATATCATAAAACCTCCATTGTTTAATCAAAAACCGTAGGAAATGACCACCATTTTGACAACCAATTAGGAAAAACCAATGCTGCAATATTATTTCTTTATCGTTTTTAGTAAAGAAATGAGATTAAATTTGGAACAGCTGTAAAACTCAAGTGGGTCTCTATTCTAGTATCCATAGATATTAAACAGTTATTGATACGAAACGTCAATTCAGTATGTTTTTTTAATATAAAATGCACAACATTTGTCTATGATTTAAAAAAAATGGTCTTGACGTAGGATCGAATTGCCGCCATTATTGCTTTCTTCGTGGTTTTTTGCTGAACGAAAGTAGAATTGTAAAAAGTTGTTATTAATTTACATTTTAATTGAAAATATGAACAGTAGTCTTCTCGGAGTGACTGTGTGATGTGAAAATGCGCCGGATATCGGAAATATGCAGCCACGATTGCAACAAATAACTTGTAGCCAGAAAATATTGTTTCTGAACACATCATGGAGTAAGTATTTATAATATGTGTGTAGATAAAGTTATGAATGCAACTCTGCATAATTTGGCCTTAAAACACACGTGCGATCTTATTATGAAACTCGCTAAAGCTCGTTTCATGAAAACCGCACTAGTGTTTTAAGGCCTATCATTATGCAACCGTTGCATAAACTACTATTAAAAACGACTAATTCATTATCACTTACATAATTTTAATTTATTTTATATTATCCATACTACTCATAATTATTATAAATGCGAACGTAACTCTGTTTGTCTGTCTTTCTGTCGGTTGCATTTTCACGGCTAAAATGGTTATTATTATTATTATTCTCAATAGTCACACCACGTAGATATTTATTTGCTCACTCACTTCGTTCGCGAGGAATTCGGTTATAATTAATCTCGGAAAAGTTTAAATTTTCCAGTATAAAAAGTAGCCTATGTGGGTTGGGTCCCGTTGGCCTTACATTTAGCCTTGGCGAGCAAAACGGCTCAGTAGTACACTGACCAAGTATGCAAAATGACTTGGTTATATAATGCCATGGTTACAAAATTATTATTGTTAATTCAGTAATAAAATAAATATTAGAAGTCGGTGGCAAGTAAATTAGGTATACAACTATACTTCTCTCATACTGTGTTCGTTATGTCCATAGGTGTTAGTTACAAGGTTACAAAATTATTATTGTTAATTCAGTAATAAAATAAATATTAGAAGTCGGTGGCAAGTAAATTAGGTATGCAACTATACATCTCTCATACTGTGTTCATTATGTCCATAGGTGTTAGTTACAATTATTTAGAAACAATCTTGGTTTACAGACCAAGGCATTTTGCTACCCGGACAAAATACAACTAAGCTGCTCTGCTCGCCAAGGCTAAATGCAAGTAAAGCCAATGGGACCCAACCCGCCTATGTCCTATTGCAGACTATATTCTATATCTGTGCCAAATGTCATACAGACCCGTTCAGCCGTTCTGCCGTGTTAGAGTAACAAACATCCATACAAACTTTCGCGTCTATAATTTTAGTAGAATTTCATGTTTTCTTTTACGAAAATCGCGAAAGCTTATTAAGTTTTCGCGAATCCCGTTCATCCTGTTACGGGCTGCTGCAGCGGTGATAAGCAATTAATTATTCCGGTGTACAATCTTGGATACATTAACTCATTTACCGGAGCCAGCAGTGAGGAGTTTAAATTGAGAGCCGCATCTGTTTTACTTATCGCATCTCAACTTGAAAATTAAGAAAAAAAAAATTTTACTTTATACAGGCTCTGGCTTTTATACTGCTCATACAGGCTTGGAATTTACTGTGTGTATTAAAAAAAACCGGCCAAAAGCGAGTCGCACTTGCGCACGAAGGGCTCCGTACTATTAAATCCGTATTATCTATAAGAACAGCAAAAAAATCACGTTTATTGTATGGGAGCCCCCCTTAAATATTGATTTTATTTTGTTATTTAATATTTGTTGTTATAGCGGCAACAGAAATACATCATCTGTGAAAATTTCAAGTGTCTAACTATCACGGTTCATGAGATACAGCTTGGTGACAGACGGACGGAGAGCGGAGTCTTAGCAATAGGGTCCCATTTTATAACCCTAAAAATGAAAAAGGTGACAAAAAATTAACTTTTGACTATTGCTTTACTTTCAAAATTCGATACAGTTCCTTGACTCCCTTTTTCAGCAAAATGTACGGTCTGCGCCTCTATTCGGCAACGCTAAGTGATTCTGTAGGGATTTGCGAGCGCGATTTCTCATCTCGCTCTTACGCATTACGCGTCGTGCGGAAGAGTGGGATGAGAAATCTCGCTTACGAATCGCTACAGAATCACTTAGCGTTCCCGAATAGAGGCGCTGTTTGTCTTTCTGTCCATCTCTATGCCACAGTAAGTTTTTCGCAAACATTATTTTAAGTAACAAAGCTGAAATTTTGTACGATGAGTTATGTTCTTCCCACGCAAATTGGAGTTTATTTGTACTAGCTCTCATAATTACAATACTTATAAGGCAAGGCTAGCTCTCATAATTACAATACTTATAAGGCAAGGCTAGCTCTCGTAATTACAATACTTTTAATTTTCTTCTAAATTCACGAATGGGCTATAGGTAAATAGCTCTTTCAAAATATTATGGGCAAGTTATTTCCAAGAAGATATTCAGTTCTAAAGGTGTCATTTCTGTTGGAGTTACGTGCATCCCCCCCTACAGACCAAACTATAACAGAAAAATTAGAAAAATATCCTAAATGAAAGCTAAAGCTAAACTAAACTAAAAGTAGGCTACATTGGTTAGGTCATAAGTTAGGCAACTAAACTAAGTATTTTGCAAAACAGCTGTACGAAACCATCCCATGTCCATAGGTTAGATTGTGGCATATAATTTGTTCACAAAATAGCGTTGGGTGTTGGGTAGTACGGAACGCAACGTCGTGCAACTTGCACTTGGCTGTTTTTTTTACCTATGTCACATGCGTGTACGAATATTTTTCAACCAACACATAGTACCTACATAAATCCCCCATTCATTTCGGGAGCGTCATAGCCTATAAAATATTAACAGACATGGCACAAGCTCCGAAATGATTCCACTTATAGGCGCATTAAGACCAACTGCCGGATAAAACCTGGGGCACAGCTTAATGTGGCTGCATCACTTTTGACTACCTATTTTTTCCTTTGATATGTTCTGCGTTGAAAAAGGGAGTTATCTAAATAAATCAGCATTGTGAACGTAAATAGATTGAAAATAATTAATTAGTATCAGTAGATTATAATTAGGTTTTTGTATTATTGTTTTACTATATTTGCGAAGCGCTTACTCAAAGTTCTGTATAATCCCGGAATATAAGTTGAACTAAAATGGCGGCCGTACGCGCAGGAACAAGTATGGAAAAAAAGTACCGCACCTCGATTGAGACTCAGGAATGTGTTCTGCGCAGCTTAGATCAAAGTTTAACTTAGATGCCGCGAATTATACCTGCTTACTTCTATCAGAGAAAGCAAAATATGATTCGAACATCTATTTACAAAAGTATTCCTTTTAAAACAATCTACGATAAGCATGATCGAAGATTTAAATAAAAAAACACTTCAGTATCCAATTTAAAAAGTTGGAATTATATTTATGCAATTATAATTTATTTACATAAGCTGATGTAGACCATTTGGTAATTAAAACCCCGAGAAGAAGCAAATTTTTGAGAGAGAATTAAAACCTATATTTTTTCCATTCCAAAATTAGATTCCGTTATCCACGTTCAATCAAGTAAGCCAGCTGTGCCAGGCTGTGGCATAAACAGTAAGTTGTCATCGTAATCTTTACGATAGCCATCACGAGTTAAGAATGGCCATAAACTGCGTGACATTAACTTTGTGCAGGTATTGTCTCGTTAAGTTGTATAGTGGTTCAGCTGGGTGCTATCACTCTGTGGTGTTAAATATTGGTAGAGAAATATTTTCTCTATATTTTACTTTGAAAAGACCTTTACATTTAATTTGTTTTTAAAAACCCTTGAATATTCAATAAATAATTTAACAAATAAAAAAACCGACTCCAAAACCCCACTGAAAAGTAAGAAATAATAATTGGCTTTTGTAAGTCATTTACCTAGAAATGGGAGATATATTATTGGTTAAGTGACGTCATAAATTAAATATATCGAAGTCGGTGGCAAGTTGGTGGTGACTTGTCAAGTAAATGAACACGGTATGAGGGATGTATAGGAAAGTCCATGTACCTATTACCTTATTAACTTGCCACCGACTTCGATATATTTAATTTATGACGTCACTTAACCAATAATGTATCTCCCATTTCTAGGTAAATGACTTACAAAAGCCAATTATTATTTCTTACTTTTCAGTGGGGTTTTGGAGTCGGTCCTCCTTTTGTTTTTGAAGTCGGTTAAAAAGGCAATTATACCATTCTGTGTGTCTATATAACCTTTTGCCGGTTTTAAAATAGCTAAGATGCTTGTCTAAAATTCAATTGCCAAATCTCATTCCATATCATATTAGTGAAAATGAACACAGTTTCCAGGGCTTCAAATGTATCTATATCTGCATTTATGAACAATAAAGATTATTATTATTATTCCTCTATATTTTATCATAATTTCTACGTTTTTACATTTCTTTACAATATAAAAATATATAAAAAACAGTTAACCACCGACCGAGGAGCAGGGCCCAAGCGATCGGTGGCTAGGGCTGTAGGGAGAGGAACCTCCTGACGATGCGTGCGGGCGGAGGGGGTTTTAGAGCGCTGTGATTGGTGCGTTCGAGGTTATGCGCCCGCGCCGGCCTATCCCCCGCTTATTGGTGTTTGCCTCTAATGTTAGCAGCGGAGGTCGCTCGGCTATGAGAGTCCATTGGATATATGGTCTGTGCGATAAAGTATGATAATTTATTTGAAATGGTTATGCAGGTGTCTGGCGGTGAGCCAAGGACAATTAACTAGTCTATCCAGCCCCCGATCTGTATTGAGTATTGTGTTAACGAAGGCTCTTGATTTTATGAGTTCTATTGATTGTATTTTATTGCATATGAAGCAGTGGGCAACTTGAGGCTGATGAGGTCATGAGTATTGAAATGAAATAAAATTAATTGGTACATAAAAAACATTTATCTATTTATTTATTGAACCATATTTTGTAATATTACAGTGCCAACCAACGCGTTGCAAAGATTATGTTTTTTTTTTTAAATATGAGCTCGCGTTCATGGCTATGATTTCGCTCCATTATGCCAGCCGAACAAATTCCACTGCTCATCTCAGGCGAAGTCAAGTCGCGCTAACTTAAATAATTTCCTAGCCTCAACAGAGGTTGGAAAATCCAGTTACGGACGTTACTAAAAAACAAAAGAACGTAAAACATAACATTACGAACGTTCCGTTACGTGCTATAAAAGTAATTATCCTAATGTTTCGCTTATCCTAATTTATTGATTGTCCTAACGCACTTTTTGTCGAAATCGTGAACATTGCAAGATTTTTAAAAATCAACATTTTCCTAAGTCATATACGACCGATCGCAACTATATAACGAACTGTCAACAAGACAGAGCAAAACGATATGTCATATTGTTTGGCCAATGTCTATACAGGCCCTGATGACCAGACTTATAACTCGAATATCCTAGAAGATAAGCGTGAGCTATACGTGTACCACGGAGGAATTTAATTACTGGACCACTCGATCTAAACCCGCGCGGCATGCAATGACAGCTAAATTTTCTAGTCAAAGTTAGGTTAAGCGGTGTCTTTACGATATTTGGTCTGTGGCATAAGCCAACAAAATAAGAAGGCACTGAATCAATACTTTAATCCCCCGATCGCACGTGTATCGCTTCTAACTATTACAATAATCATCATTATGCCGGTTTCCGGGCCAACCAATCATTGGAACGCAATTTCTAGCTTCGATTGATTTGATATGATAAGGCTTTTCATTAGGCTAAAATGTATTTGATTGACTGAAACAACTTACTTATAATTGTAAAAACGATCCATACGCTGGTGTTACTTAAACATTTTTGGGAGGCTCATTGACTAGAAATGAAAACATCCAACTGATGGTATTGGGGCTAATTCGAAAGTGTGTTCGCTAAACTTGAAGTAAGAAACGTCAAACTCATTTTTGACAGCTTGGTGCTATACAAAATCGAATTTGGTTTCGAATTGGACTCATTATAACATTACGACATAGCGGGCCTTCTGTCCCAAAGTACAATCCTACCGCTAAGTCCGACTGCTGAGCCTTCGGACAATACTTCCTCCCACTCTTACCCCCCCCCCCCTTCGACATCAAAACACTAATTTGCTCTTTTAATTTTCATTTATTTTTTCACTTTTTGTAAAGTTTTTTCGTTCCCCTGTCTAATTTCAATATTTGTTATAATCTACCTCTTTTATTATGTGTATATACTCGTCTAGTACCCATAACACAAGCCTTTAGTGCTTACTTTGGGGCTAGATCGATTTGTGTAAAGAGTGTCCCCTGATTTGTTATTATTATTTTATTTTTATTCTTCGACCGAACATCGGACTATCAACTTCTCCTGAGGATGCGTCGAGCGGTATTTTTGGTGGTGGTAGTGGTGGGTGTAGTTGCGTTTGTGTTGCTTTTTTTATTATATGCGGAGGGAGGGTGGGAAAATTGCATGAACAAACATATAAATATTCAACACAAGCGCCGCTATTTTCCCGATTTAACTGTGTTCACAGTGCAGCAAAGAAATTAAAAAAAATCTAGTATAATATGGATTTCCGCAAAGTAACGCCTGAATCTATTAACTATTAATTACTATTTACTATTGAACACCTTTTCCGTTCGCTCTACCGAGCCGCTGTAACATTAGATAACACGATCGATACAACCGTGTGACGGTTATTATTTTGTTAATTGAGTCCCGCTGGCAACCCGCCAGCGTGGCTTTTCACTTCCCGGGATTAAGCTGTAATGCAAATGGAATGTCCATTGATTTCGGATTATTGGATGGCGGTCTTTAAAATCAGGCCGTTAGGCTACAAGGCTGGGTTCCACGGAGATTTTGTGTTGTCTAGATTTAGAGCATCGAGATGTTGAGGTTGAATTGTTAGAACTTTTAAATCAGGAATGTATTGAGCTGGAGTTTAAGAGGAGTGTGATCTTAGGGCTTTCCATACAAAAGGCGATAACGATTTTTACCACTTAAATGTTAACCCATGTTAACCAATTTTTGATAGATTGTCAGTCAGAAACAAACCTAGGTCTATACGTTTTGATTATTTCACTATAATCAATAAATTCAGTTTTATTGTGGTTTCAGTATTCTCAAACAGAACTAATTTCGGCATTATTTGACTTTCTTGATCTTTAATCAAAATTCAAAAAAACGTATACTTAGACCTAGATTTTGTTCTGACTGACAACCTATCAAAATTGGTCAAAATCGGTTGTATGCCTGGCGTTGAAGAGGTTAAAAGTCAAGGTGTTGATTGTATAGGTACTCGTATGTAATTGTTCTGTACATGTTTACGAAACTTTTGGGTCAGACAGGTATCGAGTGGGATTTGTTAATCCACACTAGATTATTTACTAGAGGTGGGAATGTATTTAATTGTATACCAACATAATAAACATACAACATAATAATAATACTAAATAAAATCTAATTTAAATCTAAAAAAGTTTCATTGTGCCGAAGATTTGTAAATAAGTTTTAATTTCTTCGTTAGATTTAATTTGCTATTTCGTTTTAATTGCTTACGTGGTTTGCAATGTTATTACTTGATCTTTATTTATATGGCAATATTATTTTAAATAAATAAATATTGTACACTACACTTACATAAAGCAATTCCCAACCGTGTGATTTCAGGTCATTTATCATTTGTTTATTTTTCTGTCAAGTGCCAATGTTCTATTTAAAAACCGGACAAGTGCGAGTTGAAATCGCATGGAGAGGGTTTCGTTCCGTACATGATTATCTGAAATTTTCTGTGTTAATTTAAATACCATAGATTTCTTATAGCTTTTCCTGTAATAGATAAAGAACTACTTTTTGTATTATTTTTTAATTTTAGGCCCAGTAGATTCGTAAATTTATGCCTATTTTCCTAAATAACTTCCAAAGGATTTACCTTACCAAAAAATAGATTTAAGATCCTCGTAATAAGCCTATTCATTTGATATGTCACACAATATAAATTGCATAACTTTTTTTTTTCTAATTTACTCCCCAAAAGTGACTCCCATGTTTAAAATTAATAAATTTACGTTACGTGTCCGTGTTGCGGTCACCGACTTACATATGTATACCTTTCAACTCAATCGGTCCAGTCGTTTCGGAGCAAATTGTCTGTGACAGACGGATAGACAGACACACGAGTGATCCTGTAAGGGTTCCGTTTTTTTCCTTTTGAGGTACGGAACCCTAAAATGAATAAATAATAAAACAAAAGCATATCAATGACACTCCAGTATTTTTAGACGATAAATAAGACCGAGTTAAGACGTCTCGCAAACGCAAAGATTTTAAGCTTGGGATAAGGAAAAATGGTTTCACGGAAAAATGTTAGTTTAATTGAAACTAGACCAAAGCAAGTTGACCATAAAACTCCTTTTGAAATCGCCGGGGCCAAAGAAATTTCAAGTATAAGCCCTCGCTTTAAAAAAACGTAATAAAGTATAACGGGGAGAGGGAATTTATCCGTCTTGAGGGCGGCAGTAATCCCTTTCTCGCCACGAAATATATTATAAGGCCGTGTTTGCATAATGCCCGGTTAATATCCGGGAGGGCACGCTTGTTTGTGGAGTTCTTTTACTCGCTATTAAGCCACTACTAACAAGTTGACTGGGCGTCTGAGTACTCGGCAGTGGCGAGGCGTGAAATTTAAGTTACCGCTGAGCAAAAATAAGGGGCTAACAAATTAAGCATAATTTCCACCAAACGGCCCGCATCGCATCGGATCGGAATGGATTTTACAATCTTTAAACGTTATTAAATCATGAACCTTTCGGCTAGGATCGCGTGTCGCGAATAACGCCCGCGGTCAAGCTGCTGTGCGCGGCTAGGTAATAGAGACTTTAAATACTGTGTACATGAGTTAATATCGTTTAAAGATTGTAAAATCCGTTCCGACCCGATGCGGGCCGTTTGGTGGAAATTACGCTTAAGTTGTCTATAATTTGAAAGCCGACTATATTCATTATTATAAGTACTTTAAAGTAAGATACCTGCTATTAATATGTTTAAATTTTTGAAAACAATACCAGTGAAATCTGTTCAGATATCTCTTGAAAGCTCTTAACTATCACCTGGCCCGCCCACTTCACTTAAATTATACTTATGATATACTTAAGCATTAGCATGTTGACATGAAATTTTAAACGTAAGAACCTAAACGATTTTTATTTAATAAATAATATAATATGACATAAAAGGAATCCGCAACGCAGGCTTCGTGAAAATTTTAAACTACTTGTCAGTAAATACACAGAATGATTAGTTTTGGACACTATTTTTATTTATTTTGTCCAGGAAAATAAAACTATAAAATCACACAAAAACTTTTCTATTTTTTTTTTAATTGTTCCTTTTGACTCTAAAAGTATCCATATTTGTTAGCACCTTATACATATAGCAGGTATAACGGAACGTAGGTTTTCGTATATGCATTTATTGAATTAAATATTTATTTAATACTAGTTTTTTTACATTTGTTTGTAGTGGTAGAGCCGTATGGTTCTACCACTCAAATGAGTGAGGATTACTGTATAGTAATCCTCACTAGATTATTACTATTCGAATGGGCTGGCTCGACCGGGGTAGTACCACACTCTCACTGAATTTTGGCGTAAATTAATAGCTTGCTATTGCGTTTCGTAAAAATAAAACATTAGATCTTGAAATCAGGACGTTTTTTATATTACTGACTTTTAAAATTTAGGCTTTCATTCGGCACGCACGAACTTACCGCTATTTGGAATTTGAAATAGAGAGAAACCCCTCTTAGGGGTTAATTTTCTAAAAAAAAATAAGTAGCTTATGTCCTTTCCCAGAGCTCAAACTATCTCTATACCAATTTTCATCAAAATCCGTTCAGCCGTGAAAACATACCAGACAGACAGATAAAACTCTGTGTTTATAATATTAATATGGATACACTGGTATATTTGTTTTTACAGGAAATAATATTCTATTTATATGCCTCTTATGGTCGAATTCAGAAAGGCCACTCAAATTGAGCTTTAATTAAAGTTGACGTTTCAGTGACATTTCTGTATAGGTTGACAACTAGTTGAGGGACATTTAAATAATTAATATCTAATCAAATACTTAAGTGGCGTTTATGAATTCAGCCATTACTGTTACATAAATAAGTTAAACGCAGTGCATCAAAATCAACGTTTATAAACTTACAATAAAACTATAAAGGCCAGCGTTAAACCTGACTTTAATCCTCAACCTCGGCCACTTGTTGCAGTACGAGGCAACATGTGGTGCCGATAACGTTTCTCCAGGATCTAAGTATCTTAAATTTTAAAATAAAATAAGAGCGTGTTCAAACGTTTTATGTGCCTTCAGTGTGAAAATACGTTAGTGAAGTTTCACTTTAAAACTGAGACCTCTTCATAAAGAAATAATGCTTTTAGAACGCAACTGATTGAGTTATTACAGAAACTACGAAAATTATTAGATGCGTGCCTATAATAATTGAGTTTCATCGATTCCTCATAGATCCTTACATCAGACTTCATATTTGACTACAACAGGACCAACAAGAAGATATACACTCTCGATTAAAAAAAAGAATCATCCAAATCGGTCCAGCCATCTCCGAGTAATCGGGGACATACATAAAAATAATAATAATAAAAGATCTCGACGAATTGAGAACCTCCTTTTTTGAAGCCTGTTAATAATAAAAGAGTCTTCAGATCTTAAATCAACAAAATAATCACATGTAACCTACAGTGTGTTTTTCTTGCAAGCGCAGCAAAAACAAAGTCATTAGGTCTAAATTTGAATGTGTCCCTCAACGATGATCAACCGTTGTACGCGCTAGATAATCACAAGGCTGAAAGTTGTTTACTATAAAAACCATCTCCTACTTCTGTCAAACATTATAAGCTAAATACGTCTTATTTCTAAAGCGATAAAGCTCACAAAGCTTAACAAGGAAATTTAGTTTACCACACACAAAAACAAAACAAATACGATGTGACACAAAACTCGAACTACAAGCTGCCCGTAAGCTAACGCAAACTAATTCGTATTATCGCCGAACGAAAAGCGGCTATTCGTCTTCATTACTCCCATTAGGCGCGGGAGGACTTAATTTGGCCCGTTATTGCCCGCTCAATGCGTAATGAACATCTGTTTTAATATATGTGCTGTGTTCAATCGAGCGGAACTTTGCACGGAAGTTTTTTTTTTTGGCCAAGACATTTTATTTTAAACAGGATATTTAGGAATCCGGAGGAAAACTGTAACCAACGGCAAGCGAGTTTTGTCTCCGGCTTGTACCTATCTGAGCTCTCTTTCACACTATCTATGAAAGAGCGCTCTCGCTCTTTCATAGATAGTGTGAAAGAGAGCATCTCTATGCTACAGAAAAATTGTCCGAAGAGAAAGAAAAGATGTGGCACGGCTCAACGGTCTTTGAATATAAAGTCGTGTTTTCTTGCACTTTTGAAACTTTTAATTTAAATCATAATAACAAAACCATTAGGTCTACATTTGAATGTGTACTTCATCGCTGATCAGCCGCTGTGTACCTTAGAGAATCATGCCACTGTGTGGCTACATAACATGACAATGACATAAAAGTCCTGAAGTATTTACATACTATACGTTACAGTTGACGTGGATTGAAGTGGTTGTGTGGGTAGAAAGAAATTCCCATGCGGTTTAAAGAAACTGGAAGTTTCACAAACACATCTAATGTCAAGGTTGCTAGATATAAATATTCTGTTACCTTCACTGCGAGAGGCGATTCCTGGGTCTCGGTTGGCGTACCTAATTAGATTTGTATAAAACTATAGACATCATTGTTAACTTATTGTGTACTGTTTTGAAAAATGATACCTCACCGAGTTCCTTGCCAGCTCTTCTCAGCAGAGGGTTTTTCCCGAACCGGTGGTAGATTCATTCCTTGATCTTCATAAGAGCTGGTAAAAGCCTAAATTGAATAAAGGTAGTTTGATTTTAACTTAGATGGCCCAGCAGTGGGAAGTTTATTAGTCGATGATAATGATGTATTATATAATTGCTTACAGCATTTCTAAGTTGATAGAAGATTTTTAATCCTCGTTCTGAAAAGCTTAAGGGCTGGAGCTAAGGACGGCTTTAAGGTCCATAAAACTTTTTGATAGGTAGTAAAATGACAGACAGACGGCAAGAAATAAAGATCTGTGACAAAGGGCTACAAGTTGAGATGATAATAGAAATGGTTGTAAAATAACTGCTAATGAATTACGTGGTTTACGGCTACGAGGGGATTTTATTTGGTATTTAGTAGTTGTCAGTAAGAATACTTGTTTCTTTCTAGTTGAATGTCGTCGTTGGTCGAGAAGAATTATAAATTAGCACACAGTAGAATATTGGGCCAAAGAATTGCTAAATTTAAGTGGCAGTGGGCTAGGCTCGTAGAAAAGAAGGCCGATGAGGGCAGAGAGTTCTTCAGAGGCAACCACGTACTGGAAGGCGCAGCGTGGGCTAACGACCTGCGCCTCTATTCGGGAATGTCCAAGCGATATTGTAGCAATGCGCTAGAGAGATTCTAGTCCCACTCTTCCGCACGATGCAACAATATCGCTTGGACGTCCCCGAATACAGGCCCTGGTGAAAATTGCGGGTCTCCGCTGAATGCGAGCAGCACAGAAACAGTCGTTGTGGCGCTCATTGGCGGAGGCCTATGTCCAGCAGTGGACGTCTTTCGGTTGAGCTGATGATGATGATGATACGGCAGAAATAAATTATATTTCAGTTTCGAGTAAGTAAGCCGCTTCAGGTAAGGCAAGCCCAGAGCAAATTCTCGTTTAAGAGCATGTTACGCAATGTCTTTTTGAAAACCTTCTCTGCATAATATTGGTATGTAGGTATTAATACATACATACATATTACCACGCCCAAAATCCCTAATGGGGTGGGCAGAGCCACAAGACTACTTGTGGCCACGTTCGATTAATTAGTCCTAAGATGGTATGATGAACCGTATGGTGACAGGTGATCAGCCCATCGCCCATACACATAGTCCACCATGTTGGAGAGGACCCGTCCCTTAGTCGACTTTTACGACATGCCAGGATGATAAGCATCTGCACGCATTCTATGCTATTTCTTCACTCCCAGTGCAGCAGAGGAGGGGATTAATATATATTAACTATAATTGATTTCAATTTTATATATATGTATTTGATGTTTGATACGATAAATATACGTCTTGTATGTACCTATATCATAAAATACGCCATGTTTTACTGCTGTACGATCTTAACTTCCTGCACCAACCATGACATGTTTCTTTCTGTTTTGCCTAATGGTTGACTGGCAGGGAATACCTATAAGCTTTAAGCCCGCGATTTGTACTCTCGTGTATTGTGCAATAAAGTTTATATAAATAAATATTGGTAAACTAAAATATTAACAGAGAAATACAAAATAAATCGCAGCTAGCAAAAACTCTGTTCTAACCACCAACCGTGACGTAGGTCGGACCAGAATGACAGAAGGCGATGAAAAACCGACACAACATGACGCATGACCGGGAAAACCGGGGATTTGGTGCCGGCGCCATTCGGATAGTTCCGCGCCGAGATTCCGGAGTGGATCAACGAGGACTAATGTGTGATTGAAAAACGTGACCTGATTGGAGGATGTGCTTTTGAAACAGAGGATTAAGTACACGAACGAACTAAAATTCGGGACATTGAGTCCAATTCAAAACGGTGTCTTCGTAATTAAAAATTTCCTAAGAGTAGACAGTAAGTACCATTTGTACCATTACAAGGCGGAGATTATCGCTTAGCACGAAATTCCCCTCTCAATATGAAGATTTAATAAAAAAGTGGTATTAGTAGGATACGCATTTCTTACGTGTTTAAGCATAGATCAAGTAGTATCAGTTTTGTTTTTAGCGGGAAAATCTCTAAAACAAATAAAAATTGAAAAATATTACAATAATAATTTGACCAAATTCTAAATTATATTTCGGTCATATATTTATTAGGCGTTCATTCAAAACGTAGGTCCGTGCTAAACCCTCCCGAAGCGGGTTGAGCCGCAAAATATGAATTTATTGCGACCATCGCCGATGCGGAGTTGGGAAACAAATTATTTAGCTCGTTTTTTATTTACGCTCTTTATGACGTAAAGTGTATTTTTTATGGCACAGCCGTCACATGAAACATAACCATGATTAGAGCTTAATAAAGTTGAGTTTAGACTGACACGCTCAAATATGAGCAGCGGTCAAGTTTCGCAATGAGCGCCTTATTTATATTAATTTGGGACCTAACTTGTATGTATTTAGGCAAATTTCAAGACCTCTTATCGGGTGCTTATATTATCCTGCCCTGAATTATTCATACCGCCCTTCGTATAACTGAAATTGTCATTTTAAATTTAATTCAACCGTCTACAAACTAACAAATAACGAAACTACATTCGACTATAAAAATCAACCAGCGCTAAAATAAATCCAATTCGACCGCCATTGTCATGGAATTCGTTTTAAATTGTGACGGTTATGTATTGGTCCTTCGAACCGGATCCGTGCCAACTTCTGGCGTCCATAACTACAAGGCCTCAACACACTTAAGGCAGCGACAAATTTCCTCCAATTAAATCCGTGTAGAGGGCCGGTAGAGGGTTCCATTAATTAAACTCGGCTCTCGAGGCCCTCCGTCCTGAGGACCACCTCTTCTGCAGGCCCCACTCAATATAATCGCGGGATAAAATTATTCCCTTTGATTATCTATGGAATAGCCCCACTTTAATTGCTATTGCGTAATCTGTGGTTCAGCAAGGCGTTAAAGCGGTGACATGTTCATTGAAGAATGTGAATCACAATAACAAAACGCACAGCTCTAGCCATGTAATACTCTAAAGTGCATTTAAATTTAGACCGAATGACTTTATTCTTACAGCCTAAATTATAATTTCCGCTTATCCGGTGGTCAGCGGCTACGCACGCTAGAGAATCACATCACAGAACTTCTATTCAACATTGATCTTAGTTATATAGGATGGTCCAAATTTTTTTGCCCTTTCCGATCACTAATGTATGAAAAAGTGCAAAAACTTTCGGGCCAGCCTATAGAACTGATCATTGCTACGGTAACTATATTTGTTTCGTCACTTTCTTTTATAATGTACACTTCGCAAAGTAAGATAAAGACAAAAAAAAAGCGATTTGGTAACTCATCGGTTTCTGTATCACTTAGCCATTGTCGTCCTGCAGCGTGTTGGTTTAAGCTATATACACATTGATAAAAAATCGGATGAGGTTTATTTAAGTGAGCAGGAGAGAAGAATATAAATTAAATGTCTCATTTTCATTTAATGACCAACCACCGCTACTAAGCGGTTTCTTTAGGAAATCTTAATGATATTGATAGGTGGAGTATCGTTTAGCCTATATTGTGTAATCCCTTAATTATAATTAATGCAGACTCGACATGTCTCGGCTTCTCAGTGAGATGTCAATTCATTAAAGTGTGCTGATGATATTAGCCTCGAAGGCAGCATTAGTGTCAGCACCTGTCAATTTGACTTGCATCATTGGATTAGCGGACAGATACGATCTGACAGCCTGAATTTTAAATTATTAGGTTGTTAAAAAGAGAATGGTTAGTTGGTCATATCTGTTATATAATAATAATTTCTTGGATACTGATAGTATATATAGTAGTATACAAACTAGGACTATGGGTACGACGGTGGCGTAGTGGTAGTACAACTGGCATTGTGCTGGATGTCGCGGCTTCATGTCCTGCTAGGGGCAAACTTTGTGTGATGGCAACGAATATATGTATATATTAGAATAGTATCTATTATAAGAGTATGTATGTATCTATGTTCTATCATATAATAAATACGAAAGTTTGTGAGTGTGTTAGTATGTTTGTTACTTATTCACACTTCAACAGCTGTACGGATTTCGATACAATTTGGAATGGAGATTAACATATCTCATACTTTTCATTGTTCGTATCTGGGTCTAGTACCCAGTGTGCCCAGGAGTGTACCCAGATCTGTGTATATTATTCCCAAGATATTATTATTATTACAATTATTTTAAGTGAAAGTTAGCCTACCAACTCATGTACCAAATTTCAGGCTAATAAGAGACAAAGAAGTGGCTTCGCCTCGGAATGTCTGTGTCACATTTTAACTGAACACCCCTTTACAAAAAGAGCCGCAGTTCCCTCGTTCGAATTCCGAATATTTCTTATTCACACGACCCAGCGGCGTCACCTCTGTGCGAGCGGAAACGGACGCGGTGACTGTCGTTCTCTCGCTCCCACTTCCGAGGCTTTATCTGCTCGGCTGTACTTGTTCGCTATTTATTTCCCCGTACAATGGTACTGGTAAGTTGAAAATGTTCGACCTGGCGCAAGGTATAATAATGTCAGCAGTATTTTAAAGTTTTGCGATTATTATACGCTGTACTTTTAGTAACTGTAATGTAGAAATTTCCGTAATATAAAAATAATAGACTTGAGTGTCTTTTCTTTACCCCGCGTTCGAGGTATTTATGATCTGCTTGGTTATACTTGTGCTGGTAAATTATATTCCGTACACTAGTGAGATCCTGTTTTCTCAATTTAAATTTACATAGCAAAAAAAAACTTGTTTTAGGTAAGAAACCATTTGGAGCCCTAAGTGATACTGCAGCGACCCGCGAGCGAGACTCGCATCTCGCTCTTACACAGCGTCGTGCGCTCCAACATCACTTAGCGTTCCCGAATAGACGCACTGCGCCTCTATTCGGAAACCTAAGTGATGTTGTAGCGACTCGTGAGCGAGATTTCTCATCCCACTCTTCCGCACGACGCGTAATGCGTAAGAGTGAGATGCGAGTCTCACTCGCGGGTCGCTGCAGTATCACTTAGACGTTACCGAATAGACGCCCTGATTTACTTTTAGGCTCACAAACGGCTTCGTAAAGCTTCATATCTGAAGTTAGTTTTAGATTGTGTATTATCCTAATGTCTGTCAGTAATAAGGTTAAATTTTAGTCACCTTTGAGATACGTTCGTATTTGATTTGTTTATACAGAAGTCTTATTAGTAGGTACAGGTTATTTAGGGCACGTGTTCAGACTCTTTCAAGGAGTGCCGACGTCCCATTAGCAAAGGATAATTAAGGGTAAACCGTATAATGTCGGGGTTCGTATGTGGAATAATAACTAACATCAATCGTGAAGGTTTCTTTAGGTTCTTTTTCAGTTTTGAAAGTGGAGAATTGTTGCTAGTCTGCAGGGCTAGACCGCCCCATATAAACTTCGTACAATTTTAATTTCAGACTTTTTGCATTAGGGAAACAATATTTTTTGTGTACTTATCTTTATCTAAGGCAGTGGGGCCAATTCGAAAGTGTGTTTGCTACATTTAAAAGTTGCCAAACTTGAAATAAGAAACGTCAAACTCGATTTTGACACCTTGGTGTTATACAAAAGCGAGCTTGACGTTTCTAATTTTAACTTACGATTTACGCCGTTTCGAATTGGGCTTATTATATACATATATATAAAATATAATAATAACACTTTTCTAGTGCGAAAACCCAGATAGAAAATTGATATATGTATATGATGGTTTTCTATTCTTAGCGGTTTTGGACGACACAGTTAATAAAAAACACAACTGAGTTTCTCGGTTAGAAAAGAAACGACATTTAATGTTATTAATTACAATGTCGATTCCTAAACCACAATTAACAAAATCAGTTTTAATAAATTGCTTTCTCATTACAGCTCTTATAGGTTATAATTCACCACAGACTATAAAATAAATATCCATCCGCCTATGTCGCGATCTGTCACGATGACACATGAACCTGATGCGCGGGAACATTTAAACCGAAGAAAGTTATACTTTTCTTTACATATGTATATGGAGAAGGCTTGGAGCGACACGTTGGTAGACTTAAACAGTGATTATTTTAAAAATTAAGATGTAATTAATGTATATGCCTTTAAGTGGCCGCCTTAATCAAAGATGCCTCCTATTTGTGCACGGATAAAAAACAAAATACGTTCTAGTTTTTTCATTAAATTTGGCAAAGTAAGATTTTAATTGATGTAAAACTATGAGTAGGAACCGTCACTGTTGGGAAAATTGGATTAACGATATTAATGCCTGTACGTAGTAAAATGCCAATACCAATTCGTAAAACTTTGCCAATGATTTATTCGTTGCAATTGCCGGCGTCGTTAAGTTTGATCAACGTCATTATGTTGGGGTTCTGAGGTGGCTATTTAAATGGTCGACTGTACTTTGCGTACAGTTGGATGAAAAGAGCGACGATCGCTCCACCAGCCGCTTAATAATAATATGTGAACGTGCTCCATTAGGTGCTCATGGAGGCTTTAATATATACAACAAATTGATACACTTATCAACTCTTTGACGACGCGGTTAGCCTAGTTGGGAGTGACCCTGCCTCCGAAGCTAGCGTCCCGGGTTCGATCCCCGGTAAGGGCAAATATTTGTGTGATGAGCACGAATGTTTGTTCCTGAGTCTTGGATGTTTCCTATGTATTTAAGTATTTATTTCTCTATATAAGTATGTATATCGTCGTCGTCGTCTAGTACCCATAACACAAGCCTTTAGAGCTTACTTTGGGACTAGATCGATTTGTGTAAAGATTGTCCCCTGATTTATTTATTTATTTATTTATTTATTTACTTATAGCTTCATACAAATATATCGGTTAAAAAACTAGCAGAGTTAGATTTCCAGCTTTTTATTCGTTACTACCCCGTGACTACGCTCGCGCTGAATTCAGTTACAGTTATTCTCTATTTTTTTATTTGTAAACCATCCTGGTATATTAAAGCAATCAGAATAAAAAAAGTATTCAAATCGGTCAAGCCGTTTTTGAGCTTTAGCGAGACTAATGGCCAAATTCAGAAACGCCATTTAAGCATTTGACTAGATATTAAGTAGTCAAATGTCCCTCAACTAATTGTCAACCTTTACAGAAACGTCACTGAAACGTCACTTTAACTAAAGCTCAATAAGCTTTAACTAATAATAAATAACACTTATATCATTTAATACAATAATATATCCATAATGCATTTTATGAAATAAAATAGATCATAAATCATTCAATTACATATATTTTTTTTATGTAATATTAAAATAAACTAAAATTTAAAACTCCCTAAACTTAAAATAAGAAACGTAAGACTATATTATGGGTAGCAACAAGCTGTCAAAATCGAGTTTGACGTTTCCTATTTCAAGTTTAGCGACGTTTAAACTTAGCGAATACACTTTCGAATTAACCCCAGTATAGTAATCAAGATACCTTCTGGGTTTACGTTCGTGCCTTTTGAAACAAAACTAGTTCCTCCTCTGCTGCACTGGGAGTGAAGAAATAGCATAGAATGCGTGCAGATGCTTATATCATCCTGGCATGTCGTAAAAGTCGACTAAGGGACGGGTCCTCTCCAACATGGTGGACTATCTGTATGGGCGATGGGCTGATCACCTGTCACCGTACGGTTCATCATACCATCTTTGGACGAATTAATCGAACGTGGCCACAAGTGGTCTTGTGGCTCTGCCCACTCCATTAGGGATTTCGGGCGTGATGCTATGTATGTAGTTCTGATCCTTCTCCACCACAAAGCTCATTTTTTACAACATCTATTAAAAGTAAATTTTAATCGAAGCTTAAAACTCGTGTAAAAGCCATGAGATTAAAGCATAGTCGGCAAAAATCTAGTTAAAAATATAACATTGCAACTTTTGTAAATGAAAATATTTTACCAGAATCCTGGAAGTATAGCGAAGCGCTTAAGCCCTGAATTTTAAAACGCTCACCTTAAGTACAGGTGCGGTACTTGAGAGTCTAAACTGGCTAGGCTTAATGCAAAGATTATGTTTGCCTTTACCTAATTGGCTAGATATAAACCAGGGTGAAATAGGATCATGGATAATGTTCTAAACTTCCCCGTGCGAGATAATTTTTAATCGTGTTCAAAAACGGTAATTCGTTTGTTTTTAGGGTTCCGTACCTCAAAAGGAAAAAACGAAACCCGTATAGGATCACTCGTGTGTCTGTCTGTCTGTCTGTCTGTCCGTCTGTCACAGCCAATTTGCTCCGACACTACTGGACCGATCGAGTTTAAATTTGGTATACATATGTAAGTCGGTGACCGCACCACGGACGCGTAACGTAAATACAAGAATTTTAAACATAAGGGCAGCACTTTTTGGGGGGTAAATTAAAAAATAAAAATAAAAAGTTATTCAACCTATATCGTGTGACATATCAAATGAAAGGGCTTATTGTGAGGATTTCAAACATATTTTCTTTTGAATTTCAAGTAAAATTGTTTAGAAGTTATTTAGGGAAATAGGCGAAAATTGACCACCCCCCCCCCCCCTTATTTCCGAAAGTACCGGGGCTAAAGTTTTGAAAAAATGCTTCAAAAAGATCTTTACTTATAGATTACAGGAAAACTTATAAGAAGTCTATGTTATTTAAAGTAACGTAGTAAATTTCAGATAATCATGTACGGAACGGAACCCTCTCCACGCGAGTTTAACTCACACTTGTCCGGTTCTTTTAAACGAAAAAATGTATTTATTTTATCGGTAGGGTATACCTCCATGTCGGTCCCGTTGTAGTCAAATTTCATGTGAGGATCTATAAGGAATCGATGAAACTCCTAAAACATTACAGGCACTCATAAAGCATTTTGGTATTTTCTGTAACAACAAAAGCAGTCGCGTTCCAAAAGTATTATTTGGTGAAGTGGAAACTGATGATGATGACCAGAGGCGACCACCGGAAATCGTGTTATTACTTTTCAAGGGATTTTTGAAGTCAGTTTTTTATCTGTTAATTATTGTTATTTCAAACCGAGCATAATTATTATTATTTTGAATACTAACTCAGATAAAAAAATGAGTGAAATTAAAACGTGTCCTGTTGTTGTGTCAAAATATTTTGTTCCAATTCCATTTCCCGCACAAATTATTGCAGCCATTTTATGTGGAAATTCAGTCTATAGCCAGTTTTTATCAATTCATTACAAACTAAATAATTTAAACGGTACTCTGCTAAACGGGTTGTCAAAAATGTATTAGGACATTTTGAGCATTCTGTATGGCTGTATGCTATGCATGTAAATTTTCCTAATTGCTCTTCTAAAATATTTCGTAAAATTTGTAATCAAAAATGGGTGTCAAAAAGTGCTACCTATTGTGATTTTATTACTCTTTTGATGTACTAAAAGTGAGAGGCAGAATGACGTGTTATAAAAGGTACTGATTTCAAAAGAAACCCCATTAAATATAGATACAATATTTTCCATCTCGTTTCAGCAACAGCGTAAGACGTAGGACGAAATAAGAGCACACTCTTACGAAACCCACGCTACCTGTCACATCCTCACAAGCAGCCAATTTATATGACAAATTGCATTTCGTATATGATGTAGAGAAATTTAATTTAGAAGGGCTTAATACCAGGTCAAAATGTAAAAGAAACCTCCAGAGGGCCCCTTTCATAATAAAATTGGAGAGGTCCTAGTTCTCCGGGGCTCGGGACCGGACATCCGGCGACTTTTATCGAAAGCTCCTTCCGGTTCGAGCCGAGCAAGTTTGTTGTCCAATTATATAAACTTTAGGAAAGACAGGACGAGCTGAATACGGTACACTAATTTACTTTTGATGTTCCTAAAAGCTTTCTGATGATTTTTTTATTAAATCGTCCGGAATGTTTTAATAATATGTTTCGTGTTGACCATCCTTCGTTTGGATAAAATTTGCGTTTTAATAAATGTACGATTTTTTTTGCTAACAGATGTGCGGACAGCAGGTTTTCAGTGTGCTGAAAAGTATGTCATAAATTGATACAAAGTGAATTTATTATTTTTATAACAGTACGTTTTACTATCACATGGTCCACGAGGAGCCATTTTTAAAGGCATTCCTGGCGCAGTGCCAACATGGCGACTTTTGTCCGCAACTATTGAAGGTCCTGCGTGGATACTTTCAGACACCGCTTCGACATCGCATAAAATGAGCAGGCGCCTCATTCGGGAACGCTAAGTGATTCTGTAGTGACTCGTAAGCCAGATTTCTCATCTCGCTCTTACGCATTACGCGTCATGCGGCAGAGTGGGATGAGAAATCTGGCTTACGAGTCGCTACAGAATCACTTAGCGTTCCCGAATAGAGGCGCTGACTTCTTGTGATAGTTTAAATGTATCGAAGCATAACGGGTGTGTAATGATCGGTATAACAACTTTTGATATACTTTCACTAGATATAACAACATTTGATATAATTTCATAGAATATAATCACTCATGGGACATAATAAACTTTTGATATAACAACAAAGTACTCGTAGATATTTTCATGGTGTATAATGTTGAATAAGTACAATTAATGTTTGATATAATGTTTACCTAATATAATGAACGTATGATATAAGAACGTATGAAGAAGAATGAATGTGGAGACTGTCTACATCTACATTTAACCTAGATTAGGTAATCAATTTCGATGTTTCTTTATTTCTTTATTTTAATTATTATTATGATGACCCTTAGAAGCTTTTATAAATCTCTAAGTCGCTTAACTTGTCCAGACGCGGAGACTATACATCTCCCTTATTAGTTATTTATTATAATTAATTTTTACCCATTAGGATTGTTTGCTGCCCTTTTCATGTGTTAGTTTTAGTTAAAACTCTAATGTAAAAGTTGGAAAAAAAAGACTTACTGCTGAGTTTCTTGCGGCGTTTCTTCTCAGCAGATGTCACCTTTCGAAGCGCTGGTAGCTTCAGACATGTAAAAGAGCCCATGTGGCCTACTTGCAAAATAAATATTTTCATTTTCATTTTCATAAGTGTTAGTGATATAATGTGTTATAAAACTCGGTTCTGGCGCTTCGCCGGCCTCTAACGTGGCACGCTCACTTCGCTCGCTCGGCTCGCACGCTGTAGGGTCGCAGTTCTTTTTAACACTCCTCCTCGCTTCGCTCGTCGTCGTACCTAACGGAGACCTACCTTAACGCAGAATTAGGTAGGTTATTATAATAGTAGTACGTATTCCAAATTATACCAGTACTACATTATAACCACTGAGCGTTATATCGAACACAGTTATACCATATTACTGTTAGATTATTACAAGTTCACTATACCTGATGATAGTTAGATCTTATCAGAATATGCCAAATATTGTTACACCAAAAGTGCATTATATCCCTTAATCATTATATCAAAAGTAGTTATAGCCACCTTTACGCACCCAAACATAACGTCTCCTTGTAAGGAGCAAAGATAATTTTTAAGATCAAATTGACCAGTGGCCCGTTTCACGAAGCTACAAGTAACAATTTTACAAGCAAAACTGGCTGGATCCCGTACATTGGGCCACTGATTGTGCCTTTTCTCAAATCTCGAGCATATATAATCTCACAAGAGCATTTCGAACAACATAGTAGAAGACAGAGGAACTATATTTTCACCACAGAGTTTTAAACTCCAGACTTCTCTAGTTCGGACACACGGCGTACTAAATTTTTAATGAATAGACGGGAAGTTTCTTAAAGTTTTAAAACACCTATTAGGTGAGCTTTAAGCTTTATCTAGAATAAAGCAAAGTGAAAACAAAGTGGCGCTTCATGTTCGAAGTTCTAGCTATAAAGTACTGATGCACTGGACCGGGCAAAGCCTAGTATTTGGCTCAAGTAACTAAAGGCAAGCTATTTCATTCATGATAAGAGAGGAGGGCAGGGTTGCTTTTAACATTAAGTTATTTTCTAACTAGCTTTACAAGCTCTGTTTTATTTCAAAATTTGGTCTATCAATATGCCAAATTTCATTCAAAACCGTCCAGCCTTTGCGCGTTATTGACAAAAAAACATGCAAACATTTTCACATTCGTTCACATATATAATATTAGTAAGATAAGATAGGATAAAGTACCTTTGATATTGACGTTAAACTTGTCTTTTGTGTATTTTATAGGAAAAATAAAAAAGTTGCATATATTTATGATTTTCCATGAACATAGGTAGTAGGGGAACATACACCCACCCAGGAATGGAGCCTAACCCGGACAAGCCAGATGAACCAGGCAGCACGGATTTTTAAGGAGTGACACGCTCTGACATGGGGTCGGACGGCCGACTAGCCGCAACCGGTCGACCACAAACAACCGACTATGCAGCCTTAGACGATACAAGAAATCAAGTAAAGACGTATATATATATCGCAGAAGGATAAGCGTTAATGTTTTTCCGCTTCGTGTATTGTTTTTGCCTAGTGGCCTGTTGAAAACAAAATAAAACGTAATAAACTTTGCATAGAGATAAGAGTTTGCGAGCCTTATTCTTTGTCGATTTTAATATTACAAAAAATATGTAACTGCATAGAATATTGCTGATGAATCACACGTAATATCACTTTTATATTGCATATCTATGACAGGCTACAGTAATAAATATCAACGGGTTCGGACGGTTCATGCTCGCAAGGAACATTTAAAGTTATTATTTTTTATTTATTAGTTATGTATGTGCGATATCTGAACCTGACTAGAGAGACTCCATAGTGTTCTCAATAGGTAGGAACTATATTTTATAGTGGTTCAACAATTGATTTTAATTTATTTTTATAATATTGCTTTATTAATTTATGTTTTTATTTAATTTTATTTTGGTTTTTATATATGATGTAAAATCAATGTTTTGACTTGAAAATATGATTTTCTGCCGAGTTTCTTGCAGCGCTTCTTGTCAGTAATGTCCTGTCCTAAGCGCTGGTAGATTCAACCCATTTTAATTTATTCATGTGACAAGTAAAAGAGCCCACAGGTGGCCAATTTGCTGAATAATGATTTGAATTTGAATTTGAACATATGTATTCATCATCAGTTCTCAATGCCTTGTATAGCCAATCAAGTCAAAAATCTGTCCAATTGTATACATCCTTTTCAATTTAAAGAACTCCCACCGTCCACACTCCGTGCAGTCCAGTTTGAGCAATTTTTAGCGGTAATTAAATTTCCGCAGCTAAATTAGCGAGGCACATGTGTTAACCGCGGCAGGATAAAGTTTCTGACGCAGCAAATTTCGCAAGCATATTATTCCGATTTATTACGAACTTGATTATACCAGCGGTAAGCACTGTGCTTTATTAATTAACGATGCCCGAAGAAAGTTTAAGAAGACGTCGATGAGTCATAGAAATATGAGGCTGGTACAAAACGGGTCAAACTTTTCAATAAATAATGCTCTTCGATCACAACTATTACTGGTGGCTCCGTGAGCTGTAGACCTCGCGACAAACTTAACTTTGACGTTGGAAAACTGTATATCCGCTAACTCCTCCTAAATCACGCAACTCATTTATATGCGGTTTCACCAATAGACGACCTGGTTCATTGGGAAGGATTATATGTACATAGCATTCTAAATAAGTTTTAATATAGTAGAGAAAATCCAATGTTTTTTTAATCAAGTCAAAAAATTCCATTTTATGGCGCTTAAATAGCTGACGCCTGTTTAAACCTTAAGAAATATATCAAAGTAATGTACTAAATAATTGTAGGTCTTTAAAAAGAGAAAAGTCCGCAATGGCATATGTCTATCTCTTGAGATTGACTCACAGTGATCATTTTTATGTTTAAAAAATTTATTAAACATTTTTAGGTTATTTGCAAAGCTATTTTCTCCTATTCAGTATTAATCCTTATCCATACAAATACATTTTCTACCTTGGGCATTTAATGTAGATTAAAATTGTCCTTCACACTATATGATTTAAATAAATACTTTAGAAGATATCAAAGATTAAAGAAAACGAAAAATTAATTCTCGAACCGCGAGCTATAGCTCGCGACAAACATTGGGTCAGTTTACCAACACCGCAAATTAGTTTGTAATTGCAAAAACCCCCATATCTCCGCCATTTTGAAAAATTTCGTAAAACTGAATCGACAAAAAAAATCTATATAAAAAACAAACCTGCTCACAAAATTTCACGTGAATCGGTAGAGAACTGCGCCCTGTAGATGAGAACAAATGGACATCCGGACATCCCCTGGAAATACGAAAGCATTTTTGCCCAAGCTGAAACGGAGACGCTTTGCTCGCTTCGCTCACTCGGTCGATTATTTTGTTATTTATGTTGTTACACTTGTTATATCTTTTACCGTTGACATAAATTACAATTATTATTCTTATTAATACTTCCCATCTTTCCATGCGTCTCTATCATGGAGATAGAAATGTCCTGAATACATTTATCAAAGAATATAGGTAGGTATATATTTCTACATGGATGACGTTAGATAAGATAAAGTCAGAGAATCCGTTTTATTTCTGGCTGTTCCAATGCTGAGCAAAGGTTATGACAATGGTTCCAGAAATAAGTGTAGAAAAATTATGCGAAGACAAATAAAATAAATAAATAAATCATGGGACAATCTTTACACAAATCGATCTAGTCCCAAAGTAAGCTCTAAAGGCTTGTGTTATGGGTGGTACTAGACGACGATATACATACTTTAAATAGATAAATAAATACTTAAATATATAGGAAACATCCAAGACTCGGGAACAAGCATTCGTGCTCATCACACAAATATTTGCCCTTACCGGGGATCGAACCCGTTAGCTTCAGAGGCAGGGTCACTACCAACTAGGCTAACCGCGTTGTCATGAATCGTCAAATTGACATTAGTTCGTGATGCTTTCAAACTTACTATTACAGAAATAAAATTGAGTCCACCAAGAGGCCTTGAACTCCTTATTAAATCGAATTAATTAAAGAATCAAAACATCCGAAGGCCGAGTCCGGCAGATACTGCAACCAATCATAACGTAATTTGTACCTCTTGCCATCCGGCCCTCAACTCTTTCATCTTCTCAATTTGTTAATTTAAAAATAATACCCCCCTTTTGAGGGGGACTGTTCTTTCCCTCGTAGCCTTTTATAATCCAATTTTGTTTTTTCTGAAGTCAAATGCCGGAAAGTAAACGTTTGAATTTTCATTGCCCGAAGGGTGGAGCAACGGATATTTTTTGCAGCCGTTGTTTTAATATTATCATGAGATTTTCTGGAAAGTTAATTAATTTAAACAAAAGAATAGCTCATTAGAAAGCAAAAACTAAAGTCCCGATACTATATTTATTGAATTTAAAATCAAGCACATACATGATGCCTACATTGAAATGTTTGACCTTTACAAAACTTTGAGCAGACAATGGAACAATATTTGTAAAAGATAAATTTCTGATTTTGACTTACAATGTAGGTACATTAATCAATACAAAAACAGCCCGCCGCAAGCCTAATGCTAGATAATATATTTATAAATTCAAACACCACAATATTAAAATGTGCCCCAACCATGGCACACTGTACGCTCCTGTCTAATCAATTTGCACAAAATGTCAGTCCGGTAACTCGGTTAAGGCTTTCTTGGTAAGACCACTAATGGGCCATCCAGACCGTTTAGAGACGATGGGCCTTTTAAGCCCGCCGTCCACGGTCCATTCAATGGAATTCATGGACAGACGGCCCAACAGACAGCAACACGAGTGATCCTACAAGGGTTCCGTTTTTTTCCTTTTGAGGTACGTAACCCTAAAAACACTCCCGGTTTAAATTGCGTCATGCTGAAGTTACAACCTATACGAACTGTATTTCTACTGTTTCGAAAACAAAGATATAAGTATATATATATATACCAATAATCCCCAAGTAAACTTAAGGTTTACCAAATGTATATTTTAGAATGTTATTTTATTTGGAGCAAACGTCACTTTGACATCCACTCTCTCTCTTCCTAGCGCTTTTTCCCATCTACGCTTACGCTACGGGGTACGCTTTGACCATGACCCCTGGTTCGACAGGTCGGGTTATTTCAGTGGAGCGACTGCCGTCTAACCGCCGTAACCCGTGACAGGGGAACCAGACCAATTGGATCATGGTTACACATTTACATACATACATACACATCACGCCCGAAATCCCTAATGGGGTGGGCAGAGCCACAAGACTACCTGTGGCCACGTTCGATTAATTAGTCCTAAGATGGTATGATGAACCATATGGTGACAGGTGATCAGCCCATCGCCCATACACGTAGTCCACCATGTTGGAGAGGAGCCGTCCCTTAGTCGACTTTTACGACATGCTAGGATGATAAGCATCTGCACGCATTCTATGCTATTTCTTCACTCCCAGTGCAGAAGAGGAGTAATTACATATTTAGTTACCCAAATCTGCAGGTTTCCTCACGATATTTTCCCTCACCGTTAGAGAATCGGTTACATAAGTTAGAAAAACTCATTGATACATTGCAACTTCTTGGATTCGAAGCCGGATCTCAGGATCAAGAGTCAACATCCATAGCCATTAGGCCACCGACACTCTGACATCCACTGAGCGCCAAAATTCCTAAACCCGCCGTTGAGCTGTCAGAGCCAAAGCCCGCTCAAATACTACATTTAACCAGTTTCATTCCATCACGCTCTACCAGGAACCGCCCAACTTCCCGATAGCATTTAAACTCATTACAGCACAGTTTAATAATTAAGCAGTTACGTCATTTTAATGCAGAACGAGTTTAAACCACTGGTCTGTGTCGTAAATACGAGCGGCTATGAAAATTTAATTTTATAGCCCCTTCATTTTAAATCCAAGGTTCGTTATAAGCGAGAAATTAATTGCTCTATTATTAAGCAGAGTTGTGAGCGAATTTGTTTTATAGTGCGTTAAAGCGATCGTCATTTTGAAGTGATTTGTCGGAAACTGAATATTTTAGTTCATAACGAAAATATGTGGCAGACATTTGATTTCAAAGACATGTTCTTAGTTTATTTAAAGCTTTAAGAGCGTTCTTTTAAGGTAATTTGCGATTTTCACACTTATAATATAATCTTGTATCGTAACGGGAGTAAATATGTATATTGAATAAGTAAATAATTTAAAATAATAATTTAACAAATAAAACAACCGACTCCAAAACCCCTCTGAAAAGTAAGAAATAATAATTGGCTTTCGTAAGTAATTTACCTAGAAACGGCAGATATATTATTGGTTAAGTGAAGTCATAAATTAAATATATCGAAGTCGTCGGCAAGTCAGTGTTTGGTGGTTGGTTTATTTTATACTTTTTAGTGCTTATCGTATGAAACACATTTATTACATCAAGCAACAAGAGCATAATGCTAATTGCTCATCACCTTTTACAAAATGTTGCTATCCAGGGTGCAAGGGCATCAATCTTTGAGGAGTTCTCCTGGTTCTTCAAACCCAGTTCTATTTTACCACATGCATGCATTTCATGACCATAAATTGCTTCACAACCTTATGAAGAAATTTAATCACCAACTGTGAAATACTTATTATTTAGGAGTTCCGGTGATCATCTATGGTCTTCATCAACAGTTTCACTTCACTAAATAATGCTTTTGGAACGTAACTGCTTGAGTTATTACAGATTATACTAACATTGCTATATGCGTGCCTATAATATTTGAAGAGTTCCATCGATTCCTCATAGATCCTCTCATCACACCTCGACTTTGAATACAACGGGACCAAACTGGAAGTATACCCTACCGATTAAAAAAAGAATTTTCCAAATCGGTTTATAAATGACGGAGTTCTGAAGTAACAAACATAAAAGAAAATAAAAAAAACATACAACCGAATTGTGAACCTCCTCCTTTATTTTTTGAAGTCGGTTAAAAATAAACGCAATCCTCCCACTCAGTCGAACTGAGCGAATACATAATGAAAGCGTCACATAAATTCCGATCCTGCAATAGGCTTCTAATGACACTATCCTGCACTTTTTGGCTAATCGACAATGACATTGATATGCAGAACATGATATTGATTAAATTCGCTCTCGTTATTTATGCGAAGAAGATGAAAAAACAAGATTTATCATTGCGGAAAATACCTGGCACCAGATTCGAAGTACCTTAGTATTAAATGAATTCAAATTCAAAAAATTGCATTACGCAAAACCTATTCAAATTCCAATCTAATTTAAAAATTAATGTTAATAAAAAACGCAGAGGTCTCGTACATTAATGATCATTCCAGGTCATTCCTATTCATTTACACTGTATAACTAATATAATTTTAATGGTTTTGTTCCAATTTAAAACTGGCTACCAAATAAGAATAATTTTAATTCCTGAAAATTTCCATAATCGAATTCAGATCACGCTCGCAGTGGATTCGCTAAATATAATTGGCGTAATAATATTATTTTAGCTCAGGCTTTTATACCAATTGTCCACGGCTGGACGTTTTCCTTCTTATCGTATTATTTAACGAATAACGAATAAAAAAGGTGTATTATTCCCCGGCATTAATAATCCGGTCACGTTTGCGTTACGCCGGCCATTGTGCTTTGTTTGCGTTCTATGATATTACAATATCCCTTTTCAACAGAAATTATTGGAGGCGTGGAAACGCTAAATTTAAAAACGGTAGATACTTTGCTTCTAAATAATAGTGATTAGGCGCTGACAAGACCTAAATCGGCTTTACTTAAACAGTTTTTTAACAAAAACGATTTCATTTGGCAAAGAGAAAAAAATATATGTTCATATCCATTATATTACTGAAAAAATAACTATTTCCAAAACACGATTTGATGAAATCGATACCATAGAAAAAAAATCGTGAAGTTATGTCTGAAGTCCTCTTTAAACAGTCCCCTATGTCTTATTTTTTTTAACTAATGGGTCTATAATGAACAACACTAGTACATCATTAGTCCAGTCAGTCAAGACAATTAATTCATTATTATTCCAAAAGTTTTCAAATTTTGATGTAAGGTCGGGAGTGGTATTAAAACAAACTATAAAATTTTGCAACCTGCTCTGCGGTCCGGAACATTGTTAAAAATGCAATAAATGATAATTTGCTCAGTTCTTGAGACCAAAATTCCAAAAGTTCTGCAAAGTTGGAGTGGTGTTAAATATATTATTTTACATCACGTGTCAAATTTGCAACCAATCTAAGTGTACGGAACATTTTTTGTTATTGAAAATTAATATTTTTCTTTATTAAACTGAAGGAAAACGTTCCAAAAGTTCTGCAAATTTGACAGATATATCGGAAAAATATACCGAACGATTGTATAAATTTGCAACCTTTTACGTTGACCGGAACATGTTTATTTATAATTCTTTTTAATTCGTGGTAATTTTTTCGAGTAAGGTGGTCTCGGAATAATTACAAAAGTTTTGAAACTTGGTTGCAAACTTCGAAAACATCTATTCTGATGTATTTACAAATTTGCAACCTCATACGCGATCCGGAACTTTATGCAATTTGCAAAAATGTAATTTTTTTATTTTTTCACCTTCAAGAAAATTTCAAAAGTTCTGCAAATCGAGGGGACTGTTTACTTTTGGGATTAATGTCAGTATTTGAATTTGCAACCATATCCGGAATACGGAAATATTTGCATCGTGTGCAAACGCGATGAAGGTGGATCTCACTCAATCCGACGACGAGGATGAAGAGCCAACTAAAGTGGAACAATGGTGCGCTCAGAGCGATCGTTTAGGTCAACCGCTGGATACGTTCCTTGATAATGAAAGCAGTGACGTAAGATCAGATGCAGAAGACGGTGCACCGGATAATACAATTGTGGAATGTGAAATGTCATAGGAATGTACCACGGAACTGGAAGAACATTATGGTGATCCAGGACCCTCTCACACAAAAAAATTCAAGCGCTCATAATTATTTCTTTTCGGATATGTATTTCTACAAAATTCAAATAAATCAGATTTTCAGTATCTTTAATTACAGATTGTTACATTCAACATGCATTCAAAGTTTTATCGCTAACTTGTAAGGTTTTAACACTTATTAACTGACCTCATATATTGAAAAAAGATATTATTTACGGACAATCTATTCGAAATGTGAAATGTGAAATGTAAATGAAATGGCTCGATTTGCAAAATTTTGCAATTTTTTCGAAAATGAAAAATGCCATAAAGTTAAATTTCCGACATCACACAAGATTCCGGATTGCGTGAGAGGTTGCAAATTTTAATACTAACATTAATCCCAAAATTAAACAGTCCCCTCGATTTGCAGAACTTTTGAAATTTTCTTGAAGGTGAAAAAATAAAAAAATTACATTTTTGCAAATTGCATAAAGTTCCGGATCGCGTATGAGGTTGCAAATTTGTAAATGCATCAGAATAGATGTTTTCGAAGTTTGCAACCAAGTTTCAAAACTTTTGTAATTATTCCGAGACCACTTTACTCGGAAAAATGACCACGAATTAAAAAGAATTATAAATAAACATGTTCCGGTCAACGGAAAAGGTTGCAAATTTATACAACCGTTCGGTATATTTTTCCGATATATGTGTCAAGTTTGCAGAACTTTTGGAACGTTTTCATTCAGTTTAATAAAAAAAAACATTAATTTTCAATAACAAAAAATGTTCCGTACACTTAGATTGGTTGCAAATTTTATACGTGATATGAAATATTATATCGAAAACTTCCCCAAGTTTGCAGAACTTTTGGAATTTTTTTCACGACCATACAGCAAAAATTAATTAAATTGCAATTTTAACAATGTTCCGGACTGCGGACAAGGTTGCAAAATGAGATTTATTGTCGTCCCAATGTACCATTCACTTGACCGAAGTTTGAAAACTTTTGGAATTATTATCAAATTTTCGATTTCGAATGTCTATAATGACTGGACTACATATTATATTTTACGTGTAGTGTTTTTTGACAAATAACCGCACAGTGCTCCTCGTTCACTCCGGTGCAAAATGAGAGTGACCGATCACTCAAGGTCATTGGCTCTTATCAGCATCTTAAAACTCCTACTAAGACATAAACATTATTAAAAATCGACGTACAAGTAAAACTTTTAAAAGAAACATGTTAAGTTTCAGAATAAAGTACAGTAAATATTTTTAAATCCAAATGCGTCACTTTCTAAAACGGAACAAATAAAAAACAACATATTGTGATTTAGTACTCACGGCCGCGAGGACCGAGCGGACCTATTCGAAACCATTCGATTGCCACCGGATTCGGCGTCTTTTACCAACATCACTCGTTAGAGCGGGATGAGAATAGACTTAAAGCTGCGATTGTTGTCGATAGATTCTAAATCGGGGCAGGGCTGGCACACAGTTTAGATTGATTTTGAATTTATTGGGAAGCTGCCTGCCAGTGGGAAGATATAGAGGCTTTCATCTAAGATGGACGATTTATTTTGCTACGTTCTAGAATAGAAAATAGAAATGTGTAGTTCGATTTCTGAATACTTTGTGGCGGCTGCGTCGGGCGTTGCCCCTTTTAAATTTATATTCGATGCGAGATATATCGCGAAACAAGTTTCTGGTTCACTTTGCTTGATAATAATTCGATAGAGCCACTGAACAGGTCCAATGGCATTATTGGGTTATTATGACATTGGTTGAATACGCTTACCGCTTCTTTATTCTTTAAGTGAACGTACCTGTAATAAAAAAGGTCACATTAGTTGACGAATAATGAAATTCGTTAAAAAAAAAAACAGATTTGTTAGATGATTTTTTCCGCGTCGCATTTTTCCGCGACCGATTAATTTCTTCATTGGAATTTTACTCGTAGCGTATTTTTAGGTAGCGGTAGAGCCAAATAGTAATCCTCACTAGATGTTCGAATGGGCCGGCTCGACCGGGGTAGTACAACACTCTCACAGAATATCGGCGTAAAGTAATTGCTATTGCGTTTCGTACGGTGAGTGACGAGATCCGGAGGCCTATTCCCTCATCCCCATCCCATTCCCATTTCCCATCCTCCCTAGACTGGCAGCGCATTGGTAGCACCTCTGGTGTTGCAGATGTCCATGGGTGGTGATGACCATTATCCAGTCAGTTCCAGTTTCTGTTTGTCAGTCAATTGACATGAAAAAAAAAGCTTATATAAAAATCTAACTTAGGTAGGTTGCTTGAAGCTTCTATTGTTTTACATTTTCGTTCAAGGTACCGTGTTAATCCTCGACTTATTACTTATCAAATAACCCAGTTTATTTCTAAACCTTTTTAACAATTTTATTTTCAGTATTTTGAATATTGCTATTTACTTATTACTATTCCAGGGACCCTGTACAGTCGAGGTCAAAAATATCTACGCGGACAAATGACCATTATTGCACCGTTTGTTTTTTTTTAATTTTGGTTAGTTAATCAAGAAGTTTACATGACTAGACATTCCGCCATTCACAGTCCAACAGGATAGCTGACCTGAGATCGGTCTTAATTATATGGTACAACCACTTTTCTGTGGACTGTCATAGTATTAGCAAGACAGTCCACATGTCGGCGGCCATATTGAACTGTGATTGCCCGGTATAAAAAAAGGTATGCTCAAAGTACTGGCTAATAAAGATAGTATAGGTAGGTTACTAAGAATTAAAAAACAATTGGCGCCGATATCAAGATGAATCGAACAGATACGAGTATTATGTAAAAAATCAGATGTTTCACTTTAACCCGACTAGCGACGTAAAATGCTTTTTACGTCGCTAGTCGGGTTTTAGTTATTAACTTAACTTTTGCTATTTTTACCTAATTTTTGCAGTAGTTGAAAGAAAAGCAGATTATGCGTCTCGCGTCAAGTTATGCTCGTGTTTTTAGACTAACTAACACTCGACGCAATAATAAATCACTTTCTGCTTGGTGCAGAAACACAACAAAACTCTGCAAAACTGAAAAAATGGAATGGCTAGAAATAAACAAATTATTGCTAATATCAACCAAGCGACTTATTTCGGACAGAGCTTGCAGAGCTGTTTGCTAACATATCAAAGCAATCACATGTCCATAATTTACAAAGTTGTTATTTATTTTTTAATAAGTCTCGGTTGTATGTAGCCCTCAAATTTTAGACAAGCCAAATTGGTACTTTGCTTGCTCTTCGTGTTTTCCGTGAACAATCTACTAATTATTCTTTCTTATATTCCTGATTTTAATTAAAGAGTAGAAATCCAACTCAGACTAGACAGACCATGTAGATCGATTCGATACTGAAATATCGACATTGACCACATCACTATTAAATTTCATCCTTACCTGGCCACTTTCATCTGTTAACTTAGTTTGCCAAAATGAGGATTCTAGCTTAATAAGAGAGAGATAAGATAAATAGAAGCCTGTAAAACAGTCAAAGGCTTCAATTGAAATTACTCTTTACCATTTCAAATAAAGCGAATAAATGTTTCCCAAGAACTCGTAAAGCAAACCGCACAATTAAATTCAATAATTGGTCCAAAGAAGTTTCGAGACGAAAAATATTTCTCTAGTCTGAAAATTGCTGATACGAATTACCTAAATTGCCACTTGTAATCCTGCCGAAAAAGATTTTTCGGACATTTTTATGCCTGGGAATTATTGGTAAAACAAATCTTTATAAGTAGGAGGAGGAACAGATGTCCAGCAAATTACTGCCGGGTGACACGGCTCGATACCGTTTTAATGCGAACATTCGTAGGGAATAATTCACTGGATGATTAAAGTCAACTGGTACATTTCCTGGAAGTGGCAAAGGGACCAAGTACCCGCATTTACATTACATGGTAATATGACTATCCTTGTTATTCTGGCACTTTATTTGTTTTATCTAATTAATGTAGTTAAATAATTATTGTTCACCAAAACTTTAAAAAAAAACGCTTTGTCAGTTCACTAAGAAATTAATATCGCTTATTCAGCAAGTTGGCCATCTCTGGGTATTTTTACTCGTCATATAATAATAAAATAAAATCAATCTACCAGCGCCTCGAATAGGATCATCATTACTAAGAAGCGCTTCAAGAAACTCAGCAGAAAATCATCTTTTCGATTTGAAAAGATGATTTTCTTCTACAGGAAGCTTACAGAACATAAAAACTTAGGGGAAAGTGGGGGAAACGCGAACGCGGGGTAATCCCGAATCCAATGGTTCTAATGTGTTAGAAAGAGATTTACTTGCCGCCATTTCGGAGATCACTCCACCACTAGTGCCAGTCAACAACACGGGAGACGCGGACGCACGTACTTGTCAAGGTATGCATTTATCAATATTTTGCATGTTTTTGTTGTAAAGTTTTTGGTTAATTCAAGTTGGTGTTGATTTATTTCTATCTACAATAGTAATTTAACTTTTACATAGTGGAATACTCACATATTAATCAGCTAATTGACAAACTTTTACATAGTTTTTTAACTTTTACATAGTGGAATACTCAGATATTAATCAGCTAAACTTGGTGTTCGTGTTTACCCGACTAATGTCGGGTAAAGCCGAACACTAAGGGTTTTGTTTTTTTTTCATATTGTTACCATTTATTAAAAAAATATAAAAGTTGATTAGTGAATTCATTAGACAGATAAGTAAACTTTAATAATTAAACAATAAAGAAACTCTCTGATCAAATTCCACTGTTTTATTTAAGTTTTCCCTTAGGTGTTCGTATTTCCCCCACTTTCCCCGAAATATAATTAAATGAATACATTTGGAGTAATTAATGATAGTGATTACAATTAATTAAAATATAAAAGGTTGTTGAATAATCAACAAAAAAAGAACACTATAAAATATATAATAGAGAACATTATGCAGTCTCTCACATCAGTTTTGGATAAAACACATAATATTGATCCTTGCGAGCTGTTTGTTTGTTACTTTAGTTTAATTATAATTTTATTATTATTATCCTTCGAGAGTTTTTACATCTGTAAGACACTTGAACTTGTCCAGAGGCGGAGAATATACATCTCCCTTATTAGTTATTTATTATGATGTTATTATAATTATTCGTGCCCATTTGGTTTGTTTGTTGCACTTTTTACGTTAGTTTTAGTTAAAAATCGAATGTTAAAGTTAGTTAAAGACACTGCTCAGTTTCTTGCGGCGCTTCTCAGCAGATATCACCTTTCGAAGCGCTAGTAGATTCAGACATATGGTAGAGCCCATGTGGCCTACTTGCAAAATAAATATTTTCATTTTCATTTTCATAAGCAGTCCGGTCCCCACAGATAGCACCCGTTTACCACGATGACAGTTATCGCGAGTCTCTCGAAAATTATGAATTGGTCCGAGTTTGTTTTGACGATGTGCTCTTTTGACAAGTTTTTATGTAGTTTAGTTTTAGTTGAGTAAGTTTAAATTAGATTATATCTATTATTATTATATTACTTTACATTTAACTCTGTAACTAAAGCCCTCGTAAGACAATGTGATCGCAATATTTGAATTCAGATATTTCTGTACAAGTAAAACCTACATTCGTACATAAAATATGCGAACAAAATATTCCTTGCAATAAAACGTATCGAAAATGTGATTTTCTGCACCGATGCTTTTCTCTGCACGTACTGGGAAATCTCAAAGTATTCTTGCAACAGAGGTTTTGTGTAGCGATGTTAAAGGTGAGAATTTTAATGTGGACGTAAAATATCGCGTTCATCGCGTTGTACTTTGTAGAGTTAGGTATGAACCTTCACACCTAACATTTTTTTTTTTTTACCTAAATGAGTTCAAAAATCGACTGCCATACTAAACGCAACTATAGCGAATGAATTCGACGTATATTAGCTGTGTGTTAGAGCCTTGTGCGTGACCCTGATGATTCTCAAAATCTCCACGCGTTCTGATTTTAGAAGCGTAGAAATAAACAACCAGATTGTTTCTTAAAAGATAGTTAAAAAATACTACTAACATTGTAAAATAAATTGAATCGTCTTTTCTTTACGTAGCTATTTAAAAAGACAACGTAATAAATACACTTCGGGACAATAATAAACTTACACTAAAAATATTATACGTAATACATGTTCATATTTCATTACGACCGATGTCAAAGGTCAGATGACCTTATTGTATTATCTAAAATGATGAATGAATATTTGCGCTCACTAAATTTTGATACATTTAACGTTACAACTATTACAAATTCATATGTCAGACGCGGGCGTATCACGTTTATCAAACGCCCGCAAACCTTTATAAAACACCGGTTACAAAATAAAACACATTCCGTTATTCAAAATTGGAATGGACGTGATTTTTCCACTATTTTTTGTTCGGCACTTCGCTGGTGTCTATCACGGTACAAACACGTGCAGCGGTTAGGTGTGTTAAAACACGTGAAACGTGAGTGTGTGTACACTGAACGGAGATAAGCCACCGTCAATGCCGCGAGCTCAATAGTCGATGCGGTTTGAAAGGCGTTTGCCAATATTATTGTACGGTATTTGCTAAAAACTGGGGTAGTGCGGCTCCGAGATATAGGAATTAGAGGTACGGTTCTTGGTCTCTGAACGTTGTGCTGTGGAGCTCAAATAAAGGCTAAGTCAGGGCACTATAAAGAAATATACATTTATCTGTGGATTTATTCAACGATGAAACTGACTTTCAGAAGGGGCTTAAATTCAGTATTTACAGATCAATTTAGGAGGTTTCAAAGTTCCACATGAAGATTTACAAAGTTAACACTTTGCGGGTTAAAATGGCTGTTTACCACATTTAGAACGCTAAAAAGAATTTCATTTAGGATGTAAAATATAGACTTCGTGAATAATATTCATACTACAGTTACACGTAACGAAAGGGAATCCCTAATCCCGACGCTGTAACGAATGCATTGGAAATATGAAGGGTTGTAAAAGATTACCACCTTCCCTGAGCGACAATTTAATGCGTCATGTTCAAGTATTATCTTAATAATTCACAAACTAATTTCGCAGATTCGCCACCGCTTTGTAGAGAATTCCACCTGAAATTCGACTTAAATAATGTATTGCTGAATCACTTTGGGTAAAACTCGCATTTTTCTATTTATCTACTCATACGTAGATAAATAGAAAAATACCTATGTGTGCGTATTTGTGTCCGTGTTTTAAATATGGTACACTGAACAAACGCAACACAATTACAGTCACAAATGCTGGCCAAAGTGATTCAGCTATATTACAGTGGATTTCTCTGACATATCCGTATGCGGTTTTGCATTCCTCCTGCATGCATTTTAGATCTAACAATTAAATACAGGTAGCATAAAATATTCATTTCATGCAGTTTACTCGGCTACCGGTAAATTCAATACATCGCGTACAGTCTTCAAATGCGTGTTATTATTTTGTTTGCACAATTTTACCAACTTATTAATTCTAATTACATTTCATAATAATTTGCCATAACATAACGTAAGTGCGGGAAATATTCATTTTCCACATCCGCAGATTGTACACGTCAGAAGCAGCAACCGCAGGATGTGGACGGCCAATTCTCCAGATGCCAGTCACGAATGGCCGGCGCTCATTTCGTATCCATAAATTACATATCGTTTGAAAACGTTTGATAGGTCTCTAAGTGATTGCGGGCTTTAAATGCGGAAAGCGAGATGTCTTTTAGTTGAACGAAATAAATGTAATATTATCCGAATTTTCATTTTACAAAGGGCCAAGTAGTTACAAAATTTACCCACCGCTGCACGGCAAATAGGGTGCTATTATTGAAACCTGCCGGTAATTATCGGTGATTCCGCTAATCGTACCGCATTACCGCACCGCTCGAATATTACCCAGCGATATTGCCGATACGGTAAATGTGGTACGGTGTAATAATAATTGTTCCAATGTAATTATTGTCGGCGTACCAATTTCAATGGCCGTCAGTGGAAACTAAAGGATCGCGGTGTTTAAATGTCATACGTATTGTACTGCAAGTGAAAAATTATTTGCTTAATTATTAGCGTGTGTTAGGGCCGTTATAACTTTATGATGCATAAGACTTTGCTGAATGCAACAGTGAAACAAATTTGAATTTTCTACGTATATTCATAGAGACGAATTTCATTTGCATACTAACTTTTTCCACACCACGTCAAATACAAGCTGTCACTGACACGCCAAACATGTCTAAGAAGTTACACGAATTTCAACCTTACGTCAATGTAACGTAGGGCTATTTTACCCTGTATACCCTGACGGATATATCCATTGATGGTGAACCGAACCAGTGGTACGGACATATCCGTCATTGGCATTGGAAAAGGGTAATGAACATTGACTTGGCGCCTCATTCGGGAACGCTAAGTGATTCTGTAGCGACTCGTAAGCCAGATCTCTCATCTCGCTCTTACGCATATCGCGTCGTGCGGAAGAGTGGAATGAGAAATATGGCTTACGAGTCGCTACAGAATCACTTAGCGTTCCCGAATGAGGCGCCTGTTCCACTGTTCAAGTAAATTTAATAATATAATATAAATAAAATAATAGTGAAATGGTCATGTAAACAGAAACCCGGATTTTCTTGCAAACTTTATCACCGTTGTGTGTAACTTTATCAGAATCTCTCGCCGGTTATATTTAGAACCTCATCAAAAACATTTTTCGCACAAAAATAACCCGACAATCAAGAATCCGATACATGATCTACAGCCTTGTTTGTGACCTTGTGTTTGTTTACTTATTTTCGACTTGCCACCGGATCCTCCGTAGAAATGCGGCTCCCCGCGGCGTCACTGGCACGCAAGGCTTAATTGTGAATAACCGAGATAATGGAATTTTCATTGCCCGTAAATTATCACCGAAAAACACCGAATTAAAGTCGTAACAGAAAAAAGTTGGAGAAGAAAGATAAATTACGTACATTGAGAATTGAAACAAAGATTACAGTTATCATCTTAACTTTAATCATTATTCATCTCATCTGTGCTTTTATATTTGTTTAAAAAATAATTTGCATGCTAGCTAAATATTAATGGTAAGTTTATAGTCGACTCCCTCAGGGAATGGTACACTGACAGGTGACACTTGACACTTGTACTGATGTACCAATAAAGTAAAATCGATCTTTAACGATTATCGACGAGTTTCCAGTAAAAAACAAAATCGATTTTTTGTTCGTATAGGTAATAGCGATTGCAATTTGTATCTATGGTGAATGGTGTTTTTTCCAGACACTGAACATTTGAGCTTAATTAAATTAACAAATTAACAATACAAGTAACCACATTAGCAATTAATGCTACTTTTGTACAGTAGCATATTATTATTTAGTATTTAGTTTAACTTCTTGATTAGCTGAAAACGTTTGCTGTGTGGATTGATTTACATTTAGATTTAGATGTACCCTTCTGAGAGAAAGGATACGCCCCCTACTTGCAGGTAATACAATGATAACACTCATTACCCTTCCATTAGTGTACGTAAAGTCTGTTCGCCGAGAGTTGATAAAAAAAAATTAGGGATAAAAAAATTATCCCTTTAATTTTTTATTATCATCGGTAAAAATTATTAACGGGCCACTATTTGTAATGGGTTAAGAAGCCTAATTTTTTTTATCCACTCTCGGCGAACAGACTTTACGTACACTAATGGAAGGGTAATGAGTGTTATCATTGTATTACCCGCAAGTAGGGGGCGTATCCTTTCTCTCAGAAGGGTTACAACACACACACAACTATATTGTTTTTATAGAATATTATAATTGAATAGCATGTATATGTCCCATTGTTGGCATATCATCCGATGCCGACCAAAACGAAGTCTGAGAGTCGGAGGAAGAATCAGAGTCGGTGACGTTTATTATGAAAAGTTTAATTGCTTCGTCTAAAACAACACACGAACACCCAAACGACACACTCGAAGCGTATTCCAGAACGGAATGGCAATGTGGCACTTGCCCACCCGACGTGGCACCGCCCTTGATAACAACTGCGTGCCTCGTACCACGAAACTCGGTGCATGCGGCGATAAGCGACGCCCGTCACAGTTTGCGATAGGTAGCGACAGTCGCTATTCCGAACCGATATCATAATATTTATCAACTGTCAGCGAACAGACTTTATGTACCTATCTCTAAAAAGATTGTCTGAGTTCTGATTTCTAATTTATGATCGAATTCCAACGTTTTTGCCACAATTTATCCTGGCTGTTCCCAATTTCATTCCCCCACCCCATCTTCAACTTGACAAGTTTACATAAACTCACTTATCCTTGCCATCAATATGTAAAATTGGCTCTCACCTCATCGGTAGCAATTTAACGCCTATAAAACATATAGCCAACATAAAGGAAAAAGTAAAGAGGCTCTCGCAAGTCCGCGTAGAGTGTCCTCGTGGGAAGGGTTATCTTGCGATAGCTGGAGAGCGCTCGATGACAAAGTAACCGGGTGGCGGCCATTTTGAAAATGTTTTTAGTTATAATGTGAGGTTAGAAAATCAAACTGAATTTACAGTGGCTCATAATGAGAAGGATTACATACATACCGAACTTAAGGATAAGTACCTAATACCAACTGGTGTTATGAATTTGAGTTATTACAAGCATGTGTATTAAAAAGACATGATAATGGAATTCTGATACAGCGATTTTTTAAGTGTGATTAAAAACACGTGCGGTACGGCAATTATTAATCGTGCCATTGCAGTCTTTGCTTAGCAACTCGGCCTTCCTATAGCCTTTGGTTCATATTTACTTAACTGACCTTAAGAGCGCTTACGCACTACGTCCGATCCGTATCCGATCCAAACCCGTGAAAATATGGATCTAGAAATCTCAGACCGAGTTCGGATATTGCTTACGTATTAGTCCGAACAATACGGATCTAGAAATATCGGACCGAATTCGGATATTGTTTACGCACTAGTCCGATCTCCGATCCACCTTGAACTAAACTGAATGCCTCCCGCGCCCCCCGGCCACATACCCCGCCGCCCCGCTGCCGCACTGCTCGTACGCCGCTCGGATTCGGTTCGGATACGGTTCGGACGCAGTGCGCAAGCGTTCATACAAATAATACTATGGCTACTTCGGTCCGTCAATAATCTTCTCCGGAATGGAGATTCACGGATGATGGAAGCCGGACCTAGTGCGTAAACTACCATAGAAATTATTCTAGGACTACTCCGGATCGTATTTCACGGGTTCAGATCGGATACGGATCGGACGTAGTGCGTTAGCGCTCTAACACTATTTTATTTGAAAATGTAACGTATGAAACGATGGCGGTATGAAGCGATGATTAACTTAATATTAGGGTTAATTCGCTAAATTTAAAAGCCACTAAACTTAAAATAAGCAACATCGATTTTGACAGCTTGGCGCTATAGAAAATTGAGTTTGACGTTTCTTATTTCAAGTTTAGGGAATTTTAAATTTAGGTGACCCCGTGAAGAATTGTACCAATCATCAAAATAAAATTAATTATTAACTAGGTCAAAATAAGTATGATTTCATTATGATTTCTTTCTTTAATGACCGTGACAGACGAAGTATCTTAGCTCGTGGAAAGCTTTCTTCACACGTTAAATAAAATTTGGAAATAAAGTAATGTTTATTTTAAACCAATCATTCAGAAATACTTGTTATTTTATGAAATCAATACAATAACACTTGCAGGAACAGCTTGAAAACCTCTCAACGTATCCAATACAATCGGATCGTCTCCAGACATGTCTTAGCATTTAAAATAAAATCCCAGAACTTCAACACGTGGAAGCCCGCATTCAGCATTAAAACCACACAATCCCACAAGTGGCGTGTACTGAATATAAATTTTAAGTAAAACCAGGTCTTAGAATAAATCCTGGACGCAGACGCGGCCTCCGCCGGAGAACTTTGAGCATAGCAAATGAGATGGCGAAATGTTTGGGTGGCAAATTGAACTGGCAGCTACGTGACGCTTTAATGAAGGTAACATAAGATAAGATGTTATAATAATAATAGATGTTGTACACTAAAAAACATTGATCCAGTCCCAAACTAGATACCCCTGTGCTATGGGTACTAATAGATACAGTACTATTAAAATAAGTTAACCACTCGGCCATCCTCGGTATCCATCGTTTTTCACATAGAGTATATCAAATTACAGATATGACCTTAAATATATTACCCGTTATCTTATTAAACACAATACAACAGAAAGATATGAGCAACAAATAAGCGAGATTCGTAAACGACTCTTACGCATTACGCATCTTGCGGAAGTTAGTACGAGAATCTCACTAGAGCATCACTAACATATCGCCTGGACGTTCCCGAAATAGAATAGAGGCGCAGTCCACCCTCACGGCGGACTGACGATCTAATAAAGATTGCGGGAAGCACAGAATCGGTCGTTATAGCGATCATTTGGGGATGGCTATGTCCAGCAGTGGACGTCCTTCAGCTGAAATGATGATGATAATGAAAATTATAATCCGAAGGAATAGAAGAAGTATGAATACAACAAAAGGTTACACAGATCTTGCAGCTAATTGTATTGTAGTTACCATGATTAACGTGTAATCTAGCAAGCTAAAGTTAGTAAATTACTAAGCACTATACTAAATTACTTGCCTAATCCAAACGAGTGATAAACCGAGCTCAAAGAGAAAAGATATATTTTACTTCCAAACAAGTATTTATTTTGAAATAAAAACACTTATGTAACTAAATAGTCGAAGAATGACGAGTTTTTGGCGCTTCAATAAATTATATTTCGCACAATTGTATGACTTTTGTGCAATTATAGTTGCCCAATCGAGCAATGAAAATTGTAATTGCTAGGTACTTTTTGAGTCTATGGCTAGAATCATATTTTCGTATTTCTCAAATAGTTTGAACAGAGTTAACGTGCTTACGTCAACAACTTATAATATTTATTGTTTCGTTAGGATTTTATTAACAGATATTCCAATCGTATAATACAAAATTTAATTATTTTTAAAATACTTAGGGAATCATTATTTATTTATTTACTTAACTAACAAAATGACACAACTTTTTGTACAAAACTTTTGGAAAATCAGTTAACAAAATTGTAACGAAATAATAACAATTAGAGGTTGCTGATGTAAGCACGTTAAATATTGCATGTAAGCACGTAAACTTGGATCGTTTGTGAATTGGACCATTCTCAATCAGCAAACGAGCTGTATAAGAGCTTATACAGCCACTGTAACTACCTTGAGCATTATAAGGGCTGTATAAGCTCTTATACAGCTTGTGCGCTTACACAGCTTGATAGAAAATCCACGCGTGACTACCTCCACAAGAATATTGCTACAGTTGAAAATTGAATACTACAGACGGGAACCGGCAAAGCGATACACCGTCCTGTATATTACAATGCGCTCCCTAATAAGCTATGCCTGACAGAGTCACCGTGCTCGTGCTTACAATTATTCACTCTAAGCCCATCTGCGCGTGACCACTGGACGCTGCAGCGAGAGATATGGATTTCATTTCGCATAAGCCGTGCATTACTGAATTGAGGATTTGCTGCAGTTTTTTATTGCCGGTCGTTTTTGAGATTTTTCGCGTGAAAAGAGTAATCCCAAAGAACATTTTTTAAGACAGCTCTTTTTTTGAGTCAATTGGGAAAGTGACTTCAAAGTTCATAGCATAGGCGTCAAAATCATTTTGAAGTACCTCTTTAGGCTTTGCTGGATAGTAGTTTGGATGATACAAAGTTGCATAGACTTTTCACAACACACTTCATAGCGTTCTCTATACTATATTCTATAGTGTTTCATATTCGTTATTTTTATTATTAGGACATGAAATGTTTTTATTTCAAATTATTATTATTATAATTATTTTGATATTTGGAGACCTTAAATCTCCATCTTTATACTTAACCGTGGAGACTGTCTACATCTCCATTTAACCTAGATTAGGTAATCAATTTAGGTGTTTCTTTGTTTCTTTATTTTAATTATTATTATTATCATGACCCTTAGAGGCTTTATACATCTCTAAGTCACTTAACTTGTCCAGACGCGGAGACTATACATCTCCCTTATTAGTTATTTATTATAATTAATTTTTACCCATTAGGATTGTTTGCTGCCCTTTTCATGTGTTAGTTTTAGTTAAAATTCTAATGTAAAAGTTGGAAAAAAAAGACTTACTACTGAGTTTCTTGCGGCATTTCTTCTCAGCAGATGTCACCTTTCGAAGCGCTGGTAGCTTCAGACATGTAAAAGAGCCCATGTGGCCTACTTGCAAAATAAATATTTTTCATTTTCATTTTAATTTTAGTGAGCCATTCTCAGTCTCTTTAATGAGCCATTTCCATCAATATTTATAATACAAAGCAAATTCTCTCCTCCATCATCATTCATCAATACATATAAAACAGTACCGTGACTCACTTATAGACAACGCACAGCCTAAACGGGTGGTCCTAGAGGTTTGAAATTCGGAGGAGATATTCCTCAAGTACCCTAGAGGTGCACTTAGGAGGGATATTTTGAAATTCCATCCCTAAAGGGATGAAAAGGGGTGATAGAGTTTGTATGGAAAATACCGGCGACGCTGTGGTGGGTCCACTAGTTACCTAAATAACAACAGCATCTAAGTACTATGGTTGCAATAAATGAATCCTCAATAAACATCCTGCTTTTTAAAAAGCTAAAAAGCCATTAGCGTTTAGAAGGTAAACAATTTTTGTTTTTACCCTTTTAAATACGTCGTCTCACGCAGCAAAACAACGGAGCCGATCCAAAGTAATTCTATTCTCTAATAATCTGAGTCAAGGCCTACAGCGGCTTAATTAAAACATTAACGACTTTCAGATGGCGAACGTTGCCCGAGAACCGGAATTGGTACGTGAATTGCAACTTTTGTAAAAAAATTAACGTTTCTTTGTCCGTCCTTTGGTATGCTCAGTAACGTTTTAACCCTTAATATGAAAAGACATGAAGGAATGCAGCAATTTATTACTTTGAAAGTTCCTCGGGAAAACAAACAAAAAATATTTATAAATACAGTTTTTAGACTGACCGTAAAAACGGACTTCATCGAAAACTCCACTGGTATGGACATTTATATGTAGTTTTTAACTATATAAAAATACTGAATAATAAAAAAACGAAATTCATAAAAATAATTGACATTTTCATGTGTCAATTAACAGAAACTATTCGACTGTATCCGTGAAGGAATTGTTAATAATAAGTCATTAATGGCTTATTTATGGCTTATTTTTGATAATGACTGACTTGCTTTGGAATTCAATTGTATATTTTAGCACTAGACTATCGTTATAAATAAAACATCGTGACAAAACCTGCATATATCTGCGAAATAATTCAACGATGTGTGTGAAGTCTCCAATCCGCACTGGGCCCACGTGTAGTCTTGTTCTCAGTAGTGGGACCTATAAAGGCTGGTTGTGACTTACATTCTTTCACACAAGCTTCACCTAAAACTGTTAACATATTCCCGTATCTCTACTAACTCCAATTTAAAAAGAGCAAAAGTCGAAACTCATCCAGAAAGCCGTCGAGTCCATTCCGGTTGGAACTCAATAAATATCAGCGATAAGGTAAATGCGGTGTCGGGCGGTATCTCGAGGGTGAGGGTTGGTAGCCTCGGGCGGAGCGGACCTTTGATTACGACCAGCTCTCAAACTGTTCGTATAGTTCGAGTACGTGCTTGTGTTTAAGTATCTTGGTAAGAATCTGAGTGTCTTGGTGAGAAAGGCAGATATTGTTGCGGGCATGGAACTTTTTATATCGCTGGAAAAGGTAAATGTTGACAAAAATATTAATCATCAGTAAATACTATACTGAATCCAATTCGAAACGGTATCGCCTAAATTTAGAATTTCCTAAACTGCCAACTGGCACCACGCCGTCAAAATCGAATTCGACGTTTCTTATTTCAAGTTTAGCTACTTTTAAATTTAGCGAACACAGTTTCGAATTGGCCCCAGTGTGTTTATTATAGTTTGCACCACCTGTCTTTGTAAGTATCTCTTATGTTATTTGTTCTTTCGAAGGTTGTCTGGAAGAGATCGCTATTAAGCGATAAAACGGCCTAGTGTCTACCTTGTTATTTATTTCTTTGTCTTTTTCCAATATGTTTTATGTGGTGTCCAAGAAAGTGTATTTGTATTTATAAATATATGATTGTATTATTATGTTTATATCAAAACTGCTTTCGGTTGTTCTTTAAACAACAGATAAGATGGCTTCTAAAATAGCTCTTCATTAAATTCTATTCTGGGTTCAATTCGAAACGGTGTCTTATTAATTTAAAATTTCCTAAACTCAAAATAAAAATCGTCAAACTCGTTTCTTATTTTAAATTTAGCGAGCACACATTCGAGTTGGCCCTACTGTAAGGGGGTATACGGGGTGATTGCGACAGTGATACGCTCATATCAAAAGTTCATCGAAAGTGCCCATTCACTGACCGCAGTTACTGAAAAAAGTTCATAAATAATGGAATCCGTACCTCTAAAACAATAATCAATATGCAATGTTTTTTTATTGGACATTATTCAGTCGCCGTTCCAGAACAAAGTGCGAACAAACCGAGATGTATTGACGCATTTGAAATTCAGATGCGTCAAAGAACAGCGTAGAAAAACTCGCTTGTGTCCCTTACACGAGCGCTGCGTTAGAGCAGGAGCGCGAGCGGATGTTGAAACAAAGTTTGTTCATTTAAATTTCCAATGCCAGGTTCTTTTGGTAGGCCCTAGTAACTTAAAAACCTCATTACTGGCCTACATACGTCACATTGCTGGAAACAAGCCTCCTATCATAGTGAGGGGGTTACAAAAGACAGCGAGTAACTTGATGACGGAGGGGCATGCGCGGTGTGTCCAGCGGTGATCTTTTTCTTATAGATAAAGAACCGCGCAACAGATGCGAAATACAGTTTATTTTACCTACCTGATGGTAATTCACGGATTACAATGGGAATAATAGTTATTTATGTGACTGCATAATGAACGGCGTTTAAAACAGTGTGTGGTTTATATATCATTAAGTAAATATCTGATAGGGAACTTCAACATAATTTCATTATCTGTATAAACGTCGCACGTCGATATTGTCACGTCTGCGTAGACCTATTTTCTTACTCTATGATTTCAACGAAAAATGGCAGCGTCGTGGCGCGTCAACGTGAGTTAAAATTGATACAAAAAGAATTGAATTAAGCGTGATTTAACGAAAATGACGTAAACTTACGTGTGAAACTACTTCTCCTCTACTACTACTCACTACTTGACTTTTATTTGATTTTCCTGAGCAGTTTGTACAGTACCTCAGTACACATGAAGGCATAATTCAGATGTAGCGACTTTCACTCTAATGCGTGAAGCTGTCGCAGCTGTCTGGCACAGACTGAGCGTTTTTGTGCCGATCGGCTCAAACAGGTTTTACTGGTAATCAAGTTGAGGACTCTAGTTACTCAAACTTGAATTACTTCACAAAGTTTCCACAAGATGTTTTCCCTTCACCGAAAGACTAGTGGGGAATGTCAAATTGAATTGTACACATAAGTTCCGAAAACTTCAGAGGTGCGAGCTGGGATTTGAACTGCGACTCTCTGCATGATAAACACGCGACCGACCACTGCTACCATAGCGAAAACCCAAAAAAGAACAGAATGGAGAAGTACTTTATTGGAAACGATGCTAATATCAAAACAAAACATCCTATATACGACCTTTTCTGACGCTGTTATCTGTTATACCTACAAAGTCTTATGGTTGCACTCATAATCAGATATTCGAATGAATAACATGTAACGAACATGCCCTATAAATTTAAAGAAGGTACTTTTTAATTGGGACAATTCGAAACGATGTCTTCTAAATTTAAAATTCCTGAAAGAAACTTCAAATTGGATTAAGTATAGCACCAAACTGTCAAAATCGAGTGTGAAGTTTCCTATTTCAAGTTTAACAACTTTTATATTTAGCGAAAACACTTTCGAATTGGCCCCACTAACTGACTAAATGCAACCACTTTAGTTTCATGGTGGTATTCGTGCAATTCCATAATCGAAAAAACCATCGGCTGTAATTAAGAAAGTATTTTCTCTACAACCAAGTTTTGCATTCTAAAATGAAATCGCTCCTGATAATCCATCGCTGATATTAAATAACTAGAGCGAAAAAAGCTCTCGCTCCCCACTTGTGAGTTGCTCCAAAACGCAAAGAACGAACAAAGAAAGTTATTAATGTTTGCGCCCATTGTCTCCAGCCCTGACACTCGCCCAGCCTATCTTGACCCGCGCACTCTCAGCGTTTAGAAATAAAGCCCCCATATAGCCAGGGATCAAGGTAAGTGGACCTTCGTGTCTGTTAAAATTATAACGGCTTCATTGTGCCTTGGAAGGATATTCTTTTAGTTTTTGTTTATTATGTTTTTCGGTCGATTGTTTAGGTTACGGACAGTTGTAACTAATTATGTTTCGGTTGACGCTATCAAACTTAGAGCCCATTATTATGCTGAACATTAAGTCCAATTCGAAAACTCCCTACACTAAAAATAAGAAGCATCAAATTCGATTTTATATAGCACCAAGCTGTCAAAATCGAGTTCCACGTTACTTATTTCAAGTTTAGCCACTTTTAAATTTAGCGAACACTCTCGAATTGGCCCCATTATTTGTATTAAGTTATTTTTACATAAAATTGCATTGTCGCAGCACTATCTATTATAAGTAAAAAAAACCTTGCGCACATCGGCCATTCGTCAGTTGAATACCGAATACACCCCAGAATAGGAATGTTTCCTGCGTTAAAAAAAATGCAACTAGTCCGTCAGTTAGACTATCAAAAAATATTGAACATGTCTTTTTTGCTTTATCAAATCAATCAAAATTGACAAAGATAATGCGCTTCAAAGTCCGGGAATGGGGGCTCATGACGTCACTTAACGGTAAAAAGTGTGCAAAGCCGTGACGTAACGCGGAACTTCAACGCACTTTACCTATCTTTATCATTTTTTGTTTAATTGACAAATGAAAAAATATGTATTCAATATCTTTTTATGATGTAAACTTCGAACTAATTAGTATTTTTCAGGAAACGCGCCTATTTCATACCAAATTCAAACGTAATCATACATTGTACGATACGAAACAAAATAAAATATATCCCCATCAACAAATTGTGGACAACCCTAGAACATTATTGTATCTTATGCCAACCATAACAATACACAAACCTAACTAGCCCAAGAGGTTCTTTCATTAGGCAGTACTCTAATAAAGGATGTAACGGCCAGGGTTGTGCGTAAGCCATCATAAACCTTGTGTAACAGTTGTTATGACACATTTTATGTCGGGCCGCCTAGTTTCCTTGAGTGGAACGCCATGTTATAAGAGACTGATGAGTGTCCCTCACATGTTTCGAAACACGGCAGAATGTTCTGGTCTTTTAAGTCCTATTTCTATTATATTAATTATTATTTGGTATGTAATCTAAGTAATGTTTTAATTATCATGCAAAATGAGAAAAAACAGCGTTTCGACTTTTAAAGACATAGCTCGATCAGTCCAGCGAACTGTCATAATGACGTTGAAGAAAAAGACAACGAACTGGTTTTTGGTGGAAATGGCGATAGAATTAGCTAGCTACAATACAATACAATACAATACAATACAATACAATACAATACAATACAATACAATACTCTTTATTGAACACCACAAAAAGAACAAAAAAAGCATACACTAACAAAATAAAGTAAGGGAACAATAGGCGGTCTTATCGCTAGATAGCGATCTCTTCCAGACAACCACAACAGAGAAAATAATGAGCAAAAAGTTTAACTTTGGCAGGTGGTGCAAAAATTTTAGTTAAAACATTTTCTAAATTTACAAGCACTCACAAATACGAATATATAAATATATATTTAAATAAATAAATACATATCTACATACATACATATATACAGCCAGATACATATACCTAAGTACATTATTTATGGATATGCAAATAATTCAGCCATAGTAGAGAATGAGAGATAAGTTACAGGAAAATAAAAAAATAAATAAAAAAAAATATTACAGCGGAAGGGACAGATAATGCTACTTAAGTCTGTTCTACATATAGTAATCTGGGAATAGAAGGTTTCATTAAATGAAAATGAAAATGAAAATGAAAATGAAAATATTTATTTTGCAAGTAGGCCACCTGGGCTCTTTTACATGTCTGAATCTACCAGCGCTTCGAAAGGTGACATCTGCTGAGAAGAAACGCCGCAAGAAACTCAGCAGTAAGTCTTTTTTCAACTTTGGCAGTACAGTTTTATCTAAAAACTAAAACAAAATGTGCAACATAAAAACCTAATGGGTACAAATTAATTCTAATAAATAACTAATAAGGGAGATGTATAGTCTCCACGTCTGGAAAAGTTAAGTGACTTAGAGATGTATAAAGTCTCTAAGTGTCATAATAATAAAAATAAAAGTTGAAGCAAAGAAACATCTAAATCGATTAATCTAGGTTAAATGGAGGTGTAGACAGTCCCCACGGTCAAGTATAAAGATGGAGATGTAAGGTCTCCAAATATCAAAAGAAACAATTTGAAATATAACATTTCATGTCCTAACAATACAAATATACGAATATGAAAAAGTATCAAATATAGTATAGAGAACACTATGAAGTCTCTCTAGTCCGGTTCAGATATCGCACAAAACTAATAAATTAAACACTAACCAATTTAAATGGTCCTTGCGAGCATGAACCGTCCGGACCCCACAGACAGCACCCGTTCACGAGTATGACGCGTATCTCAGCCATCGTCTCCCTCAACCATGTTTTAGGGAAGGTGGCGACCCGATACTACTTAAGTAGTAAGATTACCTCAAATAAAAGTATTTGTTTCTGTATGCACTGTTTGAACTACAATATGAAAAAATATCTTTCCAAGTGTCAAACAAAAGTCACTAAACTATGAAAATAAGTGAAAGGAAAGAAGTTTTTGACGGTTAAAAATAAGTGACTTTTACAGGTAAATATCAAAAATCTTGTAACGTAAATATATTATTATATTTTGAAAATAAGTAAAAGGAAAGAACTTTTTGAAGGTTAAAAATAAGACTTTTACAGATAAATGTCAAAAGTCTCGTAACGTAAATATAAATAAGTAAGTAATGTAATGTATTACACATGACAATATGTTAATGTACCTACGTATTTGTAGGTTGTATATTATACAATCTAAACAACTGCTGCTACTTAATAAGAAACCGAAACACCACGAAGTCAATAACATCCCCACACCCCGACATTACAATGCGTTCTTCAAAGAAACGAGGGCATCCATCATTCCCTCTAAACTGCCGCGTCAGAACACGAGACTGACGGAGGACCACTCAAGAAGCGCGCAGTGTAATGCTTTCAATGAGATACTACGTAATGAAGACATTAATGACTTCTGCGCTACGAGGAAAATATTTTTTTTCCATCAAAAACAATTCACATTTAAATGCATTAAGAATAATTTGTTCCTTTCGATGTTTTAATTGAATTTATATACATTACTGGGACCAATTGAAAAGTGTGTTCGCTAAAAAGTCACTAAACTTGAGATAAGAAACATCAAACTCGATTTGACAGCTTTTATACGAAAAAGATTTTGACATTTCTTATTTTAATTATAATTTAGTCGAGATTTTTCGAATTGGACCCAGTTTAACATTCAACAAACACCAAAAACTTATATATTCAATTATTCACGTCTTTAATGTTTATTTTGTTGTACTTATTAACTAGATTATTACAAGTTTATTTTATTACTCACATGTAGGTTAAGCTGTTTTTTCAGCGTCGCTATCTAGATATCATCATTCCTACTACTTCCTACTTTCCTACTAATATTATGAATGTGAAAGTACGTGAAGATGGTTGGATGTTTGATCGTCAATCATGCCCAAACAGCTAGACGAGTTTGGATGAAATTTGAGAGACAGATAGAACATATGGAATAAAACAAAGGATACCTTTTATCCCCATCCCACGCGTAGGCACAGCCAGTTATTAATAAAATGTATGCTTCGACGACCCGGTTAGCCTAGTTGGTAGTGACCCTGCCTCCGAAGCTAACGGTCCTGGTTTCGATCCCCGGTAAGGACAAATATTTGTGTGATGAGCACGAACGCTTGTTTCTGACTCTTGGATGTTCCCTATGTATTTAAGTATTTATTTATCTATACAGGTATGTATATCATCACATGTCTAGTACCCATAACACAAGCATTTAGAGCTTACTTTGGGACTAGAGCGATTTGTGTAAACTAGTGGCTCCGTGAGCTGTAGACCTCGCGACAAAAGACTTAAAAAAACTGAATCTAAAACAAAAACCCTTAGAAAAAGTAAGAAATAATGATTGGCCTTGCGACAAACTTAACTTTGCCGTTGAAAAACTGATACCTCCATACCGAGTCAGTTTACCAACACCACCAGTAAGTTTGTAATTGCAAAAACCTCCATATCTCCGCCATTTTCAAATATTTCGAAAAACTGAATCGACAAAAAAAATGTATACATTTACTGAACTTCTTCACAAAATTTCACGAGAATCGGTTGAGAACTGCGAGATGTAGACGAGAACAAATGGGCGTCCGCTGGACATTGGACATACGAAAGCATTTTTGCCCAAGCTGAAACGGAGACGCTTCGCTCGCTTCGCTCGCTCGGTCGATAAAGAAAGAAAAATATAGTGACCAAATATTTAAAATGGCTGTACGCATTTGTACGAGTAAAATACTCAAGTAAAATTGAGTTTAAATTGTCATTAACCGAGCGATTGCCTTGCTCATAATCCCTGTTCATGCCAAATGGGAAAATTATGACAACAGAGCCCTTGTAATTTGAGCTAATTTCCGTACATTTCATTAGGCCAGCTGCCTGTTTAAACAAGAAATATTTGAAACAAGGTTACTTTATAATATAATTAGAATTCACAATTTGTCCTACTAATTAGCAATTTTGTAAAATATGTAAATGGACTCTAAAAACACGTTTTTAATGTGCCTCAGATGCTATAAAATTCTATAATTTATTTAGAATAATTCATTACAATTGAATATATTTTATTGACACAAAACAAACCAATACACACAACGTACAATTAAAAAATAAATTCTAATAGTAATACACTTGACGATGTATACTTGCTGCGCCATCATTAAGATGTTTCTATTTGGCCTAGTGGTTGACTGGTAGATAATACTTTCAGGCATTAAGTCCGCCATTTGTGCTCTCGTGTATTGAGCAATAAAGTTAAGACAAATAATAACAAACTCTAGCATTGTGTCGCAAAACGAGCGGTGCTGTAAGAGCGGGCTAAGTCTCAATACTCAAAAATTCAAACTCAAAACTCAAAACGCAAACTCAAGCAAATTCAGAATCGAATATCAACTATCTAACCTAGCATATTATTAATGTTCTATACCAAATATAATAATTATATCATTTAATTATTGAAACATTCATGACGTCAAATACTCATTTTCGGATTCCTCAGTTGCAAAGTCTTCAACAAAACCTCTATTAAAATGATTACAACGCTCTTGAATATTACATTCATTCAAATCTATTATACTTAAACCCCTCTATGGCAGTTAGTTATAATATCTACAAGCATAAACTGGCAATACTAGCAAGTAGATATAACAAATGTTGCCACTTTATACATGTCGAATTGAAATTGGTTGCTTTCTGAATTGGTCCCAAGAGTACAACACAGTTTATACTCTGTCTGTAACATCTTGTAGTTCATAGGCATAGTCTTGAAATAGTCAATTCATTGGAAATAGGTACTTTAAAAGCGTTGCTAACCACTATTTCAAATGTCTTTTTAATGACTACACACTATATCTATCAAATCATTTAATCGTCAAGTGGAAAAGTTCTGTATATTGAAGATTACAATGAAAAAATGCTTTGGGGGCTTCGGAATGAGCAACACAACACAGCCTAATAGTTTTTGAATTTCATGTTTGTCTGCTTGTCTGTTTGTGGATGGATTTCAATGCGGCTTTTGATATTATATTAAGGGCAGGCAGGACATAGGCTATAGAATGTTTAGGAAATAAATCTGGAAGTGTGTAAAAGATGCAGTTGAGGAGACCTTCAGAACTATATAAATAAATAAATAATAAATAAATCAGTGGACAATCTTTACACAAATCGATCTAGTCACAAAGTAAGCTCTGAAGGCTTGTGTTATGGGTACTACACGATGATATACATACTTATATAGATAGATAAATACTTACGTACATAGGAAACATCCCAGACTAAGGAACAAACATTCGTACTCATCACACAAATATTAGCCCTTACCGGGGATCGAACCCGGGATCGCTAGCCTCAGAGGCAAGACCACTAACAACTAGGCTAACCGGGTCGTCAAAACTACGAAACTCGAATATAACTTAGAAACTTGAAATTTTGCAAGGTCTCTTTTAGGATATAGACTCGAACTAAGAAACGATTTTCAAAATTCGACCCCTGTGGCCCTAACATGCATGCCACAAAGATAAATTAGAACCATTTATATCTATGACTATCTCTTTCGTCGGCACTAGTGTGAGAGAGACGCACTTAGAGATAAACGGTTCTAATTTATCTTTTTGCGATGCATGTTAGGGCCGCAGAAGGGATGAAAATAGGACTCAAAGTTTGTATCGAAATTACCGCTGTTGCAGCTGAGGCGGGGCCGAGTAAATAGTAGGATGGTTGAGTTACCATTAGGTATTTTGGTGGTAAAATAAACACTTAACGCCTCACTCAACAAATAGACAAATAACCTCGAAAACTAGGTGAACCATCCTTCTTAAAATAAACGGACAGATATAAACACTAGTTGCTAGTTTATACCCCGTCCATTACACGGGCCATAAGGGATAATACCCGGTTAGGTCTAACGAGCACACGTAAACGGTGTCGTTTGGTGCACGGGACGCCTTACGTTCGGAGGTAACTGAGACTGTCTGCTTTTATCGGGCTGAAATATTATTTAAGTATAGGACGTATTAAATATTTGTAAAACCTTAGGTTGGCTTCACGTCAAAGAGCAATACGAAACGGCCGTCGACGACGCATAAGAATGATGCAGTCTGCCGGCGCCATTATTGTAAAAAAAGTCGAATATTCTTTTTAAATAAACGAGATTTTACATAACATAGCTGTCATATATTTACAAACAGTACATGAGATCCTAATTTTATTTCGGGTTTGTTCTGAATCTTATAAAATATTTAAATAAAAATTGAATAATCCCTTCATAGGAATCAGAATGTTTCGGGGTTTATTGCAAAATGTCTCATTTTGTACGTTAGATTAAATTATCTATCTAGTTATCAACCAACTTGTCTGCAAGCCTTATTCTGTTTGTAAAAACTCGACTGTACGATAAAAAAAAAATGTTTTAATGGTGTCCTAAGACATGAAAGAAGCTTGGTCACCACACTCGATCTTGCGCCGATTATACGTCCATTTTTCGGCGGCGGCTCGCATTTATGATGCACTAAAGTGTTTCCTTCGTGCCAGCCGTGTTGTTTAAAAATGGTCCGTAGCTCACCGTATTTAGAGACAAATTACTGTTACATAAACGTTCGAGTAAAACGCTGAAGGACCACTTTGTTTTGCTGAAGTAGACCATAATGCTTTCATGAAAGATTATGTTATACCTAGTTGAAATTGTCGGTAAAGATCCCTATGGGATATTTACATTTGCATGCCACAATGTTCAGATATAACAAATCTCGTCGCCAATTTCGTATCATCCGACAATTTTAAATTGAACCGTGTGCTTGTAAGCTTCATGTGAAGCAAGGTACCTACGTCCGTGGCCGGCTGCGTCGAAATACGACCAAGACCCGCACAAACATGTAGTAGTAGTGACGGGTCAAGTTAGGCTCGCCGTGAGTTCATGAACGAAGTTTTGTTTTAAGGAATCACATCCTTTATTAGGTAGATATTTCAGGACAAGCTTGGACATTAAAACATGTTGATGTAGTCCCAAACTAGAATCCCTGTGCTATGGGTATTAGACAACGATACGAAAATGTATATAGATAAATACATACGTAATAGATAAACTAAACTTTACACAAAGTTCAAATACATCGGTATTTAAAGTATGTGTAGTCCGTTGAAGTATAAAGGTAGGGACAAACTGGGCGTCTATTCGGAAACGTTTAAGTGATATTGTAGTGACTCGCGAGCAAGATTCGCATCCCGCTCTTACGCATTACGCATCGCGCGGAAGAGTGGGATGATAATCTCGCTCGCGAGTCGCTACAATATCGCTTGGACGTTCCCGAATAGAGGCGCTGAGCTCACATACGCTACGTATGCAACGCATTATGACGTCTAGACTCTTGCATTTGAATGCTTAGATATACACTTATCATACGCAACGTGCATAACTGCTGCGTACGCAACGCATAAATCTGTTTCTAAGCATGCAGATTCAAGAGTCTAGACGTCATAATGCGTTGCATACGTGGCGTACGTGGACTTCACGTACTAACGTACTAGAACCGACAACGCGAACGAAATGTGTGCGCCCGCGCCGGCTGAGAGCGCAAGGAGGGGCTAACGCGGCCAAGATTTTAACTTTATCGACTAGAATGACACTTAACTTATTGCAAGCATGTCGTTTTTAAAATCAGTTAGTAGATTTTAATATATATTTATAACAACAATGGGTCCAATTAGATACGCTGTCACCTAAATTTAAAGTTCCCTAAATTTAAAATGAGAAACGTCATAGATACCCGATTTTGTATAGCATCGAGCTGTCTAAATCGACTTTGGCGTTTCTTATTTCAAATTTAGTCACTTTTAAATTTAGCGATCACATTTCGAATTGGCCCCAATGATAACCCATCTATACTTTATTTTTGTAGTTATTAATATTTGCTGATTATCTATTAGTCTTAATAATAATTAATTATTGCTTAATTACTGTGTAATGTTTTGTTTTTTAAGTTTTTGAATATGATGTAAACTGTGTTTGACTTAAGAGATGAATTTCTGCCGAGTTTCTTGTGGCGTTTCTTATCAGTAATGATGGTCCCGTCAGAAGCGCTAGTAGATTAAACCAATTTCAATTTATTCATGTGACAAGTAATACAGCCCACAGGAGGCCAATTTGCTGAATAAACGTTATGATTTCATTTACATTGATCCATAAGATTTTGATAGTCACAATAAATGTCATCAGTCGAGAATATAAACACTTGATCGTAAAACAATCTAGACGTCTAGATTATTCCCTCATGCATTTAATTCGAACGTCTGAGAAGCAATAAATATGTTAAGCACATCGCAGCGACTACGGATAAGCTCAGGATACTCGTACATCAAAACATGTTTATCATAATATGCGATACCAATGTTTGAATATTATATTCAGACAATGAATAACTCCAAATATTCTCCCAACGGTCAAAGGAAATCCATTAAAGAGGAATTACAATTATTGTTTGATTGTGTCTTCCGCGTATTCCTATACCATTCATTATAGCATGGCAACACATTCAGAGCACAGATTGTATAATAATAAGAGTTACTTGTCTTATTTCGTAAACAAGTTTCTAACCTCAAAATGCACCTTTTTTGAGACAATATTTAAGACGTCAGTTTGTCAATGTTTGTTTAGTCTTGGTTTGCTTTATTTAGGATAAAATAGCTGTTTAACGCAATAATTTCACAATTTGAGGTTAGAAACTTGTTCACCAAAATAATCAAGTATTGGTAAATTTATCTTAGGTATTATAATATAATTCACTCAGAAATCCGACCATGAGCATTTGAGATAAATACAATTTAAATTAAAAAGTGAAAAACCAGTAAAAATCCTTAAAATTAAATTGAAAATTAAATTCAGATATATCATCATTCTTTACCATTGTATTTTTGTACCCATAATATTTCTTTCCGTTAGTTATGCATTGCTTTTACTGAATTTAGCGGCCGCAAGTGATTTTTTTCGTTTACATTTTAAGAATCCATGGAAAAAAAGCCATAAAGTCCATTGAATTTTCAGTAGAATACTGTACGGTCTCGTCAGACAAATATCCCAATTAGTCCAGTAAGCTTCGCCAGAAATTTTACTTCACTCTATCAAATATACACCTATATTTATAAAGGCATTTACAGTATAATTGCTCTTCCTCAATGACAAATTATTTTATAATAAACAGCAGCCTGAGCGATATGAAGACGAGGTCGATTGTTCGTGACGCATTCTAGCGGTTATTACTCGATACTTTGCAAATATTTTAATTAAGACTGTCGCAATAATGTTTAATTAAAGAACTCCCGAGTTTAGGAAATTACAGTTTGAAAATGGGGCCAATTCGGAAGTGTGTTCGCTAAAGTTGTTAAAATGCGGTAAACATGAAATAAAAAACGTTAAACTTGGTTTTGACAGCTTGGTCAACGATCTCAAAAGAAGGATATGGCGTTCAATACATGACTCGTGAGCGAGATTTCTCATCGCGCTCTTACGCATTACGCGTCGTGCGGAAGAGTGGGATGAGAAATCTTGCTTACGAATCGCTACAGAATCACTTAGCGTTCCCAAATAGAGGCGCTGGACATATTTCAATGCGGTTTCCGATATAACGTTAAGGGCAACTACACACAGGACATAGGCTATAGAAAGTTTCGGAAATAAAACTGGAAGTTAGTATGGGAAAAGTTAAAATCCCTAAGCTCTTGAAATTATGCATTTAACCCTTTATTGGTCCGAGATTTCTAGATCTGTATTGTTCAGACTAGCGCGTAAGCAGTATCCGAATTCGTTCCGAGATTTCTAGATCCGTATTTTCACGGGTTCGGGTCGGATACGGACCGGACGTAATGCCAATTCAATGTCAGAAGCGCTAGGCGTTTTGTAGTGGCAACTCGCTAAAAGCAGAACTCGTGTACAGGCGTATTTTGTACTACTTTAAAATATTCCGTTCGCAGTTAAATCCAGTAGATTATGATAATGCTCGGAATAGTTATCAGTGGACGGTATTGTGCGCTCGTCCAAGTTTTAATAACATTCCCGAGTTAGCGCAAACTTTTCAATTTGAACAATCTACGTCGGGATCGACCAACTAAGGGCGTGTGGTTAATGTTAAGTTTTTGAGGAAATCTAAAAGTTAATTAAATCAATTTAACGACCAGCTACTTTGCAGTTTATTGCATTTCTTGTGTGTAATGGCAAGTTAAACATTAGGGCCAATTTGAAACGGTGTCACTTAAATTTAAAGGTCCGTAAACGTCAAACTGGATTTTGCATAGCACCAAGCAAGCAAGCAAGCAAGCAAGTAAAATTGAGTTTGATATTTCTTATTTTAAATTTAGCTACTTTTAAATTAGCGAACACACTTTCGTATTGGTCACATTTATAACAGAATTATATTCTTAAATCGGGTGCTCTATTCCACAATGCCTAAGCGATATGGTCTTAATCTTACTTTCAGAAGAAAGCGTCAAAACAAAGTGACTTTTCGTAGGGTTTATTTGCTGCCCGTTTTTATGTGTTAGTTTTAGTTAAAAGTTGGGAAAAAAAAGACTTACTGCCGAGTTTCTTGCGGCGTTTCTTCTCAGCAGATGTCACCTTTCAAAGCGCTGGGAGCTTCTGAGACATGTGCAAGAGCCCGTGTGGTACTTGCAAAATAAATATTTTCATTTTCATAACGTAATATAGTAACGATCGGCTTCTGTATCACAAAGGCAAATGTCGAATAGAATGACTGTATTTCGTATTTACAAAAATAAATAAATATCAATATCAATATCAATACATCTTAAAAGTCATAATAAAGTAATTATAATACAGACTCTTTTATGAGTATTACATTTGAACAGTGTTATACGAAAACAGAGTCCATCAACAAATGTCGAGCCACATGGAGTGTTCCAACGCTGATTTTCAGTGGATCCGGAGTAGGAGTACGAGATAATCACTCAAAGATCTCAAAAGAAGGATACGCCTATCAGTACAATTTCTCATGGAAGGTTGTCAAACGCCAGCGCCATGGCTTAACCACATCCTACTACTGATGTCTTAGTTCTTACAACATACATACAAAAGTCTAAAATTGCTTGATTCACACGCTATCATAATATCATTGTGGACGGTGAGGTCGGTGCTTCTGTCTCACAGGTTGCGGAATTGTACTAGATTCTTAATTATAATAGTGTAACTTAAACGGGTTTCAAGGATCGTGGTTGCCATGCGACTGAACGTACGATGGTGTCAGATTCACGTTCTGACACCTCAAAAGTAATAAGAATCACGAGAATTGCTTACTATATATTTCAACGATATCCCTGCAATAGAGCACCTGTCGTTTGAGTAATAAAGCTATAAAGCTTCAGTGGTGCAATTCTTCTACGTTCGCAGCGGCTGTTCAGCGGATAGACGAAACTTTTAATTGAGACTGTAAGAACCAATTAATTCGATTCAATTTAAATGTCTCTCATCACTGATCAGGCGATGCGCACGTTAGTGAATTACACGGTAGTTATTAAAATATTCTAAATGACCAACAGCATTCAACAACGCAATATTTTGAACCTAGCTACTTCTTACTCAACTACTCTACTAAAGTGGCCGTCGACCAAAGTGACGACTGGGGCAATACAACATTCGTTTTGACCCCGCACTATGTGACCCTGCAAATTTGAGTCACTCTCCGTAAGATCCTGCAAGTGCAAAAGAGATAGCATGATTTTAATGGTTTTATGGTCCCAGTCGTCACTTTGGTGAACGGCCAAAGACTTTTTAAAATCTTTAACTATATAAATCCTATAATCGAGAAGGCTATTTATTAAGTATACTTCTAATAAGCAACGTTTAAAATTTCCTTTTATTCAAAAATTCAAAATGAGACGTCAAATGATTTAAATAAGTCAACAAAACTGTATTTAACTAAACCTCCATGCACGTCACAATTATGAATTCTATAGCTAATCTACTTCTCAATTCACCAAGTAGAATTCTACACGGCGGGGTGCTAATTATGAAATAATTGAAATTTGGAGTGAAAAATTATGCAAATGGAGGTAGGACGAAGGTAGAATGACGTAGCGACAGAACAATGGCAGCCATCGCGAAAGTAGTTAAAGGTGTTGCGTAATAGACTATTGACTGTAAATTGAACTTAAAAGGGGAATTTTAACGACGCAATTTGGGAGTCACTAAAAATGGAATAGGGGATAAATACGTGGGGTTTTGGAATTTGTAGGGATTAAAGTCTTGGAGGGTATCCTTTCCTACTAATATTATAAAAGTGAAAGTATTTAAAGATATTTGGGTATTCGTTCCACAATCATGTCTAAACGGCTTTGGAATACAGATAGACCAAATCGAGATTAGATATAGGATAGGTACTTTTCATCCTAATCCCAAACAAACAAACAAAGCCGGCACAACCAGTGTATAATAAAGCTTTTTGAGTAACAGTATTGTTAATATTCGTGGTATTTGAATGATTTTTGCTACTAATGAAAACAAAATTATATATGAACTAGTTATAATAAAGTCCATATAACAATGGTTTTTCAATGATCTAATTTCACTTGCTTCGGTAACGCACCGTCCGTTGCTCGATTTCGAGGTGTTCTTCTACTCTAGTTGTTTACAGATATGAAACAATGTCGAGCTGATTACGACAAAAGAATAAAGATGAATTAGATTGAGTAAAAGTACAAATTTCGTCAATCATTTCCTCGCGGGCGATAAATCGTAAACTGCTTGAGAGAGTTATATCATGAAGCCTCGTGAACGTCAGCTGCAGTTTCGTGGGTAGGTTGCGCAGTGGTAAAATCACTCGCACGTCCAAAACATGTATATTTTTTTAATTAATCCCCCCCGATCAAAGAATAAAGAGAATCCCGAAAATTTATCAAATAATAGCTAACCCAATATCTTGAGTGAAAAAAAGTCAGCTGACTATAAAGTGGTGGATACACGTCAGCTTTCATATTCTGGTGACCAACTGACGTATGATCCACCACTTAATAATCAACCGACTGTTTCTTCTTCAAACATTTTACGAGTTATCGTCCGAGAGGGAATTGGTCATGAAAATCTGTTGCTGGCTCACGAACTCTAATGCTTTGACAGTTTTATATCCCAGTGCAACTTTCCAATTCATACAATTTTCAACAACCAAATTGACCAGGAACTTCCAAATTTCAGCGCTAACTACACCGACTTAATTATTAATCTGTGCTGAAATTTCGCTGCTTTAATATTTTGGTTGCACGCTGCATTTTGCTCGTGTTATATTTTGCTCAGCACAACCCTAAGTGGCTGATTGTAATTATGGCTGCTATAATAGTGTCGCCGGCGATCTGGCGCATTATAAGATTAGAGTTGCGCAAAATTTAAATGCTTTAGTCGAAATGAGCGGGCTATAGAAGTATGAAACTTACGACAGGTTCATAGATCATCATACATACAAATTCGAAAGAACTTGATGTAAACCGTAGATTTAAATCATTAGATTAGTCCTTACACCAATAATCTGTAGCCAAATTCATGAATATGTGCGTGAACCGAGAGAACTAGTGTGATCTCCTTTCTTCTATTGTAACAGTTGCATTCTCTTTCACGCATCCGCTATTTTGACGACCAATAATTTTAACAACGGGAGAAAATGAAAATCAATTATTTTGTTTAACTACTTACGAATAAAATATTATGCGTTTCGCTTTATTATTGCTGTTTAAATTTTTCCTCCATCTTTAAATGGCAACACGACTTAGTGAGACCCTTTCTCTCAGGAAAAGTTAATACGGTGATTTTGATATTTCATGTGCACTCGTTACCGCTTTCCGCATGAGCACTAATTGCAGCATTGCGAATTTTGCTAACCTCACGAGTGACGTATTCCGGTGCGGTCACTGCATAGCATTGTGTTATCTAACGATTTAACCTATGATTAAAACGACAAGTCAATCCCAAAAAAGTACAGTTTCCGGGAGTTCTCTAGAGAAGGGCGTCGTTTGACTATAATAATCACATCTAAGTGACCACAAGATCTAAGATTGAACATGCTTACCCAGATAATGCATATTCACTCTCAACTTAAGGTAAGCTTGTTAAAGTTCTGAGATGCAGATCCGTTTCCGACGAAATCCGAAGTGTAAGTAAACTTGCATATATAACAATGCAACTTGAACCATTATTCGCCGCGATGTACCTGACCAGTAGAATATAATAATAATAATAATAATAAATAGTTTATTTCAGAATAAGTACAATTCCATAGATGGTTAGTAACATTCAAAGCTTAGCCTAAGTTAGTTTTATTTATTTATTTATTTATTGATTATTTTTACAATAACTTATTGAATATTCCCTGTGACTAACCCAACCAAATGTATTAGGTATGGGCAGTCTGGCCGGCTCGCGATCATGTTAAGTATGCTGTTGTCACTACCGCGCACACGCTGCAGCAGCGACGCAGCCTTCTTGCGCATGATCGCATGAAACCCATCCGTGCGAGCTTCGGCGAACATCGCCGACGCACTGCAGTGTCGCGGCAGTCCCAACAGCATCCTGAACGCGTTGTTATATAAAGTTTATTTGGATTTAACCACATAGTAAACGTAAACTCTTCTAGTTTGGTGGTTTCACTGCTGTTCTGCGTAGTTTGAGGTACCGGGATTGGTTTCTGCCTGAATAACCTACCTATTTGTAATTTTATTGGAGTCTAGACCATGTCGAATATAGGTCTTGTGTCGTTTGCATGTCTGTCCGTGTTGTTCACTGATTTAAAATATGGCAGGTTATCTCAATTTTAGACTTATAGTATTGACCTATTTCAAAATTTTCCTCACACGCCTAACTACGTTACGTAACGGTCGAAGCATAAATCATCATAACACTGCCGCAGATACCCAAAGGTATTTGATAAATGTTTCACGGTACCACGGAATCCCTTCGATCGCGCACCTGCGTTGCAATAAAGTAATGGACGCACTCCATTGCGGCCTACATCGGCTCACTTGATTAATGTATCGGAGGCGAGCATGCGATCGATAACGTAATTGGCGATCAGCTTGGAAAAGTGGGATGGAATGGAACGGGGTGCGCTTGAAGGCAGTTTTTGATGTCGCTTCTTTCATTCTTTATCAGAGTTTGTTGTTAAATATAGGGAAAAATACTAAAGAATACCAAAATATAAGAACACAAAATCAATTTTAAAATGTATTATAACAAGTTTTATATATAGACAGATACACAGGATTAGTATTATATAGGGAAGGTTGGACATTGCTTTCAAGAGACATCAGAAAAGTAAAACAACCAACCAGTGGTTGAAAGGTTTCTCATAATATAAAATGCTAGCACCAAACCGGCAAACAATTGAAATTGGCTCTAACACTGGTCAAAAAGAATGAAGATAAGATTAACTAGCTCAAATATTGGCCAAACAAAAGATTTTAAAGATAGCTTTTCTTGTACTGCTGGTATTTGCTCAAACGTTGGCCACCATGTCCCAAGCGATGAGCCAGTCCAAGGCAGAAATTATGCAAGCAAACCCTCCCCCAGGAGCTATTAACATTCTGATGAAGACGGTATTATGCGTGTGCCCAATAGGCTGGCGTAAATAACTAATAACGGTCAGAGCGTTCAAACATGATGATGTTGAACGTGCATCATGAAGATAGATGTTACCAGCTTAGAACGAGGGACGAAGAAAGTTATTGAAGCACCCAGCCCCCATAGTAACTTTTTTATCGCACACGTAAAGCAATTTTGTTTCTCTCTTGCCAATTATTTAGAATGTGACAAATTATTTATCTATTTATTTAATTTCAATTGCAAAGTAAGAACTTAAGAATATAAAAGATGAACGGGGGGCATTTTTTACTAGTTGAACCGTAATGTCTATGGTTACCTACTCAAGTGCCCAAGGATGTTTAAGTGGACCAACTGCACCCCAAACGTGATATAACAGAATCATTGAAAGTTCTCCTATAAACCAATCGTTTACTCCATAAACATTACCAATTTAGTATTGTGTAAACACTGGCGCAAACGAGTAAACACGTGCTTGAGTGCGCATTGAAAACGTGAAATGTTAGACGCCTAAGAGTATTTGGCCCTAAGGTTATCGTTCGTCAAAATATTGTTCTTGTAAACTCAAACATGAAAGCATAATATAAACTAAGCTTTAAACCAATAAGATTACGAAATTCTTTGAAACTATTATTACCAATTTTTATATTTGCGTGTGATACCGGGAAAGAATTGGACCACTCCATCTCTTCTGATGGTGCAGATGAGGCGACTAAACCGGCCACTACTCAAAGTGGCATGGTAGCAAATATGTAGTGCTCTATTTTCTCTGTATCTATGTATGTATATTAAGTAACATTTGTAAATGACATGCCATGACGAACAAGTGATTTCCGACAACATAGACGTTCTTTAAAAAAATAAAAGATTATTTGAGATTATTGACGGACACTAAGAATTAGTGAAAATGAACATTGCTACGCATCCAATGCTCGTAAGTACCTCGTCAAACTTTTCAATGGTTCATTCTTCTTCGTACTCTTTATCGACGCCTCAGCATGTGCCTTTGGCGAAGACCTACATCATTAGATACACCATCTATCCATTTAAATTTATCTCACACGCCTTCTTACACGACATAAATATACGCCACATGCTGTACCGTTGGTAATTTATCTGTGCCAACGTGTCTACGGGCCTGAGACTGTGAATGGGCTCATTATCCAGGCCCGTACAAGGTATCGACTAAAAACCTATCCCTCCCATCTGCATACCCGGTACTAAAATTGTACACGATTAATTTATGTGCTACTAAACCCTGTATAAATAAGCTATTCAGTGCCTTCCTCGGAAATTTTCATCAATTAGGCGAGGTAGGGATAGTCGCAAATGTTTAAAGGTCTTTATTTTTATTATTGTTGCCTGTTTTTATTAAGATGGCCTACGCAATAAGGAAATCAGTCCTCTTCTTCAAGTGCCACTGCATTACTGGAGGTTGGCCGTTAGTTCTGAAAACTTTCCTCGGTCTTGAGCCATCCGGAATAGGTTGCTCTGCACTGGTGATCCCGGTCCCCCTAATATTACGCAGCTATGATTTCTTCCGCCTTCTAGGCCACCGTTTTCCCTCTCTTTTTCCCATCAATATTAGTTGAATCAGCTGATATCTGTCATGCCGCAACACGTGCCCCAGATACTCGATTTTGCGCTTTTTGACGGTGTACAATAATTTTCGGATCATACCCGAACGCTGAAGCACCTTCTCGTTGCTGACTTTCTAAGTACAGCTTATACGAAGCATGCGTCGGTAGCACCACATCTCAAACGCTTCTAAGCACCGCATGGTGACTTCCATTATGGTCCAAGATTCGCTGTCGTACATAACTACAGACTAAATGAAGCAATGTAGGAAATCAGTCAGTCAAATTCTAATATGATCTTAAATTGTAAGAATAAAACAGTCGAAAATCATTCCCCTTCAATCACACAGACCCCCAAGCCCTTTTGAAAATCTGCAGTAAGACCTGCTGCTTTATTCGACATCGTTATTTTTAGGGTTCCGTTCCTCAAAAGGAAAAAACGAAACCCTTCTAGGATCACTCGTGTGTCTGTCTGTCTGTCTGTCTGTCTGTCTGTCCGTCTGTCACAGCCAATTTGCTCCGAAACTACTGGATGGATTGAGTTGAAATTTGGTATACATATGTAAGTCGGTGACCGCAACACGGACGCGTGACGTAAATATATGAATTTTAAACATGGGGGCCACTCTTGGGGGGTCAATTAGTTTTTTTTTTTTAAAGTTCTGCATCCTATATGTTGTGACATATCAAATGAAAGGGCTTATTGTATGGATCTTAAATATATTTTCTTTTGAATTTTAAGTAAAATAGTTTAGAAGTTATTTAGGAAAATAGGCGAAAATTGACCATTCCCCCCCCCTTATTTCCAAAACTACTGGGGCTAAAATTTTGAAAAAAATACAGAAAATAGTTCTTTACCTATAGATTACAGGAAAACCTATAAGAAGTCTATGTTATTTAAAGTAACGTAGTAAATTTCAGATAATCATGTACGGAACGGAACCCTCTCCACGCGAGTTTAACGCGCACTTGTCCGGTTTTTTTGCCTTTATCTTCCTTTACCAGTAAGAATAAGATAAAACGTGTCCGTGGTTACAATAACGCTTAGATTATTTGTAATACATATAGATTGACAATAATAGTTGCCCTTTTTTTTGTTAATAGGCCGTCGTAAATGACTTGAGCAATAGCTACGGATTCATTATGAAGTGATCTCCCGTTTAAATTAACGGCATTAACAATTTACGGACTTAAATCGGCGCTTAAAATTTTCTTACATTCATTTTCACTTAAATCCTATGTCCGAGTGTAAAATACTTCTTTGGACTCCATTTTGGCAGACGCCTACCAATCTAGACTGGCAGGGTTCCAGACATGTCTGGGATTGGAATTTTGGATAGCGTTAAATATTTTGATAAAAAATATAGAGTAAACATGATACTGAAAAATGATACTTATAATATCACAGGTCAAATTAAAATTATGATGGAATAAACGAAAAAGAAATAGATTTTAATTAGGTAAATCCAATTTTTTATCTCATGATCAGTTTCTAATAACGGATATTTCATTACTGAAATAGACATAAAATAATTATTATATTCTCCTACAATTAACTTTAACATGCTAAATATTTTTTATAACAATCATGTTTAAGTTAGAAACGTTATTTTGATCTCACCCAAAATAAATCCTCGGATATAATTTCTTGAGACTAATTTACATACCTTTCCTCATAATTTTTTCATTTTCTTTTAATTAACTTGTTCAAATTTAGTCCTGTCTGCTCCTTTGTGAAGGCGCGATCGAGAAAGTCGAAACAAAAGTTTGTTAGGGCTGCGTAAATTGACGGTTTTGTTGCTAAGTTCATATTAAATTATGTTTTGCGGGGATAAGAAACAATTTTCTTCTCAAAGAATGTTTGCAATAAGGTTGAGATTACTTATAAAAATATATATTTTCTGTTAAGTATAATGACTCTTGGATTTTCTTATGGATGACTTTATTTACAACACTGTTGTCAATTGATAGCTGCTTCAAATTCAAGTCGTTTAATAATAATGATGATTTATTGTCAAAAATAAGTACAATATTCATTTGAATTCCCTGACTTCTTAACTAGGTACTCTGAAGACCTGTCTTACAGAAGTCAGTGCTCTCTCCCATTGTGTTCTTAAATTCTATTTTGTGTTATTTTAGCATTTATCAGTAATATCTTTAGAGTTTGTGTGTGTGTTGGTCTGTGTTAAATTTAACGACAAGTTTTCAATGTGTAATTCCTTCAGTTTCGTCATAGTCTAGTGATAATTGTTTATTTAACAAATAAGACCCGTATGGGATCTTTTACTTGTCACATGAATATAAATTAGTATGTGAATCTACCAGCGCTTCAGACGGGACCATATTTTCAATTGATACATTACATTACATCCGGAAATGAAACCCTGGATTCAATTTTGAAAAAGATACTTCTAAATAATAAATATGCCATGTATTTACTGCCATCCGCTCATAAACGTATAACTTTCCGGCCAAAAACACGAGATGTTAGGATATTAAGAATCGGAAAAAAAAGCGTTACTCTTCGAGACTGCCTCATAATAATAATACACTATGTATAAAGACATCGTATATAAAAAATCTATTTTTATCCTTGAATTCCGATTTTATATTCCACTATACCAACCAGTTTCACGCCTCATATCGTCGCACCACAGACAAAGTAGAACACTGACGCACCGCCTCCATTAGTCGTCAATATCCAGTGTTGCTATTCTCTGATTTTCTCAACGTCGAACGCAACGCTGTGACATAGAAAACAATCATTTTTAACAACTGATTGATCTAAAGTGGATTCATCCATACTTCGCTGGTTGCGTACGACATTGACATAACTCAAAATTAAATGGCATTCGATTAGAAACTTTAATTAAATAGTGTTATGACTTTTATGAGAATAGAGATTCATTTCCAGTTGCGCCACTGTCGAACTAAAGCCGCGACTTGTCTTATTTGGTAAACAAGTTTCTAACCTCAAAATGCACCTTTAATGGCTAAAACAGCTATCTCCTTGCAAATAAAGGAACCGGAGACAATATTTTAGACATCACTGCCAATTTTAAGCAAGGTTTTCTTTATTTAGGATTAAATAGCTGTTTCATGCACATTTTGAGGTTAGAAACTTGTTTACCAAATAAGACAGGTATGGATAAATTCACTGTAGTGATTCCACTGTCGGACGACAAAACTTGACGTGGAAGGCGGTTTCGTTTTCCGCTTTGACATGAGTCCCGGGCCTATATTCAACATAAGTCTGAGTGATACCACAGACCAAATATCGCGAAGACACTGCTAAGCCTCACTTTTACCGGCAAATAAAGCTGCCAAACTTGCGGGGCGCGCGGGGTTTTTGAGCGCTGTTATTGGTGCGTTCGAGGTTATGCGCACCCCGCGCACAGCCTGTTCCCCGACATTTATGGCGTTTTGCCTCTAAAGGTGGTAGCGGGTGTCGCCCAGCTATGCGGAGTCAATTGGATATATGGTATGTGATTGATACAGAACCCAATCGTTAATAAAGTAAACGCAAAGTAAGATGAAGACGAAGCTTAATAATAATATACCAAGTAGGTATGGTCCTTGGTCAAGTATGTGTGTATTTTTGTTATTCGTGATCTAAGTTAAGGCAGGTAAAACTAGTTTGTTTTTAAATTTAATAGATTCGAATCAATTTAATAGCGTTTAAACCCCATCATTTCAGCTGAAAGAGGTCCACTACTAGACCTCCCCCAATGATCGCCAAAACGACCGATTCTGTGCTGCTCGCATCCAGCGGAAACCTGCTATTTTCACCAGGTCGTCAGTCTACCTTGTGGGTAGTTTAAACCCCATAAAACCCAGCAATATCCTATTGTGGGACATTTCGTATCGGTATTCTATTACACATAGGACCCCTAGTAGCATTTTCCGTTGGCATCCATTGGCCAACAGTAGGGAATCCGTCGGGACATAGTTCATAGTTTGCCCACATAAAACTAACATTGGACCAATATAACTAAAAGATTATATCATTACGCTCAACTAATTACCAACTTTAGGCCATTGTGAAAACCGCTACCGTTGCTTAAAAACGGTTGGCATTTCTGCATTGTATACCACTAACGTTCGTCCAATGCACTAAAATATTATCGTTACGCCCATCCACTTAACAACGTTGGGCCAATGCCACTTCTGCTACCACTGGTTAAAACTGTTGGCATTGCTGCATTATATTGATTCAGCAGTAGAAATTCTACAATGGCCCTTGGGTGTAGGCCCTACCTTAAAAAGACGGTCAAATTTAACCGTTGTCCAACTAACGAGACCCATGTGGCCCGACCAAATGCCAACACTAAATGCTATTAGGGATAGCGGCAAACTCGTCGCTGAGTAAAGCGGCGAGTTAGAGGATATCCCACAGTCCGCAACGCATTTACACTGGCACCGTGGCGCGATAAACCGCTCCGGCTCTCCGAGCGCTGCCGAGCGCTATCATTAACAACCTCGCCGAACATTTATCACTTCCGATTTCTTAGAGAATCGGATTTGTACAAGTTTGGTCTATTTCAAAACGTAAATTCATGTATCTAGAAAGGCGGTCTATTTACACCTTCAATTCGAAAAGATCATTTGTTTTTACCCTGTGTAGCGGGAGTACCCAATGTCTAATTTTGCTCCCTGCTGTTCTATTTCAATTAATAACAGCTTAACAATGTTTTTTTGTACCTATATTATTTGCATGCTGTTATTTTATTACATAAAAAAAGTACAAAAGAAACATAATGTTGTTATTAAGCTTGTTCCAATTGTTATTCTCATATGGGAAATGAAAGGCAGTGTGTTTTATTAGGGTCATTTCAGTCGAAAGGAGTAGGTACATGTAGGTACTTTGGAGTAAAAACATTCATATCTCGGGGTGTATAGCTTTAACCACTCGCTACACTCAGGATTACATTAAAATCCCTCGCTTGTCTCTCTATATTCTCTAATTCTTAACTGGACTCTGCATTCATTATTAAGCCCTCGAATATACCACTTGGCTTCCATGTGACACAATCTACTATTACGTCACCTTTCATCTCTCCGCTCACACCCATTCTACACCCTCACATCTCATTCGTCCACCTGTCAGCTACCTATTTAAGCTTGGACACATCTTAGCCGCCGGAGTGATGTATGTACATGCCCGTAGTCTGCACTAAGCCTTGTCTTAGGTACTTCGATTTATTACCTATTAGTCTGTCAATCGTGGTGGCGGTTAAAGCTTATAAATGCCGTTTAATGTGTATGGTTTCCTGATTAAATTGGAACTATATCATCAACTCAGAATAACGGGACATTTTCATCCCTCCGTTTGGTTATTGGGCTAGGGTATCGTTTCCATTAGATATGAATAATAATTCAGTTAGAATTACGGATAAAGTAATTTCTAATAAAATCACATGTACCTAATAATTTGCTAAGAACCAGGATTTGGATACATTACTTAACCTTGAATTGCATAGTTCGAACTTCGTTTTTAAATTATCTGGAGTTCTACATAACGTCTTATATAGTCATTAATTTTCAAATATCGACTATGAAAGTATCAATTTATGTAAAGGACATTCATTACAATGTCAATAGTCAATTTAAAGCATTCGTGGAACAATGTCCACAATACAATGACATTACAATGTCCTGTCGATTTGTTTAAAAGGATCGGGTACTCGGCCTGCCTTTTAGTGCTGCACTGTTAGGGTAATGAGAACGTACCTCCGGATGCGGCGAGCAGGCCGTGCGCGCGCAACAGCGCCAGCAGCAGCAGCGGCAGCAGCGGGCGCCGCCGCATGCCGCGCGACCCCGCCCCGCCCGCGCCGCGCCGCCGCTCGCACCCGCCGTAGCCCTCACCTGAAACAATAATAATAATTAGTAGTTTATGCAACGGTTGCATAATGATAGGCCTTAAAACACTAGTGCGGTTTTATGAAACGAGCAGAGAGGCGAGTTTCATAATAAGATCGCACGTGTGTTTTAAGGCCAAATTATGCAGAGTTGCATACATAACTTTATCTACACACATATTATAAATCCTCCATGATGGGTTCAGAAACAATATTTTCTGACAACAAGTTATTTGTTGCAATCGTGGCTGCATATTTCCGATATCCGGCGCATTTTCACATCACACACACTCCGAGAAGACTACTTACTATTCATATTTTCAACTAAAATGTAAATTACACATGAACTTTTTCTATTCAATTCAACAAAATTCTACTTTCGTTCAGCAAAACGTCAACGCGGCGCGGCGCGTCAATAATGGCGGCCGTCCGTCAAGACCCTGTTTTTTTAAATCATAGACAAACGGATGAAGTCTCTATTCTCACGTCACTCGAGATCAAATATTGTGCAGTTTATATTAAAAAAACATACTGAATTGACGTTTCGTATCAATAACTGTTTTAATATCTGTGGATACTAGAATAGAGACCCACTTGAGTTTGACAGCTGTTCCAAATTTAATCTCATTTCTTTACTAAAAACGATAAAGAAGTCATGTTATTTCTTCATCGCAGCATTGGTTTTTCCTAATTGGTTGTCAAAATGGTGGACATTTCCTATGGTTTTTGATTAACCAATGGAGGTTTTATGATATGGGTGTAGATAAAATAATTTTCATAACACGACAGTTGAATACAGACCAGCAAAGTATTTATTTATTTATTTTATTTATTTTAATTATTTATTTATTTATTTCGCTTACATATACTCGGTAACATCAGATAGGTACATAGTAGAAAATTATAAAAATATTACGCAAATGTACTTAAAAAGATGCGCGAGTAACAGTAAGCAACCCTCCGTACTAGTTTAAAACTGTATGACGGCAGTATACTTTGCTGGCGAATATCCCGGTCAACAAAGTAATCGCCCAACCACACTTGCACCGTGTACCGTAAGCTTACAATTTAAGTTTTCATGTTCAATTGCATTTGCGTAAATTGTATCCTAAAGATTCCATATAAAAATTTCAAAAGATTCCATATAAAGATATAAATATAAAAATTTCAAAATAAAAAGAATCGTTTAGAAGTAGATTGTAATCAGCGTTCGGCGTGATTCGGCTCTGTTCGGGTGGAAACCGCCATTGTGGACTGGAAATAGATTTTGCGGGCATAAAATCATTGAAATAAATTCATTTTTTAACCGAGCGAACGCGAAGAGTCTCCGTTTCAGCTTGGGCAAAAATGCTTTCGTATGTCCAGATGTTCAGATGTCCGGATGTCCGGCGGCTCTCCTCTACAAGTCGCATTTCTCAACCGATTCTCGTGAAATTTTGTGAGCATGATCAACAATTAATTAATTATTATGTAATATTTTTATCAATTCAGATTTTCGATCATAATGGGCAAAATATTATTCGCCAAATTTAACTTCCCCTAAAAACTTATGGCAGTAGTTTCATTTCCCAAACGAATCGTTGGCAAATTTACATTTCGCATTTTATTCATTTGATCAAATTGCAATGTCATACGCTGCTACATTCTCCGATCACCCCTGGGTGAATAATATTCATCAAATAATATTCACCCACGACAGTTATATTTTATTATCTCAGTTACGTCCCGTTTTTCATACAAATACGAGTTATATGCAATCATTCTTTTCCTTCGCTGCTTAATAAATTCTCGTTATTGGAGACGTTTAATTTAAATTTTAATATCGGGGTTTGGATTTAATTTTATTCAAGTTCGTTCGAGCAATGTTTTTGACGCATTGACGACTCAGAGGTTTTAACGACGCTCGTATTTCTTTTAATCTTTCCGGATCTCAAATAGCCTGTTTGGCGCTTGTTTGTCAATTTAATGGGTTTTCTTCAAAACATATTTGCTTGGATTTTTATTATCTTTCGCTAGTGGTGAAGTTTTAACATTATTTATATTTAACGAGGTTTAAATGGAATTGCTACGGAATATTAAACTTAAGATCTTTTAGACTGTTCTTGACTCGTATTCCTGTAATTTAACCTGATGGAAAATTGTCCTCGTATGCTACACCAAATGCCAATGCGTTTTGTGGCTAGGTGGAGAGGGGATTGGGAAAAGGGGTAATGATGAGCTGTTGGGTCTTCGTCTTTGTCTACATCTTCGGAGACTGGTGTTTACGCTAAAAAATACTTGCCTATATACAAAGAAAACCTTAACCCTATAAAGGATCTAATTTTAAACGACGACACTTATCGGTGCTGTGAATATTTTGATAAAAATAAAAATATGTCAACCTTCAAAATCCTTTCCAATCTGTTATAAGTATCAGCGGCACCAAAAAGTAATCTCGATCCGCCATTATTAAAGAAAACCCCAAAACGCCTCAGTGCAAGAATGGCTCCAGTAAATCAATTGTTACGGTAAAACTTGGAGTGCCCGGCCCACGTCCCGTACCTTACGCTATTTGTAATTGAATTGTCAGTTTATAGGACCCGAGTGGATAGTGCCCTCGATCCCTTATAGCGGTCCAAGGTCGACGCGGAAGCGGTTAAAAAGCTCACGTTGAAATTGCATTTTTACCCATTGCTCTAAAATGCGTACACAAAATTTCGTGTCTAAGCTGTTCATTGTTGAAGAGTTCCTTTATCTGGAGCTTATCCTGGATGTCGATTCAGGTCATACTTACCATAAAAATTTATCGTAAGCGGCATGCAAAACTTCAACTCCGTAGTATGATAGGAAGTGTTTCTAATTAAGCTTGCAAAGTTTGACCTAAATAAACCAACTAAGAAACGTTGCAAGTTAATAAAAAACTTGTAAAAAAATGCAATAGACGCTGCTTTCGATGCAATTCTACAAAGGGTATTTTTTTTTTATAAAAACTTGTTTTTATTCTACCGTCAGAAATAATGTGCTTTACAATTCATTAATACTTTAATTAAACTTGACTGCTTGATTACAAATCCATAATTACACAGAAAATATCCAAAAATTCAAGGCCTCAGACAAGTATCCTAAACACACCGCTTAGCCTAACTTTTACTAGTAAATAAAGCTGCCAAACTTGCGGGCCGCGGTGCGTTCGAGGTTATGCGTACTCCGCGTCTGCCTTTAACCCCGCCGCTTATAGTTTTTAGGGTTCCGTACTCAAAGGGTAAAAACGGGACCCTATTACTAAGACTCCGGTGTCCGTCTGTCCGTCTGTCCGCGTGTCCGTCTGTCCGTCCGTCCGTCTGTCACCAGGCTATATCTCATGAACCGTGATAGTTAAACAGTTGCAATTTTCACAGGTGATGTATTTCTGTTGCCGCAATAACAGCAAATACTAAAAAACAGCATCAAATAAATATTTAAAGGGGCTCCCATACAAACAACGCGATTTTTTTTGCCATTTTTATAGATAATGGTACGGAACCCTTCGTGCGCAAGTCCGATTCGCATTTGGCCAATTTTTCACCTCTAACGCTGGCCGCGGGGTTCACCCGGCTAATATAAGCGGAGTTTATTGGATCTATGGACTGTTTCAATGTCCAACTGCCCAATTTCATATTCCTCTTTTTGTCGTCACTTGCACCACATCCAAACTGGCTCTAACGAAAATCACCTCCACGTAAAAAAAGAAAAGATTTTAGAACTGCCCGGCTTAATTCCGTAAGATTTGGCCGAGATATTTTATATAAAAAAGTTTTACCCATTCTTATCTGCGCAGGAGTTTTAAGCCCGGCTGAACGCACTGGGATTAGGGTTAGCGAGAGTTCTTAGGAATGTAGGAATCATTCGACAGGTGACTTTGTTGGTGACCCTAGAATATGGACGGTTACGGACCAACGGATCGGGTTGTTGTGGAGATCATCGTTGAAGGACTATGTGGGCGTATTTCGGCTGAAGTTATGAACTTAGCATACTAAGGTTTGCACTAATTGGTCTTTTAATATATACTGTAAATAATGATATTGGGCATGTCTGCCATTTGTTGTTTTACTTCATATTGCAAGTGAAAATTAATAATTTTTTCTTTTTATAACCGCGCCGTGCTGCGCGCTACGTTCGTAACGAGTAGGAAAGTTTTTCACTTTGTAGCGAAAGTTTAGTTTAAATAAAAGACCCTACAGGGAATTCTTGGCTATGGATTAAAGTTTAGGGAAACCCCTTTCAAATATTACAACAATGCTCAATAAATTATTAGTCTATGAGAAATTCCTGGAGCATTCTGGGAACAGGCGCCTCATTCGGGAACGCTAAGTGATTCTGTTGCGACTCGTATGCCAGATTTCTCATTCCACTCTTCCGCATGACGCCAAATGCGTAAGAGCGAGATGAGAGATCTGGCTTACGAGTCGCTACAGAATCACTTAGCGTTCCCGAATATAGGCGCTGATTTATCCAGGAGCCCATTATTTAAGCGATATGTCATTATTGAGTTTTTTATTTGTACTTTTATTTCAAGAGTAAGAAAAACAAAACTACATGATTATCTGAAATTTCCTGTTACTTTAAATACCATAGACTTCTTCATGTTGTTTATAGGTTAAGAACTATTCTCTGTAGATTTACAAAATTGTAGGCCATGTAGTTTAGCAAATGCTAAATTTTCGCCTATTTTTCTAAATAACTAATTATCCTAAAATAATTTATAAAAATATTCTAAATTCTCACAAAGAGACCTTTTCATTTGATATGTCACACGCTATAGTTTGCAAAACTTTTATTTTATTTTTCTAATTCCCCAAAAGTGGCCCCCATGTTTAAAAGTCATTTATTTACGCTACACATCCGTGTTGCGGTCACAAATTTGCATATGTGTACCAAATTGCAACTCAATCGGTCCAGTATTTTCAGAGCAAATGGGCTGTGACAGACGGACGGACAGACAGACACAAGAGTGATCTTATAAGGGTTCCGTTTTTTTCCTTTTGAGGTACGGAACCTTAAGAACGATGAATAAGCATTCCTTTTAACTGGCAAGTATGCTAAATAATAGTATGACTCCACGTTTTTAACTTATAAATACTTTAAGTAGATTAATCGACATAACGTTGGACCCATAAAATATCTGCCAAGGCAAGTCATCAGGAAATATACTTCACCAATATTTTATTGCCATCTCCATAATATTCCGGTTTAGGTGCACAAATATCAAGCCACCATAAGTTTGATTAGACTCAGTCGCAATTACATTACGACTCGGAAGACCAACACGGAACGTCTTCTGTTTGTTTGTGTTGGAAAAGATACCACTAAGCAGTTAGGAACTTGACAGTCTTCTTTGTAACAGCGTCGAACTTGACGTTAATCGTAGATAATTAAATTAGGTACACATTATTGTACAGTTTTTTTTTTATAGTAAGAGGGGGGCAAATGAACAGGCGGGTCACCTGATGGTAAACAATCACCATAGTAAAATGGTAAAATGGGTTCATCAGACTCGGAGTCGAATTGTGAATCTAGCCGCGAGTCTAATTTGGAAACTAAAATGTTTAGTTTAGTTTATATACGAGTATAAACTTTAATTTGTAATGTTGTATTAGTTTATTGTGTTGTGTCAATGAAAATAAACCACAGTCGCAGTGAAAGAATCCAGTTTTTTCGAAGACTCTAGCTATAAAGAAAACTCGAGTCGCTGAACTCCGGCTCGATAGTTTACACACGCTCGATACGACTCGGGACTCGGAGTCTTCGAGTTCACCGAGTCGTCTATTAAGTGAGTCGAGTCCACAAAATTAGGACTCCAGGACTCGAGTCTTTTATAACACTATTTGTGCCTCTAGTTCTGGCAGCGGCATATGCGGAATCTATTGAATATATGGTCTGTGGTCAGCATGTGTTGCAATGCTGTTTTTTTGTCATTACCCTTCCCGGGCGCCACCAAAGTTTCATCATAATCGGATGAATGCGATAGCAATGCATACGAGATGAAAAAACAAACGTTTTTATAGTAGATAAAGGGTTTAAAATTAAATGCATGCATTTTAGGGAAATTTGGTATTCTAACTTCAACTCCCTCTTCCAACCCTTTCCGTTTTATTTCCAGCTTGAAATTGCCCTAAACATAATATCGAAAACCGCGTTCAAATCCATCCAAGAGTTTAAAAGTTTCTCGCCCAAATACAAATAATTAGACAAAGACAGGAAATTCAAAAACCATTGGGATGTGTTATGGCTCATTCCGAAGCCCCCATCGCATTTTTTCAATGTTATCTTCAAGGTACAGATATTTTCCACTTTACGATTCATGATAACGAGACCCATATAAACTACTCAATTTATCGATTTATCAAGTCAGAATAAGTAAAAGTACCAGTGCCTAACTAAGAATATAATATACAAACCAATTCACCGTCACCGACGGCGTATTTCCAAATAAAACGTCTCAAATAAACCCTTAGTTACTGTACATTATCGCCGACAATATCCGAGCACAATTCAGAAGCCATTTCAATATCGTCCCATCTCTATACAAAGCAGAGTTGCGGCTGAATTCATCAATTACATTCCCCATCTCAATATAGTCGGGGGGTTTTATCAAAATAAACTGTCTTGCCAAAGAGACCGACAAAGAGAGTCATAGTACTCAGAAGTACGGGTATATCCCAGGAGTTTCATAATTTTGAGTTCCATATGGAACAAGGTATTAAAAAAAAAGAAATATCTCAGTAGTTTCATGTGGAACTACTGGAACATATTCATATCTAACGTTACCTTTTTACAAGTACGAGAAATTTTAAACGGACGGTTTAGACTTGTTAAATTATAAGTTGTTGCTTCATGAAGCTTTACGTCAATAAACCATGTTTTTTCAATTTAAGTACATTAATGTCATCTTCATTTGATCTTTTTCCCAATTACAATACCTATTCGAAAGTTTAATATGATTTTTAAGGCCGCTTAATGTTACCCGAGTGTAAGTACAACGTTATCCAGATTAGCTGTAGTAAAGCCAGGTTTAAAATTAAGTATGTAGTTCCATATGGAACTATTGGGATAATTTATTTGACATTGAAAATGAAAATGAAAATGAAAATATTTATTTTGCAAGTAGGCCACATGGGCTCTTTTACATGTCTGAAGCTACCAGCGCTTCGAAAGGTGACATCTGCTGAGAAGAAACGCCGCAAGAAACTCAGCAGTAAGTCTTTTTTTTCCAACTTTCACATTAAAGTTTTAACTAAAACTAACACATAAAAAGGGCAGCAAACAATCCTAATAGGTAAAAATTAATTATAATAAATAACTAATAAGGGAGATGGATAGCCTCCGCGTCTGGACAAGTACTCAGGACAAACTCTCTAAAGGTCATCATAATAATAATTAAAATAAAGAAATAAAGAAATATCTAAATTGATTACCTAATCTAGGTTAAATGGAGATGTAGACAGTCTCCACGGTCATTGATATGTATCTTAATTGTTCCGTATGGAACTAGATTTATGGAACTCTTGAGATATACCCTGAAGAATGCAGTAATTATTTTCAATGCCTGGGCCTCTATTTGACATGGCCTAAGCGATAGATATCGCGATGGTTTAACAAATCGGCCGCCTTTACTTTCAAGTTAGTAACAGCTACCATATCGTAGCAAAATAATTAGCGATATCGTTTGGGCAATGTCGAATATAGACCCTGGTCACCACAGAGATTGTAAAGTTCTCGTAATACTATTTGCTCCCAAGGAAACAATTATCTCGTCGCACGAAACACATCGTGCAGTTTCCTATAATCCATAATATAATTATTATCCATAATTTCTGAAACTGTGTTTGTCTGTTTGTCTTTTCACGTCTCGTTGCAGCAACAGATCAACGTGATATTTTTTACTGAGATAGTTGCAATATGGGAGCGTAACATAGGGCACTTTTTATCCCCGAAAATGCACATCCCCTGAGGGAAAAGCGATAAAACTTTGCGGGCACAAGCCACTATTCAAATAAGATGACAAATATTTTCGGTGACGTAAGCAACACTGTCACTCTCAGAAGAGACATGTCTTACTAGATAGAAAGAAGCGATTACATAAGGATGCAGCGCAAGCATTTGTAATGGGCGATCTACACGGTGGACCATCGTCGGTCATCGCACGGGACGCATTTATACGTAAGAACGAGACAGAGATATCTTTATCTCATTCTTACGAATGGCTGCGTCCTCTGCAATGGCCGACAACAGCCCATGTAGTAGTAGTGTAGATCATTAGACAAACTGGACCTCATCGACCAGCGTTTTCTTACAAGCCTAAATCAGGCGCATACTTTGTGATGTGTGCGCGTTCTAATGTAAATGCTCAACTTATAATCTTCTTGACATGAATTCCTTGGTTCAACAAGCATGAATGTTAAATATGTTAACACGACTGTATATGTTACGCGTTCAAGTGTGTCAAGCCCATGTTAGTCTGCATTATATTATGTGTAGCAAAATATTGTATATCCCAGAAGATCCGTTTATTTTATCAGCATTTTGTTACTCAATAATACTGTTTTTTTCTGTGTATTGTGTGTGCCATTCATTAGGTGACAATAGGAGGCTGCACCTGTCCCTAGCGAATAAAGCTGAGATACTGCGGTAGCTTTGGGTACGAATTGTTACTGTACGGATCGAGATTTTATACAATATTAGTCGGTAAGTCGTTTATTAAGTATTTGGACAGACCAAGTAGGTACCTATCCTAAAGAACCGCTGAGCCTAGCTTTTACAAGCAAATAAAGCTACCACCTGCGGGGCACACGGGGTTTTTAGAGCGCTGTAATTGGTGCGTTAGAGGTTATGCGCTCCCACACCTGCTTGTAGCCTGCCTGTTTAACAGACTTTAAAAAAAATCCGAAGGAGGAGGTTCTCAACTTGACGCGTATATTGGTTTTTTTTTTGTCTGTAATGTTGGCGGCGGTTGCGCGGCTATGCAGACTATTGGGTATATGGTCTGTGATTATTTGATCTCTCAAATAATCACAGACCATATACAAACCAAAACACACTCTCGGCTATTTTGGTCTTGGTAAATCTCCATTTTCCATTTTAGTGGCTGTAAGCAAATCGTATTCATTAAGTAAAATTTCCAATTTAATGTGAACAATCCTTGCCCTTCCCTCGTTTCATTGAAATTCAGACAGGAAATAAGACTGATCCCTGGTATATTTTCTGGATAAGATTGTACCTTAAGGTGCTTCCAGATCGCGGAGCACGCGAGCTGTACACTTGTATTTTTGTACATGCCCGTTCGTCATATGTGGACGCACCATTAGATTTGGTCCGTTCTAAGAAAATTTGTGTAAAACCATTCAAGTCCGCTCGGAAATACCAAATATTTTGGGTGAGAAAGCGATCAAATCTTTCTAATTCGTATATCGATTTGTGAAACCAAGACAAACCGATAAACCAAGAAACACTTTCGCATTTATAGTTTATGAAATGAATTTACGCAAACTGTTCTTGTTATCGAATACTATCGCTCGGTCCCTTTTACTTGTGTCGGCAACAAGCAGTATTTCCGATACATTTCGATAGCGAGAACGGTTTCAATTAACTCATGGTAATGGTACTGGGGCCAATTCGAAAGTGTGTTCGATAAACTTGAAATAAGGAACGTCAAACTCGAGTTTGACAGTTGGGTCTATACAAAATCGAGTTGATGTTTCTTATTTTCAGTTTAGGGAATTTTAGAGGATACCTTTTCTAATTGGACCGTCTTTCTGGTAATGTTCCGTTCATTGTATTTCATCTATTTAAATAACTTATGTTTGTTGTGATGAGTCTTGTCAAAAATGTCGCGAGTCTTGAATCTTAATAACATCTTAAATTTTTTCATCTGTCAGAAGTCAAGACCCTCATCGCGCTTCCATTATGACTTGACACGATATCATTAAAACTTAATACAAAATGATGGATTTTATTTATTTATTTATTTAATATTTATTGCACAGTAAGTAACTTAAGACTACAAAAGTCGAACCTTTGGGCTAGCAGAAACTTAATTATGTGTCTGTGAACACTTGTCAGTTAAAAAAGGTGTCTTTTTTAGATGTTACATTATTACTGGACTTTGGAAATGGCCAATGGGTGAAAGGGTCCAACATCATCCAAAATTCAACAGCGCATCCTTGTCAAATCCAAACAAACGTCAATTCAAGAGCCCGAATGTCCAGATTGACAGACAAACCTTATGGATGTATTGAATAATAAATGAAAAATTTAAATTTAAATTTTCTATGAAAAATGTTTACTCTTATATTGTAAATGCGTTATTTCTCGATACCAAAATGAATATACATTACTAGTGGTCCCGCCACAGCTTCGCCCATATTTTCCATACAATATTTGTCACCTCTTTTCACCCCTTTAGGGATGTAATTTCAAAAAATCCTTCGTCAGTGCACCTCTAGGGTAATCGAGGAATATTTCCTCCAAATTTCAAACCTCTAGGACCACCCATTTAGGCTGTGCGTTGTCTATAAGTGAGTCACGGTACTGTTTTATATGTATTGATTTTTTGCTGTTTACCGTTGTTATTAAAACGTATTGTCCAATTGTTAGATTGATAGATTACCTTATTTATAGAATAATTTAGTAATAACTTTTGCCGCCTGATAAGTCACGGACGCTTTCATTAGTCGGACCTTTCGTTTGCTCCCAAATAATAAAAGTCGACCAGTTACAAACCTGAAAATACACCTTTGTATTGCAAATCGATAACACATCGCCCTACAAACCCCATTCCCCTAATTTATATTCAGTTAGCGTGAAACTTCCGTCGGTGGCGGTAAAAACAAAAGTGGGAGACAATCGGACGATTCCGAAAGTTCTGGAAAACCATCCAGAGATAAGCGACTTCCCTTGAAGTTGGAATGGGAGATAGCGTGAGGTCCATTATTGAATCTCCGGTTTTCCCCGATAGCATTTTTGGGGTGTTTAATTTTTGGGCTCGAGATAAGATTGCGCAATTTATATTGTAGGGTTGAAGTTGTTTCAAAGCACGAAAAAACACAATGAATAAAAGTATTATATTAAGTTCCAATCGACTAGGTAAGGCACACAAAACTGAATAACATTAGCACCAACTAATCTCGGCCATGGCACCACAGAACCAGTTACAACTTAAATGAGGTGCCAACGTGACGGCACCCAATCCGCTAATGGTCTGTACAGCGCCATCTACTGAATAATGTAGCGAACTACGGCTTTGTGCAGCGCTGGGGAACGTTTTACGCAAGCTTCTAATTTGTATAATAAGTGCAGTGGATGCAGAAAGAATGGCGTGATTCTGTTAGCATAGTACTGTGTTATATCTTTCTACTTCTAGGTAGTCTTGAAAAGAGCTAGAAGACTACAGGATGTTCTTTTACAATGAAGTCGGGTTACGGAAATGATTAAACAGAGTATAAAATTACCTAAACAGGAAAGAAGAATAATTAATAATAACGATTGAAGTGGCATGAGTTATTTAATAGGCATCGATATCCTGTGATGCTCACAATGTAATTAAAATATTAATCAGTTAGTGTTTTTTTGTAATGCGTTGTAATTACTGTTTAGGCTAAGTTAATATTGTAGTGCCCTTGCAAGGTGTCACTTATTGGCTATTTTGATATTACTTTCTATTTAAATTTATGCATGATAACAATAAAATAAATGACATGAACTTAAATTATTCAGGAATCTATAAAAAGTCATTTTTTACAATGTGCAAATAATGCACAGCGATGGCTTTTTTCTCCTACTCATTTTAACCTTGTCAACGCCAAGCATGTCTGTGCCTCTATTCGGGAACGCGAAGTGATTTTGTAGCGGCTCGCAAGTGAGATTTCTCACCCCACTCTTCCGCACGACGCGTAATGCGTAAGAGCGAGATGCGAGACTCGCTTGCGGGTCGCTGTAGTATCACTTAGACGTTCCCGAATAGACGCCCTGAGAAACTTGAACTTTACATCAAACCAATTAAGGGCTTTTTACCCTGTTCAAACCCTGACGGATATATCCGTCGTTGGCGTTGAAAAGGTTAAACTTGAACAAAAGTAACTTTTAAAGTTCAAGCAAGGCGTCTATTCGGGAAAGTCTCAGTAATACTGTAGCGACCCGCGAGCGAGACTCGTATCCCTTACGCATTACGCATCGTGCGGCAGAGTGGGATGAGAAATCTCGCGCTCGAGTTGTTACAACATCACTTAATGATCCCGAATAGAGGCGCAGGATAACTATAAAGTTTGCTTGCAACTACGTTTTTCTTGCTCCTTAGGTTTTTTGCGTAGGGCCCGACGCTACCTACAACTGTTGTAAGAACGGGATAAAGATTTTTAATTCCGATTTTATTACATTTAAAATGCAACTATTGTCAATGATGTCATCAACAATTTCTTTGTCGTACCCAAAGTCATATTGCATGAACATAACTTTCATAAATGAATTGAAGAGCATTTCTGTGTCCTCCTCCTGACGCGTAATGAGTACATTAAATTATTTAATATGCACTTCCAAGTTTGTTCGCGCGTACAATTTATTCAAAATAAGCCCGGTCCTACAGCACTTGTAGTGCTATTAAAAACTTTGCGCGTAGCATAGACTGAATTCAGGTAGAATAATTAGTCTGTTGCATAAAACATGGTTATACACATACCTTAAAATTTAATTGTGGAAATTTTAGCAAATAATTTATTGAACACCCACCACATAAGCAACCCCGTCTCGATTCAAAGTAAAGCATTGAAATGTGTACTTTAAATCGTGACCAGTACGTTGTATTTTGAAATACAAAAACGTTTTATACTATTTCATTTGAAAATCCACTTTACTGAACACGATATAAAGCTCACAATTTAATGCTTTCTAGAACGTCTAAGTCAATTTGAGTCTAATTTCGGCCTTATGTCGTACTTATGTTTACATTACTCTGTATGTGCGCTGATGGATATCCGTTGTTGGCGCTGTAGTATTGCGGATATATCCGTAATTAGCGCTCTAAAGGTTAAAAACTATACTACGCCTGATACAACGAAGTTATATGAAAAAGCTTTTTTACGTGGGATTAAAATAACACTCGGTAAAATTAGTAGTTACTTACATTTTAAAAATGTCGCTACATTTCAATATTTCTGCCGAGTTCCTAGGACGAACCATCTCTATGTCGAGATTTTTTTATCTTTTTTCCTTGTCCACGGCATACGAACAAAATGCCAACACATTAGGTAACTGAAACTTTATCTAATTAATATGAATGCTCAAAGTACTTTGTTTTTGTTATCCTATTGTTCGTCCAGTTTAGTCGAGAAACAAAAGTCCAATCAGAGAAGTTACAAATTAGATCAAATTGGTATTTTCTGATTTAACGAAAGTTGCTACTGAATTTAGTAAAAAGGCAATTAGGTAAAAGTAAAAACAGGTTCTTCTAACAAATAGATTTTGCAACGGTAAATACTTGTTTCATTCTTTCATAATATTGAAAGTATTAATTATGAAAATAAATATGCATACAAGTGTATAGCAAATAAACAAAGAAGCGCCACGTGTTGTGATCGGACTACTCACATCAATGCGGGAAGGTGTCAAAAAATGGTTTCTTGTGCTCCAAAGTGACGCATTCTAAGCAAAAATGTGTATGACAATACATTAGACATGTATTTTGATAATCAGTAGACCGCATGCAACGACACCACTTCGTTATATTACTTCTGGGTCCTACGTCAAAAAAAAATTAAGCTAGTTTCTTCATTATCACTTATATTAATATTAATAAAGAGATAATAATTTAATTCTATATTCATAAAAATGATATGGTTATGATTTGTCGTTGTAATGTTTCTACTTATTTTTTTTTTGGGTTTTTATATATGATGTAAAATCAATGTTTCGACTTGTGAAGATGACTTTCTTGCGGCGTTTCTTCTCAGTTATAAGGTCCTATCTGAAGCGCTGGTAGATTCTACCCAGTTTAATTTATTCATATGACAATTAAAAGAGCCCACTGGTGGCCAATTTGCTGAATAAATGATTTGCATTTGAATTTGTACTCGTATACATATAATGAAGATTTTAAGCAGTATTGTTAAATTTTAAATGTTTACAATAGCCTACTTGATTAATAATGTCGCAGTGCCGTGCAGCCTATAATTGTATCTTATAAATAAATAAATAAACAAATAACTAAATGACAGATTATCTTCGATAACTTTTGAGGCCTATTTTTGTTACCGATGAAAACAATGAATACCTAAATGAATATGAATATGAACCTACCGCGAGCGTTTCGTCAAAGTTTTGGACGAATGTTGAAAGCTGGCACGAACGCGTACGTACATGAAAACATGAGCGAAAGTATAACAGACTAGTGGACCCGCCACAGCTTCGCCCGCGGTATTTTCTCTACAAACTTTATCACCCCTTTTTTTCAAAAAAAAAACCCTCGTTAATGCACCTCTAGGGTACTCGAGGAATATCTCCTCCAAATTTCAAACCCATAAGACCACCCGTTTAGGCTGTGCGTTGTCTATAAGTGAGCCACGGTTCTGTTTTATATGTATTGATTATGATCCCCATTGTCCTAGACAGATGGTCTACAACTCTTCAAATCTATCTGAACCTTGAGAAATGCTGGACAATATGAAAGCACTCTACGCTGCTCATATAGTGATATTTGCGAACGATGTTGAAACGCTAAAGTATTTGAGTAAGGTCTGGACGTTTCTCAACAAGGGTCGCTTACAGGCGAGTCTAGCGGATACATAATGGTAAATATAAAGCACTCTGCAAATACTTTTGTGTCGCACTCTATTTTTTATTATGTTGTAGTATAGCAAAAACAAAAATAAGGGCGCTTGCAGACGACGTGTGAAAATAATAATAATAATAATACTTCAGGAGATAATCCTTAACACTTATCGATCTAGTTCCAAAGTAAACTCTAAAGGCTTGTGTTATGGGTACCAGACGACGATATACATACTTATACATATAGAATACATAGGAAACATCCAAGACTCAAGAACAAACATTCTTGCTCGACACACAAATATATCAAGGCTAAACGCGTCGCCAAAATGAAACTGATTCGAAATCACTGCTTCTTGCCAAATTTTATGATTCTAGGTCAACGGGAAGTACCCTATAGGTTTTGATTCCCTTTGGATTCCCATGAAAATATCAAAACATGTAGCATAAAGGCCGTATCTTTTGATTGCGATGATATAGAAGGTTGATTTTTTTCACAGCTTTAAGAAATTGAAGACCTGAGTATTTGATATTAATTTCAACTTGATACCTCCACGCGTTTCTGAGAAAAAGGTCTTGACAGACAGACAGACAGACAGAAAGACAAACAAGTGATCCTACAAGAGAGCACACAGCCGTCTATCTCCACGCCAGTAAGTCACACTCCGGTGCTGATCCCAGGAGCGCATTCAGCAGGCCCAGGGCACGAGGGAGCGGCGAGTTTTTATGCGCACAGCTGGTAAGGCCAGTAAGGAGAGCGTACCCGGTCTAAGAGTTATCCTGTGTACCATAGAGACGGAAAGTCTTGCCAGTTTTTCCACCAGTTCCGGAGAATCACCCTCACCTCGCCATCTCATAGTGAGCGGGCCTACTTTCTGCCGAGTTTCTTGTTGCGATCAAAATAGGTGGTAGCTTCAATCAATTTTAATTTATTCACGTGACGAGTAAAAGAGCCCACCAGTGGCCAATTGGCTGAATAACGGGTTGTTTTTTTTTTAATCACACACATGATTGAATTACTTTGCAGTTGCATCACGATATTTTTTTTCACCTAAAATAAGCTACATAGAACGCAGTTCGGTTTTAGTCGCATCGCGTTACGAAATAATCGCCTAACTCACATTCTGCCTCGAACATTCGATTCCGTGGATACAATTTGGAATATCCACCAACATGATTACGTCAGAATCCCAAGTTTTTGTGGATCTCGTTTGACACACGCGCGAAAATGAGAAACTTTTAATTTTGTTTACAATCCCGGAAGGTGTTTGCATGGTGTCAACCCGGGAACTTTTCTATTAAATTACGCAAATTTCATGAGCGATGAGGGTAGGTTGCAATCGTCTCGAGATGTAAGCGATCGCGCCTGATTGGCTCTTTCTGTTCGACGCGAAGCGCTGATTGGCTGGCTGCGTAAACTTTGCGACGCGGAAAATTAATTTCAAAGGATTAGTTAGACTCAAAGTATATATGTAAAAGAAATAACCCTTTAGGTAGTCGAGTGAAAGTAAATTTTTCTTCAAAGAACTAGTCATCAAAATTTTCCACGAAATTTTTCGTTACAAACTAAAATATATCTCTAACGCCAAAAAACAAGTATTGAAGGCAACAGTAAATAAGTGTGCAATTTATTTGATAAGAAATTCTAAGAAAAAATATTTTTTCACTGAATTTAATTTATCAGTACTTGAATTTTCATTAAAAAGAAACCAGAAGCAGTTGGGAAACTTATTTATAAAAGCAATTCTGGAGAAAGGCTTTCGTTGAAGGAATTAAGGCAATCTTTGCTAGCGACATCTTTAATGAGCTGACGTCCGAAGTAGGGGCACAAAACCAGGGTCGGAAGGGTATTATATTATTAGTATTTATCATCATTAGTATTTTTTTACGGAAATATCATTATTCAAAAAAATACTATTTAATGATAGAGTAACATATTTAAGAAAATAGTCAGTACGGTCCTATATTTTTATGTACCTACAGCTTTACATGCAAAAATAATAATAACGCGCCAGAAACCCTTTAACCAAATAAATACCTACATAATATTAGTGTTTAAAGGTTATTATTGTCTAACTATGATCCAATCTTTATAAGTTGAATTCGGTTGCCAGTTTAATGAATTAAAAAGCCTAAAACGAAATAATATCATTTTTTTTGTAAATTTGTATCTGCATCGCGGAGCGTAGCAGGCTAAATTTATACTAATTTCGTGGCTCCAGCCTAATTCCACAGCGGAAAGTAATATTTTAATCGGATTATTAAGATAAATACGACGTTTAAAATCGGAATCGAGGATAATTTCGTGCGTCACCGCCCTAGCGACCGGCTAATTTTATTTATCTACTGGCAAATTCCGAAACTTGCGTGGGTCGTTAGTGTTACTGGGGCTGTTGATTCAGTTAAATCGGTTTCTAAGTGAACTGGATAAATACGCTTGATTTCGTCTTGTTTTTGTTTATATTCCGCATCATAATAAGGGAGACAGAATATTATATCTGTTTTCTTTCAAGTATAAAATTGTCACTACATTAATTAACTATTTCTACACGGCAGTCAATTCACAATTAGTAGTTTATGCAACGGTTGCATAATGATAGGCCTTAATACACTAGTGCGGTTTTATGAAACGAGCTTTTAGCGAGTTTCATAATAAGATCGCACGTGTGTTTTAAGGCCAAATTATGCAGAGTTGCATACATTACTTTATCTACACACATATTATAAATCCTCCATGATGGGTTCAGAAACAATATTTTCTGGCAACAAGTTATTTGTTGCAATCGTGGCTGCATATTTCCGATATCCGGCGCATTTTCACATCACACACACTCCGAGAAGACTACTTACTATTCATATTTTCAACTAAAATGTAAATTACAAACAACTTTTTCTATTCAATTCAACAACAATTCTACTTTCGTTCAGCAAAACACCAACATGGCGGCGTCCTCCGTCAAGACCATTTTTTTTTTAATCATAGACAAACGGATGAAGTCTCTATTCTCACGTCACTCGAGATCAAATATTGTGCAGTTTATATTAAAAAAACATACTGAATTGACGTTTCGTATCAATAACTTTTTTAATATCTATGGATACTAGAATAGAGACCCACTTGAGTTTTGACAGCTGTTCCAAATTTAATCTCATTTCTTTACTAAAAACGATAAATAAGTCATGTTATTTCTTTATCGCAGCACTGGTTTTTCCTAATTGGTTGTCAAAATGGTGGTCATTTCCTACGGTTTTTGATTAACCAATGGAGGTTTTATGATATGGGTGTAGATAAACATTTTTTCGCGCCCTATTTGGCATACGCAAATTAGAATAACTCTAGAATATTGTAGACCTTTTTCTATGATTTTAGACTCTGTTTAGCCCGTAAACTCTTTTGGGAACAGTCGAAATGATGCCAAAAAAGTATAACCCCTTGACATTTTAATACAGAACACATTCCTACTACTACCCCTATTTAATATTATAATTTTGAGACTGTTTTTGCCCTTCTTTCACGAAGCATCGGAGCATCGGATAAACCAGCTTTAAGTATAGAGATTAGTTTATGAGCCGAAAAGTGAGATAGGCTAATTTTTATGCCTGAAAAATGCACGGTCCCCGTAGGACAAGTGCAAGTTGCAAAACATTCCCATTCCCTAAAAATGTGGAAATGTTCTCAGAAATTCCTAGAATAAGAGAATATTCTCAGATGTTACGAAATATCTCACGTGAAAGTTTCGCAACTTTGTCGGTACAATGCTTACCCTTGGGACCTTATCCAAAGCTGTGACCCCCACAGTTCCATCAAGACACCGGCACCTAAAGCCTTTATTCAAATGTCGAAAGCTCCGTAGAGTCGGACAAAGCTATGAAAGTCAGAGCTTTCACTTTTGTAAATTATTATTGAGGCTAACTGAAGGCTATATCGGTAACCGCGCTACAAGCGACAGAGATATTGAGGGGAATTTATTATTTGAATACAAGAGGATTTCTTTTATAAAATGTTTCTCGTAGCAATCAACAATTTGTTTATGTTTTGATGATAACACAACTGAAATATACAGATTGTCTGTTTTTACAGTAGGACTAGTTTGTACGTGACTTTTGATATTGATTTTGATTTGAACATTGATTTCAAATTATAAAAGGGAGAATTTATTTAAACTGCACCTGAAGCTATCAAAATGAAAATGAAAATATTTATTTTGCAAGTAGGCCACATGGGCTCTTTTACATGTCTGAAGCTACCAGCGCTTCGAAAGGTGACATCTGCTGAGAAGAAACGCCGCAAGAAACTCAGCAGTAAGTCTTTTTTTTTCAACTTTTACATTAGTTTTAACTAAAACTAACACATGAAAACGGCAGCAAACAATCCTAATAGGTAAAAATTAATTATAATAAATAACTAATAAGGGAGATGTATAGTCTCCGCATCTGGACAAGTTAAGCTACTTAGAGATGTATAAAGCCTCTAAGGGTCATCATAATAATAATTAAAATAAAGAAATAAAGAAACATCTAAATTGATTACCTAATCTAGGTTAAAAGGAGATGTAGACAGTCTCCACGGTCAAGTATAAAGAAGGAGATATAATGCTATTAAAGGATATCCAAACACCAATAACAATTAGTAACGTATCAAGTCAAGTTCGCTATTAAAACCAATCTTACCTTTGCTGGTATATAATTAACGAACCCTTTGATCCTCTGGAGTTGGTTATAAACGCCGAATTGCAGTATCGATGGACGAACAGTTTTCATATTAGTTTCGTTGCCTAATGATTTGACCTTCAATTGATGTTGAGACGCTTGCGAGTAGTATTGAGATCAATCAATCAATCAATGAATCAGAATTTTATTTGGATAAACAAAAGTATGAAATGGTGTTAAATGTCAAAAAGCACATTTCTCGTTTTACCGTAATATGGTGTTCGAATGTTAAGTACTTAAAATTGTATAACATTTAATTAATTTTACATTAAGTACATTACAAATTAAACTAAACAAAACAAATTAATTATTAAGATGTTGCTGATATTGTTGTTAAAAATAAACACCAACCAAAGTTACAAGATATTGAAATTAAATAGGATGCTATTTAAATTTAACGTGCAGCGCGAGTCCAGTTACTGAAGTTAAATTCTCGTAATCATGATTCTTAAATTGATGGTTTATTTAAAAAAATGCTGTTTCCGTTTAATATTAAGTATTATTTAAAATTCCGTATCGATTTAATACAGCCATGATACAAGAACTAAGTTAAAAATTTCAAGAGACCACCAGGCAGTGGGGCAATTTCAAAACGGTGTTTTAATTTAAAATTTCCTAAAAAAACTAAGAAATGTCAAACTCGATTGAGTATAGCACAAAACTGTCAAAATCGAGTTTGACGTTTCTTAGTTCAAGTTTATTGGTTCTTAAATTAAGCGAACACGTTTTCGAATTGGCCCAAGTGTTGTTCAAAGTTTACCTATCTTTATTTGTTTTTAACTTTCCATCCCTAGGCTGTAAACAAGAACCGCAAAGCGCTCACGTAAATTAAGATGTTTCAAAATTTACACAAGCGAAACTTCCTACTTGCATAGCCATTTACATAAAAGCAGGAGCTGCGTCAACGCTAAGAAAAGCATTCCTTGCTCAATGAAACAACTAATATATCATGGCGTAGCGTCACGTACCCAGCGCTGGCTGAAATACGCGCGTATATTTAAGAGAAATGAATGAGGTAGCGCACTTAGTGAGGTATACGCGGCGTAGATTGAAACGAGCCAATGATATTCTACGTCACGTTGAAGCAGCCTTTATTAAGTGTGTGTTATGATTTTAGACAAAGATTTCATCGCGTGTCGCTATACAAATCTGATCATCAATACATATAAAATAGTACCGTGACTCAATTATAGACAACGCACAGCCTAAGCGGGTAGTCCTAGAGGTATGAAATTTGGAGGAGACATTTCTCGAGTACCCTAGAGTTGCACTAAGGAAGTATTTTTTTGAAATTTCAACTCTTAAAGCATGTATATAAAGTATGTATGCAAACTAACGCGGGCGAAGCTGTTATGGGTCCACTAGTATTTAAATGGGGGAGGAAGCAATATCCGTGCCTAAAATTCAATCTCTCAAATAAGAATACAAAAACTCAGAAGTACGAGCCGGTATTGAAAACACGACTCGCTCTAGAGAAGCGCGTCTGACGATGCTACTACTGCATTACAAATTTTAAAAATAAAATACAATAACGCTATTGCATCCGCTTCCTCTAGTTATCATAACGATGCCCTGAACTCGTGTAATGAATCCTGGTGCAGTCGGCAGCGCGAATTCGGGCACCTACTTAATTAGAATGCAGTTTTCTCGTTAAAAATAAGTAGCGTGGAAAACATTTTACTAATATGTTAGCTTAAACGGCGTCGAATTTTGCTGACGGTGTTATGGGAATAATAATAGAGATGGTTAATTATAACGGGATATTATTATGCTCGATCGTAAATATTATAAAATTTGAGTTAGTTCGAGAGAAAATCTGAAGCAGGAGGCACAATTGACTGGGGACTTGATACAATAATGAGCGATAATAGCAATAATAATAAGTGTTATCTGTTTATGGCCGTTCCTAATTAATCAATCAGCGGATAGATTTGTCGTAAAAATTTTACATTTGCTGCATACAAAATTATGTACTCAACTGTTAGTACAGTGGATTTATCCACACTTGTCTTATTTGGTAAACAAGTTTCTAACCTCAAAATGCACCTTGTTTGGATAAATCAGCTGTTTCCTTGCAAATAAAGGAACCGGAGGCAATATTTTAGACGTCACTTTGGCAATATTTAGCCTAGGCTTGGTTTTTTTTTTAAATTACACATTTTGAGGTTAGAATCTTGTTTTCCAAATAAGACCACTAACCGAATCTATCCACAGCTTGAATATTGCAAATGTCAGCATTAAATATATCTATCTACACTCTAGTACTGGGTCCAATTCGAAGCGGGGTCGCTTAAATTTAAAATTCCCTAAACTTAAAATAAGAAACGTCAAATTCAATTTTGTGCACCAAGCTGTCAAAATCGAGCATGACGTTTCTTATTTCAAGTTTAGCTACTTCTAAATTTAGCGAACACGCTTTCGAATTGACCCCACTGTCATTCTAAGACCTATAAACCTTGAAACAATATAAACATAATACTTTAAAACTAAGGCCGCACAGGCAGGTGGCTTGCTTACCGCCTAGAGCCTTGGCTATCAACAAATGTTCTAGTTTCTCGGCACCGGCCGCGCTGCGCGCTTGGCGCCTTCAATATTCACCTGTTTCGCCAGGCTCTAGGCGCTAAGCAAGCCACCTGACTCGCTAGGGCCTAGGTGCTAAGCAAGCCACCTGCCTGTACGGCCTTAGCCTAACACACGTCTGCATGGAGCGACATAGTGAATAAACTTGCTGACTTTCTACAAAGCAACTGAGTACCTACGATGTTTATTAAAATCTGCCATACATCACACTTGCAAATAATGAAGATATAAAACCAACTCAACCAAGCTCTGAAGTAAGCAAGCACGGAAGAATAACAATAACTTAAAGTAAAAAGCAAGCAGAAATTAAGACAGCATCCCAAGTTGGAACTGAGTAAGCAACTTGACTCATAACAATAACAGATAATTTGCTTGTTTGCTGTTTGCGTGTGACTTTATGGCGTGGCTCCGCTTGCAATTATTACTGTGAATGTGGCAGGAGGCTTATAAAATTAGGGATAATGGTTCTAGATGTATCTTCGAGATTACGACTTTGACTAAGGGTTGCGAATTTAAGTAAAAATTCGCGCTTGTTATAATTCTAATACCCGGCAGTATTACCAATGTTACTGACAAGTTTTCTATACGCTCAGCAACATATATACAACCCTTATTTAATCACAATATTACCTTTATATAATCATCCTCGGGATATTACCGGGAACGACACATCGCTAATTAAGACTCATCCATAGATTCTAAAAGGTGAAAAAAGAAAAAGGTTAGGTTATAAAGATACTTAACAAAAACAAATCTTAAAAAACTGATCGAAGATTTGAACCGATACGACAGATTTATAGAAATAATTATTAATTTACTCATTAAGTGCATAAAAGAATCGTAATTTATCAACAAATTCGCTATCAAAGTTGTTCGTATTAAAATCACCAGAAACCCAATAAGACTTCTTTTTTCTTTAAAAATCGCAATCTTTCAACCGCAAAAGTAAACTCATCTGAACATGTTTAAAAAACATACTCGTAGATACATATCAAAGTATCTCTGCACAACATCCTCGTTGTGACCGATATAAAACCGGTAAAATCAGTTAGTCACTGCCAATAACAGAACAAGAAACCGCGGAGGCCGCCGTTAAAATAGTTTCTTTGCACAACAGAACCAAAACTTTGGTAAAATTGTCATTCACTGTCATAACGAGCCCGTTAACAACCGTAAACAAAACACTACAAAAACAACTCCGACGCATGTCTAGATTGATAGAGGCGTATTTGTTTGGACGCGTCGGCGGGCACCTGAGCGCAATTAACGCGGACGCTAACTGATAGCTGCAGGATTGGATGGGTACCGCACTGGGAAGGATTTAAAATAAAAACTTCAATTATCAATAAGATTATCTTACCTTCTATACATATAAATCAGTACCGTGACTCACTTATAGACATCGCACGGCCTAAACGGGTGGTTCTAGAGGTTTGAAATTTGGAGGAGATGTTCCTCGAGTACCCTAGAGGTGCACTAAGGAGGGATTTTTTGAATTCCATCCCTGAAGGAGTGAAAAAGAATGCTAAAGTTTGTATGGAAAATACCACGGGCGAAGCTGTGGCGAGTCCACTAGTTAAAGATATAGTTCTACGCAAATGAAGTCTTGAGCAAAAGCTAGTAGCAAGTAAAACATTATGTCTAACGTCTTCAATAATGAAGAATGAATAAATAAATAAATAAAATAAATCAGGGGACAATCTTTACACAAATCGATCTAGTCGCAAAGTAAGCTCTAAAGGCTTGTGTTATGGGTACTAGATGACGATATACATACTTATATAGAGAAATAAATACTTAAATACATAGGAAACATCCAAGACTCAGGAACAAACAACCCTCATTATGAACTTAATTTAAAATCGATAATTTAGTTGCTATGACAGACTCTTATAGTGGCCCTGAATTTAACATTCAATGACAATTACAATAAATCGTGGAACGGAACGAAGGACTTTTCCGCAAATGTAAAATTCTGTAGATTTAGTTCTATATGTTTCTTCAAGAAACTATGTTAATATTTGTAGCCGTTTGCAGATAGTTAAAGTTTAATCCTAAAAAGGGAATCCGTTCAACCCTAACAGCAATTTTGAACCCAATATAAGGCTTAGGCTTTATAAGTAGCACCTACGTGGGTGTATCAGGTAAAAAAACCTGCCAAGTGCAAGTCGGACTCACGCACCGGTACCAATAGCACCGCAATTTAGCATGGTCTCAACCAATCAATATCAGACTTTATTTAATGATATAAGAATCGTGCAATCTTCGAGTGCGATGCGACCTCGCAAAGGTTATTCCGTTTAACTATTTTTTTTATGTGATGAAATTACAAATTTACGGTTTTCGAACTTTTTTCTTGACTTGTGTTGTAAGACACTGCTTCTTGCCAAATTTCATGACTCTAGGTCAACGGGACGTACCCCATAGGTTTTGGTTCCCTTTGGATTCCCTTGAAAGTATGAACATAATTTTGTGGCATATACGGCCTTATCTTTTGATTGCGATAACTTAGAAGGTTTTTTTTTCACAGCTTCAAGAGATTTCAGACCTGACTATTTAATATTAATTTCGACTTGATACCTCCACTTGTTCGTGAGACAGAGGTCTTGACACACAGACAGATATATACCTAAAAAGATATATACGGGTCGAATAGATAACCTCCTCCTTTTTAAAATTCGGTTAAAAAAATAACACATTCTCCGGTAAGATATTTGGTGCCCAGTATTGAGATTATACAACAAAATAAGAAATTAATTTACAAAATGAGACGTCACAACGCATCACTGTTTCGCGTATCAAACTCCAACACACCGAATTACCTAACCCTTCCCTCAGGGTATTTTTAAAATGAATGACGTCATTGGCTTTGTGGCTGTTAATTAATTTCGGAATGTTCAAAGAATGCCTTGGGGCTAAATTTGTCGCTTCTGAACTGATACTGGATTCTTCATGTAACCAACTCCTTCAGCTCATGAGACGTCTTCATTAGGAACACATCAAAGCAAGCCGCGGCGCGAATATGAGATTTTCAGCGCTTTGCTTTGGGATGTGGTGTTTCTTGCGGCGGATTTATAATTAAACAGTTAAAAGTGGAGCGATAATGGCAAAGAAAGTAATTCGATTCTTGAATGCTTTCAAACAGTATTTCAGGGTGCTTGTTTACTAGATTTGAATGTGAAAAAAATATTTTCGTAATTAAATTTCCTCATTTTCAAGGAAACGCTAAAATATATTGCATTTTCAAATTTGCCTCCAAAATGCTAACCACAGTTAAGTCTTACATGTGACGTCATTTAACTGGAAAGAACACAAACAAAAATACCTACCTACCCCTTAGCACACTATTTTTTATCGCGCACATAAAGCATACGTTCCTTTCGCACCCGCATATTTAGCGAGTTAAAAAGCGAAAGATGCTTTATGTGCGCGATAAAAGCTAGTGTGCTCACTCAGGTTGTCATAAATTAGCTAGGGAGCTAAAATTTCTATATGATTTGTTCGCTTGGCAGACCTGAATTGTTCGATTAATGACAATGTAAAGAACCACAGAAAAATTATCTGCCACCATGGTAGAGCTGCGTTTTCAATGGACAGCGTTTCAAAAAATTAAAAAAAACGGTATACTAAATAATTTGTTCGTATCTGCCTCTTGGACTGATGGTCAGAATCATCCTCAAAACGATGAACATCGAAGAGGCTGACGTGCAGGGCTCTGTTTTATAACGAGACGTAATTGCAATAATGTAAATGAAAAGAGCTATACTAAATCATTTGTTCGTCGTTCTCGTTGCATCCATTCGATTCATTAGGACTCCCAGAATAGAAAAAAAAAGTTGGCAGACGTCTAGGTCATTGTTTTTTTATGTACGATTTTTTAAAGTTGTAAATCAAAAACGCAGGGACGTACAACTTTCATTTACTGGACCAAATCGATATGTATTAACATAAACTTTCATCCCTATCAATATGAAAGACGAACAAATCATATACCATAATGGGACCCAGCTCCCTAACTAAATGTAGAGAAGCGGGAGATAATAATGTACGACCAGGGAATGCACTACCCGATAAATCGGAACGAACGCGAGCGCGATCTGGGGCTGTGAGTGCGATTCAGAACGCACCGGATTGCTGTGATGTTATGCGTTGTGATTAGTATTTTAATTCACGTGAGTTAGAAGTAAAAAATTCAGCTTTTAAATTGTAAAAATTTAATTAATTTTCGTTTATTTTTACATGACTCCTATCCTATATGGATTGGTGAGGGTTCAGCTATCATTCCACAGAAATATTTTAATATAATATAAAGCTCACTAATGCGTGGTAATATTCTGATTGGAACGAATAGTTCCATCAATTCCTTTACTTGAGCACCGTTTTGTCAAAGGGTTGTGATTGGGTTTATACAAAAATAGTATAAGTCGTTTTATTTAAAATGGCTAAACATGATTTGCATTAATTTCATAACCACCTTGGTTAAAAAATCTGAAATCATCATGTAATCCAGGATATAAGCTACTTCCATTCCAATTTTCATTCAAATCCGTCCAGCCGTTGAAGCGTAAAAGAGTAACAAACATCAATCCATCCTACCAAACTTTTGCGTTTATAATATTAGTTAGTAGGAAGTACGTAGGATTTTCGTCGGTAATTCAGCTCCAGCCTTACCTCAGCTGCGGTTTTTGTTCCGGCGCTTCAAAAATTTCCTGCACGCGCGTACTTACATTTTCAACATCTTCATAATCTTTCTCGTGAATTTTATTTCTCGCTCGAAATGAAAAGCCAGCTTTACCACGGATAGCGGTTTCGCTCTCGGCACGTAACTTGATTCATGTTCACATTCGTGTTATGCCACTAATCTCATGGAGATGGTAAGATGAACCAGCGGAGTATGATTGCTTGGCTCTCTTAAGTAACGTATAAACAAAATTATATCCGGCGAAAACACAAAGTATGCACTGGCAAGTTTTTTGGGTTCCGTACCTCGAAAGGAAAAACAGAACCCTTATAGGATCACACGTGTGTCCGTCCGTCCGTCTGTCACAGCCAATTTGCTCCGAAACTACTGGACCGATTGAGGAAAGGTACACATAATGTACTCGTAAGTCGTTTAAACATGGGGGCTACTTTTGGGGGGTACATTATAAAATTTTAAAAAAGTATTGCATATTATTGCGTGTGACATATCAAATGAAAGGGCTCGATGTAATAATCCTAAATATCTCCGAAACTACTGGGACTAAAATTTTGAGAATAATACAGAAAATTTTTGATTACAGGAACACCTATAAAAAGTCTATGGTATTTAAGGTAACATAGGATATTTCATATAATCACCCGCTCTACGCGAGTTTAACTTGCACTTGTCTGGTTTTTATTCTGCTATGTGTTTAAATAAAAGTAAATAAAACGTTTGAGTTATCTTGTATAACTCAATACTATTTGGGAACGCGAGCCGACAATGCAAGGCCAAAGCTCCAAAGAGCACAATAAAATGACGGTTTAAATTTTTCAAGTAGACCGCACTGAATTTATTTATACTTAATACACCAGCGATTCAAACGTTGACATCTATTGAGAAGACCCGCAAGAAATCTTTTTTTTTTCACCAAAATAAAACAATAAGAGTAATATTTTGTAAAGTAAAATAATTCCTACATACTAAATCATTTGTACGGGAATCAAACCGAAGGCTCGCACCACACAATGCGAAATACTGCAGCTAGAATATTTACCAAATATCTGGTCTTTGTTTACGTCCATTAATCCGGTTGAACCCGGTCGTCCGGTGCACCAGCACACCCGGAGAATGCAATCAATACGTTCTGATATTTGAGGTCGATAGTCAAACCCTGGTTTTGTGTTTGAAGCGTGTTGTTTTTGTTGCAAGCAAAAATGTCATTGTAATTTAATTCATACAGTGAAGTCCTCTATACTTGTCTTATTTGGTAAACAAGTTTCTAACCTCAAAATGCACCTTTTATGGCTTAAACAGCTGTTTCCTAGCGAATAAACGACCGGAGACAATAATTTAGACGTCACTTTGCCAATTTTTAGCTTAGGTTTGCTTTATTTAGGATAAAACAGCTGTTTCACCCGAAAATATGCATATTTTGAGGTTAGAAACTTGTTTACCAAATAAGACAAGTACCTATGGATGACCCAGTGTAAGTATTCAAAAGCCATAAAATATAAAATTGCTTGAGTTATACAATATTTGGCGGTACAGCTACATACAAATGCCAAACGATATGGCTTTGAAAGGTTTTCTTTTGGAACGATTTTTTTCTCAAGACTTAACTTTACGGTTTAACAGTTAGGGTAGACTTTTATTTCCAAATACTGTGACCGTGCGACCTAAATCCACGCGTTCCCCGTTGTTTCTGGAATAATTTCTATACAAGTCACAATTAAATTGGTCGTCTATAGGATGCGGGCTGGTTTTTGTACCTGGTCCAACCCTCAAGTGATGAGGGTATTCCCCAATAAAGACAATAACAGTAGGTCAGAATTGGGCAGATAATTATTCAATTATCAACGACTCAAACTGAAGTTTGATGACGTTAATGTATAGACTGAGTGCTGGTTGACAGGTACTTAACTATTTGGGGTATAGATTCTCCCGAGGTGTCTCATGTCTTCTTGGTTATTTAATTATTTATTTATTTAACAGACACACCAACAATACACACGGCTTAAACATTCACAATCGTAACTAGCTAGTAGAGATACAAGACCGGCCTGTATAATCTATGAAAGGCACTCGAAAAGGACGAGATACATTACAATTCATTAAACTAAAACTTAAACGAATTTTAAGTTTAAATTGAGACTAAAATTGTGTGTTATTGGCAAAATACATCTCGTTTGCAAACCACACCGTAACTTCTGTGAATTTGGCCATCAAAGTAACATCTTAAAATGAACTGAATCGCGTTTTCATACTATGACATATTGTATGGCAGCGTGTCATTTTAGCAGTCATCTTACATAAATTAACTGGGCCTCTATTCTGGGCTGCTAAGTGATTTACTATGTCGTCACTAAAATGCCAAAACCGCGAATGTGTCGTTGTAGTAAATCACTAATACAGGCCCAGATCTGTATATGGATATTTTTCCTTCCTGGGATAGGACCTTTTTGTAAACCTCAATGTTCGGAAAACATTTGCAAGTGGAAACTGAAATCAACGTGTAAGAACTAGGCGGAAGCGCTGCCTCATCATCATTATCATCATTATTATCGGTCTACATCCCACTGCTGAGTACAGGCTTCCTCTTATAGTGGAGGGCATGGGCAGTAGTCCCCACGCAGTCTCAGTGTTGATTGGAAACTTCACACGTCGTTCAATTGCTTAGCAGATGTTTATAGGTTTCCTCATGATGTTTCAATGCTAGCGGTAAATGCGAGGCAGAATTTAAAACCGCAAGCCTCAGCATGTAAGTCGCGCGTCCTTAATATACCTCACTTACATGCAGCCACTGCCACTGCTGCTCACGCTGCCAGAAATCATTCCCGCATACTGCTTTCGAAGGCAGTGGATGTTTACATGCTGCTTCCTGACTCACTGCGCGCCAGGCAACGCGAGTAGCATCGGCAGGAGCAGGAGCAGTGACCCATTTACACACTCGCGCTGCCCGCTTCCATGCACACTTCCCTGCTCACTTCGGCTGCATGGGCAACGCGAACAGCAGCGGCAGGAGCAGAAGTGACCCATTTACATACTCGCGCTGCCCACTTCCATGCCCACTTCCCTGCTTACTTCTGCTCCATGTAAATTGGGTACTAAATCCTATATCTTGACGTTTCGACGCCGTCTTAGTTAAAGCAAGCCTGCTGTGACATTCTCCGCTGTGCCTAAGCCTAGATAGATTCGCCCGGGCGACACGCTTCTCGCAGATTATCTCGTCTGTCGTGAAACCAGTGCTTGCCCGTGTACACCGAAATGTCACGATTTTACACGATTACGACCAAAATATTGTCTTCATGTCACAATGCTTTTTAACACGCTTTTATAAGCTTCACTTGTAACTAACAATGTAATAAAATCTAAGAAGTCAATTTTAACCTACTTCTAATTGTCGTAGCAATTTACAAGTCTATGCAATTCGGATGACAATACAATAATTTGGTACTATCGAGCTAATCTGACCATGGAGCCAGAAGGTGGATAGTGGAACTCTTCAATTACTAGTAAACCTCTCGAGTTTGGGTTCATTTGCTTTGTTTTGACGAGTCCAATACATTACCTTGGTGATGAGGTTCTTTTGTACTTTTTCCTGCTTTACTGACAAAAGCTTTTTTTTAGTTTTTGTGCAGTATAATAATTATCATACTGTATGCACGTCCATAAATGCAAAATATTGCATCATAGTAGGTGCTGTTACAAAATATAATAGGGGCTGATGGTATAAAAAAGGCATTTTGATGCTCATTGTATCTATATTGTCGTCGACAAGGCCTTTATTCCACATTTGGGTCTCACATCTTACATAGTGACGATCGGTTTCTGTATCAGACAGACCATAGTCGAATATTGGTTCTGTAAAATGAAAATTAAAATATTTTGCAAGTAGGCCACATGGCCACTTTCACATGTCTGAATCTACCAGCGCTTCTAAAGGTGACATCTACTGAGAAGAAACGCCGCAAGAAACCCAGCAGTAAGTATTTTTTTTTAACATTACAGTTTTAACTAAAACTAATATAAAAAGTGCAACGGACAAACCTAATCGGCGAAAAATCAATTATAATGAATAACTAATAAGGGAGATGTATAGTTTCCGCGTCAGTATAAATACTTAAATTAAAAGTCGCAGAGATGTCCAAGTAAGCATCAATAACAAACGAGATGTATAGAAAAAGGTGTTACAAATGATTTACAACATCGCACGGCTAATATACTATTTTACTGAGACGAATACAAATTCAACCAAAAATAAGACACGGCGAAGTTCGTAAATTATTTCCTCACGGTTTCATCTTACCCTAGGACCTTCAAAATTACGTAAATTCTCTTCAAAAACAGTGACCTCAAACGATCCGGTACATAATAATCTGGGCGTGGGCACGTGACTCACCATAATCACGAGGCGCTCGTCTCAAGTGCGCGCCGGCCGCTTGAGAGCCGGCGGGACGAGAGTTAAGCGGGGGCGACAGAGTGGAGCGGAGCGTTAAGGGTTAACATGTAAGTTGATATGACCAACCCTAGTTTAAAACTACTTATTTTTGACCTTTATCTCACTTTATACTGCAAAGATAAAAAGGACTTCTGTAAGTTTTACAAGCCCTAGAGGCTATAAAAGAATAGGTAAAAAAAAAACGGACAAGTGCGAATTAAACTCGCGTGCGGAGGCTTCCATGTTTATATGAAATTTCATATGTTACTTTAAATACCATAGACTTCTTATAGGTTTTCATGTAATCTAACCATTTATTTTAAAAATATAAAAAATATGTATTATGTAAGATTCTCACTATAAGCCCTTTCATTTGATATGTCACACATCATAGTTGACAAAACTTTTTATTTGAATTTTCTAATTTATCCCCCAAATGTGGCCCCCGTGTTTAAAATTCATTTATTTACGTTACACGTCCGTATTGCGGTTACCAACTTACATATGGGTACCAAATTTCAACACAATCAGTTCAGTAATTTCGGAGCAAATTGGCTGGGACAGATGGCGAGACAGACGGAAACACGAGTGGTCCTAGAAGGGTTCCGTTTTTTCCGCTTGAGGTACGGAAACCTAAAAATTTAAAAATATATCTCACCGAGTTTCTTGCCGGCTGTTCTCAGTAGAGTATTTTTTTCCGAACCAGTGGTAGATTCATTCTTTGACCTTCATAAGAGCTTGTAAAAGCCTAAATTGGGTAAATATATTTAGACTTTGACCTACACTTGGCTATTCGTGCAGTAATCAAAGGGCTAACGTGAGTTCAAATTATCATCATCACCAGCTTTTAAACGTACCACTGCTGGACACCGGTCTGGTCGTGCTAATAGCGCTGGTTTCCTGTGATATTGCATATTAAATAAGTAAACTTATCGAGATCCAGTAATTGCCAGTACAGTGCAGTTTTTACTATGCGCCTATATCAGGAAATATCAATAAATTTTGGCAGTGGCTTGTTACAATTTAACATTCAATGGTTTAGTTGCTCAAGTGGTGCCATACACAACGTATTGTTCTCTGTCGCTCGTGTTTTCACTAGGGGCCACTGAAAATCAGCGCCGAGGCTCGCCACGGCATAACGCTGAGTGGCACCCTCTTTGGCACCGTTCGGCACAGCTTCTTATGGTTATTGTTTACTTTGCTTTCCTTGTTATCTGTCTGTATCAAAAGTGTGTTTAATAAATGTATTTTATTATTATTATTATTATGATTTATGCGAAAAAAAGATAGATAAACTGATATCAACATGAACCGCTGATATCTCGTCACTCGCGACACGCTCCGCCCGCGGGCGTCAGGCCCAGTCATCTCAATCCGTGTTAGTAGAACGTACCCCCCCTACCCCCCTCTAGTATTACTGTTCGTATGTACAAATCCAGATTATCTGTAATTCCAGAAATCGGCCAGCCTGCGAGCCTCGATAGGGTTGTGTAACAAATGTCCGACATTAGTGAGTGCGGCTGGTTAATGTGCTTGTTTTACAACTTTATAGTAGGTGTGGTTTGTTCTAGAATAAATATAAATCACGACACGCAGCTTTTAGTCTGCATCGATAGGGTTGAAAGACTTTCGATGCTTTAAAATGTGTAGGAATTCTCGATAATGGAACAGGTAAAAAGTAAAATACAAACAGTACTGCTATTCTGATATATTTGCACAAATAACGCTGAATATTACGGCTCCTCTTCATATTCGGCCAGCATGGGTAAATAAATAAATGGCCAACATCGGCGCGATCATGGCCACGCATCCGGTTGATGTCTACACATTCGCGCATTTACTGACTGGCGTCTTTAGAAGATGGACGTCGAAGTAATAGCGGCTGCTGCCATTTATTTGGTCAGTATAGAGGTTTTTATATAAATATAATAAAGACATAAATAAAAAATAACCATTATAGGAATGTACATCAAATAATGTCGTCAAAAGTCTCAAATCGTCCCGTTGACCTAAAATCATGAAATTCGCCAAGAAGCAATATCTTATAGCAGTAAGTAAAGGAAAATACGGAGCGCTAAAAAAACCGAACACCGTAAATGACTAAATACATCACAAAAAAAAATTGTTATGATAATGATAAAGGCTCATTTTGATACAACTCAGTCAATTTAAAAGTACCCGTATTCGTCCACCCAACCATTGTCGCGTAAACAAAAATCCACCACGCATGACGTACGACTTTTTTAGTCGACCGCTGCCGTGCAACTGAATTTTGGGCGATTGTGTGGACACGCGTACCATCATCAGCACGAATTCCTTTGATGTACCGACAACTGACCGATTACTCACGAATACAGGGCATGTTGGCCACACACGGACGAATATACTGTCCACACATTCGTGCGTGCCTATATTCGCCCGGGTTGGCCAAATATGAAGAGGAGCCATTACAAATATATCTATCTGCTTTTCAAATAACACAAAATGATGCCGCCAATACGCCCTTCCATAAATAGAAAACTGTGTGTTCAGAGAACCCCAGTTTGAATGGAATGTGTACATTTCGTACGAGTAATACAACTTTATCCACGCAATAATCCTCAGGCTGCCACCGCGACACACAATCCCGCCCGGCAACGTCTCGACGTTTGTTATTCATCGATACCTCGGCACTAATCAAAGGAGTCAATCAGCGAACTGGAGCGGCATTGGACCGTGCGCGCTGCTAAACAAACGGGCTGATTACTCGCCGGGGGCAGGCAAAATCGTAATCAAGCTTGTTTGTATTTCTGCTCGACTGAATAGTAAGACTTAGAAACCTTTAAGAGGTGATTTTATCTACGGCAGACTTCGGCGATTTCATCATCATTGCGCCTAAACAGTGCAAATAATAGCAGTCAACAACAACATAATACCAGAGTCAGAGGGAATGGCAACAGCATTCTTGAGGCCTAATTCACAATCTCCAAGTAAGGCGTCATTTGGCAATAACAGCGAATTTTCTATGAGTTACTCGACGGATACATTTTATTCGGACATTGTGAAACAGGCCCTTACTCTGACTGCCGGTAAATTGGCTGTACCATCCTCCAGTGGTCTTAGTGTAAGTTTGATGTAAAAAAAATCTCGAACGCGTTTATCGTTTCATCCATATAGAAATAGAGACTTTTACACAAACGCAGTCGAGACATTTGCTATATACGTATCGCCACGAGAGTTGAGGTTAATGATTACACACACAAGTACACAATGCCATACAAAAAAAAACGCTTTGAAAATTCGAACGAAATTGTCTTGTCCACACATGACATGCCGCGCTGTGCGTGACCTCAGCTCTCGTGGCGATACCTATAACTCAAACTTACACTAAGGCTCTGCACTGGGACGATAATTAATATTAAGTAGTTTTAACGGGCATATTAATTTTAATCATTACATTATTCTAATTATTGCTTTAGGATGCACAGCGTAGACAGACCACCAACGCGACGGACTGACAACTTGGTGAAGATTGCGGGACTCGGGATGCAAGCAGCACAGAATCGGTCGTTGTGGCGATCATTGGGGAGGCCTATGGCTAGGAGAGGACGTCTTTTGGCTAAATTGATGATTATAATCATGATCACCTTTTTTAAGAAATAATAATATAAATAGAATAATAGTAGTTTATGCAACGGTTGCATAATGATAGGCCTTAAAACACTAGTGCGGTTTTCATGAAACGAGCTTTAGCGAGTTTCATAATAAGATCGCACGTGTGTTTTAAGGCCAAATTATGCAGAGTTGCATACATAACTTTATCTACACACATATTATAAATCCTCCATGATGGGTTCAGAAACAATATTTTCTGGCAACAAGTTATTTGTTGCAATCGTGGTTGCATATTTCCGATATCTGGCGCATTTTCACATCACACACACTCCGAGAAGACTACTATTCATATTTTCAACTAAAATGTAAATTACAAACAACTTTTTCTATTCAATTCAACAACAATTCTACTTTCGTTCAGCAAAACACCAACATAATGGCGGCAATTCGATCCTCCGTCAAGACCATTTTTTTTTTAAATCATAGACAAACGAATGAAGTCTCTATTCTCATGTCACTCGAGATCAAATGTTGTGCAGTTTATATTAAAAAAACATACTGAATTGACGTTTCGTATCAATAACTGTTTTAATATCTATGGATACTAGAATGGAGACCCACTTGAGTTTTGACAGCTGTTCCAAATTTAATCTCATTTCTATACTAAAAACGATACGGGAATAACATTGCAGCACTCGTTTTTCCTAATTGGTTGTCAAAATGGTGGTCATTTCCTACGGTTTTTGATTACACTATGGGGGTTTTATGATATGGATGTAGATAAAAATAATTTATTTAGGTACATGCAGTTGCCAGGTTGGCTAATAGCCAATGTTGACATGCAAATTTTTGTGAGAAATTTCTTTTCCGGTAACATTATTTTATTTTATGTTATTTTATTTCATTGATGTCTAATTATTTGAATTTGTATTTTAATTTCGATGCATTGAATTGAATTGTAATTGTATACTTACTTTATTTTAAGTTTAAGTATCGTTATAATGTAATAGATCTTTATTGCCAGAAATAAAGAACATATTTTTGTTATTTACATCAAAGGTTGCGATAATTTTCCGGCTAAACTTTAATCTACACCTAAGGAAAGTTGACACGGATTAAGTATTTGGTCTAGAGTTGAATTTAAATGAAAATATAACCTGGGAAAGGAGATAAGACTGAACGAGCGCTGGCACGGGCTCAATGAACAAGTCACCAGGGTCGTTGGCACGTCGCAGACATGGAAACATCTCGCGGTGTCAGCAAACTCTAGAACTAAACAAGATACGCGGTATATGGGCGATGACAAATTCATGAGGTAAGCTGTGGCGTAGATTTCGCTTAAATAGCTGAGGGAGTTCGAAACAGCTACGTTATTCTCTTAGCAAATTTCGCTCGACAATCGTAAATTGACCCGCACACTCGTAAGCATTATGCGGGATTAGGGACCAACGTCCTTGGCAGAACTGCATCTAAAAAAACTGAGGATGAAAACACGCCCGAATATGTAGTTTACAAGCACTAGCGGGTCAAGTTAGACTCGTCGGTTAGCTCGTTGCAGCTTTATCCATGGTATTTCAAATTTCCGTTCAAATTCTACACACATACATAGCATCACGCCCGAAATCCCTTATGGGGTGGATAGCCACAATACTACTCGTGGCCACGTTCAATTAATTAGTCCTAAGATGGTATGATGAACCGTATGGTGACAGGTAATCCGTACCATCCTTAGTCGACTTTTACGACATGCCAGAATGATAAGCATCTGCACGCATTCTATGTTATTTCTGCACTCCCAGTGCAGCAGAGGAGGGTTCAAATTCTAAATCCTTATAATTAAAAAAAAAAAAACATTTTGACGAACAAATACACCCACCAATTTCATTGCAGTTCCCATCAGTAAACCTACAATCAAAAAAGCAGATGTAACGAAATATTTGTACGAAAATAGGTATACTCCGCGTTTACAACTGTATGCTCCTGTTAGAAAATTATCAGCGCCTCTATTCGGGAACCTCCAAGCGATATTGTTGTGACTCGCGAGCAAGACTCGCATCCCGCTCTTACGCATTACGTATCAAAGTCAAACTATCTTTATTCAATTTAGGCTTTTACATGCTCTTATGAAGGTCAAGGAATAAATCTACCATCGTGCGGAAGAGTGAGATGCGAGTCTCGCTCGCGCATCACTACAATATCGCTTGGACGTTGTCAAATAGAGACCAGCGCCTCTATTCGGGAACGCTAAGTGATTCTGTAGCGACTCGTAAGCCAGATTTCTCATTCCACTCTTCCGCACGACGCGAAATGCGTAAGAGCGAGATGAGAGATCTGGCTTACGAGTCGCTACAGAATCACTTAGCGTTCCCGAATGAGGCGCCAGGTTAACATTAATTCAAAAGCTATTTTTTTTCCATTTTCTACTTTACAATAAGTAGTAGAGTAAAATAGGTACATTAAAGACAAATGCAGAATCTACGGATAAAACGATGTTTATTGATTTTTCAATACAATAATGTGCTTTGTATTGGTTTGAGATTATTATTTTATTTCCAAAAAAAATATTGACTCAATTTTTTCCGTCGACACTTCAAATGACATAAATATCGTCTTTATCATTGGGCTTATCCCACTGTTGGGCTATTATTACATTGACATTCAACTCATTCATTACACCTCCTGACAGGTCTCAGTCCGATCTAACCATGGCTACCGGCTTGAATCCTTGGCAATCATTACTAATTTCGTTAATTAAAGGCTGAGGCTGAGGCTTCAAAGGCTAATTAGATCTTCTATTGGATTTATGTAACAAACAACTACCATTAATAATATATAGTGATATTATGATTTAGGGATTAGTTCTAAGATTATGGCAACACATGGGAGAAACATTAATTGGATGGTTATAATTTGGAACATGTTTGTCATATTCTTTTATAACAAGTATTAAATTTTAAGGAATATAACAGGATAAATAAAAATGAAAATATTTATTTTGTAAGTAAGCCATGCGGGCTCTTTCACATATCTAAATCTACCAGCGCTAAAAGTGATATCTGCTACGAAGAAACGCCACAAGAAACTCAGCAGTAAGTCTTTTTTCAACGTTAACATTACATTTTTAACTAAAACTTAAACATAAAAAGTGCAACTAAGAAACCTGATGGACACAAATTAATTATAATAGATAACTAATAAGGGACATGTATAATCTTCGCGTCTGGACAAGTTAATTTAAGTGACTTAGAGATGTATAAAGTCTCCAAGGGTCAAATATTTTTGTAAGTATAGGTTTTTCTAGATCAACCGACGACCGATAAAGATGGAAGCAGTTGGACACAAAAGGCGTACGATCGTTCGTTATGATCATTGTGGGAGACCTTGGTCCAGCAGTGGACGACCCCTGGTTCAAATGATGATGATGAAGTAGGTTTATCAAACATTTTATTAATATTTTTTAACCAAAATTTATGAATTTTGAAGAACACTATTATTGAAGCCAATGTCACGACCAATTATTCTCTGCGAAGAAAATTACAGTTTTGAAAGTTAAAAGATAGACGTTAACTTTCTTAAGTTCCGGGGAAGCAATCAAGGCGACGCTTCGAGTGGATTCAGCGTAAGTAAAAAGCGGACATAATTAAATATCATATAATATAATGAAATGTGTAAACTGGTGCAGAGATTTTTTTAGTATATCTACCCGCCGTATCAATGTTTAGATGCATCACAATAAAACCAGGGCATACGAAAAGGTTTTATAAACACTCACTGTCCATTAAATAACAAATTATTGGATTCCTTTGCTCACATTACATACATTTTTACATAGACAAGTTACAGAATTTTGATAGCAAATCTCAATCTAAAAGATTATGTTTGATTTATAGCAATAAAAAATGTATTTATACTTATTTAATGCATATACAAGAAACAAAAAAGAATAAGAAAAAAATTTAAAATAATGGCGTTAAAAAAGACTCCCCTGCATTACGCCGTTGTTGATTTTCAGAGGAACACAGACCTAACTAAGACAACACACAATATCAGAACAACAGTAACGAGACGAACATTGGTGACAATTATAAATTACATTAAAGTGTTTCACATTTTACAAAAGAAAAGAGAGATAAGAGAAAGAAAACAGGGGTTGAGGTTTTTGTCGCATGGAGGTAGCAGCAACTAATTAATTAAAATGCATATTAAATTGGACATGAAGGGCCTGCTCTATCGCTTGACAGTGATTGTACAGTCAACGCCAAAATTCTCTACACATATATTACTACTAAGTCTCTCCAAATTGACGTATAGTGACATTATTATGTTTGCATGTTTGCCACAGACGTCCCACCTGTGGGAAATAAATCACCGCCGTATATGGACATTTGCAACACCAGCGAACGCTGCCAATGCGTTAATGGTATTGAATATATTGAATTACACCCTTTCTTAAAATGCCCATACTGTATACCAGTGGGAAAATCTCAGCTTAATCTCACAAACGCAAAACAGCTTCTACATACAAAGGGAAAGTTCATTCCAAATCCTTACGTACTGAGTCAGTCTATATATTGTTGATTTTATTTTACGAATCGCTCCAGGCAGTGCCTCAGCCCACACCAGGCTCAGTGCAACCCCCGCTCCATCAGATGCAATCCGCTCTGCATTAAATGTAAACAAGTTTTTTCTATTGTATCAAAGCAGTCTCTTTGTAAAGAATAATATACTTTGAATTTTCATGCGGATATTGCTTTTCATCTGGTTAGATCATGTTATATGCGGAAGTATTTGAATTTAAACATTCTCTTTGTACAAGCTGTTTTGCGTTTGAGAGATTAAACTTTGCAGGATTGCTCAGGCGTTTTCATGTTAAGAAATTCAGTTAAATAAGAAAATGTTAAGAAGTTTTCTAAGGAATCGTAGTTAAACCTGACAAGTTTGTTCAAAGAGAAGTAAAAATGTTTTTTTGCAAAATTATTATTATGAAAGGTAATTTTATCTTTTCGACCTTGTAGCAGACTGATAGAAAATATCATTATATTTTGTGTTGTTTTGTACAAAAAAGGAAATGAAACGGGTAGGTATTAAGTTAAAGTATGCTACGTCGTCTGGCAGTCGTCGTTTTTCAGTGGAAATAAAGATAACAAATGATGAAAGTTTATTCCTAACTTTGAGCGCTTGGACAGTTGAGTTCTTAGGTGTCATATATTTTCTATTACATGTCAAAGAGAACAACTTATTTCATTTGTTTCGTCATAAAAAATAGTTCGTCGATTTCCAGCCTCAGTCAAAACATTTCGGATCAGGGGTGTGATTCTCCTAAATAAAACTTCGTTCATGAACTTCTGGCCAGCCTAAATTGACCCGACAGTGCGTATAAACTACATGTTCGTGCGTGTCTTCGACCCTGGTCGTATTTCGACGCAGCCGACCACGGACGTAGGCACCTAACTCCGCATAATGCCTACGAGCACGCGGGTCAATTTAAGATTGTCGGACGACATGAGCGACGAGATTAGAGACAACATAGCTGTAACATATCCCCAACTCTTGTCAACAGTTAGCTCTATATTTACGATTACGGAAACACACAATATGTTACGCCATCCCACTCCCACTTAGCCGTAAGTGCCGCCACAACCACCAAAACAAGATCCCTGAATCCGCTGCAAATAATTTTAGCCTTCGATGTTTGTAGTTGATGAAAAAGGTGCCGTGGCTCAAATTTAACTGGCTGGGTAGTATAACACTTGGACTGATTCCAAAGCGTCCGAGAGGCTACTTACCGTGATATAACAGTTTCTGTAATGTACGCGACACGTGAAATGCCTTTTAGGCCGTGTAAATAAGGCGTCAAAAATTAACAGGCTCACAGTACACAAAAGGTATGTAAATACGCCTTTATGTGCCAGGTAAAAACGACAGGCAGAAAAGCAAGCGAGAGATTTTCAAAGGGCTTTTAGAATTAGCGTTGAATAAATTAAAACAAATCTGATGTAATAAAATAAAAACAGATAAAACATGTTTTGTATGTGCTATTATTATTGTGGTCGATAATTTGAAATAACATAGCTCAAGCAATTAAGTAATTAATGTCTGTTCGCCGAGAGTTGATAAATATTATGATATCGTCTCGAAATAGCGACTGTCGCTCACCTATCGCAATCTGTATGACGGGTGTCGGTTAGCGCCGCACGCACTGAGTTTCGTGGTACGAGGCACGCAGTTTTTGTCAAGCGAGGTACCGCGCCGGGCGGGCGAGCGCGTGTACTCGGCGGTAATATTGCCATTCCGTTCTGGAATACGCTTCGAGTTTGTAGTTTGGGTGTTCGTGTGTTGTTTTAGACGAAGCATTTGAACGTTTCATAATAAACGTCACCAACCAATTCTTCCTTCGACTCTGAGACGTCGTCATGGTCGTCGTCCGATGATATGCCAGCAATGGGACATATACAGGCTATTTGAGGCTATTCAATAATAATATTCTATGAAAAAAATATAGTCTTTCCCTTTAATTTTTTATTGTCAGCGGTAAAAATAATTAGCGGTTCGCTATTTGTAATGAGTTAAGAAACCCTGCTTTCTTTTTATGACAGACTATGTATGTGTATACTTCACTACTACATTCCAGAATGCATACCTCCTCTGATATACCTACTAGCTGTGCTATTTAGCAACCTTATTCGCGTGAGATTGAGATGAAAATCTTTTTTGTTAATCCAGGATATAAGCTATCTCCATTGCAAATTTCATTCAAATCCGTCCAACCGTTGAAGCGTGAAGGAATACTAACACACTCACAAATTTTTGCAATAAAGTATTATGTGAGACATAAGTTTATACTATTCGTATTCATCACAATGAGAAGCAGAAAATAATGTATTGTGATTTTAACTCGTATCTATTTCCCTATTTATCTATCTATACCATTAAGAAAAGGGTAGTTAATTGCCCGCGATAACCGCAGTTCATTACAAGCAGGCAAATCGCAGATGCTATTAAGAGATACTTAAGAAGATAGTTTCTCCCTATTATGGTTATGATAAACTTGCCCGAGTCACGTAAGTTTTGAATATAATATATTTAAGTATTTAATCTTGTAACACTATTAAGTTTCCATGGACGCCGCTGGATGGCACTGCCAGTCGAATAGATCGACTTATATTATAGACTCACTTAGGAATTAGTATCTCGCACGCTATCCGGTCTCACCTATGTTGAAACGGCATAACATCCTGATATTAAAAAAACAGAACACACTTTAGTGTACTTACACCTCTGTTTTAATACAATGACCGAGTACTGCAGGGTAATAATCACATTTAGGTTCAGAACTGTCCCCTTCTGTTCCCGAAAGTTAAGGACCCTGCGGCCTATTTTTTTATTTGGTCTATGTCCGCATGTAGGGCGTCAGGCATAGATTTGACCTGTATGAAGAAAATTTGAATTAAACCCTTCGTTTACGTTGACTTTTGGCGACAGGAAAGACAAACTTTGTTTCTCAACGTGATTATTACCTTGCAAGCAGAAAAATCTCCGTTCGAGGACTTGTCTCTTCGCCCCTGGCTTCCCCACGTTATTTTTTAAAACTGATAATTTAGAGTTAAGGTCCATAAGTCAATCTAAAAATTGGACAATGTTACCAACCATTTTCACTAAGTAATTTTTTTGAGTGTTTGTTACATTTGGTCAAACATCCGTGTTCCATCTTCTATGTTTTAATGAATAAAAATAATCCGTATTCAATTGTACCGAGTTACTTACGGCGTTCCTCAGCAGATGTCACCCTTTGAAGCGCTGATAGACTCAGACATATAAAAGAGCCCGATGGCCTACTTACAAAATAAATATTTTCATATTCATTTTACTCAAATCAAATCATATCATTTGTTCTGCAAGTAGGCCATACGGGGTCTTTCACATGTCTGAATCTATTAGCGTTTCGAAAGGTGACATCTTCTAAGAAGCGCCACACGAAACCCAGCAGTAAGTACTGAAACAATAATAATTTTATTTCATTGTAATTATATTTAGAGGTTGGAAGGAAACTTCCAAATACTTACACGTCAAAGTCGATGTAACACATATTAGTTACAAACTTTTTGAAATTGGTAAGCTATATTGTATACCTATTGTCCGTGTGATGCCGAAAATAAATAGAAATATTTAGCATAACCTTCTCCCGTGGATGTCGTAAAAGGCGACAGAGGGACCAACCGAAAGATGGACAGCAGCGTCCTTCGAATACTATCAACTGCAACGGCGGTCGCCAATCGTGGCGACTATGGCAAATCCCCCAATTTTTGGGGGAGGCCTATGTCCAGCAGTAGACGTTTTTACGGCTGATGATCATAATGATGATTGTATATCCTATCGCTTTCCTATCCTAAAACAAAGCGACCTTTCGTTACCAGAGTAACGATCGGTTTTGTGTATCACTTAGACCAATATCGAATATGACATTAGTGACATTTACGTTCGCACTGAATAAATGGTATTACACGTCCATTGACGTGCCTCACGCGACGTGGACCGATCGATGAATTATTAGTTTTAAAATGGTATTCTAGGCATCGATGACTGGTACTTCGGCATATGTAAATGGCCAAAAATATTTGTTTTTTTTTATATAGAAGATAGATGTGCATTTGACCTTTATCTCACCTGATGGAATGTGATGATGAGGTCGACGATGGAGAATGCACACCTAGATAATGCCTATTCACTCTCTCCTTGAAAAGAACCAAGTTGTAGCGTTCTAATTCTTTCGCTCAGAAATTATCTTTAATAATAAAAACTAGTGGACAAGATAATATTGATTCACCCTTATATAAAATAAAATATAAATGCATAATTCTTCTCCCTTATCATTAATAAATATTTAAAAGATACCTAAACCCACCTGACATAATATTGTTATTTTCGCTATCTGTATGAAAAGTTTGACGTTTGCCGTTGATAGTCTGTTCTCGTAACAATGTTTACAACATTCGGGTTTAATAGGTGGGCAACACTATCTAAATGATTTACTGCAAATGAGATCGAGTACCGTCATTAGGACATAAAGCTCTTTATCGCGTGAACGCGTCTTTTATCGGTACACCGGTACATCGTTATACCAGTATACCGGCACACTGACCTGTGGCGGTTCGGTATGATGTAATAGTAGTTTATGCAACGGTTGCATAATGATAGGCCTTAAGACACTAGTGCGGTTTTCATGAAACGAGCCGATAGGCGAGTTTCATAATAAGATCGCACGTGTGTTTTAAGGCCAAATTATGCAGAGTTGCATACATAACTTTATCTACACACATATTATAAATCCTCCATGATGGGTTCAGAAACAATATTTTCTGGCAACAAGTTATTTGTTGCAATCGTGGCTGCATATTTCCGATATCCGGCGCATTTTCACATCACACACACTCCGAGAAGATTACTTACTATTCATATTTTCAACTAAAATGTAAATTACAAACAACTTTTTCTATTCAATTAATTCTACTTTCGTTCAGCAAAACACCAACATGGCGCCGATTGGATCCTCCGTCAAGACCATTTTTTTTTAAATCATAGACAAACGGATGAAGTCTCTATTCTCACGTCACTCGAGATCAAATATTGTGCAGTTTATATTAAAAAAAACATACTGAATTGGCGTTTCGTATCAAGAACTGTTTTAATATCTATGGATACTAGAATAGAGACCCACTTGAGTTTTGACAGCTGTTCCAAATTTAATCTCATTTCTTCCTTCTTCGTTATTTCTTTATCGCAGCACTGGTTTTTCCTAATTGGTTATTAAAATGGTGGTCATTTCCTACGGTTTTTGATTAACCAATGGAGGTTTTATGATATGGGTGTAGATAAAGTATCTTTATAGTTCGTGCTGACTGCACTTTCCATCGGCCGATGGTTTAGTCGGGTTATTTAATCAGTATCGATGCGTACATCATCATACTAATTATAGAACCCGACTCAACTGTCAGCCGATAAACAGTCTGCAGTCTGCGGAGGCCCTTAGATTTTGTTAACGCGCGCTCACCTATGAATGGATTTTTTATGCTTATTGGAAAAAGAGGATTGCCACTGTAGCAAAGAAGGGAATATATTGGTAAGGTTAGGATAACCTTATGCCCTGCCCTTAGTAGGCCTCCTTTGCTACAGTGTAACACAAATAGGTCGAGGTGGTTGTGTATATTACGAAGCGTACAGTTTTTTTAAATAACATATTCATTTTGTTAGTTAATATATTAATATGGCGCCGCTGTGTATAGCGTTCGATGTTGATTATTGTATCGCCGTCTCACTCTCTCCTTCCAAGATGGCTGAATGTAACGGTTGACTTTATGTAAGCTCTTAAAACAATTTCATATTTCTTCCCAATTTATGCTCCTCCTTCAATTCTCTCCTCGCAACGTCGTGTCCCAGAAAAATTGGTCCTTCGAACCGGATTGCATGGATGTCATAGTGCAAACCTGCGTAACTATCTATCTCATCATCAGCATCATTTCAATCAAGAGACCTCCACTCTGGACATAGGTCTCTCCCAAAGACTTCCACAACGAACGATCATACGCCTTCGGTAAATAACTACTTGCGTTTAATAAAAAGTTTTTTTTATTTTTTTATTTATTCGGGTCAACAAACAATCACTACACAGGTATATTTATATAGATTATTTTTACATAACTTCTTAAATTATGTGTGACCAACACCGTTAACCACTAATTACATAGTTATTTAATGTAAATAAAATTCACTCTTATGCTTGTATTCGACGGATATCTTGCTCGGCAATATTTTGTTTCAACGCTAGCACATTGTCCACAAAGCAGAACCTATTTATATCGATTTATCATTACTTAAACTGGAAATAACCCACAAGCTTCCGTTTCGGACTATAAGTCCACAACGACATGCCTTCCACACCTGTCCACTCAAGCTACCCTCACATGCTACATAAATACGTATATACATATATACACGTGTATTCTGGGGACAGGAACAAAAGAGCACGTCAGGAGGTAATTCGCCAGCCGCCCTCTGCCCTATTGTAGTACAAGGTCGTATCTCATGTGAGGGCCATTGAGGTAATAGCAGGGATCATTCTGAGGGATAGTTCAGTTATGAAATATTGGTTATACATGTAGCTCTTTATTTCTTTATTTTCATATCTATCTTAGGATTACGTTTTTACAATATTTCTATCAAAAGTAAAACGTAATGTCTCTACAAAAAATAACCTAGGGTTCAAGCTAACGGTGGTGCGGGCCGCAGAGAGAAACCTCCTGACGATGCACGCCGAGGAGAGGAGTACTACCTTCTGTATCTGACCCTTGATACAGCTATCTAGCGAAAGTCTCTTGAGGTGTTAGTCGAGACCATTCGCAGAAACAACCTATCGGCACAATGATCGTCGAATCAACATCCCACATGGCGGTCACTTCGTGAGCCAAGTCAAGATTTGCTGAGTTATATTATTAGAATTGGTTACCGATTTTTAGGAGCAAAAACTTATATTGTGGATTTTTATGGAAATGATTTTTGATTCGGAGTGTCAGAAATGTAGATCCTAGACGCCAAATCAAATACAAATAATCAGAAACTAGTTTTCAGTAAAGCTTCGATTAATCTTATAAACCGTATTTTTTTAATAACAATGATAATAAAAGACTAGAACTCGCAGCGTATGGGTAATAAAAAAATGCTATAAATCCCTCTGTAGGGTTCCGTACAAAATGGACTTGACATTGCCAAACGTTTTACTAAGCCGCTTGGAGGAAAAATTGACTACTGACATTTGCTGAACTCTTTTTACGTGAAATAAATAATTATCTTGGACACTAACAAACACGTCAATCTAGCCCTTCCTTCCTGTTATTGGACACTAAACAAGGATACGAATAATTATATAAACAAATACGTATATAAACATTCTTGAGTTTCATATTTATGTTTCTTGAGTAAAATATAATTTGTGAAAAAGGCTTGTCAAGTCATAATTCGCATGTAAAAAGTAAAGGCGTGTCGTTTTTTAAAAATAATAATAATAAACAACCCATACATATTAAAATAACTTAATGGGAATATTTTCTGAGTAAAAAATTATAATTCTAATCAGTGCGTCAGTTAGATTATCAAAAAATATTGAACACGTAGTTTTTGCTTTATCAAATCATTAAAAATTGACAAAGATTACGCGCATCAAAGTTCGGGTGTGGGGACTTATGACGTCATAAGTCCCCACTTAATGGTACAAAGTGTGCAAAGTCGTGACGGCACGCAAAACTTCAACGCACTATATCTTCGTCATTTTTTGTTTAATTGACAAAACAAAAAATATGTGTTCAATATTTTTTTATAATGTAAATGACGGACTAATTTGTATTTTTCAGGAAACACGCCTATTATTTAGGGAAAAAAAGGCGTGGCTTCCTTGCATCGTCACACCTAATGTACTCCCGTTTTTTCAAAGTCTACCATCAACAAAAACCTGTGATAAAATCCATGGCTATATGTGTCGTTTGTGCCGGTGACAATTTACGAGCACCTCATATTAGCACCCTTTCGAGTTTTATTGCGTCTGTAATATTGTTATGAAAACGGACGCAATATGATCCAGCGATTTATTTAGATTACGTTTCGGTTTCAGAATCTAGATCGAGTAATAAAAAAACTAATTTAATACGTTTATTCAGCAAAATGGCCACCTGTGGGCTCTTTTACATGAATATATTAAATATGCTGAATCTATGAGTGCTTCGGACACGACCATCATTACTGAGAAGCGCCGCAAGAAATTCAGCAGAAAGTTATCATTTCAAATCACAAATTGGTATTAAATCATATACAAACTGGAATTAAATTAAATGAAAACATTACAAAGTAATAAATCAACACAGGATAATTATTAAGACTAATAAAAATTACACGGAAATTTAAAAAAATGCAATCGTGTCTGTATGAGTTAGTATGTTTGTTACTTCTTCACGCTTCAACTGCTGGACGGTTTTGGACGAAATTTCCCCAGTCCCCAAAGAAACAGCGGTAACTGAATTCCATGTAGATGAAGTCGCACGCAAAACCCAGCTTTCATGACATCTTTTACGAAAAATAAAGGAAATAAAAAAACCTGCCGTCATATTTTAAAAGCTGATCCTATTTTTACCTGACTGCGCGATGCAAGGAAGGGTAATGTGTTTATCAGTCTATTTACTATGTATATTTGTTCATTTTGGGCGCTCTAAAGACCAAACGCGTGGACCGATTTTGATGATTTTTTGATTTGTCTTAATCTTGCGTCACTAAAGACATGACAGTAATCAAAATTCAATATGGCGACAACCAGACGCCATATTATGAAAAAGAATAAATGAAAGTCGACGAACTATGTTAAGTGGGATATCATTGAATCGTTTCTCTTATTTTCACAAATTCGTAACCCAAGTTTTATCATAAAATGTGAACACGGTTTTCATTGTTACATTCAAAAGCTCCGTAGTCAGGTTATTGGATTACACCGGCTCCTGTAATTGACAACGCGCGTAATCAATTTCATTGAATATTGAGAGCGGCGTAATGAAGCTCTTTATGGGAGAGCGTTGTGAGCAATTTGCTTCCGTTATTAGTATTTAATAAAACGAGTTCGGTATAATCAAAGTCAGTATGGCATATGAATTTGTAATCTTTGTATGTTTTTTGTTTTAATTATTATTATTCTGACCCTTAGAGTCTTTATACATTTCTAAGTCACTTACTTAAAAGTTGCAGAGATGTACAGGGCTACTAGACAAGTAATCATCAATAATAAATGAGATGTATAGGAGCTTAATATAAAAATCACAGAGGTGACAACCCTGGACAAGTACATTTAACAGCGCCTCTATTCGGGAACGCTAAGTGATTCTGTAGCGATTCGTAAGTGAGATTTCTCATCCCACTCTCCCGCACGACGCGTAATGCGTAAGAGCGAGATGAGAAATCTCGCTCGCGAATCGCTAAAAATTCACTTATCGTTCCCGAATAGAGGCGCAGGAGTGTGTACGAGTTTTTCATACAAAAGGCGATAAGGATTTCCATCCTGAAATGTTAACCGATTTGACCAATTTTCTATAGGTTGTGAGTCAAAACAAAATCTAGGTTTATACGTTTTTTGAATATTGATTAAAGGTCTGGAAGAGAATACTGAAACAACAATAAAACTAAATTTATTAACTATAGTGAAAAAAGCAAAATGTATAGACCTAGAATTTCTACTGACATTCTAAGGGGAAGAAATCGTTATCACCTTTTGCATAAAAAGCCGTAGGTTCACACTCCTCTTAAATGCACTTTCCCAGGGTTGCCATCTCTATGATTTTTACATTAAGCTTACTTGGAGATCTCATTTGTTATTGATGATAACTTGTCTAGGGACCTTGTATATCTCTGCGACCTTTAGTTTAATAATTTCTACTGACGCGGACACTATATATGTCCCTTATTCGTTATTTATTATAATTGATTATTGCCCATTAGGTTTGTCTGTCGCACTTTTTATATGTAAGCTTTAGCTCATTGAACCTGTCATGTTTAAGTTGAAAAAAAAAACTTACGGCTGAGTTTTTGCAGCGTTTTTTCTCTAAAGAGTCCATGTGGCGTACTTGTAAAAGATTTTTATTTATTTATTTGAACTAGATTTTTGATTTACTAAAAAGAAACATTGCGTACGTGGTTAGCAAACAAGAGGCAGAAACTCACAGGCCAGACTACGACCATGCACATCCTGGTTAAAGGTATACAAAAAAACTAACCGATGACATCTAAAAAAAAATCTTCTATCTATACATATTATAATGAAATCATAAGGTCTATACATGGAACATACCAATGAAAAAATGCTATGGGGGCTTCAGAATGACCGATACAACACATCCCAATGGTTTTTGAATTTCATATTTGTTTGCCTGATTGTATATGGGCGATAAACTTTTAAACACTTGACGGATTCCAATATTTTATTAATGGTAATTTCAGGCAGGAAATTCTTAATATTCAAGGTATAAAAATACAAAACTTTTTAACTGGCTTTTATTAGCTTCACTTGTAACTATCTTACTAACAATTTAATAGAATCTTAGAAGTAAATTTTAACCTACTTCTTATTGTCAAACGATTTGAAATTTTGCAAGTGTAATGCAATTCGTATCACAATACAATAATTTGTTACTATCGAGCTGGCGCCTCATTCGGGAACGCTAAGTGATTCTGTAGCGACTCGTAAGCCAGATTTCTCATCTCGCTCTTACGCATTACGCGTCGTGCGGAAGAGTGGGATGAGAAATCTGGCTTATGAGTCGCTACAGAATCACTTAGCGTTCCCGAATGAGGCGCCTGATCTGACAATGGAGCCAGGAGGTGGATAGTGGAACTCTTCAATGACTACTAGTAAACCCCTCGAGGTTGGGCTCAATTCCTTTGAAGAGTCCGATAGTGCCTTACTGTCAAAAGCGCGATTTTTAAGTTTTTGTGAACTTTAAAAGTATTATGATATATTTTTTTTATAATATACTTCACTTGAATGTGAATCGTGACGGTAATGAAAACCGGAGTCAATTTTATGAACTGTAATATTCATTAGTATGTTAATCTATTTAAGCATGTTATCTTATCCGACTAACGAGACATTTAATGCCGCCATCAAGAGCTCAGTTAACTTTGATTGCCTGTTTCGATAGAACAAAGTAATAGTTTTACATTGTTTTAAGTATTTTCTCGGAGTTTAATTACTGTTTTAGGGCTCTTGGTGTTTGTGTGAGGATTTTTTTGTTAGATTTTTAGGTGCAGACGAAAAAAAGGTAAAAGTTTTTTATTCCCAGATATAATCTGTCTGGCAAATTCCATTTAAATCCATTTAGCCGTTTGCGCGTGATTAAGGAACAAACATCTAAATACCTTTACATACTTTTACTATAATCAGTAGGATAAATTAATATGAATTGATAATGACACAAACATATTTCAAAGATTTAATTATTAAAGAAAAATAAATTCGAAATTTTATGAGTGCATGTGTGTAAGTATGTTTGTGACTCCTTCACAATTCAACGGCTGGACGGATTTGTATGAAATTTTGAAATAAGGTAGCTGATACCTTGGATTAACACAAAGAGTCTTTTTCATTCCAATTTTACGCGGATAAAGTCGCGGGCACAGCTAGATTCTAATAACTCATGTTTATTGTTGGGAGAAGCAACAGAAAACAAAATTATTTTTTACTTGTTAATTAAACTGAAAAGTAAAGAATATACCAAAAGTTCGAATGAAACTTAATAAGAATTTATATTTTCTTAAGAATAAATGTACTGCTGTTTCATTTCATTTTTTAAATATTTTGATTAGCATAGTTGTAATGCAAATTTACTAAAAGCCCCTAAACTTAACATCCACTTACTAAAACTAACAACGCCTAACATAATCGTTAGTGACATTTAGAAGCGCAATAAAATCGTATGTAATTAAGGCTCGTAGCGATTACCGTAGCGCTATGGCGTAGAGGGTGCTACGGGGTTCGTAGCACTAATCGCTACGGAGATTAGTCTGGGGATTGTTTTGGTTGAATAATGAGGTTTTGTCGAGGTTTTTTAGCTTTATTAGTTTTGCAGTGAAATGTTTTTTTTTAAATATAGTCAAATTGCATAATTAATGCATTACAACACTATTTATTGAACACCACAAAACCGAGCAGGAAATCACAAAGTAACAAAATAAAGTTAAGGAAAAATAAGCGGCCTTATCGCTTAATAGCGATCTCTTCCAAACAAACAAATAATAGTTATTAAAATGTAGTAGGTTTTTAAAAGTTCTTATAAACGAATATGGTAAACTACATGATAAAACTAAGTTTATTCGAAGCATAATAAAAAATAACCTCTTAAAAATTTACAAAAAATATTGATTCGCAAAATATCGAAATTTAAACTTATGCAGTGATTTTAAACACGAAATATTAAAAATGTATATAAGTCTCGTTCTTCATGAATTTTTTAAGCAATATATTTAACAAAACTATTCTTTTGAAATTAAAAATACACTCGTTCATTTTACTTAGTCTACCTCCAAGTTAAATCTCTGAATCTATTTTTACTCTCAATTAAAAAATAGCAAGTAAATTAGAACTTAGCAGAACTAAACCACCGTCCCATTTTTCCCGGTCTAAACGGCCATAATTATGTAACGTGCTACGGCGCTACGACGTAGCACTAATTGCTACGCGTAGACCCGCTACGGCAAAGAGCGTAGGTTAATTGCTACGCTTTCTGCGGCAAGTAATACTCCGCTTAGCGTTAGTGGAAACTTGTCTAGAGCTTTCTCGTTGCACATTTAACGTTTCCACAAGCTTTATAATTTGAAAAAAATTAAACCCAGTTTTAAATTTTTAAACTTTATAAAATTAAACTTGCCTTCACACTTACAAAACTATCTAGAACTACCACGTTACTCACCGATGATCACTATAAAACCATAAATCGAACATTATAGAACATAATCCTCACTTAAGTACTGTCCGATTCAAGCACTCACTGTATCTCGAGCCATCGCGAAGTGTAACGTAAGAACTGTCATAACGAAGCGGTCATGACGCACGACCGACGCGCGCCGCGGCCGACCGCCGACTGCCGAGCGTGCCCTGTGTTGCAAGCCATTGGAATTTTCTACCATTTTCTACTATTGTTCATTTCGGCTGGGAAAGTTGGTAGTTCATGGTAGTTTTTTCCTAGCATCCTTATTATTTCAGTTATTTTTGAAATATAAAAAAAATAATTATATACTATGACTAATGAAAATATGCTATTTTTTGATTGAAAGTGTATTTAGCTTTTATATTTTTGAACCAAGTGAAAATCTATTTATAACACAACAAAACACCCATGAATTCGTAGAAATACAAATCGTACAAAAATTGTCCCATATTACTGGGAAAATCTCCCCCTCGGGGTGAGTCTCGCGCCTGCGCGCTCCGCGGCCCCGCCCTGCCCCGGGCGAGCTTAGACTCATTTGATATTTTTAAACTTTCACAAGTGTATCGCAAATAAAATTGACTACACTGATTTCACAAAGGAGGAATTAAGTTGGTACAACTCGATTGCCATCTTCATCCAATTTGGACTTAAACTTGAGTAGCTCCTTGAGTGGGGGGACGGATTTTTATGGGGGAATTTATTAAGGTTTAATTGAAAGGGTTATTCTCATATCGTGTAGAGAATTATATGCACATAATTATCATTGATGATATAAAATTTCCTTCAAATGACTTTTGAGCGTGCAATAATAACGTTTAAATAAGCCCCAATCGGCACTGGACCCGCGTTGGGGCTAATGCCCCGTCCCTCTCACTATGAGAGCCCTTTTCCCAGCAGTGGAAAATATAAAGGCAGTAATGATGATTATAACACACACAACAACATAATTCACACACATACACATACACACACACACACACACACACACACACACACACACACACACACACACACACACACACACACACACACACACAGACACATTTTATGTATAACTTAATTTAGGCCTTTGACTGACCTAACGACCAAATATTATAAAATATGTATGTAAGCCAACTCACTGGGTCCCAATATATAGACAACCTAATTTGGGGTCCACTTAATACTGCTGTATATAATCATTTCTTCTTATGCACAATAAATATATTTTAACTTCATTTTCTTTTTCTTTTTCTTTTTCATTTTCATAAAGTTAAGATAAATGTTGGTACAGTCGAGCTCATAAATTATATACGTTACCAAGAGGGCAAAAATATCGCAGCACTCTTACGCCCTTGACAATAAAGTCATGTACACACATTTTTTACCACCAATTGACAGACTAAATGAACAGAGATATTCTCTTAAAAATACTCATATCATTCAATAAATTCGTCATCTTATTGTATACAAATTTTATCCTATAAATGGAAGTTTAATTTGAAGAAAGAAAATATTCAGTTAAGTAAAGCTGAGCGTCTATTTTGTACTACTAAGGGACTTACTAATATCGTCACTACAATGCCAAAACTGATGAGAACGTCAAAGGCACGTTCGCGATTATGCCATCTTAGTGGCGAATATATCAAACCAAAGTGGCATTGTGCGGAGCACATTGCCCTTAGAACTGATGGCCGGTAGACCGACGAGTTATTTAGTGGTGACCACGTAAAATGGACTGATGACCCGGTTAAGATTGCAGTTGAAGTCTCCGACGCGAGCAGCACAGAATCGGTCGTTGTGGCGATTGGTGGAGGCCTATGTCCAGTAGTGGACGTCTAGATATAAAACACATAGCAGTTCAAATAAAGTCCTCCAACCGATCAAATAAAAGTTAAGCTAATAGCAAACGTTTAACTTTGTATCCCATAGCAGAGCATTGAAACTGTAATCGGTGGATTTGCCGGTCAATGGCGTCCGATACGGTATCGCTGCATTGCAAATAATCCAATAATTATGACTAGTCCAATGCCTTTTGGATGACGCGGTTAGCCTAGTTGGTAGTGACCCTGCCACCGAAGCTAGCGGTCCCGGCTTCAATCCCCGGTAAAGGCATTAATTGTGTGATGAGCATGAATTTGTTCCTGAGCCTTGGATGTTTCTTGTGTATTTAAGTATTTATTTATCTATATAAGTATGTATATTATCGTCTAATACCCATAACACAAGCCTTTAGAGCTTACTCAGGGACAAGATCAATTTGTGTAAAGATTATCCCCTGATCTATTTAACTTATTTATTTTGAATATTAAAACTAATATAATCGGGCCTCTATTAAACAATTGTTAACGACAGAAACTGAGCGTTACTAAAGCAAGGAAGTGTCGTTTTTTCTCCCTTTCTTTTCGATTTAAATTTCACAAAGTAAGATTAAGACAAAGAAAGCAAAACTATATTCAAACCATATCGCTTAACCAATTTTGAATAATATATCTGTAACAGTTTGGCAACTATCTAGATAATAAGGTATAATACTGTACTTTATTCTACAAAAACCTAAAGTTCACAAAGACTAAAAAAACACGCTGTTGTCAGTAACACACTAAAAAGTGCAAAAGACCCTTATCACCAAAGTAATGTATTGGACTCGTTAAAATAAACCAAATGGAACAAATGGATTGAACAGTTCCACTATTCACCTCCTGGCTCCATGGTCAGATCAGGTATTCATAGTACCAAATTATTGTATTGTCACCCGAATTAAATACACTTGCAAAGTTTCAAATCGTTACGACAATTAGAAGTTGGTTGAAATTAACTTTTATCTACACCCATATCATAAAACCTCCATTGGTTAATCAAAAACCTTAGGAAATGACCACCATTTTGACAACCAATTAGGAAAAACCAGTGCTGCGATAAAGAAATAACATGACTTCTTTATCGTTTTTAGTAAAGAAAAGAGATTAAATTTGGAACAGCTGTCAAAACTCAAGTGGTCTCTATTCTAGTATCCATAGATATTAAAACAGTTATTGATACGAAACGTCAATTCAGTATTTTTTTTTTAATATAAACTGCACAATATTTGATCTCGAGTGACGTGAGAATAGAGACTTCATCCGTTTGTCTAGATTAAAAAAAATGGTCTTGACGGAGGATCGCCATGTTGGCGTTTTGCTGAACGAAAGTAGAATTGTTTTTGAATTGAATAGAAAAAGTTGTTTGTAATTTACATTGTAGTTGAAAATATGAATAGTAAGTAGTCTTCTCGGAGTATGTGTGATGTGAAAATGCGCCGGATATCGGAAATATGCAGCCACGATTGCAACAAATAACTTGTTGCCAGAAAATATTGTTTCTGAACCCATCATAGAGGATTTATAATATGTGTGTAGATAAAGTTATGTATGCAACTCTGCATAATTTGGCCTTAAAACACACGTGCGATCTTATTATGAAACTCGCCTGTCGGCTCGTTTCATGAAAACCGCACTAGTGTTTTAAGGCCTATCATTATGCAACCGTTGCATAAACTACTATTAAGATTTTAGTACATTGTTTGTTAGTAATTTAGTTACAAGTAAAGCTAATAAAAGCGTGTTAATAATAATAAATAATAATAATAAAAACATTTATTTCAGGCACCATTGAACCATATATAAATACCTTACAGAAAACTAGCCTGCGCCTGTATTCGGGAACGCTAAGTGATGTTGTAGCGACTCGCGAGCGAGATTTCTCATCCCCCTCTTCCGCACGACGCGTAATGCGTAAGAGTGAGATGCGAGTCTCACTCGCGGGTTGCTGCAGTGTCACTTAGACGTTCCTGAATAGACGCCCTGTTTCGTATATCCATGTACTTTGATACATTTCAGTCAGAAAATCACAGGCCACGAGCCACGCAGCCTGTGACGTCATCCCCAGCTGTAGCCGCAGGCTCGGCTGCGGTCAGTTTGACGACTAACTTCACTAACGTACTATAAGAAGGACGTTGAATATAGTGGTTGGGATTTCAAAAACGTACAGAACTCTGTACCATTACCATGAGTTTATGCAAACCGTTCTCGTTATCGAAATCTATCGGTAGGTAATAAGTACTGGTTGTAGTAAAATCACAAAAAAAAATACTTTAACAAAATAAACTTTACAAGTGCGTATCACACTCGACGGTTGCACAGAGATTAGGAGCTTGGGAAAGTTATTTTTTGTCTTATTTCATGGGTAGGTTGTAAATGGTGACCCGGTTATTAAAAGCTATTTTTGTCATATTTAGGGTTCCGTACTTAGAAAAGTACTCTCTGTTTTTCGTACAGGAAACTCGGCGCGCGAGTTAGACTCGCACTTGTCCGGGGTTTTTTCGGTTGATCTTAACTCAATTTCGTCAAAATTCGCACATACTGCCGTTTATCACGGCAGTAGTAGTATTAGTTTGATTTATTGTTCCGTAGTATGACGCGTAAATGGTAAAAAAATATTTATGACGGTTCCGACGCAGGTAAAAGGGAAATGTTTTCTGTAAAAGAGATTTTATTTTACCTACTTTGTCTTCATTTCGCTCTATATGGACATTATTTAGCTTTTGACAGTGTGAAATATGTTTATTGATATACATGTCATCCATCCTAAGCTTGATATTAGCTAACATAGTACAAAAGTTTTTTTTAGGGTTCCGTTCCTCAAAAGGAAAAAACGAAACCCTTATAGGATCACTCGTGTGTCTGTCTGTCTGTCTGTCACAGCCAATTTGCTCCGAAACTACTGGATGGATTGAATTGAAATTTGGTATACATATGTAAGTCAGTGACCGCAACACGGACGTGTGACGTAAATATATGAATTTTAAACAAAGGGGCCACTTTTGGGGGGTAAATTAAAAAATTTAAAAATAAAGTTCTGCATCCTATAATGTGTGACATATCAAATGAAAGGGCTTATTGTATGGATCTTAAATATTTTTTCTTCTGAAATTTAAGTAAAATAGTTTAGAAGTTATTTAGGGAAATAGGCGAAAATCGACCATTCCCCCCCCCCCCTTATTTCCGAAACTACTGGGGCTCAAATTTTAAAAAAAATACAGGAAATAGTTCTTTACCTATAGATTACAGGAAAACCTATAAGAAGTCTATGGTATTTAAAGTAACGTAGTAAATTTCAGATAATCATGTACGGAACGGAATCCTCTCCACGCGAGTTTAACTCGCACTTGTCCGGTTTATTTAAATAGTTATGTTCGATTGTAGTATTAGCATAGATGGGCACAAGACCGTTAATTCGTTAATCTTTAATTAACGAAGTTAACATTTCGAGTAACAGATTAACTTTTAACTTCGTTATTTAAGCTTGCATTAAAGATATTGTTCAAATTTTAATTTATCGTTTTAGATGTGAGGTGTTGGGGATACGTAACTCCAACATAACTGACACATTTAGGGTTTGATGTTTCCTTGATGGTTCTCCAAATTTAAAAATTAGTCTTAAAATATTTATTTTTTTAAAGAGCTGTCCAACGCCGCCTAACTCGAGTTTATACTTATATGAAAATAAAAAATTCTACTTCGCTTTAGTTGTATGGGAGCTATCATACAAAAAAACTACATTTTATACTTTATCTGTATGCGTCATCTTCTATATATTCCTTCATTCGATACAAAGTCGCTGTAACATACGAACGGACATGGTAAAAATCTAAGGGTTCCTAATTTGACTACGGAACCTTGATCACCAACAACGTCTTAACTGTAGCTTTTTAACATTAATTTAATTCAGGAATAAATGGTAACATAAATATATTATAAAACCCAGGAGGTAAATTAGATCACAAAACTTCGGCTCCGAACACGCTAATATTTTTCCAATAGGAAAGGGATAATCGGTATCGATTCCTCACAAAGTCCGTGTTTGTACAGGGAGCTATTGAGATGGGTCAGGGTGGAGGAATCAGCTATGATATTCTTCTAACAAATCTAGTCGCTCATTTCCTCTCATTTCATCCGACAATCACAAATAGGGAATATAAGTTTAAATCAAAATGAGGTTTAAGTTATATATTAATGAAAGAAAATGTAAATAAAAACATGTAAAATAAGTGAAAAATAAATTTTGATTTTTTATTCTGAATTAATAGTTTTAGCATACAATATATACTTACGTAAGCACATACTATACCTAGTCAGCTACACAAAAGAGAGAAAATAGGAGACAAGAATGGAAAGATTGCAAATAGTGCTATTTTAATAATTAGGAATAATTATTAATTAATAAGTGTCACAAACTACGTCCCTGAATTCTGAACGCGTTGTCTAGCCAAGCAAGCACGATATCAAATGACTATGGCAGAAGCCGAACTCACGGCTTGGCTTGGCAGTTCAAGACCAAATTATTATAAATGATCTACCCCTTTTGGTTAAATAAAGCAAATGGTAGGTTAACTCTTGCAGAATCAAAACCGCTTAAAACATTTTAACAGGATATCAGATTCTGCCAATGATTTTATGCTTGAATAATTCGGTTGTTGACCATATCTTAAAAAATATTTTTGACTGCTTGTTAGCTCAGTTTAGATTACGTAAAAATATTGTCGTAATAAATTATTTACACATTTTTTTTTTCATTTTTTAATTTGCAGCTTAAACGCTATGTTACTGTCAGCTGTCGCATGTAACGTTTTCATACTAAAACCGGCCGTAAACTTCAACTCCTCTGCTGCACTGGGAATGAAGAAATAGCATAGAATGCGTGCAGACGCTTATCATCCTGGCATGTCGTAAAAGTCGACTAAGGGACGGGTCCTCTCCAACATGGTGGACTATCTGTATAGGCGATGGGCTGATCACCTGTCACCATACGGTTCATCATACCATCTTAGGACTAATTAATCGAACGTGGCCACAAGTAGTCTTGTGGCTCTGCCCACCCCATTAGGGATTTCGGGCGTGATGCTATGTATGTATGTATGTAAACTTCAAAAAAAAGCATAGTCTGTATGAGGCTGCGATCCGAATAACACTCACGGTTATCACAACGATTTGGTGGGCAGCATGATTCGGAACGCAACGTCATACGTTGTGACTGGTGTTTAAAGTCACGTGACTTATAAGTAACAATTAAAGTTTTAAGGTTATTCAATTCTAAATGATCTTGATTTATTTTTACATAAATCGTGTTCTATGGATGACCATATCTTAGACTAAAGCTACTTTTTCACCGGCAAAGTAACGATCGGATTCTATCGTTTACATCCATGTCGAATTGCCTAGGGCCCCTATTCGACATTCCCTGCGGTATCGCAAAGTATTATGCTACGAAAACTCTTATTTTTACAGCAAAGGCGATCCCAAAAATCCATATGCGATACCGCTTCTATTTGAATTGTCGCGAAGTTAATTAACACAGCCCAATAAAAAACTCGTTTAATACATCGAGTTAATAAAACAAAAAAACTCTCAAAGAGCACCGCAATGGCTCGCGTAAAAGTGCGCGTTAAATCAATTCAGTGATGTAAAAAGGCGTGTAACATCCAGCTGTCTCCCTCTGCCTCCCCCACGTGCTGTTGGCGGGAGGGAGCGAGTGGGAGTCACACACGTCCGGCCATAAGGCTGTTACGCCAATTTTTTTTAATTGTTACCGCTTTATGATCTGGTATCGTTATTGTGAAAAATGCTTGTCGAAAATGATTTTACGCTTGGGGAATGTATGTTTGAGGTTAATTGCTTGCTTTATTTAATTTCTAGTATGATTTTCAGTTCCCTGGGGACATATATGTAATAATTTAACGACGCATGTCTGGATCGTAAAAGTTTAATGAGCATAAATACTACTCGTAAATGGACAACGTTGTCGATTGACATACATAATAATTTTAACAAAATAGTTTCAAAAGCTGAACAAACTGAAAACTAGAAATTGTGCTCAAGACTGCCGTAATAGTGTCTTCCCATTTCCCAAATAGTTTTCGATTTACGATAACATATTTTTTAATGTTGTGCTAATTCTATGCAATAATACAAATTCATAAGTACATCGATACGGCAGTATATTAAAATTCAAAGGCTCTCGGATCGTTTGTAAGCGCTTCCCCTTTGTTTTGAATTATCATTTTTTGCGTCGGATATTTTGCATTTATATTTCAAAAAGCTCGATTGATTCGAGGCAGTATTATTTTTTGTTTTGCGAAATAAAATTATTCAAATCCACAGTTAGAGGGTAATGGTAATGGTCACAATTTTTTTATATCTATAATTGATTATTTATTCTAGTTTGTCGATTGTTTAACTTCACAATATTTTTGGGTGACGGTAATCTTTCGGTTACGCCACTATGTTCTGTCTTTATCTTCCTTGGTCAAAAAAAAAGACAAAGTGCAGTCATTTACAAGTCGATTGATTGATTTACAATATTGTTAGCCGCTTCTCATATAGCAAAAACGCTCTGTTAATATTGAAACTGGGTGCTGTTACTGTTTGTAAATAAGATGTCGCGTTTCGACGGAAATACGAACATAATAATTTAGGCTTTTGTTCCCAAATGGTTTCAACTGGAACCCTCACATCACATGGATCCCTATAAAGAGGTAAAAACTAGGATGGAGTGTGTTAGTGTGAGCTTGCGAAATTAGTCAATCTCGGAATTAGACAATGTGGGAATTGGACGATGTGGGAACGTGACATAAAGGGCAATTGGTCATATAGGAAATTGGTCAATTTGGGAATTTGTCATATAGGAATTGGACAATGTGGGAATTGACTATGAAGGAATTGGTTGATTTAGGAATGGGACGACCTGTCAAAGACGCGAAAAAGTGTCTATTCTCTCAATGTAGATCCATCCAATTCGCCGCCTGCGCCCACATTGGTGTGATTCTCTAAAAGTGCAGTTACACGAGCAACTTTCCACGGCAATTTATAGCCGGCAACTATAGCTGTCTTACTCTAACTTCGTACGTCAGAGGAAGATGCCTATAATTGCCGGCCACTCATTGCCGTAAAAAGTTGCTCGTGTAACTGCACTTTTACGTACACAGTGGCTGATCAGCGGATAATTGAAACTATTAATTTAGACTGTAAGGACTAAATAATTCGGTCCAAAGTTGAATGTGTCCCTTTTAATTAGCCACTGCGCACGTTAGAGCTTCACAGGGCTGGGACAGGTAGCCGATTCAATTTCCGGCGCCGCCGATGCCCCCGGCTACGTATCGATTTTGCAGGTGAAGTAATTATTAGGGTAGTCAGAAAGTATAGGAAATCTTTCGACAGTTAAAACCTATAAAACTTTCAATTTAACTAGGTACTCTTTTTAACACAATTTTATTAGCTTTACTCGTAGCTAACCAACTAGCAAATAATGTAATAAAAGTCAATTTTAACATAGGCGCATTAAATCTGCTTTTCTTTGAATTAGTAAAAAAAAGTTGTTTATAAACTTAAACCCGACTAGTGACGTAAAAAGCATATTTGATCCGGGTGTGACGCGCACCCTTAAAATTATTATGGCCTATGACACTTGCATGTTCTCCCCGAATCTTAAAATAGGTCCAGCAGTTCAAAAGCTAATGTAGAATACCTATTGTATATGTTCAATTCATTTTCATATCACGCCAAGTATAGCCGAATTCAGAAACGCCACGATTAGACCATAAATAGTTAAATGGCCTTCAACTAGTTGTCATTCTATACAAAATAAAACGTCACTTTGATTAAAGATCAAATTGAGTGGCCTTTTTGAATTTGGACATTCGTTTTTTATCTAAAATAGCCTATACTATCTTTTAGACTGGCGATCACAGTTCGATATGGCCGCCAACATGTGGACTGTCTTGCATACTTTGGCAGTCCACAGAAAAGTGATTAGCTGTCCCGTCGGACTGTAAATGGATGGAATGGGTGAATAAAATACCCAAACTAAAAGAAAATACAAAACAGTGCAATAATTAATTCCATATCCCCATTCCGGAATATTCTGATTTAATTATTCCGGAATGGAATATTCCGGAAGATCTGGAATATTCCTATATCATAAAACCTCCATAATGTAATCAAAAACCGTAGGAAATGACCACCATTATGACAACCTGTACTGTAATGTTATTACAGTATCGATTTTAGTATCGTAATGATCATAACTATACAGATATGAGCTACAGGCCGTCGCGCCGCCGTCGCCGCAGCCGGCGGGACCCTATCGTCGCCTTGTTGCCGTTTATAATATGTGTGTAGATAAACTTATGTATGCAACTCTGCATAATTTCGCCTTAAAACACACGGATGAGGCCAGGGCATTATTTAAGTTAGTGCGACTAGGCCTCGCCAGGAGATGCAGTGGAATTTGTTTGTCTGGCATAATGGAGCGACATCATCGCCCTGAATGGCGACGAAGCTCTTTATACGAGATTTAAAAAAAAAAACACGTGCTATCTTATTATGACACTCGCTAAAGCTCGTTTCATAAAACCGCACTAGTGTTTTAAGGCCTATCATTATGCAACCTTTGCATAAACTACTATTGTATGCAACTTTATTGCTCTAGAGCAAATAAGTGCTGCGTTGTGCTGAGAATTTAAACATAATTATAATGATGAAATTAAAGCGTAGTAGAAGAAATAGTTATTTATCCGCTGATCAGCCGCTGTACATGTTAAAGAATCACACCCCAGTAAGAACCGTATTTCCTATATAAGATACATAAGAATGACACGCTTGTAATATACCGGTCGAGCTGAAGGTAGCAAAATGGTATAATGTTATTTTCTTAAATTACATTAAATTCGCTCCTTGCTTGCTGCTATAATTTACCTAATTGCCTCCTAGTTGGAAGGACAATTACGTCATGAACAGAGTTCCATTTAACTCCAGGGAACGCCTTTACAAGGGAACATGCCGTGAAATACGAGAAGCAGGACTGCCCAACGCGTTGATCATAAATGGCTTGGTTAAAGTGGCTTCAGCTGTAACATCTTGACCCACTGGTTGATGTTCACCAAAGATCTTAACGACATACGTCGGTGCGAATTACAAAATCGCTATGTGTTTTTGGTCTACTTTTCAGGAGACAGTTAAAACCGTTTTTTCCTTTAATACTTACTTAACATGCGTAGTTATATTTTTTTATGATAACTAGTTAACTTTTACATCAATATAAATTAAATTTTATTTAATTTGTTAATAAGTTATTAGTAATACATGACGTAAGCGGAAATATTGGCACATAGCGGGTTTAATTTGTAACATTAATAATCGCTATGTAACTAGCGGTCACATGACTATTTTCTTAAATGATGTTTTTAGGAATATTTTGCTACATAGCAGGTTTTACTCACTATATTTGAAGATATCTGACTACTAAAAATCGCCATGTGTAAAATGTCATATTTTCACACATGCCGATGATAAAATATCGCTATGTGCATCAACGAACACATAGCGAAATAAAACGACCACTTTCTTAAATGTGCGCTATTATTTAAAATTCGCTAACTGCCCAATTTCACATAGCGAATTTATCAAGGTACATTTTTGCCCATAACCCATAAACCAGAACTGAAAACAATAAAAAAAATTGTGGGCTGATGCAGAAATTAAAACTGAAACGTTTAGTGTCAAAATAAAAAAAAACGCAAAAAAACACAGCGATTTTGGGATTCGCACCGACGATTAAGATTGATGAAATATGATAATTCATTTTTGATGGCAACTGCATCTGCTGATCATATTAAAATAAATTTTAAGAGGAGTGTGAACCTGCGGCTTTTCATACAAGGGGCGATAATGATTTCCTTCCCTTAAAGTTAACCGATGTTGAGCAATTTTTGATAGGTTGTCAGTCAGAACAAAATGTAGGTCTAATCGTTTTGATTTTTTCACTATAATCAATTAATTCTGTTTTATTGTTGTTTTAGTATATTTTCATACAAAACGAATTACAGCGATTATTTGACTTTGTTGATCTTTAATTAAAATTTTAAAAACGTATAGACCTAGATTTTGTTTTAACTGACAACCTGGCAAAAATTGGTCAAAATTGGTTATCATTTAAGGGTTGAAAATCGTTATCGCCTTTTGTATGAAAAGGGTGATTTTTTTCGTTGGTTTACAGTCCTCTTAACGTTATATTGCATTCTAGAAATTCTATATAAACATAAGATCGAACATTTTAGCAACTAGCCGGTGTTTTTCAACCCTTGGGTCGCGACCCCCAGCGAGGGAGGGTTGCAAACCCTTGCTACGAGGCTCGCGGGTGCAAGGGGTTTTAAATACCTCGTCGTTGAAACCACTGACATAGTATTTATACGGTCATGGGGGATCGCCAGTTCTTTTTTAACCGACTTCAAAAATAAAAAGGAGGAGGTTCTCAATTCGGTTGTATTTTTTTTTGTTTGTTACTTTAGAACTCCGTCATTTATAAACCGACTTGAAAAATTCTTCTTTTAGTCAGTAGGGTATACCTCCAGTTTGGTCCCGTTGTAGTCAAAGTCAAGTTCTGATGAGAGAATCTATGAGGAATCGATGGAACTTTCAAATATTATAGGCACGCATATAGAAATTTTAGTATTTTCTGTAATAACTCAAGCAGTTACGTTCCAAAAGCATTATTTGGTGAAGTGGAACTGTTGATGAAGACCATAGATGATCACTGGAACTCCTAAATTATGGGTATTTCACAGTTGGCGATTAAATTGCTGTATAAAGTTCTGAAGCAACTTATGTCTATGAAAATTCGTGTAGTAAAATTGAAGAACCAGGAGAACTCCTCAACGGTTGACATGCTTGCACCGTGGATAGCAACGGTTTGTAAATGGTGATGAGCAATTGACATTATGCTATTGTTACTTGATGTAGTAAATGTTTTTCTTTAAATCACAGGATAATAAATAAAATGGAAAAAAAACTTACTTTTCAAAGGCTATTTGAAGTCGGTTTTATTATTTTATATATTAAATGATTATTCCTTGTAAAAAGTTTGCGTACTCAGGAAGGTTGAAAAACTGAACTGTGAAAGTGTTTTTATCTACTTTTTAGGGTTCCGTACCCAAAGGGTAAACATGGGACCCTATTACTACGGCTCCGCTGTTCGTCTGTCCGTCCGTCTGTCACCAGGCTGTAGCTCATGAACCATGATAGTAAGAAATTTTCACAGATGATGTATTTCTGTTGCCGCTATAACAACAAATACTAAAAAACAGGATAAAATAAATATTTAAGGGGCTCCTAAACAACAAACGTTATTTTTTTGCTGGTTTTTGCTCGATATTGATAACGGCAACAGGTAGACGCTTAAAATATTCACGGAATATTTAGATATACATTCACTTTAAAAATAAATAATTAAATTAAAATAAAACATATTTAAGGAGGGCTCCCATACAACATACGTATTTTTTTTTTGCTTGATTATAGATAAAGGTACGGAACCCTTCGTGCGCGAGTCCGACTCACACTTGGCCGGTTTTTATAATTACACAGACTTTATAATTTCCGCAAAAATATTACGTTCAATTAGTTTGTGGGAACTTCGCGACGCGCACGACGCTAGAACTGGGTCGAGAGTTACTGCATCAGGTCTTCAAGACGTCAAGAGTATTGCAAATGTATGAAACTCATACAAGATGCATTTAGTAATTGAGTTTTTGAATTGCTTTTCTGCTTTAAAAACATTTGAATAATGCGTTATTGCAAGGACATTATATTTTACTGTAAAATGAATGCCGTCATTGCATGTCCCTTCACCTCACTGGGTCGAATTCGAAACGCTGTCGCCTTTTTAAAAGTACCTAAATTTTAAATAAGAAACGTCAATCTCGATTTGGTATAGCATCAAAATCGAGACTGACATTTCTTAATTCGAATTTAGAGACTTTTAAATTAACAACAAAATCAATCCATTAGAATTTAACAATTTTTTAAATTGGATTTAGACGTCTAAGTTTTATGTCGATAATTTGTAAAGAAAGGCGCTAACCGCAGTGACAAGTCACTGGACCATTGGCTCGTCTACTGGACTATCGCGCCCAACTACAATTTCCACTTTTATATGGGTATAGGTACATACCAACCAAGAAATATTATCAAACAGGGTGGACTGAAGCGTCTCAAAAGCGTATCGGAAGGAATTTACGGCTGTAATGGGCCAGATGGTAATCATGCAATTGATTTATTTGCGAATTAACAGTACCTACGTGCATGAGTAAACGCATGTAATGTATAAGTATTCTGTATAATATAGGAAATTATTTATACAATAATAATACTAGGCATTTATTTAGCACACATTCGACACACAAATAACAAGAAATAAAAAGTAAGGAAAAAATCTAAGCTATGCGGTACGATGCCAAAAAGTGTGCCACTGTTATACCGTGGCGAGCCTCGGCATTGATTTTCAGTGCCCCCTAGGTGACAACACGAACAACAGAAAACATTTTTAACAACGTTTAATTGTGTGTCAATGTTTAATTGTAACAAGTCACCACCAAAATGTAAGTATATGACGTTTAAATAGTTATTACTGTTAGCATAGAGGGGATAGGCGGTACTTGTTAGTCACGGGACTTGACCGTTGACTTGTTCAGTCTACTGGACGTCGGCACTCGACTAGTGACGTGTAATAATTGCTTATTCATGATAAGGGTGAAGCTAATAGACTGCAAAATAATATGCCAAGAACGTTATTTATTACTTTATATAGGTAAATCAAAAATAAAATAACGTTACTTTTATTCAACTAGAAATAATATTTTGTACTGACATTTTATATTTTAAGTAGTCATATGGTAGCAAGCCGTGGTTCTAAATTATCATGGAGTTGCTATTTGCTGTAGTATTTTTGATTAAAAAAATTATAACTATCCATTCTTCTTATCTTTTTAATGATGAAAATGAAATATTACTTGATAATGAGTATGGCCTATAAATTTCTAAAGCAAGTGGCTCTTCAGTCTTTTAGTAGGTGGATTCTATAATACTTGAAAGAAGACTTTCTGTTTTGGTAAGTATGTAGATAAATGTTGTTGTTTCTACGAAGATTATTAAATTTTTTAATATTAGTTTATTTTTGTTAAGGTTTTAAAACTATTCACATGTTTTCATTACGCTCTTTTTTGCGATATATGTAAAGCCAATACATCATAATAATAATAATTATGTAAACGATAGTGACTCTAAGGTACTTTACAACCACGGCGTCCTATCCCTAGGCATTACTAGGCTTTTACTAGCCACAGGTTCGCCCGCGGTAATTTTCGTACTAACTGTGGACCTGCATTTCACCTCCTTAGGGAGTATTTTTATAAAATCCTTTCTTAGCAGATGTGTACCTACCCTAAAAGGATCCTATGTGCCAAATTTAAAGTTTGTATGCATGATATTTCCTGATATTACGTGCATAGTTAATAACAGTGAATTTCACATTTACCAATTTAAATGTTTATATATGTTTTTATTTATAAACCATTTGGTTCTCAATTCTTATGTACTATTCAAATTAAAGTATGAGACGTACATAGGCACTAAGCTCATTCTGATGGTTATCTACTGAAGTTAGAGTTTAAAGTTAAGAGCATTTGTATGACGTAGAAAGATTTCGAATTAGCAAACAGTGTAATAAAATGTCTGAATCCCCGCGTCCTTCATAAAGAACAAAATATATCATTATTAACCGACTTCGAAAAAAAAGGAGGAGGTTCTCAATTAGATTGTATGTTTTTTTTTTTTTGACTTAATTATTATTTCACAGGGATCAAAATTAAAATACCAAAATTGACATTTAGGTCTCAGGCCCGCCTTCAAATGACATGACATTTTTATCACGCAAATAAATTTCAGTCGGCTTTGCCAACGTATCAGCGTAGCGGTGACAACTCTGGAACCGGAAGTTGCGTTCGACTCGTCGCGATTACTTCCGGTGGACCACGAGATTCTGTGACGATTTTCCAAGTTTTAATACCCCGATCAGTGGATTTATACCACATTGCCTAAGAATGATATGGTATAAGCTTCGCAAAGTTTCCATAAAAAAGAAAATTACATTATATATAATATACTAGTGGCCCGGCCGCGGTATTTTCCATACATACTTTATCACCCCTTTTCACCCCTTTAGGGATGGAATTTTAAAAAATCCCTCCTTAGTACACCTCTAGGGTACTCGAGAAATATCTCCTCCAAATTTCAAACCTCTAGGACCACCCGTTTAGGCTGTGCGTTATTTATAATTGAGTCACGGTACTGTTTTATATGTTAAGCAAGCATGCTAACTTAAACTAAGGGTTTAGCGCCTCTATTCGGGAACGCCCAATCGAAATTGTCGCGACTCGCAAGCGAGATTCGCATCCCACTCTTACGCATTACGCATCGTGCATAATAGTGAGATGCGAATCTCACTCGCGAGTCGCAATAGTATCGCTTGGATGTTCCCGAATAGAGGCCCAGGACTGCCAAATGCTTTACAACGGCCATATAAAATGTATGACTGTCAGCGCTCTTTTAACGTTGGTTGAGGTATATGCATGAATTCCAAAAAAATAAGGGACAATTTTAAAAAAAATCTACAAACTGGCCGGCCTAAATTACTCGTATAATATGAAGCAGTTTTGAAAGAATAATATGGTACGGTATCTTGAAGTGTTATTGTGTACGTCATAATTCACGCAAAACTTTAATACGAATAATAAATGACACAGCACATTTATACAAAAAACCAGCAATAGCAGATGCAGCATTGTTCGATGCATGCATGCTGGACACGCTAACCGCTCATTTCGGGCTAATTTACTTTTTATCCCGGGCCCGGTCAACGCCCGGGATGCTGCGAGAGATTCAGGCTTTAATATATTTTGGCATGACGTGTAAAAGCTGACAGAAAAGGTTAATAGAAATACATTTTTAGGGTTCCGTACCTCAAAAGGAAAAACGGAAGCCTTATAGGATCACTCGTGTTGGTCCGTCTGTCTGCCAGAGCCAATTTCCTTGGAAACTACTGGAGCGGTCGAGTCGGTGACCGCAACACGGATGTGTAACGTTAATAAATTAATTTTAAACCACTTTGGGCTACTTTTTGGGGGTAAAATAGAATTTAAAGAAATAATGTTTGCAAACTATATTATGTGAGACATCAAATGGAAGGACTCATTTTGAGAATCATATTTTTTTTAATATTTTAAGATGAAAATTTACCATTCTCCCCTGAATCCGAAAGGAGCGGGCCTAAAATTTTGAAAAAAAAAGCAAGATAGTTCTTTACCCAAGATTACAGGATAACATACATATAAAAAGTCCATAGTAGAAAATTTCAGAAATCCTCTCCGCGCAAGCGACTCGCACTTGTCCGGTTTTTTTTTATTGACGATGCTATTAGCGTTGTTGGTTTTTCCGAACCGGTAGTAGATTCATTATTTGACCTTCATAAGAGCCTGTAAAAGCCTAAATTGAATAAAGATACTTTGACTTTGACTATATTTGTGTAAATCGTGTCATCATTGAATCTTGTCATTAATACGAATTCCACGAAACCTCTTTTACGACCTACCCAGTTATGTTATACTCTAACAAATCAACAAATCTCGTCTCTCATTACGACGACAATCATAAATTGACCCGCGCGCTCCCGTTCGCGTGTTAATACGACCAAGACCTAAGACACGCACGAACATTTAGTTTATATACACTGACGGGTCAAGTTAGACTCGCCGATGAGTTTTATTTAAGAGAATCACAGCCTATAGTTAGGGAGCTGGGTGCCATTTTGGTATATGATTTGTTCGTCTTTCATATTGATAGGGATGAAAGTTTATGTCAATACAAATCGATTTGGTCCAGTAAATGAAAGTCGTAAGTCCCTGTGATTTTGAACTGTAACTTAAAAAAATCGTACATAAAAAAATCAGCGACCTAGACGTCTGCCAATTTTTTTTTCTATTCTGGGAGTCCTAGTAAATGCGAATGGTCGTAACGAGAACGACGAACAAATGATTTAGTATAGCTTTTTTTATTCACATTTTTGCGACTACGTCCCGTTATAAAACAGAGCCCTGCACGTCTACTGCTATGCTCATCGTTTTGATGATGATTCTGACCAGCAGTCCAAGAGGCAGACACGAAGAAATGAGTTAGCACACCGTTTTTTTTTTTTAAACGCTGTCAATTGAAAACGCAGCGCTACCATGGTGGCAGACTATTTTTCTGTGGTTCTTTACATTGTCATTAATCGAACAACTCAGGTCTGCCAAGCGAACAAATCATATAGAAATTTTGGCACCCAGCTCCCTAGCTAGCTACGTAGCTACTAGAACAATTTGAATCGCTTTCACAGCCTCAATCAGCATACATCAACGTTTGCGGCATGTCACAGATACGGGAACTAATCAAAATCACTCCATGCATAGCAATCCAATCCGAAATGCAGCAAAAAAACCGTAACACAAACAAAAAATAAAAACCGGTCAAGAGCGAATCTAACCGTGCGCTGAGGGTCAATGGAAAACAGACAAGTACCTTTTAGCAGATCCATAAAAATGTTTTTACGGGAAAAAAGGAGAACTTCGACATTGCCTCAACGATATCGCAAAATATTTTGCTACGATATGTTAGCTCTTATAAACTTGACGGCAATGGCGGCCGCATTGTAAAACCATAGCGATAATTATATCGTTTAGGCTAGGGGTCACCAATTAGTTTCGCTCGGGCTCCGTTTTAAGAAATGATATGACCAATCGCAGTCCGCACAACATTTTATAGAAAAAAATATTTATTAAACAAATGTAATTACGGAAATAACAAAGGTATTTTTTTTACATATCAATGAGAAAAATGTCATTTTGTGCTGCGGACTATCTGTCTGAAGTTTGGAGTAAAATTGGTGAAAGCTATTGACATTAAATCCTTGCATTATGTAGTGCAAGTTGCTGTGTTCTCGCGGTCCGCACAAAATGGGTCGGCGGTCCGGATGCGGACCGCGTTCCGCCATTTGGTGACCCCTGGTTTAGGCAATGTTGAACAAATCCCAGTGCCTCTATTCGGGACGGCGACGTCCAAGCGATATTGTTGCGCATTACGCTTCGTGCGGAAGAGGGGGACGAGAATCTCACTATCGCGTCGCCACAATATCGCTTGGACGTTCCCGAATAGAGGCGCTGTTCTCATGTTATAGGAATAGATCCAGAGAAAATCAAAAATCCGCACCCTAAAGTTCCGCAGCTATAGTTTGTACATGTCTTGTTTATAAACTTCGTCTGTAGCAACGCTCCAACTGCTCTCATTTACCAAACATTCAACGGAGTGCACGTCGTTGGAAAGTAATTAAAAAGAAATTAACAATATTCAAATATACAAAGGTTGCTAAGGGAAATACGCCTTTGTGATAATGGATAGTTTGTAGATATGTAAATAAATATGTATAATAATAATAATAATAATATAATAATAATAAATCAGGGGACAATCCTTACACAAATCGATCTAGTCCCAAAGTAAGCTCTAAAGGCTTGTGTTATGAGTACTAGACGACGATATAAATACTTATATAGAGAAATAAATACTTAAATACGTAGGAAACATCCAAGACTCAGGAACAAACATTCGTGCTCATAACACAAATATTTGCCCTTACCGGGGATCGAACCCGGGACGCTTGCGTCGGAGGCAGGGTTATTACCAACTAGGCTATCCGCGTCGTCTATATATACACAGACCAAATATCGTAAAGACATCGCTTAGCCTAACTTTTACTAACAAATATAGCTGCCAAACTTGTGGGGCGCGCGGGGTTTTAGAGCGCTGTGATTGGTGCGTTCGACATTATGCGCTCCCCGCGCCTGCATATAGTCCCGCCGCGAGGGTCGCTCGGCTATACGAAGTGAATATACAGTTTGTAACACGCCGAACAGCAAGCCTTCAAACCCGTCGATGGCTCCGTTAAGCCGAGCACAATAACACTGTTTGCTAGTTAGTATTCATACGTTAATTTTGATTCCATCATTTAAAAAAAAAAAATTACTTACCTGTAGTTTAAAGTCGGTTAACACATTTGTATCTCCTATGGTACCGAACAATAACACACTGACCGATTTGTGTAAAAAAAAAATTCACTATTCGGAAAATCTTATCACATCTTCAACTATGACCGCGGTGTATTATCACGTTAATGTGACTTAAGCAATTGTGTATGTTATTTAAATAACGCATTTTATACGTTTTCGATTTTTAAACACGTAAACAACAATTATCAGCACTGAAATCCATTATCTTTATACCTAAAATGTCAATTTTGTTTTCTCTACATAGGTCTATAAACATCATATCATACATCTATAAGGTGACATTGCAAATGTAAAAAAAAGCACAGGTAATTATGACTAAAATTATTTTAGCAGACATAGTATTTACTAAATACTAAGATACGAAACGAATGGTATCTAAATATGGTGGAGGTGGTGGTATAATGGTCCATATTGTCGGTGTATCCGAATTTACAATAAAATACCTCCAGCCTTACGTCAGGAGCCAAAGGATAACATCTTCAGAAATCGATTTAAAGAAATCTTGTTAGAGAAATGCTATTACACCATTGAAGCGTTCCTAACTGACACTAGCCTAAAATAAATATAAAAATAAAATTATTTTGTAAAACCTAAATAGTTTGGACATTGTATGGCTACTGATTATTGTAAAATATATATTAGTTTAAAAGCAAATCTAGTCAATCATTCACTAAACTGAAATTTAAATGACTTCCATGAACTGTATGTATGTATACGTATTTGAAATAATAATGTATGTCAGAAAAAATATATACAATTTTCCTACAAATGTAGATAAGCCAAAGGCTACTAGAAATACCGGAAAGCTTAAAGTACCAACTTATAGACTGGCTAAAACTAAAAAATCATTTCTAGGAAATTGTACACGTTTTTACAATAAAATACCTAAAAACATAATAGAACAAACAGACACAATGTTCAAATCTACTGTAAAGCGAATTCTTATTTCTAGGGCATATTACTCAGTAAAAGACTACGTCATGGACAGGGACGTTTGGCTTAAATCGTGACCTGCACTGGCGATCCCTGGGTCTCGATGAGCGTACCTGCTGTGGTATATACTTAGATTTGTATAAAACTGTAGACATCATTGTTGACTTATATGTGTACTGATTTGAAAAAATGATATCTCACCGAGTTTCTTGCCGGCTCTTCTCAGTAGAGGATTTTTTCCGAACCGGTGGTAGATTCATTCCTTGACCTTCATAAGAGCTTGTAAAAGCCTAAATTGAATAAAGATAGTTTGACTTTGACTTTGACTTTGACTTTGTAAACAGCTTAATTTATTTAATTGTATACTTAATAGTTGTGCTAAATGATGATTATTATTGATATGTATTGAGATCGAATTTAATTTAATTTTTCTTGTGTATATTGTTGTGCCCTTACAGGGTGTCATGGATTTGCCTTGATACATATAATGTTGCCAATATCTGTATATGACATATATGTACCGTGACTACAATGAATAAATAAATAAATAAATAAATACAAGATACAAATATATTGTGACTTACATCGTATACTTGTATCTTAAATAAGTCACATCTCTGTCAGTAACTAAACTTTTTTTACCCATGCACAAACGCCAAACAAGATCCTAAACAACATCTTAACGGTCGAGGCCGTAAAACATTTCTGCCATTGTTTTCAGCGTTAAAACAAACCACTTGTGGCCAAAATTTGCATTAAACTGACACAACCGTAACATTACTAACCAATTGAATTATATTAGTGTACACTAGTCAAATGTAGTGGATCTGTCCCTCGAGAGAGCCTACGACCGTTTACAGGCACACTTAATTTGATAATATTTCGTATGGGCTGCATATTTAAAACGTTTTAGTAGAAACTTGACTTCTGAACAAGTATTTTTACCTGGTATTGCGTACTAAGTACTTTTACAGCAGTTTTTCATTCGTCTTCAGAATCTGTAAAGGATTTCATTTAAATTAAAGATTTATTTTATTTTAGGCAGGGTAATTCATTATTTAATTATTTCTTACATACATTTTAATATCATGGCTAGCTAATTTATTTAGTTGTCACAGTAAATAAAACATCAAACTGTGTCATACTCTACTTTGTCAACGAGTAAAAATACTAAGTATATAATACTACCACTACTACTTCTTTCGAAACCCAACACCAAAGTATTCCCTGTACTTATACATGGTTAGTATAATTCGGCTTTCCCTTTGAAACATAATGTATGGAGGTCTCTCTAATTTTGTTGATATGTGCAAGCAACTCACTCGCTGAATACTTGGTACCTTGTCGTTTTAACATCTTTAACGTGCAGACAAACGACACGATCAAATAGTTAGAAAGGCAAGGTACTAAAATAATAAGCGACTTTTGTGTTTGTAAGTCTTTGAAAAGATTAAGCCCTTACTAATTATAATGTACCTACCATTTCGTAACGACTTCATTATTATCTTCATATCTCAATGGTAAACTAAATTGATACTATATAGCAATGAAGTTACAAAATTATTTTATCTACACCCATATCATAAATCCTCCATAGTGTAATCAAAAACCGTAGGAAATGACCACCATTTTGACAACCAATTAGGAAAAACCAGTGCTGCAATGTTATTCCCGTATCGTTTTTAGTATAGAAATGAGATTAAATTTGGAACAACTGTCAAAACTCAAGTGGGTCTCTATTCTAGTATCCATAGATATTAAAACAGTTATTGATACGAAACGTCAATTCAGTATGTTTTTTTAATATAAACTGCACAACATTTGATTTCGAGTGACATGAGAATAGAGACTTCATTCGTTTGTCTATGATTTAAAAAAAAATGGTCTTGAACGAGGATCGAATTGCCGCCATTATGTTGGTGTTTTGCTGAACGAAAGTAGAATTGTTGTTGAATTGAATAGAAAAAGTTGTTTGTAATTTACATTTTAGTTGAAAATATGAATAGTAGTCTTCTCGGAGTGTGTGTGATGTGAAAATGCACCGGATATCAAAAATATGCAGCCACGATTGCAACAAATAACTTGTTGCCAGAAAATATTGTTTCTGAACCCATCATGGAGGATTTATAATATGTGTGTAGATAAAGTTATGTATGAAACTCTGCATAATTTGGCCTTAAAACACACGTGCGATCTTATTATGAAACTCGCTAAAAGCTCGTTTCATAAAACCGCACTAGTGTTTTAAGGCCTATCATTATGCAACCGTTGCATAAACTCCTATTGTAAGTTCTTAGCCTGATATTTTACATTTTTTAATTTCGTTGAATTTTAGTTTAGATCTAGTTTAAATCTTATTTAAGTTTGAAATTTTGACAATCTTACTAAATAATTTTGCACCTTTTGTCTACATCAGTTCACCAGTTTAAACACACTATCAACGCTACAATATATAGATATTGTTTTCACACGTGTCACAAGTAAGTTCTTAGGATGCCATAACACAAATTTCGGTTATGGACAGCATGTGTGCGTAAAGGTGCGTACACATCTGCCGAACGCGCCACAATTGCGCCGCTCGCGCACCGATCGCAATCCACTTGCGCGCAGCACACGCGATGCACACGTGTATTTATAACTGTTTGCGCATTCGCGGCGCTTTCGTCAGATGTGGAGGCACCATAAAACAGTTGAGGGGTAAACAGTATTTTATCGACTCCTTCTTTTCTTAATAAAATATAACTCTAAGGCTAAAGCCGCACAGGCAGGTGGCTTGCTTAGCGCCTAGAGCCTAGCGATTCAGGTGACTATTGTAGGCGCCAAGCGCGTAGTGCAGCCGGTGCCGAGACATGTAGAACGTTTGTTTATAGCCAAGGCTCTAGGCACTAAGCAAGTTACCTGCCTGTGCGCAGATGGCCTAACGTAACAACAACCAGCGCCTCTATGCGGGAACTTCCTAGCGATATTGTAGCGACGCGCTAGCAGATTCTCATCCCGTTCTTCCACACGATGCGTAATGCGTAAGAGTGGGATGCGAGTGTCGCTCGCGAGCCGCAACAATATCGCTTGGATGTTCCCGAATAGAGGCCCTGGGGTGTGAGCGAGCTTAACTTGACCCTTCAGTGCATATAAACTACATCTTTTTGGGTGTCTTTGACTTTGGTCGTATTCCGACGACCAAGGTCGTAGGTAGGTACCTAACTCTGCATAATGCCTTAGAGCGCGCGGGTCAATTTATGATTGTCAGATGAAACGAGACACGAGATTTGTTAGAGAATAACAAAGCCGATTGATAATATTTTGATCGCCATTTTCAACATAACCTAAATTATGAAAAAGGAAAATTCAGGGAAGAATAAATTATTATGTCAGGTACAAAGGCACTCGATGGCCACACATCCTGAGCGGAAGGCTGTGCTCCAATGGAGGACCCAGACAATGGCGCGTGCTTTTATTGGATAGCGTATCAAATGGGCACAAGAGACATCAAGTTTTCTGAAGTAAAAAAAAAACGTCAATTGAGACTCGGGCTCGTGAAGATCGTTCCGTACTATGAATCAAACCTTTGGTACCGTTTTGTAACTAAGTATAGTAACAAACTACAGAGGAAACTAAGATTTTCAATTTGTTACTGGTAACGTATTGTGCCTGCATGCGTTTTTTACGAATCGGTAATAGAAAAATCCCATTTCGAAGCTGGTCACCAATCACGGTTACAAATCCGCGATACAAAATTCCCTATTTGTAGCTGGTTACGGCATGGGATTTTTTTCCGTTTCGAAGCTGGTCAAAGTTTTAGTTACCAAACGGTACCAAGGGCAATCGAATTATAATTCACAAAGACTAAAAAATACGCTTTCGTCAGTACTACTAACGTACTAAAAAGTACAAAAAATCCTCATCACCAAGGTAATGTATTGGACTTCAAAACAAACCAAATGAGTCCAAACTAGTAGTCATTTAAGAGTTCCACTATCTACCTCCATGGTCAGATCAGATTAATGGTACCAAATTATTGTATTGACATCCGAATTGCATTCACTTGCAAAGTTTCAAATCATTACGACAATTTGAAGAAGGGTAAAATTTACTTCTAAGATTTGATTACATTGTTTGATACCTAAGTCATTATTCTGAACACCTTATCACAATATTAAATATATATGTATGACCAACCATCTAAGTAGTAGTAAATAAATAATGACATGCATGTAGTATTTGTATAGCGTTACGTGAGTCACAAACGGTACTGGCTAAAAATCATCCCTGCAGGTGACTTACACCTCAGCATTATGCTGATCCAGTGTCCCATTCACTGCCACGAGGACACACACACCACCATTTTATTTTGTATCTTTTTTAATTTATGTTTATATTACTCTGTGTGTCTTCTGTATTAGTAAATAAATGATTATCTCTCTCTCTCTCTCATATCAAAGATCAAAATCATATTCCAGTGAGTATTTATTTGTTTACCTTTCCTCTGCGCTGACATATCACCATATTTCAGTCAGTAATTGATGTTACGACATTTACTGCTCAGGAAGTACGCCATATATCAGCGGAAGCTCACCCGGGTATAAAAAACAGGATCATTGTATTATTAGTCTCCAGGCTATTGATTGAAATGTGAAAGTTCAAGGATACGTGACATGGAGCAATCGGGAACCAAATAAAGAGCTTATCAAACATTTACAAAGGCCAGGTTTTATGGGGATCTGCGCCTCTATTCGGGAACGCTAAATGATTCTGTAGCGATTTGCGAGCGAGATTTCTTATCTCGCTCTTACGCATTACGCGTCGTGCGGAAGAGTGTGATGAGAAATAGCGTTCCCAAATAGAGGCGCTGTTCGTAAATAATATTACACTGTGCGCTGTAGCGTGGTGCGACAGGTGTCATATCAATATAATTTATAACTTTAAAAATTTACGTCGATGACAAGAGAAGTATGGATGAATTTATCTTAAAGTTAAAATCTTCCCGAATCGTGCATAACATTTTCTATGCCTTCTTCGAGTTTACAATAACCCAAACGCCTTAAAAACATTTTAAATTCCTAACACCTGTGTTGCAATCAAAGAGAAAATCCGGCGTTCCTCGAAACGGGCGCGTTCACCCGTGAACCTGCAAATATTTTAGCCTTCATTAGTTGTTTACTTGGCTTGTACAAATTTTTTGACGTTATTTTAAGCGGGATGTTGAAGATAAACACGAGTCAGTGGTTTCTGATAAAATTATAAGTATTTCCTCGGCTGAACATAATAGTTAATAAGCGTTTTTGTGCGGGTTCGGGTGCGGCTCGTTTTTTTAATACCGTCGTAATATTTTGTGCGATATTTGAACTGTCATGCTTAACCAGGACAACGACAGGACCATTTACAATGATTGAATATTTGTATTAAAAGGGTTATGCAAATAAGCGCAATGATTTTTACGTGTCTAATGAATTACAACAAGCTAATTAATTGAAGAAAGAAAGAAATTATCACTAGAAATAAATTTTAGAAGTGTACCTAGATAAACACATTTCATAAACTAAAACGTCCAACTATCAATAAATGTACCTATACCTAACTACCTAGAATATTATTTCTAGTAATTAAAGCTTCTTATTGAAATAATTTTCAGTTCAGAACTGGTCAAAGCATTATACAGGCACAAGTTGCAGGGTATATAAATCTATACAAAGGTCAAAGTCACACAGCACATTCGATTACGGCTGCCGTGAGACGCCAAGTTTCAAAGGTTTTACTGCTCCAAAGGGAGCTAGGCCTGAAAATGTGATTCTATAACTCACCAGCGCAGCACAGCGATCTGTACCATTACCATGAGTTAATGCAAACCGTTCTCGCTATCGAAATCTATCGGAAATACTGCTTGTTGCCGATACAAGTATAAGGGACCGAGCGATAGTTTTCGATAACGAGAACGGTTTGTTTTAAGTGCAGCAGCAGCGAGCAAAGTGCTTTGCTCAAGTTTGCAATCTCTTAAAGCTGTGAAAAAATCAAGTTTCATCAAAAGATATGGCCGTTTATGCAGCATATTTTGACACCCGCAAGGGAATCAAAACCTACTTTGTGGTACTTTGCGTTGACCTAGAATCATAAAATTTGGCAAGAAGGAATATCTTCTAGCAGACAACAATTCATATTACATGTGGATTTATTTTTGTGTCATTGTTTTTATGTGCAACAAAAACTTTACATACATACATATATCATGAATGCGGCAATTCTGCTTCAGACATGAATAAGTAAGTCGTCAACATTTTCATGCACTACTGTACAATTTGGCGGATAGATGACGGATTAGGCAATAGATGGCGGTTCCAATTATTGCCAGCCCAATTCACTGTTCACATTGCAAACACAAGTCATTCTTTAACGAACACGAAACCAACTAACCAACAGCCTAAACGTACCACTTACAGCTAATCAATATAACTAATTCTGCTCTAAATCGCTGTCGGCAAGTGTAAGTCCGCTGGGGACAGATCCTGGGATGATGGATGCCAATGAATATATTATGCGACGGTTAATCGATTCTGGGAAGTTCGGTAATTGTCTAAGATGGGGATTTGTTAGTCGCATTGTAAGTAATTAAGGCGCAAGGTGTTGTTTTTGTTTACTGCAGTCTTTGTAGGAACATTGTCATAGTACTTACACTGGTCTTGCAGCGTTATATTTAAGCCGGTTCTTTTTTTTCTGAATTTTTAAATCGATGGCTCCCAGTTGACAGCACAAGCCAGCTAGGGGTCTAAAAGAGTCGGTAACTTCGAATTCCTATTATTGTAGGATTTTATAGAGAGTCACCGACTGCTGTTTCCATATTGGGTCATACCATTGGGTCGATAAAATATGGAATCGGCCACGGCAGAATCAATTTCTTGTTTTATTTTTTAGAGATTATGCAGTCGAGTTTTTTTTCAGGGCTCTGTTTTTTTTTTATTGGAGCACGACATGTGACTCCTCTTCCACCTGTTGGTAAGCGGCAAGTGGAGTCCATGAGTGCGGGCGACAGGCGCTTAACCAAAATTAAGTACGGCGTCTGTCGCCATCACTATGCCGGCTTAGGAGATGCTTCTTCACGCCTCTTTTCTCAAAATGATAAAAATGGAACCCTTATACGATCACGCGTGTTTCTGTCTGTCTGTCTGTCTGTTCATCTGTCACAGCCAATTTGCTCCGAAACTACTAGACCGATTGCGTTGAAATTTGGTACACATATGTAAGTCGGTAACCGCAACACGGACGCGTAGGTAACGTAACTAAATGAATTTTAAACATGGGGCCACTTTTGGGGGTAGATAAATTAGAAAATTTAAAAAAAATTATGCAAACTATATTGTGTGACATATTAAATGAAAGGGCTTATTGTGAGGATCTTAAATATATATATTTTTTAAAACTTTGATGATAGTTATTTAGGAAAATAGGCGAAAATTGGTCGAGTCGTAGACGAGTGGTAGACGAGGTCTACAATTTTAAAAAATTACAGAAAATAGTTATTTACCTTTATATAGGAAAACCTATAAGAAGTCTATGGCATTTAAAGTAACATAGGAAATTTCAGATAATCATCTACGGAACGGAACACTCTCCATGCGAGTTTAAATCGCAATGGTCCGGTTTTTTTTTCTCATAGGTTGCCTGATATATTATAATTGTCGTAAATATAAGGGTAACTTGATGCGCTCAAATTTAAGTTACGCCAAAGGATCCTCCCGCGGCGTGTCTGATTGATTGTTAAATTTTCGAGCAGCCCCTAGTCACGTGACCCACTCGATTTCCGGCCCCAGCGCAGCTTCCGGCGTGCCATTTCCATCGTATGTACGTAGATATAGTGTCCACTGGCAGGTATGTTCGGCCGTGTGTTAGGACGCTGTTCGAGTTACATAGATTAACTGTTCAAATATATATGTTTTTAAAGATTTGTAGCTAGATTTGAATTTTCTGTGGATTTAAGAGGAGTGTAAATCTACGGCTTTTCATACAAGACCGATTTTTGGCTGATTGGTTTTGGCTTTTTCACTATAATCAATAAATTAAGTTTTTTGGTTGTTTCAGTATTTTCATACAAAACTAATTTCGGCGATAATTAAATATGACTTTTTTGATCTATAGTCAATATTCAAAAAACGTATAGACCTAGATTTTGTTCTGACTATCAAAACTTGGTCAAAATTGGTAACAATTTAAGGGGTGGAAATCGTTATCGCCAATTGTATTAAAAGGGTGATTTTTGCCGTTGGATCACAGTTCCCTTAAGTTGACTGTCAAACCTTATTACATGGGATTAGGGTATTCTTTTGATTGGATAACTCCATTAATAGACCACAAATAAATTGGTTGATCTAATTTTTTTAATGGCTTGAATAAACAAGCAGATACTTTAGACTTTTTATTATATAGCTTGAATGCCGAACGTGTAACTCATAAACTTTAAGCCTCTTCTAAGTTAATGGTGAAGCCATCAATATTCAAACGCATTTTCAAAACGGATAAGTTGGGAAGCACTTGGAATAGCGGCGTATATTGGCCACTAGAGAATTCGCGAACCAAGACTGAAAACAAGAAATTAAATATAACATCACTAGTTACACAGGAATATATGTAATGGAATGTACTGGGTCCAATTCGAAACGGAGCCTTAAAATAAGAAATGTCAAACTCAATTTTGTATAGCACCAAGCTGTCAAAATCGAGTTTGATGTTTCTTATTTCAAATGTAGTGACTTTTAAATTTAACGAACTGCGCCTCTAATCGGGAACAGTAAGTGATTCTGTAGCGATTCGCGAGCAAGATTTCTCATCTCGCTCTTACGCATTACGCTTCGTGCGGAAGAGTGGGATGAGAAATTCCCGAATAGAGGCGCAGACTCTCGATTTGGTCCAATTGTTGAACTACAGTGGATTCATCCGTGCTTGTCTTATTTGGTAAACAAGTTTCTAACCTCTAAATGCACCTTTTTTGACTAAAACAGATGTTTCCGTGCAAATAAAGGCACGGGAGACAATATTTTATTTATTTTATTATGAATTAGTAAGTAAAGCGGGTGAAATCATAGAATAACTTTGATTTTTGCTCACGTTAATACAAAATTGAAATAAAAAACTTCATTTCTTTGAAATCCGAACGTACTCTCTGTAATTATTTTTGTGTGTTAGTTTCTTTATCCCACCATTACTTCAAAACACTAAAATCATTTAACATGTTGTATGATCATGAGAATTTCTACGTGAACCTGGCAAACATTTTCTCTATTTATGTAACTCTTTAACATAAGCAAATGACTAAAAACATTTTCCAACTCCAAGTTCTTAAACTCCATACGTAAAGTTCTGAGACACGATAATTTGTTTCATTATTAGTTCTCCAACTTGATATTACCAGCCAGTGACCTACGTGCAACGCAGCCATCTTGCAGCCACAGGTCATTTTGAAGACTTAAGTAATATACTTAAGTAATTACTCATTATTGCTTTATACTTTACTTTAATACAAGTTTCTTCTTTGTGGTGTTTAATGCAGTATTAGGAGACAAGAAATTGGAAGCTTAAATATTGTTTTAAGGGTTCCCTACCTCAAGAAAAAAACAGAACTCTTATAGGATAACATGTTCGTCTGTCACAGCCAATTTGCTCTGAAACTACTGGACCGATTGAGTTGAAAGTCAGTGATCGTAACACGAACGCGTAACTTAAATAGATGAATTTTAAATATGGGGGCCACTTTTGGGTGGTAAACTAGAAAATTCAAAAAGAAAGTTATGCCAACTATATCGTATGACATCAAATGAAAGGGCTTATTGTGAGGATCTTAAATGTTATTGTTTTTGGAATTTTAAGATAAATAGTTTGGAAGTTATTTAGGAAAATAGCCGAAAATTTACCATTTTCGAAATAACTGGGCCTAAAATGTTGAAAAAAAATACAGCAAATAGTTATTTACATATAGATTGCAGGAAAATCTAAAAGATATTTATCGTATTTAAGTAACATAGGAATTTTTATATATTCACGGAACCCTCTCCAAGCGAGTTAAACTCGCGTGGAGAGGGTTTAATTTAACTTAAATTAATATATAGTTAGTTTACAGATTATTCCGTGTGGTGTCGGCTAAGAGTAGCATCACCCCATCTCCTCTCCTGCGGCCCTAACATGAATGACACAAAGATAAGATAGACCGTCTTATCTCTAAGTGCGTCTCTCTCACACTAGTGCCGACGAAAGAGATAGTTATAGAGATAAACGGGTTTAATTTATCTTTGTGTCATCCATGTTAGGGCTGCTGGGTGTCGTAAATGGCGACACCAGTTGTCATCGCTGCAAAATGTCATATTATCTAGTTTATCGCTTAAAAATAATAACTACTAAATGTGACCGATATCCAATTACTTTTGAAGGCATCTTTGACGAGCTCATTGGCAAAATAATGATGATATTTCCCTAGTTTTATTTTAGGAATTGTAGGTTTTAATTTAGTATAATCTACTACTCACGTATACTTAGCATAGCGTTTGAAATCAGCGCATGACATGAATCTGAAACAAATGGAAAAGATACATTAAAAACAATACATGATTAAAAACATTACTTTCCTTAAAAGGAATAACGTAATAAAACTTATGAGGTTGTATGAGGTTTAGAAATTAATAACTCTGTTTTTCGCATGGCATTGGAATGAACAGTTTTCTATCTGTTAACCAAGGGTATAAGCTATTTTCATTCCAAATTTCATCAAAATCTGACTACCCGTTGAAGCGTGAAGAAGTAACAAACATACACACTCACAATCTTTCGTATTTATCATATTAGTGTGATAAGAATACAATAATATTTACTAACTTGAGAAACATACAATTTAAATTAAAAAAGAATTACATGTAAATCATCTTCCTAGCGCTTTTTCTCGTTTTTAATTTGGGATAGATACGCTTTGACCATGATCCCAGATTCGGCAGGTTAGGTTATTACAGTAGAGCGACTGCCGACTGACCTCCGTAACACTTGTGACAGAAACAGACCAATTGAATCATGTTTACATATTTAGTTACCTAAATGTGCAGGTTTTCTCGCGATGTTTTCTCTCACCGTAAGAGCATCAGTTAGGTACCGCAATTCGCAGGCTGATAATGTACATAAGTTAGAAAAACTCATTGGTGCATGGCAACCGCTTGGGTTCGAACCCTACCTCACCATCACGACAAAATGTAAATGCAAATAATTCATAATAATCTTAGGGTAGTTAAAAAACATTTAAAGTGGATCGAGTAAGAAATTTTCAAGCATCCACTCAGCCGCTGGGTCCGTACATACGCGAATTCGCCCGGGGTACTTGAGATTAAAACGCAGCTATACTAACTTACATTAAAATAAATCCGCAACCCGTTTTCTTTTTGTTTGATTTATTTTTTTCTTTTTAGGTTTTCTTACCCAAAGAGACCCTATTACTGAGCCTACAACGTCCGTCCGTCTGTCAGAGGACTCTAGCTCAGCAACGGTAAGAGAGGCCATAAAATTTGGCCTGATTTTATTTTTTAACTACACCCATATCATAAAACCGTCATTGGTTACTCAAAAACCGTAGGAAATGACCACCATTTTGACAACCAATTAGGAAAAACCAGTGCTGCGATAAAGAAATAACATGACTTCTTTATCGTTTTTAGTAAAGAAATGAGATTAAATTTGGAACAGCTGTCAAAACTCAAGTGGGTCTCTATTCTAGTATCCATAGATAATAAAACAGTTATTGATACGAAACGTCAATTCAGTATGTTTTTTTAATATAAACTTCACAATATTTGATCTCGAGTGACGTGAGAATAGAGACTTCATCCGTCTATGATTTAAAAAAAATGGTCTTGACGGAGGATCGAATCGCCGCCATTATGTTGACGTTTTGCTGAACGAAAGTAGAATTTTGTTGAATTGAATAGAAAAAGTTGTTTGTAATTTACATTTTAGTTGAAAATATGAATAGTAAGTAGTCTTCTCGGAGTGTGTGTGATGTGAAAATGCGCCGGATATCGGAAATATGCAGCCACGATTGCAACAAATAACTTGTTGCCAGAAAATATTGTTTTTGAACCCATCATGGAGGATTTATAATATGTGTGTAGATAAAGTTATGTATGCAACTCTGCATAATTTGGCCTTAAAACACACGTGCGATCTTATTATGAAACTCGCCTATCGGCTCGTTTCATGAAAACCGCACTAGTGTTTTAAGGCCTATCATTATGCAACCGTTGCATAAACTACTAATACCTACTCCATATTCAAACAACAAATATCAATTCAATGGTGTTTTGTTATAGAAATGTGAAAAATATATCGAAATCAAACTTACAATCTGCTAACTTAGTTGCAACTTTCAAAGTTATTATATCATTAACAGAAAGTCTATTATTGATTGATTCAGACCATGGCGAATTGTCGTAGTACGGAACCCGGAATTCCGACTCGCACTTGACCGGTTTTTTGCATTTGTTATGGGAATCACGCAAGGCAAATTCTCCAATCGAGCAATTCAAATAAAGCACTTTATTCCAATTTGTATTATCTGGCTCACAATAAAAACAAAAACCTGATAAAAGCATTTTAATAAACGATAGGAAGCAGCCGACTTTATACATCGCATCCAGTGAAGAAAAACAATCCATCAAACGCTCTCCACGACCGCAGACTACGTTACAACACACACAAACACAGTAGACAATGCGCACGCTACACATACAAATACCAGGCTACATTTACATAGCGCGCACAAGCGCACACTAAGCCCCGACATAAGGATAAGTACAATGCACACAGCCTCATTTGAATGTGTGTAATTAAGGTGAGAGCACACGGCAAGGTTTTTGAACTAAGTTCTTAATTGGACGGAAAAGTTTTATTGTAAAACTATAAACGACGTGCACGATACGGGCTTGTTTAGAACTACAGGCAACTCTGTCAAAATCGTAATTAATGAATTTCAATAATCTAAACTACTAACTACCGAACGCTACGTTAAAATACCTACACAAGCATCTGCGCGCGACTTCGTTCGCGTGGAATTCGGTTATAGTCATTCCCTAGGGAACTTTAAAATTTTCCGGGATAAACATTAGCTTATGTATATGCTATTCCAGACTATAATCTATCTCTGTGTCAAATATTTCGTCGCCGTTCAGCCGTTCTGGCGCGATTGAGTAAGAAACATTCATCGCCGCGCATTTATAATGTCCGTAGGATAGGATACTTCAGAGAGATGGTCCAGACTTATGTATGTATTATAAGCAAAATTTTCTTTTTACTATTTCCCGCCCGTGGGCCGTGAACAAAACACAAAATATGTACGAATTTTCAAAGGCCATTAAATTTGATATTTGATTAAAGTGACGTTTATTTAGCTAGCTAGCTATTTACTCTCTGAGCAAGTGCTTATACTGGCGTTTGTGAATTCAGCCAATAGCAGAAACGCACAGACCCCAAAGTAGTAAAAAGTATAATTTTACGAACAGTGATTCAGATGGGAAATTTACTGGCTGCTCTAACGTAATTTTTTTACTAACAGTTTTAAACGCAAAATACGGCAAAAATAATAAATAAAATAACGTTTTAGTTATAATTTGCAAACTTTATAACACGCGCGAGCATTTTAAATCAATTAATAAAAACAAACCCATACGCACCGAAGCGTAACTTACCAGAGTTACAATATTGTTTATTGATTTTTCGAACTTAACTCTTCTTGAACCAATTCTTTAAATATTTTTTTAGTATGAATAATGTTTTCAGTCGTAGTAGTAGTATTTTATGGTATTTACCGTGCAATATTTTGTTTTATGTTGTCAGTCAACATTTTACATTGAAAAATTTATTGGCACAGCGCATGCAATAGACACAGTCAGTCATAGTTCCTTGAACATAAATTTTGCTAATAATTCTAAAACCAATACATTGACAACGACACTGTTGTTTTATTTCACCATCTGTTGTTGGTTCATGTGCACCAAGCCTTACCGCTACGCTCCAGAGTTTTCTCTTGACCCACATCCCGTCGGCGGCAGGGAAAAACTTGCAAATTATCGAATGTGACGAAACTTGGCCGTAGTTTAATAATGCACGTTACTCGGCAAATGAAAATGAAAATTTTCATTTTGCATGTAGGCCAAAGGGGTTCTTTCACATGTCTGTATCTACCAGCGTTTCGAAAGGTGGTATCTGCTGAGAAGAAACGCCGCAAGAAACTCATCAGTAAGTCTTTTTTCCAACTTTAACTTTACAGTTTTAACTAAAACGAAAACATAAAAACCGGACAAGTGCGAGTTAAACTCGTGTGGAGAGGGTTCCGTTCCTTACATGATTATCCGTTTACTAGGTTATTTTAAATACCATAGAGTTCTTATAGGTTTTCCTGTAATCTATAGGTAAAGAACTATTTTCTGTATTATTTTTAAAATTTTAGCCCCAGTAGTTTCGGAAATAAGGGGGGGAATGGTCAATTTTCGCCTATTTTTCTAAATAACTTCCAAACTATTTTACGTAAAATTCAGAAGAAAATATATTTGTAGTCCTCACAATAAGCCCTTTCATTTGATACGTCACACAATATAGATTGCATAACTTATTTTTTAATTTTCTGATTTAGTCCCAAAAGTGGCCCCCATGTTTAAAATTCATATATTTACGTCACGCGTCCGTGTTGCGGTCACCGACTTACATATGTATACCAAATTTCAGCTCAATCGGTCCAGTAGTTTCGGAGCAAATTGACTGTGACAGACGGACAGACAGACAGACGCACGAGTGATCCTATAAGGGTTTCGTTTTTTCCTTTTGAGGTACGGAACCCTAAAAAGTGCAAAAGACAAACCGAATGGGCAAAAATCAGTTATAATAGCCAACTAATTAGGGAGATGTATAGTCTCCGCGTCGGTAGAAATGCTTTAACTAAAAGTCACAGAGATGTACAAGGTCCCTGGAAAAGTAATTATCAATAATAAATGAGATGTATAGGATCTCCAAATACAAAATGTCCAAATTTTCCCACACCAAAATGGTTTCTCATTATTTTACATTACACGTGTAAGACGGTTGAAAATTCGCACGACCAATGTCACTTAGCGTATCGCACACCGAACGCGTGCGCGGGGCGGGCGCGGTTGTATTCGGTTAAATTTCATTACACAGGATTCCTTTCTCTTTCTAAATGCTAAATTTTAGTCCCTATCGGTAAAACCCTTCTGTACTTGATTCTCCAAGTCAATTCCAATTTCCCGCCCGAATTATCACAGTTTGGTCCGTCAAAGGGCATGTTATATTTTTGCTATCTAACCGGGAAGATGCGGATAAGTATTTGACTAGCCATCTGTGATAACGAATAAACATGGAAAATATTCTTTGATTTTGTTTTTAGGGTTCGGTAAACTACACTTAATAGAGCCGTGTATCTGTCATTGGTCTTTAAATTATCACACACCACACATAACCAATGCCGACTGGACCCAACATGGAAATGTGAGCTCTAAAATTGTTCGTATAAATTGAATTTTCAAATACAATATACGACGACCGTACGAGTGGGCAACGCGTGTTCTGTGATGCACCGATCACACGGTAATTATTCGCTATTCGACACATTCGGCATAATTTTGTATCTTCGTATTCGGCCGAAGTGTTCGGTTCAATTGCCGAATATTTACCGAACAATGATCAGGCTATCCCCAAAAAGATAACATATTGTTTAAATGTTAGCTTTTTTGAGTATAGCCCGAATTGCAGCAATAAATTTCCAAACAAACTTAGCCCCATACGAGCCCCTTTAGAAATATTTTTCATATAAAATTACTAAACTTAATAGAAACCAAAGTACAAGCTATTTAAAAAAAATATTTATTTAGCGGGATTGACAACGCGCGTGTGGCACTGCGTGGACCTGCGCCTCTATTTGGGAACGCTAAGTGATTATGTAGCGACTCGTAAGCCAGATTTATCATCCCACTCTTCTGCACGACGCGTAATGGGTAAGAGCGAGATGAGAAATCTGGCTTACGAGTCGCTACAGAATCGCTTAGCGTTCCCGAATAGAGGCGCTGTACTGTCAAACCTAATTTACAATGGCTGTGTCTGTATTTGGGACCGTTAAGTGATTTACTATATCGTGATTTAAATGGTCATATCGTGATTAAAAACCACATATGTAAACGTCATACGCGTACAAAACAATGAACCATTCGCGGTTTTGACAATTTATTTAGAGACGTTGTAGTAAATCGTCAAATTAAAACTTTCGTGAGACATTATGATTACTTCAAATACACACGACTTTATTCACAATTTATTGTCAGAAATGGTCCGACATTTTTCGGACTCGTACGACGGGTACGTCGCATTTCATTCGCTTCGATAACGCGAGGTTGCTTGTAAGGGAGAAGTTCTTTGTACAACGCAAGATCCGCGAGGCGATTGAGATTAGACGACGCCCCAATTTTAATCGCGATATGGGTTGGGAATTGCTACCAGCGTGGAAGCCCGTTGTCCCAGCCATTCGAAATATTGGTCGCATCAACATTGTTGTAGACACCGTGAGCTCGGCATGTTTGCCGCCGTTCACCACCGACGACGGCAGCCAAGCACATCCGCAACGCCGGTGCCGCACCCCACCGCCCCCGCACCCGCACCAAGCACTGCACGGGCGCAACGGGCCGCCCGTTGGGCAGTGTCAGCTTTGACCGCGACCGCACTCAATACCTGAAGAAGGACTCCATACAAGTCCGAAACATGTCGGACAATTTCTGACAATAAATCGTTAATAAAGTCGTGTGTATTTCAAGTATTGATATAATAAATCACTTAGGAGTCCCGAATAGAGGCCCTGATTAGGTCATTAAGTTGAACCGAATAATTCAGCCAAATATTCGGTTCAGCAAGCGTGGAACTGAAGATTCGGTCAAATGTCGTATTCGGTGGAATCTATATTTATAATAATTAAAACTTAGCGACATCAACACCTATCTTTATCACTTTAACTACGAGTAGGTATTTCCCTGCGAGCGTGACGAATTGTTAATTACGCGAATCGTCAAACAAGTTTCGACCCGTCTGTGAATTTGTGCCGGATTTTTGTTTGTCCCTGCTTTGTTTGAAACGGACTACGTACTGTCAATCGGTCGTAATATATGTGATTCTGCTTTGTTATCCTTTTAACCCTGTAAAGTTTCCATCAGGTTTTAGCTCTATTTTGAGCGGCATTTATTTTTGCATAGATATTTTTACGTGGTTTTAACTACTCAAAACCTACCCAATTCAATAATGGGTAAGATAAAGTTACACACTACATGCACATAGAAAACAATGAATGTCATCTAATATTGTGTAGTTTTAAACTTTGTTTGGCGTAAAACAAATAGAAATAATAACAATACCGTGCACTTGGAAACGGAAGTCAGTACCAACATACTGATATATATGTTACATGCCTTTCCCGCATGCTGGGATCATCATAGTACTAATAGTAAGAAGAGTCTCAACCAACACCTCAAGATATAGAGAAGGCGGTACTCCTGTCCACAGCGCGCATCGTCAGGAGGTTCCTCTCTCTGCGGCCCGTACCACCGGTAGCTTGAGCCCTGGCCCACAATTCTCGCTGCATTCGAGATAAATTCGATTGCGGGATTAAACGTCTGATTGATACAGTTGTGTCAAACGACTGTATGCACTGACGTTTAATCTCGATTGTGAGATTATCTCGAATGCACCGAGAATTGGGGGCCTGCCCCGCTGCCGGCGGCACCTTAGGTTAGCTTTTTATAGTGTTTGTATTTTTTGTACAGTAATTATTTTTGATAGAAACCTAATCGTAAGATAGATAATGAAATAAAAGAATAATAATAACATATCTATAGGACAGGAAGTTTGTATTCAAAAAGTGTTCGGTAAAAGAAATAAACAATAATAATTTGGTCTGAATCTCTCATAAATTATGCTGTGGGTCGTCATAAAGCTTCCATTTCTGAGCTTTACAGCCTAAATAAATATGAAGAACGGTCAGTGGATACTTACGCTGGATTGTAAGTGTTTGAAAACATGACGATAAGTATATTTATTTGAATTCTATTTGTATTGGGTACATGTTTAAGTGTAAGCCGATATTCACGACTTGAACTAATGTACGGGCCATCCATAAATTACGACACACGTTAAGGAGGGAGGGGGTCAACAAAGTATGTCATCGTGTGACAAGGGAAGAAGAGTCATAAGCTTCGTGACGACACATGTACTGTATAAATCTAAAGTATTATAACTCTAAACTTCAAATCGATCGAAAACCTTTAAAAAAAATCTAAATCACAAGTCTGACCACCTGTGACAGGGTCGGGGGGAGACTCCTAAACTAAATGAATTCGTGTGACGTAATTTATGGTTGGCCCCTAACCTAGAATCAGGTGAGCCAATCCTTGAATGCACTGACGTGAGCTCCATGGAAATATCCCCCGTAAACCGCCATTTACAAAAATTTACAAGGACCGCATCGCTCCAAGGGCCTATTTGGGAAATAAAAACGCGAGCGAACTAAGCGAGTCGTAAAACGCGAAGTTTTAATCAGGAACGCATAAGAAGCTGGCCCACCTGAATTTTTATTAAACAGAGAGAAAGTTGGCCAAGTAATCCCGAATTACGTCGCCAGCGGAATTGTGAATTTTATTTCGGATGGAAATTGATAAATTATGTGTGCGCTTTTGTGGGTTCGTTTTATTTGAATCCAGGCGCGGCAAATGTTAGAATACTTGAACAGGCTTCTTCTTTAATCTTTAACGAGGCAATATTTATGAACACGTTTAGAAACCTGCGTTCTTAACGTTTGCAGTGGATGAAACAGTGACTGGCGTACGTTTTATGTCTTATGTCAGTTTGGATTGATCGTGTAACTGTTCCAATTATCCATCATTCCGGCGTCAGTGAAAGTTTCATCAGACTGACGGACTGAACTGGTGGAATACTGAGCGTGTAACCTCCCTCTTAGGCAAAGAATTGACATTCTAAGGTTAATGACTTCTAATTTTTTTGTCTGTATAGACACGTATACATCCCTCTCTCTAAACCCCCTCTCCTTGCTAGGTACCGACCTCCTCTCATAATAAGAGGACTGGCCAGAAGTCCCTACATGAGCTCATTGGGTAACTTCACACATCCATGCAATAGTTTGCATTTATTAGCAGATTCCTCGCGATGTTAACATTCACAAAACTGTTAATGATAAATATCAAATTGAATTCCGCGCATACATTTCGATGAAGTCAAAGGCCGAGCCGAGATTTGAACCCGCAGTCCCTTTGTGGTCAATGCCACCTATGGATATTTGCAAGATCAGAGGTGCTGCCAATGAATTTAAATTCATTGGCACCATTTCACCAACACCATCTTGATGAATGGCGGTGAGATGATCACTTACCACCAGGTGACTCGCATGCTCGTTTGCCTTGCCTTACATATAAAAAAATGCCGGTCTATTCTCCTTGGGATAGGGGATGCTAGAATAGGGAATAGAGAGATGGCGGAGGGCATTGGGCCTTTGGAAGCAAGCAAGCAAGCATTTCTTCATGCCGATATTCTGGCACGCGTGGTACTATTATCTAGTGAGGATTACAGTTTAACTCTACCGCTCTGAAACAGTTAGCCACGCGTAACAAAGACTCAAACAGTTTGTAGAGCTCTAAATTCCGACTTTAAATTTAGCCTTTTCGAAACCGCCGGCTTCACATAGCAATAAAAGCCGTCAAACAACAATATTCAACAGGCGCTTTTCTGGAATAACACATCTATAGACCTTACTTATTCTATAACACCTACCCTCAATTCCATTTTTCTGTTTCCCAGTTCCAACCAGTATGTTGCCGGTCTAAGAACCAGTTTGAACTGGTTATAACCGGATCCCGTATGTATTAGGCTATTTAAATGCATGCGGCACCTGCCGCCGGTGCATCGTCTAAGTAGCGATATGGTATTGTAACTCTCACAGTCAATAGAGTCAAGTATTGTGGTTTAGGCTCCGCACGTAGGCAATTGCTATTGGTTGGTTACGAATGGAGTTTTTTACCATTAGGCGCAGATACAGGGGGTGGCCGGGAAAGCACCCTAATTCTAGCAATTTTTACCCGACTACGGCGAAGCAGAAAGTAGGGTTATGATATTGACCGGATTATTTAAACTACTTATCATAATTTAACAAATGTGTATCGTTGTAAGCGTCTGAATCGTCCACTGGTCATAGACTATGTGACGTCACATTAAATTGAATATGGCGCCCTTGAGAGGACAGAAAGTCATGAACTATATTTTTTTATATGATGTGTTGGATATCAAACGAAAGGGATTAATTAGCACATTTCAAAAATATATACAGGTGGTCAAAAAACCCATGCAACAAACTTCGTCCCTCACCTCTCCTGTAGGTACCGATGACACCCAACCAAAATGAAAGGCTCATGAAATAAATTAATTAATTTGAACCTGCAACCCTCTGCACAAGGCGCCGCGCGTGAAATCACTAGCCTACTCGTACCTAAACGAAAGGCAAACCAACTTAAAGCAAAAGTGCTTGCAAGAATTCTTACTCTCATACGTAATACATAAACCTACATACGAAATACGCGAGGCATTTTTTTCGATTCAGTCGTACGACCACGTCCGCGCAGTTTGTCGTAAGTTTGGAACAAACGGACGGCGTGACACGACATTATTATAATATACCATTTACGCTTCCCGAGCCGTTGGAGTTTGGTGAGTAAATGTGAATATGACGTGCCAAGATGATTGTTTAAATACATTATAATAAAATCGTGTTGAAAAAAGTCTGTACATTGAAGATAATAATGAAAAATAGCATGGGGCTTCAGAATGAGCAACACAATGCATTCAAATTGTTTTTGGATTTCATGTCTGTTTGTCTGATTGTATGTGCGCGATAAACTTTCAAAGTGCTGTAGGATTTCAATGCGGTTTTCGATATTATATTAAAGGCAACTTCAGGCAGGACACGGGCTATAGAGAGTTTTGGAAATAGAAGTGGAAAGGGGTAAATCTACTACATAAATGTTTGTTTGTTTGTATCCTATGCGTTCCTATACCATTAATCCGATTACGATGAAACTTTGGTGAGTTATCGTGCGCACGCCCAACCAAAAAATCAGAGCATTACAACGCACACAGCTAGTTACCAATATTGTTGGTATTTACAGACTTGTACATTTAGATTCGCAGTTGAAACTATTTACATCCTGGACTATTTGCGGCTTTGATCGAGATTATGCGATATAGCTCGCGGATTACAGCGCGAATCCGCTGGAGGATTAGTGCATTTTAAACTATAATATAATCATTGACAAGCATAATAAAAAGACCTGCCGTAAAATCATGTATGGCAATCAATCAAGATATAAAATAGTATAGAAATGTCCTTTACACGAACAAGAAGAAAAACCATTTCTTTAGTAACCAAGTACAGACCATATGGTCTGTATCCTACAGACTCCGCATAGCCGGGCAACCCCCGCTGCCAGCATTAGAGGCTAAAATCCATAAGCAGCAGGGCTAAATGCAGGGCGCGGGAAGTGCATATTTCATTTCATTTCATTTATTTATTCGTAATAATTCATATTATAGGTCACAAAACAATTCAAAATACAGTAAAAAATACACATATAATCAATCAACATTTGACATTAATTAAAATACACATAAATAAAATTAATACTACACGATTACAAAGACAACTCGCATAACCTCGAACGCACCAATCACAGCTCTCTAAAAACCCCGCGCGCCCCGCAAGTTTGGCAGCTTTATTTTCTAGTAAAAGTGAGCCTAGTCTTTAGGATATTTGTTCTATGTAATCAAATCTTCGGAGATCTTGGCTCGACACAAAAACAGTTTTATTCTAATCTGTAGTCGCAGCAACTCGAATTCACTTCCTGTCAGTCTAAGGGTAAGTACGCACTGTCCGGTTAGCCGAACTGCGGCTGGCCGTCCGGCTGGCCGCAGGATGCGGTTGCAATTGCGGCTAACTGGGTGGCACTAGCCGTAACGGCAACCGGAACGTGCCTATTGAAACCGTCGCGTTCTGCGGTCGAGTAGAGCCATTTTCAAGATGGACGTTGAAAAAGTTTTAGCCATTTATTATGTTTACGTGCATTATAGAAAGAAACAGACACAGATTCTGGGTGCATCCTTATTTGCTTGTACGAGCGTGTACACGTGCGCCTTCAATGGCGGTCAACTGCATCCGCGTTGTGCGCATAGTGACCGTCCGGTTAGCCGCCAGTCGGACCACAGCGCTCCGAGAAACCGGAGCGGTTGGGTGAGAGCCGCATCGCAGTGCGAATAGATTAATGCGGTACATACCATTTTGGCGTTGCGGTTAGCCGGACAGCCAGCTGCAGTGCGTACATAGCCTAAGGCTCATTAATTTCATATATGTAAAATTGAATCAAGGCAAACTGATAAGATGTTGTAAAACTTTAGAGTATCGATTTTTAAAGCAGCTTATAGGAGAACCAAAGTCCGAATAAATCAACAGACAACTTTAAAAAAAATATGGTTTAAAAACCCACAGGCTTTCGACAAATTATTTCAATACCGAAACCATTAACACATCGTTTGAAAATAATAGAACTATGTTTTTAAGATTTATTTTCTTAAAGTATATAATATTCTGCCTGAAAATGAAATTATTGTTAATTATTGTTCTTCTTTACACAATACAGATGCTTCAATCAAATAGTTTCTCAATATAGTTATGTAAATATTAACCCTCAAATGCCTTTCAAAGTTGTATTGTAGTTTGTCAAAACAAGCCAAGGTAGATCTGCGTCACAGCACTCTCCATCATACTTAAAGTAACAGATTGACAGTGTTGTACGCTATTAATTAAATAAAACTTGAAATCTCAACAATTACCACAAATTGCACTTGAAAATTTAATTGACAACTTGAGTTTGTGAGCACTTTGGGATTACCATAACTACTGGTCGTATATTTCGGGGTGGCATAAGACTTTGGAACATTCAGAAGTTGATATCGTTGTATTGTTAAACCGATGGTTCACGCTAAGGTCTGTTCACCGAGAGTTGATTAATATTATGATATCGTTTCGAAATAGCGACTGTCGCTTAACTATCGCAAACTGTATGACGGGGTTCGCTTATCGCCGCGCGCACTGAGTTTCGTGGTACGAGGGGCGCAGATGTTGTCACTGCGGTGTTGCGTCGGGCGGACGACGGCGAAAAATATATTTATTTTGTTCATATTGCATACACAATCGGCATATTGCAAATTAATCTCTTATATTATGTGCGCGTCAAATGTCACATAAATCTGCACTGGCCGAAAAGAAACGAAAAGATAAAAATTATCCATGAGGTATGTTTAAAACGCGTTGAGTATGGATATGACGTGTCTTTTGTCTTTTTACAATATGTCATTCGCTTCGAGTGTGTCGTTTGGGTGTTCGCGTGTTACTTTCTGTTTATACAGTTAGCCTATTCAATAATAATATTTATAATCATCGGTTAAAATAATTAGCGAGCCGCTATGTGTAATGAGTTAAGAAGCCTGACTTTTTACTTTTTTAATCAACTCTTGGCGAACAGATGTTTGGTATTTACAAACAAGAATACTCGCTACCACAGAATTTAAGTGGCATTATTTAAGAAAAGAAGTTTCTGTTTCAAACTTTAACTGATAGTATTTTGCATAAAGGATTAAACCGGATGTGCAAGCTGTAATGTTCATTTCAAATAAGAGCTTATCCTAAAAAGTAATTGAATTCCTTATACGCTGAAAAATCAACAAAAGTATAATTTTCTTGAGAATATGTCATCCATTCTTACTTAATACACATACTATGTTGTGTGTGTAGGTAGTCAATAAAACTAAAAATTAAGTAGCCATTAAGTTAAAAATACGTTTAATTTAATTGTACTTTTTAATCAAAGCAATTTTCCATTTTATTAACAATTATACACATATTGTTTTTTTTGCATTCGTTAATATATATTATGTCAATTAGCAACATCATTTAACGACAGCGCATTTTTATCGACCGCAATAGAAATAAAACTCATCGTTTTAATCATCACTCATCTCAGAAATTCATTTTTAAAAGGAAGAGAGGTTATCCTACAGCCCAAAAATAAAAATAAATGATAATAATACCTACTGACTAGTAACAATATGATGGAGGACAATTGCGAGAAACTTTGTTAAGTAAAATTCCAGTAAAGCCTTGATAAGTGCCTCAGAAGTTGAGAAGGGTTAGATGTATCATTCTTCTAAATTGAACAATGTCGAAGTTATTCTTCAGCATTTTTGCTCAAAGGAATATGATACAAGGTCAATATCAATTCACCATTATATTTTACACTAGTGGACCCGCCACAACTTCGCCCGCGGTATTTTCTTACAAACTTTATCACCCCTTTTCACCTCTTTAGGGATAGAATTTCGAAAAATCCCTCCTTAGTGCTCTAGGATACTCGAGGAATGTTTCTTCCAAATTTTAAACCTCTAGGACCTCCCGTTTAGGCTGTGTGTTGTTTATGAGACAGGGTACTGTTTTATGTGTATATATTTACATCGGGGATTGTACGCAGGTTTAAAAATCTATCTCGTAGTATAACTTTTCTGAAAAATAGGGCCAATTTGAAAGCGTATTCGCTAAATTTAAAAGTCGCTGATTTGACGCCCAGAATTAGTTCCAAACATCCCGTTCCATGACGTATATTTTAAAGTTTATGGCCTAGAAATAAGAATTCGCTTTACAGTAGATTTAAACATTTTATCGTCATCTATAAGACATTCAAGTACTTTATTGTAAAATTGTATACAATTTCTTATAAACGATTTTTGAGGAAATTGTATACGTTTTTACAATAAAATACCTAATCGACTCAGACGGGATGACGAGGCCGACGGGGAGCGAACTGCGACTTCAGAATTCGGTGTCAAACATTGGCACCACTTGGCCAACCAGTTAGAAAGGTTAATAAGTCTTTTAAGAATGCTTTTTAGCGAAAGAAATTAGCAATGAACGAAAATATCCACTAAGATTGGTTGGTTGTAGATAAATTAGCGCCGCCATGTTCACTGATTGGTGGAGTTTTTCCCCACTCAACTGCGTTAAGCCAGCCTTAGAGAGCTCGCAAATTAATAACTGAACGCTAAATTAGATAAGGAAGGTATACTAGTATATAATTGGTAGTGGGGTTTTTGTAGTGGTAGAGCCAAACAGTAATCCTCACTAGATGATTACTGTTCGAATGGGCCGGCTCGACCGGGGTAGTACCACACTCTCACAGAATATCGGCGTAAAGTAATAGCTTGCTATTGCGTTTCGTACGGTGAGTGACGAGATCCGGAGGCCTATTCCCTCATCCCCATCCCATCCCCATTCCCCATCCTCCCTAGACTGGCAACGCATTGGCAGCACCTCTGGTGTTGCAGATGTCCATGGGCGGCGGTGACCACTTTCCATCAGGTGGGCCGTCAGCTCGTTTGTCAGTCAATTGACATAAAAAGAAATAATAATAATAATAATAACATGAACCAGCTTGAAACCAGGACCCCAATTCTCGGTGCAATCGAGATAATGTCACATGTGAGATTAAACGTCAGTGCATACAGTTCTTTGACACAACTGTATTCTGAATCTGACGTTTAATCTCACATGTGACATTATCTCGAAAGCACCGAGAATTGGGGTCCTGAGCCGTGATTCTCTAACATGCGCAGCGGCTGATCAGCGGATAAACGAAACTATTAATTAAAACTGTAAGGACAAAGTCATTCGGTCTAAATTTGAATGTGTTCGCATGCAGTGTTACCAAGGCTAGAAATCTAAAAATGTTGACCTCATGAAGTGGCTGAAAGTGGCTAAAGAAATGTAACACAAACAGACGCCATTTTATTTATGGAAGAAGTTAAAAACTATTCAATCACTTTGAAATGGATTACATTCGTAAATTTGCCGCGCTCGGAGCTGTCGCCCAAAAAGTCAACAAGAACTTTCGTTTTACGACTTCTTCATAAAAAAAAAAACAATAATAATGAATAATTAAGACAGTAGGTAATAAATTGGCGACAATTTCCACGGACGTAATTTTTAGAGGCGTTTTGGTGTAAAAATTACTTCCGTGGAAACGGGACCTAAAAGATGCTAGAATTGTGGCTAAAACATTTAGCCACAATTCATTACATCATACATTTTGATAACTGTGGCAAAATTGGGTTAAAAAAATTCTAGATCTAGCCAAAAAATGGCTGACTTGGCAACATTGTCGTAATGGCTGATCCGCTGCGCACGTCAGAGAAATCATATGGCTGGAAATCCAATCTCGCGTACGGCTTAGCGATACCGTTGTGTAAAGCATTGCTCAAAGGAGCATAATCAACACACAGAATTAATATCTCCATTTGAATTGCTTACAAATCATTATCGTATAAGCCTACATATTAAAATATATTATGTAGTAGCTCGCGTGCCCGCGACAATTCGCATGGGATTCAAATTATTTCTCGTACAAACATCAATTGGTAATATCTCCGAAACCCTTTGAGATATCAAAATACAAAATAAAAAATTTGAACGAGTAGTCGCAATGATGTTTAACACTGACATGTCACAGGCGCGCTCATTGGTCAAATCAAATAGCACGTGTCATTGGTCAAATCAAATAGCGCGCGCTTCCCCGGCTCCCTGTTACACACTTCCGTCCCTTTTCACGAAATCACTCCCACTAATTGCAGGAAAGCGAGAGGAAAGGTGTTACACATCAATAAAAGCCATTAAGTTGAAATAATACTATCCCTGAAACTTTATTTGAATCCATTCAGCCGTTTTGGAGCCTATTCGGAATAAACCTTCAGAGAGACAAACAAAAATTCTAATAACCATAATTTAGGCTTAGATATCATGTAAATAGCAATTCAAATTAGAAATTTTAAATAAGAACATGGCATTTTGGAACCACGAATCTCTTGTATGTAAAAACGTATTCGAATATCCTCTTAACATTAGGTCTGTGCCACACTAATTGCGTTCCAGCAGCGTGGAATGCTTTTCCCGTTTGCTCGTGTCCGCATATTTTCGGCGACATCTGCCGGATCGTTGAAAAGCATCGCTGCATATTCATTACGTGTTGTGGGGCTTTTAGATTATTTCACGTGTTTAAGTATTTTTGCAACCTACGTAATTAATTCAGTTATATATTAAGTAACGTGTTGGTAAATTTTAAATAAGTTAAGGTAATAAATTAATCTATAAAGCATTTATTTTTACATAAGATATCAACTATTAGTATTAGTGCAGGCCAATGTTTATTATCCTTGCTCAGGGGGTCGCAAACACTTGCTCAGGGAGTCGTAGACAGTCGCTCAGGGGGTCGCAAACACTTGCTCCGGTGTGTTGGGGGCGCTGCTTTGGTTATATAAATAAATAAAACCCCAACATGGTAAATATTGTGGACTGTATTTTATAATTATTAATTTACATAGCTGATATATTGTTTAACTGGAGTGAAAACCGGGACATCTTTTAGAACTAAAAAAACAAAATTTGAAATAGACTGGCAGTGTAGCCAGTAAGATAACTAATACTTACTAATAATGTACTAATGTCACATACAAGGGACGCGGTCGCGGTCGCAAGCCAGGCGCCTCATTCGGGAACGCTAAGTGATTCTGTAGCGACTCGTAAGCCACATCTCTCATCTCGCTTTTACGCATTTGGCGTCGTGCGGAAGAGTGGAATGAGAAATCTGGCTTACGAGTCGCTACAGAATCACTTAGCGTTCCCGAATGAGGCGCCAGGTTTTGAAATGCGTCGGCGTTGAAACCACTGAACTGACATAATACGTATTTTTTACTTGTAATGGGGTCGCGTACTCGAGATGGTTAAAAAAACACTGGTGTATCTTCTCTATCCAAAAAAATGTTCCATTCACGATTACCTCAACATTCGCATTTTGTATGTGATCATTCACATTTTAAACATTCAAAGACTGACATTTCCCACATTCAAAAAATCCCTCTCAATTCAAAATTCCTTTCTCAAAAACAAGTCCGTATCGCGCAAGTATCACAAAGTCGTTAAAACTAACTGTTACATTCCAACAACTTTAAAAACAATGAAACTTTACGGTGATAGAGTAGTGACACCCCACTTGCCCCCACACCGGGACATTCCCAAATTAAGGATCCAATTGAAACTGCTTATTTCGCACGACTGCTTTTGAGTCCGCTGGCAGCGTTTTAACACGCCGTCTGGAGCGTAGTGCAGACATTTTGTTGGTATTACGAATAGTGTGTGCCGTTGTTGCAGAAAGGATTTCTTGTTTCTATTTGTTTCCGTTCGAATTTGAGACTTTGTTTTAACTTAAATTGTCGTACTGCAATTCGTATCTTTTCTTGCGTAATCTAACACTAGATTCAGTGCGATTACTAGAATATTATGAATTAGCTCTCTTTTAACTTTATTTTGTTAATTTGAAAAGAAGATTCTTGATATAAAAAATATAATCTACAACTTGTAAATTACATACGGGCGTATATTTTACCCAGCTATAGTTACCGATCGTACAAATTATGTGAGAAAGAAATTTTGTTAAATTAAAAAAGAGTTATTAATTTTTTAAAGGAGGACTGAGCAGCGATGTATTCCGTCCATTGTTTGACACATTTAAACCAATGAACTGTCATGATATGACGTTTACGTAGATATGTAAATCGATTAATTACTTAGATGTAATACATTGCGTACTCGATCATGGTGTATGAACAGAAAAATTAAGCATTTAGTCAACGAAATGTATGTAAATATACTTTATAGGTCCGACACTGATCGTCATTGAAATATACGCCCGTATGAAATTTACACAGTGTGTATAACATTTTTTAAGAAAATTTACCGTGACCGCATTCATTTTTTGAACAGCTAAATCCATTGCTGGCTCTGTACGTTTCTTTTAACTACATTCGTTTCTTACGAATTATTGTAATAACTAACAGTCTTTAAGCATGGGCACCCTTAGAAATGACCTTTACGAGGGTAATAAAATTAACGAGAACATTCCGCGGAACCCCATTGAACTGTTTACGGCGGCTTTTCAGAGGGACTCAAACAACCCCTTGCAAGAAAGCTGTGGCAGTTTTTTATGGTATACCTGGACCAATATTCTAGAAATGCATATTTAGGCCTTATGATAATTAAGTACCAGTCACATAGACATGACGCCATCAGCTCTTCTATTTTTTTAGATAATATTAGTGTTTTTTCTCATTAATTAAAAGAAAAAAACAAACGAAACACTTATATTATTAAACTTATATGCTTCGAGAAACGGTCCCCAGCTAGCGATAAATACAGTAAGTGCATTTTTTTAAAAAATTGAAATCATCGATAAGTATGAGCATGCCTTTAAGACAACATTGGTACTGGTAGAGTGCAGGGTTGCGCAGGGGCGCGTTGCAAAAGCAACTAACCTATTGCAGCAACGTGGTAGCGCGTAGTCTCCTTTAAGTCTCAACTCTAACAACACTGTGCATAAATTGTGTTGTAGTTGTATAAATAATATTAGCTCAGCAAACTGATCGGGCACAGGAAGCGCTGCCCGCGGCTTCCTGCACCGTTGTGGCCGTTGCTTTATTGGTTTTCAGCTTTTGTATCTGTGCACTAGTTTCCATTATATTATTCATTTGTTTTTGTATTATATTATTAAACTTAATCCGGTTTTAATCATGTATTATAAATTTGAACAAACTAGGGCCAATTCGAAAGTGTATTCGCTAAATTTAAAAGTCGCTAAATTGAATTAAGAAACGTCGAACTCAATTTTTGACAGCTTGGTGCCGTACTTAATCAAATATGACGTTTCTTAATTTAAGTTTAGGAAATTTTAAATTAAGAAGACGCCGTTTCGAGTTAGACCAAAGATCTCAAAGGAAGGATATGTCTATCAGTACAATTTCATGTAACAAGTCTCATAGAAGGTTGTCAAACGCCAGCACCATGGCTTAACCACACCCTATTGCTGATGTCTTAGTTCCAACGACATACTCACAAAGGTCTAATATTGCTTGATTCACACGCTATCATATTGTGGACGGTGGGGTGGGTGGTGCTGCGGTCTCACACCGCACGATGCGGGAGGACATTTTATCAATTATAACAGTGTCACTTAAACGGGTGTCATGGATGGCGGTTGACATGCGATTGAACCTGCGATGGTGTCAGATTCGCGTTCTGACACCTCAAAAGTAAGCATCGCGAAAATTGCTTCGAGCAGTTCCATACTATATATTTCAATGAATTGGACCCAATGTCATCATCATCAGTAACATGGTGTATAAAGGTGTGAAATAAACTGGTATCTATTTAAAAAATGTCTAATGGCTTAAGATTGACAATGTCAAAATTTTGATGTGAATGTGGAAACAGTAAAGATATTTATCTATTCTGCTATAAAAGTGGGAAAATTGGGTTTATTATTTTATTTTCTAGTCTTTGTTCAAGTAATGAAGTATGAATTTAAATAAATATATCGATGTTTTAAACATAATATTTTGATATTTACAGTTACTTTCACGTCTCAAGAAAAATAAATGTTGTCCATTTGGAATGTTTTTTTCATCCAGAGTGCTAATTGTATTGGCAGTTTATACAATTTTTATGGTTTAGTACCCGAAGGGACCAACGGGACCCTATTACTACTGTGCCTACAACGTCCGTCCGTCCGTCTGTCAGAGGCCTCTAGCTCAGCAACGGCAAGAGCTAGAAGGTTGGAATTTTCACACAATATTATGTTGCTATGGCATGAACACTAGCGAATAATAAAAGTATGTAAGCCTAAGAAGCTTCCCATACATTTAAACCATGAAAATGTACTGATTTCAGACCAATTTTATTCCAGCTGTATTTCCAAAGTGGCTTAAGTTTCGGCTATAAAACTGGGCCTGATTTTAGATAATACTGCGTGGTCAAATAACAAATATCAAATCAATGGCGGTCTGTTATAGGTAGAAATGTGAAAAATATATTGAAATCAAACCAGAAAATTACCGCTGCATCTTAACAATCTGCCAACTTAGTAGCAACGTTCTTATATCATTGACATAAAGTCTATTTCGGGTTAAGACCATGCCAAATTGGGGTGGTACGGAACCGTCGGTGCGTGAGTCCGACTCACATTTGACCGGTTTTTTGCATATCGTCGCAAATTGTTGTTGATTATTGCTAAATCATCCGCATTTTCGTGCAGCTTTCACTCTCCCGGACAACATTAAAGCATAATTTCCACCAGACGGCCCGCACCGCATCGGATCGGAACGGATGTAACAATCTTTAAACAATATTAAATCATGTACACAGTTGTTAAAGTCTATATTACCTAGCCGCGCATAGCAGCTTGACCGCGGGCGTCTTCCGCGATACGCGATCGTATTGGGTGTAAATGCTGTGACGCGCGGCTAGGTAATATAGACTTTAAATACTGTGTGCATGATTTAATATCGTTTAAAGATTGTAAAATCCTTTACGATCCGTAGCGATGCGGGCCGTTAGCGTGGAAATTATGTTTAAGGGTTAATGTTACACGAATTTTCAAGCATATAACAGACATATTTCAGAAACTCCAAAACGTGAAAAATTCCACCTAAGCTGGGCACTGCTCATAAACAATTCATTACAGCAATCCACTATCCCTGTGGGCCAGGTTGGCAGAACTGCACCAGACATGCATTGGATTTTTAAGGCAGGTGTACCGCTCACAGTATGTGCAAGTTTAAGAGGAATTTCAAATGAGGTGGAACTGTTTAAAAATTTGTTTTGAACAATGTTTGAATCTTTTGAATCATTAGCATAAACATTTAATCTTCATATGAGATTGGAAGAAATATTATAGTGCAACTTGATACTTCGCGCGATAATAGCATTAAAAAAAATGCAAACATAATTTGAAAGATAATTTCTGAGGAAGAGATAGATAATACGTAACATAAAATGAAACATAACTAAACCTTCTTATGAACTTGTAATAAAATATAAGAGTAAGGTAGAAAGAATATCGAATAATTACGCTAGTGGGAAAATGCAGCAATAAGGATAATGCATCTTTTCTTTCATCTTGTATTGGAAAGTGCTGAGTAATAGAAACCGATCTGTGTACGCAAAACATTATTATGTTGTTTATTTTATGAGTTATGAAGCTTTGAAAAGTCATTGTTCATACCACTCGCAAAAACAAAATGCACAACAACTATGACGTCACAGGTGTCGTTAGACTGTACAAAATGTATGGCGTTTAAACGAAATCTGCAAAAATTTCTGAAAAAGCTGTATTTAGACCAACATCGTAGAAATAAAACAAGACAAATTTGATGAGGATGTCCTAAAATGTGATGTGATACGACGTCACCCGCGATGCAATGAAAAAAAAAGTATCTGTCTGTCATACTCGTACGAAAGTACGAAGTACTCGACGTACAGTGCATCTTTTTTCTTAATATCTCTCGGCAATCATCGCATTTCCGAATACAAACGAATGCAACTGATAGAAATCCGACGACTGACGAAACACGAAGTTTACCGAGAGACATTAAGAAAATAGATGCACCTTACGTCAAAGATCTTTAATTTTTTTAGTTTTAAAACATCGTTTTACTTCTTACGTTGACTGAAAGTGTAAATTTTAGTGTCAATATGCATTTCTTCGTATTATAACATTGTCAATTCAAAACTTATTCAATGTTACATTTTCAAAATGTCAAATGCACCGCGTCGCGTCGTTGTGAATTTCGACGCGTACAAAAATTAACAGATAACACAGCTAACTCTCGTTAATCACAGTACATAAATTACAAACAGAACTCTTTACATTAAAAGCTCCTCGTTTTTCATATTTTTACACATTAAACTTCATTAGTGTGAAGCTGGCTACGAGGCATTTGGGTATTCCTGAGTCATGAACGTCTCATTACCTTCAGGCTGCACTTACTCCATAGTATTTATACACCTTTTTTTGTATTGCAGTTCTTTTTCCGTTGAACTAATAAAAGTAATGTGTAAACGATATGTTTCTAAATGTTCACCGATTTCGTAAATTTGAAAATGATGTCCGTTAAGTCAAAATTACAGACGAAATTTGTAAGAGAAATAGCTGAAATAAAAAGCCGTTTCGTTAGAACTGCCGTGTAATCTTTTCCAGCACCTCAATACAGTTTCTATGATTGGTTTTATGCAAATAATGCGCCAGAGGGCTGGTGTGGTTTACAATCATTTCATTGTGCCCTTTATTTTGTAACATTTATGACTGAAATTTCAATCACTGTGGTTTTGACATTAGTTCAAATTCAAATTCAAATCATTTATTCAGAAAATTGGCCACCTGTGGGCTCTTTTACTTGTCACATGAATAATTTAAATTGGGTTCAATTTACCAGCGCTTCAGACAGGACCATCATTACTGAGGAGAAGTGCCGCAAGAAACTCAGCAGAAAATCATCTTTTCAAGTCAACACACTGATTTTACATCATAATATAAAAACCCAAATAAAATGAAATAGAAACATTACAAAGTAATAAAGCAATAAATGATAAGACTAATAAAAATAAAATCGATTTTTGAATAATGAATAAATATGAAAAACTTTAAAATATAGTATAGAGAACAATATGAAGTCTCTCTAGTCAGGTTCAGATATTGAACAAAACGAATACATTAAAAACTAACAAATTTTATTGGTCCTTGCGAGCATGAACCGCGCCCGAAAATGCGCTTCCCGCACCTGCCGGTAGCCCTGCCGCTTATGGCTTTTTCCCTCTAATGCTGGGAGCGGGGATCGCCTAGTTATGCGAAGTCTACTGGATATATGGTCTGTGAGCTAAGGAAAAGACAGATTTCCTTTTAATGCGCTAGATTTAAATGCGTTTGATTGGTAAAGCCTTCTTGACAAAAATGCGCTGAACTTTATTTCACGAACTTTAATGAAACTCCTTTTAAATACACGATTCCTGTAGGATACAATTTTTTGCTATCCCATAGGAACCGTGCATTTTCAGTGATAAAAAGAGTTTATCTACTTTAATCAATCTCTGTTCCAAATTTCATCCAGATCCGTTCAGCCGTGCTATTGTGATTGAGTGAACTTCCATCCATCCAAACTTTCGCATTTATAATAATTATTAGAACTAGCGCTGGGTTTTTGTAGCTCACAGACCATATATCCAGTAGAGTATATGCATAGCTGGGCACCGTTAATCAAATAGTTAACTTCGTTAATCGCTAATCGGTTACTAAAAAAGATAACTTCGTTAAATGTTGAACCGTTCATTTCGGAAGATTTAACGGAAGTTAACGTTAATCGTTAACTGTAAATTGCATTTTATATGTCGTTACGTTAGTAATTTACTTATAAAAAATTGTTCGTATGTGCAATGGAAATTTAGGCAGGCCATGAAACATTAGTAAAAAATAGGGTATTGCATTCGTTAGTAATAATACCTATTATTTAGAGATCAAATTCAAATCAAAAGCTATACGATCTGACATAAGCCGCGCGGTGTCCTTTTGGCAATTTATTGGGTTCTTAATTAACGTTTAACGGACTTTAATTGTTTTAACGGGAGTCCATTAGCTATTTTTGAAGTTAACTTAAAAGTTACTCCGTTACTCGAAACGTTAGCTTAGTTAATTAACGATTAACGGTTTAACGGTCTTGTGCCCAGCTATGTATGCCATAGTCGAAGTCCCGGGTTGCATGATAACGCTCTTGATATCTGTCTGCGGAACCGGCAGCCCAATTACCTTCTCGCTGTGCTCGTTTCATTACTCGCGCTAAAAAGTTCCCGTCCGAAGTCTCGCAGCGAAACTTCCGTTGACAATATCTTTGAAAGCCTCTACAATTGCAAAGTTTGGGGCTTTTTAGCTTTGTGTAGTTGTAATTAAGCTTCTAATGAGGCAAGGGTTGGCTGTTTAAGTTTCGTTACTACTTTGCCATAGTATAATATTTAATGAGTGCTTACTTGATATTGCAGGTATTTCAAATATATCGACTTCTGCTCGCTACCCATAAGACATCGGATAGCCATGTTTTTTCTACTCATTGTGGAACGTAGACAGGTTGGATGCAGGTGAGGGTGGATGCTGAAGATAAAACAGGTATCAGGGTAGAGGTAATTTATTTTATAAATACGAGGCACTCTGTAACAATGGTATAAACACTGATGAATATAGGTAGGTAAGGCTATGGAATTAGATGATTTGGAGGCTTTGTGTGACACTCTACTTTCAATTAAGTGCCTCACTGGTGAATCCTTATTTATAGCAGGATAACGGGTACGTAATCAATTGTGATTCCTTTACAACTCGCACTGCACTTTTTAACTGTGGTTATAATGATGCTAAGTAGTTAGGTATTTTACAATATGTGTGTAATAAAATAAAGGTTTATTTCTGTATAAGTTCAAGACCTTTCTAGGCCGAGCTCTCTTATGTGAATATCAATTGTCTGAATCGATCTATCGATTTAAATTTGGAATTTTGAATTTGGGATTGGAAAAGAAATTGAAAGAAGAAGTAGAAGAAGTTGTCAGTCGAAGGAGTTTTGTACGAGTAGCGATAGCGCCTCGTTACAAGTGTAAAGTTTTTTTAGATCTTTGAGCACTGTTTAGGTGGCATACACATGTTTCTAGAAATATGGTTCTCTCAAGCTTATGTAATAAATAACATCTATGCCATCCATAACAATATTATAAATGTGAAAGTATCTTTGTCTGTCTGCCTGTTCGTTACGTTTTCACGGCTAAACCACTGAACCGATTCCAATAAATTTTGGTAAGGAGATAGTCTTAGCAATAGAAAAGGACAGTGTTTAATTTTTTTTTAAGAAAATGAACTCCACAAGTCTAAAAAAGAGTCTGGAAAATTTATCAACAGTAAGTTCGTTCAGCCCGATGAGATCCTGTTGAGGTCTATATATATATATATCTGCGCGATTTACGGTTAAACTGATTAACCGATTTTGATGAAATTCGGTACAGCGATAGTATAAACCCCGGGGAAGCACATATGCAATTTTTTTAAGACAACCGAACCTTAAAAGCGTGAAATAGGGTATGGAAAATTAATGGGAGAAAATAAAGGAACGGAAAGTTGCGTGCCATGTGAGATCCCGTCCCGATTAACGAGATAATAAATGAATTTTAAAATCCTGAAATACGTATTGCTCGGTTAGTCAAAGAATAGTAAATAAATAAAATGCTCAAGTACGAAACTATCCGGAGAGCAAGAAGGCAAGTTGTCAAAGAAGCTTGTGACCAAGTTTTATACTCACTCAGGGCTGGATTCGATTACCTTCTGCCAAAATAATACCGCTTGTTGACTGCTAGCAGGAATAGGTCACTGAAAAGCAGACGTATAACGATGAACACACTGAGAAAATTTTTGATGCTATACCTGCATTACCGTAATGTATTCGCAGCCAAGTCCAAATAATGTCGAAGCATCCGAAATAATGTTGATTGTTACGTGGCGTTTGTAGTCCGCAACATTATCTATGTAGCCCGCAACATTATCTATGTAGCCGAGTCTCTACTTACGTTAGGTACGTTTTTCTCCAGAATTACGTACGTGGCATCCAGAATTACGTATGTCGGAACAATAATTTTTTCTCAGTGCAGCAGTGAGATTCTCTAAAATAAAACTTCGTTCAAGAACACGCCGTTTAACACGCACTTGTCCGGTTTTTTAAGTCTCAACAAACCCTTAGCCATCATTAAAATAGATATATGTACTCATAGTATGGATAACCCTATAGCGAAAATTGGGCCTAACAAATCACCCCGCACACAAAAACTAACACCCACTGCATGAGACTGCAACTTCGGCCTGTCTTCCTATGCATTAGCTAGATTGATGCTAATATTGCTTACTCACACAACAGTATAGGCCAGTGTGGGATAAAAAATGATGGGTTCAGGGGTGTGATTCTCTAAAATAACACTTCGTTCGTGAATTCACCGGCGAGCTTAACTTGACCCGTCAATGCGTATAAACTACATGTTCGTGGGTGTATTCGACCTTGGTCGTATTTCGTCGCAGCGGGCCACGGACATAGGTATCAAACTCTGCATAATGTATACGAGCGCATGGGTCAGTTAATTATTGTCGGATGAAACTTAGATTATTGAAGTAAAAGATACGCTTTAAATTAATTGAACCTACGACTGTAATGCTACGCTGTTCCCGCAAACATCAGCGCCCTAATGAAAAAACAAGATGGCTGTATTTTATTAGTACGTCGATTTCAAATATGGTTCTTCGCCTTACGTCAGCCAGTGACAGTATGACCAAATTAATAAGATTGTAATAATGCTGTCACAAATAATCACTAAATTGCCAATATTATTTAGTATCATAACCTTACAGGCCAAACAAATGCGCATGTTTTTGTATGAATCCGTGTGGCCTGTAGTTAACGTTTTAGGCGGCATGGCTTGACGTTTCAACGTTTACTCTATTATTATTGTATACTCTAAGGGGTGAACTGACGCAGCCACGTGAATCTCAGTGGAGGGCTGGAAATAAACACATTATTGCTATGCTATAAATTTAATGTCAACCAAGTGACTTATTTCGGGCAGAGCTTGCAAAGCTGTTTGCTCACATCAAACAAATCAAAGCAATCACATGTCTTTAATTTACAAATGGCCGAATTCAGAAACGCCACTTAAGCATTTGACAAGATATTAAGTAGTAATATGTCCCTCAACTATACAGAAACGTCACTGAAACGTCACTTTAATTAAAGCTCAATTTGAGTGGCCTTTCTGAATTCGGCCAAAAGCTGGTCTTTATTTAACTCCAATAACTCTTGCTCGACATTGCCACAATGTTGTTTTTAATGAGGAAATAGCAAATATATTTATCTATTCTGCCATACAAATGTAAAAATTGGGTTAGCTAGTTTCTTGTATTTTTAAATAAGGCAAAAATCTTTTGTTTCGTTTTTTCGCAACTCAAGAAAGATAATAATGTTGTCAATGCCGCACAAAGATCTGGTAACCTCAGTGGTAGGATTTGAATCCACGACCCTCTGCGTCACAGAATACGCGACCAACAACTAACCATAAATAATTAAAAGTTTTTCAACAACCGCATCGATTCCTGGACCACTGGCGGTGGCATGTCATTACAAACTCCTGGCAGTTGAGCAAGTCACTCTTTTCAAGATAAACATGTGAGAAGCTACTCTACGTTAGAGTGAGATGGTAATAAAGTGTTAAGTTTTAAACCTTTTTTAGCGGACTCGTTCTTTAGAAATTCTGGCATAAAATTAAACAGTACCGAATTAGTACGATGACTCGATTCAACACATCGATATCTGAATTATAATTATATAAGAACAGTAATAAAGTTCACCCTTGACGTAAAGTTGCCGACCATATTTTTTTGAAGCAAAATAAGAAAGAAAGAAGAAAGAAAGAAAGAAAAACATTTATTCACAACATAGAAGACACACAGAGTAACATAAATATAGATTACAAACAATACAAAACAAAATGGTGGTGTGTGTGTCCTCGCGGCAGTGAATGGGACACTGGCCTGAGCCAGTGTGCATAATGCTGAGGTGTAAGACACCTGCAGCGCTGATTTTCAGCCAGCACCGTCTGTGACTCACGGAGCGCTATACAAATATACTACATGCTAATAATTATTTATCTACTACTACTAAGATGGATCGGACATACATATATAGCTAACATTGTGGCAATGTGTTCAGAATAATCAATACTAAATTACTTGGTACAGCAGCATTAAGCGTAAAATGTTAAAAAACAGATAGAAAAATAGGAAAAGTTAACAAGTTGTAAAACTTAAAGTGCTGGAATAAAATTACTTTTTCATAACAAACAAATCACAGCTTAAGTATATGCATTCACTTGCCATGAAACTTAATAACTAGCCGTAAGTTGATCAAGAATCAAAACCGTTTACGTTTACGCCAACAGTGGAAAAATAAATTCCCATTGCAATCTCCCTATATTGTCCCAGCAACACCTTCTCAAATTGCAATTTAACAATTAATCCCCTTAGGCCTGCGCCGGCGCCATTTGATTGGTTGCGACCGTCGGTTGAATCCAATACAAAAGCGTAAATAGGTATAGCTTTTTTACAACAATTTAATACTGGACCTGATTCGAAACGTCTTCTTATAAATTTAAAATCCCCTTAACTTAAAATAAGAAACGTCAAACTCGATTTTGTATGGCACCAAGCTGTCAAAATTGAGTTTGACATTTCTTATATTAAGTTAAGCGGCGAACACACTATAGAATTGACCTCAATTAATTCTAAAAGTAAAAAAGTCGTATTCTTCGATGCGAATCGACACCATAAAGGCCCAGTCACATTACGAGCGCGGCACGACCGCAGCGTGAACCCGTTTCACGAAGCTACAATTTACAATTTTACAAGCAACAACTATCAACACCTACGTCAGATCCCATACATCTCCTTTGCAGTGCTGCCAGCGCCTCTATTCGGGAACGTCTAAGTGACATTGTAGCGACTCGCGTGCGAGATTCTCATCCCACTCTCCCGCACGATACATGATGCGTAAGAGCGGGATGTGAATCTCGCTCGCGAGTCGCTTCAATAGCACTTAGACGTTCCCGAATAGACGCCCTGTTTTACTTATAAAATTGTAACTGTGTAACGAGTCAGTATCTTCCTTCTGCCGCCCGCAATATCAATAAACGTAATTTCATACCATTTAATCTAAATTGAATTCATCCCTACTTGTCTTATTTGCTAAACAAGCTTCTAACCTCAAAATGCACTCTTTTTGGCTAAAACAGCTAATTCTTCGTAAATAAAGCAACCGGAGATAATATTTAAGATTTCTTTACTTAGGATAAAACTGCTGTTTCACCCAAAAAAGGTAAATTTTGAGGTTATAAACTTGTTTACCGAATAACACAAGTAAGGATGAATTCACTTAAGATGGCACTACTAAGTAATATATAGAGGGCGGAGTCCATTAAACTACAACATGTCAGTGGTAAGTTAATGGTAAGCTTGTAGCTATATTTATTATTATAATAACAGTACACATTTCCACATAAATAATGTATTTTAAGCACAACCAAAATGTAAATTAAAGTTAAATTACGAGCTCGAAACTAATATTGGAAATGGCAAGGCCTGTGCGCACTAAATATAATTTAGAACACCCATTGTCTAAGTATTGGATAACTTTTAATGAAGGTAAATTGATGTGCAAGCTCAGGTTTATTGTTCTAATCATTCAAAACTTACATCGTTACTAAGAAAATTTGGCTTGAATAATTCGGCATAAGCGAAACACTGAAATGTTGAAATTGGGATCGTCTTGGTACGTCACGTGCGAGCTTTCGCAAAGGCAATTTTGTGGCGTAATCCAATAAGAAAACATAGGTATCGAACCCTAAAAAGTTATATCCACAACACTCTTACTACTTTTAGGTTATTTACACAGTAGTCACTTCAACGTATGGGTCAGAGTTCCATTCTATGACCGAATAATTGCTCCACACGAAATTGCCCTTTATTGACAGTGGTGCTTCTAACGCTAAATATAAAACTGCCTTGGCACCTTCTTGGAACACTTTTGACGACTTCCTGTCTTCTTTACTTTTGATGCTACCAGGATTAACACAATTGATCACAATGCCTTTGCTGCTCCATTCTCTGTGCTGTAGAAACGTGACAGCGTTTAAAGCGACTTTGCTGACAGCCTGCACGCTCAGACCCCAGCCCTCAGTCTTCTCAATGCCTCTTCTGCAAGCCTCTTCATAATCTTGAATCACAGCCACTAGCTCATCTTCAGTCAGATTTGGGTCACTTATCCGTCTCCTTATAGCTTCGTTTTCAATTGTCGCTAGCAGACCAGCAGGACCAGACACATTGACCACTTTAGCGTTTTCATTTAACAGGGGATACATCAACTTTCCAAAATTGATGTATCCATAGAAATTCACACTGAGCGTTCTCCTGACTTTCTCTACGTGCGTTAGCTTCTTCTCCGTCTGCACATAGTCTGTTAAGTTTATCAGCAAATCTATTCTCTCGTCATGATCCTGAATGTAGTGTCTGAAGTTTATTATGCTCTTTGTATAAGTTATGTCCATCCGATAGTAGTGCAGTTTTATACCATTTCTCTCCAAGTTTCGTTGTATATTGTATCCCGTTGATTCGTCTTCTGTCGTGAAGTATATCTTTCCTTTGTATATTTTTGTAAGTTTGTTGAGTACTTGATAGCCGAGGTTGCTATCGGCGCCGACGACTACGGCTACGTTGCTCATAGTGGCGAGTGTTTCTGCCGTGTGCTGCGTTATCACTGTTATCAAAAGCCATCAGATCCGCTATCGCACGTCAGACAGGTGACCGCGTTATACTAACTAGATAACGTTTTTAGTTTTCGATAACGCGATAAGATGAAAATGTGATGCTGCGGAAAAATTGCGAAAATGTATCGACAGGTATTTTATTGATAAATAAGAACATATTTACACATTCGTCCTCAATAATGTGTAAATAATGACTTGCTATTCAAAAATATTAAATTGATTTATAGTATTTTGTAAACGACCCTGCTTTAACAAAAAATAAATACCAAATAAACATTGATACTTGCGTAACTGACGCCAAACAGCACATTCCTCAAAAGATTAACCTATATCACTTATCGATTATTGATCGTTTGAATCAATCGTTATCGGCTTTAGATTGGAAATTGTTGATTAGTTGTAATCCAGCGTATCGACAGTAGCAGAATCGGTCATTATCAAGTTAATATTCAGTTTATTAAGAGCTACCTACGCAAGTGTAAAAATTACACTCAGGCTAATTATAATTAGAAATGTTACGATTATTATTGATTTTTCCACTTTTTGTAAAGAAAGTTTCTTTTAGAATTATCAATGAAAAGATACACTTAACTGACATTTTGTATTTTTATGCTACTTATTACATTCTGGGAGATACAACTATTAATGCCAAAACAAATGGTTAGCTTATACCTAAGTTATATGACAATTATTAGCGTGTAAGTAAATTGAACATTATGTATTTCAAATACAACTCTTGAGGCATAAAAGTCAACTCCAATAAATATCTAAAGAAACATATCGTCGCCGTAAACAAATCCACCGAAGAGATCTTCCAAAACATGACATACTCACGTATACAATAAGGGTTTACAAAACTTATTTATAGGTCATATCCAGTTACGACACGAGAACTCGGTTCAAAGAACTCAATAAATATTTATGGCTCCTTTCGAGTCTGTGCTTACATTGGTGTTGCGTTTTCAATCTATTTTTACGCACTAGCGAGAGAGGGCGTTGATGTCAATTGAAACATTGTAATCTTTGTATTGGAGATTCGGCGATTTCATAAAATAAAAATAGATTAAAGAAACTTCTTAAAAGGAGTATGGACCTACGGCTTTTCATACAAAAGGCAATAACGATTTCCTACCCTTAAATTTTAACGACAAATTTTTGATAGGGTGTCAGTCAAAACAAAATCTAGGTATTTACATTTTTTTGAATATTGATTAAAGATCAACACAGTCAAATAAACGCTGAAGTAGTAAGTAAGTTTTGTATGAGAATAGTGAATCAACAATAAAACTGAACTTATTGATTATAGTGAAAAAAGCAAAATGTATAGATTTTGTTTTGGCTGACAACCTTTAAAAAATTGGTCAAAATCGGTTAATATTTAAGGGGTGGAAATCGTTATTGTCTTTTGTATGAAAAGCCGTAGGTTCACACTCCTCTTAGCGATAAATAGACTAGGGCTCCAAGTCCGTATTAAGTTTGATTGCCTATTGGAAGATTTAAATGTATGTCTAACTATCTAAGTTAGTTAAGTAATAATGATGTATGATCAGGGGCGTGCATAGGGATTTGAATCAGGGTAGGCAATGAAAATTAAAAGTTAAAAAGATACTCGTCACATTTCTGGGCGTCTATTCGGGAACGTCTAAGTGATCCTGCAGCGACACGTGAGCGAGACTCGCATCTCACTCTTACGGATTACGCGTCGTGCGGAAGAATGGGATGAGAAATCTCGCTAACGAGTCGCTACAACATCACTTAGAGTTCCCGAATAGAGGCGCTGATATTAGTTGTATATGTATTGGAGCCGGCGGCGTTTCAGTTCTGTACAATGCAATGAGCCTAATCAGACCACCTCGTGCATCTAACTAAGTTAGCCAGTTAAAAGTTTTATAATATCTAGAATGAAATTTACGAGTTACATACCCTTTTCTTGCGATAACTGCAATCAAATTCCGACATACATCTGCCTTTTTGAATAACTTTCAATTTATCATTGAAAGACAATTTTGCGAATTCACCGTTATTTAATATTTGTAAACACACAGTATCAACGCAAACCTCACCACTAAATGGCATATTTAGGAAATATTGACACTAATATACAACAAATTATTCACTTTAAACAAGAGAAAAGCATAAAATAACGATGATTCTTTACGAAAGCTTTCGCGTCACAACAAAATCAAACAAAACTAGCGAGCGAGCAAAAACACTATCAAAATATAAATGTAATTTTATTACATGACAAAACGCAATCGAACCGGACTTCATATTCAGCCGCGTTATACTTACCTAAGCGTGCGCGCGCATGCGCGGGTCACGTGGACCAAATTGAACAATGAACATCGGTTTAGCATACATTGCTGCATTTGTTCTTGACTTTGTCAACACGTAATGGACGTAAAAGTATATCCAAGTCAGGCGTGCCTCTGTGATTTTGTATGAAGCGATTTGTTTTTGTGTGCGTATCGTGTTAATGTGTGGAGTTGCTCATGTTCGTACGGAGTTCATAAACAGTCATTTGCACATGTAACGGTGTTTGTGTTGGTTAAAATGAGGCACTGTCCGGATCTGCCTCTTTCGCAAGGCGCGAACAGAAGATGACTAGCTAGCTACGTTTCGCTGTACGTAATATGTCAAATTGTACGTTAATTGATGATCTCTTCACTAATGTCGAATTAATACCTTATTATATGAGATATAAGATTTAATTTAGTTTGTTGGTTGGTGGGATTATTGTTAACATGGAATAATAATTATTTTAGGTATTTTTGAATCGTAGAAATAATTTAATGCGAATTACGAGTTATAAATCGGACACAGTTAGGGTAATTTTGCGAGGGTAGGCACTGCCTCAATGCCTATATGGACTGCATGCCCCTGTGTATGATGTATATAAATAAAGACGTTAGTCCGAGAAAATAGACTTATTTCAAAGATGTAAATTTATTTTGAATGGAATTGTATATTCATAATAATATCTTCAATTTTTTTGTAAGAGATGATACTTTAGCAACCATATTTTTTATAAAGCAGTTGATTTAACACAGCTTAAGGGGAACTGAAAGAATGTAGTTTACTACTGTTTAACATACCAGATGTGTGAGTATGTAGGTATATGTTGCTTGAATGTGTTTTGTTAAACAGAAGTTTTCATTTTAATACTACTACTATTTCCTGGCTCAAGAACCAGTTACTTTTTTAAACCGATTTTAATCATTGACCCCAAAGTGGTAATGGTTCCGGTCACCGGTGTTGAATCGGTTAATTTGAACTTGAACGGTAAAATTAGATTGAATTTTATGCTATCTATTTCGATCGCTATTGGTGCTGTCACTCCACGCCAACCTTCACCCAAAGATTGGTTAATATTGGTTCCCTTAATTAACTATTTTTGTGCATTACTTTCTCTGTTGCGGTTGAGTGGAAGAGATCTCTATTTAGCGATAGGACCTCCGATTGTTCCCTAACTTTATTTTGTAAATATAAGATAAGATAAGACAAGATTTACTTGATTATACAGAACACATTGTGCCCCTTGACAATGGACACAATACGACTGAGTGTCACCGAAACGACTCCTGCTCAGCATATTGTTGTGCCTCGCTAGGCACAACGCGGATTTTTAGTAGGAACCAATTCGGAGTGACGCACGACAATCGGACAGTACAAGGATTAGTTAAACAACCAAACAATTTAAACAACTAACAATTTTGACAGAAATAGACAATTATACATAAGTAGTACATTAAAGCAGGTAGCAATAAAAACAAAAAAAAACAAGCCTTATCCGGTTAACAAGTGGCAAGATACATTTTTAAGTCCTTTTACCAAGCAGATTTCGGGATGTTATTTGGGTGAAAAAACGAAATAAATAAATAAATAAATAACAGAGATTTATTTTTATTTTATTTATTTATTTATTTGCAAATATATTTACACGGCATGACAGTGTGAACCAATTAACCGAGTAACTTATCTTATTAAAAACAATAAAAATCTAGAAAGATAACAATTAAATAACAAAAAAAAATATATAACATCAAGTAATACTAGAGATCAAATGCGCGGGGCGTTTGTGCTGGAAGATTGTTCCGCAAGAAGAAATGATTTTAATCGTGTGCTTTTCTGTTCTTTTTGCGGTCTTCAATAAAGAGTAGTGTATTGTATTAACCGATTAATTGATTAACGATATTATAAGCGAACGAACAACGATATGAACGATAAAACCGGTTCTTAATTACTTATCCCAACGCTAGCCTTCCTCTTAAGCAACATAGACCAGCGAGCACACTAATGACGCAAGTTTTTCTATTTAGAACTTAGACGAGACAGCGCCCTCTGACGGATAACGAACGAGTCATTTCTTCCAAGTTCTACGGGCGCTGCTGGTTATTTTAAAAAACACAATATGGCTTTAGTTATGGCTTAGCTAGGTTTGACCTTATAATTCTACGCCACTTAATTATAGTTTGCAATGCGTTTCATAAAGTTAAAATATAACCATAAAAACTTCCGGTACCAGCACGTTTAATATGTGAATTTATTTTATACATAGGTGTATTTTTTAAGAGTTACGACATCGGTGCTACTGCTTCTATATACCTTCCACTTTATTAAGTACTCTTTTATTATTTAGCGAAACACTAGTAATTGCTTCAGTTACCCTTAAGAGGAGTGTGAACCTACGGCTTTTCATACAAAAGGCGATAACGATTTCCCCCCTTAAATGTTAACCGATGTTGACCAATTATTGATAGGTGGTCGGTCAAAACAAAATCAAAAATTAAATTATTTGAGAGATAGCAAGCAATAGTAGCAATAATGATGACCTTTCTTAAAAAAAATTAAATCTTATTACAATCAGTAAAAATATATTCAGACGACATAGAAGCAATGTTGGGCAGATATATCCTTCATAAAGGTTGCCGCTTTGTAAAATGGGCCAGGCAACCTTTGCACTCGAAACGGTATCCTAAAATCATTCTGAATGGCACGAAATCCGAGCTAACTTTTTCGGGCTAGCCTCCGCGGGGCTGTCGGAAACGCTGCCCGTAACTGGCGCAGTTCCCGGGCCCGTCGCTCAATCAGCCATGACGTGTGGCTGCCCGTCACACCACGCGAAATGGGGGTCAGTCACTGATTCAGCCGTACCCACTTATTTTGAATGTTTTTTATCAAAAGACGATTAATTTATTCCTATTATGATAAGTTGACTGGCTCGCTTTGGGTTCATAACGGCTTAATTTCGTTTTATCCTTTTACCAATTGATCCCTTGATCTCAAAAGGACTAAGTGTCAAAATATCTAAATCCCAGAATGCCTAATATTTTTTCTCATACCACCGGATTCTTACTATGGCTGAATTGGTAAGGAAATGTACATTTCAATATTATGCATTTCGGGAATGTGACGTTTTAGGTCAAACGACTTTCGTTCATTTTTAAACGGAGACAATTTCACATATAGGTACTGTGGGACCATGGCAATTAAAAATTTAGTCAAATTAGTGAATAAGGAATTAATTATTTACTTAATTTAGTTGTAATGAACCCAAAAGCATTGGCTCTATGTGGGGATAGTTTAAGCAACTTTGAAATTATTTTTAGCAGAGTATAATTTGAATAAATATGGCATTTTACTTATTCAAAAAGAATGACTATAAATTATTTAATTTTTTACTTAGAACAAATAATTCTCAACCAAGTATTTTCTTATATCTACATTAATATATTTTTGACATGGTTATTTCGCCATTCACTCAATAATACTTGAATTAGTTGTTTTGTTGGGGATGTTAAGTGCCTATGTGCCTTTCCCGACAACATTTTTCGAAATAGTTGTATGGGCAGCAATATTCCCGAGATAATTGTATAATATTACATATATATTCGTGCATTAACACTGCTTATTATTTGATACCTTACCGTGAACTATATTCTGATGTATCAGTAAGTTATATTAAATAAATAAATAATTATAGCTAAAAACTGGCTCTATCACGCAGACTTATGGCCGAATTCAGAAATGCCACTACATTTGTTAAATGTCCGTCAACTGGTCATCCTATACAAAAACGTCACTCAAACGTCACTTTAATTAAAGATCAATTTGAGTGGCCTTTCTTAATTTGGCCATATTATTATATATCTAATAGACTCCGCATAGCCGGCGTCCCCGGGTGCCAGCATTACAGGCAAAAAGAGAGCGTATAACCTTGAACCCACCAATCGCAACGCTCTAAAAACCCCGCGCGCCCCGCAAGTTTGACAGCTTCATTTGCCAGTGAAAGTTAGCCTAATGGCAGGTTTAGACAGGGTCTGTGCACAAGTCAGTATCGGCGGACGCCGACTGACCTCAAAATATTCGTGTGCGAATATACAAGTCAGCGCTGACCTCCCACCGCTGTACTGACTTCGAATCAATTTACATTTGGTTTTTCTCTGGTCAGCGCTGACTTGTCTCGAATTCGAAGTCAGTCACTGACCCTGTCTAAACCTGGCTTAAATCTTAAGGATATATTTGGTCTATGCCTTATCATATTCTTACCACTAAAGGCTCGGTCGGCAGCGTGACGTTATCTGTTGTATGTTGCTGTTGCGCCACGCTCGTCTTGGCTGGGCTCGACTGCGAGACTGTTACGACTTCCAACAGCTAGTATGCCAGTGAAAATACGGTCATCCGATTTCTCTCCGTCATCCGTGAATCTCCATTCCGGAGAAGATTATTGACGGACCGTAGTAACCATAGTATTATTTTTATGAACGCTTGCGCACTGCGTACGAACCTTATCCGAACCGAATCCGAGCTGCGTACGAGCAGTACGGCAGCGGGGCGGCGAGGTATGTAGCCGGGGGGCGCGGCAGGCATCCAGTTAATTTCAAGGTGGCAGTTGGATCAGAGATCGATCTAGTGCGTAAGCAATATCCGAATTAGATCCGAGATTTTCAGATCCGTATTGTTCGGACTAGTACGTAAGCAATATCCGAATTTGATCCGAGATTTCCAGATCCATATTGTTCGAACTAAAGCGTAAGCAATATCCGAATTCAATTCGAGATTTCTAGATCCATATTGTCACGGGTTCGGATCGGTTACGGATCGGACGTAATCTAAGACAACAGATACCGTCACGCTGCTGTTACGGCACGCTCCTGCGCCCACAACTGTGGCCGGGCCTTAAAAGTATTGATTACCATTTAATTTAACGCCAATTTCGTACTGATGGTTTTATCACCAAACAATTTAGGAACAAGTTCACACGTTCGAACATTTACAAGTGACACAATCCCCCTGGCGACCGTGTCAAAGGCGCCCAAACTGCACAAGACGCTGGAAATAAAAGTTATTTACGACGCAGTGCAGGTGCACTCAATAATGCATCGATGTGTGCTATTCGATTCTAGAGAGACACGTGTGATATGTAAATGTACCCAAAATTGTGTGTTGGTTGTGTTTTGTTCAGTTTGACTGATAGAAGTTGCGCGGCTTCGAGTCCTGCGCCTCTATTCGGGAACGCTATATGATGTTGTAGCGAACCGCGAGCGAGATTTCTCATCCCACTCTTCCGCACGACGCGTAATGCGTAAGAGCGAGATGCGAGTCTCGCTCGCGGGTCGCTGCAGTATCACTTATACGTTCTCGAATAGACACCCTGTCCTGCTAAGGCCAAACTTTATGTACCTAATGAACTTACAAATATTTATGGCCGATTCATGGATGTTTAGTATCCATAGGATTTGTATTGTTGTCTAGTACCAAATGAAGGCAAAGGGAGATCCTACATTTGGACTCGATCAATGTGTGTTAGTAATCAAATGTTGACGACGCGGTTAATCTAGTTGGTAGTGACCCTGCCTCCGAAGCGGTTCCGAGGTAAGGGCAAATGTTTGTGTGATGAGCACGAATGTTTGTTCCTAAGTCTTGGATGTTTCCTATGTATTTAAGTATTTATTTATCTATATAAGTATGTATATCGTTGTGTTATGGGTACTAGACCCATAACACAAGCCGTTTGAGCTTACTTTAGGACTAGATCGATTTTACATAAACGGAGGAAGTTAAGTGGTATGACGCGCTTTTTAAGCTTAGGGTCGTAAGTTTTAACCCAGGGCATATTATACACAATACTGTAATAAGTAATAGTAACCGTTAGGTTTGTAAATCGTTATGTTACTAAGAGACAAATCATAGCAATGAACGAACTGAGCTGTTACAATATTGCTTTGACAGTTTCGAATATAGCCCCCAAGACACATCTGCAAAGTAAATAATTCAATAATGTGTGTAAATTCCCCGCACTGGGTCAGCAGTGAAACGTATATCGGCCTAGATAGGCCGATAATGTATATATGTTTATTTATTAATGCCTCAAAATTGTACGGTGCAGCGCCCAGATGCAGTGCTGAAAAATGCAATGCCTCTGTACATTTTACGTGCAAGGAGACGTGTTAATACGTGCAAATGTCCCAAAAGCGGCATGAATTCTGCCGTGAAGTTGGAAGTTTGTGAGTTTTGTGCTCATTTTGCTGCTCTATTCAGGTGTGAGCGCAAATAGATGAGTATAATAAGTTTGATTTGGCCAAAGTTCGCTTTAGAAGGCGAAATATTTTATGACAAGCGTTTGCTTGCAAAATTGTCTGCGTATAATTCGTCATAATGTTTTTTCCGGAGTAAAAAGTACCCTTTGTATTCGATCGCCTTACGAATCATCACCTCTATTCATTCGGCAGGAATAAGCCCAGCCCATGTATTAATATAAATATATAGACATGGATAGTATATTGAGAATAGGCATATATGAGAAAACACTTAGTACTTACGCACTTAGCTCATTCATTAATAGTTACTTTCCCTAGTGGACGAGGACGCATCGCCAAGCACAACTTTGAGCCTACGCCGCGCCGGGAAATTTCACTTTACGTAGCTAAAAGGGGTTAGGTAAAACATCTCATTGTGTTTAAAGTTACATTATTACTTGATTGTAGAAAATATTAAGTACACATAAGAGGGGCCACCGACCAAATATCCTAAAAACACCGCTTAGTGTAAGTTTTATTAGCAAATAAAGCTGCTAAACTTGCAGGGCGCGTGTGGTTTTTAGAGCGCTGTGATTGGTGCGTTCGAGGTTATATACTACCCGCGCTTGCCTGAAGCCCCGCCACTTATGGCTCTTTGCCTCTAATTCTGGCAGCGGGGGTCGCAGGGCTATGCGGAGTTGGATATATGGTCTGTAAGAGGGGCATACGTATACCTATATAATAAGTGGTACGATGCAAACTGACCAATCAGCGTGCGGCACTGTATTCCGTACCTTGCAGCTACAATATACAAGTCACACCGTCTGTTTTCATTGTTTCAGAGTAACGCCACGAGGTGCAGATAATTATGATATTCTCTAACAAAGGAGAGGTATCGATAAGCTATGAAAATTGCCCCCAATATGACTAAAAAATTAACTATATTTTTTACATATTTTTCATTGTTTGAGTAAAATACAGGACATTAACTTAACACTACAATAAATTAAAATTAAAAATGACTACTTTTTCTTCACGAGGTAAATCGCCAAACTGCGGTCGAAGTGGCATTTTTGGTAAATTGTGCCCTTTTTTACTATTTCGAGTTATTTTTCGACATGATCGCATTTGTTAAGCATGGTGATTTTTATATGTTGTTCTTTAGACATCAACAAATGTAAAAATACAAAAAATAAACTGCTAACAAAATGCGGTTATGTCTAAACAAAACTCGATATAGTAAAAAATTACCAAAAATGCCATATCGACCTCAGTTTGTCGATTTACCTCGTGAAGAAAACGTAGTCCTTTTAAATTTTAATTTAATGTAGCGTTAAGGTAGTGTCCTATATTTTACTAAAACACTAAGAAATATCAAAAAAAAGATATGGTTGTTTTTTTTTGACTAATTGGGGCCAATTTGCTTAGCTATTTGCATTTCTAATACCAATCATAATTTAACCCGCGCGCTCGTAGACATTACGCGGAGCTACGTGCCTACGCCCGTGGCCAGTTGCGTTGATACATGACCAAGGTCGGAGACACGTACGAACATGCAGTTTATACGCACTGACGGGTCAAGTTAAGCTCGCCGACGAGTTTATGAACGAACTTTTATCCAGAATCTAGGTAAACCGCTTAAGCCCTATGATTAAAGGGGCTGTACATTTTTACCAAATCAGATTCATCAAAGGATTACGCAGAAACAACAAAATAAAGGAATAAATCATGGCGTACGCTACAATAAAGCAAGCACGTAGATTTATGAGGTTAAAAACGCCATGTTTAATTCTGCTTAATAAATCCTGTTTTGGTGTTTTTGGCGTTATATTCTTTTTAAATATCACGGCAGTTTGATCTCTGGTTGAGCATTTTGTTAACATGCAATGTTTGTATGTATGGATTCAACCTCAAAATGTGCCTCATTCTAACCTCAAAATGTGCAAGTTTTGGGTAAAATAGCTGGTTTATCCTAAATAAAGCAAACCTAGGCTAAATATTGGCAAAGTGACGTCTAAAATATTGTCTCTGGTTACTTTCTTTGCAAGGCATTTTGAGGTTGCTTATTTTTAACAAAAACTAATATTATTCGGGTTTTGAAGTCTGTTATGTGTGAGTGCAGTGGCTGCCTAGTGGTCTGACGTGGGGCCTCTCATGCAGATATGTGACTTTTTTGAGATACAAGTATAGAAATACAGATACGTGATACAAAATACGTATTTTCATCTTATATTCAAAATACTTCCAAAAAATTGTGTCTTGTGTTTAGATATCATCCCTTTCGTACCTTAATATTTCGCAAATACTATGTTTGCTAAAATACTTTTAGTCATAATTACCTATGCAGTTTTTTTTTCATTTACAGTGCCACCTTATAGATAAAATTGAACGCACCCTTGAAATTTAAATCAACCTATCAAAAGACTTCAGACTCTGTAGCAGGGTAGCAAGATGTACGATGATTCAAAATAGAACTCAGATGCATACAGTAATTGCAAATGTGACTTAAAAGAAACCGATCCTATTTACTACGCGACAAGCAACTACACAAAACATACAAAGTACATGTGAGCATTGCATTGGAAACAAAGGAACGAACCATAGACAACAAAAACTTATAAAAGAAGCCAGTACCAAAAAACATACGTCGTACGTTATGACTGGCGATAACCGCGCTTAATGTGACCAGGCCTAACACAATGGGTAAGCCGGTAGTGCTGCGTCACGCGGCAACCCTAATTTATATCGCTGCGCCGAAGACAATGACTGGATTAGGCAGGACATGCAGCGGCGAGATAAAACAGATGAATGGACACAGGCATTTCAATTTTACGTACGATCGGAAACTAAGAACCTGCAGAATATAACGACTTTATAAATTACTCGTTTCTGTTTCTGTTCGTCCTCGTGGATATCGGTTATAGTTCCCTCGGGAACTTTTGAACGTTCTGGGATCAATAGCCTATGCGGTCATCTAGGGAATAATCTATTACCATTCCAAATTTTAACACCCATCCATCCTCACAAACTTTCGCGTTTATAATATGAGTAGGATCTGATACTTTCCTGACAATAGAGTTGTGCGACATAACCTACCCCACTGTGGCCCTAGCAAGGTTGATATAAGGATAAGTTAAACCATCTTATCTCTTAGTGCGCCTCTCTCACACTAGTGCCTACGAAAAAGATAGAGAGATAAACGGGTTTAAGTTATCCCTGTGTCAGCCATGCTAGGGGCGCTGTCTGACATAGGTCCTAGATACGAAGACTAAGAGTAATGTCCAGGGCGTCTACCCGCGAGCGAGACTCGCATCTCGCTCTTACGCACTACGCGTCGTGCGAAAGAGTGGAATGAGAAATCTCGCTCGGGAGTCACTACAATATCACTTAGCGTTCCCGAATAGAGGCGCAGTTCAGATAAGGGACTGTACACATTGTTGAGTTCCTTCGCAAATGTGTGCAGATACTCACAATGCTTTCCTTCACTGAAGATAGATATATATCAAATTTAATTCCGCAAATGGTTCAGAAAACCCAAGTCCCTTGGCTAGAGGAGGCGCGCGTACAACCACAAGTTGCTTTTTTAATGTTACATATTTGGGCGATGCCAGAGATTGACCACTCAAAACGCCCGTCACTCATTGTGGGATAAGATTAACAAAGAATTAAAATTAAAATATTTATTTTAGCCCACATGTGTCAAAGGGTGTCATCTGCCAAGAAGAAGTGCCTCAAGAAATTCATCAGTAAGACTCATTCAAATCATATCACATATAATGGGCACAACTTAATTATAAGTAACAAGGGAAAAGTAAGTATAGAGTATCCGGGTCCCTGAAATACTAATTATTAATAATAAATCAGATATATAGGATCTCAAAGAAACGTTTAATATAATATTCAATAAGATGTACGTACAGGGTCTCTGGACACATTATATTAATTTTGTTTCATCGGATTCTTTACCGCTATCATTGTCATTACAAAACGTACTATGCTCGTTCCATATCATAAGTGTTCATATAGTTTTGAGTATCGCCCTACATTCGTAAATGGATCGCCAACTGAACTCACCACTGTACTAAACAACAATAGAGTTCTTAAACGCAGTGGAGCGAAACTGCGGAGTCCCTAGCGGTCCCACAATGGTTCCCTGAAGTAAACATGTTTACGTGGCTGATACAAGTCGGCACTTAGGAAGTGAACTATTCAAGTTTTGCAGCATTGAGGTAGTTGCGGTCATAGATTATAGAGCTTGGAATATGCCAAACATCATATAAAATTCAATTCCATTAAAAACCAAAATGAAATACGTACTGTACCGCCGGGCGTCCAAGTGTGGTCCTATTAAATTTATGCCATTGTCATTTTTATCATCATAAAAAAAATTGTTCATCGAACTTTTTGCTACTGTTAATAACAAAACGCTGTCTATGATCAGTTAAACATTTCAGACTTTATTAGTGTTAGCTTTCAGGTAACTTAATTTATTAGCAAGATCACTCAAAGTTTTCTGTTCATTTATGATGTAACTCTTCTAAGTAAGTATGTGATTGTATAAATATTCAGGTAGATATCAAGCATTTACAAGCACATACATTATTTAGAGTTTATCATAAAAATAATATATCTAGCTATCTAACGTGACAGCAAAACGAATTCACAGAAGGTGCATTTTTTTTAATGTCACTTGACTGACAAACGAGCTGACGGCCCACCTGATGGAAAGTGGTCACCGCCGCTCATGGACATCTGCAACACCAGAGGTGCTGCCAATGCGTTGCCAGTCTAGGGAGGATGGGGAATGGGGATGGGATGGGGATGAGGGAATAGGCCTTAATTTAACCGTTCGAATAAGATCCATAATATCAGTAACGTTATATTTTTAAATGAACCACAGAATGATGACACAATACCGCCCTAAACCAACCTTTATATTTTAAATGATGTAGTGTTGCCAGCCGTTGTTAAAGTCGCAAGTTCGGCGCAGGATCTCGCGGGGACATTAATCACAAGACAAAGGGTTGCCAGCGATATTGTTGAAAGAACGCTTTTCATCCGCGCCGAGATATCTTGCTGCTTTGACGTCGTTCGAGCTACTCGTTTAACCGTATTATGGTGGACTTTTTTAATTTAAACTAGGGTGTGTTGTGTATTCTGCATCCATTATAATTTATTAAACACGAGTTACATGAGACTAAGAATTAGGCCCCAATACTCGCACAGAGACACATTTAAGACGACCATTTCACTCACGATTTTATGTCAGGAACGGCCCATGTTTTGGACTTATTTTGAGTGCTCCTTGAGGGGTTGAGTGCAATTAAAGTAGAGACAACCCACCCACCTAAGGCCTTAAGTTTAAGATAGTTTTAGTTTAATTTAATTACTTTAACTGGAATTTAACTTGAAACCTCTATCCCAATAAGCAATTACTTAGCCAACTCATCTAATAGCCAATGATCACAATGTTGCTAAGTCTAAAAATAACAAACTACAATGGGACTTTGATCATCGATCTTGTAGATCCATATTATTATAATTCATTGTTCAGCATTCGACATGAATAGGGAAATATGTTGATTTCCTGCTTAGAAGCATTTGCTGTAAACAAACAAGTTATTTTCTATTAATCCTGCTTATAACTTTTGTATATATGTTAAAGGTAATTATATGTATATATATATATATATATGTAGGTTTAAAAACTCTGTAATGTTATCAATCTGTTTTTGCACTAATAGTTAAAAATACGAAGTAGACTGTGTTTACTGTTACGTTTGAACCCTTATATATAAGCTATAAGCTTTAAGGAATGCTACTTTATTTATTAAAAAAGAGTTAGTTGTAAAAGTTACATGTTCATGTTAGTACTTTTCGAAAATGCAGAACTAAACTTATATAAAGACAAATACGCATTCAAAATTTAATTAAAAAGATCATTCTCCACCCATCAAAGCATGTCGTCTTTCAAATTTAATAAAATAATTGAAGCGTAAATGCTTCTAATTATAACATTAATCCAGAAATCCGTGGTCAGAGCGCAATCGTTCTAAATTTAAAAACAAGTGTCGAAACGCGCGCGGACGCTAAGTTGTGCCGACCGCCCGAACGAGGTGCTAAATGGCGCTGGCTGGACACCGCCATAAACTGACCGGGAATGCCGGCTTTGGAATTTGGGTCGTATTTAAAAAGCGTTAGAGCATGTGTCTAATTGGTGTTATAAAGGTGTGTTTTAGGTTAAGTAATTTAATTGTTTTTTTTTTTTAAGTGAATAATATAAATTCGAATTACAAAAGCTTCGATAAAGACGAGAGCCGATAAGAGTGAGGATTTATTTTTTTACTATTAACTAGACACACATTATCATGCGAGATTGATGACCGCGAGTCGCCGTAATAGGTCTAAACTAAAATGATCAATCGGGAGCGGAGAAAACTTGGAAAATCCTCGGCGTGTAGCTTGTCAATAATTGATAATGGATGACGTCATTACGTCCGGGTGATTGATAGGCGATTGCGTCACCGAGGATCCGCTCTGTCTGCTCTGTGACGTTTTATTAGCTGGCTAAATTTTAATCTTCAGTTTGAGACGGCTAGGGTGGCCAGAGTTTAAGGCTAAGTACTTGAACGTTTTTTTTAATGGCGTCAAAACTTGTCTATGATTAAATAATTAAGCACACTAGTATAAGCAGTTGAAACTAATGTTGATAGTAAGTAAAATTAAATATGATATTGGTTCCTTGCATCCAACATGCACAAACTTTTGAAAATCTTGTAAAATTAAAAGACGTTTTTATTTGTTTTCTTTTAATATTTGAACGATATAATAAAAACGCTTTATCTTTTATTCTTCAAACATCTCAGAACGCTTTTCCGTCTTGTCGAACGCAAGCCCGTGTCTTCACAATGCTGCCACAATATTAAAAGCCGAGGTAAATTTTGATTTTGTTTGACGTTTTAAAAGCTCGGATGATTGATTGTCCCGGGGGCTTTTAATTACCTGTGTGACGTAGTTGGAGGGTTGGATTAGCTATAATTGAGAGTTTCGCCAATATTTTGTGGTTATAAAATACGTTAAGGAGCTCGTAAACAGGCTAGTTTTTCGGGAATTTATTGCTGCAATTCGGGCTATCCCCAAAAAGATTGCATATTACAAAAGACATAGAAAAAAAGTTTGAATGTAAACTTTTGAGGATAGTCCGAATTGCAGCAATAAATTGCCGAAAAACTAGCCGGTTTACGAGCCCCTTTAAAGCCGACTATCCACAACTGCTATTTTATTGAATAAAGGTGTATTTTAAATACAACTTTAAATCTTTGAAAAGCGCTTCGTAAAGTTGTGCTTTGATATATAAACATAATGACTTCAGTTCATTAAAAAGACCAAGGATATTTTCATTAATAATTATTTTACGTATACATACAGTGGGTCCAATCCGAAAGTGTATTCGCTAAATTTTGACAGCTTAGTGCCATGCTAAATTGAATTTGACGTTTCTTATTTTAAGTTAAGGGCATTTTAAATTTAATGACTGATAAATAATAATGTTCTAATTTAGATTGTCTCACAATACTTATACGAGCTGTTTTTTACTATAATATAAACTAATTTTCCAATTTCCTTCGACCCCGCTAAACCATGCGCTGATAATATTAACCCACAGGCTTAACGCTAGAGGACGCTGTCGTCGCCCCGCTTAGTGTGAAATTATTAGCACCCTCAACAAGTATTACATGAACAAAAGATGTATATTTATACATTATAATAAATACTATAATAAAATTGTAAAGTGGAAAAAGTCTACATTGAAGATAACAATGAAACGTTTCGGTTACGAGAACGGTTTGCGTATAAACTCAAGGTAATGGTACTGATTTTTTGTTTGAATTATATCCACATATAAGGCATGAGGCATAGTTTAGACCTGTAATGAAGAAAACTCGAAAACTGTTTTCGTTGACTTTGGGCCACAGGAAAGATAAATTTTGTTTCTTAACTTGATTTTTACCCAGATACACAAAAACGGCACCATTGTTTTTATTCTCCGTTTAATATTTCAATGGCTCTTAAACGTTTTAGTGTTCACAAAAACTACTCAAATTACCACTTAAATTGGCATCTGAGCAACTCTTAGTTTAATGGTAACTCAACTACTAAACTACTAATAGATTAATAAAATGAAAGCCTCAAATAATACTATGTCAGCAAGCAATCGAGCACGAGGTTGCTATATTTGACATTGGTCTAATAAAACAGGCTAATTTATTGCTCCAATTTAGGCTATTCCCAAAAAGATAACCTATTTCATCACTAGGTACTGGAAACCAAAAAGTCGAAGTGTAAACTTTTGAGATAGCGCGAGGTGCAGCAATAAATTGACAAAGTAATTGCTCGTTTACAAGCACCTTTAAGTGATACAGAAAACAGTCGCTTATTATTTAAACAAAATGAGACTGTGTCTTATCACTTTGTTTATAAAGTACACTTTGCGATTGAACTGTCACACTGAACACAATTAACGATTAAGAACCTTGTCACTGAGTAGCGCTTCACACACACGTAGTAAAGTTGTGGTTTGGACATTTTTAGCTGGATCGCATAGAAACTTGGCCAGAATATAGATAAAAGACAAATCTAGGTTTGTACATTACGAGTTTTGAGATAAAATTTAACAGGTGTTATCCTGTTTTACCTATATTACATTTATTTATTTTCTGTCTCTCGAAGTACATACTCTATTTGCCTCAAATCTGTATTCTAGTAGTTTCAATGCGATCCAGCTAAAAATTTCCAAACCACAACTGGGTATCTATTCGGGAACGTCTAAGTGATACTGCAGCGACCCGCGAGCGAGACTCGTAGGTATCTCGGTCTCACGCATTACGCGTCGTGCGGCAGAGTGGAATGAGAAATATCGCTCGCAAGTCGGTACAACATCACTTAGCGTTCCCAAATAGAGATGCTGAACTACGTTTATATGGAACGCTTTATTTTTTTGGTGTAAGCTGCCCTTAGAGGTGTTGATTATACTTTATTTATTATATAAAACCACAACATAATTAAGTAAATGTAACAACACCAATTAGAACAAAATAATCACAAATAACAATAACAAAACAATAAGAACAAAATTAAAATCGACTGACCTAAAAACCCCACCCTGGCTCAAAAGTTCCGATTATGACAGCTGCATTACCGCGATGGATAGCAATGGAGATCTGAACCAGCCACGACCCAGAGCGAGGGTCGTAGACCCTTAGCGGACGCCCCAACTCCTTGAACAACCTTAGGGCCTCAATGCCCCAGGGTCCCGCCGTATCAACTGCGACCGGGACAAAATAGGCTTCAGCGGCCCTAGCATGCCAGACACGGGGATACGTTAAACCCGTTTATCTATCTGACTATCTCTTTCGTCGGCACTAGTGTGAGAGAGACGCACTTAAAGATAAGACGATTTAACTTATCCTTGTGTCTTTCATGTTAAGGCCGCTGAAGCATATTGAGTGGGAGCCTCAGTGCGCGTCGCAGGCGCCGGCAACGGCTTTATCAATGGCAAATTTTGTCAATGGTTTTAAGCCTCTAAAGCGATGGTCGCCCAGCTATGCGGAGTCTATTGGATATATGGTCTGTGATACCACTAAATACGACTCAATACACTTGTCACTAATAAACACGTCCGCCATCTTCTATTACAAACGCTCGATCGAATCTGCGCTCACCCGTAACAAATATAATCTGCATTAGGTAACGTCAAACCTGTTTATTGCTTCACATCCCGGTCGAACAGGGGAATAGTTATCCCGGATTAACACGTGAACACTTTGTCCGGGCACATTAGTCCCCGGATAATAGGATTTTGGCAAGTGATGTGAAATACCTATTCTGTTTTCTGTTTCGAACATTATCTTTACGTATCATTGTGCTAAGGCTTCTGATTAGTTATTATAATTTTAGTTCATTAAACTACAAAAAAAACGCTTTTGTCAGTAACGCACTAAAAGTACAAAAGAAACTCATCACCAGGATAATGTATTGGACTCGTCAAATAAAGCAAATGAGCTCACTAGTAGTCATTGAAGAGCTCGACTATCCAACTCCGGTCTCCATGGTCAGACCAGCTCGATGGTACCAAATTATTGTATTGTCATCCGAATTACATACACTTACAAAGTTTAAAATCTTTACGACTATTAGACGTAGGTTAAAATTTACTTCTATGATTTTAATACATCGTTTTTTCGGTAGTTACAAGTGGATCTAATAAAAGCTTGCTAAAATTACTATTACTATGTCTCTATTGAGACACATATAAATAAAGTAGCGATCAACCTTATGCATCGTTTGTCTTAACACATTTTTTGCTGAAACCATTAGTTTTTGCAGGATTGTGATATAACCGGCCAGTTCCGGTCCAGCGCCTCTATTCGGGACTGGTAAGTGATTTACTATATCGTCACTAAAATGCCAAAACAGCGAATGTGTCGTTGTGCGAATGTGTTGTTATGTACGTGTACCTCCGCCTCCACCTAACCTTCTAACTATCCAGGATAGTTGCACCGAACAAGCAAACGATTTTTTTCAATTCCAGTTTCGGTGCTTCGTCCAACTTTCTTCCCTTCCATTCCTGTTTACCCTTGGAATAAATAAGCATTTCCTAGACAATGACATCTAAAATTACCACATCAAAATCAATCTAAATTTGACTCCACATCAAACTATACACGAACACAGCGGTCGACAATACAAAGAATCCATCTATCAGTGTCGGGGTGCATTGTACCATTTGATTTACTGCCGGGGTGTTGAGAAACGTCTAGCGATGTTAAAAGCGCTGGTTGACGCTTACACGATAAGATGAGTATGAAGTGCTAAGACGCTAAGATACGCTGGCAAATTAAATAATCAAATTTTCTATGAATTAATAGTAAAAAAGTATTCAAGTTCAATTAACTTATGCCACCCGCCAGATAAATCTGCATAAACGGCCATTGAATCCCTGGTACCAAGGTCATGACTCGTTCGGAAAAAAATCCTGCAAAATGTATGAAAACAATCGCTTTACATGACTTGACCGGAGTATAATAGTACCAGCGACTTGCCTGTGTGGTAAACCTTTTTTGTATTTGATGGGTACTTATTGGTCTTCAGGCCATGTATTATTATAATCCAATCCTTCCAGAGGCGTCCACACGATTTTGTGAACAAAAATCTCTGATCAATGCCCTCTTTAGGGTCCGCAGTCAAACTAAGTTTTACCATGTCCGTCTGTCTGTCTGTAAGTCACAGTTACTTTTCTCAAAGATTGGGTAAGCTACAGAATTGCGAAATTTTGTAAGATTATTAATAATCATTAATTAAGGAAAAAAAATTACAGTCTCCCAAATATGAAATGCTAACGTAAAAAAAATTCTACAACCGCGAATAAGGTGCCGTTGGATAGCTCTTTGAAAACTAGTATGAGTATGTCCTAACCAAGTTTTAGATTTCGAAGACGATGTAGGAAATATTTAGCTTTAAAGGTGTCATTTCCAGTCCTACAGCCAAACTGTAAATTCAAAAAAATCTGATAGCTTATTATCGCGAATGTGATAATTCCAACGATTTTTTTATTTTATTTGGAACAGCTCCAAAGATGCAGAATTAACAGCAAGTACCACACCTTATTAATTTGAGTTTTTAAATATGACGTAAAATCAATGTTTGACTTGAAAAGATGACTTTCTGCTGAGTTGCTTGCGGCACTTCTCAATAATGATGCTCCTGTCCGAAGTGTTGGTAAATTCAACCCATTTTAATTTATTCATGTGACAAGTAAAAGATCCCACAGGTGACCAATTTGCTGAATAAACGTTTTGAATTTGAGTTTGAGTATGACCACTATTTTGCGGATAATAATATAACTTTTGTACTCACCGGCTTTCGTTTCGCCTAAGCTAGACTCCATAAGACAGCTGCATTATGGTAAAAAAATCCTGAAACAAAAAAATCGCATTAATCATTGCATCTTCAAATCAGATACCTAGTTAAATAGAATCTGAACTTATTCTGGCCAAATAAAAATTATAGCCAATGGAAAGTTCACAACAACCTAAAATTTATAAAGTCGGTTGATATAAACTTATTTTCATATAAAATATGTATTACAGAACCGTCGCTATAAACAATTTTCATGCAAATTACGCCTCAAGTCAATTGCACTACAGTCATAGGTTTACGTTCCATGTCCCAACCGTAAAACGGTTGTAAAGTGGCCGAAGCTGACGTAAATTTACGCTGCCGTAAAATAGTGCATGTTTACGGCAGACAATATGCGGCTTATTATGACTTTGTTTTAGTGTCGACGCCTGATCATAAACGAAACAAGTAACAATCAGATATAAATGCATGCTTTGATTCCATGTTGGAAAGCACTTTTTATTTGAAATAAAACTGTTTACACAGACCATTATTGTGGTTTAGAAAAAATCCTCTACAGCGGCCCTAACATGCATGGCACAAAGATAAATTAGAACCGTGTATCTCTAAGTGCGTCTCTCTCACACTAGTGCCGACGAGAGAGATAGTCATAGAGATAAACGGTTCTAATTTATCTTTGTGGCATGCATGTTAGGGCCGCTGAGAAGAGCCGGCAAGAAACTCGGTGAAGTATTTTTTTTTTTTTCAAAACTGTACACATACTAATATTAGTTAAAAAATATTTCTACAGTTTTATATAAATCTAAGTACCTATATACCACAGTAGGTACGCCCATCGAGACCCAGGGATCGCCGGTGCAGGTCACGATTTAACCCAAACGTCCCTGTCCATGACGTAGTCTTTTACCATAGTATTATACCTTGCTTTTACTGTGTAATATGCCTTAGAAATAAAAATTCACTTTACAGTAGATTTGAACATTGTGGCTGTTTGTTCTATAATGTTTTTAGGTATTTTATTGTAAAAACGTGTATAATTTCCTAAAATTTTTTTTAGTTTTAGCCAGTCTATAAGTTGGTACTTTAAGCTTTCCGGTTTGGCTTATCAACATTTGTAGGAAAATTGTATAGATTTTTTTTCTATTCTTCACGGTCTATAGTTACTTTCTGTACCATCCTTAACATTTTCTGTTTGGCCTAGTGGTTGACTGGCAGAGAATGCCTTAAGTCCGCCATATGTAAACACGTGTATTGTGCAATAAAGTTTAATAAAGCGATAGGCTATAGCATATCGTTTAGCGACTCCGCCAGGGAAATTAACTCGCGAAACCTAATCAAAACTCATCGCTCATCCATCAGCAACATAAACCTTTTGTTTAATAGCTTTCAATTTAAATCAACTCGCCAATTTGTATAAAACGACCCATCCCGCGTTTTGTTGTCAATGCCATTTGTAAATTAAATTCTTCGTCAAATCAGTCAAGAAACTCTGAACAATTAGGGTAAGTTTCTCACTGGAAGCCAACGATCTCAAAGAAGGATATGGCGTTCAATACAGCTGCATTGAACAAATAACTTAGTTCGTCATGGTAACGCCATCTATTTACAAGTTGATAAACTACTAAGTGGTGTTGCCTACGTTTTAGGTCTTATGACATTTATATAGTCTTAATTTGCCTGATTCATCGCTGTCTTTCATTGCTCGCTAGGAGCTACGAACCACAAAAACAAAACGCATGAATCAGCCAATAATGGACCTTTCCTCAATGTAATAAGAACAATATTTACCGAGTATGCGATGGTGTCATTTGACACCAAAAAATTGAGCATCGCGAAAATCGCATTGGGCAGTTCCTTACTATACATTTCTATGCTGGAAGCATTAAAAGAACTTCCGCTTTTTATGGAGAGGGGTCTGATTCTCTTCAATAAAAGTTTGTTCCTGAACTCATCGGCGAGCCTCCTGACCCGTCAGTTTGTATAAACTACATGTTCGTGCGTGTCTTCGACCACGAACGTAGGTACCTAACTCCGCATAATGCTAACAAGCACGTGGGTCAATTTATGATTGTCGTATGAAATGAGCGACAAAAATTTTTTGAGAATAAAATGGCTGCGCCTGATCCGTATTTGTCTTGGGAAGTTCTAAATAATAAAAGCGAAGAAATTGGGTGTTTGCTCATTGAGTGTAAAATAGAGTCAACGATCCTTAAGTTTAGGGTTACGAGTGCTACTCACACCTGCGGCAGTTGCGATTTAGGGTGCAAGGCGATCGGGGCGATTTAGGAGGTTCCTCTACACACGTTCCTGCCGCTCAGTGTGAGATGGAACGTGCCACGAAACACGTCGTCTAAAGATGGCGCCCACATTATCGAAACATCAGCAAATTAGTTCGGCGTTATTTTTTTCAGTCACAAAATGTTACAGAAGCATATGCCACAATAACACCGTGCAGGAATTCAAACCAGTGGAAATTAATAATAATAATACTGGGCATTATTTTTGTCGAACATGATCCGTGCCGACACTTCCATTTCTTTTCCCGTGTAATTCTTCTAATTGGTAAAACACACAATCAAATACGCCTCTACTTCGTTCTGCAGTCGCCTACCTACTGACGACAAATCGCCCCGTACACGCTACACCCGTCAGTTGCAGCAGGGTGGCAGGAGACGATCTAGGGTTGCAGGTAGGTCGTTGACGTCTGGACAAGACCCACCCCTGCTAACCAACACACACCACAATCAAGGAAGCTATTTACTCATCCCGACCTCTTCGCCAAAAATCGTGAGAGTTTAAGGCTACGCTTACATCAAAAGAAAGTAACGGTTTGAAAAAGTGTATTTTTATAACTATGTACAGTTTTATATTGTTCGGGTTTCCGCAACGCAATATTTCAATCGCGATTATATTTAAGTTTCACTTCAATCACTTCTTCGACAATAGAGCTTTTTTATTCATATATCATAATGTCTTAGTGATACAGTGTCATTCTTATTTCCTATACATCACGTCATATTTTGCTTTGCCCGCGGCTTTTCCTCCCAATACCCATCTAAAGGAAAGATTGAAAAGTATACGCATCGTCAAAAGCCATTACAAAACTTGCATTTTACGACATAAACTTTCGTTCACCAACGGAACCCTCAACGCGAAGAAAAGAACAACTCGTAACAATAAATTTTACGTTCTGCAAAACGACACTGAAATAAATTTTACTGTGGTACAGTCGGCGCTAGTTCCCGCGCCGTTAACGTGTCGGCTCTTGATGTAGCCGACATTACTGTCGCGCACAGGGAATATTGAATTTTATCGCTAGTAAATATGCGAAACAGGTAAATATTCAGAAAATTGCGCACTAACTTTGCAATTTCGAAGACAATTTTATTGAAAGGTGAATAAGTTATGAAATTTCGCCAAGAAAGGTGATGAAGAATCATGAAGGGTTGACCTTTTCTAAAGGCACTGGCAGGTGGCTGAACGCATAAAGCTTGGCGAGTCGCCGATTACTGAAGGCAACAAGCTCGCAGTGCGGCCGATTCCCTAGTAGCATTTTCCGATGGCATCCATTGGCCAACAGTAGGGTATCCGTAGGGATATAATTAGTACTTTTATCACGTAAAACTAACATCATCACCACATAATATAACAAAAAATATCCACGCCCAACCGATTACCAACGTTGAGCCACTGTGAATTCCGCTACCGTTGTTTGAAAATGGTTGGCATTTCTGTATTGTTTACAACGAAGGTCCTATTAGATATTAAATAACGTTGGCCCAATGCAGTAAAATATTATCATTATGCCCATCCACTTACCAACGTTGGGCTAATGCGACTTCTGCTACCGTTGGTTTAAAACTTTTGGCATTTCTGCATTAGGTATATTGTTTCAGTTGGAAATTCTATAATGGCCCTTGGTTGTACTTGGTAGTAGGCCTAAACTCAAAACGACGGCCAAATCTAACCGTGGGCCAACTAACGAGACCCATGTGGCTCGCTAAAATGCCAACACTAAATGGTATTAGCGTTCTAGAATCGTTACCAGTTTGTTTTTGCCAAAGATGTAGCGCCAAGCAAGCCACCAGCTAGTGCGTTCGTGGCCTAAACGATATTTAAACTGCTATCTGATTCTCTAACGTGCGCAAAATGGCGTCGTCCTTACAGTCTAAAATTATTAGTTTCCTTTATCCACCGTTCAGCCGCTGCGCATGTTAAAGGATCACACCCCAGGGGGCTTACCACGATCTTTTAACGCGATTCCCTACAGATCCTAAAATGAACTGCGTCGCTATTTCATACCATGACGTTGTATTTACATATGTAAAATATATGACGTGTGGTATGAAATAGCGAAACAGTTCCGTTTAGGGCCTAAAGAATCGCATTTAGAGATCGTGGTAACCCCTGAGCTGTCTTCCGCCAGTGATGTTAAATCTAAAGGGATCACAAAATGATTTTTCATGTACCACCATGACCAAATGTTGACCAAACGATGACACCAATATCATGTACCATCTTTGTAATGACCGAATGGACCGAATTGATCCCTCAATTCGTTTCGACAATCCAACACAATTTGACATTTAATCTTTTCATAGTATAACACATAGTTTTATAATAGTTGACTTGATGATAATTATAATTTATATGTGATAGGTAAGTTGCCTAATGTGTAACCATGATCCAATTGGTCTGGTTCCTCTGTCACGGGTTACGGAGGTCAGACGGCAGTCGCTCCACTGTAATAACCCGACCTGCCGAATCTGGGATCATGGTCAAAGCGTCCCCCGAATTAGAGACGGGCAAAAGCGCTAGAAAGAGTGAATAAATTTTTTAAATTCTTGTAATTTGACAATTTATAATGTAATTTTATTTGAAAAATACATCAACTAAATCCCATAGTCATTATTTTCGACAATTGTTTTCTTTAATTTTGATTATGTTTAAACAGGGTAGCAAGGTACATTAGCCGTGGTGTGGGTAATGTAAAGTCAGTATATTGTTTTCAGCTCCGACCGGAGGCTGATTGATTGTTTCCGCGGCACGCAGCGGCTCTGGTGGAAGAATCAGTGGATGAGGTACATTCAATTACAATAATTATGGATAGCCTGTTTGGGCTTAGCGGCCTTCGAGGATATAATTGATAAAAAAAAAATTAAACTTCAATTTATTTCAATATTATTTTTTGTACATAGGCAGCGGTTACCAGTTTCCATCGGCTAGCCTGTGTTCCTGTCTAAGACTATAAAAAAATAAAGGTTTAAGATCTTGAGCAATAACATCAAGATTGTTGTTTTGTGTTCGCTGGAGATTTTAATTCAATATGAATATTTTTATACACGGAACGAAAAATATATCAAAATATCAAAACTAAATCTATATGAATTTCCGAGAAAGTAAATAAATACGGGTCTCTTAAAATTATCTATACTTTTTATCTAGTTAAAATAAAAGATATGTTGATAAATGTTGCTGCTGTCAATTGATAGTTTAGGTCATATGACGACCTAAAGTTTAGGACAATAACTTTTATGAGAAAACACGGGACCCTCGAAATTAATAGTGCCCTAAAGCACAATGAAATGCCATATCCTCAGTACACAGCTCCGCGTGGCCCAGGAGCGCGGCGCCGACAAGGCACATCGCTGGCTTATCGATCTGCCGCGAACACGTCTAATCTGCGAGATTGCCGGTTCGATCCCGGACTGGGTCAACTAATAAGGCCGAGGGTGCACGGCCAATTTAAAATTAACAAAAAGGAATAATTATAATCGACCGAGCGAGCGCAGCGTCTCCGTTTCAGCTTGGGCAAAATTGCTTTCGTATGTCCGGCGGATGTCCAGATGTCCGGATGTCCATTTGTTCTCCTGTACAGGTCGTATTTCTCAACAGATTTTGTGAAATTTTGCAGGTTCGTTAATTATATGGAATGTTTTAGTCGATTCAGTTTTTCAATTATTTTTCATAAAGGCGGAGATATGGGGTTTTTCTGCGATTACAAAGTTATTTTCGGTGTTTGTAAACTGACCGCGACCTATGCCGATGTATGGGGAAACAGTTTTCAAACGGCAAAGTTAAGTTTATTGCAGAACCACTAGTATATTCAATTTTGGAAAATCGAACGAAAAACAACTTTCTAAGTATTAATGTGTCACGACGCGGTTACCGTTGTTGGTGGCGGTAAAGCTTGTTCAGTGCCGGGTTCGATCCCCGATAAGACAAATATTTGTGGATGAGCATGTTTGTTCCTGAGTCTTGGATGTTTCCTATGTATTAAAGTATTTATCCATCTATATAAGTATGTATATCATCGTCTATACCCATAACACAAGCCCTTGGACCTTACTTTAGGACTAGATCGATTTGCGTAAAGATTGTTCTGTAGATCCTAAATTAAAACATTATATCGAATCCAGGATAAACTTTAGTGCTTTTGTCATTAATTATTTTTGGTATTATATTTTTCTGTTATTTTTACATAGTTTAAGTGTAAAAAAACTCACACTAGTATATAACTATTTGGATCAAATTGTTAAAATCCATATCCTGTGAGTGATCCTCGACGAGTGACCACTAACCCATAACTAATAAGATCCAAGACACAGTAGATGTACAAGTAATATTAAACCTAGAATGAATTAAGAGGACTGTGACCCAACGGCAAAAAATACCCTTTCCATACAAAAGGCGATAAGGATTTTCACCCCTTAAATGTAAACCGATTTTGACCAATTTTTAATAGGTTGTCAGTCAAAATCAAGATCTATACGTTTTTTAAATATTGATTGATGTCAGAATACTGAAACAAAAATAAAACTAAATTTATTGATTATAGTGAAAAAACTAAAAAGTATAGACCTAGATTTGTCCTGACTGACAACCTTTCAAAAAATTGACAACATCGGTTAACATTTATGGGGTGGAAGTCGTTATCGCTTTTTGTATGAAAAGCCGTAGGTTTACACTCCTCTTAATCAGATGGTTGAAAATAACTCAACCCTTCGGACGTTCGGGTCCTACGAGACTTGAGATATTAATAATAATAACCCACACAACGATATAACATGACAACTTACTAGTTACCGTAGTGCACCCTTCCAACTTATATTGATCCGGGATCGGGTTGAGGTAAACTTTTGACCGAGAGTAAATAATGGGTAAATAGGGGATACATATGGGGGTAAATGGGGACGAAGGTCAGCGTCATCGATGGAAATTGAATTAATATTACCGATTAGTTGAGAGGAAAACGGAGGGAAGTGCGCCATTTACTAGAATGTAGAGTTAAAATGACCTTTTGTAGTTGTAAGATACTGAACACATTTTCATACACTTTTGGCATTATAAATATGATTTAAGACGTTAATTGTGTATGACAGATTTTAAACGCATTTAACGATTAAAATATCTTTACGATTTTGGTGCAAGTGGGCCTAATGAGAAGATCGTGTATACTGTCCATACATAAAGAAAAATATTTCTTACCCTACTAAATGTTAACAAATTTTGATTTCTTTATACATGTTATTAACCTGAAAAAAATCGAGGATTATACTTGGCGGTGTGGTCGCTTTGCGACAAAGCCCTTTCAATAAAAAAATAAAAACTATGAATACTGGTTTTTATTTTTTGGCATTAGCTAATAAATTCTAAAATATGTAACCTAGATTTTACCATCAGGTATTTAAACAATAATATAATTAAAATGTCAAAATCGGCTGACATTTAAAGAAGTAAAAACGTTTTAAAGTCCTCTTAAGGCCCGATCTCATTGCGGGCGCGGGAGTAGCGCAGCTTTACCGCAGCGTGACGCCATCTGTTGTCATTGAAAGTCGCATCTGACGTCATGCGTTCAAAGCCGCGCTGCGGTCGCGCCAAGCCAAGCCAATCGTCGCGTTGGTGTGATACATGTGACGTTTGTTACTACTTCCAATACAAGACAACAGATGGCTTAGCACACTATTTTTTATCGCGTAAATAAAGCATTCGTCTCTTTCGCACCCGCATATTATTGAAAAAGTGGCGCATGCTTTATGTGCGCGATAAAACCTAGTGTGCTAAGCACTCAGGAGGTGTCACTCTGCGCTGCTCCTGATGCGCCCGTAATATGACGGAGCCTTAAAAAGAGACTTAAATTAAAATTTAAACACTAATGGACTAATTTACATAAAACAAGCCTACGTTTGAGTTTGAGTTCTATTTCAGTTGATGGATAGTCCATGAAGTCTTACTAAGACAACCTTCTCGAGGTTAAACTAAAGATCGGACCATGGAATAATACTTAGTATATTTCTGCATATATAGTTATGTACGAAATTATATAATAATATAATACATAGATATAGAAATACATAAAATATAATAAACTAGCTTTTGCCCGCGGCTTAATCGACGTGGAATTAGTTTATCGCTGAGTAAAAAGAAAGAAATAAAGAAAGTAAATTATTCACTACAATTACATATACGAGTGAGTAATACGCATAAAAAATAAGAAAAAAAATTGCCCCCCTGACTCAAGACCCAAGCACCTTAATTCTATTTTTTTTATAACAACGAATGTTCTGGCATGCCACAAAATAAATGCCCACTCTTAAAATTGCCCACTCTTAAACGGAATCCTGAACCCGCGCTTCTACAAAATCGTAGACATATCACGTTTAATTATTAACCAGGATATTCAAAGTTTTAACAACTTAAGAACATTTTTAAAATAAAACAGTAAACAGACGCCGGACTAAACCGCCTCAGGACAGAACTACCTTTGTCCGGGGCTAATTTCAGAATTGCATAAGTTAGTGTCGACGCCTTGTACTTTTATTGCCACAGCGTAAAACAGCGATGCCATTCTTTCATACAATAATTAACATATCTGGTCCATTGGGAGCTATGATTTCATAGACACGATGTTAAATGGAAATCCGTACCATTGAGCTTCAGATTTTAACGGCCCTCAGAAGTATCTACTGCTCATTATTTTAATAAAAATTATTTACTCAACACATTTCGTATCCGTTATTTCATAGTGCTATGCTTAGAACTTTCAGACACATGTTTGTTACTTAAAATGACACTATGTATATCTTGAAAATTTTATGCGACGCAAAGATTTTTTTAAATCAATCAAAACCAGTCGTTACTAAAGGTAGAGAGTATTAGTACGAGGTACATAATAACTCACTCTGAGCAAAGCTTTTTACAATTTGTCTCCGTAAAGTAAACTAGCTTGTTGTGTCAAAGCTGTGCCAGCGCTAAGAGAATTACTCGTATTTCGTATTCAAAGCAAACCTACATAATGAGATTTGGAACTCGAGCTTGGCTAAAGAATCTAGTCTCAACATTATACTTGAACTGACTTTAATTCCTGGGAGTCGAGTGCGCCTTTTCTATATACATATTGTCACCTCCGAACATAATTATTTTCTTAAAGTATAAAAGATTGCGGTGAAGATAAAAAATGAGAGAACGAGATTACTTTGTAGTAAAATATTGTGTAATTGTATTAGAATATTCATAATTAATTTCGTATTTTAATAGTTCTTGTAAATACAGTCGAGTGAAAGTGGTTTTTATTTTAACTTAAAAGGCTCGTATCCTTATTTTTATTAGTCGAAAAGATATTTCCAAACGCCATACCAACATCCGCCAGCATTACAATTTAACTGCCTCGTTCCAAATTTAGAAACTTTATTCCCCGCCTGCGACAAAGTTCTTATCGAACCCGTATATATTCGAGAAACGAAGTAAAATATATCGAAAATATCTGGGCCCGAAACTAAAATCGTTCCGCAGATACGCAAATTGAATCAATTTTTCGTGCGAAATTGTATCCGCACCGAGCCCGCTGGAAGTACTTTGAAAACGCAGGCGTCGTAACTAGATGCTGACTGTTTCACACCAAGTCCATTTTCTCAAGTCACTATCCACATATTCTATATAAAAAATAGGAGTATTTGCACTTATCAATAATATAGAACCTTGCCACAGCAAGTGTAAGTTACCGCTTAAGCTAACTTTTACTAGCAAATAAAGCTGGCAAACTTGCGGGGCGCGCTGGTTTCTAGAGCGCTTCAATTGGCTACTTAACTTAGTAACAAATATTAATATATTTCTGTGGAAAGGTAGCTTAACTCTCACTAGTACGTTATAGAACAGGATTTATGTAAAAATAAGTCAAGATTATTTAGAATTTCATAAATTAAAGCTTCAATTTTTACTTTTAAGTCCCGTCGACTTTAAAAACCAGTCACGACGTACGACGTTTGCATAGGTCGGTTGCGTTCCGAATCACGCTGCCCACTTTAATCGTTGTAATCACCGTGTTATTCGGACTGTCATACTGAATATGCTATTTTTGACGTTTATGAAGATTTCAGTATGTTGACGTCACACGCGACGGCTGACAGTAAGATAGCGCTTTAGTGGCTTTAAAAATTAAATATATTATTATTGCTTTTTCCTTGAAAATGTGAAAAATTAAATACGTTTATCTACACCCATATCATAAAACCTCCATTGGTTAATCAAAGCCCGTAAGAAATGACCACCATTTTGACAACCAATTAGGAAAAACCAGTGCTGCGATAAAGAAATAACATGACTTCTTTATCGTTTTTAGTAAAGAAATGAGATTAAATTTGGAACAGCTGTCAAAACTCAAGTGGGTCTCTATTCTAGTATCCATAGATATTAAAACAGTTATTGATACGAAACGTCAATTCAGTATGTTTTTTTAATATAAACTGCACAATATTCGAGTGACGTGAGAATAGAGACTTCATCCGTTTGTCTATTATTAAAAAAAAATGGTCTTGACGGAGGATCGAATCGCCGCCATGTTGGTGTTTTGCTGAACGAAAGTAGAATTGTTGTTGAATTGAATAGAAAAAGTTGTTTGTAATTTACATTTTAGTTGAAAATATGAATAGTAAGTAGTCTTCTCGGAGTGTGTGTGATGTGAAAATGCGCCGGATATCGGAAATATGCAGCCACGATTGCAACAAATAACTTGTTGCCAGAAAATATTGTTTCTGAACCCATCATGGACGATTTATAATATGTGTGTAGATAAAGTTATGTATGCAACTCTGCATAATTTGGCCTTAAAACACACGTGCGATCTTATTATGAAACTCGCTAAAAGCTCGTTTCATTAAACCGCACTAGTGTTTTAAGGCCTATCATTATGCAACCGTTGCATAGACTACTATTAAAAATGGTCAAGAACTGATTGGCTTCCTGCACCTTTATGCCTTTTCATCTATAACCCTATAAAAAGTGCGGTACATTGCTGTGTCAACGAAGCCTAAGGTTTAATATAACGAGATTTTTAATAGTGTCATTATGACAATGGCATGTGTCCATATATAGTAAGGAACTCCTCAAAGCAATTTTCGCGATACTTACTTTTGAAGTGTCACAACACAAATCTGACACTATCGCAGTTTCAATCGCATGTCAACCACCATCCATGACACCGATTTAAGTGACACTGTTATAATTGCTGACAAAATGCCCTCCCGCATCGTGCGGTGTAACCCCACAGCACCACTTACCACACGGTCCCCAATGATATGATAGCCTGTGAATCAAGCAATATAAGACTTTTGTATTTATGTCGTAAGAACTAAGATATCAGCAATAGGGTATGGTTAAGCCATGGCGCTGGCGTTTGACAACCTTCTATGACGCTTGTTACACGAAATTGTACTGATATGCATATCCTTCTTTTGAGATCTTTGCCGGTGTCTTATATATCAAATTATTTGTGACCCCAAAGACTAGTCAAACAGCAAATAAGAATTAAGGCGAGTAGCGTCAGGATTTTAGAAATAAAAACTTATTAAGAAGCGACAAAATATTTTTAAAGTTAAACATTGTTATTTTACAAAGCAAGAGCTGACGCGAATAACTATTAAAAGTAAGAACTAACTTCGTCATTACGAAAACGGTCGTCCAAACATTTTACGAACGAAATAATTTCGGGTCAGCAGTCCCGTAAAATCCCAGCTAAAGGAGGGAAATTACCTTACTCTTTTTATTCTACATGTTTTTCAACCCACCATCTCATTAATTCTAATCATTACACAACGCCAAGCGGGTGGTGCTACAGACTTCTTAATATGTTCCACGGTAGTTAATGCAGATGAACTAATAAGAATGCTTAGTAATGCGCTAGAAACACCCGTGGCTCTGATATTACACAAATACTCAAAACATGATTAATTTTCCGATGTAATAAGAATAATAATAAGAATATTTATTTGCGTAAAGACACGGTGTACAATATGGTCATGGTATGGATAGTCTCGCATGTTTTTGTCATACAATGACATGCAAAATTTATGACATAGAAACATTATTGCATTATATTAAAAATAAATCAGATAAAGAATTATAATTAAAAATTAAAATTTAATTAAAATTGAAAATTAAATTAAGAAATTAAAATTATAGTCCTCAAATTATTGTGTATGTCCTTGTTACGTGTTTATGTCTTATTTTCAAGGTACTCTTTAACAGTATAGAAACATTTTTGCACTAGCCTCATAGACTGAGACTGAGTCTGTTTCCGCTTAAAGTCTTTGATTGTCAAGTCTTGGTAGAGTTTTGGAAGCTTATTAAATATCCGGATGGCCATCGGAAAACAATTTCTGCTAATAGTTGTTGTAGAAAATGAAAATGAACATACTTACTTTACAAGTAGACCACACAGACTCTTTCACATGTTTGAATCTCCCAGCGCTTTGAAAAGGCTACTGAGAAGTAACGCCGCAAGAAACTCAGCAGTAAGTCTTTTTTCATCTTTGACAGTACATTTTTAACTAAAACAAACACAAATAGTGCAACAGGCAACCTAATGGGCAAAAATTAATTATGATATTCAACTAAAAAGGGAGATGTATAATCTCCGCGTCCGTAGAAATTCAACAAAAGTCGCAGAAATGTACAGAGTCACAGGACAAGAACAATAATCATCAATAATAAATGAGATGTTATAAGACGATGTTTGTAACATGGATCGTGGAAGATTCATTCGGCCGTGCAAATACGACCGCACCTAACCCCTGAAGAAGAACTCCATAAGAGTTCGAAACATGTCGGACTATTTCTGACAATAAATCGTGAGTAAACCCGTGTGTTTTTCAAGTAGGTATTTATATTATTTGCATTATATTATTGCTAATTTTATAAGGATATTGCGTGTTTATACGGCGAGAGGTTTATGATAAGGGATAAGATCAGTTTAGTGACAGCTGTCATGCGGACATTAACCAAGAGCCTTTTGATATACAGCTCAATTCAAACAATTATAAAGCAGTGAAAGTTGAAAAACTTCATCTTATTTATGATTATACGTCGATGCGCGAAGAAAGTATACTACGTTTTGTAATATAAATTAAACAATCTATTCAGTATGCGTCAATTTAAATATTCAAATCGATTGTTGTTCGTCTTCCAACTTATAATTTACTACTTAAAATTCGTGAGAACGTTTGAGAATATTCTACAGATGTAATGTTTTAAGAAGCTGTATTTAACGGAACCTTTGCCTTAGTGCGGTTTTTACCAACGAATTTAAAATAACGAATTTAATCACATCTATAGATCCAGCCTCCTACTCCTCTGCTGCACCGGGAGTGAAGAAATAGCATAGAATGCATGCAGATGCTTATCATCCTGGCATGTCGTAAAAGTCGACTAAGGGACGGGTCCTCTCCAACATGGTGGACTATCTGTATGGGCGATGGGCTGATCACCTGTCACCATACGGTTCATCATACCATCTTAGGACTAATTAATCAAACGTGGCCACAAGTAGCCTTGTGGCTCTGCCCACCCCATTAGGGATTTCGGGCGTGATAATATGTATGTATGTATAGATCCAGTAAAATACATATAGTATAACTCACGACGGTAAAGATTTATTCGACATTGCTATAAGACTTTAGATTCTAATGATCCAATTAACAAAAGCAAAAATCTTTTTTTCTCTCTCTGTGTTACCGATGAGATTTCATGCAGGAGCAATCGCCGTATCAGCCGTATCAATACTACGGGGCCCCCAAGCTACAGGGGCCCCGAACTTAGCTCCCATTTATTGTATGTAATAACTTATAATCAATAATCAATTTATAAGTATTTTAATTCAATGCGAGCGTTTGTTGTTTCTTTTGTGAAAAATGTTTACACTCCATGTGGCCCCCCAACAAATTTTGTTACAGGGCCTGTCTAAGAAAAGCTACGCCACTGATTTCATGAGTCTCAGTATTTTTAACATATTCCGTGATTGTGGATATCCTTGATTTTTTTTTCTCCTTTTCTCCTAGTGTAACAATTGCTTTCTTTTTTACACTTCTGCTATCTTATGCCTTATTTCCATGCATCCAAAGTGAGCAAGGAAGTGGGCATGGAAGTAGGCAGCTCGAGTACGTAAATGAGTCACATCTCCTGCTCCCGCCGCTGCTACTCGCGTCGCGGCGCGCAGTGAGTCAGGAAGCAGCATGTAAACACACACTGCCTTCGAAATCAGTAGGCGGGAATTATTTCTGGCAGCGCGAGCAACAGTAGCTGCAGCATGCAGTGGGCTCACATGATAAAAAATTTGCATGTGCGATATAGGTACATATACAATAATCTTACACAATTATACATAACTAAAACTAACACATAAAAAGTGCGACAAATAAGCCTAATGGGCACAAAATAATTATAATAAATAACTAATAAGGGAGTGATGTGAATGAAACGCGCATATGATTGAGACTGATTTTATTACGATATAAATCTACCCTACTACCGACAGAATCATGACAACGTACATAACATCTTCCCTTTCATATTTTTAATAAGCATGGGTTATATACAATTATGGAAATACAGAAATAGCTAATTAAAGTAAACATTTTTATATACTATAAATATTATTATTTTAATTAACATTTCATATTTATCTACTGACAAACAATGAAATTCACTATTATTATTTTACATTTCAACGTTCTTATAGTTATTGAGATGTTTAAATAAACTTTACACATTTCAATGAATCTTATATTTGGATATAAACATGCATTATGATCATGACATTTTAATTTTATAGTAGCGTGCATTATTAAATTATTATTATTATTATTTTATACTTTTTTTTTTCTTTTTCTTTTTTTTTGATTTGTTAAGTTAGTAGTTACAGATTTTATGGAATTAGCATGTTTATTTACGGAATTTTAGTAGGTTTGCGCGTGCTTTGATTGCCGCCGGTCTGCGCTCGCGACGTTCTTTGTTTGATTTATTATATGTATAAGGTTGCGAATTTGTGGCGCCGGCGCCGGCTGGGCACAGGCCAGACTCGGCTTGCTGTGGCTGTGCTAAGCCACTGGTACTGGGTGGTGGACTGCCGCTAGGTGGTGGGCTATCGCTGCCACTGCTAGCACTCGACCACGTTTCCTCGTCCACATTCGCTGTGTGGTTGACGTCATCGCTACTGGGGGAACATGGTTCTATTTTTAATAAATGACGTCTATTCCGTCTTACGCGTTTGTCGGTGTAATCACTAACAAAGTAGGATCGTGGTTGATTAGCGCGTGATTCAACGCGCGCCGCTCTCCTATTCTTACCGTCCATTATAAGGACCGGGTCACCTGGGTGTAGTTCTGGTAGGGCCCGCGCTCGTCGGTCATACTGTTCTTTGGAGGCCCTTTGTTTGCGCACTATATTTTCGTAATCCTTGTGATTATCGCGACACGGACGAAGTTTGCTCTCGTGTGACGGTAATCTTGTGTTGAGTGTGCGGCCCATCAATAGCTGCGATGGCGAGCTGACGTTGTCACGTGGTGTAGCTCTAAAGTTTAACAGGCCCAAGTAAAAATCAGTTCCTGATTTGATAGATTTAATAAGTATATTCTTAGTCGTACGGACGCTTCGTTCACTACGTCCGTTTGATTGTGGATAATGGGGTGACGAAGTCGTGTGATCGAAACCCCATACTTTTCTAAATTCTGCAAATTCCCTGGACGCATACGCTGGCCCGTTATCCGATACGAGCTGCTTCGGGATTCCATGCCTAGCGAACTGATCTTTCATTGCTGTTATGACTGCTTTACTGTTAATACTCTTGATTGGGCACACTTCTATAAAATTAGAGAAATAATCAACGAGTATGAGAAAGTATTTTGTTCCATACTGAAAGATATCAGATCCGACCTTAGCCCACGGCAGGTCGGGTATGGCGTGCGGCAGCATGGGCTCACGTGGCGGGCGCGGCGCGTGCTCGGCGCAGGCGGCGCAGCGGCGCACGGCGCGCTCGACGTCGCGCGACATGCCCGGCCAGAACATAACGTCACGCGCATGCCGCTTGCACCGATCTATGCCCATGTGCCCGTCGTGCACGCGGTTTATCATATCTGAACGAAGCGCTATTGGAATATACACTAAGTTGTCCTTGAAAATTATACCATCGACATATTCAAGGCTTTCTCTAAACGACCAGTGTTCTCGCACTCGCTCGTCGACTTCGTATTTATTGTGTGGCCAACCAGATTTAATATAGTCTATTATTGCACGACACATTTCATCTTTTTCGGTCTCCGATTTAATCATCCGCAATTTACTATCGCTGAAACGCACATTTTCTATCAAAAAACATGATTGTTCAGCGATTTCGTCACTTATTTTATCGCTTATACTTTCAGGCAACGGTGCCCGAGATAATGCGTCGGCGACGAACATATACTTACCCGGCTTATAAACTACCTTAAAATCGTAACCCTGGACGCGAAGCATCATTCTTTGCAGGCGTGCTGGAACGGAATCTAATGGTTTTAAAAATAAAGCCTCTAACGGCTTATGATCGGTTTCCACTGTGACATCTCCTTGGGCGTACACATATTGGTGAAAACGCTCAAGTCCGTACACAATAGCCAGAAGCTCCTTCTCTATTTGTGCGTACCTGGTCTGCGTATCAGTGAGCGTGGCGGAGGCGTACTCGACAGGGCGACTACCCTGCAGCAGTACAGCGCCCAGTGAGTGCGAGCTAGCATCCACGGACAGCAGCACGGGCGCGCGCGGTGTGAACAGCGCCAGCACCGGCGCGCTGCACACCAGCTCTTTCAGCCGGCACACCGCCGCCTCGTGCGCCACGTCCCAGCACCACTCCGTATCTTTCTTCAAGAGGCAACGCAGCGGCGATGCCACCTCAGAGTAGTTAGGTATGAACTTCGACAAATAGTTCACCATTCCTAGGAATCGCTCCAAGGAAGGTCGGTCTTGTGGTGTCGGCATCATTTCGATGGCCTTCAACTTACTCGTGTCGATGCGCATGCCATCAGCACTGAACGTATGTCCCAGATAAGTTACTTTTTCTACCCGAAACTCGCACTTCTCTTTATTAAATCTTATTCCAACTTGTCGTGCCCTATCTAACAACCGTTTTAATCTCGCGTCGTGCTCTGCCATAGTTCGCCCCCAACATATAATATCATCTATGAATGACTCGACCCCCTCCAAGTCTTCAAGAATTTGACGCACTTTGGAATGGAATACTTCCGACGCGCAATTAATGCCATACGGTAGCCGCAGAAATTGGTATCTACCGAACGGTGTACCAAAGGTACACAAGTCTGCACTATCGTCGTCGATTTGCACCATCCAAAACCCGGAGCGGGCGTCGAGCTTGCTAAAATAGCACGCGCCCTGCAGTTGCGCGGCAATATCGGTGAGGGTGGGCAACGGGTAGCGCGCGCGGCGCACGGCCTGGTTGAGCGGTCGCGGGTCGAGGCATACGCGAATGCTGCCATCCTTTTTGGCGGCCACCACGATCGCGTTCACCCACGGAGTTGGGTGTGACACCTTCCTGATTACCCCCATTTGCATGAGTTCGTCTTGCAATTTGTCACGTACCCCTATAGGTATTTTACGCACTGGACAGACCGACGGTTGCACTTCTTTGTCTATTATAATCTTATACTCGCCCGGCAACTTACCAAGGCCGTGGAATAAGTCTTCATATTGATCGATACTCAGTGAATATATTCTTTTTACTAGGCCTAATTCCTCACAAGCATTTTTACCCAATACACTTTGACAGTTGTGTTCTGAGATAATGAAACGCAATGGATATATACATTTTTTATATTCCCAATGTATAATACACGACCCGATAATAGGTATATAATTACCGCAGAAAGACTGAGCCTTAATATTTTCTGGAGTTAAATGTAATACATCAAGGCCCAACCTCTTAAAATTGCTTATTGAAATAACATTTAAATCTGAGCCTGTATCTAATTTAAAGGTTCCTTTGTTGCCATTGACGCTTAGTAATAAAGATTCATACCATTTTTTAGTGTCCTTACTGCCGTTATTTTCATCCAGCACATCCACAAAGTACAAGTCTGTGTCACTGACGTCTTCCTCTTCAATATGATACACTTTATTTGGTCTGTTAAACGGACACCTCGCTTTAAAGTGACCTATTCCACTACACAACAGACACCTTGCATTTTTTGCTGGGCAACGATGTCCACCGTCGCAATATATACTGGCGCAGGAGGCGCAGGAACGCGCGGGCGCGCTCGGGCCGGGCCCGTCGCCGCCGCGCAGCGCCGCGCCGCGCCTGGCGCCGCCGCGGCCGCGCCAGCGCGCCGCGCGCCTGCCCCGGCTCCCGCCGCCGCGATGCGCCTGCGCTCCGTACACAGCGTCCACCGCCACTGCTGATGACGATGCTGCATCGCTGCTCGTCTTGTTGTCTTCAATCTGCCGTTTCTCCTCATTTGAATCTCATTTGCCTGGCACACTTTCACGGCCTTCTCAAGGGTAAGGTCCTCGGCCCTTAACAAACGATCGCGCACCACACCACTTGCTAGACCACAAACGATGCGATCGCGAATCAAGCTCTCCTCGAGATCCTGAAACTCGCATAATTGGGCGAGGATTTTTAATGCCGTCACATATTCGTCGATTGATTCTCCGCATTCCTGGTTTCTTGTAAAAAACTTAAAACGACTCATCGTGGTATTTTGTTTAGCTCCAAAGTGATCATTAAACTTTCTCACTATCGTTTGCAAGTCATCACGACTTTCGTCCTTAAGAAACTTGAAAGTCACATATACGTTGTAACCTTCTGAGCCTATTAAATTAACAAGTAGGCTAGTCTGTACATCACTACTTTCCTTATTCACGCCAGAAGCCTTCAAAAACACTTGGAACTGCGTGTACCATTTGCGCCATGCTTCGGCGCGGCTAGCCGGGCCGCCCTCCAAACAAAGCTCCGGCGGTGGCCGCGCGTGTTCCATTTTGTTTACACACAACACAAATGTTCTAACAACGTCCACAATAACAATAGCTTAGGATTCGCGTGGAAAAACTCGAGAATTTAAATAAAATTCTACACCGCTGTCACCATGATGTGAATGAAACGCGCATATGATTGAGACTGATTTTATTACGATATAAATCTACCCTACTACCGACAGAATCATGACAACGTACATAACAATGTATAGTCTCCGCGTCTGGACAAGTTAATTTTAATGTCTTAGAGATGTATAAAGTCTCTAAGGGTCATAATATTAAACATAATAATGAAAAAAAAAGAAACATCTAAATTGATTAATCTAGGTTAAGTGGAGAAGTAGATAGTCTCCACTGTCAGGTATAAAGATGTTAATGCACGGTCACCAAATATCAAAAAACAATTTTAAATATAACATTTCATTTCATTTCATTTTGTTATATTGGAAGATGACTATAATAAATCTTTTCAGCGTATAGTTACTCGTGCGGTGTATGTGCGTCCCAAGGGCACCCACGTGAGTTTTTGCACACCCCTTGACGAACAGACTGACGTACTGACTTCACTGACGCTTCATGGTGATTGATGGATAGAGGTATTTTTAGAAGTAAAATGGAAGAGGCTTTGTTTACGTATCATAGTTGGAGAAACACTGTTATTTTGATGTGACTATTTTTTTACTGCGAAGCAAAAAGCAGGGTTATGTTTTTTGCATGTATGTATTTACATAATATGTATGTATGCATTCACTCCATTAGTTACCACCTAGAGCCAAATTATAAACCTATATTAAGAAATGGGGTGTCATATGATTCAGGCAAAATGCTCGAGTGACATAGGGCATATGAAGACACCTGAAATACAATATGGCGGATGCTAGAAGACATTTTGTAATATCAAATGAACGGGCTTGGACGAGAGCATTCCAAAAATATTTAACATGTTGGTAATTATAAGTACTTTCTATATATTTGTTAAATTTTAATTTTTAAATCTCTTTTTTTAGTGATTTTCATATGTGATTTAACGACACACATCAACAACACCAAGTAACAATAGCATAATGCCAATTTCTCATCACCCTTTACAAAATGTTGCTATCCAAGATGCAAGGACGTCAATCGTTGAGGAGTTCTCCTGGTTCATCACCGGTTCTATTTTACCACATCAATTTTTATGAGCATAAGTTGCTTCCCAACCTTATACATATATCTAATCGCCACCCGTGAAATCCTTTTCATTTAAGAGTTCCGGTGGTCACCCGTGGTCTTCATCATCAGTTCCACTTCACCAAATAATGATTTTAAATCGTAACTGCTTGAGTCATGAAAGAAAATATCAAAATTTCTATATGCATGCCTATAATATTTGAGGAGTTCCTTCGATTTCTCATAGATCCTCATTTGTCATCAGACCTCAATTTTGATTACAACGGGACCAACATGGAGAAATACCCTATCGTTTAAAAAAAGAATTATGCAAATCAGTCCAACCATCTCCGAATAATCGGTGAACATACATATAAAAATAAAAAACAAATATACGCGTCGAATTGAGAACCTCCTCCTTCGGTTTTTTTGAAGTCAGTTAATAAAAATTTACAATAGGGAAAATGCATTTTTTTTTAAATCTTGTATTGGAAAGTGCTGAGTAATAGAAACCGACTTGTGTACGCAAAACATTTTTATGTTGCTTATTTTATGCCTTATGAAGCTTTAAAAAGTAATTGTTCATACCACTCGCAAAAATACTCCATACAAAATGGACAACAGCTATGACGTCACAGCTGTCATTACTTTACAAATGTATCGTAGTCGTATCGAAATAGCAGTCGGTGACTTCAAATAGCTCTTATAGGATTTCATGGAGAGTCACCAACTGCTATTTCCATATCGACCGCACGAGCACTGCAGAACTAACTATTCAAAATTTTAAGTTGATACCCACCACCACCGAGTTGCTGAGATTGCCATAGAGACATATGGACAATGAAGGCTCGCCAAAAGGGTTCCTTTTTTAGAGTTCCGTATCCGAAGAGATCACCGGTATTCTATTTCTGAGATACATTGATACCCTAAAAATTGGCTGATTTTAGACTAATTTTGTATCAGCTGTAATTCCAAAATGGCTTAAGTTTCAGCTATCAAATTTGACCAAATTTTAATTTTATACTCTATAGTTAAACAACAATTATCAATTCAATGGTCCTATAGAAATGTGTTAGCTATATGTTATAGAAATGTGAAACATTATATTGAAATCAAACAAGAAAATTACCGCCGCAGCTTAACAACCTGCCAACTTAAATATTTGCATCTATCAAAGTTCTTATACCATTAACATAAAGTCTATTATTGATTGGTTGAGACCATGCCAAATTGTCGTGGTACGGAACCCTTGGTGCGCTAGTCCGACTCGCACTTAGACTGAGATATCATCAACAGAGGACGTCAAGCAAGTTATCCCATAAATCAGCAATCAGTAGCGGTCATCGGGGCAGCCGGGCGCGCGCTCGTTTCGCGCTCCGCGGGGCCTCCGCCTTCTAGCTGAGTCATGCCTCTAGCACATTGTTGTGGTACTCTAACGTACGCAGCGGCTGATCAGCGGATAAACGAAACTCAATTTAGACTGTAAGAACTAAGGCATTCCGTCTAAAGTCTGTTCGCCGAGAGTTGATAAATATTATGATATCGTCACGAAGTGGTACGAGGCACGCAGTTGTTGTCAAGCGCGGGGCCGCGCCGGGTGGGCGGTAGTATACGGTAAAAGAAGATAGATTTTTACAAATTGATGGCAAGGTACATACATACATACATAGCATCACGCCCGAAATCCTTAATGGGGTGGGCAGAGCCACAAGGCTACTTGTGGCTACGTTCGATTAATTAGTCCTAAGATGGTAGTATGATGAACCGTATGGTGACAGGTGATCAGCCCATCGCCCATACAGATAGACCACCATGTTGGAGAGGACCCGTCCCTTAGTCGACTTTTACGACATGCCAGGATGATAAGCATATGCACGCATTCTATGCTATTTCTTCACTCCCAGTGCAGCAGCAGAGTACATGGCAGGGTAGACGAAGCAATTTAACGTTTCATAATAAACGTCACCGACTCCTCTTCCTCCGACTCTGAGATTTCGTCATGGTCGTCGTCCGATGAAATGCCAGCAATGAGACATAATACAGCCTATTCAATAATAATTTTCTATGAGAAAAATATAGTCTTTCCATTTAATTTCTTATTATCATCGGTAAAAATAATTAGCGGGCCCGCCATTTGTGATGACTTAAGAAGCCCTGGTTTTTTTTTATCAACTCTTTGCGAACAGACTTAAAATGTGTCGTGGACCAGCCGTTGCGCACGTTAGAGAATCACAGGAGCTGGTCACACTGGCCTTATGATAGATGGGTTACCTGATGGCAAATGTTTCATGCAGCATAAGGGACGTAGCTATAATAGCTTTGTACCTGTTAGCTGTTTTCTAGCTTTATAAGATACCAGCCATATTGCGCCTGCGTGAGCACTACTGCCCAGCACTGGGACGAATATAAGCCGATAGTGATAATATGTCATTGATCGGGTCGCCACCTTCCCTAAAACATGGTTGAGGGAGACGATTGCTGAGATACGCGTCATACTCGTGAACGTTTGCTGTCTGTGGGGTCCGGACGGGTCATGCTCGCAAGGACCAATTATATTTGTTAGTTTTTCATTTAAGTATTAGTTTTGTGCGATATCTGAACCTGACTAGAGATACTTCATAGTATTCTCCATACTATATTTTACAGTTTTTCATAATTGTTGATTATTCAATCGTTTTTTTTTATAAGTCTTAATAATTATCATTTATTGCTGTATTACTTTTTTTTTTTTTTTTTGGGACAATCTTTACACAATTCAATCTAGCCCCAAAGTAAGCTCTAAAGGCTTGTGTTATGGGTACTAGACGACGATATACATACTTATATAGATAAATAAATACTTAAATACATAGGAAACATCCAAGACTCAGGAACAAACATTCATGCTCATCACACAAATATTTGCCCTTACCGGGAATCGAACCCGGGACCGCTGGCTTCGGAAGCAGAGTCACTACCAACTAGGCCAAACGTGTCGTCAAATACTTTGTAATGTTTCTACTTAATTTTTTGGGGTTTTTATATTTATGATGTAAAATCAATGTATTGACTTGAAAAGATGACTTTCTGCTGAGTTTTCTCGACACATTCTTCTCAGTAATGATGATCGTGTCCGAAGCGCTGATAGATTCAAGCCATTTTAATTTATTCATGTGACTAGTAAAAGAGCCCACAGTTGGCCAATTTGCTGAATAAATTATGTGAATTAGAATTTGATAATGACGTCACTACTACAGCGGAGACAGGAAAAAATCAGATGAATTGCATAGGTAATCAGGTTCATTTTCAGTTCAGTTTGCATGTTCGTATATTTTACAAGGACAAGTATGCGATATAAATCCATATATCGCATGCTTGTCCTTGTAAAATATACACCTGAACATGAACCTGATTACCAACAACATGTTTAATGAGAATAACATGTAGTACCAAGTTGACAATACAAGTGTACTAGATGTTATTCCAATCTCGGCGAAACTCAGAAAAACTGCCTACCTGTGTGCTAAAGTTAATAAAAGAATTCCTAATAATATTAAATACCAACCAAAAAATATTCATAGTTGAAAATGAAATGAAAATGAAAATAATTTAATGAAAATATTTATTTTGCAAGTAGGCCACATGGGCTCTTTTACATGTCTGAAGCTACCAGCGCTTCGAAAGGTGACATCTGCTGAGAAGAAAAGCCGCAAGAAACTCAGTTGAACTTTATGACTGGCTGGAATAGTTGTACATCGTAATTGTATATTGCCTTTTAATATTAAATGTTATAGTAATTATTTAATATTTATTTATTCATAAACATTTGCATGCCATTGTATATAAACTCGGAAACCACAACCATTTCCAAACGCTGTTCACGTTTCTATAAGATATCGTTTATTTGGCTCCGGGGGATTTTGGTCAGGTGTCATAACGTCCAACGGTATAATATCCAGTTGCCAAAATGTCTTTTCGTCAAAACATCCAAATGCCGAAACGGCCGATGCCATAATATCTAACTGCCAAAAAGTTCAGTGAACAGAACCTCCAGTCGTCAAAATGTCCAATTGCCGAATCGTCTAATCTCCAAAAAGTCTAATAGTCAGAATGTCTGGTTACCAAAACGCTGAATGGCCAAAACCCCCAGTTGTCAAAATGTCCACATGTCAAAACGTTAGAGTAGTAATTACAAATAAATGCACTGACTTACCGGAACGTTCCAGAGAAAGAGAAAAACATAATAACATTAGGGTAATGGTGCCTTATTTACCAGCGGTTTATAGCTTATGGACCTTATGATTTCTGGAAGATTTTAATACGTACTAACTGCTTAGTGTCCGTAATGGTATCTGGACACTACGACTCATTGGACATTTTAACATCCAATTGGCCACTGGTTCTAATGGCATCTGGCCATTATGACACCTTGGACAATTTAACCAGTGGTTTTTATGGCATCTAGACATTATGACCTCCCGGACAAGTTAACACTCGGGCCAAATTGACCAGTAGTTTTTATGACATCTGGACATTTAGACTCCTTGGAAATTATGACTCTTGGACCAACATCCCCCGGAGCCGTTTATTTCGTGTGAGAAACCGCTGCTTATGGTTGTGAAAGTTTTATTTTTTGTTATATACCTTGGGCCTTCATCGTAGCTAGATTAAATGAGTACCAGATTTTAAGTCTAATCATAAGCTTTTAAAGAAAACAAAGATCATCAAAATCGGTTAAGTAGTTTTTGCGGGATACACGAACAAACAAATAAACAGACAGACAAAAAATCCAAAAACCCATAAACGCCATATCGTGACCGTTTTTAGGGCTCCGTACCTCAAAACGAACCCTTATAGGATCACTTCGTTGTCCGTCTGTCTGTGTGTCTGTCAAAACCCATTTTCTCAGGAACGCGTATCAAGTTGAAATTAATATCAAGTATTGAAATCTGCAATCTCTTGGAGCTGTGACAAAATTAAACTTATAAATTAACGCAATCAAAAGATACGGCCCTTTATGCCGCATATTTTTTGTAATTAATTATCTTCAATTTACAGACACACTTCTGTCACAGTTTTGTAACAATTATTATTATTATTATTATTCATTTATTATCAGATAACAGGGGTCCATAGAATTATTACAATTTACAATTTACAATTTAAAATCACATTTATAACTACACAAGAAAAGAAAATACATTAATACTACGACATAAACCATAACATTATAACACACAACACATTTATAATTAAATCATTAAAATACTATCAAACTACTTCACATTGAACAAGACCGGTCTGTCACCCATATGTAGACAGTTCCAGTGCCTCGCCACAGGACAATCGAACTTGTCCAGTACAGCTCTCAGGAGATTGTTGGCACTGTCTCGCACTCTACTCATCAAGGAGGCAACCCGTTTCCGCACAGCCATCCGTGTTGGCCTCCAGAAACATGCCAATGTAGATTAATAATTGTTTGCTGATGAACTTTTGGAATTTTGTGAATCCAAATATTTTGTATAACAACTGAAAAAAATATTTCGTCTACTCTCAGAGCGCAAGTTTTTTAAAGTGTCGCATTTGTATTAAAAGATGCAAATTCATGTTTTTCAACGTAAATGCATAATTTTCTACAAAATTTGGACGGCTGCCAATACGTGCCTCTACCGTTACTATGCATATAAAAGTTCCAGGGGAATAACAATGCTGTACTTTTGGTGTAACGAAAAACGGCCCCAGCCTTTTAATAATGAAGAATAAAGTACAGCTAGAGCAAAGATTGTATGTCATTTGACATTTGCAACCGGTTGCTAATATGAAATAATTATAAAACTCAAAACTATATTTGTACATAGTTATTAAAATAAAAATAATTTACCATAATTTCTACCAGCTTTCTCAATGCACCTTTTGTTATTACTCTCTGCTTGTGTTGGTTGTCTGGTAGAGAATGACATTGGGCATTAAGACCGCTATTTGCACTTTGTTTGTGCAATAATGCTTAAATAAATAAATCACCCGATTGCATAACCTAAAAAACAAACAAGAAATTGATTCTGTCGTGCCGTGGTCGACATGGAAATAGAAGTCGCCTGCTGCGCACGATGCGTACTGCGTTAGAGCGGAATGCGAATCTCGCTCCCGAGTCGCTACAATATCACTTAGACGTTCCCGAATAGACACCCTGTAATAGCTACTCCAATAAGTCACCGAGTGCTAATTCTATATCGACTCCATGGGCACGCCAGAATAAATTTCTTGTTTCTCGAATAAATATTTCAGTATTTAGCTTTTTTAAATTTTGAGGTTAGTTTCTGTCGCTTTATGATTTAAACGAAACGTATAAGAATGATTTTGGTAAGTATACAAAATCAAAGTTGTTTTACAAAGTCTAATAGCTGTGACAAGCAAGAGGAAAGAGATTAACCTCCTAGTTTCAGGATGTAATGTAAATGTTGCTTATTTCCAAGGTGAGATGTCAGATGTTACACATCATAATGCGACTACTGTAAAGCTCACTCTTTTTTAGGGTTCCGTACCTCAAAGGAAAAAAGGAACCCTTATAGGATCACTCGTGTGACTGTCTGTCTGTCTGTCTGTCTGTCCGTCTGTCACAGCCAATTTGCTCCGAAACTACTGGACCGATTGAGTTGAAATTTGGTATTCATATGTAAGTTGGTGACCGCAACACGGAAGCGTGACGTAAATATATGAATTTTAAACATAGGGGCCACTTTTTGGGGGTAAACAAGAAAATTAAAAAAAAAAGTTATGCCACCTATATCGTGTGACATATCAAATAAAAGGGCTTATTGTAAGGAACTTAAATATATATTTTTTTGAATTTTAAGTAAAACAGTTTAGAAGTTATTCAGGAAAACAGGCGAAAAATGACCATTCCCCCCCTTATTTCTGAAACTACTGGGTCTAAAATTTTGAAAAAAATACAGAAAATAGATCTTTGCCTATAGATGACAGGAAAACCTATAAGAAGTCCATGGTTTTAAGTTAACCTAGTAAATTTCAGATAAACATGTTCGGAACGGAACCCTCTCCACGCGAGTTTACCTCGCACTTGTCCGGTTTTTTTTTTAGGAATCGATCCCGCATTAATGTCTGTTCACCGAGAGTGGATAAATATTATGATATCGTTTCGAAATAGCGACTGTCGCTTACCTATCGCAAACTGTATGAGGGGCACCGCTTATCGCCGCGCGCACCAAGTTTCGTGGTACGAGGCATGCAGTTGTTGTCAAGCGTGGCGCTACGCCGGGTGGGCTGTACTATACGATAAAAGAAGATGATAGATTTTTACAAAGTGATGGCAGGGTAGACAATGCAATTGAACGTTTCATAATAAACGTCACCGACTCTGAGACTTCGTCATGGTCCTCGTCCGTTGATATGCCTACAATGAGACATAATACAATACAGGCTATTAAATAATAATATTCTATACAAAAAATATAACTTTTCATGTAATTTCTTATTATCATCGGTAGAAATAATTAGCGAGCCGCTATTGGTAAGGAGTTAAGAAGCCGTGATTATTATAATTTTTTATCAACTCTTGGCGAACAGACTTTAGAGAGTAGAAATTGACTCCATAGTTACAAAAGCCCGCGGGCGGCAACCTCGCAAATCCCAGCAACAAGCCTCTTTATAACGACACTCCTAAGTAACGATAACGATAAAATGAAATTCACGACATATCACTTTACTAAATACGAGCTGACGTGTACCTTGTGCTCATAGTTATAGAGCTGAAATTATCGTGTACAGCGCGAGAATGAGGTTTAAGGGTCGAACGCTCACGGGCATATAAAACGGGTCGCGTTACCTACAGATTTATATAAGGCATGGTCCAAAGTATTTGATTTTGTATATGTAAGATCACAGAGTATTAACCTTGAGTTGGCATTGGAATACAGAATGGGCGTTGTTTATGAACATATTGGAGATGGAAATTACAGACGCGGCATGAACGACATTTTTTTGTTTCTTTTTTTAACGTATGTTCATCGTAAAATAAGAGTATAAAGTTCAGAACTGCCTAGACATAGGTACCATTTTTAATAGGATTGTGTACCAAATACTTTTCATACATACTAAATGTTAACCGATTTTGATTATTTTTAGGGTTCCGTACCCGTAGGGTTCAACCACTATTATTCCCCTATTACTGAGCCCACAACGTCCGCTCGACCGTCTGTCAGACGCCTCTAACTCAGCAACGGGAAGTGCTAGAAGGTTGGATTTTTCACAGAATATGTGTTGTTTTGACATTAATAAAAATAAAAATATTAAAGAAAATTAAACCTGAACAGTTCCCCATACATTGATACCGTAAAAATTTACTGATTTTAAACCAATGTTCTTTCAGCTGTATTTCCATAACGGCTTAAGTTTCAACATTATAGAAATGTGAAAAATATATTGAAATCAAACCATAAAATTACCGCTGCAGCTTAAAAATCTGTCAACTTATTTACAACTGTCTAAGTTTTTATATCATTAACATAAAGTCTATTATTGATTGATTGAGACCATGCCAAATTGGCGTAGTACGGAACCCTTGGTGCACGAGTCAGATTCGCACTTGACCGGTTTTTTGACATGTTATCAACCTGAACAATATCTAGGATTAAAGGTTATTCTTTCTTGTTTCAGTTAAAAAAAAAAATATATAGGCTCAAACATTTTTTTGAGTATTTTTTTCTCAATTAATAGTTTGTTGCTGGTCAGTAATAAATCTGATATCACCCACGGGAGGAGACCGGGTGATTCGAATAGCATCACCGAATAGCCCGCACCACACGGAAGCCCTATACAGGGTGTTTGTTACAATCTAGATACAAAGTCGGACACAAAATCCATTACCAATTCCATCTCAATAAACTGGTAATCGGCGGTCAAAGTAAACTTTGCAGGACAAATGACGATTAATCGCATCCAACGCATTCCGGGCGTCTCGCAGATCGATTGACCTCTTGATTTATTCGATTCGAAATAGTTACAAACTAAAGGGAGCCATAATTGTTTAATAATTGTTTAGCTGTATATCCGATACAATCCACGTGCCTTGGAATTGTGAAATTACTGTTTTCGGATACTCGGTATAAGTACCACTGGTATAAATACTTATAAGTATCTGTAGTAGTATTAAAAATGCGAAAGTTCCATGTTTATCAGTCTGTCTGTCACACTTTTATGGCTATACCACTGAACCGATTTCGATGAATTTTAGCAACGATCTAGTTTGGGGTCTAATTAAAGATTTAGGATATTTAAGATCCCAGCGGCCCTAACATGCATGGCACAAAGATAAATTAGAACCGTTTATCTGTAAGTGCGTCTCTCTCACACTAGTGCCGACGAAAGAGATAGTCATAGAGATAAACGGTTCTAATTTATCTTTGTGGCATGCATGTTAGGGCCGCAGATAACGCAATAATCCGAGGGAATTGGGATAAAAGAATTACATGCAGATGACGTCGCGATAAAAGGTATTTATTATTATAGTTATTATTGTGCAATCTTTAAATGAATTTTGAACTAAAATTGGCCTCTTGGGTCGATCTGTGCCGTGTGAGCCTTAGCTAAAATAATAAAGTATACTGTACTATGCTTCGATGATAATATGACTTTGGTGGAAGCCCTCGTGTTACCAAATGAGCTGTCATGAAATGATAAGGTTTTCTATATAATAATAATTCATTTATTTATCGAACAACTCAGATTCATTTCATTACAATATAAGGTATACAATAAAAATAAAAATAAATAAATTAATATAATAAAACTAAGTACGGATTTGTGAAAGTTTGCAACCTCAAATCATCAGAGAAAGTTAGATTGTAAATTTACAATCCTTAAAATGTATTATTTAGTAAGAAAAATACAGACATCTTCATTAAAAATCTGATAAGCAAAAAAAAAACTTTACTTTAGTTTAACATATTCCAGTCAGTCATCTGAATTAATTCGTGTAAATATATTCACTAGTATTTTTCCCTGTTACTTCCATACTCTTCAAGCCCTACTCTTGAACAGGTAGCGGCAGGTCGGCAGCTGCTTCGCGCTAATATTGTTTATATTAAGATTTATTGCCCGAACTGCCTGTCTGTTCGCGCTACGATCCAATACTTGATACTTGTACATAGATACGCGTCAGTAAAGTATTTTAAAGTCATTACTTATAGTCCACCCTGTGCTTGTTCGTTTCGTTATAATGGCTTCATCATCGGCTTATATCTGTCCCGCTGCTGGGCACAGGCCTTCTCTTAGTGACCCTGCGCAGTAATCCCTACGTTGCCTCAGTGCCAATTGGGGACACGCATCTTGGTTTCCTTCACCGAAATGCATGGTTAATATTAAATTCGTCTAGCACGACCTGCCCGCGAGTAATTTGTCGCTCAGTGCGTCCTTTACATATTTAACTAGTTTGACAGAGACGCGCTGAGCGACAAACAAATCACAGGCATGTTGTGCTAGCCCCAAAATGCGATTGGTTTGGTTGATTGGTCTTCAGTATCTGAGATTTTGCGATGGGTGGAAGTATAGCTTTATATTGGTCCTTACATATGAAATTGGCGTTTTGTACGGGAGGAATATAAAGTCATTTTTTTTTGTAAAATATATTTAATTAATCAAAGTATACACCGTTGTTATCTATGCACTTTTGCCATCTCATAGGTAATGGATTCCATCCAAATTCCGGATAAAATGGTAATCTGTTCGAGCAAGGCCCGGGGAGTACGGTGGATTTCGCAGACATTCCAATTGTAGATCATCTAACTTAGTGGTTGTTTTTTGTGCATTGTGTGGTCTTGCGTTGTCGTGAAGCAGCAGTGGCCTAGAGCGATTGACCAATCTCGGTTGTTTAGCAGCTAGTTCTTCCTTCATGGTTTGCAGTTGCTGACAATAGATATCTGCCGTAAACGTTTGGCCAGATTATAGAAAGCTGTAGTGAACGACACCGGCGCTAGTCCACCAAACACTCACAAGTAACTTTTTCTGAGTCAATTTTCGTTTAGGGCAGGATTTGGCTGGGTCTTCAGGGTTCAACCATTGCGACGAGTACTTCCGATTATCGAACAGTATCCACTTTTCATCACAAGTAATGATTCGATTTAAAATCCCTTCATTATTGTGTCGGTTGAGCAAAGTAGCACAGCAGTCGACGCGTGTTTGCAAGTTCGATTCACTCAATTCATGAGGTACCCATCGTTCAAATTTTTTTACTTTCCAGATTTGCTTCAAGTGGATTAATACAGTTTTATCACTTACCCCGAAGCCTGCAGATATCTTTGAAGTGCTTTGTGATGGATCCGCTTCCACAATAGCCTTTAATTCTTTATTTTCCACTTTGGTCTCCGGCCGCCCACGGGTTGGTTCTGAAGGTCGAAATTTCCAGAAGGAAAACGTTGCAACCAAAAACTTTGCGACTTTGCTTGTGCTTTCTTTTGCGACACCAGCGCCGTATACATCATTAATCCTTCGAGCTGTTTCTGCAGCACTGGTGCCACGGTAGAACTCGTACTCGTAAATATACCGATATTTCATGTTTTCCATTGTGCGGTAATAAGCGACGCCAAAGAAAAAAATTATGAGGAAAAAACAAATTAATGACCGTTTTCAAAACTCAAATGTACCAGCTAAATGAATTTATAAATTTATATTTGGAATTCTTAACCAAAGAGGAGATATTCCAGATCAAAGTGGTCAGTACGACAAAACGCTAATTTCATATGTAAGGACCTAATAGTATATTCCCTAAACTTAAAATGAGGTCAAACTCAGCAACAAGCTGTCAAAATCAAGTTTGACGTTTCTTATTTCAAGTATAATGACTTTTATATTTAGCGAATACACTTTCGAATTGGCCCCAATATCTACGTTAAGTAATTTTGCAACGCATTTTAAACATGCTGTGTACATTTTATTTGACTAATAAATTAAATGAAATTTAGTGGTAAAACACAGAAAATCTAATTTACAAATTACTTTGAAAAGATCCCACTCCAATCTTGAATTACCAACTATTCCTAGAATTACATTATTCAAACATAAATCTAAATTCTCGTAGCTGGATTCGTAGCGGGCGGATGCCGCGCGTAGCGCCGCTACGCCGTAGAATGCGTGGCTACGCCGTGTTCGGTCGTCCGAGCATAGAATGCCGAATATTTCACTGGGATTTTTGTCCGAAATCGTGAATTGGTTATATCATGTGTTCTGTATAGGACGATAAGAATATCAATCTAACCTTTTTCTGAATTCAAAAAACGTACAGACCAATCAAAAATTGGTCAAGATCGGTTAACATTTAAGGGGTGGAAATCGTTATCGCCTTTTGTATGAAAAGCAGTAGGTTTACACTTCTCTTAAGAGTTTTCCGGATTTAATGACCCCCGCAGTCTAAACAGTTACAGGTTTGGAGTCTTGTGCTCTATCTAACGCGCCGTGTTATTATCGCAACCGCGGCCATGCCATTAGCCTCTTTACTACGTAAGTATTTTCTACGTCAGTGTGTACTGTTCATCGTCTACTGTGTTTTGTATTTTCTACGCTCCCTGGGCCTCTATTTGGGACTGCTAATTAATGAATTAAGAAATGCCACTTAACTATTTGATTAGATATTAAATAGTTAAATGTCCCTCAACTAGTTGTCAGCCTACATAGAAACGTCACTTTAATTAAAGATCAAAAGGCCTTTCTGAATTCGGCCATATGAGGAGTGTGAAACTACGGCTTTTCATACAAAAGGCGATAACGATTTCCACCCCTTAAATGTTAACCGATATTTACCAATTTTTTGACTGACAAGTCAGAACAAAATCTAGGTCTATACGTTTTGATTTTTTCACTATAATCTTTGCATTCAGTTTTATTGTGGTTTCAGTATTCTCATACAAAACGAATAACGGCATTATTTGACTTTCTTGATCTTTAATCTAAATTCAAAAAACGTATACCTAGATTTTGTTCTGACTAACAACCTATCAAAAATTGGTTAAAATCGGTTATCGCCTTTCGTATGAAAAGGGTGATTTTTAGCTTTGGTTCAGTCCTCATAAGAGATTTACTGTATCGTCTTTAAAATGCCAAAACCAGTGTTTGACGTTCACATTCGATGTTTTGGCATTTTAGTGGCGATATAGTAAATCACTTAGCAGTCCTGAATACAGACAGGATCTGGGCCTCAATTCGGGAACGTTCGAGCGATATTGTTTTGGCTCACGAACGAGATTCGCATCCCACTCCTACGCATTACGCATCGTGCGGAAGAGTGGGATAAGAATCTCGCTAGTGCGTCGCTACAATATCGCTTGGACGTTCCCGAATAGAGGCGAGCTCTCCTGTGCCTCACCCGACCATAACCTACGTCACAAGCTTATAGTAATGAAGTTAAAGGAACACTATGAAAATGAAAATGAAAATGAAAATATTAATTTTGCAAGTAGGCCACATGGGCTCTTTTACATGTCTGAAGTTACCAGCGCTTCGAAAGGTGACATCTGCTGAGAAGAAAAGGTACACCGCAAGAAACTCAGCAGTAAGTCTTTTTCAACCCAAATCATAATAATCACAATAATAAAAATAAAAACAATTGACAAATTGCTTTATCCTACCACGCGAAGTCACCCACGTAATTAAATAATTATCGACGGAATTTATTCAATTTTTCCATAATTATTAATGATAAAATGGTTTGTTTTATTTTGAAATATTAAGGAAAGACACGCCACTGACTTACTTATACAGGAATCCTGAAGATAATGTAACTGACATTGAACTTAACTTTAATCTCTTTCTAAAGTGAATCTAGTTAGTTTAGCATTTCCGAAAATATTATTGACTGAGATTCCTGTGAATAGTAACAAACCGGCCAAGTACAAGTCGGACTCGCGCACGAAGGGTTCCGTATCATTATCTATAAAAACGGCAAAAAAAAAAAACACTTTTGTTGTATGGGAGCCCCCCTTAAATATTTATTTCATTTTAATTATTTTTTAATTTTTAAAGTGAATATATATCTAAATATTATGTGAATATTTCAAGCGTCTACCTGTTGCCGTTACCAATATCGAGGAAAACGAGCAAAAAAATTAAACGTTTGTTGTATGGGAGCCCCCTCAAATATTAATGTTATTCTGTTTATTAGTATTTGTTATTATGCGACAACAAAAATACATCATCTATGAAATGACATCTATGAAATTTTCAACTGTCTAACTATCACGGTTCATGAGATACAGCCTGGTGACAGACGGACGGATGGACGGACAGACAGACAGCGGAGCCTTAGTAATAGCGTCCCGTTTTTGCCCTTTGGGTACAGAACCCTAAAAAGACATGAAAGTGCATTCTTAGAATATCTACGAATTAATTGAAAATGACAATATCCTAAACAAAATTAGGAACAGCACTAAAAAGTAGAATGACCCAAGGATATTTCGATTATTTGTTATTAAAATACACACCACTAACATTGTAACGAATCATAATTTATTTTGTACGAAAAATTCAATTCCAAAACTTTTTCTTTAGCTGTAAGTTTTTCCACGTTCTTAGCCAAGTACATCTAAGGTCAAGGTTCTCAATTTTCCGGCTAAAGTAACGTTCACGTTCTAATTCCGTTAGCACATGTTGTCCTCCTCCAACAAGCCTTATACGAAAGAGACGGTGATCACTAATGTACGACGGAGGGAAAGTATCTGGTAGCAAAAGAGACCATGACCGATTCGCTATTTCTGGCTTACTAATAGTAGTTTATGCAACGGTTGCATAATGATAGGCCTTAAAACACTAGTGCGGTTTTATGAAACGAGCTTTTAGCGAGTTTCATAATAAGATCGCACGTGTGTTTTAAGGCCAAATTATGCAGAGTTGCATACATAACTTTATCTACAAACATATTATAAATCCTCCATGATGGGTTCAGAAACAATATTTTCTGGCAACAAGTTATTTGTTGCAATCGTGGCTGCATATTTCCGATATCCGGCGCATTTTCACATCACACACACTCCGAGAAGACTACTATTCATATTTTCAACTAAAATGTAAATTACAAACAATTTTTTCTATTCAATTCAACAACAATTCTACTTTCGTTCAGCAAAACAGCAACATAATGGCGGCAATTCGATCCTCCGTCAAGACCATTTTTTTTTTTAAATCATAAACAAACGAATGAAGTCTCTATTCTCATGTCACTCGAGCTCAAATGTTGTGCAGTTTATATTAAAAAAACATACTGAATTGACGTTTCGTATCAATAACTGTTTTAATATCTATGGATACTAGAATAGAGACCCACTTGAGTTTTGACAGCTGTTCCAAATTTAATCTCATTTCTATACTAAAAACGATACGGGAATAACATTGCAGCACTTGTTTTTCCTTATTGGTTGTCAAAATGGTGGTCATTTCCTACGGTTTTTGCTTACACTATGGAGGTTTTATGATATGGGTGTAGATAAAGAATTTTAAAGGCTAACGAACTTACATTTAGTGCATAATCTACACGTCGTATATATGCGACTTCTGTTACGACAATGTTTTGGGAAGTCTCAACATTAAAGTCCCGGAACATGAGACATCCCAGGATGAAAGTCCTCGGAATTCCCGGGACTAAATGTTTAGCATAAATTTTATATAAAATCACAATTTTAGTAATATTAACATTTATTAAACACAATAACATAAGAATCGAGAATAATCACAGCTAGTAATACAGATTATTTTTTTGTGGTAAATAATTAAATAACTGAATAAGACAATCTTTTACACATATCGGTCTAGTCTCAACGTAAGCTCTAAATTGTCTAAATGCTTGTGTTACTCGACGACTATATACATACTTATATAGATATATAAATACGTAAATACATAGGAAACATCCAAGACTCGGGAACAAACATTCGTGCTCATCATAATAAGTTTAACCCTAGCGGGACTTCCCCCGACCTGCCCGCGTCGTGGTAGAGTCTGAAATGTAAATACTTAGTACTCAGAGACATACAGTTAGGCTAGGCGTGCAATATCAATAGTTGCGCAATTATATTGATCGTCAGTAGACGATATTAACCGTCAAGTTCCCATTTGTATTCCTAATTTTGGGAACCAGGATACATACTTCTTATTTCCAAATTAGAAAGAGTCAACAATCTTGGGAGGTATTTTTATTGAAAATTCCTTTTTTTTGTTATAGATGAAAGATCACACTTTTCACTTTTCACAAATCTGAAAAAAAACGAAGTATATAAGCTCTACGCTAGTGCCGATTTGTTAGTTGTACAATATTTTTTAAACTGCTACGATAATTTTAAAGCGTTGGTACGATAATCCATTTGCATTCGTTTGGCAACCCTGGCTCGTGTTGCCTACTTGCAAAATAAATATTTTGAGCCCGCGACCTCTGACACGGCTGTCAGTAGCGCTACCACTGAGTCAGTGAAATGATTCATGTCCCCAGAGCTCAGATGGCAACGGCCCCACAATAGAATAATATGTTTATTCAAAGCTAAATTCAAAGATAAAGCATTACCTTCTGACATGACAGAATAAATTTACATTTATTAAATAAACACCAGCTTTGGGCTTGTAAATTACACTTGACCTTTTCAAAGTCACGTCAAATACAAAATTCAAATACTAATGTCATTCAAAGACACGTCTCACCAGCGGCTATTTCTAAGAAATTAAGATGAGTGTGACGACTTTTCATAAAAAAGGCGATTACGATTTCTACCCCTTAAGGATGTATACCCAATATATCGATTCGTATATTTTTCGGTGAAATTGAATAGTATGGTAGTTCTAGTCGTTTCGCATAAGGTTAATAAAAAATATAACCACTTTACCGTTCTTTTAAAGGAGATAAATGACATTTAAGATTACATGTGTTATGTGCTGTGCCTATGTTATTTGTACCGGAACTTGATTAAATTACAAGAAAAAGTGAAAAATGTTTCTGTCCCATAGTGCTTTTATAATCAGAAAATGTATTTTCTATAACTATGTACTCTCCTCGATTTTTTGATTAAAAATAGATATGTCGTTACCGTTGTTCCCACGGAAATATTCTTGATTGAATTTGCATGTGTCCGGACCATAACGTCAAACGGTAGGGAAAAGCCGCTAGCGCTGTTGTCACTCGAGTAGTCAAATCAGGTTCTAATTTTATTTCACATACTAAATAACTATTAATAATCACACGATTTGTATATTTTAAATCATTATTCGTACAAAATTAATCATTGCCGTTATTTGGTGCAGATGAAACAAAACTTGAAAAATAAAATAGATGTACTGCGGATTTGACGTGGTACACATCCTTAAATGTTAACCGATGTTGACCAATTTTTGATAGGTTGTCAGTCGAAATAAAATCTAGGTCCATAGGCTTTGGTAGAAATCGTTATCGCCTTTCGTATGAAAAGGGTGATTTTTGCCGTTTGTTCATAGTCCTCTTAACACCTTGCGTCATCTCTTTCATATTTTCACTGACGGATATATCTGTCCTTAGCGGTGAACCTGTGACCAGCCATGTGATTCTCTCACGTGCGCAGCGGCTGATCATCGATGAGGGACACATTCAAATTGAGATCGAATGCCTTTGTTGTTACGGTCTAAATTAAAAGTTTCATTTATCCGCTGATCAGCCGCTGCGTACGTTAGAAAATCACACCACTGGGTTGTGATTCTCTAAGGCAGCCATTACACACTCAATCTAGATCGTGATCTGGACCAAGGTCGCGGATCGCAATTCGTGATCCTATGTCGCGATCCCTCAATTCAACACCTTACACAGTCAATCTGGATCAAGATCACTGATCTCGATCCCGGATCTCGATCTAGATTGAGCGTGTAATGGCTGCCTAAAATAACACTTCGTTCATGAGCTCACCGGCGAGCGTAACTTGACCCGCCAGTGCGTATAAACTACATGTTCGTCCGTGTATTCGACCTTGGTCGTATTGCAGCCACGGATGCAGATATCTAACTCCGCATAATGCCTACGTGCGTGCGAGTCAATTTATGATTATCGGATGAAATGCCCGCGCGCCCACTTTGACAGCTTTATTTGCTAGTAAAAGTTAGCCTGAGCGGTGTCTTCAGGATTAGTGTACGAAACAACCCACCCACATTTTTGCAAACAATACTTAAATCAAAAAAAAACCGGTCAAGTGCGAGTGAAACCCGCGTGGAGAGGGTTCCGTTCCATACATGATAAACTGAAATTTCCTATGTTACTTTAAATACCATAGACTTCTTATAGGTTTTCCTGTAATCTATAGGTAAAGAACTATTTTCTGTATTTTTTTCAAAATTTTAGGCCCGTTAGTTTCGGAGATAGGCGGGGGGGGAATGGTCAATTTTCACCTATTTTCCTAAGTAACTTCTAAACTATTTAACTTCAAATTAAAAAAAAATACATTTAAGATCCTCACAATAAGCCCTTTCATTTGATATGTCACACGATTTCAGTTGCACAACTTTTTTTTTTAATTTTCTAATTTATCCCCCAAAAGTGGGCCCCATGTTCAAAATTAATTAATTTACGTTACGCATCCCTGTTGCGGTTACCAATTTACATATGTATACCAAATTTCAAATCAATCGGTCCAGTAGTTTCGGAGCAAATTGGCTGTGGCAGACGGACAGACAGACAGACAGACACACGAGTGATCCTATAAGGGTTCCTTTTTCCTTTTGAGGTACGGAACCCTAAAAAACGAAAGGTGCATGGACATATTTCGTGGTTAGGTGCTGAAAATAGCAATCCTTAAGTGTGGTAATGTCGCTGTTCGTCTAGACGAGAGAAACAGCTGTGGTGAGCAGACTGTTTAAAAACTGCTTAGCATAAATTACTATTTAGATGACTATAAAACAACTTTAGCAATACAGCAAAAATATGCATACCGTATTTAAATATGTTTGCAAAATATTAGGTAGGAAAATGTTTCTCTCAAATTGTGCCGTCACGTTTGTCTATTCGAAGGTATAATAATATTATTCCGTTGGCCAAAGGTTACCTGGAAGAGATACATTTACGTCTGTGCATCTCTAATCAAATTGTCTTGTGTATTGATGTGCAATAAAGTATTTACATAACATTACAGCAACATTCTAACGATGACCACTGTGAGTGGGATTCAAATTCGAATAATTTATTTTGCAAGTAGGCCACACGAGCTCTTTCACATGTCTTAATGTAATAGCGCTTCGAAAGGTGAAATCTGCTGAGAAGAAACGCCGCAAGAAACTAAGCATCAGTAAGCCTTTTTTTCAACCCAAATCATGACAATCACAATATAAAAAATAAACACTTTATCGTACCACGCGATGTCACCCACGTATTTATCGACGGAAATTATTCAATTTTCCCGTAATTTTTAATGATAAAACACTGTTTTATTTTGAAATATTAAGGAAAATCACACCACTAACTTACTCATACAGAAATCATTAATATAATATAACTCACATTGAACTTAACTTTGATTTCTTTCTGAAGTAAATAGCTAATATATATGTATAACTATAATAACTAGTTATTTTAGCATTTCCGAATTAATTATATTCCACCAAATATTACAAAGAAAAAAAATACTAAGACATAAAGTGCAACAAACCTTATGGGCAAAAATTATTTAATTATAAGAAATAAATAAATAATAGTAAGGTTAAAGATTCTCCAGCGCCTCTATTCGGGAACGCTAAGTGATTCTGTAGCGACTCGTAAGCGAGATTCCTCATCTCACTCTTCCGCACGACGCGTAATACGTAAGAGCGAGATGAGAAATCTCGCTCGCGAATCGCTACAGAATCACTTAGCGTTCCCGAATAGAGGCGCAGTTATTGTGTCGAAGAACGTACAATATGAAGTTTACTCGCTGTGACAAGTTTTTCAGACTGAACTCTATACTTTTTTTCAACATATTTAGTATAGTATTTGAACCATATAATACTCGTAACGACTACCTATTAAATCCCTTACATGCAAGCGACGGGTACGCAATAGCCGACGCAGCTGTGACGTCATAGCCCGACGCACACACCGACAGCGCTCTACTTCCACGAGTGACGTCAGAGCGTGACGTCGGCGGCACAACTGTTTAAATTCGTTGCAGTTTTCTTAGTTTATTTTGAAACTGGAAGTTAATAAAAACTAATGGAGATTTCGGTGGTTTACTATTATAAATGCGAAAGTAACTCTGTCCGTCTGTTACGCTTTCACGGCTAAACCGCTGAACCTATTTTGATGAAATTTGATATGGACTATAGAGATAGTTTGAGCCCTGGGAAAGCAAAAAGGCCAAGACATCAACCCCTAAAAGGGTGATATAGGGGCTGCAAGAAAGATAGTTACCTAAAAAAAAATGCTTTTATTATTAGCTTCACTTGTAACTAACTAGCTAACAAACAAGTAGTAGTGTAGTGGTAGAGCCAAACAGTAATCCTCACTAGATGATTACTGTTCGAATGGGCCGGCTCGACCGGGGTAGTACCACACTCTCACAGAATATCGGCGTAAAGTAATAGCTTGCTATTGTGTTTCGTACGGTGAGTGACGAGATCCGGAGGCCTATTCCCTCATCCCCATCCCATCCCCATTCCCCATCCTCCCTAGACTGGCAACGCATTGGCAGCACCTCTGGTGTTGCAGATGTCCATGGGCGGCGGTGACCACTTTCCATCAGGTGGGCCGTCAGATCGTTTGTCAGTCAATTGACATAAAAAAAAATCTAATAAAATCATAGAGTACAATTTTAACCTACTCCTAATTGTCGTAGCGATTTTAAACTTTGCAAGTGTATGCAATTTGAATGCCAATAAAATAATTTGGTACCATCGAGCTTATCTGACCATGGAGCCAGGAGGTGGATGGTAGAACTCTTCAAAGACTACTAGTAAACCCCTCGAATTTGAGCTCATTTGGATTGTTTTGATGAGCCCAATACATTACCTTGGTTATGAGGCTATTTTGTACTTCTTAGTGCGTTACTGGCAAAAACGTGTTATTTCGTTTTTATGAACTAACTCATAGTTATTTTAAAGATACGCAGACGAAAGCGCCGGTAAAAGCAATTATTAATCATAATCGACTTTTGATTACATTAATAACGTAACGTGTTACAGAGAGACGGATTCACGTTTAGTAAATATAATTATTGTCTTATTTATTTCCAGACAAGGGCGTAAGCCAGGATTCTATTAAGTGGAGGCAGGAAAGTAAAAGGTATATACATGCTGCACGGGCAACGGGACAGGTTACGTTAAAAATTAAAAACAAATAAACATCAGTGACAAACTGCATCTTCTAGGGGGGGGGGGGGGCAGCTTCCCCACTCTGCCCATACCACGCTACGCCCTTGTTTGCAGATCCACAAGATGGACCCATCATCATATCTGTCAAGTCCCTGTTACAATGAAGGCTTCCACACCGAAACGGGGAAAATTCCATTTTAGTTCCTGTGACATTGCTTATGCGGGCCCGCTTCCAAACCGCTCCGCTTCCGCTCCCCGTTTCAGTGTGTGGAAGCTTTGAGAGGTGCGTTTTTCTTATTTGTTGATTTATTAGTGTTAATAATTATCATTTATTGCTTTATTACTGTGTAATGTTTCTATTTAATTTTATATGAGTTTTTACATGTGATGTTAAATCAATGTTTGTCTTGAAAAGATGATTTTCTGCTGAGTTTCATGCGGCGCTTCTCAGTAATGATGGTCCTGTCTGAAGCGCTGGTAGATTCAACCCATATAATTTAATTCATTTGACAAGTAAAAGAGCCCACAGGTGGCCAATTTGCTGATGTTTTGAATCATCAGAAATTAAGTAATTTTCATGAGAAAGGTAATTTGTAAAAATACTACATTTAAAAAACTTTAATCGAGTACTGAACTAGCCATTTCGAAATCATTATTGAAGTGATGGTAACAATGGTATTAAAATCTTAACCCTCCACATTATTTTCTGTGTGAAGATAAACTGAGCCCCGTAATCCGACAGGCGATTGGTTGAGACGGATCCAATCAGGATCTTGTACGAGCATAAGCCTAGTGTACAGACAGTTATACAAGAGGTTAAAGCCTCTGCCTCTGCACGTCTAGCACGACCTACCCGTGAGTCATTTGTCGCTCAGTGCGTCCCTACAATATTTGAATAATTAGACAGAGGTGCACTTTCTAGAAGCAATTTGAAAAAGTGACTTGTGCGTAAGTCATTTTATATTTTAGATGAATTTTATGTAATTAACGAATAATTCTAAAAATTTCAATAAAATCAAATCTCGTGTCGTGTGTTTGTGTTCGCACTCCTCCGAAATGCCTCGACCATTTTTATGATTTTTTTTATGTATTTTTGGTAAGTATAAGAATAGGTCGTAAAGTATATTTATTTAATAATATATACATTTATTAAAAGTGATTGTATTAACCTATAAAATGGCATGTAATATAAAATAATAATATGAAGTATGAGTATAATAAGAACAAACTCAATCGATCTACAATGGATTCATCAATACTTATCTTATTTGATAAACAAATTTCTAACCTCAAAATGCACCTTGTTTGGCTAAAATTGCTGTCTCCTTGCAAATAAAGGAACCGGTGACAATATTTTAGACGTCACTGCCAATTTTTAGCCTAGGTTTGCTTTATTTAGAATAAAACTGCTGTTTCACCCAAAAATTGCACACTGAGGTTAGAAACTTGTTTACTAAATAAGACAAGTAAGTACCTATGGATGAATCCATTGTAAAATTGAGTGTGTACCTCTTCGCTGAGCAAATGCTGACTTCATAAGACGAAACAATGTTTTTTATATTTACATTAACTATCCAAAATCCAGCAGTATTACTACATACCGTATACTCGCCATTTCTACAGTCAAAGAATTGAAAAAACTTGCCTCCAACCATTGAATTATAAAAACCAAATTTATACACAATAAGAAAAACTCGGGCTAAATAAAATAACATCCAATACGAAATCCGAGTACCAATAAACATCCAATTTCATTCGTCCTTGAGTGAAGTCCTGGTCTTTGACGTTTCACTTTTGCAAATTACATAAAAGAGTTTGAGACCTCTTCAAGTGCAATAAAGTTCCTTTTGTTCGATAAAAAATATAACCTTTAAATATTCACTGAGGCTTTGACGTGGTCGAGAAAACACAAAACGATTCTGAATTAAATTCTAGCAAAAACTTCGTTAGACATACAAGTACTCAAAGGTAAACTTAGCGTCAGTAGCTTCACGTAACCGTACCGCTGCTGGCCTCATCCCCTTTGAAAGAGATGGACTGGGTCGTCTAGGTCAGGGTTTCTCAAAGTGGGGTACGCGAACCCCTGTTGTCAGTTCTCGAAGGGGATTTACGCTATGGCGACTGGAGCGCGCGTGCGACACGCATGGTGGTGCGACTTTGGAATAAATTGTATTACTCGTGTTACCAAATAAAAATCTGAAGAAATCGGAAGATTTTAATAATTATATTCTTATTAATTAATATCTATTTTAATCGACTTATTTCTGAATCAGAATCAAGATAGAAATTGTCCATAATTGGACCTAATTAAGCGAAAATGAGGAATTTAGACATTAAATCGAAGGCATAAAACTTAATTATTAATGGCATTTACTTTTGGTTTTGATACTTTTTGCTAAACTTCCTCCAATCGCTCTTTAAATCGACTCTATTTGCGACAAGAAACAAGCCTTATAATCACATTAATTAACAACATTCCGTTTTTACCCAACTGCGGCGGATCCCAAAGTGGGATAAAGTTTTGTGACTTTTATCTTTTATTAAAACAAGCTTCTTTTTTTAAAGTGGTTCGCAGTCGTCTGGTTAATTTAACGGGGTACGGTACTAAAAGTTTGAGAGACCCATGTCTAGGTCATTGCGAAGTAGCGCTCGATGCTACTGTTGTAGTAAAAAAACTTTGGCACAAACAATTCGTGAGATAGGGGGCGTGGCTAACGAGGCAAAGCACTTAAGGCCCATCCAAACCTACCCGTTGTGCCTAATGACGTATCTTCATTTTCCCTAAATGCAAACTAACATGATAGTTAGTGAAAGTGTATTTCGTAGGGCAGCTTCATAACTAAGATGCTCTGATGATACTATATAAAACAGGTTTTCGGCTGAACTCAATAAATATTATTAGCGAGACAGTGGGGTAATGGCTAACATCGTCATCATCCACATCCTCATCATCATCATCACCATCAGTCTACTATATACATGCCACTAGCAGCAGCAGACCTCTGATACGGTTGCCATCAACCAAAGTGACGACTGGGACACTATGCGACCTTGCAGCGGCCCTAACATGCATGACACAAAGATAAGATAGACCGTCTTATCTCTAAGTGCGTCTCTCTCACACTAGTGCCAACGAAAGAGATAGTCATAGAAATAAACGGGTTTAATTTATCTTTGTGGCATGCATGTTAGGGCCGCAGACGTGGGTCACGCTCCGTAAAAACATGCAAGTGCGTAAGAGATAGCACGATTCTATGGTTTTATGGCCCCAGTCGTCACTTAGTTTGACGACCACGATAGTGAAATAGAGGGTAATGTCGCTAGTATTTATGAAACTTTTGTGTCAGGCATGTATCGAGCTGGGGTCTACTTTGAATTTGTTAATTAGTTGTAAGTTTTTCTACTAGCGCTTGTTTGTGCTAAATATAATTATTTTGTTAGACGAGTCTGCATCTCCCAGGAGAAACTGTCGGATTTGGCAGACAGCAATTTGTGTGTAATTCTGGATGCCATCAAAGTTTGTTATTGCGGGCAACGTACGCCACGTCACAGATTAAAGATAGACGAATCGCATCTGTGGTTGATTTGGTATTTATTGTCGAAATGAAAATTACAAATATAAATTAAAATATAACCCAAATCTGCGAAACGAGAAAAATGTATTTGTATTTATGTACGACATGTGAAATGATGGCGGGCGAAACTCTGAACCAATTTAAAGAAAGTTGTCGTTGTGCAAACCTTTTGGTGTACTTAGGTCTAAAACGCCATCTTGAATTTTTGAAAAAAAACTCAAATCTCAAAATGTGTTGTTAGAAAATAATTATGTTCGGAAGAGTATGCGTCCGAACTGCATGATGTAATTCCACCATCTCCTTTCCATCACCGTGGGACTGGCGCAGCTCGGTATTCCATCCTAACGTTGTAAGCATACCCGCATAGCATCTTCATCTTAATTTTAGCATGGTATGCAGGTATATACAATGGATTCATCCATACTTGTCTTATTTGGTAAACAAGTTTCTAACCTCAAAATGTGCATTTTTTGGGTTAGACAGGCGTTTTATTCTAAATAAGCAAACCTAGGCAAAAAATTGGCAAAGTGACGTCTAAAATATCGCCTCCGGCCACAGCTGTTGTAGCCAAAAAAGGTGCATTTTTGGGTTAGAAACTTGTTTACCAAATAAGACAAGTATGGATGAATCTATTGTACCTACTTAGTACTTGATAGTAGTGCAAACTTTTTCGCAATTTAAAAGAATGTTTCTTAATTTACAACGCGTATGCTTCCAACGCTTGCACCAACACAAGCATAAAATAGGATGCATAATTAGATAAATCATATGGTATAGCATAACCTATGAACTGTGATCACTATTATTATATAGGTTTATGCAAAGATCTCAAAAGAAGGATATTTATACCTATCAGTACAATTTCGTGTAACAAGTCTCATAGAAGGTTGTCAAACGCCAGCGCCATGGCTTAACCACACCCTATTGCTGATGTCGTAGTTCTTACGACATAAACACAATAGTAGTTTATGCAACGGTCGCATAATGATAGGCCTTAAAACACTAGTGCGGTTTTCATGAAACGAGCCGATAGGCGAGTTTCATAATAAGATCGCAGGTGTGTTTTAAGGCCAAATTATGCAGAGTTGCATACATAACTTTATCTACACACATATTATAAATCCTCCATGATGGGTTCAGAAACAATATTTTCTGGCAACAAGTTATTTGTTGCAATCGTGGCTGCATATTTCCGATATCCGGCGCATTTTCACATCACACACACTCCAAGAAGACTACTTACTATTCATATTTTCAACTAAAATGTAAATTACAAACAACTTTTTCTATTCAATTCAACAACAATTCTACTTTCGTACAGCAAAACACCAACATGGCGGCGATTCGATCCTCCGTCAAGACCATTTTTTTTAATCATAGACAAACGGATGAAGTCTCTATTCTCACGTCACTCGAGATCAAATATTGTGCAGTTTATATTAAAAAAACATACTGAATTGACGTTTCGTATCAATGTTTTAATATCTATGGATACTAGAATAGAGACCCACTTGAGTTTTGACAGCTGTTCCAAATTGAATCTCATTTCTTTACTAAAAACGATAAAGAAGTCATGTTATTTCTGTATCGCAGCACTGGTTTTTCCTAATTGGTTGTCAAAATGGTGGTCATTTCCTACGGTTTTTGATTAACCAATGGAGGTTTTATGATATGGGTGTAAATAAAAGTCTAATATTGCTTGATTCACACGCTATCATATCATTGTGGACGGTGGGGTCGGTGGTGCTGCGGTCTCACACCGCACGATGCGGGAGGGCATTTTTTCAATTATAACAGTGTCACTTAAATGGGTGTCATGGATGGGTGTTGACATGCAACTGAACCTGCGATGGTGTCGCATTCGCGTTCTGATACCTCAAAAGTAAGCTACGCAAAAATTGCTTTGAGCAGTTTCGTACTATATAATTTCAATGAGTTCATGATATAATTAATTACGCTCTATTAGTATGGGTATAGTAACGATGTAACAGCATAAATCATGATACCTGATGTACGTCATATTTCTAGACTTTGACTATCACTTTGAAAATTATATTTTATCAATTAGCGACTCCATGGATTCTAGAACCACGGTATACTACCACACTGAGAAGAGTATGGTATGGTATGGGTTATCAGTCTGTGATAAAGGGAAACAAAAAAATGGTACTTATTGATTTAGGGATCTTTCGACGATTTTAGAGACTCTGTTTTGAAGAGTTGGCAACCCTGCTCCAACCCATATGAATCGAGAGCGCTTTTATTACTAAGGCTCTACGTTTGCGAGCTTAGGGATCCGGTTTACGCCGGTTTGAGGGGCATCTGCATGCTGAGATGAGGTATCGCGTTTATCTTGACGTTTGAAGAATTTGCGGCGGTTTGGGAAAACCTTATGATTTATTTGCCTCGAGAGAAGTGTAAGTGTACTGATATGATTGAAACTATTTTGAGCGAAGTTTTGTGAGCTTTGTTTATAAGAGTGCATTTTTGTGGTTCCGTACCTCATCTTCTTTGCCCATCTGTCTGTCAAGATCGTTTTTCTCAAAACGAGTGAAGGTATCGGAGTCGAAATTTACATCGAATACTAAAGCCTTCCCTTGGAGCTGTGAAAAAATCAAACTTCTAAGTCAACGTAATCAAAAGATATGGTCGTTTATGCGACATATTTTGATACTCGCAAGAGAATCAAAATATAAGTAATTCCCGTTGACCTAGAATCTTGAAATTTGACAAGAAGCAATGTCTCATTGCACAAGTAAAGGGAAAACATCCGAAAACCGTAAATTTATGGTTACATAACAAAAAACAAATAGTTAAACGGAATTACCTTTGCAAGATCGTATCACACTCGACGATTGCACAGAGATAGGAGCTTGCGAAAGGTTATTTCTTGTCTTATTTCATAGGCAGGTTGTAAATGGTTACTCGGTTTATTTAATATCGACGACCATGTCATTAAAATGCCCGTCAAGGTCATTGTCGGTATGTATCACTTTGAGCGATATCGCGTATGGTTTTTTATGATGCGCCCACCTTAATTGTCAAGTTAACAGGAGCCATTATATCGTAGCAAAGTCATTTGCGATATCACTTACGCGATGTCGAATAGGGGCCGCCGACTATAACGCATCAACCAGCCTAGATTGTACTTGATCATTTGAGTTCCTATATACTCGCTTTTCAATAGTAATTAAATTAATACATGACGGAGAATTATTTTCTGAACTTGGCAAGTGGAACTTCTTTTGAATAACGAAAAGGAACTTAAATACTTGTACCGGAAAATACGCCCAACAAAGAACTCAAGTTGTTATCCTGTTTTGAATTTAACCTAAGGGTATGTACGAGTGGTACAAAATTGCTTAACTTCTAAAATACATTGCGAATACGATAAACATCTAATTTTTCTAAAAGTCTGTTTACGAATTTCATAACACGTTTTACAGAATGCTGGAGGAGATATTTGTTTTATGCCTACTTAAAATATAGGGTGGAAATAAAATGCACGTGGTGAAAAGGGGCACTTTATGACACTCGGAGGGATGATACTTGTCTTCAGTTTATCACGTTATCTATAGCGGCCTGTGGCGCCATCTCTGGAAAGTTTCCAGAACTAAAAGGGCCATTAATATCAGTCAGCTGGCCTTCATTTGAAAGGGAATCCATAATGGACGATTAATAGTGTTTTCAAGACGTCCCTGTCGATGTTGCGGGACGTTTTGAAACTTCTGGTAATTAATATTTTGTTGCTTTGATATATTTAAAAAGTTAAGGTGGCCCTTTCATCTGACATTTGATTTAATTATAATTGGAAAGTTAATGATATTGATCATGAGTTTAGGAGAACAAACGGACAATTAATTATTATTTGGTTGATACTTCTGGTACGGTTACTTATAACTGTAAAAACCGGCCAATTGCGAGTCGGACTCGCGCACGAAGGTTTCCGTACCATTATATATAATCAAGAAAAAAAAAACACATTTGTTGTATGGGAGCCCTCCTTAAATATTTGTTTTATTTTAATTTAGTTATTTATTTTTAAAGTGAATATATAACTAAATATTCTATGAATTTTTCAAGCGTCGACCTGTTGCCGTAATCAATATCGGTCAAATACGAGCAAAATAATCACGTTTGTTGTATGGGAGCCCCCTTAAATATTTATTTTATTATGTCTTTAGTATTTGTTGTTATAGCGGCAATAGAAATACATCATCTGAAAATTTCAACTGTCTAAAGTAAGTTAAAGTTGACGTATCCGATCGAAGTTTCACTTGATCATTATCCTATGAATACAATGAAATCAGAACATAAATCTACCTCTATCGTTAATCATGGATACGTTGCTCTTATTTACATGTTTTAAATGAACCTTCGTTCAAACGCGAGCTGCTTAACATATACGTAGAACTAAACCGTCGAACGAACCCGTAAACAAACGATCATGTAATACCGCCTGAGCGAACTATGGCATAAATATTTTAACTTCCTGCAAGGAAACTTTTAGAGCGATCAGATGCTTATCGACTAGGTTGTTTGTACGAACTATGTTAGAAAAGGGAGCTATTTTAAAAAGTAAATCACAAACAATGTCAATTCGATGCACGAAGGCGTGTTTAAACGTAAGTTTAACATGAATAATGCAATAATAATGTCTTTTATTTAATTTAATTTGGAAGTAGAGCGTCTGTGGCATTCTAGCTAAGGATGTCGACTCGTGATAGTGAGGTACCGAATTCGAATTCAAGCGGCTGCTATGTACCAATAAGTTTTTCTAACTGATGATCTTACGATACGGGAAGACATCGTGAGGAAACCTGCATGCACATTTCGCTAACTAAATGTTTAAGACCCAATTGGTCTGGTTCCCCTTTCAAAAGAGTAACGGTAGTCAGATGATGTAATAACCCGACTTATCTAATCTGGGATCGTGGTCAAAGCGTACCTCCAACTAGAAACGGGAAAAAGTGCTAGGAAGGTGATAACACTTCTAGATTAGAAGTAAGTAAGTTGTATTTTGTGGTCTCTGCTTACCCCTAAAGGAAACAGGCGTGAGTGTATCTGAGTATATAATCATTAAAGCATATGAACAGTCTACTCGGAGGATATCAATGATTTAGATCATTCCGTATTAAATTAACCTATAGGCACTTTCGTGAACTACATTTTGATTTCGAATATATTGCTACAAGAACCTAGTTTTTGAAAGACGTCACTTGAGTTTATACTTAGTGGGTTAGATGTAGACTATATTAAATAGATACTTGATTCCGTTAAAATTATGTTATCAAGTAGAAACATAAACGAAGTTATAGCTGGTATAATATGTTACAAAGACTATTGATATCGACTGTTCTGTCTAAACCCCTTACTGCCAAGGGAATATTTACACCCGAAAATCCTACGTGTTATTTATTACACTGAATTTATGTACCGTGACTACAGTAATCCTTTAAAATCAGCTGACAATTGCAAAACGCGCGAAGCCGACCATTCCTCGGCCCATTTGTAGGACCTGCCGGATAACCCAAAGGTTAACTACTCTCTAACTCTAAACAAACAGCAAGCGTTCGAGGAACCTGTATAATTGATTATGGGTTTCTAATCACTCAAAATTAAACTCGTTATCATTCCCTGTAATGGTTTCTAGATAAACATTTCTTACAATACTCGTTTCTAACATAAATTTATCCCATAGCTTTGTGGGAAAACCGACCGCCTAAACCTTTACACGACGCATCAGTTCATATACCGTTGAACAGTTACCATGCCAAAGAAATGGCTATAACCTGTCAAACGAACACCACGCGTCTGACAGTGCACCAGCGCTACAACACCCATGCTTCAACGTACCTATGAAAGCAGCGCATAACTTTACAACCAGAATAGTATACGCAAACTGGCTGCACGGTTCGGATCCGAAGGCACATGATGATCAGACCCTGTTACACTGAGCACGTGTGGGGGGGATGGAGCGCGGTGTGCGCGTGCAACATGGCCGACAGAGCGCGTATCGACCGTGCGCCGGCCGCGCGCCGCCCAGCGACTGACGCGAGCGCCGTGCGCGCGCAGCGGCCCCGCCGGCTCGGCTCCCGCGCCCCGCGCCCCCGGCATCGCCGTCCGGTAGCGGATGGACCGGGAGCTGGAGTTTAAGCAGCTAAATGACGACCTTCATGAGGGGGATGGAAGAGGAATGTTAAGAATTAGGATGAGTTTGCGAGCTGGCTGTCAACATGTAACATATAACGTTCAACAACTTTTAATATATGGAAACTCTACAGGAGTACATTTAAAAAAAATTGGTTTGTCGAAAATAGTTGGTACAACCAGCTTTAACATTCTTAACTATGATGTAACAGTACCAGTTCTAACTGTGATACAAACTTTGATGGGAAATGGGGAGGTCTCTAAAGATTTCAGTGTTCTTATGTTAAATTTCTCATTACATCTTAAACTAAGGCTAACATAAAATAGTCCTTCGAGCTGGATTTGACCTTGGCTAAGCTAATAGCTTTTAAACAGAAATATTATCGTTTCGCGATTAGAAACAAAATGGCAAGTACCGTTTACTATTTGGCCATACATAAAAAGCATTACTAGAAATTATAAGCAGAGTGGTATTAGAAACCAACCGTATATTGCCACCGATTTATCCGTAGAGTTGGCGGAAAATGGAACAGACCCTGTATTCGACATTGTCTGGGCAACTTTTGATGTCCTCCCTTTCTGATTTCACTCTTGTGTTCAAACTCATGGCGCGGATAACGTTCTCGCTCGAGTGACGTGAACTCCAGATCACATAAGCAATGTCTATTAGAGCTCATAGATAGTAAACAACTTTGACGTTTCATCGCTGCTAGCGCCCTCAATTATCTTTACAGATGAGCCGGTGGCACTATCTTTTCTATTCATCCAACTTCGTACATAAATAACATTAAATAAGTGACACCGGCTCCCCTACCTGCCGAAGAGCCTTCGCTCTCGTGTTTGTTTTCAGCCGCAGCCGCTGCCGAGAGCGCCGCGTGCCCGCCCGTTGCCACGGCAACGCGCCCCAGACGCCGCCGAACCGCCGCGGAAACGCCCGAGCCGAGCCGGCCGAGACAGACCTGGATTTTTAAAAATGGAACCTGGATATTGCTTGCTTGAGATTTTTATTCGCGCGTTTACGACATTGTGATTGGTCGGCGCTCGTAAAGCGGTTGCGATTGTTTTAATGACAAGCTGTAAAATGGTTGAATGCGTTAGATTGAGGAATTATGAAAAGCTCTTTAAAATTATTAACTAAATAAAAAAAAATTGCGAAAAAAAATTACAAGCACTTAGCGGTTGAAAATCAAGCAAACCCAACACGTCTACAAACCTTGCAAGCTCGTAGACCTCATCGTAGTCAAGACCACTTAGCCACCAATAACGAGATTATTCGCTCGCTTCGCGGTAAAAACCGGGTTAAAATTACGTAGCTGGTATTCGTAGCAGTTTGGAACTCGTAGCGATTTCGTAGCACCGTAGAACTAGCTTATATTTATTTATTTATTTATTTATTTATTTAGGATCACCAACAGATAATACATCTTACATTTTCACTTTTCTATGTTACATTCCAGACAGATGCTTACCTAATTATAAGTAACCACAGCTTTTACTTGTGTCTTCAAATCTACAGTACATACAAAATAAATATTCACCTATGTCTAATTTCTAATACAGTGCAGTTTTATTAATTAATTAATTGATTAAGTTTGCAGAAGAATAAAGAACTACCCCACGAGATCCAAGCAGCTAAAATAGTCCAAGACTTTTCTTTTGAATCCTCTTAAATTGTCATGGAATATATCAGCGTCTGTGGTTCTCGGGAGATGGTTATATAATTTAACCATTCTTGCGATGGCAGAGTTACGACCCACATTTGTTCTTTTAAACGGATCCTTAAACAGCTTGTAGGTACCTGGGCGAGGCAATCTTGTGGGCACAGTTATTTTTATCCGATTAAGTAGCTCAGGACAGTCCAGACCTTTATAATTAATTAATTTAAAAAGAAACATAAGGTCCAATGTTTTTCTTCTACTGTTGAGTGACACGAATCGAAAGAACTTCAGCCGTTTTTGATATGATTGAGGTTTATATCCCTTTCGAGATGTAAACCCCATGTGGAACAGAAATCGTTTTTGGACCTTTTCGATACGATTTTTGTGAACTTCGTAATAGGGGGACCAGACCTGAGAGCAGTACTCAAGATTGCTTCTTACCAATGTGTTATATAATAATATTTTAGTTCGGAAGTGTTCAAAGCGTCCGGTATTTCTTATCAAAAAACCCATCATTCTGGATGCCTTTTTTATAATATTGTCAAAATGTGCATGAAAATCAAGCTTGCTATCCACTATCACACCCAAATCTCTAATGGTGTCCACTTGCTCCAGTTTTTTACCATTTATTACGTAGTTTGTAGGTATTATATTCTTCTTGTTACGAGTAAAGCATATATGGTAACATTTACTTGTATTCAATTTCATTTTATTTAGTGAGCACCAATCAGTCAATCTATTTATATCACTTTGAAGCCGTAAGCGGTCCAAATCACTCTTAATAGGTCTAACAATTTTAAGATCATCAGCAAAAAGGTATGGATAAGAGTTTTCAAAGCATTCTACTATATTGTTAATAAAAATAAGAAACAGCAATGGTCCCAGATGCGAGCCTTGTGGTACTCCAGACGAAGCTATAAACGTTCTAGATTGCTCACCGTTTACCGCAACATACAGTCTACGATTCGACAGGTATGACTTGAACCAGAGCAACAAAGACCCATGAACCCCACCCTGTGATAACTTCCAGAGCAATATACTATGGTCCACTTTGTCGAACGCCTTGCTGAAGTCAGTGTACACAGCATCAACTTGTACGCGATTATCCATGTAGTCGGTTAGCGTCTCGACAAAGGCGACCATGTTAGAGTTGGTTGATCTAGACTGTATAAAACCGTGTTGTCTATCTGTAAACTGCTGACCAAAATGTGTATATAAATATGGGTACACTAATGATTCAAATATTTTTGGGATTATAGATAATATTGAAATTGGTCTATAATTTTTAATATCAGATTTTGAACCTTCTTTAAATATTGGAACTATTTTTGTTTCTTTCCAAGTAGATGGAAAACTTCCTGTTTCAAGAGACTTATTAAATATAAACGTTAGTGGCCGTAAAAGTTGTTTAGCACATCTATGTATGAAAATTGGTGGTAGATTATCTGAACCAGGTCCTTTAGATAATTCAAGGGCTTTGATTTTACTTAAGATCATATCCTCTGTAATTGATATTTTATTCAGTGAGTTAAACAAAACGGTTTCTTTATTATCTTTGCTTAGATTATGATCCGAATTGTGACTACTATTATTATACTCGTAAATTGATGAAAAGTTTTTTGCAAATAGTTCGCAGATGCCTGCGCAATCCTGAGCTTGATCTTTATCTAAATTCATATTTGCTGGAATCGTAGATTTGTTTTTACGCTTTTGTTTTATAAATGTCCAAAAATATTTTGAATTATGAACTATGTTATTTTCTAAGTGTTGACAGTAGTCCTTATAACATTTTTGAATTTGATCATCGCACCGCTTTTTAATTATATCAAAACTGAGCATATCTAAAGGATTACGATATTTTTTGTATCGTTGTCGAATTTTAAACTTTTCTTTAATCATTTTAATAAGACTTTTTGAAAACCAAACTGGATATTTCATTCCTTTCGGTTTTACTACTGGAACAAACCGCTCAATAGCAACATGCAAAGTTTCGTAAAGTTTACGCACCATTTCTTCAACACCTCTGCATCTCTCCAGAATCGACAGCCAATCAACGTTATTTAGGTATTCAATAATTTCATCATAATTAGCTTTATAAAAGTTACGTCTAGGTAGTACACTTGGCAAAAGTGTGATTTCCGTCTTTAAATTGATGGATATTTCAAGAGGTGGGTGAAAGGGGTCAATATTACTTAGGCCATCACTGCTCTGCTCAAGTACAACAGAGTTAGTTGAAAAAACTAGGTCAAGTATTCTATCGCTACTGTTTTTAACATAATTGTACTGTCTGAGATCATTCAAAGCCATAAACTCAGTGAGAATATGAATAAGGGAGCAGGCACCATTTGGATAAAAGGAGGTGTCCGTTTCATTGATTGTCCACTCAACAGAGGACAAATTAAAGTCTCCCACAAGGAATGCGTTGGTGTAATCAGCCATATTGATAGAAGCCCTGTCTACAAACTGTTCAAGGTCAGCTAACTTCACTGGTGGAGGAAGGTATACACAACAAAGACAAATCCTTGAATTTTCATTTTTCGTTCTATCTTCGATAACAATCCACAGATCTTCCGATTCAGTCTCATATTCGTACTTTCTATAGGATAAGAACTTCTTTTTTACGGCTATCATAACACCTCCACCAGTTTTTTTTGAACCAGGAGAATTAAGATTTCGAGGACGCCTGTAAACGTCATACCTTTCATCGAACAATTCAGAGTCACTAATGTTATCTTGTAACCAAGTTTCGGTGACACATACAATATCGTACTGATTAACAGATACATTATGATAGAAATCTATTATTTTGGTATTCAATCCCCTAGTGTTTTGATAGTAACAACTTAAATTATTGAATTTTATAATTGAAATCTTATAATCTTTCACTCTTATATTTAAATTTGGAATATCTATAGTTTATTCACTGACCCCAAATCTTTTATGACAATAGCCTGTGCATCTTATATTATGACTTTATTATGCGTGTTGCCTAAAAGTTGAAGGCTTATTACCGTGCCGAACATAAAACTATGTTTTGAAGATGTTGCAGCGTAATTTGAATAAAATTTATAGCTGTATTTTAAACTAACGTAAAATTAAATTAGTCGGTTCGGTGTACTTTTTACGTACAATACAGCTTTGGATCTTTAATTTGGCGGTAATCAAATAACCTCTAGCTTTTTTGTCATATTTATTTTTGATCATACTCTAATAGTTTTAATTAAGGTTTAATAATTAAAACTATTAGTGTATGATCAAAAATAAATATGACAAAAAAGCCAGAGGTTATTTGATTACCGCCAAATTCGGAGCATATTCGACAATGGTCGAAGTGTAGCAGTAACCGGACCAAACTATAACACCAACCTTATTTTATGGTACAGGAGGCGGCAACACCTAAGTTAACTCATTTGTTGGATATCAATGTTTTGCCTGCGATCACGTCCGCGTGGATTTGGTTATCGCTGTTCCCATGGAAACTGTGAATTTTTCGGGATAAAAAATCATCGGGTCCATAATCTCTTTGCAAAAATAAATGATGATCTGTTACTCCCTGCAAATACATAGGTCATCTCTAATTGAGAACATGCACTCATGCGCCTTTTACATGACGATACAGCGCCTCTATTCTGTAACGTTAAGTGATGTTGTAGCGAATCGCGAGCGAGATTTCTCGTCCCACTCTTCCGCAGGATGCGTAATGCGTAAGAGCGAGATGCGAGTCTCGGTCGCGGGTCACTACAGAATTAGACGTTCCCGAATAGAGGCGCAGGTTGGAGGACCACACGTAAAATACAAGAATATATATGTATTATTAATCAATTACGCCACAAAAGTGTATTTTCCAATTATGTCTCCAAAACTATATTAATCGAGTATGTATGTAAACCTGTATCCGGTCACGTAACTAAAAAACGTTTACAAATTTTCATTACGTAATAGTAGTTTATGCAACGGTTGCATAATGATAGGCCTTAAAACACTAGTGCGGTTTTATGAAACGAGCTTTTAAGCGAGTTTCATAATAAGATCGCACGTGTGTTATTATGCAAAGTTGCATACATAACTTTATCTACACACATATTATAAACGGCGACACGGCGAAGATGGGGCCCCTCCGGCGACGGCCGCGCGCTGGCCTGTAGCTCATATCTATATCGTTATGACCATTACGATACTAAAATCGATACTGTAATAACATTACAGCACAGGTGGTCATAATGGTGGTCATTTCCTACGGTTTTTGATTACATTATCGAGGTTTTATGATATGGGTGTAGATAAACTTCTTATTTTTAGCTGAAACTGTTCACTTTTCAGTATACAGTAATATAACAAGACGGACATCAAACCTTCAAACCCGTTGATGGCTCCGTTGAGCCGAGCATAATAACACTGTTTGCTAGTATTCATCCGTTAATTTTGTTTTATAATTTTACAAAATTAATAAATTACCTGTAGTTTTAAAGTCGGTTAACACATTTTGTATCACCTATGGTACCGACCAATAAAACACTGACACATGTGTTAACACAGAAAAATGTATAAACCCACCATTCCACAAATCCTATCACGTCTTCAACTATGACCGCGGTATAATCACCTTCTCGCGATTTAAGCAATTGTGTAAGTTATTTAAATAACGCATTTTTATACGTTTAGAGTTTCCAACACGTAGACAATAACTATCAGCACTGACATCCATTATCTTGATGCCTAAAATGTCAATATTATTTTCTCTGCATAGGTAGGTTAATAACAAATAAGGTCGGTAAACAATAATTACGATAATGACACGATTCTATCAATTTCACGGCTTCATGATAGAAAAACCGGTATTACCATTAATCATTTAATTATTATAATTTTTATAGGTTTATTATAAATAATATTCTGATGTTATTAAGATATGTACCATAACGTTTCTTCCCATGCAAACTTCGACGGGTTGAAATATTTGCCTTTCGTGCTTCAATTTTAATTTTTATTATTATGACCCTTAGAGACTTTATACATCTCCAACTCACTAAACTTTTCCAGACGCGGAGATTATACATCTCCCTTATTAGTTATTTATTAGAATTAATTTGTACCCATTAGGTTTTTATGTTGCACATTTTGTTTTAGTTTTTATATAAAACTGTACTGCCAAAGTTGAAAAAAGACTTACTGCTGAGTTTCTTGCGGCGTTTCTTCTCAGCAGATGTCACCTTTCGAAGCGCTGGTAGATTCAGACATGTAAAAGAGCCCAGGTGGCCTACTTGCAAAATAAATATTTTCATTTTCATTTTTTCATTTTCGTCTTGTTACATACTTGTTACAACCCAAAAGGTAGGTTAGGTTCGATTTTTATGACAATCCTGAAAAGGCTTTAGGGCGAAATAAGAAGTTTACGAAACGAACATTTGTAAAAATAACACGTTTAGTTATTATGTTATTAGTCATGAGAATCATGTAAACCGCATGAAATATCATTCTGTTTTTATTCGCGATTTTAATCGCCTTGTTTTCGGCTCCATTTTATTTGTCCGAATGCACGAACACACCGAGGTAAAATAAAACCAATTCCGCTAAGTGCAACCTAGGATTAATGCAGTCCTCAAACCATACAGTATATGAAGGTGAGTATGAGTTTTGATATCTCAACATCATTATTTATTTTCATCATCAGGCCATCAGATACACGGAGTCATTCCATCTCTACAGAATTAACTTTGTACCTTTTCGTACGAAGCGTTTTATAAAAATAATAAATAATAAATCAGGGGACAATCTTTACACAAATCAATCTAGCCCCAAAGTAAGCTCTAAAGGCTTGTGTTATGGGTACTAGACGACGATATACATACTTACATAGTTAAATAAATACTTAAATACATAGAAAGTATCCAAGACTCAGGAACAAACATTCGTGCTCATCACACAAATATTTGCCCTTACCGGGATTCGAACCCGGGACCGCTGGCTTCGGAAGCAGAGTCACTACCAACTAGGCCAAACGAGTCGTCATATCGTTTTGCTTCATCTTTCCTGTTACGTACCATATATTTAAGGGATAGAATGACCCTCACTGTACTGCGTCGGTTTTGTCGGTTCTGCGCCTCTATTCAGGAACGCTAAGTGATATTTTAAAGAGAAGGCACTTTAAAGAGAAGTGTAAATAGGCATTTCCTGGTTAATCGCGTTCCACCTTCGGCCGACGCCACTTCATCAGGTGAGACTGTGTCAAGCGAAAGCCTATTAATAATAATAATTATGAGGGGACCAAACCAACATTGGATTAAGGTATACCCCTGCACCTAATTGTGCAGGTTTCCTTACGACGTTACCCTTAACCGCTAGAACATCAGTTACGTCGTGTATTTTTATTTCATAGTTACGTAATAATAATATTTAACCGAGCGAGCGAAGCGTCTCTATTTCAACTCGGGCTCGGGCTGTCGTATGTCTGTCCGGATTTCCCGCTGTTCTCCTCTATAGGTCGCATTTGTCAGCCGATTCCCGTGAAATTTTGTGAGCAGGTTCAATAATTATATGGATTATTTTGTCGATTCAGTTCTTCGAAATTTTTAAAATGCCGGATATATGGGAGTTTTTGCACTTGCAAAATTATTTGCGGTGTTGGTAAACTAATTGCAACCTACGTCGAAGTATGGGAATAACAGTTTTCCAACGGCAGAGCTAAGTTTGTCGAGGTCTACTGCTCACGGAGCCCCAACCCAGGTAGCATTTTTACGACCCAGTAACGTCATTACCACGTTACGACCCTAAAATGACCTAAAAATTACGGTCCATTATACATCGCGGACGTCATGGTCGTCGGTGCGAAATACAAAATCGCTGTGTTTTTGGTCTACTTTTCAGGAGACAGTTAAAATCGTTTTTTTCTTTAATACTTACTTAACATGCGTAGTTATATTTTTTTAGGATAACTAGGTAACTTTTACATCAATATAAATTAAATTAAACTACTATTTAATATATATTAAATTAAATATCAATATAAATTAATAGTAGTTTATGCAACGGTTGCATAATGATAGGCCTTAAAACACTAGTGCGGTTTTCATGAAACGAGCCGATAGGCGAGTTTCATAATAAGATCGCACGTGTGTTTTAAGGCCAAATTATGCAGAGTTGCATACATAACTTTATCTACACACATATTATAAATCCTCCATGATGGGTTCAGAAACAATATTTTCTGGCAACAAGTTATTTGTTGCAATCGTGGCTGCATATTTCCGATATCAGGCGCATTTTCACATCACACACACTCCGAGAAGACTAGGTACTTACTATTCATATTTTCAACTAAAATGTAAATTACAAACAACTTTTTCTATTCAATTCAACAACAATTCTACTTTCGTTCAGCAAAACGTCAACATGGCGGCAATTCGATCTTCCGTCAAGACCATTTTTTTTTTAAATCATAGACAAACGGATGAAGTCTCTATTCTCACGTCACTCGAGATCAAATATTATGCAGTTTATATTAAAAAAACATACTGAATTGACGTTTCGTATCAATAACTGTTTTAATATCTATGGATACTAGAATAGAGACCCACTTGAGTTTTGACAGCTGTTCCATATTTAATCTCATTTCTTTACTAAAAACGATAAAGAAGTCATGTTATTTCTTTATCGCAGCACTGGTTTATCCTAATTGGTTGTCAAAATGGTGGTCATTTCATACGGTTTTTGATTAACCAATGGAGGTTTTATGATATGGGTGTAGATAAATTAAATTACAGTACTGATAACATGTTTTTTGTGTGGGCTGATGCAGAAATTAAAATGGAAACGTTTAGTGTTAAAATATAAAAAATGCAAAAAAACACAGCGATTTTAGGATTCGCACCGACGATTTGCTACCTGGGTAGTATTAGTTGATACGACGCTGCTCTCATTATAACCAAATCGTAACATTCGTAAGGTAAAGAAACGATTCAATAAAACATCTAAACTGCAACGTGTCAACAGAATATTTCCGTTATTTATTGCCAATAGCGTATTGCAACTCGGATAAATTGTATCGTTACCAATGACCTCTCCCGCCGGTGAACTCGAGGTTGATCTGTCCGAGTGCACTGCACCCGCCTGCACCTGCATTAGATTTGCTAGATAACCGTCTCACAATTTGCTAACTTTGAGGGAAATTATATATTATTTACGGCGCCATCTCGCAAGAAACACCTGAACTAAAAGTTTACTTAACCCAAACGAAGTACCAACACGTTTCGAAACCAGTGAGAAGATAGCGCTGTAAGTAGCCCAGCGGCCCTAACATGCATGGCACAAAGATAAATTAGAACCGTTTATTTCTAAGTACGTCTATCACACTAGTGCCGACGAAAGAGATAGTTATAGAGATAAACGGTTCTAATTTATCTTTTTGGCATGCATGTTAGGGCCGCTGGGCCTATATTCAGGACTGCTTAGTATTTATTACATCGTGATTTAAATGGTAGAACCGCGAATGGAACATCAAACACGTACAAAACAACGACACAGTTTTGAAATTTTAGTGACGATATAGTAAATCACTTAGCAGTCGGGACTGCTCCTGCTCCAGAGTGCCTAGCACACTAGTTTTTATCGCGCACATAAAGCATCTGTCACTTTTTTAACTAATACGCGGGTGCGAAAGGCACGAATGCTTTATGTGCGCGATAAAAGTTAGTGTGCTAAGCGCTCTGCACACTAGATTTTATCGAGCACATAAAGCATTCGAAACTTATTGAAATTATTTACTAAGGTAATTCTATAACAGCCACAAAAGGGTTGACCCCAAAAACAAACTATTAAATTCTTTAATATTTCTTAAACCATTTCTGAACGAGCTGTGAATGTCATCAACTTAATGTTGGCAATTAAGCTACTTTGTCGCTAGAAATGGCGACTTTTGATTAAGTCTCAGCGACAAAAAAAAAGATTGGCGGCAAAAATGGTTTAGCGACTTATCTGGCGACTTTTGGAGTACAAATCACAACAGTGTTAGGGCCAGTAATGGATACATTTTTGTTAACTTGACACAGAATTATACAGTGCCAAGGGATATTATATGGAAGCCGCAAACGCGCTTGCGCTCCAAATCATAACTTCATTTAATTAAAGTTGCATTTGTATATGCTCTAGCTTTAGCTATTTCAAAATATATTCAAATCTATACATCCAATTATTAATCAAATTTTTGTTTCATATTTAATAAAACATCTATGTTTTTATATATTTTTATATGTATTTAAATTATAATTAAAATACCGCCGCTAGCCGCTTGTACTCTTCCCAGAACAAAGGTAGAATTTCAGTTTTAGCGACTTTTGATATGGAGGCTAGGGAATCGATTTTATAGGAGTTGGCAACACTGCGTCAAATGTCAACGCCAAACCCAAACCAAACTATTCAGAGGTGAGATTTAATGTTAGGTTATGTTGTGTAAAAAATGTTCCTTTGATTTTGATTAATCTGTAAAATAACGAAATAAACAAATTAATATATGCACAATGGCCATGATTAGAGCAGGTTTACAAAAACTTGCAGCTACCTTCACCGGTGGACAAGGTGAGACAATACATCTGTAACTATAAAACAAACGCTTAAAAAATTGAATGATATGGTTATGATCTCTTTAATTTAATTTTCAGGCGGTATTCTATCAAGATTCGTGACGAATTTAATACCCAGAGAGAATTCTACAGTGGACACACCAAAAGATGTCATTGCAACTTGCAACAAACTGATCGAGGAGAAAGCTTCCAGGAACTTTGCTATAGTGCATCTACTAGGTAAACAATGGCGCGTCACCGACGGTGATTTACTTGTTGTGGAAGGTTACTGGCCTCCAAATATTGGAGACAAGATAAAACTAGACAAAATATTACTGGCAGCTACGAAGGATTTCTCACTTATTGGAAGGCCTTTAGTGCAGCCAGGGCTAGTCTCAGTGACAGCTACAGTAATCTCCAAAGGCTTGTCACACACACGAGTACATTTCAAAAAGAAAAGGAGGAAGCAGTTCATGAGAATTAACTTCCAAAGAGCCGAACAAACCATGTTAAGGATCAACTCAGTTGAGATTGCAAATAAAATCAATGAGGCTCCAAAGAACGTTTTTTAACATTGTTATGATTAGTTATTAGATTTATGTAATAAATTAGATATTAAAAACGGTGTGTCATTTTATTGGGGGTTTTAAAAAAATGTGTTTGTAAAATATTTTATAAAGTCAATTCAATAGATGTTCCAATTTTACATTATCACAGTACTCCTGAAAAGAACTTTTATGCTCTTCCTTTAAAAATCTCTTCATGCCTTTAAATAAATAAAACAATTTCCTATTCTCCAATAAACTACTTAAAACTGTTAAAAAGTCCTTATAATTTCCATCTTTTTTATAACTTGATATTGACAACTGGAATTTCTTGTATTTCTCAGTTTCCAATAATGTTTTGATTTCTTTTACAAAATCAAGCAATGATGTTGGGGGCATTTTGTCCATAATTGTAGAACTGCCAGGTATTTCGTGTGAGTTCATCAAGTTCTCCTCAAAACCAAATGGTTTTATTTTCAGTTTCTTCCTCTTTGGTGCTATAACAACATTGTTTTCCTCAACATTTCTTTTATGAATTGTTACTAATGGTTCTGGCTTGGAGCATATTGACCGATTGCTACTGTCAATCGCACTGAAAAGATCTTTAGTCTCTTTTGGTTTGAACTCGTTTACATAGGCAGATGATTGCGCATTTTTGTAAAAATCCATAGCAAAATCAGCATAAACTTCATTTGAATTGGGATACTGGTTTACTGATTTTTTCGAAGTCTTATTTATTGTTCTAGTTTGCGATGTAGGAAAAGATACTCCACTGGCATTTACTGAGCCATTATCTTTAAAAGCAATTTTTGATTCATTTGGAAGCAGTGGTCTCAGTTTTGGAGCTGGTAATGATACCTCAGCATTTTTAAAGAACCTACAGATTTCACTTACTGTCTCACCAAACTTATTTGAAACATTTATATGGTTTCTTAGCCAAGCCGATAACTGGCCTTTTAGTTTTGGGCTGTTAAATCTGCTGTCACAAAGCAATATGGCTCCATAATCATTCTGGTGTCTGATCACTCTCCCAATAGCTTGATTGACAGCTCTTGTAGCTTCTAAGGAGTACCATTCATCTCCAGACAGGTATGTCTTATCCTGAATCCTTAGTTCTTCCAAATATTTCTTCTTCAAGACTATTCTAGGGTCTTTCAATGGCGGAAAAGGCAATCCAGTAATAATCACAGCTCTGCCATTCATATCTGCAAAGTCTAAGCCCTCAGACACTTTGCCCCTGCAAACAGCCATAAAACATGCTCCTTTTGTGTTGGGATCACTTATTTTACTGTAATAGTCATTAATTATGGCATTAAATGTATCTTTTCTCTGGGGCTCTACAAAAATTGGTTTTATATTGTTAATGCCGGACCAAATTCCTTCAGATTGCCACATTTCTTGACATTTGTTCATAATAGGATAGGATGGAAAGAACACCAACAACCCATCAGGTACCACTCTACAAAAGCTTAAAATGGTCCTACCCAAAGAACATATGTACTTTGGATTATCCCTGTTTTGATAGTTTGAGTTTAGTTGTGTACCATCAGGACCCTGGGGTATGATCTTGACACATATTTGATTAGCCTTGACTATATGAGGATTTTCTAGTTGAGTTCCAATAGGGATCCCGAGTTCTGAAATTAACGGCTTGAGAGGGGCTAGAGTACCACTGGTCAAAATGATACTTCTAACATTTTGTTCTAGCAGCTGCTTCATACCGAATCCAGGGCTGAAGCACCAATAACTTAAAACTCTTTCAGAGGACTTAGTTTTGGCTGTCTTCAGAGCACCCCAACCATCTGCCTTCTTGTTGTTCTTCTTGTCTTCAACTTGAATATGAACTTTGTAACAAAGCTTTACCCTCTCTTTATGTGCATGAGTTGTGCCACTGAATACCACATTCAAGAGATCAACTATCTTTTGTAGACCTACTCCTTTCCGTTGAAATGGGGATGCACTAGCTGTTGACAAATATTGTATGAGATTGTCAACTAATGTGATGACTGCCATTTGGTTATGATCTTTAATTTCTGCTTTAGATAGCAATTCAAATATGTACCCTCCTGGAAAAGTTGAGCCTTCACTTCCCACTGCAATTTCATCTAGTGCTTTTTCAAAAGCTAACATCATTTCTTTCATGACACACAGATCATCACATGTAAAGTCTTTAGGTTGATTATTATCTATAGTAAAATCCAGTTGATCATCGTTACCCTCACCAAATGATCTCATTACATGAGTAATCTCCTCTATGCATAAAGCAATATCAGTTGATTTTATTTGAAGTGACGCTGACTCCTCACACATTTTCTCTACATTATGAGCCTCATCTAAAATAATGATGTTGTTTGTCAATTCCACACCATTAGCTTTCCTTGATTTTGGATCTAATAAATAATTATAAGGCATGAAAATGATGTCAGCATCTTGTTTTAATTCCTTTGATAGATAGTAAGGACAAGCTTTCAGTTTCTTCCCAACTGTAACCAAGTCTTCTATGTCCAAGATGTCATCTCCTTTAACAGCTCTGTCCTCTTTCTTTGCTTCCACATTATTGTAAAAATGGCAAGTCCGAGACTTTACTCTAAGCTGGCACATGTGAACTTTGTTCATGTTGTTTGTTTCTTTAGATACTTCCGGATGTATACACATTTGATCTCTTGAGCCTAGTACTGCCGCCTTCACATGTCTATAGCTGGACCTCTTCAACTCTTGCATGGCCTGGGTTAACTGTGAATGCGTACGCGATGAATAAATAATTTTGGGCATACCCCAGGTCATGTTATCTTTATTTTTTCCTGCTCCTTGCTTTAGGGAATCTCGCAATGAACCTCCTTCACTATGTTCACCGAAATTTCCAAGTTGTGCATTCATTTGCAGTTGAGCCTTCTTCACTAATAACCATGCTAGTGAAGAACACAGCAAACTTAAAGTTTTTCCAGTACCTGTAGGCGACTCCAATACAGCATTTGTATTGTTTTGCAAGCTTTCTATTACTCGTTCCATGTAGACTTTTTGGACATCGTAAGGCTCAAAAGGAAAGCTCACGGGTATGCCTGATATCATTACGTCCGGCATAATGAATATTAATTTTAAAATGTATTATATTAAAATAAAATAATTATAAATGGGACATTAATTCACAAATAGCTGCAACAAGCAGAACACAATATTAGGTACGTGACGTTCATTTGTGACATGACATTGGGCTACCTACCTTTTCGCGCCTTTTATCTCGTTTAGAAATAACTAATAATAAAAATATCGCGAATCACGTTTTTGACTCAAGCTAAAACGTTTAGAAGATCTGCCAGTTTGACAGATGACAGGCATATGACACAATAACCTCCAAATGTAGCAAAAACAAACTTATCCAAGTTTTTGTTGGAACTGTAATTATTGTTTTCAAATGAGGCTTGAATCTACTGAAAACATGAAAGTTAGCGTTAGCCCGATCTACACATCAGTTGCGTGTAATCGCAAGCCAGAAATAGCTGACTGGAATAACGAAGGGATCATATGCTATGGAGCTACGAATGCTGTTGTTATTTATGATACTGTGAGTTCAGATTTCTTAATAAAGATTAAAAATAAAGCCTAGCAGAACCAGCTTAACAGACATAAAGTTCTATACAAGCCAAGAGATTTGTACCTATGATGAAATTTATTACATACACAAACAACCCTTATTGTTTCAGAATGTAACTGGCGGCAACGCTTTAACAGTACTTTGCCACCATAAATCGAAAGTGAACTCAGTGAAATGGCTGCGTAAGCCAAACGGTACCTGCAGTGAACTGCTGTCATGCTCTGCTGATAAAACTGCTGCAATATGGACCCGAAAAGATGGGGTTTGGACAGTGACAAGCAGATTGACTGGGCACACTGAGGGAGTGACATGTGTCCATGGGCTTTATACTGCAGAGGATAATTTAGTTGTGTTTACAGGATCTATAGACTCTACTATTAGAGTTTGGGAAAGAATAAATGGTAAAAGGTTTTTATTGTTTTATTGTTTATTCCATTGCTTTTCATGTTGTACATTTGGTCTTTAAAATAGGTACAGTTTCAAACATGAACCCTGTGAGGGCACAACAATATATTTTACACCTTAAGCTAAAATATTAAAATTTTGCAATTATTTCATAAACACCAACATTAACTAATTAAAATGAAAAATACAAGAAAAATAAAAATAAATTGGATTACAGTTCAGTTCATTATTGTATCCAACATTAAATTGTATTTCTTAACTTCTTAACTGCCCATATGTATATTTTTATTTACTAATACCATAGTATAAAGAGGGAAGTAGGTTATCTTCATACAAACGCACCGCGCGCGGCTTGTATGTGTGCGCCAAAGTATCTATGCGTCCCCACACGCACACTTAAACAATACTCAACTCAACTCAACCCATTTCGATGTGTTTAGTAAGGGGAAACAGGTCGAGATTTTGTTTAAGTGTGCGGCGATGCGCGGTGCGTTGTATGAAGATAACCTACTACCCACCTCTTTATACTATGCTAATACACTGCGCACTTACAGTTAATGCATATCTGCCATGTTTTGAATTGTTGAATCAATCAATTTTTGAATTGTTGTTTATGAATTATTAATTGATTTTGAATAAGTCATGAAAATTTACAAATATGGCATACATTTTATGTAATATTATGGACATGTTCTTGAAATAAATGATTATTGTGAGTAACTCTAAATGATTGTTGATAAAAAAAAAACTCTATCTATAACAAAGATATTTTATCACCATTACAGAGACAACAAACCACAAGCAGACAATATCCCTCAACTCGGGACTCTGCCTCACACTGCACGCTCACCATCTGCCTGGTAGTAACCCAGTGCTGTTCTGTGCACTGGATGACCACAAGATACATGTGTTTGCTGGGGACGAGTACCATCGGGTTCACACGCTGGCAGGGCATGAGGACTGGGTCCGGGGGCTGGATGTTGTGGATGCTGGTAAGATATTTATCTACACCCATAAAAAAAACCTCCATAGTGTAATCAAAAACCGTAGGAAATTACTACCATTGTGACAAACAATTAGGTAAAACCAGTGCTGCAATGTTATTACAGTATCGATTTTAGTATCGAAATGAGATTAGATTTGGAACAGCTGTCAAAACTCAAGTGGGTCTCTATTCTAGTATCCATAGATATTAAACAGTTATTGATACGAAACATCAATTCAGTATGTTTTTTTAATATAAACCGAACGACATTTGATCTCGAGTGACGTGAGAATAGAGACTTCATTCGTTTGTCTATGATTTAAAAAAAAATGGTCTTGACGGAGGATCGAATTGCCGCCATTATGTTGGTTTTTTGCTGAACGAAAGTAGAATTGTTGTTGAATTGAATAGAAAAAGTTGTTTGTAATTTACATTTTAGTTGAAAATATGAATAGTAGTCTTCTCGGAGTGACTGTGTGATGTGAAAATGCGCCGGATATCGGAAATATGCAGCCACGATTGCAATAAATAACTTTTTGCCAGAAAATATTGTTTCTGAACACATCATGGAGGATTTAAAATATGTGTGTAGATATAGTTATGTATGCAACTCTGCATAATTTGGCATTAAAACACACGTGCGATCTTATTATGAAACTCGCTAAAGCTCGTTTCATGAAAACCGCACTAGTGTTTTAAGACCTATCATTATGCAACCGTTGCATAAAATGTTTTGTTTCTGATGATTGTAAAATCTGAAATATTTTATACTTAACATTATACTCTCTTCATTCATGTAGTTAACTTAATTAAAATGAATGAACCCATGTGACTCAGCTAACCAGTCAATCCAGACAATCTAGTACCCATAACACAAGCCTTTAAAGCTTACTTTGGGACTAGACCGATTTGTGTGAAAGATTGTCCCCTAAAAAAAAAATAAAAAAAAATCTAATATGGTTGTCTTGAATTGCCTCTATTTAATCTATAGCAGTGTATATACCCCCTGGGGGTCGCGCTCGCGACCCACAAGTTGAAAAACACTACTCTAATAGTACATGTCTTGATTGACTGGTTAGGTTAGTTTGTTCACATTGGTTAGTTAATTTACCTTTAGTTAACTAGTAGGTAGTAAAAGAAAACCTAATGATTCTTGACAGGGACAATTGGTAACTTAATAGTAGTTTATGCAACGGTTGCATAATGATAGGCCTTAAAACACTAGTGCGGTTTTATGACACGAGCTTTGCGAGTTTCATAATAAGATCGCACGTGTGTTTTAAGGCGAAATTATGCGGAGTTGCATACATAACTTTATTTACACCCATATTATAAACGGCGACACGGCGACGTTGGGGCCCCGCCGGCTGCGGCGACGGCGGCGCGCCGGCCTGTAGCTCATATCTGTATCGTTATGACCATTACGATACTAAAATCGATACTGTAATAACATTACAGTACAGGTTGTCATAATGGTGGTCATTTCCTACGGTTTTTGATTACATTATGGAGGTTTTATGATATGGGTGTAGATAAACCATTTTACCTATCCATTTTGTCAAACTGCGTGGTTACATTAAACACCCCTGATGACGTCATCATATATAATTTTAAACCCTATAATAACAATTCCCATCCCTACAGATGCCACCACAATATTGCTAGCCTCCGCCTCCCAAGACACGTACATTCGGCTGTGGCGTATCCAGACTCACGTCGACTTGCCCACAGCTGGGATCAAAGTGGAACAGAAAGTGTTTCCAGCCTACGGGCAGGACTGGGCGGTGAAGCTTGATGCAGTTTTAGCTGGGCATGAAGGATGGGTGTATGGGGTGCAGTGGCATCCAAGTGCTGTGGATAAGGGTAAATAACAAATTTGTTACAATGGTTTACCGTATTTAATCCCTTTGACACTTTCATTGCCAAGAACCTGCCTAGTCGGCGCTCTGAGACTTTGGTTACATGCCGAACATCCCGCTAGGTGGGCTGTCGCTATAATAGCTTTAGATAACTACAGAATACGCCAAATAACCCTCCTAGCGGGCGCCCTACATAGCGATTGGCTGGCATACAGTTAAGTGAACCCGCCCAGTGAGGACTTGGGCGTGGAGCGTTTGGTTTCTCAATATACATATGTCTAAAAAAATGTCTTTTTCAAAGCATCTCTTTTCTTTTTTCACTCTTATTCTTTAGTGCCGTATGGGACCAATAAAGCCCGATTATGTATTTTTTATCGGCAAAATATTTAACTTAACTGATCCGTGACTTTTATTAAAATGTATCTAATTTAATTAGTCCCATCTCAAAACGCAAAATAAATGTCTACAATTAATTCTTTTGTTTTTTTCCTTGATCAGCTCGGATATTTATGTTCTAGATGGCAACAAGAAGCCAGTGTACCGCCTCCTCTCATCCTCCCTGGACAAAACCCTGATAGTCTGGGAGCCGGATACCACCGCGGAGTCCCGCGACGAGGGCGTGTGGGTGGAGCGGGTGCGGGTCGGGGAGGTGGGGGGGAACGGCCTGGGATTTTACGGGAGCCGGTTTGGACCTGATGGAGGATCGTTTTTGGGTCATGGCTATAATGGGTCCTTCCATATCTGGCAGTTGAATAAGGTATGTTTATGAGAAAGAGGTGAGCTGAGCTGTTATGTAATTTTCGTGTAGGACAAACAGCGAAACAATGTCGCGTGACGTTTCCGTACGGAGAAATACGATCGTGTGTGCCGTGTAGAAATATTCATATGAAATGCCTGCGTTCAGGGTGTTCGAATACAGAAAACGAATTCGAAAATTTTATCAGGAAAACTAATGTGTTTGGCTGGCCTAAGTCTCAACTTTGTTACTATACTGTATTTAAATAATGTCTGATCATCCTAAAATCCTGATGTACGGTCGGTACACAAGTCATTCGGCTCGAAGGACCACACTTGTACGGTTGGTATAGCGCTATGTCTGCTTCCTCAGAGCTTCAATGTTCATGGTCCCTGGTCATGTATCGTTGGTCCTGTTTTGTCTTTGTCTGTTTAAATTTTGAAGCGAGTCTAAATCCAAATATGTGTCGTCTGCCAGTACTGTCAGGTCAGTCTGTCTGTCGGTAAGGAGGCTGGACGCCCCGACACCTGACATAAGTAGCATGTAGGATTTTTTAAATTTCACATTTTTTATATGCCACGCTTTTAAAAAAAAAAGATTTACTACACTTCAACTAGCAAGACCAGGTGCACTATCGTAGCTATTATAACCGTTCAGTTAAACATAAGTCCCTCATAACTGTGAACTGGTTGTCTGACAAATAAATAATAAGTCTGTGTTGCAGGAAACACGACAATGGACGCCGCGCGTCGTGTGCGGCGGGCACTTCGGCGGCGTGGAGGACGTGGCGTGGGCGCCGCGCGCCGCGCTGCTCGCCAGCGCCGCCGCCGACCAGACCACGCGCCTGCACGCGCCCTGGCGCCGCCCCGACGGTACGTCCGACCCGGTCGTGTACCGGACGCGGTGCGAACATCATTTGTGGTACGCTTGGGCACACAAGAATTTGGGGCCCTTTTGGAAAGTAAAAAAAGTGTAATGTGCCCGACAAAAATGTTTTGAGAATAAATGTGTGGAAATTGTCGGTCCTTCGGGGCCCCTGAGAATGGGGGCCCTGGGCACGGGCCCCGTGTGCCCTTATGGTGAAGACGGTATTGGGTACGGGGCCCGAGGCTACAGGCTCTTTTGTGAAAAATCTTTACCCTTCATTTGGGTCCTAACAAATTTTAATACAGAGCCCATCTAAGCAAGCAAGCTACGTCACTTTGTGAAAGTGCTGATTAAAATCAGTTAACGTTTCGCCCTTTTCTCGGCTATTATCGGCTAAAGCCGGAGACGAAAATTACACAAGTTACGTTGCTGCGATTTCTTTTAGGTAGTATTCAACTTAAAGTATCGTTAACGCAACGTATATCACCTGCCATGATGACATTACTTACCAGTAGACTTAAGCAGTTTACAGAAGCGATATGGACATGCATCGCATGCGAGGGCGGCTACACCGAAGACATTCATCACATTTCAACCCTGGCTGGCTGCAGTCAAACAGTCACATAATGTGCTCATTTGCTTTTATGTTCAGGTTCAACGGAATGGCACGAGCTCGCCCGCCCTCAAGTGCACGGCTACGACATGGCGGCTATAGCTCCTATATCGGATCGTTCCTTCGCCTCCGCGGCTGAAGAAAAAGTCATAAGGGTGTTCCGCGCGCCTGCTAACTTCGCCAACAACTACAATAGCATCGTGGGGGAGACGCTGGGAGGCGATAACGCGGGTGAGTCACAATAGTGGAGACGCTGGGATAGGAAAGGGTTAGACAATCGGGGGAGATGCTGGGAAGATGATAGGTTAGTCAGTGACAGTGCCAGCACGTTAATCCTATAGCTCAAGGATGGTTTAGTTCTCTTACGTGTTTTTGTTCGAAAATGGTAGACTGTTTTAGCAGTAAAATTACACAACAAAGCCAATCATAAAACCAGCATATCTCTTGTTTTTCATAAATAAATAACTTGTGGTTATCACAGGGTTTCTATGAGCGATTGGGCATACAATTAATAATATCTGAATCGGTCTCGATAGTGGCATTTTGAACCTTATAATTAACATTTGTAAGGGCGATCTTTCCCAGGGCCGGAGGGCGCGTCGGTGCCGTCGCTAGGGCTGTCCAACAAAGCTGTGTTCGCCGGAGACGATGACGACAACGACGGCTACTTTGTTCCCGTCAACTTGACAGGTTACTTTACCCTTTCGCGAGGACTACACAAATAAATATTGAAAAAAAAAACATTATTCTTACACACTTTGGTATATGCTTTTTTGCTGCATGAATAACTATCGGCTTTAACTACAAAATGCAATATTGCAAAAATCAATCTTCGGTTGTATTAAGAAGAGTGTGAACCGACCGCTTTTCATACAAAAGGCGATAACAATTTCCACCCCTTAAATGTTAACCGATGTTCACCAATTTTTAATAGGTTGTCAGTCAGAACAAAATCTAGGTCTATACTTTTTAGTTTTTTCACTATAATCAATAAATATAAATAAATATAAATCAGGGGACAATCTTTACACAAATCGATCTAGTCCCAAAGTAAGCTCTAAAGGCTTGTGTTATGAGTACTAGACGACGATATAAATACTTATATAGAGAAATAAATACTTAAATACATAAGAAACATCCAAGACTCAGGAACAAACATTCGTCCTCATCACACAAATATTTGCCCTTACCGGGGATCGAACCCGGAACGCTTGCGTTGGAGGTAGGGTCACTACCAACTAGGCTATCCGCGTCGTCAATATCAATGAATTCAGTTTTATAATTAATTTTAATTATTTGACTTTGTTGATCTTTAACCCTTTCGGCGCGAGCATGTGATAGCGCGCTGCAATCCACCCGCGCGACCGCCTCATAGCGCGCTGCAATGCACCTGCGCGAACGACTTCCAGCGCGGTGCAACGTGCCCGCGCGCACATACATAATTTTCTGTTCTAAAAGCCATGATGCACCCTGTGCATCATTGCGCGCTACGGTACCGCACGCATTTCGCCGCCGCGAGCAGCAAGAGAATGAATGGTGTCATGCGCAATTTATAATAACCAGTTAGGTACAAAATGTTTATTTTGGATGAAATAAAAAACAATGGGTAAACAGTCTAATTGAATTAATTTGACAATAACATTGGAAAATTTAATTAATTAATCCAAGTAGTTACCTAGCGGCATTGGAATATTGCTAATATCGGTCGGCAGTTGACCATTTGATAAAACGGCAACTATCGGGTCCATGAGGTGAGCAGGGTCATGCTAGGACCAGGGTCGTGGTGGAAGGCGCATAATCGGACTCCATTATGAAAGCCGGGTCAATCGTAGAGTTAGCAGAGTTTAGTACATAGAGAAAGCCGGGTCCATCGTTCTACGTGCAGTATTCGGGTCCATAAAGATAGCCGGGTCAGTGGTTATCAAAGATTCACAATCACAACCGATTATCACTCACAAAACGCAAGGAGACAAACGCACAGTCACAGGCATAAACTAAGACTGTACGTATTTAATATGAATTACCCACCCTTTGCCTTCCCAGCTTAGCACGGCGACATTCGTGATTGGTCGCCTGCATTCCGTGAAAGTTTTCTTAACAATGGAAAAGATAAGAAAATAATAATTAGCGTATGTCTCTAAGGTCACGGGACATGACAGGCCGCCGCCAGGTAGCTGAACGAGATAAGTAGCGTGATAAACCATTTCTTAGTCAAGTCAAGTGTACCGCCACTTTCTAGACTATACAAAAACGACTATTTGCTAAATTTATTCGCTGAGTAATATTTGTATCTACTCTTGTATTTATCGCCGAAATATTGAATGTTTATATACATTACTTTAAAAAATTACAAATGAATGATTAACGCCAACGCCGCATGACACCGTCCAATGTGATTTTCTGTTGCTTACTTAAGAAAAATGTACTTTCATTCATGCGCAATAAAGTTTAATATTATACGACAAATACGGTACTTGTTGCATTTTAAAGTTGCATGGTAATAAATGCGGTACGCTCTGGCGCAATGATGCACCGTGGTTATCATGACATTTTAAAGTGAAAATCTAAATATATAGATGATTAAATTAAATTAAAATGTACAATGATGACTACGCTAACGGTTTATCAAATAAATAAGAAAAATTTCTTACTTAATACAAGTAATATCGATTGTTAAAGTTCAAAGTAATTTTTCTCTGAAAATACAAAGGAAGAAAAAAATATATATATGACACTCAATTATTTATAGTCTCAATAATCTCAATCAACCTAAAAACTGTTCCAATTTGGACAAAATACTATGTTGTCATCAATCTTTGTCATGAAGCACATGTGCATCATGCGCGCCCAAGGGGCTGCAATCCCATGAAGCACATGTGCATCATGCGCGTGCGCGGGGCTGCAATCCCATGATGCACATGTGCATCATGCGCGTGCGCGAGGCTGCAATCCCATGATGCACATGTGCATCATGCGCGCCGAAAGGGTTAATCAATATTCAAAAAACGTATATACCTAGATTTAGTTTTACCTGACAACCTATCAAAAATTGGTTAAAATCGGTTAATATTTAAGGGGTGCAAATCGTTATGACCTTTTCTATGAAAAGGGTGATTTTGGCGTACAAAATGATATTGCAAAAATTTATCTTCAGTTGCATTAAGTGCAATATTGTAGCGATTTTTTAATGCATAATGCAACATCCAAACAGCGTTTGGCATCGCTATCGACGATAGTTTACATGGAAAAGCAATAGTACATGGTGCATCTAGGGCCGTAAGAAGGGGATAACTAACGAGAGTCTGTTAGAAGCCCGACGCCGATAGGCGAGGGCTTTTATGACTCGAGTTTGTTATCCCCTTACTGCCCGTGATACACACAATGTTTTTCATCACATTTGCGAGGAAATGAAATAAAAATTAGACAAAAAAAGTATATATATTAATTTTATTTCCATTTTACATCGTGAATGACCATCAGGTGGGTGTTCATAAACTGTGCGTACGTTGCGATCAGCGCGGGGCAGCTCCGCCGGCTTGCGGTCGCGCGCCCCGCCGGCTGCGGCTCCCGAGCAGCTCCGCCGACCTGGCGCACTTAACTGCCCGCAGGAGTTCGAAACCATACAAAATCCATAACTCCCTAGGGAGTTATGGATTTTGTATGGTTTATAACTCCCGCTGACGGCGGGGCCCGTAGAGGAGCTAAATCGGCTATAGCTGCTCTATACGCCTGCGTATAATAACACCCTTTCCGAGCAAGTGTGATGAAAAAGTAATAACTTTGCTGGTCAAGTTAAATCTTCCATATTTTATTACCAATCTTTAAACTTAATCATCACTGAAAATGAAAATATTTATTTTGCAAGTAGGCCACATGGGCTCTTTCACATGTCTGAAGCTACCAGCGCTTCGAAAGGTGACATCTGCTGAGAAGAAACTAGGCAGTAAGTCTCTTTCTAACTTCACTGTAGTTTCTAACATCCTGTATATTTCAGAGCCTCCTACAGAAGAAACGCTAATGCAGAACACGCTGTGGCCGGAGCATCAGAAACTCTACGGTCACGGCTACGAGGTGTTCACACTGGCGGCCACACCGGACGGATCGCTCCTCGCATCCGCCTGCAAGGCGACCACCGCTGAACATGCCGCGGTACTCCTATGGTGAGTGTAGGTTTTATCCAGCTCCTTGCACCAAAAAGACAGATAAAAACCGGCCAAGTGCGAGTCGGACTCGAGCTCGAAGGGTTCCGTACCATTTCTATAAAAATGGCAAAAAATCACGTTTCTTGAATGGGAGCCCCCTTAAATATTTATTTTATTCTGTTTTTTGTATTTGTTGTTAAAGCGGCAACGGAAATACATCATCTGTGAAAATTTCAACTGTCTTATAGTGAGATGGTTGGGCAGTAGTTCTCACGCGAGCCCAGTGCGGCTTGGGGATTTTATACACATCTTTGAGTTACGTGGCAAATGTATATAAAATACAGTTTACTTTGGAAGTTCCTCACAATATTTTCCCTCACCGATATGGTAAATATCAAAATCAAGAATTTGAGAAGTATCTATCTTTTCAATTAGTTCATTACGTTTCTCATGACGGCATGAACAGTGTTCGAAATAGGCGGATATTTATCGAAACCTGCGCGCAATAGTTAAGAGCTGACAACAAACATCTCAAAAGAAGGATATGCCTATCAGTACAATTTCGTGTAACAAGTCTCACAGAAGGTTGTCAAACGCCAGCGACGTGGCTTACCCGCACCCTATTGCTGATGTCTTAGTTCTTACGACATACATACAAAAGTCTAATATTCACACGCTATCATATCATTGTGCGCGGTGGGCTCGGTGGTGCTGCGGTCTCACACCGCACGATGCGGGAGGGCATTTTTTCAATTATAACAGTGTCACTTAAACGGGTGTCATGGATGGCGGTTGACATGCGACTGAACGTGCTATGGAGACAGATTCGCGTTCTGACACCTCAAAAGTAAGCATCGCGAATTTTTTTTTTTTTACGTCAGTGACCTGACAAACCAGCTGACGGCCCACCTGATGGAAAGTGGTCACCGCCGCCCATGGACATCTGCAACACCAGAGGTGCTGCCAATGCGTTGCCAGTCTAGGGAGGATAGGGAATGGGGATGGGATGGGGATGAGGGAATAAGCCTCCGGCTCAAGGCTGTGACGCGGTGTCCTACAGGCTAGCTCACGGACACTGCGCTGACAATAGAATCGGGTTCTACTCCTGGAGTGCAAAAGGAAACAACGAGGTAGGCTACAGGCTACGTTTATTTGACACTTGGCTTATCTTACGGGATACAACCTAACGCGGGGAAAACCTACGCCTAGGTGTTAGCTCGGGGCTGAGCGAACGCGATCGGGATCGCACCGCAATAACCGGGTCTCTTAACCTAGGGGTTAGGGTAGTTGCCTGTGCGCATACGATATCGATCGCATCGCAGCAGGCAGCTTCTAAAACTAGATGTTAGTACGTGGCGGAGCGCGCACGACAGATCGCACCGCAGCAGCCGTTACCTTATCCTAGGGGTTAGGGCAGCCGCCCGTGCGCGTACGATATGGATCGCACCGCAGCGGATAGCCTCTAAAGCTAGAATCCACTCAAGACCTCCGAGTGGCAAGAGGAGCCCAGAGGAAGCGACTCGTTCACCAGTCAGGCGCGTGCGTGTACGAGCAAGATCACACCGCAGCACGTCCAACTAGGGAGGAGATGCGCCTCCGTCTGACCCCGAGCGCTGTGCGAGCTGCCATTTATCTCGGTACGGTGGCGGCGCTTGGTGGGGGCAGCCGACGTAGTGTGCGTGTGGCTGTAACGCGTCCATGGTAGTGTGCGCGTTGCATTCCCCTCTTTCTTCTGGAGATTTTTACCTGTAAAAATCACCGTGCGCTGTATCATGCTCGTTTTGCAAGATTGTTACATGTTTTTTTTTTTTTATATAATTCTCATATAGGTGTAGTTAATCTTGTTTGTCTATTTATTGCTATAATCATGACTTGGCTTATTTTATGTCGCGCTTCTGCTGCGTTGATTACAATGGTAATGAACGGAAAGTAACAAAAATAATAAAAAAATAACAAAAGTAACTTAAAAGAAAAATAACTTGGTTGAATTAAACATAATGAATATTACAAACAAAAACTTAAATAGTGACTTCTAAGATTGAATATTATAAACAAAAACTTAAATAATGACTTAACTTTTGCGTTTATATTTTGGCAGTCGGACGATCCCTCTTCGGTGATTTCCGTTCCTCTTCCGGCCGGATCTTTTTTTCTTGCGTCTCGCTGTATGAGTGATGTGGGCTTCTCCTGTGGGCGACTGGGTTTCAGTTTCCTCCTCGTAGTTAGATAGGAGGTCATCCCACTCTTCTTCTGTGAAAATAGACAGCACATCCTCACTTTCGCTGACCGCGTCTGACATTCTTTGTGTTTCTACTGGCATCTGGTCTGGTGGCTCTTTGGTTTTGATCGTGATGGTGGCAATTTCGGTTATTTTTATCCCGTTCCGGGTCCTTATGGGGTCTCTGGTATGTCTCATTGTGTACCGCGTGCCGTCCCAGGCTAGTAACAGCCTGTATGGGTTGTACGTTTGTAGGATACGGTGCTTCATCCCTTACCAATTCCGCTCTGATACTGGTTTGTGTCGACGTCATGATTTCTATTTATAGAGTTGCGGGTTTGATTTTTCATTAATTTGAGGGTGTAGCAAACCAAGAGTAACGCATCGAGATATCCATAGTACCACTGCAGCCGCACACCAATCTTATCAACGAATGACGTCACACTGCACCGATGCACACATGCATACCGGCAGGGTATATAAGCCGCATCTGCAGCAGCAAGATTCATTCGATCGCTAGACGGCAACGAGTGCGATAGCCCCGCAGTCCACTCAAAGTCGTAGTACCTACTTGCCCTGTTCGATAGCCCCGCAGTCTTCAGGTGCAAGGTAGCTAGGCCGGATAAGGGGTGCGATAGCCACGCAGTCCACCCCAAGATCCTCCCTTAGGGTTATTTGGCTTGTATGATTTTATACCTAAGTTCACTTGTAAGTAAAAGTTATAAGTATCAATAAACAAACATCAAGGCAATTGGGCTTTCACTTAACAAGCAACCCTACACTGGCGCCCAACTTACTAAGTACCCACATTTAAAAAAGAAAAATGGGACTCACTATGACGGAAGATCAGTTTAGTCGACTGCTGGAAGCAATCAAGACAACATCACTATCTTCAAACGAGGAAAGCATCTCAAGAATTTGTGATACCTTGGCATCTTCATCTCTAACAAGTAACGAAATCAAATGCGCCCTGCGTCCATTAACGAATTTAACAAAAAAAGCGACATCATTTCAATCGAGACCAGAACAACAAGAATCATTCTTAAAAATCAAACATGCACTAATTACTGCACCCATACTAAAACAAGCAGAATTTGATGCAAGTCAATATGCAATTGGAGCTGCTTTAATCCAGGGGGAGGGAGAGACTGAACACCCGGTAGAATATGCTAGTAGACTTCTTACACCAGCAGAACAAAATTACACAGTTACGGAAAAAGAAGCACTTGCAATTGTCTGGGCGGTGTCAAGATTCAGGGGATACATAGAACGAAACAAGTTCGTTACTATAACCGATCACCAACCCTTAAAATGGCTTATGAATTTAAAAACACCCAGGGGAAGATTAGCAAGATGGGCATTACAACTTCAGCCTTATAATTTTAAAATCGTGTACTCGCCAGGACGCACAAATGTTCTTGCAGACATGTTATCACGTCCGCCTTGCACAAATCGCACCGAAGAATGCACTGTATGCTCCACGGCATTAGAAGGTTTTGAACACAGAAATCAGGATAAAGCTATACCAGACCCAATTAAGCCAATAAGAAAAGAGGAAGACCGCGGAAACCAGCCCCTAAGTAATATTGGTACTCAAGCGGGACGTCTTAAAGAGTACCAAAGGGGGAGGATGTAGCAAACCAAGAGTAACGCATCGAGATATCCATAGTACCACTGCAGCCGCACACCAATCTTATCAACGAATGACGTCACACTGCACCGATGCACACATGCATACCGGCAGGGTATATAAGCCGCATCTGCAGCAGCAAGATTCATTCGATCGCTAGACGGCAACGAGTGCGATAGCCCCGCAGTCCACTCAAAGTCGTAGTACCTACTTGCCCTGTTCGATAGCCCCGCAGTCTTCAGGTGCAAGGTAGCTAGGCCGGATAAGGGGTGCGATAGCCACGCAGTCCACCCCAAGATCCTCCCTTAGGGTTATTTGGCTTGTATGATTTTATACCTAAGTTCACTTGTAAGTAAAAGTTATAAGTATCAATAAACAAACATCAAGGCAATTGGGCTTTCACTTAACAAGCAACCCTACAAGGGTAGTTTTTCCTTGTTGGTTGGTGATTGTTGTTTTTATAGTTTTTGATTACCCTATTATCGTAATACTATAAGGTCATATTGTTTTGCTAATTTACTGTCTGTATGGTTTCAGATCTTTAACATGAGTTGTGTATATTTTCCGTTTGTTCGACGTGTCTTGTATCACGAAGATTACTGGTGATTTTTCTTGAATAGTTTTATACGGGCCGGTGAATTTAGGGGCCAATTTCGCTGCGAAACTTTTACTGGCGTCCGAGATTGGAAAATTTCTTTTCATGACTAAATCGTTTATTTTCGGTTTCCAACTTCTTTTGTTCTCGTCGTAGTATTTTTTTTGCTTTCTGGACGCAGTTTCTTGGTTTGTTCTGATGGCTTCGTGGAGTATTTCCCTCTCTCTTTCTTTTTCGATTAGACTTGGTGTTGGGAACCTGTTTCTGTCGCGAGGTGCTCTTAATTCCGTTCCATATAGGATGAAAGCCGGGGTATGTTTAGTTGACTCGTGTACCGAGGTGTTCAGTGCGAATACAAACTCCTGCAGGTATTCATCCCATTTTTTGTGATTGTCTGTGATAAACGCGGAAATCATGGTTTCTAGTGTTTTATTGACTCTTTCCGTTGGGTTGCACTGAGGAGTATATGGTGCTGTTAGTTTTTGTATTATGCCGTATTCTTTTAGTTGGTCTTGGATCTGTTTGCTGGTGAATTGTTTTCCGTTGTCACTCAGAAGGTAATTCGGGGCGCCGTGTCGCATGACTATACATTCTTTTAGGGCTTTTATTACTGTTTTGGTTGTTGCGGTGCGCAAGGGTTTCGCTTCGGTCCATTTACTGAATTTATCATGGAAGACTATGATCCACATATAACCTTGCGATGATCTGGGTAGTGGGCCTATTAGGTCCGTAGTGACTACATCCCACGGTGTTTTTGCGTTTTGTATGTGCATCATCCCTGGTGTCCTTTTTTGTTCCACTTTATATTTTTGGCAGGTTATACATTTTTTTACGTAATTTGCTATGTCCTTGTACATGCCGGGCCAATAATACCTTTGTATTATTCTTTTTGTTGTTTTGTATATTCCCATGTGGCCTGCGTTTGGGGCTTCGTGGTTTTCTTGGATGATAGCTTCTATTTCACTCGGTTGGATGCATAATTTCCACTCTGTTTCTGGATTTGTTCTGATTCCTTGTTTTGGATTATTTGTTCTTTTGTATAATTTTTCTTCATAGATTATGTAGCTGTTGCCTTCTTGAGTTTTCTCCTTGTTTTCGTTTATTTCTTTTGTTTTTCTTTCGTACCACGTCGTTAATTGTTCTGAGTTGGTGTTAGCTGTTATAAATGAGAGCTTATTGGTGTTTCTGGATAGTTCATCTGCTATTTTGTTATTTTTTCCACTTTGATATTTAATTTCAAAGTCATATTGTTGGAGTTCGAGAGCCCATCGCGCTAATCTGCCTGATGGGCTTTTTATTGTGTTCAGCCACTTCAGTGCCTGGTGGTCTGTTATGACTGTGAAGTGGTACCCTTCTAGGAATGGTCTCATCTTTCTAATGCCCCACACTATTGCTAGGCATTCTTTTTCGGATGTCGTGTATCTCGTTTCTGCGGGTTTCAGCGCTCTACTCGCATACATTATTGTTCTAAGTTGGTTTTCGTGTTCTTGCAATAAGACTGCTCCTAAGCCGACGTCGCTCGCGTCTGTTTGGAGTACGAACGGTTTTGAGAAGTCTGCTCGTATTAATATGGGATCTTCTGTTAGTTTCTCTTTGATGTCTTTGAATGCTTTTTCTTGGGGTTCTCCCCATTTGTAGAGGTTATCCTTTCTAAGTAAGTTTATGATAGGGTGCATGATTTCTGCATATCGTGGGATGAACTTTCTGTACCATGAGGTCATTCCTATTAGTCTTCTGAGTTCCTTTTTATTTGTTGGTGGTTTGAGTTCTTTAATGGCACTTATCTTATCTTCGTTCATCTGAATCCCCTCTGATGTTACTATATGACCCAGATATTCTAGCCTTTCCTTACAGAACTCGCATTTGCTTTGGTTTATCTCGAGACATGCCTCTCTAATTCGTTTGAATATTTTTTCCAGGTGTTCTATGTGTTCCTCAAATGTTGTGCTGCACACAATAATATCGTCTAAGTAGACGTATGCGTTTGGCTCCATTTCTGGTCCTATCACCATGTCCAGTAATCTTTGAAATGTTGCTCCGCTTGAATGTAGGCCGAATGGCATTACTGTGAATTGGTACAGTCCTCTTCCTGGGACTGTGAACGCCGTAATCGGTTTGCTTTTTTTCTCGAGTTTGATATTCCAATACCCATTTTTTAAGTCTAATTTCGAGAAGAATCTTCCGTTTCGTAATTTCTCTAGGGTGTCGTCGATTTGAGGCAATGGGTATGCATCTTTTTCAGTAATTTCGTTAATTTTTCGGTAGTCTAGGCAGAATCGGTATTCTCCATTCCCTTTTTTGACGAGGACTATCGGGGAGCTGTACGGGCTTTCTGATGGTTCGATTATTCCGTCGCTTAGCATTTTGTTAATGTGTTCATCGATTATTTGCTGGAGTTTTGGGTTCCTTGGGTAGTACTTCTGTTTTACGGGTGTGTCGTGTTTGAGCTTTATCTTGTGTTCTATCCACTCGTTACCTTTTTTTCCGGTTTTACACTTCTCGAATTCCTCTTGCAGGAATAGTTCTAGTTTATGTTTGTCTTTATCTGACAGTTCTTTTCCCATTAGGTGTTTTTTTTCCTGCGTTCTTTCTGTATTTGTTGTTGCTTTTCTATTCATTGTTTGTTTTTCTTCCCAATCTCTGGTAATGTTGGATAATCCAATCCTCTTTATTAAGTCCATGCCGATGATGTTGTATTCGGTCTGTGGTAGCATTAGAACGCGGTGTTTCATTTGTTTTCCCCCTGCTTCTAAGTTTAGTGCGTATTGTTTGCTTATGGCTATATTTCGGTTATCCGCAAGTGTTATTTGCATGTTTGTGTTGTTTTTCTCTGAGTCGTGGGGGATGCATATATCGCGAGTTTGTTCGTTTATGTATGATCTCGTTGATCCAGTGTCGATTACTGCTTGGGACTGTATCCCTTCTATACGGATTTCTATAAATATCCTGTTGTCTCTCTTGTCTTTGGTATCATTTATGCATGTATTCTTCCCGTCTGTAGTTGGTTTACGGCAACAATTTATGCTGAGCTTTCCTAGCGTTCCGCAGCCGCTGCAAAAGAGCTTCTGCCTTTCTCTACATTCTCTTGATGTATGTCCATTTTTTCCGCATCTCCAGCAACATGTGCTGCGATCATATTGATCGATTACCGTTTTGGGCGTATCTTGTGATGGCTGATTGTTACTCCAAATTCGTGTGTTGCTGGTTGTTGCTCTTTCTTTATATTGATTTTGGTTGATTTTTTCGTATTCCGTGGCTTGCTTTATTAGGTCTCTTATGTCACTGATTTCTGATCTTTTAATGTAATACTTGTAGTTAGGTTTCATGTTATCGTATATACGGTCAAGTTTGTCTTCTTCTGTCATTTTCCCATATCTTCTCATTAGGGTCTGGATGTCAGTAAGGTAATCGGTGAATTTTTCTACTCTCTTTTGTTCTCTTGCAATTATTATTGTTGGTAAGTTTTTTTCGTAGTCCCTTTCATAAAAGTGTAACTTGAAGTCTTTTTGAAAGTCTTCTAATATCTCCCATGTTCTGCAGTTGTTTCTGTACCAGTGGAGTGCTTTTCCTTTCATGATTTGTGGTAGTATAGTTAGTATTTTATCTTTTGTGACATCCTTCGATGCGATAACTTCTTCTAATCTCTCCAGAAATTCTATGGGGTCTTTGTTAGTGTCGAAGGAGATGTCCCACCGTTTTTGTATCTGTGTGGTATCTTCTTGTTCCTTGGTTGACATTTTGGGTGGCTTGAGATTTTCTTTAAGCTCAGTTTCTGCGTCCTTGAATTCGTGTTCTTGTAGTTCGTATTTTTTGATGTATTCTACTAGTGTCTTTCTTAGTTCCTCTACTGTTGCTCCTTCTGCGGGAAGGTTTCTGTCCAGAGCCTCCTGGATGAGCTCAGTTTTCTTCTTCTTATATATTTCTGAGAGGGACATTTGATAATCGGTCGGTTCGGTTGAGTAGTAGTCTGGGGTTCAGGTCATTCGGAACGGGTTCGGTATTATGGACCGTGTGCGCGCACGAAGGGGATCGCACCGCAACACGTCTTTTCAGGATGATTTAGTCTCTTTTGCACTTTTCCAGGGTTTGTCCGATGTGGGTATTTAAGTTGGGCGCCAAATGTAACGCGGTGTCCTACAGGCTAGCTCACGGACACTGCGCTGACAATAGAATCGGGTTCTACTCCTGGAGTGCAAAAGGAAACAACGAGGTAGGCTACAGGCTACGTTTATTTGACACTTGGCTTATCTTACGGGATACAACCTAACGCGGGGAAAACCTACGCCTAGGTGTTAGCTCGGGGCTGAGCGAACGCGATCGGGATCGCACCGCAATAACCGGGTCTCTTAACCTAGGGGTTAGGGTAGTTGCCTGTGCGCATACGATATCGATCGCATCGCAGCAGGCAGCTTCTAAAACTAGATGTTAGTACGTGGCGGAGCGCGCACGACAGATCGCACCGCAGCAGCCGTTACCTTATCCTAGGGGTTAGGGCAGCCGCCCGTGCGCGTACGATATGGATCGCACCGCAGCGGATAGCCTCTAAAGCTAGAATCCACTCAAGACCTCCGAGTGGCAAGAGGAGCCCAGAGGAAGCGACTCGTTCACCAGTCAGGCGCGTGCGTGTACGAGCAAGATCACACCGCAGCACGTCCAACTAGGGAGGAGATGCGCCTCCGTCTGACCCCGAGCGCTGTGCGAGCTGCCATTTATCTCGGTACGGTGGCGGCGCTTGGTGGGGGCAGCCGACGTAGTGTGCGTGTGGCTGTAACGCGTCCATGGTAGTGTGCGCGTTGCAAGGCCTCAAGCTATTACTTTACGCCGATAAAAATCGCCGCACTACTACTCCTCTGCTGCACTGGTCCTCTCCAACATGGTGAACTATCTGTATGGGCGATGGGCTGATCACCTGTCACCATACGGTTCATCATACCATCTTAGGACTAATTTATCGAACGTGGCCACAAGTAGTCTTGTGGCTCTGCCCACCCCATTAGAGATTTCGGGCGTGATAATATGTATGTATGTATAAAAATCGCGAAAATTGCTTTGAGCAGTTCCTTGCTATATATTTCATACGCGGACAATAACGCGCGTGTGTGAAAGAGATAAGTGACGGAGTTGAAGCGAATTCTCGTGGTATTAGGTACCCACTTTATTGTAGTTATTTCTTTCCGAATTCTCCAAAAATTTAAATTGTATTGCGTGGTAGTTGTACTTCGCCGCCGAACCTTGGAATGTATCCAAATGATTTCCGATTCAGAACACATTTTTTTTTTAAATTAATTTCAGGGACACCACCAACTGGCAACAGATCCAAAAGCTAGTCTCTCACCAACTGACCGTCACGCAACTCGCCTTTAGCTCGGACAGCCAGCATTTACTCTCTGTCTCCCGCGACCGAAGATGGACCCTGTACTCTAGGCAACAAGACTCAAAGTTGTTCACGCTCGTCGCAAACACAGACAAGACAAATGGAGTCCATACAAGGATTATTTGGTGCTGCGCGTGGGCACATGATTCTAGTTTTTTCGGGACCGGCTCTAGAGAGGGGAAGGTGAGTTTGATGCTAATAATTCTTACTAAAGTTTATGAGGTTTTCTCCAAATCGGTTTAGTAATCTAATTAATTCGGAATTATCTTAGTGTATTAGCTTTGTGTATTATTTCTAATTCGAAAGTTTATTCGATAAATTTTAAATTCCTTACCGTAAAAGGAGTGTGACCCTATAGTTTTTCATACAAAAGGCGGTAACGATTTCCACCCCATAAATATTAACCGATTTTGACCAATTTTTGACACGTTGTCAGTCTGATTAAAATCTAGGTCTATACGTTTTGGTTTTTTCACTATAATCTATAATTTCAGTTTTATTGTTGTTTCAGTATTCTCATACAAAACTAATTTCGGCGATTATTTCACTTTGTTCATCTTTAATCAATATTCAAAAAACGTTCACGCGTCGAATCCAGGACCGGGATAACCATGTCGGGTCCTCTACGCATTTCTATTTCCGGGGGGCCCTTTACCCTTTTCTAACTTCCTAAAATATATTTTCTAATTCAATGCAATTATTCATAATTACGCATATTTTTTAATACTCGTACCTTACTAAGGTATGCCTTCACCCTAAATAGTAAAACAAAGGGTACGCACTATTCCTACACTGCCTTATTGATAATCCGGCCCTGGTCGAATCCGTAAAATAGTTTTATTTAAACATTCTGATATCCCACGGACTGTCTTTTCTTAGGTATGCCTATGGTCTAAAGCAGAACCCTCTAACACATCCCTCGGTGATTACGCGCTCCTGGGGACCCCACTGGAGCTGCCCAAGGACTCGGTGACGGCGCTTGCGTTCGCGCCGACCGCGGCGAAGATTACCGTTGTCGGGCTGGAGACGGGCGTTATTAGGTTCTACGCGTTCGGTGGATGCTGGACGCTTTTGAACGAGTTGGATCATAGGTACGTATGCAGCTTAATACGGTAAACGTAACGTTACATAAAACCCGGACAAGTGCGTGGAGAGGGTTCCGTTCCGTACATGATTATCTGAAATTTACTAGGTGACTTTAAATACCATAGACTTCTTATAGGGTTTCCTGTAATCTATAGGTAAAGGACTATTTTCTGTATTTTTCTCAAAATTTTAGCCCCAGTAGTTTCGGAAATAAGGGAGAATGAATGAAGGGAGAGGGGGGAGTGGGAATGGTAAATTAAAATTAGCTGCTTAATTCAGTTTTTTTTTACAGCCGGGCCCACCATTTGACTGTCCGGAAGCTAAGTTTCAAGCCGAAAGACAATGACAGAGAAATGCTTCTGGCGAGCGGCGGCAGCGACCACCTTGTTAGGGTATATAGTGTCTGCATATCTTGATAATAAATGACTAAGTATTTACAATCTGTTTTTATTGCTCACTATAGTTTTTTTTTTATCTGGGGAACATTTTACGACATAACAATATAATTTAATTCAGAAAAACATCGATATAAATTTTATTTATTAAGCGGACATATTTTTCTCGCTCTTTTGACAGAAGGGTGAATAAGGTTTTTTTAGGAAAAAAACTACCAAGTCCCAATATCAGCTCCCGAACAAGCGTAATTATTACAGCATTCGATATGCTGTGTTGCTCCTTTATAAGATGCAGGAATAATTCAAATAATACTAATACCTACAGCGAAAGGTGTAGGGAATGGTAAAATTTAATTCGTAAATACTGCGTTTTTTAACAAAATAATTGATTTTCATAATCGCCCGTTTAAAATTTGCGCGATGCGTAAAAGAAAACGCAAGTGTTACAGTAGGAGCAAAGGAGATGACACTATTCTCTCGGTTCACGCAAATATTCAAACATTATGTGACAGATTATCGCTGTAAAATCTCATCTAACGATAACTAAATAAAATGAATCATATTTTTTAATAAAATCTTTATTTTAAAACATATAATAAATTGATTAATATCCATATACGTTGGCATTTTCTTGGTAGAAGGCAAATGGTAACATTATCATTGTTTACGGCGTTCAGTTCACACAACATGCACAATTATTTGAGCTTGGAAGCAGTCATTATTGTAAATTTAATTAGATATAATAAAATATATGAAAATATTCAACATTATGTTATAGGTGCACCTCCCTCCCCCCCTCCTCTGCTGCACTGGGAGTGAAGAAATAGCATAGAATGCATGCAGATGCTTATCATCCTGGCATGTCGTAAAAGTCGACTAAGGGACGGGTCCTCTCCAGCATGGTGGACTATCTGTATGAGCGATGGGCTGATCACCTGTCACCATACGGTTCATCATACCATCTTAGGACTAATTAATCGAACGTGGCCACAAGTAGTCTTGTGGCTCTGCCCACCCCATTAGGGATTTCGGGCGTGATAATATGTATGTATGTATGTTATACGTGTGGGCCAGCTGGCTCGGTGATATCCATATGAATGATAACTTAGCCCGCTTATACATATACTAAGCGTCAAAAATTTTGGTCCGATTTCAATACATTATTATTATAAATCTAGGCAATATTTATCTACGCTGAGTATACGAATGCCGTATTCATCGAAAAAGCTTCCAATATTTACATTTAAATATTATACATTTATCATACGGGCCTGATACATACAACTTAGATTTAAAGCTTACCTCACAGACCATAATTATCTTAAACACTGCCAACATAGGGACAAAAAACTATAAGCGGCGGGGCTAAAAGCAGGCAAGTGTTCGCGACCTCCACGACTTATTGTGTCGATGCAAACGTGCGACTATGTCAGGTGATATAGGGGGACGGAATAGCAAAGGGAGGCCGCTGGCATCTATATCGCGATAGCGATACAGAATCGTGTCTACGTGGGCTATGGTTTACGGTCAGCGACAGCATCACGGCCTTTTTGTGAATGTATCGCGACTGCATCGCTAAAACGCATCACTTTGAACGCACCAATCACAGCGTTAAACATCCCGCACGCCCCGCAAGTATGGCAGCTGTATTTGCTAGTAAAAGTTAGGCTAAGGGTCTTTAGGATATTGGTCTGTGGCGTACCTTACTCTTAATCTGTAAAAATAATGTAGGTCTCATATTTACATATAAATGGGACTTAATCGCGTAACTTAAAAATGTTATTATTTTACCTCGACGCAAGCGTCAAGATGTATCAATCGTCGGATGTTGTCAGTATAGTGTGTCGCCGGCCTTATACTCCGAATCCAGAAAAACAAGATCAAGTGCGGGTAGTTGGAAATACTCGTGCGACTCGAAGATGCTGATACCCGTCACTTCAGTCTTCTCGCGACCACGGCCGTTGCAATACGGTCGATACGTCGAGGTAAATAACATTTCTAAGTTACGCGATTAAGTCCCGTTTACATGTAAATATGTGTTTAAATCGCGAAAGTTTAAAACAATCTAATGTATAAGTCTAATTGACAAAATAATTCTCAATAAAATACAGCCTTACTTATAGGCCGTGTCATTTTCCATGTTAGTCAACATAATACATATAATCTCTAAAAATCTCAAGGATCAAAGCCCTAGCTGTCTATAGACATGAAATTAATATACCTAAAGCTAAAATCACGTATCAATAAGGCAACCTGTTAATAATTAAAAAAGTTGAACGTTTAAGTTACAATTTTACGGGCAAAAACTGGCAACATTGCAAGGCAAATGTATGGATCTGTCATCGGTATTGCCAGTTTTTGCTTGTAAAATTGTAACTTGTACCGTGAAACGGGCCACAGGAATATACATCGGATAAACAAATACACGATGGGCCCATTTCACAAAGCATCAGTCTAATAATAGAAGTGTTCTATTCTATCTCAGATTAAAAGAGAAAATAAAACTAAATCCTAATTAAACTAGTAAAATATGCTTTGAGAAACAGGCCCCATAACATCCAACATAATATTTCGTAACAAACTCAACATTAAAATATATTTATCTACACCCATATCATAAAACCTCCATAATGTAATCAAATACCGTAGGAAATGACCACCATTATGACACCCTGTACTGTAATGTTATTACAGTATCGATTTTAGTATCGTAATGGTCATAACGATACAGATATGAGCTACAGGCCGGCGCGCCGCCGTCGCCGCAGCCGGCGGGGCCCCATCGGCGCGCCGAGCGGGTGATCCGATGAATCCGATCAGTCGAAACTGATTCGCCGTGGAGAGAACCCACGTCAAATATAAAACAAAATTAGCTACTGCGTCGACCACGAATAATACAATTAGATATTTACCGATCATTTTAGATCAATCGATTTAGTTGGCAAAAGAAGAAGGGTTTTATGTTACCAAATATATCCTACGGAGGATCGAATAGCCACCATTAAGTACAGTTGTCATTTCATCATTCATGTTGGTTTTTTGCTGAACGAAAGTAGAATTGTAAAAAGTTGTTTGTAATTTACATTTTAGTTGAAAATATGTATAGTAGTGACCCCCAGAACGATGTGAAAATGCGCCGGATATCGTAAATGCAGCCACGATTGCAACAAATAACTTAATGCCAAAAAATATTGTTTCTGAACACATCATGGAGGATTTATAATATGTGTGTAGATAAAGTTATGTATGCAACTCTACATAATTTGGCCTTAAAACACACGTGCGATCTTATTATGAAACTCGCTTAAAAGCTCGTTTCATAAAACCGCACTAGTGATTTAATGCCTTTCATTATGCAACCGTTGCATAAACTACTATTTCAACACCAGTGGCCTATTTAACGAAGTTATAATTTTACAAGCAAAAACTGGCAATACTGATGGCAGATCCCATACATCTGCCTTGCAGTTATGCTAGTTTTTGTCTCTAGAATTGTAACTCGCAGCGTCGTGAAACGGGCCACAGATAATGGAATCTTGATAAAATGTGTACCCTGAAGGCCATAAAAAATGTATAGCCGCCAGCGCTCTTTTTACATTGGGCGAAGTATAACAGAACGTTCTCTTACTTAGAAGTAAAGATACTAGCAGAACAAAAGGCTTTAGTTTAAAATTCCGAGATCTAAATAGATTTCAGTCTCTGCGCGTGGCTCCACACAGAACATTGTGACCAACGCGTTAAATCTTCCATATACACTCCGTGTTTTTAGAACGTATGATAGGTACACGTGTGCAAAGGTAATTCCTATGTAACGAACTTGTATGATAAACAACTATTATTTAATTATAGTGTGATGTATTTTAAACCAACTTAAAAAAGGAGGTTATCTATTCGACCAGTATACATATATATTTTTATGTATGTTCCCTACTAACTTTTTACCTAAGTCGGTGGCAAGTAAAAGGTATCCATAGCTGGGCACCGTAAATCAAATAGTTAACTTCGTTAATCGCTAGTCCGTTACTGAAAACGTTAACCTCGTTTAACGTTAAAGCGTTACATTTCGGAAGATTTAACGTTAACGATAATCGTTAACTCGTGATAGAAATTGCATTTTATTATGTCGTGGCGTTAGTAATTTACTTATAAAAAATGTCCGTACCTATGTGCTATGGAAGTTTAGGCAGGACATGAAACATTAGTAAAAATAGGGTATTGCATTAGAGTTCGTTCAACAAATTCAAATCAAAAGCTATCTGACATAAGCCGCGCGGTGTCCTTTTGGCGAATAGTAGGTACATAATTAACGTTTAACGGGCTTTAATTGTTTTAACGGCGGTTAATGAGTTCACTTAGAAGTTAATCCGTTACTCGAAATGTTAACTTCATTAATTAACGATTAACTGTTTAGCGGTCTTGTGCCTAGCTATGAAGGTATTCATGTCTCATACTGTGTTCATTTACTTGACGCCGATTTCGATTTATTTAATGTATGTAACAGATTTAAAATAAAAACTATAATGTTCGCCAAGGTATATAGAAAAAATGTGATTGTTGAGAAAATCTAAGTGATGTATAACTATTTTCAAATCTCATCAAGATTTAAAATAGCTTTTCAAAACTCGTATAAAACTACATTTTTTTTTACAAGCTTCAGTTTCACCTATCTCGGTCTCTGTAATCAAATCTCGCGAGTTAAATTTGACACACTTCCCGGTTTCCAATTGAGCCTATGTAAATGGGATGACAATGCGATATTATTGAATTACTAATGTATGGGCAAAAAACTTTTCCCAAAGTATCACATCCCAAACTATTTTACTCAAATTTATAATTTGGCAAAAAATCATTAGTCAAAACAGCTTATCGCAATTGTACAGTTAGCAAAAGTATTTTTAGACAAATAAGTAAGGGACACAGGTTGTCCCTAACCTAACCTACCATTGACAAAGTAAAATTATGACAAATGATAATTTGACAAAATGCGAAATGTAAATGTGCTAAAGATTCCTTTGGGAAATGAAACTACTGCGATAAGATTTTTGATAAGTGAAATTTGACGAAAAATATATTTCCCAAAGGGCAGTATACCGTTGTTGTTATTACATGGAGCTGATCTGATGATGGAGCCGTAAGTTGGCCATGGGAACTCTGTAATAAAACTACGCAACCCCATCGAGTTTGGGCTCGTTTGATTCGTCATATGGTAAGCATGACCTGAATCGACATCTAGGATTAGCTCCAGATAAAGGAACTCTTCAACGGTCAACAGCTTATACGCGACATTTTGTGTACGCATTTAATTGCAATATTAGGCCAAAAAAGCTTGTAATAAAAATGCATCCTTTCCGCACTTGATTAGTGTGAAAGGGACATACATATACAGCACCAGTATTCTCAGATCGCGCTAAACAGAGTAGTCGATGAGGATTTGACTGCTCTTATTCTTACTGCGTTTGCTAAAAAAATCGAAAGACCTCCTGAATAATTTACCTATGCTCTTTTTTTTCTTGACCTTACTGATATCGTTGAGGGAAGCGGTTTCTAAAGGGCGTGAGTCGAATGAGGAGAGCGTGGTCATTGAAATGGTGAGATTGGTGGAGGGTACGTCGGGGATCGCGAGGGTTGGCGTGCGGGCCTCCTGCACCGCGCCGCTCGAGGCGCGCCCGTTGGACAGCTGCTCGGAGTATCCGTCCGGTATCCTTGCGTCTTCTATCTCTGCTATCCTCACGGCCGGTGACGGCAGGCTCGGAACGGCTATCCTGTTTAAACAAGGCATTTATTAAGGCTACTCACCTGCGCATCGATTCTTTTCGATTCCCCTCGTTTTCAGGTTGAATATATCTAGGACACAGAACAAATATCCTAAGGACACCGCGTAGCGTAATTTGTACTAGCAAATAAAGCTGCCAATATTGCGGGGCGCGCAGGGCTTTTAGGGCGTTGTGATCCCTGGTTTTTAGAGGCCCCACCGCTTATGGCTTTTTTGCCTCGAATGCTAACAGCGGGGGTCACCTGAGTTTCTTGCGGCGTTTCTTCTCAGCAGATGTCACCTTTCGAAGCGCTGGTAGCTTCAGACATGTAAAAGAGCCCATGTGGCCTACTTGCAAAATAAATATTTTCATTTTCATTTTCACCCGGCTCTGCGGTGTCTATATGGATAATGGTCTTTGATATAGGACGGATACGGGGTGCGCGCAATTCACCCTAGGACCCCCTTAAAATGTTGCTCTTCTAAAAACAGATCAAGTACGACTCGGACATGCGTGTTTCGTGTTGATATAAAACTTAGAAAACCAATAAGAAAAAAGGAATTGTCTGGTATTTATTAGTTTAAATGGCAAAAAAGGTTGAAAAAAAAAGGTATCATAAGATCATGAATTTTTAACCCAACTCCTTCGTACTTACAAGTACCAATAGGGATGTTGCCTGTGTAAAAAAATATAATTAAAAAAAATTATGATTATTGAAGTTTGGATACCTTGGTGTCCGTACGATGGTGAGGCAGCGGCCGAGTTGGGTCCAGAAGTCGTAAGCGACTGAGTCATAGTAGAGGTTGTGGTAGAAACTGTAGTGAGACGGTAAGATGCACTGGCGATACATGCATGGCAACAGGTGGCAGCCATTCGTGCCTGTCGAATAAAATGTATGCATCAAAGTCAAACTATCTTTATTCAATTTAGGCTTTTACAAGGTCTTATGAAGGTCAAGGAATGAATCTACCACCAGAAGAGGATATACGTATATAGACACACGTAATAAGTTCCGTTTTTTGTGTTTTTCTATGGGATTTTTGTTAAATAACATGAAATGTAGCCATACGTTTTTAATTATTTGTTATTATATTAAAACTGCTGACATCTCAGCTTTTAGAAAATGTGTAATAATACATTTAAATATATTCAAATTCCGCAGTTTCTTAAAAAAAAAACCAATAATTTTCGGACAGGGTACAATATGACGTTTTTTGTTGCAAATGAGTTGTATTATATCCCCTTAAATCATATAGAATAACCAACCACCCTGTATACATAATATTGGACTCACTAATGTTCCACGCGTGTACGTAATCCATGTAGAACTTATCATCAGGACTGATGAAGAAATCCGGGGAGTAGACCAGGATGACGTAGCGGCACCGCCTTCGGATCAGCTCGGTTATCGTGGGGAACGGCATCATGCCGGGCAGCAGGCTGTGCTTGGTGCAGAGCTGTGGACAACCAGTAGTACGGTACTAACTGAGCGAGCCACCTCCAATTATATAACTTACATATAGTAGTGACAGTAACTGGTCAATTTTGGGTTGGTAGTTGATAAAAAGTTTTAGGAGGGAGCACTTATTTATCTAACTTGCTTTTAAACTATCACACCAATGACCAATTACAGTCAACTTTTATTTAACATCCCAGTAGGACACTGAATGTGGCTCAAAGGGCCTATATTTTTTTTATTTTATCAAAAATGGGTTTGCGTTTGATCTCAGTCTCACCTGATGTTAAGTGACGATGAGGTCGAAGGTGGTACACGTTTACCCAGAACCGCTTACCCTTAAGGCCCGGGCACACCAAACGCGATTGCGGCGCGTTTGCGGCGCGAACGCGGGTCCGCGCCGTTGTCGAACAGCACGAGCAAATTTACCATGCCACACCAAAGTAGCCGCGGGACCGCGGCGGTCCCGCGCCGCCGCGGTGTGGCATGGTATATTCGCCCGCCCCATTCGACAACGGCGCGGACCTGCGTTCGCGCCGCAAACGCGCCGCAACCGCGTTTGGTTTGCCCCGGCCTTTAGGGTCCCCGCGCGCCTCGTCTTGGACGCATATATGTAAGACCACTTTGCAATATCCAGTTTATTTATTTATTGATACACCAACAGTGTTTACACAGAAACTTACATAAAAACATGCAAAGGTGCTTATTCTATATGCAACACTCACAATAGGTATATACAGCACTCGCATTGAGTTGATTCATCCATACTTGTCTTATTTGGTAAACAAGTTTCTAACCTCAACATGTACAATTTATGGGTGAAAGAAGTATTTTACCCAAAAAAAAAAGGAATCCTGACTAAAAATTGGCAAAGTGACGTCTAAAATATTGTCTCCGCTTGCTATATTTGCAAGGAAATAATTGTGTTACCCAAGAAAGGTACAAGCCAGGTTAGAAACTTGTTTACCAAATAAGACAAGTATGGATGAATCGACTGTACTTAAGTTATATGATTCAAGCAACAATATAATAGCATAGACCATCTGTTAATGTTACTTTACCTTGCGACCGAATTGCTTGCTCATTTTATCAATCATGAGTTTCACAAAATCTTTATCTGCCTCGGCATACAGCACAAGCGCGTCGTACACGACCGGCGCGCCATTTTCAATGTCATCCATAGTCACCAGGTCATCCTCCATGCTCCGAACTGCCACTGTGTCCTGATTGTCTATTGTCCACGCAGATTCTGCAATTTAAATGAAAATTTTAAATAAGCCAAGCTTTTTTTGGGTTCTTTCATTAGACTATGGACATGTTTGTGCATGTCAAATGCCACAGGACAGCTTTAGGTATAGCTTTTAGTGTAATGATTTCGAAATTTAACAATTAGCTAACCTATGTGCTTTTTTTGGGTTTATATTAATATCGCATTCATATTAGAGAATATGAATTAGCATAACCGCCATAATGCTTAGTGCTTAGTAAAAGCTTAGTACCCTGCCTCCGAAGCTAGCGGTCCCGGGTTTGATCAGGGGATATCAGGGGATAAGGGCAAATATTTGTGTGATGAGCATGAATGCTTGTTCCTGAGTCTTGGATGTTTCCTATGTATTTAATTTAAGTATTTATTTATCTATAATTATATGTATGTATATCGTCTTCTAGTACCCATAACACAAGCCTTTAGAGCTTACTTTGGGACTAGTTTGATTTGTGTATAGATTGTCCCATGATTTATTTATATACACAGTTCTACTGCAAATTTCCCGTTCTGTCGTATAGTGTATTTAAATTCCCAGCTACTTGAATAAAATGGCAATTACGTTAACGAAAATACTAAAAGGATTTTTTACATTCCAACTCGTTTTTGTGATTATGTTATATTTTATGCAAATCAGCCATTCTAGGTTAATGAAAACAACAGATTTGGAGAATCAGCCCTAGTTGGTTAATGTAAATGACAGATTTGGATATACTTTTAATGTATTGACTGGGATTGACCCAGGGTGAAACAAAGTAGGTTGTATGTTCTGCAAGGTGTGTAATGGCTGTTATTAGTTTTTTTCAAAAAATATTAAATTATTTCATTAGTTATTTTAAAAGAAATTGGACTATGATAGTAAGCTTTATATGGTGTCTTTCAATAAACTAGTCTTACCATTTTAAGAAAATTGCTATAAACATCATTGCAATAGGATAAGTACAAAAAAAAAGTTACAACTCTTTCTCTGAATGGTAATTTGATTTTTTGGCCCTCCTTAAAAGTCAACTTTTGGCAGTTATGTTAATTCATATTACAGCTGAAGAATTATGTAGTACCTATTTCTGTTAATGTTAAAAATATGGTAAAGATTTGTTGGTTATTTACTGTTTTAGGAGTTTAGGCATAAAACACTGACTCATATACACAACACAGACCTGTATTAACCAATTTCTGTTTCCTGTTCAGTTCCAAAAGGTCATCTATGATGTCATATCGGTCAATTTGTTTCAAATACTCAAAAAGCTGCTGCACGGTTGCTGTGTTATCATTGCGATTGAGCCATGTCCGCAGGAGCCACTCCATCTGGTGCTGGCTGATGTTGTCCAGATCTTGAGCCATAATGTTAATGCAGAAGGCAATGCCTCTAAAATCTCTGAAAATCAGAGAAAGTATTCATTTTATTATTAATCACTTACACTTACTTAATTTTTTAGATTTGATTGATTGATTTTTAGGGTTTTGATGGTCGCGGCCCGGCATAACTTCACCACTTAATTTAAATATCTATTGATAAAAGGGCACCAAATGCATGACTCGCCTAGATGGTTAAGGCCGGCCCTGAGAGCCACTAACAAAGATATTGCAATATAATCTGTAACATAGTGCAATATAGTTGTTAAATGCTTTTATATATTTTATAAGAGCACTTTTCAATAAAAAGGCTTATCAAGATTATGTAAGTAAATTCAAATTTGAAAAAATTAAGTAATACACTATATTCATTATGTGACCTTAGACCAAGACAAATATTCTTGGTGCGGGAATGATTTGAGAAAGAGTAGAAATAAACTGACTATTAGTCTCAAAGAATATCTATAAAGCGAACACATTCTTGACCTCTACTGCGTAACATATTTTATTTATTATGTTATACACTGCACTTTTGCAATTAAAAATTGACTAGTAAATATTTATAAAAGGATTTTGTAACCACATATTTGTTAGATAACAAATATTTCACACAAAATAACATTTTATTGTTTGTATAAATTCTACCATCATCACCTTTAACTGTCAGCATATATATATATGGTCCTTGGCTCGACAATGCTCCATCTCATACAAGTAACATAACATTATTTGGTTCTTATATTAAAATGCTACTTCAGTTTGCAACAAATCTACAATAACAACTAAAATAGGACAAACAAGGGAATAATAACAAAGATACTTAAATTCTTTGCAGAATTATTGAACGATTGGGTTTTCATGTTGTTATCAACAGTTGGTTAGTATGGTATGTATGCACAATAACAGTACTTCTCAATGCAAATTTGACATATCTATGTTAGAGCAGTTTGAATTAGAAAACGTACCTTGGCAGATTTCCATGACCATCGCTGGGAATCAATCTTTTAGAATTGAGACGCGACAGCACAACACGAGCGTCGTTCGAGAGGTAAGACAACGCCAAAGTCAAATTGCTCTCGACCATTTTGTACAAAATTTAACTCACTCCATTCACGGAAAAAAAAATGCGAACAGCGTTCCTTCACTATTATTAATCAACACATTACTCATACGATGAAGAAATCAGAAGAAATAGAATGAATTCAGAATAATAGATCTTGTCATATTGACATTTACAATTTAATTCTTTTTCCTTGTTTTGCAAGAAAAGAACAAACACTATGACTATGGCTTTTTAAAACCATACAGCCACTGCTGTCACAGATTTCATACAAGTCTCTAGAGTGCCTAGCACACTAGTTTTTATCGCGCACATAAAGCAGCTGTCACTTTTTCACTATTTGCGGGTGCGGGATGCTTGCTTTATGTGCGCCATAAAAAATAGTGTGCCCTCAGTGTGTCTGATATAGCACGCGTCAAACTTTATGACCCGTCT